>CM060974.1:18160338-19526588 GCA_030765045.1 Tenodera sinensis | reverse complement strand
ATATCTGATTTGTTTTATGTCCCCAAAGAACAAAGAAGCTTGAGAGGTAGAACTGGAACTTAAAATTCAATGCCACAGCTGGGATTTGAACCACAGACCTTCCGCTTACCAGACTTGTGTGTTTAAAAACACCAACAGTAAGTTTGTTGGCATAAATAAATAACAAAGAAGCTGTTGATTTAATTACTGTACATCATAGAAACAAATGAAAAACCAGGAAGATAAAAATTTACACACCTGATTTCAGGAGTTCTATGCTCATTAAAGAATCAGTCCTGTTCATATTTGAACCGTCCTGTACACTCTTGTACTACTACCTTATCGTCTTGGGTGTTTTCTGGCACCTTTCATGGAAAATTATACAAACTATGTAGAAAATCTTACAAATTAAATTTGAATGTGTACCAAAGATTAAGAAGACAAATGAACCTTTTATTTGAATACCATAGTTCATATTGCACAGAGAAATTACTACAATGAATTTTATTTCAATATAATTATTTATTTTAAAAAAATTTAGATTCATGTGTTACATAATATGCAAATATTCCACCTCAAACTAATAAAAGCTAAAATCAATACTCTATGCAGTTCTGACTTGATCTAACTAAATCAAACAATTCTGCTGGAGCCAAGGGACACTAAGAGCATGCTCCGTAGTGGCAGAGTGACCATGTTTGTTGTCCTTACATATTATTTTCCTATATAAAAAAAGCATCCTAAAAAGCTTGGATGGGTGGGTTTCAGGCTCTAAAAAAGATGTCTCCAAACAACACTTCTAAGGTAACTACATCATTCTCTTTCACTTTTATCAGTGTTTTTATATTGGAACCAAGTACAAAGTTTTGTATAACTAGTAAACTCAGAGTAATTGACAAAAACTTACAATGCAAAAAATGTAGATGTCTAAAATACACAATTTACTTTAAGGAACCCCCTTTTTTGTGGCATCAATCGCTTTCACGGCATCTGCTACTGATTTGAATTTTTTAATACTGGTATTTCAATTTTAAATTGTTTCTTGCAATGTCATAGAAAGAGCATGAAATTTCAAGCACAGCATTACTGCAAAGCCCCTTTAACATTTTCCACATCTATGAAATTCAAATTCCCTGTATACCCTAGTGCTTCAAGTTTGACATTAACTTATGAATCAGAGACTGTACTAATAGCATTTTTTGACTTGATAAATCTGCCTTCTTGATGATTATCACACACAATGGTTGATGTTATATTCTTTCTTGGTTGATGCAACCCATACTGGAAACCAAGAAAGTAACGGACGACTGTGGAACTCTATGTAATCATTAAATGTTACACATATAGTCTATATTATGCATCTTGCGAATTTGCTATTCTGGTAGGTTCATTAATTTAGTTTTTTCTGCATTATATTTTATATAATAAAACACTCATGCTACCCGCTCTTGACTAATTTTATTTCAAGCAGTTTTTAGAAGGATGTCCAGATTCCAATTTGTACTTAGTAGCCTCTTTATTGAATTTAGTCAGCACGATTTCAGATCTTGACAGAAAAAATGTCAAGAGTTTGAAAATAAATAACTTGCTAAATATAAATTATTTAGGTATACCTTTTAGCGCGGAAATTCCTGTTACCGATATTTCATAACGTGTAACTTCTTAATAAGTCCACATATTTTCATTTCATAACCTAATTCTTGCTTTGCAGGCATGCAAGATCCACTATGAGTTGCTTGCTTTAAGTCACACAAATAAATACCTTTAAATGCGAGCTACACCTTTACGGCAATCTATTACTAGCCTGGCCCGCCTGTAGTTACGTATATTCTGAATTCAACAATGTAACCACATTTAAACCTTAAGATAACGTTTGATCCAGAAATTGTCATCTCTTAACTAGTTCTGGTACGTTAGCTTATTGCACGAGCATTACACAAATACGTGTAAATAAATTGACTTACATGTTTGGCTGCTGGATTCTTTGCTAATGTACGCTGCTTTACAAGTTACATGAAGTATTTTCTGACCATGACCTCCTTGCCTTACAGGCACAACTTCAGTTCTCAATCACAGACATTCTAACGCAGGTACCTTCATCAGCGCTGCATTGGCGTAGTGTTTGACGCATGCGTTGTCTGAACTCTGTGGCCGCAGTCTGATTTGACGATGCGCATTTATTACAGCATTTTATACGGAAATCAGAACTGCCAACTGTCATGAAGTTTTATCGATTAGGATGATAATCGCTGGATAACATACTTAAAGTATACACAGAATTCGTGAGAATGACAGCTGTGGAAAATACGCAGGGTGACAGTTAACACTTCTGAAATTTTGTCGTAACAATGGAAACAATATTAAAGGAATTGTATTTATGCATACGCAGAGAAAATTGCAGACTAGGTTAGAGTGCCATGACTAACAAAAATAGACAAGGGGTTTGTTGACAGATTGCCTTATCTATAAATATACCTGAACCTATCAGGATAACAGCTACACCAAGATGTCTACAGCTGTTATGATAGGTTCTGAATACTTGCCACTTCATAAGAATAAGGGATTTGTCATTAAGGTTCCTTTTGGAAAGTTAGCATGGGCTACAGTGTCACTTCCATTGCTTAGTTTTATTTTTTGTGTTATTTGGTCTATACTCTTCCACTTTGAGAGGGCAACATACACTCACTGTGAGGTGAGTATTGTCAAAAGCAGGCTTAATGTATAAGACATCTAATATTAGTGTGAAATTACAGCAAGACTTGTTTACAGGTTGCAAACTTTTTACCTTCAATATCTGCAGCCATTGGAGTGTTTTCACCTCAGCGCCATGTGTGGAGGATAGCTATAGCGATTCATGCTGGACCACGCTTATTAGTTGCAAGAATGTATTACAGATATTACCAAGGAGTCCTTTATCAATGGATACATTTCATGGCAGCAATAGCATGCTGGCTTAATGTTATTGAAAACTTGGCTCTCATTGGACTCACATTTATATCTTCAGCAGAAAACTATGGTATGTTTTGCTATTCTGATTACTAGAGCAGATGCTGGTTGCTATGGTTTATGCATAAAGCAGACAAGAGAATCTTGTCATCACAAATTAATGACAATTGTTTTGTATTTGATATTTGTAGACTGGAATGACAAGCTGTTGTTACTCTAACTGAAGAGAAAAATATTCCAAAATATTTCATGCAGTTCATGCAGTACAAATGTCAAAATAATGTACTGAGATATGTATTTCTCAAAAATGCCTTTAACAGGAGAAAACTTTGTAATAAGGATTACAAAATATAAAGAAATAACTACTTATATGCAATCACAATAATAATTATAATATTAAATGGATAACCCTGTGAATAATTTCCATAACCTTGAAAAATATCTAAATTCTCCATATATTGTCTTTCACATGTAGTAAATACTCGAATTGGCTGGCTGAAAGAAGTGACATGAGTTTCAATATTTATTATGTATTTTTTATAATATTAAAAGCCTTATTTAATGAACAATAAATTGCAAACTCTTCATATAGACACAAGAAAAAAACAGCTGTCATTCACTCTATTCTATACCAATTATTTTTGTTATGGACATATCTTTGTGTTGGATTGCTGTGATAAGTAACATTTTTGGCAAGATAAGGTTCATGGTGTGCACGATATATTGATAAGGTAAATATGTTTCAGTGTTGTGATACACAGTGTAGTAACTTATTTTTTTTATTTCCACAGACTTTCTTATTAAAATCAATTATGTTAAACATGAATAATTCATACAGTATAAGTAAATTCCGAATGGGCACCATTCATCCACTGATATGCATGCACATAGCCAAGCCCCCTACACAAGTGGTTGTGTCCGGACCAACCGGAATATATGTCTTGGTGAGCCTATGTATATTTTACATTTTGTAAGTGTATTTAACTGCATCAATGTTATATGGCTGAATTGTAGTTTTCGTTTTTTTGTAAATCTATGTGGTTCCATTGCGTTAAGTAAACAAGGTATTTTAAATGGTGTCCCCACATATAGATTTTCAAGGTGCAATGAAATTCACATATTTTGCTTTAGGAAGTTATAGCCAGTGAATAAATTAGTTCTCCTAGAAATAGTTTGATTATGTACCTAAATAAAAATATTGTATTACACAAAACAGTTTGAATAATATAAGTGCTGAGGCTTTCATGGCCGGCATTATCAACTATGTTAAATAGATTTTCCGGGAAGCCCGGAAAATCTACTTAACATAGTTTGAATAATTGTCAATGTCATCTTATAATTCTTCTGCTAAATACATATAGACTGGCAGTCAAGTAAATTTTTATCTCCATTCTTCTTATATATAAGTATAATAAGACTAACAGTATTTATACAAATTTTACTGATGCAGAAATAATACAGTACATTTACTACAAAACTTGGCTGGCACATGCACAATTTGTGTGACCTTCACTAGATTTCCCTGTGTGTGGGTGCAAATCGTCACATGTGCGTCAGTCTTGCTTCTGTTAGGGAGGTGTTAAGTTCTGTTCTAGCACGGTTCACACATGGAATAATACTGCGAGTGCTTAGAAGCATTTAGTTTTGCTTGAAGAGTTTTCAAAATTAATCTATTGCGATATACAGTACAACAAAGAGTGTGTACACAATAGTATGTGCTTACATCATCAAAAAAATCGAAAAATAAAAGATGGGAACTACCAAACATTCAAACAGTAATTCCTGAGTATCCTCGAAAAACGGCAGTTGCAACCTTCAGGTTGATTACAGGACATGATTGTCTGACAAAACATTTAAACAGAATTGGGATATATTCTTCACCGCTCTGTCCTCTATGTGATCTGCAAGAGGACATGGACCAAGGCCACTTTCAAATATTCCCGGCCACTTCTAGCACTCCATCCATCAGTGAAAAATATTGGAGAGCAAGAGGATTAATGACTTCATTGTCAGAAATCTAGCATTAGCTAACAACATCATCTTGTAGGGAAGTTGTAAGGAAATTTGAAACTAAATTTCCTGGTGTATGTGTTTTGAGTAGAGACACCTTCATTTGCATGTGAATAATTTTCGGGAAGACGGGACCAATTCGTGATAGGAAAACAAAGGTAAAATGGGGTATGCTTATAGAACAGAAATTAGATGAAATTGGAGAAAGGTTAGAACGGTCACCTTGAAAATCTCTTAGGCGCCTTCCACAAAGCAAAATTAAAACAAAACATCTGTACAGAAATTAATGCAATTTCGGAAGCTTAACTAATGTGTGTTAATGAAAATTTCCTCAGAAGTCACCGTAGATGTATTGATGCAGGTGGACAGCATTTTCAACATCTCCTGTAATAAGCCATGTTTTATGTTTATGTTGATAATTATTAATGTGATTTGAGATTTGATGTCAATGATGTGTGACCAGCAGACAGGCCAAGATTTGTAGTAAACATACTGTAGTTCCATAGAGACCAAACAGTCTGATAACTTCTCTTACAACAGTTGTTTTTATCTTTTACAGCCGTTCATGAAAAATGTTTTATTACGTTCATGATCACTTCAGAGCTGTATATGATGCTGACCTGTTATTTGCTAAGAAGTATGAGGCGAAGTCCACCAGACAATGTTGAGGCTCGGTCACTGAGGATAAAATATCAGTTATTGGCTGTAAATGTTGTTTCATTTGCACTGGCAGCATACTTCTTCATCAGGCATAATTCATACTGTGAACCTGGAGGTAATGTTGATTTGAGAGAAAGCATGCAAAGTCACTGGAATTCAATTTGCTGTTTGAATTTTTGCACTAAATACAAATAAATAATTGCACAACACTGCAAAACTGTCCAATAGCTTTTGAGTAATCATTTTTAATTTTTAATGCAAATCATGCTTTCATTATTATAAACAGACATATATGAAAAAATAAATTTGCGTATTTGTTTGTATAAACAACAACAACAGAGCTATTATCTTTGTTTGCAAAATTTTAGTTTTCCATCATAAAAAATATAGTGTGTAAATGAACCAAATAATGTTAAAGCAAAACAGGAATGGTACCAAAATATTTTGTAAAAATATAATAAAGCAACTAAACATTTAATAACTGGGAGATTTTATCTTCTAATAATAAATTATTTTGCTACATTAGCTGCTCTTCGTCTAGTTACTGAAACTGTTTTTACATCCCTGTTACAGTCACCTTAATGGAAGGGATTCAAATACTCATGATTCTTCAAGCAAAACAATGGACAGGTTATCCATTCAAAATCAACATTTTTTTATTAACATCCTCCAACGTGGTGTCACATCAGATGGTAAATGAATGAAATGGATTAAATGATGCTCAAATGAGCCTGAGGTCCATAGAGCTTTAAGCTATCCTACATTCGTCTTCTCAGGATAAGGGAAACCTTGGAAAAACCTTATCCAGATAACTCACCCTAGGCAAGATTCGAACTCACGACCTCTTGGACGTGAGGCAGACACGCTACCACCATGCTACAGTGATGGGCAAAAAAAAGTGAACGTTGCAAATTTGAATTCCTGTGGTAAGGGATGGGGAGAATCATAACTGCACTTGTATGGATTTTGCTTTTTACATACAGTGAAACCTCATTTATCCGGACTTACTGGGACCAACTGCAATCCAAAAAATCGAAAATCCAGTTATCTGGGTTACATGGGTAATAAGGAAAACAAAGTTCTTAAATAAGCAGACTTGCTATTTATGACGATAAAAAACTATGTCTTCTAACAAAATTATGTACAGTACATAGTATGTATTGTTTACAAGACATTAGAAAATATAAACATCTTAATCACATAGAATCACATCATTTCTTAACAGAGAATTGATCCAGTCTTCTGATCTAAACATGTGTGGCATTTGAACAAAATAAGGTCGCGTAAATGTTTTATTATTAATAGTTCAGCTGGAGCGGTGTCGGGCTGATGCTCCAAGTATATGCCATAATGTTTGTCAGCTGGTGTCCAGCAACTCCCAATTCAGCAGCTATTTTCTTCAATTTTTCTCCTTTATCAATTCGATTAATAACATCCAACTTTTATCCATTGAAACCACTACCTTCTTTCGCTTTGATGTCATTTAAATCTTGTGCACTGAATTACACTCCCAAACACTTTGATAGAACACAAAAACAATCCAGTTGAAACACACACGATAAACTTCGTGGCACGTGCTGTTTGAAAACAATAGGAAGATTGAGGGAGATGTAGTGATGGGTAGGTCAACACTTTCTTCTGACGTTATTTATAGCTGGTGAGGCATACCACATCAGCACTGTGTGACTTCTTCTTTATCTGATTACCCTTACCTTATGTAGGACTTACAAACCAGTAGCATTTTACAGTGCAGTACATATTACCTTAATTTACTGTACAATTTATACAGAAACCATACACTGAATCAAACTAAAAAGCAAATATCTTCCTTTCATAGAAGTTTGAAAACAGTGTTGTAATTAATTATAATTTCCGCGTCCCAGAAAAATATGTTGTAAATGTTGTTCAGTGTTATTAATTAACTCACCTTTTAAATTAAATTAAAAAGCAAACATTTGGCACACTTATAGTACGTTCTTGCTATCATAGTTAAACCTATTATTTAATGTGAACATTAAATTAAAAAATAAATATATAACTACAAATCTGACCTGCATAGTTCGGAGATCCAGATAAGTGAGGTTTTACTGTATATATAAACACTACAATAGTTGAGAGGTAGAATCGGAACTGAAAAATTCAATGCCATAGCTGGGATTTGAACCATAGACCCTCTACACTCTAGGTGGGTGCTCTAACCATTAAGCTACTGTGACAACTTGCCAGAATGACATTGAATTCTCTGATTCATATTTCTCCCGAAAAGACACAGGGCATCTCACATCAGAGACAATCACTCTGCACACATTACTTGTGTGTTTAAAAACACCAACATTTTTGACTAAGTGCTTTTTCCTGTTCTGGGATCCAGGAAGCTTCCCGTTGGTTGTGAACACTCACATTTGAATGCATGTATTTCAACTTTCTCGTTCCAGTTATCGTTACTATTACTGGTGGTTGTGAATTATTATTTAACAGTTTGTTTCCAGGTTTTCCTTAATCCAGTTCAGATTAAAACAAGGTTCTTGTGGGCTATAAATTCTTAAACAGCAGATATAACATGTAATTTCTTTATTTCTTTTTTTCAGTGTATTCCATATTTGCACTCTGTGAATATGTGGTAGTGCTAACCAACATGGCTTTTCACATGACAGCGTTTTGGGACTTCCATGGAAGAGAGTTACTTGTTGGACCCACAGGAGTACATTTTAGCTGACAGATTGCATCTGTTTGTAAACCAGCCCAATAACAAGAGGGCCAGTCCATCACAGATACCAGTCCACCTACTACTCAGCCCCCACGAAAGCCCTGCATAGCAACCCCTGATAGTTTTGACACTTTGGAGGAAGCAAATGCCAGTAGCATATCGTCTCCCACTACACCCACCACCCAGCCGGCATCTGCGTTACAGCCCAGAGAATTTCCATTCCAACCCGAACAAGGTTTCACGGAGACGGCTAACAAAAGACAAATGCCGTGTAGCATCTGCCCCATTTTCTTTCCAAACCTTAGTCCAAGGCAACCAAGGCATCTGCCTCCAGAATTTCCACAGGAGCCAGGTATAGATTTTGAGGGGCAACCTCCCACTCAAGACTTGTTACCTTCCTACCAACAGTACATTTACATGAGGATTGATCCTCGAATTATGGGAACACGGGTTTGAAATGTGCCTGGGAGGAAAAAGTATTAATTATTTAAAGTGCTACAGTGGTAGCGTGGCATCTGTGATGTGACTGGATTGAATATAATTTTTCACTTCACAGACTTTTTGAAACAATGCAAAGAGCGCATTAAATTTACTTTTCACTTGCTACTTAATGTAACAGCAATCTGAGTGAAAACGCATGTGAAAGATTTGAACTCTGGTCACTGGAAGTTATGTGCTTAAATTGCATCCAGTATTTATACAGTGTAGAAGAAACAGGAGTTTTATTCAAAATTTGTTTCCATTTTGTACCCTGTATTTTTCTGTTGGCATATCTATATACATATATGTATACATCTGTAAATATGGTTGTTAAATTATTTTGATAACTGTCCAAATCTTTACATTCCACTTGAAAATGTAAATGTATAGGTAGAATAATATATACTGCACTTGAAATATTTTTTCACAAAGCTGCATGCTTGAGATCCAGCAGTATTCTTTTATTTAATGAATTATATCTTATGATCTCACAACTAATTTATTATTAGAAATAAATATATCTTAGTGAAAAAATATATTTTATTGTTGAGAGGCATGCAGGATTATTGGTAAGGAAACAGAAGTCAAGTTACTAAGCCATGAACTTTATTCACGGACTTGTTCATTTGTTTATATGTAGATACTGTGTACTATTGAACTTGATTCCGAATTACGACAACCAAAACTGCTGCAAAATGGTAACTGTACTGTTGATATAAATGTACATTATCAATGTGATTAAATGTGATTTTACAATGAATGTAAATATTTATTATAAATCTAGCTATTCTTGTTCATGACAATTAAAAAAATGCTGCTTATTATTGGTACATTGATTTTTTAAAATTAAAACCTACCACACAGGGACTCCAAACTGAATATTTAATTGAAAACTTGCTGATATATATAGGGTTACCAGATGTCCAAAAATTCCCGGACATGCCCTACATTTTAACCACTTGTCTGGCTTTGGGGGAAATTTTTGAAAAGTATCTAATATCCTATGGTTTTATATACAAGCAGTGATTGTTGGAAAATGAACTGGGAACTGGGACAATAGAAATGAAAATTTGTTCATTAGCCACAAATGCAACTCACTATGACAACATGGCTACAGCCAAAGAGCATACTATGCATTAATAACACTGAATGAGAGATTGGCAACATAGCATTTGCATTCCGAGACAAAATGTTGGTGAGGCAAAGAAGTGCTTTATTCTCATTCATTTACATTTTGGTTATAGAAGAATAAGGAAGTGGAAAGTAAGCTGTTGGTCTTCTACGAAACAAGAGTCCACAAAATTCTGCCTATATTTCAGATATTAAAGGTTTCTTTGCTCAGTCTAGACAGTCCGTATATGGTGTTAGCACTGCATAGGCAATACTTGCATTTCACATTTCACCATGTATCATACAAATCCATGGAAACAATATCGTATGTTCCAGATGCTTTAGTAGCGTTAGGAATAGAAAAGAAATGTGTAGCATTTGGAGCTGACAATACAAATACAAATTTTGGTGGCATAAGTCGATCAGAAGTTAAAAATGTGTTCACCAAACTAAAGCCATATTAATTGTGAAAGATAATTCATTAGAGAAGTACAACTGACTGTTGATCAGATTTAACATTCTATATTTCAGGATTTTAAGAAAATGTAAAATGTGTATGCCTTTAGGATAGACTGCCTCCATAATGCAGTTGGTAGCATGCTTGTCTCTGGCATGGAGGACTCTGGTTCAATTCCCGGTACCAGCATGGGGATTTTTCCCCTGCTGGGAGGTCTGGCAAGTGGTACACTCAGCCTCGTTAGGTCCCGGCAGGACCAATTGAGAAGCTACTTGATGGAGCAGTAGCGGCCCCAAGGTTGCAAAGGCTGCATAACTGGCCAGGAGGCACTGACCACGTCCTACCCTCCAGTACTGCACCCTGCCAATGACGCCTGTAGTGGCCAGAGGTGGAGGATGCAATGGCTGGGTGGCAAGCCTTGGCCCTTCCTGGGCTGTTGTGCTAGGGGTTTAATTTTTTAGGCATATATAAATAGCACTTAAATTCTAACTTTATTATCTTTGCATGGGCTAATAATGTCCTGTTTCCATAAAATAATCTGGTAACCCTAAATATATAGCTGATACAAGGTTCATCCAGAAACTAAGTTCTGATTGCGACCAGAGATGTAATGAGTAATAGGACAGGAATGTGCATGCATAGCACTATGAGAAAATGGCTGCATTATATTGTCTCCTGCCAACTGCATTCTGTAGCAGAGATCCACCAATTCTGCCACTGTATGGACATGACATTATGAGCAACAGTGTGGTCAGGCAATTCTCTGAAGGACAAACAAATGTGCATGATGAAGACAGTAATATCCAACCATCCCTGTTGACCAATTATGCAGAACCAGCACTTCACGGTTTTTTAAAGTACAAAGAGGGTACTATGCACTATATTATTAATTTCTTCCTCTTCTAATTGTAACCCAAATGACCTTGTTGTCAACAGTCCCTTAAACCCCACACATTCGCTCTAATTGTAAAGTTTTAAGGGATAGGTGAACTGGTAAAATTACTAAATGCAGTTAACTTAGGTAGAAGTAATTTGAAAGATCATTTGTTGCGTATATAACTCTTTACCTTTAATCAACAGATTATATATGTTGGAGAAAATTATCTGCTAACAAGGAAATATAACATGTAAAGTAATTAATATGAGAAAGCTTATGTAATTTATACTAGAAGTTCATAAACCTGTGCTGAGTTATATTCAGGATTTGTTACTGATTCTTGGAAGTAATTTATCCGTTAAATGATATGATCCATTCCTATGCTCACGCTATGTGCTGGTTACATGCTATAGCTCTCCTAGTGACCTACAGGTTATATAAAATGCAAGAATAGCAACTAAAGACTATTGTGCATTGTGAGTAGATTTTAGGTACAGCTTACAGAATAAATATTGGGTAATGTTGCTATAGATGGGCTTGCGGTACATCCAATGATATGAGAAATGCAAGTTGTGAGCAATAGTACCACATCATTTGCATGGTGTTGAAGTGTGTAGTTGACAGTGCATAATCATGAATGGAGGTAACTTCATTACGACTTTTATAGTTGGAGTAGGCATCAGGAACAATGGCAGTAAGTGACATAACGTGCAGGTAAAGGTAATAGGGGAAGTGCGTGCTGCATTTGCTTCCCATCTTTCGCAGGAAGTATTTGTACACATTATATGAGGCATCCATTTCCAAAAGGTTCCTTGTTCACTAATTTCACAATTTGATGTTTTGGTAGCAATGGCTTCGTCTGTGCACTCTACGAAATGTATTATGTCTTACACTTCCAAGACACTCCAAAATCCATCTAAAATGCATTGAAATACTGCATGCAGTTCCAAAGTGGCCCTTGTCCAATGTTGCGAACCCAATATGACGAACATAGTAATGTACAGCAACAAATGGCTCCTTGTCCCATTGCAAGGATAAGCATGATACAATATTGAGTTTCAAAGTGACCCTTGTCCATCAAGGGCAGTATCTTTCATCGGATTTTACACAGAGTTGAATCCTTACCGCTTTGCTTAATTGCAAAGCAGTAATACATATTGTCCTGTTGGTAGCATTGCTTTCACATTTACAACCAAAACATTGGAATTCCAACGTTCAGGAAGCTCCTGATACTTCCTTGATATAAGACTATTGCTTATTTGAACAACACAGTGTTGGTCAACTATGTTAAGTAGATTTTCCGGGCTTGTGGGCCGTGGTCGAGTTGGATTACTTTCCTCCGACGTTTCGCTGAAAACTGCGTCCAGCATCTGAAAGCCTCAGCACTTATATTACAGTGTTGGTCATTTTAATTTTCTCTTGGTTTAACACAACCCCATTTCCTTGTGAACAAATTGGTGTCTTTAATTTGTTACAATCTAAAAGTCTGATAAATTTATTACTATTTTAAACTGGGAACTTACTTTAGAATAACCTCACATTTCATGTCCAATTGGTATGGTTTAGTGAGACTGCACATCCCTAAGCCCTTTATGACATTACCAATCTTTGTACTAAAAAAATCCAGATAAATATAAATTTGTGCTTTCTATTTCTGAGCTATCACTACTGACATCCCTACATTACTCACCTTATAAGGGCCCCTGCTGTATAGTATTTAAAAAATTACTTGTGATGTGAAAGTTGTAACCATTACTCCTCACGTAATTATCACTTCATATAGGTTTTGCTGTGAATAATAACAATAATAATTATCTCATGAAAATATAGCTGCATTTAAAAATATATACAAGGTGTCCAAAAACAATTTCAACAATGCTTAGCATGCTTTAGAAGTATGTGAGTTGACCTATAGACACTTGTGGTAAGTTTCACTTACACTTATTTTTGTCTGGACTCGTTTTGAAGACCAGCGTCTTCATTCTCAAGTTTCTTGACTGCCGGTTGAAGAGGAAACATTCTGGCAGTTTGTCACAATAGCTCAGTGGTAGAGCAGCTGCCCGGTAAGCGGAAGGTCTGTGGTTCAAATCCCAGTTGTGGCATTGAATTTTTAAGTTCCAGTTCTACCTTTCAAATTTCTTGGCTATTTTCTGTGAGATTGTATGAAGAGTATGGTGAACAGGGGCAAAGCCTCAGGGGAGACAGCATCTACCCTAGAAACTCTGTGAAAGAGAATTTCTTTAACTTCTGCATGAAGCAGGTATTTGTATTTCCCGCTTACGTCTCTATACCAGTATTTGCATGACTCTGCTACGGAGATGTAGTACCGGACTGCCTGTTGTAGACATTTGCCGATATGTGTATTTTGCCAGGCTTAGAGCATGGGAGAAACAAGCGCGCCATCTGACACCGGTTTGTGAACTACAATGTTTCCATATAGCCAGATTTCTCCACCCAGTACAAGTCGAGCTTCCATCACCTTTGGCTGTGATTGGCTGTTGTGGTAATGGAATGTTTTTGAGGCAAGGGACAAGCGCTCTTATTGGTTATTTTTCAAGCACATTTATAGGGATTAATTTGAATTGAATTGAGATATATGAAGAGAAATTCTGAATTAATACACTGTTGTATAAATAGCAATTATTTAAAAGTTCTAAATCTATACATACAATACCTTTAAATGAGCAATTCTTGTATATAAATACATATATATATATTTCGCATTATCTCCGAAATGGCTCATTAAGATATTCAGATTAAGTTTTTCTCTTTAGGTTTATTTATTTTATCTATATAGGTGTCTTTCCTGAAAAACCACGATTTTACACACAAAAAAAAAGCATTTTTATTCCCTCTTTTGCAGAGCAACTCTTGTATATATATATATATATTTCGCATATTTTGGAAACAGCTCAAACGATTTGAATCAAATGTTGTATTCAGATAACGGTTTGTTTTTTAAGTTTGCCTATATAAGTGTCACTCCTGAAAAAACACAATTTTAGTTTTCTCCCGAAGTGAGCCGATGGTGAAGGATGACGGTAAGATGAATCTGTCTACCCTACTACTTACTTCATGCCTTGCCACTGATGGTGAATGGCACTCCTGTAATGTCAGCAGAGGAATTTATGGCTTGAGCCCATGGAGCAATTAAACATCCAAAAAGATAACCACATGCATTGGGTCCAGTACTGCCGATGCAGGCTCTGCAATGACACAGCAGGTACAAAACTCGAGCCAGTTTGTAATGTAAACAGCTCAATGTGTTACTCATGTTGCGTTTATTGATGAAATGTCAGCAAACGCTCATTTCACACTTCAATGCACTACAGCATCCAAATTGTGCATTTCCGAACATGGGTTCCTTCTTGAAAACAATCCATTTGCCATCCCGCAGAACATACTAAGCACTACTGCTGGCATCTTTTGAGACATTCTGTACACAAAATAATTAATCTAAGTAGTAGTTACACATTTAAGATTTACAGAACCAAATGTATTTGGAATTATTTTTGTATCTTTTAAGAAAGGTTTCACAGGAATAGAAGTGTACAAATTATGGAGAGGGATGGTGGAAAAGTTAGATACTAAAATATGGGTACTAACATAGCAATTTAATTAGATTAAGGTTTATTTCACTTATTTCTGTGAAAATGACAGGTACATTTTCCTTAAAAATTAAAACAAACATTTTATGCAATTGAGCTGTTGAACAAGGAACACTTCTGTGAAAATCACAGGTACAGTTAAGTTAGAAATTAAAACAAACATTTTATACAATTGTGGTTGGTAAAAATTGAACATTTACAAATTCTTGGAAATTTAATTACAAATTCATATTGGAATTTATCACAATGTTAAATATCTTAATCAGATGTACAATACTGTTCTATACTTTAATGTCTAATACTTTATACACATTGTCCATTTCTTTCCCTTTTGGAACCTTTTCTTTAGATGAACTGATCAAATCACTGCGATCTAAGAGCGCGTCCAATTCCTCGTTGGTGAAAACTGAAAAATAATACAATTGCTATAAATATCTTCATAAAAGAATAAAGAAAATATACAATACATTTGAACATAAAATGTTAGTGAGAATGAAGTCCATTTAAAGTGCAGAAATCCTTAAATATTCCACACTGAAAACTAATAAAAACAAAGTGTGCAAAATGCTTCCAATGTTGCACTTTCCTCAAAAGATGGAGAATACTGATGTTAAAAATGGATTACTTTTAATCAGTATGAAATTTTTTTTTTAATATTCCAAAAGTCTGCTTAAATTCACGGAATGTTATACATGAGTATATGCTAGTACAGTCTACGAGGATTCTAATTGGAAATTCATCAGAAAACATTGAGTGAAAAGTCTGATGTATTACATTCACATGACTTCTCCACCCATTCTTCAACAAACTATTATTACAGAAGCTTATCCTTCAACCCTTTCACCTTATTCATGTTACTTAAGATGAATAATGTAATGAAATCATTCATGAAGTAAACATAAATGTAACCGCGTTGGAGAGTTCCATTAATGTTGTACATAATGTATATTGTACATTAATGTTGTATACTTAATATATTGTAAATAAGCTGTGCTGCAATGTATCTATGAAAATTAAAAAATCCATTCTTCTGATTGCTATGAATTGTTTTCCGCACACTCAGAACGTAAAGTAAATAGTATACAAAATCTTTCAATGTCATATGTCATTTTTAAATTATTAATATATTTTTTAATAATAAATCACTTTTTGATATGCTAATATGAAATGACCCTTGGACCCTGTACTTTATTGTATCTCTCCTAAATTTTTAATGTGAGATCGGTATACAAATACAAAAGAAATTGTCATACCAAAATTGCTTAGATTTTAACAGTTTAAGAGGAAAAAAATGTTTTGTTTACAATTTATTAACATTTTTAATTTTTTCAGTATGAGTTATGAAAAATATTTAATTTCAGCTCAATTATTTAATATTTTTTAACTAGCGCACAACATATTTTTTAACCTTAATATCTGAAGGTCTCCTGAAAATTTCAGGATAATAAGTTATAAGCTAGAGTCCAAGGAGCATTTTGAATAGTGAAAAATGCTGGAAAAAAAAGAACCAAGAAAATTAATTTTAAAGCTTAACAGTATGTTTTTGTAAATCTAATCAGCTTAAAATTCCCCAGCACCATATGTGCAACCCTTTGTTACTTTCTTCTTGGCCTCAGTAGCAGTTTTTGATAATTTTAAGTTTGCTTGATTGTTTCTAATATGAAAACTTACCTTTTGCCTTCGCATTGTTCACAACAGTTAGAAATTTATTGTTCTTAGCTAACCTCTACACTATGAACTTTCACAAATTTATACACAAAATTCATAGAACATCTGCTTGTTACGGCTTTAGTATAGACTAATGAATAACTTAAAACCTATTGACTATCTAATGTATAATGTATAACTGGAACACCGAAATAACCTGGCAAGATTACAGAATTACAGAATACTGACTGCATTTCTCTATTTGGAAGGAAAACATGTGTCAGATTTGCGGCATTTCAGTTTGATATATCAAATTCATTTCAACACAGCCAACTCGTAACTTTTCTGAAGCAAAATTCCCTGCAAGAGACCAAAATCAAAGCCAGTGAAAATGAAAAATGCATTTCAAAGCTGTAGCAATGAAGTTTAGTGAGGAACGCTACCCGCACTGGGACATTTTAATACCCTCCTGGAGCTTTAAAAATGGCTGATATTGAGAAAACTAAAGTGTGCCATTAAAGTACAAAGTATGAGCATAATATA
Organism: Tenodera sinensis; assembly: GCA_030765045.1. Classification (NCBI taxonomy): domain Eukaryota; kingdom Metazoa; phylum Arthropoda; class Insecta; order Mantodea; family Mantidae; genus Tenodera; species Tenodera sinensis. The sequence goes on along the minus strand of CM060974.1, from coordinate 19,509,564 downwards.
AAATGCAAAAGGTAAAAATAAAAATTTTCGGCAATTTTCAACAAATTTCATAGATACATTGCCTTAATAAATCTACATGCCATTTAGTGAAAGAGACAGAGAGTGGGGAGGGACTTAGCATGTACAAAGCCCCATTGAAAATAAAATTTACGATCATCATTTTCGGTCACAACATTAATGGTTTATTTATGTGATGCTTGGAAATAATTATGCGAAACCGAAAGAAACCTTCATGCCTTCATTTTGTACAAGGGTAATTCCAAAAGTAAGGCCTCCTATCTTTTTGAAAGTATAAAGAAAGTCTGAAAATATCACAAATAATGTAGAGACCACAGGCCTCACTTACGTGAGTGCACTGGGTGGTAGTTCGGAGTGAAAAGTACTGACATATAAGATGACCTTTAGAGCAATGTTTCTTCATTTTCATTGCTCAGATTGGATTAAAATTGGCTTGCTTATACAATTCATGGTGAATTTAGGGATATAAATGAAAATTAATTATTGCCTAACCCAATTTCAAGAATATATATTAAGAGGTAGAACTGGAACTTAAAAATTCAATGCCACAACTGGGATTTGAACCACAGACCTTCCGCTTGCCGGGCGGACGCTCTAACCACTGAGCTATTGTGACAAACTGCCAGAATGCCATTAAATTCTCAAGCCAGTTCGTATTTCTCCTGGTAAACCACAAAGGCAGTCTCACATCAGAGACAATTACCCCAATGGTGACTTACTATTGCAAGTACTTTATATCCCAGGATTAAATAACCTTCACATGGTAATTATTATTTTATTTATGCCAACAAACTTACTGTTGGTGTTTAAAAACACCAACAGTAAGTTTGTTGGCATAAATAAAATAATATATATTAAGATTTGTGCTTTTTATTTTTAAAATTGAAAAATCAATTTTTTCACCCCAGCCACTACCCAGTCCCCTTAAATATGTAATGTAAGTTATAGAAACACAGACTATAGTTTCGTCATACTCCAATGACATTCTCAAGGTGAATGACCTTGGTTAACCTTGCTACATGCGTTATGTGTGATAACGTCACTATTACCAACCTCTGAATACAAAACGAACTTACTGACAGAATCAATCAGCAGTATTTCGAAATTCAGTAAATGACCAAAAATGATCTGCCACAGCTGATTTTTCTGTTCGTTTATACATGATATTTCTAAAACGTTCCTTTATTCTGATTTCTAAATGGCATTTTGTTTCACCAATGTAAACCTTATGACAATCCAAACAGCTAACTTGATAAATGTGACTTTTTATAATTTGGAATTTTGTCCATTTTAGAAAACTTGTTATAATTAATCATGAAATAAATCCAGAGGTTAAATTATTAAAAAAATTAAACAGACTTGTAGATTTAATGGTTGGGAAAAAATATTCATTTTGAAAAATAGGGACAGTGCTATGAATTTCAAAATACCACAGATTGATTCTGTTAGTAAGTTTGTTTTGCATTCAGAGGTTGATAATAGTAATGTCATCACACATAACGCTCATAGCAAGGTCAACCAAGATCAGTCCCCTTGAGAATGTCACTGAGGTATGATGAAACTATAGTGTTTCTATACTTACACCACATATTTAAAGTAAGTGAAGCCTGTGGTATCTATATTATTTGTGATATTTGTTGATTATATCCGCTTCACTGTTAATATCTTCCAGTATGTATACTAACTATAAAGAAATGTTTATTTTCAATACATGGTACATAATTTTGAAGCTTCATGTATTCTTCTACTTTTCCACGTAATTGCTATATCGATCGATGCATTTTTGTAAACAGCTTTTGTATGCCCATGGCATACCAGCCTGTCGCCATTTTTTATTTTTATTTTATTTTTTATTTTATTTATTTCTCCAATAATTGTAAAACATTTACAAGGATCGTCAAATTCTATGTACATACAATACAAGTTATTTACATAAATATGAGACTAGTTGAGAATATTGGGAAGTGCAATATACCATATTTTATCAATTTTTGTACTCTTCTACAGAGTAAAATGCCTTTTCTAATAGATAAGATTTAATATTCTTTAGTTTGATTTTTTCATTTGTTATCTGTTTAATTCTAGATGGTAGATGGTTGTACAGATCTTTGCTACTATTTTCTATGCACTTATTATTTAGACCACCTATAAGTCTATTTTTAAAATAATTTTCTTTTGTTCTAGTGTTATATTTATGGATATTACTGTTTTTGTTTTGATTATAACTTTTTAATGTGAGTTTAGTACATTCATATATATATATATATATATAAAGAAGGCAACGTTAGAATATTTAGTTTTTTAAAAGCATTTCTACATGAATCTCTTTTTTCTATTCCTGCAATTAAGCGTACTGCTCTCTTTAGCAGCCTAAACAGCCTTAGAAGTAATGTTTTATGTGTTGTGCCCCATAATACCACTCCATAGTTTAGGTGCGAGTGAATGAAGGCATAGTATACTTGCTTGACACTTCTTTTATCTATTATTTGTGTTATTTGTTTTAGTACATATAAACCTGAATTAATCTTGCTTATGACTTTTCCAGAATGCATATTCCATTTCAAGTTACTGTCTATTATTAATCCTAGGAAATTTGTTTTATTTACTTGTTGAATTTCTCTGTTTTCTATTTTTATCTTTATATTTGTATTTGTTTGTTTTTTGTTACCGAGACAAAGTAGACAAAGCTGTTCAAGTGTTGAACCTTATCTTTCACCTAATCGCTGAAGCGTTTTCCAGCCAAGTGTTCTTTCAACTTGGGAAACAAGTGGTAGTTACAGGGTGCTAACTCCAGACTAGAGTGGATTGGAGATGATGTTCCATCCAAACTATTGCAGAAGATCCATGGTTTGATGGGCAGTGTGCACTATTATGGAGAAGGTGTGATGCCTTGCTCAACATTCCTCTTCTTCGGTTCTGAATTGCCCATCTGAGATTTTTAGTCCTCACAATACCTGTTTGCATTATTTTTGTCCCAGGAGCCATGAAGTCGACAAGCAATATCCTTCTTCAATCCCAAAACACAATTGCCATGATTTCACGGACAGTGTTCTTTAGATATAAGACTTAAAACTTTCATGGAACTGGCTCTCTTCTACTGCAGACGTTTGAAATACCGAATCTGCTTGTAAATCTCTTCCCCATAGAGGTTCATAATATAAGACTTGAAATGGTCATTATATATCCCAAGAAATATTTAAACCAAGCCGTCAGCTTGATTTTGTTAATTTGGTATTTTTCTTTTGTTATTTACTATGTTCTCAATTTGTTGAGATGATAATTGTCATCTTCGACATTTCAATTAAGTTTATATAATTAGTGATTACTTTGTGTCATATCATGTTAAAGGTTTTAAAATGTAAATTGATGTTATTTTCCTGGCATATCCTAAATAATTATAAAACCAAGTATTATACGCAAAATATGTCATAAAAAGGTACTGTTAAGGAAGACAATAGCCACACAATATTGTCATGGTTAACATGTAAGACAATTTTCCAAATGCTCTTGGATTGACATGTTCATACAAGATAGACGCCATTTTTCAACAATACTCAGAAAAGTAAATTATATAATTTCAGATGTGCCAAACAGTACGAAATAATGAAGTGTTGTAACAATATAATGACTTAATAATTGAGATATTTTGAGTGTGCAAATAAATAACTTCACAAATTTAAATGTAGTTCAGTGAATGCTTTATTCTGTAACTATAACCAAGATAAAAATAAGAGTTCTCATTGCTCCGCTGATAGCTGAGAAATATTCAGAGACTGCACTAAATGGTTCCACACTGTGGCAAAATATAAGACACCTAAATAATGAGCAAAAATCTACTTAAAAAGACTGTTGTTTGCTAATGCTCTGGATCTTGGACTTCATCCATTCTCCGTCTGGCAGCCCAGTAATAAGAACTTAAAAGACTTAAAACTTTAACTTCACTTTAACTGAGATTCTGAATGCAAACTAAGCATGGCTTGGGCACCAGCCATCAAACATAGGATCATAAACAAATCAAGCAAATCAGGGTGGCTGATAGTGCAGAAAAATCCGATTTATGGAGACCCACCCCATCTTAAACAAGCAGCCGACTCACTGAGCTCTCCATGCTCACTGGCCTGGACCTGCTTGGCTCCGTCCATCTTCTTGCTATATATAACAGCATGTTTTTTACCCTGGCATTAGTTCCTGATGAAGGCCACGGAGTGTAAAATGGCTGAAAGCTCGAATTTTATAGAGTTGGCATGGATGATTACTTGAGAAGCAATTATTAGTTCTGTTCTTTTGAATTTTCATGGCTTGGGTGAATCAGAAAGCCATCATTCATATGATTGTTGTCTGGTCTCTACACCTAGTGGATGTTTTTGTCATCCATACTGACTCTCCACAAACTTCTGTCAATCAAATTTTAATTGGTTTAACGTCCTTTGCATTAAAAAACTCAAAAACTGAGTGCACTTTTTACTTGCAGTAGTAGCAAACAGAAGCTCCATTACATCTGGTTGCCAAGACTGAATACCCAGCGGCTGTATGGTGGTTTCTGTAGAGAATGGGGGAAGCCATAAACACAACAGTGTGACCAACAGCAGCGCAAACAGTTTCCCTACAGTCCCTGCATTTTGGAGACCTTACTTTTGGAATTACCCTCATAAATGCGGTGTAACAAATATTTTTTTCAATTAGATCATAAGGATTCTGGAGAACAAATATTGAGATACTTAGCGTGAGCCATTGGTTATGCTTACCATATCCATTTGAATGTATCACTTGCTGATGATCTCGTGAATCTAACAATGCCATCAGATCTCGAAGGGTTACCAGTTCCTGCTGCTCCCTTCTACTTAACTTGAACTTTCCTGTAATAAAAACAAAATTTCCTGCAATTAGAAAATATGCACATTTATTTTGTTAACTGTTGCAAAGAGGATATTTTTTTGAACCTGTATTTATCTGATATTTAAGTACATTCACTGACAACAGTAAAGCTGAGGTGAAACACCATGTTTCTCTCTTTTCTACTTTCTCTGCTGGTAAGTAGAGGAAGTATTGTATTCCACCCAAAAATTTGATGTCAGATTTCACTGGAAATATATGTTTTGAGGCCCCCTGAATCCAAAAAAGCATTTTTAGAACAAGGTTTGTGTGTGTATCTGTCAGTCTGTGGAAAGCATAACTCAAAAACGAAAGTTGGTATTTAAGTTTAATGTCTTTCACGGATGTAACACAAAGATTTTGAAGAAACTAGCCCCACCCTAAACTACCCTTTACATGGACAATTTTCATTTTCTTGAAAATGTCTCTAATGATTTTGATTAAAATGCTATATCTTTAAGATATTTGTATGACAAATGAAATGTATTTTGAATTTTCTGGCTATAGCCTATGTAGTCCTGTTTACTCTGGATGACTTTTGAATAGCTCATAAACCGAAAGAGATAAAATAAACCTTAGTATACAAAAAATGCAGATCTCACTAAAACATAATTTATGAACAAATAAATTTTTTTGTAGAGTGGACCATTTCGGAGATATCCTTGTTATTTGTGTCATTTTCGGAAAACTTAAAACTTTCGTGAAATGGAACATTGTTCATTTTTTTATATGTTAAGTGTACAAAGAGAATGGGATCTCAAAGTATTAAAGATTTGACTATTGCTCAAAGCCTACTGTATTCTAATATTCCCCTTGCACCTACAAGGAAATAAGCAATAATAATTTCTACAAATGTTTGTCTCAACTAACACGAAGAAGATATAGGAATAAGAGTTTGTAAGAATGGTTAGTACAAGAATAGAGAAAGTCATGAGAAAGCAATACATCAAATTTTTTCCCCACATATCAGACCAATCAACGATAATTGATTCTTCTAACACACACAAACCATGTGTAGATAAATTTGCACAGCCTTAAATTCTTCAGCTGATTCACATTTTCTGTCAAAGAAAATCTCACTACACCTCCGGTCTACGTCACATTATTTATCATTGTACAAAGGTGTGGCCATTTCATTGGTTGCTTTAGGCAATGTAGCCTTGTACCGTGGCCTAAAGTAGCCAATGAAATGGCCATGGCTTCGTACAACAATAAATAATGTGACATAGACCGGAGGTGCAGTGAGACTTTCTCTGGCACTGGGTGTACAAGTTATATATAGGTATAGTAAAAAGGCAAAAAAATAAAGCGTTCACATTTTTTTTACCCAATTTCAGATACATTGTCTTAAAAAACCAAAAGGAACAAGCAGATTAAACATTTCCCTTACCTTTATGAATGACCATCTTCTCCAGTTTCCTCTTTGCTGCAGCTCGCTCAACTATTCGTTCGTCAATAGTACCAGCTGTGACAAAACGATAAACAACCACAGGTTTGGTTTGTCCAATACGATGACAACGATCCTGTGCTTGCAGATCTACCTGAGGATTCTGAAATAACAATTTACATATTATTTATGCCAACCAACTCACAGCTGGTGTTTTTATACACACAAGCCGTGTGTGGGCAATGTTTGAGAGGTAGAATTGGAACTGAAGAACTCAATGCCACAGCTGGGATTTGAAGCACAGAGCTTCCACTCTATACCAGACCTTCTGCTAATGCCATGCAGTTGCTCTAACCATTAAGCTACTGTAACACTTGCCAGAATAATAATGAATTCTCCAACTGATTCATATTTCTCCTGGTAAACCACAAAGGCAGTCTCACATCAGGGACAAATACCCCAAGGATGACTTACTATCGTAAGTACTTTATGTTCAGGGATTAAATAACCTTTAGATGGTAATTATTATTTATTTATGCCAATGTGTGGGCAATGTTTGAGAGGTGGAATCGGAACTGAAAAATTCAATGCCACAGCCGGGATTTGAACCACAGACAGAAGGTCTGTGACACTGAATGTTTCAGTTCCGATTCTACCTCTCAAATGTTTACATTATTTAACAAGATAATTTTCCCAGTTAGCATGGAAACATTGTTGTGTTACTGACATCCTGTTCCCTGTTGTGTGCTACTCTGTGCTCAGAACACGTCAATCAGACATCATACTGCTGTAGTGGGAGAGATTATGTCATTGTTCCGTGGCACAAAGAGCCACACTTGCGCACCCATGTGCTATCCAAGAGTCACCATGTGGATAGTGGTGCTAAAAGTGGCAATGCTGTTGTCTCCGCTGGTTGAAACATCAATCATCAACTAAATACATGTTTTATACAACAGTTGTGACTATCACCATATCAGTAATATCACAGTTCTCAATCACACTTACCCAATCACTGTCATATATAATAACAGTATCTGCCGCTGTGAGGTTGATACCAAGACCTCCTGCACGAGTTGATATAATAAATATAAAAATGTCTGGATCACTGTTGAATGCCTTGATGCTCTCTTTTCTTTCCTCTAAATGGATATTTCCATCCAAACGAACATATTTATACTTGCGCATCAAGAGATACTCTTCTATAATGTCTAATAGCATTGTAAAGGTGGAGAAAAGCAGAACCTGAAAAATGACAAAATAATGTTAATTTATGCACATGATCAATTTCAATTCTGAATTTAGGAAGAGCAAAATGAATTTTTTGTATGTGGGTTTTGTGCATGTACACAGAAAAATTTCAACTACAGGCATTTTCTTCAGTGTCATTTGTTCACTCAAAATGGAGAAGTGGGAGAACTGCATTGTCACATAGAGCTTTTTTCAGCTTTTTGCAGCAATAGCAAATCTCTCACAGAAATTTAGCAATTAATAAAATTGATATGGTTAGAGCTAGGATTATAAATAAACTGGGACTTATTTAGCGTATAAAGAAGCTTAGGACTACAATAGTTTTATTTTATTCCTAATTTTTGTATTTAAAATATGCAGAATTATAATTATAATACATTTGATGGTCTGCAAACTGTAATTTTTGCAGCATGCATCTAGATGTACAGTGTACAAAGTCTGCACAAATTAACCAATTTACATAATCTGTAATACGGAAGAAAATTATTTTCTAGTTAGAGTGAATTAAAAGCCAATGGAGGCTGTCAGTTTTATTTGTAAATAAAATAACATAATTTTCTTAATGGTGAGTCAGAATCTGTGGGAAGGGTTGTTCCAATCATCAGGTGTCCGACTGACCTGTGTTGTTGGAGTTTCTGTTGTGATGAATGTCTACTGTGGTGGTGAAATGTACTTTTAGAGCGGACTTGGTGGTAGCAAATCAAAATTCATTTTCCTATTGTTTTAATATGTTATACCATTTTTGGATACAAACTACAAAATTATAAAATTGTTAAAATCACTTACTTCAAAATGAGGGTCACTAGATGTGTAGTAACACACAGAAAATTGGCCATCCCTGGGGAGAGTATAATTAATTTAATCTAAGAGGTGAGTCAATTAATACCACTACACAACACTTACATTTATAATTTTCCAGAACACGTTTTGAAGGCTAACTTTCCTCCATTATCAACTGGACAGTGACTGGGTTTCCATAGTATTTCATGGTGCGGATGGCGATGCTTCTTCTGGTGACGGTTCAAGGAACTTGCTGAAAATATCTTTATGGGGAATGTCGAAATTAAATACTCGGTTTCTATTTTTTAAAATGAAGATTTGTTCCCATGTGGACAGCTCTTGTTTCCCAGTTATGTGTTTGAGGAGTTTCGGTTCTGGCTTTATGTTGTGATTTTTTGTCCAAAAGTGAAAGGTAACAGCTGATTTTTCCAATTGTTTGCTCTTGATGTTCCTAACGTATTCCTTGGATCTAATTATGAATTATAAATGTAAATGTTTAGTGTTACTGACTCACCTTTTAGATTAAATTGATCATAACAACACTGTTTTCAAACTTCTAAGAAAGGAAGATAGAGCATAATTACTTTGTCAAAATGTTTCACTCATTGGTAATGAAATGGTAGCAGGCAGACCATTGTTGCCCTATTCATTTTTGCTCAGTTTATGTGTGAAGTCATTAAAGTGTAAAGGTTTCTTCAAGTGCAATGGAGATTCAGAGAGCATTTTTCTGCAATGATTTTGTACTTCAAATATGGCTTAATCCAATCGCGTCATATTTAAATGCCCTGGCAACTAACCAAGCAATCAAATTTAAATCCCCAGCTGTGAGGGCAGTAATGGCTTAATGCTTACAAAATAATTTAAAATCAGTCATTAACTATTTTATGTTGAAAATTTGGGTGCACAATATTAAAAGCACTCACCAATGCTATTGTCCTAACACTGCTGTTGTGTGTGAAAGAAATGGGAAATTAGTTTGAATCTCTCCCTACTCATTATTTCATGAAAAATTGGGGTGTCAAGGTACCAGATTTTGCTCCAGTACAATATTGGGACATCAAAATAACTAAAGCAATATAGGCCCTGATATCATTTTTCATCTTTCAACACTTTCTGCCAAGATTGTTTATCTACCTCGTTGCGTAAGCATTTGTTTCATCACATATTCTGTCAAAGGTTCCATGTATGCTGAAAAAAATTGAAAGTGCAGATGGCATATGTGACGCATGCTTATGCAGTAACTATTTACAAATACCACAACTTGCAGTAAAAGGGTAGAGTGGGGTTGTCAGATTTAGTCCAATGCCAGTTACACTGGTATTTCTGCATCGTAATGTGAGCATGTTTCAAGGGCCTGGCACATCATCATTGGTTTCATGATTTTCTTTGCTGCTTTCTGCACTAGATTAATTATAACTGTCACCAGAATCTTCTGGTGAAGAATATATCACAAAGAGGACGGAGTTGGGATATATTCTTCACCACTCTGTCCTCTATGTGATCTGCAAGAGGAAATGGACCGAGACCACCTTCAAATATGCCCGTCCACTTCTAGTGGCCCATCCATCAGTGAAAAATATTGGAGAGCAAGAGGATTAATGACTTCATTGTCAGAAATCCAGCATTAGCTAACAACAACAGAATCTTCTTCAAACTCTGTTTCATATTCAGAAAAATCACCACTTTCACTCTCTAATACACTTTGTATCAGTTTGAGAATTTTTTTCACTGCCATGATGGCTACTGAGGCGAGTGAAATAATGCTAAGATAAAATTGTTTTTCCTTGATTGAAAAATGGGTGGTTAAGTCATACTGATCAGAATTACAAACATATATTAGCATTACATTCCAGACGTATACAAATGACATCTATGAGAAGGAACCTAAACTACGTGGAATTATATGGAGCAATGCAGCATAGTGAGCTGAGCTTGTCATACCATTCATGTGCCAAAAAAATGCATGCAAGCCCTGGTCATCAAATGATACGAATGGGTTAAATGAAATGCAATAATTTGAGTGTTTGAGAGTGCGCTTTTGGGGATTATTCTTGAACATGTACCACTGTGTTCCACTGGTTTGTAGAATTTAGGGGCGGGGGGGAGGCAATCTTTTAAAAATGGAGACCAGCAACAGTAATGACTGACAAAAACATCACTGCTGTGGAAACAATGATTGGGAAAGATCCAGGACTAACCTACAAGGACATTGAGCTGGCATAGGAATTAGTTTGCTGATTGTATCAACCATCCTTCATGAACACCTTGTATAAGGGGCACATTGTTGCATCATGACAATGCTTCAGTTCACACCACTATTGTAACAATGGAGTTTCTGCAAGGAACTGAGGCAAAACTATTGACTCATCCACCCTGCACTCCCGATCTGCCATCAAGTGATTTATTCCTGTTCCCTACGATGAAGAACTGACTTTGAGGTCAAAGAGTTTCTAGCCTTAAAGAAGCAGCTTCTGCATACAACAAGAGTTATTTGCAGTGACAGAAACTGAGTGGCATGGATGCTTCCAGAAGTGGTTCCAGAGGATGGAGTGCTGCATACAGTGGCAGGGAGAATACTTTGGGAAACTGAGATAAACAAAACGTTTCTGTGACTATTCATATATTGCTGTCTCAATACATATCTAGTGAATCTTGTACAACTGAACATTTTGGAAAAATAATAATAATAAAAAACAGTAATCAGGTAATAAATTTTGAAATCCTGGAAGAGTTAAAACTTTGCATCCCTAACACCAGATGTCAGCAGGACTGTAGCAGCACAAAAAGAAGGCAACAGGAAAAGAACCTCAGTCATCCAATGGCTAAGAATGAGATTCAATGACTTGAAAACGTTTCAGTATTTTAAACATTTTAAAGTGATTGTGAGTGTAAAAAGGTGACTAAAAAAATCAAACTTTTTTTCTTTCTTTTAAGTAGGACTTATACCCCTCAAGACTTACAAGCCAGTGCCTAGGATCAGACACCTGTCAGGGAGCACAGGAACCTATGGACTGGACAGAGTGAAGACCTGCAAACAGGTGGTCAGCCCAGCACCAGGTATGAGAGTAAGGAAGGTGATATGAAATGTAGGCAAAATCGATGATTAGAAAGGTGATAATGGGGCAATTGTTGGAATGAGTGGTGGGGGAAACTGGAGAACCCAGAGAAAACCCACCATGATGCTGCTTCATCCACCACGAATACCATATGTGGGTCTCTGGGATCAAACCCGGGCCACTTAGATGATAGGCAAATGCTCTAACCACTCAGCCATGGCGCCACCTAAAAATCAAACTGAAACTGGCAAATAAATATTGATTTGTATGCTAGGGGTTGACAATAAGGCTAGCTGAGGTTTTTGAAAGTTGTGGGATAGTCACTAATTCAATTTTGTCATTTCATATACCAAGCTACAACATTCAGGGAAATCAGAAATAATGCTTTCTCCTCCCTTCCCCTACTTTGTAAAGCCCAAGTATGCCAAGTTTTGTCCAAATCATAATGAAATTACAAGAAAGTTCACTAAAATTTAATAGACATTTTCTCATTTTGTAATATTAATACACATTTATATCCATGGTAGACACAAAATTTAATGGCTGCTGATACATGACCATTACTATTCTCTTTTACTATTGTGCAAATAAATTTTGTGGGTGCAAATGATATTTATATATCCTGTTTTTCATTGTGATTTCACAGCATGTTTAACTATACAACACTACAAAGAATTGCAAGCCCAGATTTGTGTTGAGCCACCCACTATTAAATTTTGCGTCAGCCATACATGTGCACTTACCTTATGGCCTCTCTCCTTTAGCTTGGCCAACATTGCATCCAGTACTAGAAGTTTCCCAGATTTATTGATCAGCTCTTCATCTACTTTAAGTTCATTTTTTCCAGGCACAAGAGGAAAATGTACCAAATATGGATGATTTACTATTTTGCGTAACTGCATCATTGGATTTTGCATTTTTAATACGATTTTATAATTTTTGTCATTTTTGTCCACCACAACAATGTCCTCTTCAGTCTCTTCAACGCTGAAAAGATACCATAAGTTTTAACATGAGCACATCTCAAGAAAAGACGACCAAGCCATTCCATAATTATGCATTATTTGCCAGCTTTTCAGAGGTATATGTAACTCTCTCTCCATGAGAGCTTCAGTTTTAACACAGTGTATATAAAGGTGTTAAGGGTATCAGTGTGCAGGCTTTATAGGCTACTTCTTGACGTTGAGCTCAAACATAACTTCCTCTAAGAGGTAGAACCGGAACTTAAAAATTCAATGCCACAACTGGGATTTGAACCACAGACCTTCCGCTTGCCGGGCAGACGCTCTAACCACTGAGCTATTGTGACAAACTGCCAGAATGGCATTAAATTCTCAAGCCAGTTCGTATTTCTCCTGGTAAACCACAAAGGCAGTCTCACATCAGAGACAATTACCCCAATGGTGACTTACTATTGCAAGTACTTTATATCCCAGGATTAAATAACCTTCACATGGTAATTATTATTTATTTATGCCAACAAACTTACTGTTGGTGTTTTTAAACACACAAGCCGTGTGTGGGCAAAGTTTAAGAGGTAGAACCGGAACTTAAAAATTCAATGCCACAACTGGGATTTGAACCACAGACCTTCCGCTTGCCGGGCGGACGCTCTAACCACTGAGCTATTGTGACAAACTGCCAGAATTTAATGCCATTCTGGCAGTTTGTCACAATAGCTCAGTGGTTAGAGCGTCCGCCCGGCAAGCGGAAGGTCTGTGGTTCAAATCCCAGTTGTGGCATTGAATTTTTAAGTTCCGGTTCTACCTCTTAAACTTTGCCCACACACGGCTTGTGTGTTTAAAAACACCAACAGTAAGTTTGTTGGCATAAATAAATAATAATTACCATGTGAAGGTTATTTAATCCTGGGATATAAAGTACTTGCAATAGTAAGTCACCATTGGGGTAATTGTCTCTGATGTGAGACTGCCTTTGTGGTTTACCAGGAGAAATACGAACTGGCTTGAGAATTTAATGCCATTCTGGCAGTTTGTCACAATAGCTCAGTGGTTAGAGCGTCCGCCCGGCAAGCGGAAGGTCTGTGGTTCAAATCCCAGTTGTGGCATTGAATTTTTAAGTTCCGGTTCTACCTCTTAAACTTTGCCCACACACGGCTTGTGTGTTTAAAAACACCAACAGTAAGTTTGTTGGCATAAATAAATAATAATTACCATGTGAAGGTTATTTAATCCTGGGATATAAAGTACTTGCAATAGTAAGTCACCATTGGGGTAATTGTCTCTGATGTGAGACTGCCTTTGTGGTTTACCAGGAGAAATACGAACTGGCTTGAGAATTTAATGCCATTCTGGCAGTTTGTCACAATAGCTCAGTGGTTAGAGCGTCCGCCCGGCAAGCGGAAGGTCTGTGGTTCAAATCCCAGTTGTGGCATTGAATTTTTAAGTTCCGGTTCTACCTCTTAAACTTTGCCCACACACGGCTTGTGTGTTTAAAAACACCAACAGTAAGTTTGTTGGCATAAATAAATAATAATTACCATGTGAAGGTTATTTAATCCTGGGATATAAAGTACTTGCAATAGTAAGTCACCATTGGGGTAATTGTCTCTGATGTGAGACTGCCTTTGTGGTTTACCAGGAGAAATACGAACTGGCTTGAGAATTTAATGCCATTCTGGCAGTTTGTCACAATAGCTCAGTGGTTAGAGCGTCCGCCCGGCAAGCGGAAGGTCTGTGGTTCAAATCCCAGTTGTGGCATTGAATTTTTAAGTTCCGGTTCTACCTCTTAAACTTTGCCCACACACGGCTTGTGTGTTTAAAAACACCAACAGTAAGTTTGTTGGCATAAATAAATAATAATAACTTCCTCTACCATTTTCCTCTATAGCCCATGGTCACATAAATAAAAAATAAAATTGATCAAATGTTTGATTGCTAATATGTAAATACTCATTTACCATTTACTTATGCAATTAGCATAGAGAGGTAGAGCTTGAAAAAATGAGTTAGTTGTGTCTTTTCCATTGGTTACTAAAATAAGTCATTTAGCCACAAAATGATACTAATTAATCAGATATCAGAGTGCCTATTGAATAAATTTTTTTGAAATACATATGGCAAATGTGCAAAGCAGAAGGCCAGAAATGTTGACACTGCTGAGGTCTTGTGGATACTGCTTGGAAAGCTTGAAAGAATATCACTCCATGATGAAATCAGTTTTCTAAGGCTGCCCTTGTTTGAACTTTCACTAGTCACAGGTGGGAATACATGCTTCACAGCAATGGTCATATCAGTAAACAAAATATTTGCCTCTTCAGTCCTATCTGTTGCCAGACTGTACAGATAATGTACTCAATAATGTTCAATTATTTCCTTTACCTTTCACAATAGATGAATTTGTTACTGGTATTTTTTATTCATCATATTTGAATCTAACAACACATGAAATCTAGGCACTCATACTCCTAATGCCCTATATATTTGGTAGGGATTAGAAAACTCTACTACCATAAATTTTGTGATGAGATAAAATAACTTGTTTAATCAAATTGCGTAAGCTTTCACGGCCAGTGTCATTACATAGAAAATGTTTATTCAGGATTGTGGGCCATGGTCTAGAAGAAAATGTCCTTCCAGACGTTTTGTTCGCAGCTGCATCGAACATCCTCGGTGTGGCCTTAGTACTCTGCTAGTCTTGGTGACAACTGATATGGAGCCTTTTGGTTTCACAGGTTTTATGCGCTTAACATGTGTTGACGGTTGGTCTGGTCTGTTTATTGGTTCGGCTGCTTCCATTGTACGATTGGTGTTGATGAGCTGGCATTTACTGAAGCTGTTGATGGTGTATGATCTTGAATTTGTCTCATATACCATGCCAACAGCCACAGTCACAGTAAATGCCAGCCCATTGACACCAATCATAGACAATGGAAGCAACCCCCACTTTAGCCCAGCCCACGCAGCAGCCTTACCAATAAACAACCCCGGGCCAACAAGCGTATAAAATCTGTGAAACCAAAAAGCTCTGTATCAGTCGTCACTGAGACTAGCAGAGTACTAAGGCCATGCCACTGAGGATGTTTGACCCAGCTTTGAACAAAATGTCTGGAAGGACATTTTCCACTAGACCATGGCTCACAAGTCCGGGTAATAATTTTCTATTTAACTTGTTTTATGTTTAATTCCAATCATGAAATTAAGGATGAATAGATCATTTCACTGTATTAATTTTTGAATATGTGTATTATAACTGTCCCCGCTTGAAAACGTTCCAGTAAAACTTAGTAAGTAAAGGTTTATGTAAAGATAGTGTGACTCATTCATTAAACCGAAGTGGACATTTAAGTTCAAGATTTTCCACGGATGTGAACAGGTGAACAAAACATTTCTAGAATTAGGCCATAAATACAACATAACAGTTTAATTTATCTATTCTGCACTGTGAACCCTTAAGTTGGGAGTTGATATACTTGTCCCAGCACTTTCCCTACTGTTGGAAGCACCTCTGGAAATCATCTTTAAGCATTTTCAGAGCCTTCCGCAATTTGTGATGGATAAGATCAATGCCTTCGAAATGTGTCCTTGGAGCTGTATTTTAAATCACGGGGCCAGATCTGGAAAATAGTATTCATCTTATTTTTATAAAACAATGAGAAAGGGCTTTCTGCACGGGCACATTGTTATTTGAAAGGAGTCATGGCATGCAATTCTTCTCATGTTCAAATCGTCTTTTAAAATGCTTTGAACACTTCCCATGAACCATACTAATGGATCAGAAATTTCTCTTATCATAATACGACTATCATTTAGTACCATTTCCCTCACCAGACAGATAATTTTGTCAGTTTTTCTGGAAGAGGGTTGTTGTTGTCGTAGTGTTTAACACCCACTTTTACTACTATGGCACCGCAGGCGGTGACACTGATGACACATGGAATGAAGATGGAGCACCGGTGGAATGAAATGGCGGAGGAAACAGGGGCACCTGGAGAAAACCCGCCCTGACGCCGCTTCGTCCACCACAAATACCACATGCAGGTACCTGGGATCGAACCCGAGCCACCTAGGTGGTAGGCGAGCGCACTAACTGCTCGGCCACAGCGCTGCCCGGAAGAGGGTTGCCTCAAACAATTTGAATCTTTAATTGATGTCACACTACTTTTAAATTTCGAAAACTATTTAAATGCTTTTGATTTGCTAATTATTACTTTTTCCCTATAGGTTGTTCTTAGCATTTCTTAGGCTCCTGTTGCAGTTTATTGTGTTTGAAGCAAAATTTGATATTTGTTCTTAGCTTTTTGTAATCTGGCATTTTCCATAGACAGAAAACTTGCAGCAGGTGCAAAACACTGATTCACTTCAGAATTTTTAACTCTGCATTGCTAAGACACACAAAAGGTATGTTGATCTCTCATTTTGTATCAGAAGGGAGCACTGCATGTACAGCTTGGGTAGGAATTAAAGACAGAAAAATGGCAAAATTATTGTAAAGCCATTCTGGAAACTTTTTGATTATACCTCGTGATCATAATTTTCATTGTTTGATTTTCTCAAAATCACTAACAATTTTATTAAAATGCTATATGTTTAAATAAAGTAAAGTAAGTAAATCCCAGCACAACAGGCCATGGAGGGCCAAGGCTTGCCGCCCAGCTGCCGCGTCCCCACCTTGGCCCACTACAGCAACGGGCAGAGGCAGGACCAGCAGTCATTGCACCAAGAAAGACACGGAAATGTTCAAGCATCAGCAGGAAATATCATAGAACAGACGACTACTCAGCATCTTGGAATACATGTGGTTCTTGTAACAAGTGCGTCAAGGTCAAGTGTGAGCAAAATGCAAAGTGGTGGATGGTAACAGTGGATAGTCGAGAGGAAGCGAAAAAAAAAGTGTGAATTCAAATGAATAGTTACAGGATCAATAAGTGTGAGGGGAAAGGGAAAACTAAGCAGGAGAGAGAGAGAAATACAGACAGACAGATAGCTAGAAAGAAAGAAATAAAGGGATATTTTGCAAGGTTAAAAAAATGGTTGGGTAATCTATAAATGAGGAAGTAGAAGGTTTATTATGCATGGTGAAAGTGAGGTTATAGTGAAGTAGTGTAATTGGGATAATGAAGATTACTGAAGTGTACAATGTAAACTGATCAGGATAAGATTAGTGAAAAGGTAAATATGTGTAATGTGTATGTAAAAGGTAATTATACTGAAGGGCTACCCTAATAACATAGGGGCCAGGATCAGCTTAGGGGTAGCCAAGGTGTGTAAGATTTGGTGCTCAATAAATCATTCATTCATATTATTCGTATGCGTTAGTTCTTGTCAAGTGAAAATACAATTTTCAGAGAGATTTATAGATGTAAAAGTTCCAGGCCACAACAATATACACTTTATAATAAAGTTCAGGTCTCAGGAAGTGTTCAATCTAAGAAACAAGGTAGGGTTCTTATCAATGAAACATTAGACATCAGGGTGGTAAGTAAAGCCTTTAAAAGTAGTTTGAAAAATGTCGTATGGTTGCATCCGCATCATTTTATGATAGAAGCAGATGTCGAGCGCCGTTAACGCAAACAGGAAAAATACTGTGCAGCTTGTTCTTAGTTCATTGGCTCTTCTAGTATGTGACAATGCTATGTAGTTACCTAGATAACATTTCATTGCAAATTGTTATACTGTAATGCTAATAGTAAGTTACTCTGCAAATGATAAAAGATCAATATGATCTGAAGGGATTCAGTTTGACAAAGAGATGTGTAAGTACACATTTATAACATTGTCAAGTCTTGCACAACCAAAAGTGGAGTCCACAGGGAATATGCTGATACTAGAGGCTCAACAAGCAAGTTTTAATAGTAATAATTGTTAATATTAGTAAAAATTACCTTTTCTCTGAAATGCTTTCATCCGTGTTGTTTAGAACGCTGTCATCTTCCAGCCTGAAGATATAACGTAAATCATATATCTTTGGTGTACGACAACATTTGCGTTTAGCACGACTACCATCAGGCTCATCCGGAATTATTAAACACTGAAACACAAGCAGATTAAGTGAAAATGCATCTTAAAATTAATTTAGTTTTTTAAAATTTATTTAATTTTATCTAATCATTATGTCCTGTATTATGTAGCTATATTACATGGTTCATATTATCTTATTGTATTATCATGTTACAATAATTAAAAATTTATGCTGTTAACATATAGCCCAAATGGCCCCCAATATTTGTTCACTCTGTCACTGTGGTCTATTGGTCAGTTCTCTCTACTTCTGGTTCTCGCCTTGAAAGCACTAAGCTGGTGATTCTATATTGGGTAATCCCATTAAACATGATCAAGTTTAATAAGGAAAATTGAAGCTATTAACAGTGAAGCAACAAGATTCTAAAGTAAGAACAAATTAGAAACTAAAAACTTCACTTATCTTAGTAATGTTGTTATATTTTTTTGCTGAGATAAGTGAAGTTTTTAGTTTCTAATTTGTTCTTACTTTAGAATGATCAAGTTTGTTTAGTGTTATCGTAAAGATATCTAGGACTTTCAGAAATTCTAGAGCACAATAACATAAGATTAGAGGAAGAATAGTGCTGAACAATGGTAGATGTGTCGTCAAGCACAACAAAAGGATGGTAACAAAGAAATTCTTCCCCAAGGAGAGACAGATGAAGGTCAAATAGCTTTCACATCAAACATAACCATGGTGTTAACAGCACATGGAAAACTAAGTTTTTTACTATCTAAAAGTTAATATAAATATGTGTTTTAGAAGTCATGTATTTGTTGTGACATGAAATTTATACATACCCCTTCCTCCTCATTCTGTAGTAGCTTTGCATAGTTGCGCTCCACAGTAGCTCGATAAAGTTCCAACTGCATTGGTGACATTGGAGCATAAACCAATATTTCTTTCTTTGGTGGTATGTCAAGCTGAACATCAGCTTTCACACGCCGCAGGAGGAATGGTGTAAGGATCTGCAAATATAAATTGTTATTAATGACTTAAAATTTCTCAGGACGATTTAACACATTAGCACTGCAACAAATTAGTTTGATGTTTTATTTACTATGCCTCAAAGTTACTCAAATAAATGGAATGCAGTATTGATTGTGTTCTTCAGTCAAGCCATGTGCTGTTTGCTTTTTAAAATATTTATTTGATCGATCAACTAAAAAGCTATACAGGCTAATTATAACAATAATGTAACAGTAAATAACATTGAAGTGGGTCATATGACTCCATGAACATATGTACGAAGTTTTGTGAAAAAAATTATATATATAAACGTAGGAAATGAAATGACTAAATCCTCCATAAAGATATGGGGGGGATACACATAGAGCAGGCAGTGACAGGGATGATACACGGAATGAAGATGGAGCAGTGGTGGAATGAGATGGTGGGAGAAACCGGAGAACCCGGAGGAAATCCACCCCAGCGCCGCTTTGTTCATCACAAATCTCACATGCGGTTGCCTGGGATCGAACCCGGGCTACTTTGGTGAGGTTAAGGCAGCATTCTTGGCCTTCACACAGATGTATGGACTTGGTTGTAAGTGTTGCTAAGAGGGTATACAATGACTGGTTCAGTAAAAGTTGGGTATCAGTAGATGATTGGCATTCTTCAGAAATGAAAGCATGGTATTGATTCCTGATCAGTTTCGGCCAAGCCCGGATTTGCATTTAACTAAGCTTAAGTGTAACATTACTTCCAGCATGTTATATTGAGTTGTCTTCCAGTAATAATTAACACGTACGTACATATGCATAGAATGGCTGCTAAGCCCCCTCCCCCTCCTAAAAAAGCATTATTGAGATGTAAAAGAGAATCCACAAATTTCCACGTTAGACATGGTGAAAAAATACAAAATGGCTCATCCATCATTGTTTTGCACTTTGGAGCAAAAGGATTCTACTTTGAATGCAGAAGTACAGGTAACGCAACGAAAGCTTGCCAATGAGAGCTACGTGAAACTTCAGTAGTTCATGGATAAAGTCGGGTTACCTCACTTGATTAAGGTCACATGCCTTTTCCACTTCCTGCATTGTACCTGCTGCTCCCACTGTCTACTCCCCTTCTAGTCATGCACTGTGGTATGCACACTTCGAGACCTTGTTAGATACTAGAGCCTGTAATAGTGATACTGTAACCCTGCAACAGGCGTAAACGGTAGGGTAATGGTACATTTATGAAAATATTCTACGCATCCTGCAGATTGGCAAGCTTTTGTTGCACCAGTTCTACAATGAATTCTGCAGCCAAAAAGCATATGAAACATAAGAATATGCATGGTTCACCATAGAAAAAATTAGAAAACACATTAAAAACATAAATACATTAGAAAATACATTAATGAAGTAGTTGGAGGGAAAAATAAGTGATAATATTCCACTATGAGAAAAAGCGTTGGAAGCCAGTAATAATATAGGGTTGGAAAATTTTACTCCATCAAAAGAATGGTTTGGTTGCTTTAAGAAGCAACAAAACCTTTCATTCAAAACCATATATGGTGAAAGCATCAGTGTATAAGAAGAAACTGCTGAATTTTGGAAATATTACATGAAGCCCCTTTTAAGGACAGCCCCTATTTAAGAACCAAAGGTTGTCAAAAAGGAGTTATACTGAATGCACTACATTATCATAGCCAGACAGAGATTAGTATTTTAGTACGCAACTTTCACAAAAATGTACACAACACGAGCAAACACATATATGCCCATTTATCTCTCTTGAGTGTCAAAATCATCTATGTGGTTAACTGAGAGGCAATTATTAATCACTTGGTTTACTGTTTGGTTCATTAACCATAATTTATTTTGGTTTGATTTTGTGTAGTGTTCTGGAATGAAAATTCCTTGTACACTACAAAATGAAAATGTTCTGGAAATTAATCTAGTCGTCAACACATGGTTTCAACATTCCAAAAATTCTCAAGCGAAGTACATTTTAAACCTAGTGGAACAAAAGTACTATTATATCACTTTTCGTGGGACCAAATGTTATGAATTGAGGTTGTTTTGATACCTTCAACTGTTTTACTTAATCCTATAATGCCCAGTGTGACATAAATTTGCTACGTTATGAGATACCTTAATGACTTTCTTTCTTTGTAATTTCTTATGTTAACCTAAATAAATAGAATTCAAGTATTTGCAGCTCTTATATTGTAAAATTATTAAAAATTTTTTTCAATAAAACTGTAGTATCTATTTTTTTAAGATCAAGAAGCAAAATCCATGCAACTGCAGTCAAACGTAACACCGTCAGCTTCTAAGCGTGCCATTACACCGATTATTATTTTCCTTAGGCCCTCCCTCTCCTTTACCACAGGCACATTTACATTTGACTGCAGCTGCTGGTATTTGAACTTGGAACGTTTGGCTTTGAATTAATGGCCAGTTCATTGTGTATCGCTCAACCATCATGGCCATTCAAATCGACTCGCTTCGGCAAAGGTGCCTCCAAAAGGGATATGAAAACCAGTTTGGGAATTAGAAGAACAGCATATGTAGCAAAATAACTAGGGCATTAAAGGATTAAGTTTTAGTTTCAATTTACAAAGTGGTGATGCAATCTGACAACAGTAAAGATCATTATGTACCATTGTTGCCTAATGATGCACCCACCCTGATGAAAAATGAATGCAAGTAGGTATGTGCACGCATTTGTATAGATTTTATGAAGCAAAATTCTGCTACCTCTTACTGCGTAGCCCTTCCCCACAGCAAATAATTACCTTTTTTGCTATTTTTCTAAATATACAACAAATGTAACATAAGATATTTAGTGAGTATTTTGCATAATTGCTTATTAAACATACAGTTCATATAAGATGGATTATCTGTCATTTTCAGTTAACCATCAACTCTACTCCCTCCATTGTAGTTGTTAGGGTTCTACAGTTCTAAAACGGTTAGGTCTGCTGGAACAAAACATGCATTGGAGAACAAATAAAGCAACACAAGGAAGTAAAATTAGAAAATACTCACAATACTCATTTAGTGCATATCGTTTTTAATTCAGTGCTCCCATTATTACCTTCTTGAGATATGTATATCTTCTCACTGGCCTGATGAAGCTCTGTTAAATGACATTACAGAAAAATCAGTTGTAGAGGCTCCTCTACAAATGTGATAGTGTTCCAAAATATTCATTATAGTAAACTCTCGATTATCTGGGGTAATGGAGGATAATACCCTGCAGATAAACCTAAATAGCTGCGACTCCAAGAATTGGATGTTGAAAATGGAAGCAACGGCTCCCGAAACTAGCCCCTCAAAAATTACATGTGAGTGAGTAGTGTTAAAAAACCAAATCCCAAGTTAGTATTTCAGTACTTCCTAACCAAAAATAACCTAATTACTTCATAAAATCTATACTATATACCAGGTGGAAGGTATTGCTTCGGCCATATGTTAACCAGGGATTCTACATGATGAGTGATGTAACAAATATGTCCAATACAATTATTGTCAAAAAAGAAATGTTTGGCTGAAAAAAAAAAAATTGTCAAATGTTTGGAACCATCTAGCTTCTTGACGAATTAATATAATTTATTTATTATTTCACTAACTGTCGCACGAACATTGTGCCAAGAATGCTGTAATGCCTTTTTATTTCAGTTCGAATGACTAGTCATAATTTAATGTGATTGTAGCAGTTTTTACGAATGGCTCTTTCTTAACGATGTAGTAATGCGGCAATGAGTCTCCTGGGTGTTATGGGTACAGAAAGACAAATAAGGGCGAGGTGTTATTATTCCCAATAAATATTCCAATTTTCCGCTATGTCAACTTTAATACCATTAATTTGCAACACTTGAACATATCTTCACTCTTTTATTTATTTATTTCCCTGATTACCCTCCCCTTATGTCCCTTACTAGGACTTACAAGTCAGCCTAGGAACCTCTAGACCAGAGTGAAGACCTGGAAGCAGGTGGTCAGCAAAGCACCAGGTATGATAGTGAGGAAGAGGATGATATGAAATGCAGGCGAAATGGATGATTGGAAAGGTGATAATGGAGCAATTGGTGGAATGAATGGCAGGGGAAACCAGATGCCGCTTTGTCCATCACGAATACCACATGTGGGTCCCACCTAGGTGGTAGGCGAGCAGTCTAACTACTCAGCCACGGTGCTGCCATTATACTCAGGGAAGGACGAGGAATAATCCTGGCTGGAGAAAAATTCCTAGCCCCTGCTGGGAATCGAACCCGGGATCCGTTGCACGGCAGGCAGGTGCTCTACCAACTGCGCCAGCCCTTCACTCTTTTATAAGAGATAATATAGGGAAAATTTAATTGAAATTGGGAACTTTTTGGGCAAAGTAAGAGCCAAATGGTTAAGGAAGATAAGTAAATATGACGAAAATGAAGATGTATTTTAGATAAGATGTAAATAGGGACCCATTAGCTCGACAATCTGTGTTTAAGCCTAATGGGCCCAAGGGCAATCAGCAACTCATTGTAGAAACAAGTATGTAAAGGTATAATAATTTGTAAATGAAATGGAAATAAATACTACATTACATAAGAGATAATACTTTTAGGTTCCAAAGCTATTGTGGTTTCGTATGAGTTAAATCCTCACTTCTTTTGTAAATATTTTAGGATGTTTATGACATTTCCACGTATTGAATATTTACACACAGTATTCCACCACATGTCCTTTGGCAATATAATTTAACATTGTTGGATTGCCGACAAATTCTATTATTCTGCAGTACAAATATGCAATCATCTTTAGCAACACATACATCACTATTAATGACTCATTAACTCTCTATACTCTCGAGTTTATTCCTCTAGTTATGGACATAGCAACCGTAATTGACTGGCTATTTATCGATTAGATTGTGATGCGTTGATCATATGATTGTGATCGACCTCGAACATATTTCCTTTCATTTCACAATAGATTTGGGGCATGGATTAAGAAATAAAATTTTGATAATGACATTGTGTATTCAATATTTACATGTGTTATGCCTAAACAACTTGGCATACTTAATATTGAAATTAATCTTTACTTCAATACATTTCAACATACAATTTCTGCCACATGAAGTTGCCAAATCTCTCTTAGAAATTAAAGTATGATTAAATTCATGAGAATTAAGGTATACTCTGTACATCAAGAGGTTAAAGGACACACAAACAAAGCCACGTGCGTTTTGACGCTTTTGCCGTCTAAATAGTCCCTTGAAAAAATACTGTTACTAAGATCTGAAATCTCACTTAATGTTTGCTAAAGCACAAACTAAGTGTACTAAGCATAGTTGAAGTGTAAGAATATGCAATTAAGTGAATCTGAAACCAGCCTAATTCATGTGGCATGCGTTTATAACACTTTGTTAGTCCCCTCAGACTTTCTATGTTCACAACACATTAAAATCCTCAGGTTTATATTTTGAAATATTACATTTCCTGCCATTTAGTTCACGTGGGGAAAAAAATTAAGTAAAATGGCTAATCAGAAATGCTGAAACTTCAGCATAAAGCTTCCATGTTCCTCTGAAGTCAAGCAGGTGAGTATCCCAACAAGCCGTGTCTTCTATAATTATCTACACGCATGGATTTCCTATGTATTCCAAATTTTACACCATCTAGATCTCAATATTTATCTCTAGTCTTACCTGATGCATTATAGTCAGCACCTTTTTCTTTTCTTCTTGCTTGAGAATTTTTTCACTTCCTCCACTCTGTGTAAGATCTGATACATTAAACCAAGATTCAAACACAGCTAGATCATCAAACACGTCAGGCATTAAAAAGTTCAACATTGACCATAATTCTGACAGGTCATTTTGAATGGGCGTTCCTGTAAGAAGCAGGCGGTTTTCTACTTTGAATCTTCGAAGAATCCTGAAATGGAAAATAAGAATGAGCTGTTAGATATCTGTCTACAATTCACCTTGAAATAAAGCTAATAATCAAGGAAGAAGTTACATGTAGTGAAGTGAATCAAATTTAAAAATGTTTAAAATATGAGTTGGAAATTGAACTACTTTGTCTTCAAGTGAGCTTAGCTCTCCTACAATAACATTGTACATCAATTATCACATTAGGAACACTAAGCAAGCAGTGAGAGAGTGCAGATGTGTGTTGGGAATGCTCCCAAGAGTAAAAAGAAAAAGGATACAAAGGACATGGCAGGCAAAGATATGACAAAGTGATACAAAGCTAAGGGAAATAGACATAAATATTATATGACAAAGTGATAGCAAAGTTAAAGGAAATAGATAAAAATATTAACTGAAGAGATGAAAGATGCAAATAAAGAAAGAATGGAAATATGGGAGAAGTAGGAAATAAACGTAGTGATCATGGGAGTAGAAGAAAAAACAGGTATCGATCCAAGACAAGAGGTAAAAGAAATTTGGAGATGCTGCAGATGATCATGAGTAAGAACAAAATCCGCGAAGCATTCAGATTAAGATGAAGACGCATTCTAACAAAATTGATATGTATACAGAGAACTTATGCATAGGGCAAAAGATTAGAAAAGAGGGAGAGACAGAGAGAAATGGAAAGGAACAAAGAGCAAGTGGTTTAGTTATCCGTAGGTTTAATAGCAGTTGTTTATTCGTGCATTGGCAATGGGAGTATTATCTCCAGGACATTAATAAGTTAGTGAATAAAAGACAAGGTCTTTATCAATGAATATTCAAATTTCTACCAACTTTAACTTGATTACAATGAAGTAACAATATCACTACAAATTGTTTCACTCTTCAGAAATATTATAATGGCAAAGTTCCGAAGCTATTCGGTTTAATGTTGTTGGATATTCTTTGTAATTCTCATCTATGCTAAACTCAATATAGCGCTTCTTTGTTTATTAAGTCATCTCAGCTTTTCTCATAAAATAATAAACTTAATTGCGCATAGTGAATTCTCTCACACAATGCTTCACGGAATATATCTCAAAAATTCAATCATCGATTATGGATTGCCATTATGCGTGATCGCTTCAATATGCATCTATACTGCATAACATTTTCATTAGTAGTCTAATGGATCTTGTATATTTACTGTTGCTAGTTACATGTCAACAACCATCGTTCCTCTTCCATTATCAACTGTAACTTATGATTGATGATTGCCAAGTTTTCTTATTGACAAACAGCTTCGGAATCTGAAGTGTTGTTTATACAGGGCTATTCAAAAAGAAAGAACAGATTTCAAACATTTATTTCTCTCAAACTACAAATGATAGAAACACGATTCCAATGTTCATGGACAGAGAAAGGTTTACAATTTAAATAGCGGGGATAGAAGTTCCAATCACGGCCACATTGGCTCAATTTCTCTTGTGATTTTATCAGTTATGATAACAATGAACGGTGTCGCCGCCATTTCACTACAAACAAACAACAATGTTTTAAAATACTCCGTGTGATTTTTATCTATGGGGTTACGTAAAAGACCATGTTTATATCCCTCCTATGCCTGACACTATTGAAGTTCTATGACATTGAATTGTTGAAGCTGCAAATTTGATAACTGGAGACCAGCTGATTCGTGTGTGGCAAGAAATGAGCCACCGTTTTGACATTTGTCAAAACACGGTGCTCATATTGAATGCATAATATAAAATTGTAAACTTTTCCCTCTCCATGAGCGTTGGAATCATGTTTCTATCTTTTGTAGTTTGGAAGAAATAAATGTTTGAAATCTGTTCTTTATTTTTGAATAGCCCTGTATATATAACTTCAATATTCACATTACGCAGGAAATTTACACATATTAAATGGATATAACTTGACACGTGAAACATTAGCGTGAATTTTCTGTTCCTTCAGACACATAATTCCTGCTACGGTTGGAACAAAAAGTTTGAGCAGAGTAAAAGCATAAAGTTTTCAAAAAAATCACACAGGGAATGATGACATACAGTAATTTTAAAACTTTTTGTCAACTGCTCATATGCCTGTTATTCTCGAGATTTAGCTGGAACATGTTGAACACCATGCTATATGCAAATGGGAGCTTTGTTCATAAGAAAACTGTATCAACCACTCACATGGTCATTAAAATGTACACTTATACTACTGTTGCAAGGAAAAGCAAAAGAAAATATATAGGCACATTGGTGCATGCTTCTGCTATTGTAAGCACCTCAATTTTGTAGACAAATATGTATGCATGCTGAAAGGATTGAAGCATATTACCACTATTTAACAAAGTTTTGTACTAAAACTCATATTTAAACAAAGCATATCTTATTATTTATTTATGCCAACCAACTTACTGTTGGTGTTTTTAAACTGGTTTGAGAATTTAATGCCATTCTGGTAGTTTGTCACAATAGCTCAATGGTTAGAGCAGCCGCCTGGTAAGCGGAAGGTCTGTGGTTCAAATCCCAGTTGTGGCACTGAATTTTTAAGTTCCAGTTCAACTTCTCAAAGCATATCTTATTTTAATATTACCTTCCAAGAACACAGTTGTAGTTTTTCAAACGATGTCCTTCATCAACAACCAAATAACTCCATCTTATTGATCCAAGAATCGTCTCCATTGTAGCTATTTGATAAGATGTTAGGACAATTGGAGCTAAACGTTTACCATCTATCATATGGCGCCGTGTTAGGTGTGGATGTAATTGAGTTCTCTTTTCTTTATGACCATGGAATAAGACCACAGGCAGCTGAAAAATGAAAAAAAATTCTATTGTAGAGTATTATGTCTCATTGATAATGTGCTATTTATCTTTCTCCCTCATTGCCTAGGAAAGAGCAGTCATATTTTATATATCATATTACATAAAATTAAAACAAATGAAAAAGTCTGCTGTGGCACACCACTTTTGGAATTGGTGCAGTTTTTATCGTAGCATTGTTTCACGTTTGAGCGATGAGGCTCTTATTTTCCTCAGGGCGTGGTAACGGATAGAATGAAAAATCACACGATGTTTCTTCACCACAATGTATTATTTTATTAACACTTTTTCTCTATTTTACATTTAAATAAATCCTCTTAGCACCGTTTTAAGTTATTTAAGTCTTTCCACTTTTCCAAAAAGTGGAACAAAAGCTTGATGAAAGTCTGGCAAACGTTCTACAATGTTCACACGCTACCAAAATACGTCCTATTGTCTTGGACACGTAGACGCTAGTGACAAAAAAGTTGAGCGTCATCTCACGCGATACTACCTTTCTCGTATACATCCGCGTATGTGCCCATCAAATAGTTCCCGTATTGTTAGGGAAGCGATCTTTAGCTATCCTGATTTCGCTTTTATTATTGAACACATATAATTCTAATAATTATACATATATATTAAAATTAAATATGGAAATATTTATGACATCTTTAAACAAACTTAGTTGTTCGTAACAATGAAGATTAGTAACACGTTTTCGTCATTTAACCATCTCATACCAACATCAAAAAACAAATTACACTCTTAACAAATATTCACATAAACAATTTTCTTTTGGGGTCTTCTAATATTCTGTCTCACATGCCCCTTGTTTTGTTTTTCAAGTTGTCACCTATATTTACAATCTTGAAACACAATACAACATTTCTCCCTATTCCTCTGATACAATAACTTTGTACAATACTTTTTTTTCTTTACAGTCTTCTTCACTGTATGTTTTTGTCTTTTGTTTTGGCATGATACAGCATGTCTTTATAAATTTCACATATTCAGTTACTGCACAATACATATTCAGTTGTTATACAACACATATTCAGTTACTATACAATACATTCAGTTGTTATACAACACATTCAGTTATTATACAACACATATTCAGTTATTATATAACACATATTCAGTTATTATACAATACCTATTCAGTTATTATATATTTGACATTGACACAAATATAATTTAAGTGTATCATGGTTTATTGTGTGGCTTTTGACTTATGTTCCTTGTTATGAGGAGAGAAAAACAGGATACAAATCTTGAGCTAATGATTATGATCACATTTATGGCAATATTTTATTCAGTTCTTTGCCTTCTTTGTCTTGTAAGCTTATTATGTATAGGCAGCTCGTTGAGTCAATTCTTAAACTCTGATGTTACTAATGGTACCATTTTTTTAATTGGGTTCTTATTCATTATTGTTTAGTTCGACATTTCTTCAAGCTTAGCATTGGCTATATCCATCTTAATTCATGGACATTGCTTTTCTGACTATGGTTTTTCTTACTTCACTAATTGTCACCTCTTTATCTCTTATCTCTATAAGAGAAAACTTCTATACTTATAATTATTCTGCAATTGTATTATTTTTTTTTCTCAATTCACCCTCGACACCTTTGTGTCAAAAATATTTTATCTTTGTCATCACAATTGATTCCCTTTTATTTTTGTCCCTGACATCTTATGTCAAAAACACATTATTTTCCGTAGCTATAATTCACTTCTTTAATGACAATCAGTGTCCTCATCTGTTAACTAGGCCTATCTGCCCCTTCCCCATCTCCTGTTACTAGATCTCTCTCTTTTCGTGACATTCTAGTTTCTTTATTCAGTTCACTTTGGCTTAAAAGTCCTACTATTTTGCCGCTTCGCAGTAACATAAAAATAAACTGGATGTAAAAATAAAAATTTTTGGTCCTACTTTTTTCTCGTTGATTTATCCAGTTACGTGCGTCTCCTGGGCGGTTGGCATCGCTAGACGATCTCTGGTGTTTTCCCGCGTTGATTATCCGTTCATCGGTGTTCTGATGTAGTAGATTTCAAACGATGGTCTAATGGCGTCTTCTTTCTTTTTGGCGCGAAGATATGGCGTCACTTGGTATTTCGCGTAAGGTCATTTCCCGTTGATTTCCATTCCATCCAAAATTCGTGTTCCACGTTGGGCAAGCCATTTGGTGCAGTTTTTATCGTAGCATTGTTTCACGTTTGAGCGATGAGGCTCTTATTTTCCTCAGGGCGTGGTAACGGATGGAATGAAAAATCACACGATGTTTCTTCACCACAATGTATTATTTTATTAACACTTTTTCTCTATTTTACATTTAAATAAATCCTCTTAGCACCGTTTTAAGTTATTTAACTCTTTCCACTTTTTCAAAAAGTGGAACAAAAGCTTGATGAAAATCTGGTAAACATTCTACAATGTTCACACGCTACCAAAATACGTCCTATCGTCTTGGACACGTAGACGCTAGTGACAAAAAAGTTCAGTGTCATCTCACGCGATACTATCTTTCTCGTATACATCCGCGTATGTGTCCATCAAATAGTTCCCGTATTGTTAGGGAAGCGATCTTTAGCTATCCTGATTTCGCTTTTATTATTGAACACAATATAATTCTAATATTTATACATAAATATTAAAATTAAATATGGAAATATTTGACACCTTTGTAACACGTTTTCGTCATTTAACCATCTCATACCAACATCAAAAAACAAATTACACTCTTAACAAATATTCACATAAACGATTTTCTTTTGGGGTCTTCTAATATTCTGTCTCAGAATGAAAACCAATACATTGGCCGCAATATAAAATTGTTAAAATCTCTAAATTCACCAATAGAACTGCACATTTGGGAAGAAATTTACATAATTAAAAATAACAATAAAGTGATTAACTTTGAAATCCCAGCTTTAAATGAAGTGTTAAAGCTCTGTGCTCCTAAAACCAGATGGCAGCAGGACGATATTAGCAGATGCGGGAGGAAGAGAATAGCATCAGACACCCAACGGCTGATGATGGGACCGAACGGTCCTGGAAAGTCTCCTGTTTTTAAAACAATTTAAGTGAAGGCAAGTGTAAAAAGGTGACTCAAAATGGCCTCAAACATTTGCAGAAATTATCTTATTGCTCATTTTCTTGTAGGTACAAGGGGAATATGGAATACAGCAAGCTTTGAGTAATACTCAAATCTTTCAAAGCTGGTCACCATATGAAGGCTTTAAAATTTCATTCTCTTTGCAGGGCCAAGAGATGAAAAGTGAATAACGAACTGCCATTTGAGAAAACTTATATTTGAGAGGTAGAACTGGAACTTAAAAATTCAATGCTACAGCTGGGATTTGAACCATAGACCCTCTGCTTACCAGGTGGGTGTTCTAACCATTAAGCTGCTGTGACAACCTGCCAGAATGACACTGAATTCTCAAACCAGTCTGTATTTCTCCTGGTAAACCACATTGTCCACACATGGCTTATGTGTTTAAAAACACCAACAGTAATTTTGTTGGCATAAATAAATAATAAACTTTTATGTATTGCAAAATTCACACAAATAACATGGAATATACTGAAGGGTTACCCTAATAGCAAAAGGGCCAGGGCTCAGCTCAGGGGTAGCCCAAGTGTGTAAGATTTGGTGCTCAATAAATCATTCACTCACTCATTCAGATTTAAATTTGAGAATACTACATAAATTTGTGTCTTTAGGGTATGTTAGCAGTATTTTTAAACATTAATGCATTATTCAGCATGTCAAATGTATTATAATAAAATGCTTGAATAATGATGGCAAATCATCTTTGTCATATTACTTTCCAATCTACCATGCCAGGCTCAAAGATTTAATATGATAAGTATCTTCAGTGGCAACTTGTACTATAATTTCCTGCAGAGTAGTGATGGGATGATAGAAATAAGCACATTCTTCTTTTGTTTGATTGCACATAGCAAACGTTGGCTAAGATTATAACATTGTGCTCACAATTAGTCATTGTCCAGGACACATCCTGGAAAATAGTGTAAGAGATATTAAATATATGTATATGCTCATCATTAACCCTTTCACTGTATAGGCTATTGCATAGATGGCAGAGCATTTAAACATCTCTGTGCGTTGGCAGGAACAGAAACAGAGGGAGCTACTCGTTAGAATCAGGCCTTATTAGACATTGAAGGGAATCTCTGTACGCACTCTGAGTTGAAAGAATGTGTTCTACCATCTGTTGGGATTATGAAGAAGCAGTTTCAAAGAGATTTCTGCATTATAGCGACAACTGCAGCTTAAAATACAAAGGTTTGCATATGCATTTTACACCAGAGAAAGCAGCAGGTTGACATGGTGGCGTGTGATTGTGGGGATTCATGGGTGTTTATTTGCCATAAAAATATCTTAAATATATGGCATTTTAATCAAAATCATTAACCATTTTTGAGAAAACCAAAATTTTTAAAAAAATTTCCATGTGAAGGTTAGTTTAGGGTAAAGGAATTTTCTTCAAAATCTTTGTGTCGCATCCTTGAAAGACATTAAACTTAAATACTAACTTTGGTTTTTAACAGACTTTTCATTTTTGAGTTATGCTGTTAACGCATGCACGCACACTAACACAAACACATTATCTTTTTCTAAAAATGGGTTTTTTTATTAACAGGACCTCAAAATCTTTATTTCCGGTGACATCCCGACATTGAATTTTTGGGCCAAATACAATATTTCTCCAACTTACTACACATAATAGACAAAATAAAAAATAAGTCAAATTGTCTTTTGTTACAACAGCTTAGAAGTAACACAGTATTTGAAACAAACAGCAAGGACTGGCAAAAAAAGAGAGGAAAAAATGCAAATAATTACATAAATTGAGCAAAAACTAGATATTAATTCTTACCTTTGGGGCAAATTTTTCACACTCAAATAGCCAATTAGGCAGTGTAGAAAGTGGAGCAATTACAAGGAATGGTCCACAAGCTCCGTTATCCACTAAGTGGCAGAAAAGAGCTATAGCCTGAATTGTTTTACCCAGACCCATTTCATCTGCAAGTATACCATTAATTCCATTCTCGTAAAGGACCTGCAAAACACAATTGTTATATTTTATAATTAAGAAATTATAGCTTCAAAATAGTTCAAGGGAAAAAAAGCTTTACAACATTTAGGACATACTTGTCACCAGAAGGTTAGCATTATTACACAATGCACTTGATTACATGCTAAGATACTTTATAACTCATTTCAATTTTTAAGTGCTTTAGAACTTAAAATATTTTCTACATAAATATTTTAGAATTATTAGAAAGCTGGTTCAAATGGCTTGAATATGTAGACAGCACATTCTCTTGTGTAAACAAATACAGTAAAAAATAAATGGTGGTGCAATGTCTTCCGATCACCTTCAAAGTCTTTTTTAAATGTATCAACCTTTACAGTCGGGGAGAACTAACCTGGCACTCGACAGTTGGCTGACTCACCTGCGAGTATCCTATCCAATCATGTTAAACACATCGTGCAACAAGTAGTAGATTGGACGAGATTAGGGCTAGTCTCGTTTGCAGGTGAGTGAATCAGCTAGCTGTAATGTGACAAGTTAGGTTGCCAACTTTAATTAATGATATTTTTTGGTGAAACTGCATATGATAAAAACATTAATTTTTCAATCACTGCAGCATGTTACTTACATGTAAATTAGTTTGTAAATGC
The DNA here is from genome assembly GCA_030765045.1 of Tenodera sinensis. NCBI lineage: Eukaryota > Metazoa > Arthropoda > Insecta > Mantodea > Mantidae > Tenodera > Tenodera sinensis. The sequence goes on along the minus strand of CM060974.1, from coordinate 19,475,882 downwards.
AGTGAAACTTACCCAATTCAGTTCTATTACAGAAATCTTATAAATTAATAATAATAATAATAATAATAATAATAATAATAATAATAATAATAATAATAATAATAATAATAATAATAATAATAATAATAATAATAATAATAAATAAATAATAATAATAATAATAATAATAATAATAATAATAATAATAATAATAATAATAATAATAATAATAATAAACTTGAAGACCTGTGAAGCATTAAGATCAGAAGAAACTACAGTTCAAAAGTATTGGAAAGCACGAATGCTAATGGCTTCATTGCCAGATGCAAGGCACTAGAAAACAACAACATAATAATAATAATAATAATAATAATAATAATAATAATAATAATAATAATAATAATAATAATAATAATAATAACATGATAATCACGTTAATGATAACAATAATGATCATGATGATAATGTTATTGTATTATTATTATTATTATTATTATTATTATTATTATTATTATTGAAATACTGCAAATTTGGATTTAACGGGGGAAAGTCTGCCCCCTGAAAATATATTGTAGTTTTTATTTATTTAATTTTTATTTTTGAAAGTTGAGTTTAAAATTTTCTTTAAAGAGCAGTACTGGAATATACTTTTTGCTACCCCTAGTGTTGACTTTGGCCACTGCATTGCTAGGAATTTCCCGAAGTATCGAGACATGCACACGGAAGAAGACATTCTGTATGTTAGTGAAGTGATAAGTACTATACTCCATATTACAACAAACAATACACAGAGGGAAAAAAAGACTTGAATTATGCCACCAAACAAAACTTATTGATTTCTTTAAGACAATAAAAAGTTAGATTAATGTAAAATGGGTACAGCATAATTCTATGTACTGTACAAATTAAGATCGGTTACAGGACTAGAATACATCCCTAACATAACTGGTGTGTAATTGCATTTAAAAGTGTTTTAATTTACCCTATTTTGCATACTTCACAATGTTGTTGTTGTTGTTTTCTAGTGCCTTGCATCTGGCAATGAAGCCATTAGCATTCGTGCTTTCCAATACTTTTGAACTGTAGTTTCTTCTGATCTTAATGCTTCACAGGTCAAGTGGTCTTTGTTCATTTCTGCTGGATCGTTACACAGAACAGATATTGGTGAAGCTGAGATACCTATTCTGTAGAGATGACTCGCTAAGCAGTCGTGATTTGTCAATAGTCGGAAGGCTGCAACCGCTGTTTTCCTTGGTCTCTGGGGGATTATATCTGGGTTGGAAAGTAGTGTAATCCATTTTTTATCTTTGGCATTTGTTTCTATTTCTTGTAGGTATGAATGAGAAAATTTTTTAATGATCAAGCGTTTTATTGAGGAATATGACAAATTGAATTTAGACTTTTGTTTTATTGTGCCTTTCTTTGCAAGTGAGTCTGCAGCTTCATTCCCCATGACTCCACAGTGTGCTGGAATCCATTGGAGATGAACAGTCTTATTAACTTTTTGGAGTTGTGTTAACATTTTGTAGCATTCTCTAATTTTTGTTGACTTCTTTGTAGTATTTGAACATATTCCCTGAATTGCAGCTTTAGAATCTGAAAGAATTACTGCCTTGTTAAATTTAAGGGAAGATTTAATAATTGTCGGAGAGCAATGTGTATAGCCTCTATTTCTCCATCATAATTTGTTGTGTCTCTGCCAACAGAATGATAAAAGGAAAAATGTGAACACGTAACTCCAGCTCCAGTAAGGTTTTCTTTGGAGGATCCATCAGTATATATGTGCAGCCATTCTTCTGTGGGATACCTAGTATTGATTGTTTCCAGAGCTAGAAGTTTTTGTATTTCTTTTGGTGTGTCTGATTTACTTATTTCCTCTATTAATTCCAAACTGAAGGTAGGTTGCAATAATTCCAATGGATTTTCTCTGGTGTTAGGAATGTTCAATTTGGATTTAATCTGTGTTACCTTTTCTAGGAAACTACTATGAGTTTTAAGGATTGAAGGGGGGAGGTTCTCTTCTGTCCATTTAGAGTTTGGCAGTCGTAACATTTTCTCGTGTTGGACCAATGCTTGATCTTCTATTTTTGTTGTTATTGATGGGGTCCGTGTTAAGGCAAGCATGGCATCAATAGGTGTGGATTTAACTGCTACAGTGATTAGGCGAAGAGCCTGATTTTGTATTTGTTCAAGTTTATTGATGTTAGCATTTGCTGCTGTTATTAAAGCTTCAGAACAGTACAAGAGGTTTAGTTTAACATACATTTTGTATGTTGTGCTAAGGACTCTCCTTGAGCAGCCCCATTTAGTACCAGCTAACCTTTTCAGGATTTGCAGTTTCTTTTCAACCTTTTCTGAGATGTTTGTTATATGTTTTTTCCAACTTAGCTTTCTGTCGAAAGTGATGCCTAAGTATTTGGCATCATCAACTGCTTTGAGTGGTTTACCATTATAATTTATGTTAATATTAACTGGTTTGTATTTTAGTGTAAATAATTCATAATTTAAGAGGTAGAACTGGAACTTAAAAAATTCAATGCCACAACTGGGATTTGAACCACAGACCTTCCGCTTGCCGGGCGGACGCTCTAACCACTGAGCTATTGTGACAAACTGCCAGATTGGTATTAAATTCTCAAGCCAGTTCTGGCAGTTTGTCACAATAGCTCAGTGGTTAGAGCGTCCGCCCGGCAAGCGGAAGGTCTGTGGTTCAAATCCCAGTTGTGGCATTGAATTTTTAAGTTCCAGTTCTACCTCTTAAACTTTGCCCACACACGGCTTGTGTGTTTAAAAACACCAACAGTAAGTTTGTTGGCATAAATAAATAATAATTCATAATTTGTTTTTTCCACATTGATAGTCATGAGGTTTTTGGAGGTCCATTCATGTACTTTGTTTAGGACTGTTTCTATTCTGTCTTTAATTCAGGTTTTTTTGGAGAGCCTGGAGTCCAAATGACTACATCGTCAGCAAATAAAGCAATTTTGGTTTCTAAAGTTTTTATTATTGATGGAAGGTCATTTATATATATGTTAAAGACTGTTGTGCTCAGAACAGCACCTTGTGGAAGTCCTCGGTGTGTTTGTTTATATTTGGAAATGTATGTATTATATTTTGTGGCACAAAATCTTTGTGAAATAAACTGAGTTATCCATTTAAGCATGTTACTTTTCACACCTATTGATTGCAACTTCTCAATTAATTTGTTTCTCCAGACTGAGTCATATGCTGATTTAAAATCAATGAATACTGCTAAGGTATCCTCCTTTCTATTGAAAGCTTCCTTGATGTCTTGGCTTAGTAGGAGTATATTTTCACTTGTACTATGATTCTGTCTGAAGCCGGTCTGTGAACTATTAATTAAGTTGTAATATTCTAGGAACCAGTTAAGTCTAGATGCCACCATTCTTTCCATCACTTTTGCAATAACACTGGTCAAAGATATTGGCCTGAAACTATTAATATTGTTTGAGGGTTTGTTTTTCTTTAAAATCAGGATGATAATGGCTTTTTTCCAGTCTGAAGGCACAGTGTTATACAGTTTAAGTAGGATTTCTTTTCCTTTCCTGCCAAGGTGTTTAATAAACTCTGGGTGGATCTTGTCAGGTCCTGGAGATTTTTTGTTCTGTAATTGTTCTATTGCTAAATCTAGTTCTGTTTCGTTAAAATCCTGAATAAAATACTTCACAATGTACTGTAATTTATTATTCCACGAATGTTTCCCACCACCTCTGCGGGATTGATTTTTGTCACTTATAAGTTCACATTCCCATATACCGCAGAATTGTTACAATGTGGGGTTAAAGCGTGTCTCCCAAAAACCATGTTATTTCGGGATTCTACTATACTATACAATATACTACAAATATGAGGGCCGTTCAGAAAGTAACCTCTGGTTGATTGCAAAAAATTCACCAAGTTAAATAAAAATATTTTAATATATACATCTTACAACTACATCTTTGCACTATTTTTCTAAATAGTCTCCATAACGATTGAGGCACTTATCGTATCTGTTCACAAGCTTTGAAATTCCTTCTGCATAAAAATCACCCACTTGTGCCTGGAGCCAGCCTGTGACCGCATCTTTGAGCTCTTCGTCGTCATCAAACCGCTGGGACCCGAGCCATTTCTTCATATGCATGAAGAGGTGATAATTGCTTGGCGCCAGATTTGGGCTGTAAGGTGGATGGCTGACAACGTCCCACTTGAAGGACTCAAGAAGGGCTGTTGTTCTGCGAGCAGAGTGAGGACGGGCGTTATCGTGCAAAAAAACGATACCGGAAGTCAGCATACCACAGCGTTTGTTCTGTATAGCCCATCGTAATTTTTTTAGTGTTTCACAGTACACGTCTTGATTAGTGGTCGTCCCACGTTCCATGAATTCAACCAACAACACCCCTTTTGCATCCCAAAACACCGTTGCCATCAATTTTTGGGCAGAAAAATCTTGCCGGGCTTTTATTGGTTTGGTAGGCGAATTTGAATGTGCCCACATCTTTGATTGTTCTTTTGTCTCAGGGTTCACGTACTTAATCCAGGTTTCGTCCCCAGTCACGATTCTGTTTAACAATGGTTCACCTTCGTCCTCATAACGTGACAGAAAGTCTAATGCAGAGGCCATTCTTTGAGTTTTGTGGTGGTCGGTAAGAATTTTGGGCACCCATCGTGCACAGAACTTACGGCAACCCAATCTTGCTGTCACTATCTCGTACAAGAGAGTCTTAGAAATCTGTGGAAAATCAGTAGACAACTCCGACATTGTGAAACGTCGGTTTTCACGAACTTTTGCATCAACTGTCTGAACGAGTTCGTCCGTCACCAATGATGGTCTAACACTCCTCTCTTCATCATGAACGTTTTCTCGTCCACTTTTAAATAAACGTACCCATTCACGGACCACTCCTTCACTCATAACTCTTGGTCCGTACACGGCACAAAGCTCACGATGAATAGCTGCTGCAGAATATCCTTTGGCTGTAAAAAACCTTATAACAGCATGCACTTCAGATTTGGTGGGGTTTTCTATTGCAGCACACATTTCAAACGGCCACAAACACTAAACTAGCACAGGTACGACGTTCACTCGACCATGGCTTGATGCCGACTGACCTGCTGAGTGCGTGAATGCACAGACAGCGTCGCTACTCCCTCCACTACCCGCACTGTGACCGATCGGAGGTTACTTTCTGAACGACCCTCGTATATACAATGGACAAGCACAAATGACCATAATAATGAATAAAAGCTATTTGAGCAGTAGAATTGGAACAGCTGGGATTTGAACCACAGACCTTCTGCTTACTAGGTGCGTGCTCTAACCAACAGTAAGTTTGTTGCCATAAATAATAAAAGCTATTTACTTATTTTTAACTGAAATGATTCTTAAAATACTATCACTATTCACTGTCTTTATTAACTGAAGTACAAAATGGATGATAATACTTTCACTGCACTAAGAAACTGTTCATTCAGTGGCACTGAGACATATGTTTAAAGTAAGACCCTTTCTTGTGCTGGATAGAGTATGAAAATCAGTATGAAATAGAAGTTTAAAACAATTAATTTGTTTTGGTAATACTACACATAATTTGAAAACCAGAATAAAAGAAGATTTTAGAAATATTAATCATAAACAGATTGATAAATCAGCTAAGGCAGATCATTTTTGATCATTTAATCATGAAATAAATCCAGAGTTCAAATTATTAAAACAATTAAATGGGTATATAGATCTAATGGTTTGGGAAAAGATATTCATTTTGAAGAGTAAAGATGTATTTTGAAATATTGCCAAGTGATTCTGTTAAATTTGTATTGCTTTCAGTGGTTGGTAATGCTTCTTGTTTGCTTGTTTAGCCTCCCCTTATGTAGGACTTGCAAGCCAGTGCCTAGGGCCAGAGGCCTCTCAGGGAGCACAGGAACATATGGTCCGGAGTGAAGACCTGGAAGTGGTCCCAGATATGGGAGTGAGAAAGAGGATGATATGAAATGCAGACGAAATGGATGATTGGAAAGGTGATAATAGAGCAATTGGTGGAATGGGTGATGGGAGAAGCAGGAGAAAACCTGCCCAGATGGCACTTTCCACCATGAATACCAAATGTGGGTCCCTGAGATCGAACACAGGCCACCTAGGTGGTAGGCGGATGGTCTGACCACTTGGTCATGGTGCCGCCATGGTTGATAATACAATAGGCAGAAAAAGTCACCTGGTATCTGTAACAAAGGGGACCAGCATAACTAGTTGGAACATTGATACTGTGAATAAAGATTCACAAAACCTTGGTTTGTCTTTAATGAAACTTACATCAAAGGTAATTGAAGTTTTATTTCTAAACATTTACTACATTTGATGACCTAACCAGCTCCAGTACTGCATCCCAACCATGACGTCTGTGGTGGGCAGAGGTGGGGGATGCAGTGACTGGATGGTAATCCTTGATCCAAAAAGGGCTGTTGTGCCTTGGTTTGCTACTGCTACCATTACCGCTCCTGTTGTTATTGTTTTTATTATTATTATTATTATTATTATTATTATTATTATTATTATTATTATTATTATTATTATAATTATAATAAGATACACTCAACTACAACATTCAGTTATACAAAACAAATATTGAATATTTGCACATTAGCAGGTGGTATGCATACCCTAAGCCAGTCTAAGCTGTCAAGTTGGTAGGACCGGAGTGCACCACCCTCCAACATCTTTGGCTGACGTACTGAGACCATTATACCATAGTCTGTTTTTCTCATTTGTTCTTCATTTTGCTCATTAGGTGTATTTACTTCTTGTGGTTCCTCTCTGATCCACTCCTGTGCATTTACCTTCTTAATTGTCTGAAATATAGCAAAATTACATTTACATATTATGTCCTGTAAATTCTATTTCTTAAGCCTGTAATGAGAACTTCTCCCGAAAACCATATACTCAAACATGGACAGTCAGGATTCTTGGAGTGGGCATTTCGAATACACCTTTGTCCCCTAAGTTGTTAATTTTAACGAGGGTGGATGTTTTCAAAACTAAAAGGTCAGGAGTCTGTGTGGTCCAGATGGTGAGGTTGGGTGGAAGTGGCAGAGAATTAAGGGGGACATCCGCTGTGTGACTTGGACGAGGCAGATGTGCAAATATATGTGGTAAGAAGACTCCGCAAATGGGCAGTGTGGAAATTAGCAATATCTGGGATTAGAATTCAGGGAAATGCTGGTTACAAGGGACAAGAAATTATATATGGTCACGGAAATTCAGGTACATTTTGGATAGATGACAATCACAATAAAGTAGAAGTGCAGTACAGAAGATAGTGTCATCTACCTTGCTGGACACCCGAAGGTCCTCCATGACCTTCATTACACCCTGAGATCGACCTAACCTGTTTCCCACATCCCTACATTGACTGTTAGTATGTGTGGCTGGCAACAAACACAATTTGCTGACACGAGCAGCCGAGGAGCGACGGCGACGCTGAAGTCCAGCACCTGCCACCGTGACAAATCATTGCTTATATTAATGAGTAAGGTTCACATTTGGATAGCCTAAAAGTATCTCAAAAAACAACCTATGAAAAAAACTGACAATTATAAAAAAATTACCTAAAACTAGTGATGGGACGGTACCACTATTTGTTAATACCAATACTGAGTTTTAAGCACCGATACTTCATACCCGCTTTGTAAAAAGTGTAAGGGCGACAGCTTGAACATGGAATTATGTTCTTCTTAGTACTTTTGTACGTATAAAATAGCGACGGGAAACTCATACATTACTCTTTGAATGAATGTTTTGTTCACTGGGTATATGAATGTAACATGCTTCTTTAAGTGTGACTTATCACCATGTGAGTGAGTGAGTGAGTGTGTTAGGTTTAAGGGCCCGTCGACAACTTGGTCATTAGGGCACCGAGTCCAGAAGTAAAATTACATACCGTCAAGTGTTAAAACATCACCCATTAAAAACTAAAAATCTAAGGTTAAAATAGATAAAAACCTCTAAACAACTATTAAAACGTTTCATTTATAATGCTAAAAACAGAAACTTAAAATTGCTACAAAGTAAAAAACACTAAAACGTTAAAAAACCCAAAAATACTGCAATCTAAAAGGCTAAAATCTCTGAAATAAAATAACCTTACACTTGCTTCATAAAATCAATTGTGGAACAAAACCGCAGCACTGTATTTACAGATACTGGGTTGTTGCTTATCACCATGTGAAAATGTTTTTCTATATACTGTGTTATAATTAGTACCATTCACTTCAAAATAGCTCCACACTTCACTCATGTTTTATTCAATATTACTGTTGCACATTGGTAAAACAAAATATTTATGGAAATTAGTTGTGCCGTATACCTGTAAGGTACGGTCGTTACCCAAGTTTGACTTGTGAAATAAACTACCAGATAGAAGGACAGAACAAATATTCTCATGTGCTGTATTATCTCACTTCTTAAGTTCTGGTTTGTGATGGCTGGAGTCACAGATTTTGGTCACTGGAATAGGTAAACACAGCAAAACTTTGTTTATACATTTTTCAGGGGACCAAAGGAAAGAAACATATTAAGTGTGAAAAATGCATAAATGAAAGCCAGCAAATAAAAATTCGAAAAATTATACAGAATATGGGTGACAGTTAAAGTTAACAACAAGAAATAATAATAGGATTATTTACCTATAATTGGCAATATGAAACAATACAAACGCAAGAGTAATGTACCAAATAAAACTAATATGATGAAAGTTGAGTCACTTTAGGAAGTAGTCCATTATCTTGGCTTGTTTTTTCATTGGCTGTGGATGCCACAGCGTGAATGGTATCATTTGGCCATTATTTCCTCAGAAACACTATGGCTCATCACAAAATGTACGACCCTGAATGTGGGTCTATTTATTTGTAGAAATACCTAACATACACATGTGCACTTTCTTCAATTTCCACTGCCTTAGCTACAACTGTATTTAAGGTAGACGGAGCAATCCCTAATTTCTTAGGAATCTCCGTGTTTCATGCTGCCACTTTCCTTCACTGCATTCAAAATGCACAATGTTTCAGCAATTGTAATGCACTTCCTTTTCTTTTAAGGCACGTGCACTAACGAGGTTAATTACAACTGAAGCACACAGCACAAATGACTGAAGCCAACTTTGCTCGAAAATAGCTTCACGGTCGCTCTCACTTCCACACTGAGTGATGTTTCCTGGGAAATGTACTGCCTGACAATCCCATGAGGTGCATTGGAAAGAATGTGAAACTGCCGAGTTGTTTATGTGAGCTTATCTCCCATACATGGCGACACAATGTGCGCACACTCTGTTCAGAAGCAATGTCTCATATCGGCATTCGCAAGAGATCATGCTTTTGTGTTGTATTACTGACTGTACGTCAAGGTCAAGTCACTAGTATTTCGTTATTCTAGTAAACAAATAACAAGCGATCGGAGCGCTCTGGCAACTAAAGTCAATATGCCTGGACGCTTTGCCGTGTGGTACAGTGTGAGTATAAGTTTTGGATTCAAATATTTCTTAAAATTTAAAATAAGGAAACATCGTAAATGGTGCATTTTGCTCTCAGGGACATAAGCTATGATTGTATAAGCAAAATAATTTGCAGTAATATGCTATGAGATTTTGCTGGGACCGCTGAAAAAAAAAAAAAGAAATGTATAATTGTAAAAAACTTATAAGTGTGAAATGTATAAAAGAGTTTTACTGTATAATGCCTGAGAGTGAGTCACCAAGCCAGGTTATTGTAGAAGAGTGCATTAGTGCAATAGCTAACTCAAGCTTCATTCAGAACTCTGTTAACATTGCATGCTACATTAGCAACTCAACTCCTTTCCCCACTGTTTTGTATGTTTGCATTTAGACACAAGAGTCTATAGGAAGTTGCATTAGTTCATTCACAGGAGACACAGAAAGCCATTATAAAAATAATGAGATCATTTAAAAATTATTTGTTCTGAGTTCTTGTTTGAAAGATCTGAAAACAGCGTTAAGCAAATTATTGTACTTAACGTATATGAAGTGATACAAACAGTGAAGCTTTTCAAATGATTTATAGATAGATACTTCAGTTTCACTTAACTTACTTTTTATCTGGATGCGTTTTGAAGACCATAGTCTCCATTATCAATGGCTTCTTGACTGTACTTGAAGAGGAAGAATCTGTTGTAGTTATGAACATGCTGCTATCTAGGTTGTTGGATGTAAGCTTCAGGATGTCATCTGCTTAGGGTATTTCTTCAAAATTCGTGGCTAGGTGTGACAACCACAACAAATTCTTCCTGTTCAAATGCCAGTCGAGAAATCGCCGATAATGAAGACGATGCTCTTCGAAATACATCCGGATAGTAAGTGAAACTAAATCTGTCTTTAGGTTGACTCAAATACTTCTACAAATCTTCTTCTTCAACTTCCCTATTGCATATCAGGGGATAACCTTGCATCCATTTTTAAAACTCAATTCTATCCTCTGCTAGTTTATTGAAATCTCATGCAGTCTTCATCTATTCATCCATCCCTTTTTGAGGCTCACATTTTCCTTTGGAATCCAACATTACTTAAGGTGGGAGATTAGCCCAATGCTTAAGGTCCCTGTTTTATCCCCAGGGTACTTGGGTAGATCCTCAGTTCTTGAGGTAGGGATTGGGCATTTCCTCCTAACCCCAAAAGGTTTGGTTTTCCCGCCAATACTCGACAGGCTGTTTGCAATAGTTTCCCACTGGACAATGGGGTCGCCACTTACCTACACCACTTCTACAAATCAACTAAGAAAATTGTTTTTGAAGCAGTTTTTACAAAATTGTAGTAGTAGATCTTTTGAATTCTCAGACTGTACGAACTTCATTATAAATGAAGAGAACTGAACAGCCTATAACAATACTAACCTGACTGTAAATGTTTATTATTGCGAGAAGGGAAAACTGACCTGTCTCATCCCTAGTTTGGGTCATAAATGGAATGTCAATACTTCCCCTGCTTACTATACATTAGTAGTAAAATAAGCAAAAATGCTAGGATTTAATGGGCCTTTAAACAAGTATTTCCATTGAAACCCTGACATTGAATTTTGCAAGGAATGCAATAGTTTGTCTACTCACTCAGTGAATGGTAGAGAAGGCAAAAATATAATTACTAGCCTGGTACACTCACTTTGGGAAGCATTCTACTGGCCTTCACAGGTAGTACATATATAGCAAAGAAGAGGTGTTCACCTTTTTGGACATGCAGTGGTGTCACATTTTATGTACACATTCACAAATAAACATACAACTTCAAGCAATGTCTTCAAATGGCAAAATGGCTTCCCATACACCTCCAGTTCTTTCTTGATGCACCTCTGTAATATTTGCTTATATTGCATCAGCAGTGACTGAATTTTCTAAATTTTTTGAATTTTAGATCTTTTACTTGAAAATCGACAAACTTGGTACGAGTAAATAAAGACTGATCACTAATATCAAACCGAGATGGAGCAGGTGCTGGAGTCACGTGTCACCTCATTTCCTATTACAAATCTTTAAGTTATGGAACTACAAACTTTGATGGAGAAATTGAAGCAATTCGAATGGCCCTACAAAGTCTTTTGTATAGAATTTCACATTTCATCAAGCAGTTATTCTCTCAGATTCCAGGACGGCAATTATAGCAATTACTTCCAAGTTGTCATCAAAAAACCAAACAATTATAGAATGTTGGAAAATCCTTACCCATCTAACCGCACTTCAAAAACACCTAGTCTTCCAATGGATACCAGTTCACTGTGGACTGAGTGGTAATGAGAAAGCTGAGTTTCTTGCAAAAAAGGGTACCAGCGGTGTACAAAAGTCTATAGTTAATCTACCATTTTATGTAGCTAAAAGATTAGTTAATCTGAATTCAAAAAAATTATTGCACAATATTACTATGAAAAATGAAAAAATTAAAGATGGGAACTACCAAACATTCAAACAGTAATTCCTGAGTATCCTCGAAAAACGGCAGTTGCAACCTTCAGGTTGATTACAGGACATGATTGTCTGGCAAAACATTTAATCAGAATTGGGATATATTCTTCACCACTCTGTCCTCTATGTGATCTGCAAGAGGAAATGGACCAAGACCACCTTCAAATATGCCCGGCCACTTCTTGTGCACCATCAATCAGTGAAAAATATTGGAGAGCAAGAGGATTAATGACTTCATTGTCAGAAATCCAGCATTAGCCAACAACAACATAAAGAAAGACTGCAAGAGCTCAATGTTCTAGCTGAAACAGTTTCTCAGATAACAGAACTAAATACTTTTAATGAAAAAATTTCTTTTAAAACGTCCTTCACATTTTTCAGAGCAGTACATTAGTGACCTTTTCTGATATGTAAACTGACAATAAAGTATTTGATTGAATTGGTTGAACAACAAAGGCAGAACGCTCCACACACTCCCCTCCCTGCTAAGTATGTGCCAGCTGAGAAGGTTGGTAAAATGCCCCGAGAAACATTGGGGATGGTATTTATGGAACCCAGAGTACTGTTAATTCCGGCAAGTTATGAGAACAACAAATTCATAAATACAAAAGAACACATAGGTGTCTTTATTTATAATTCAACAGCACAACTTACCTCTGCGTCAATGATGTCTGCTATGTCATACTTCGAATTTTGTTTTCGTTTCCGCTTCTTTGTGTTTACTGAATCTTTGGTATCACTTTCTCCTTTGACACTTGGTGATGTATTAGTTTTATCCTTTAGTTTGTCACCCATTACTTTTGCACTTCCCTTGTTTGATTTATCCACTCCTGAACCAGAGGAGCAGCTGGAAAGAAAAAGGAGGCACAGATATAATTTCACAGACTAAATAATACCAAAAGAGATGAAGGTTCAAGAAATAAGAGGATAAGAAATAAGGGTGGTTCACAACCACTAGTAATGGTAATGATAATCAGAGTAAGAAAGTTGAAATACAGTAAAACCTTGTTTATCCAGACTAACTGGGACCAAAGGCAATCTGGAAAATAAAAAACCCGGGCAATCCAGGTTATATGGGTAATAAGCAAAGCAAAATTCTTAAATATACTTAAATAAGCAAACTAGCCATTTATGACAACAAAAAAAGTCTTTTAACAAAATTATGTACAGTACATGGTATGAATTGTTTACAATACATTAAAAAAATATAGAAATCTTATTCACCTAAAATCACATCATTTCTTAACAATGAATTGATGCAGTCTGCTTTAAACACATGTGGGGTTTAAATGAAGTTTGAATTACACTACCAAACACTTTGAGAAGACACAAAAACAATCCAGTTGAAACACACATGATAAACTTAATGACATGTGCTGTTTGAAAACAGTAGGAAAACTGAGGGGATTGAGAGAAGTGTAAGGATCAAGGGATATATATATATATATATATATATATATATATATATATATATAATGAAACAGGCTAGAAACATGATGGATAAAGAAACTGTCCAGCAGATTTACTTTGCTTTCATCTATTCCCACATAAAATATGGAATTACTCTTTGGGGAAATATCACAGAAACAGACATGAAAAAGATATTCATGTTGCAAAAAAAGGCACTTAGAATAATGGAGAGAGTGGATAAGCAGCAATCGTGTAGACAAATGTTCAAAAACCATAAGATATTAACTATTCCCTGCATATATATATGAAAGCATAAAAAACATATTGGACAAAGAGGAGCAAAAAAATAACAATGTTCATAAGTATGGATTAAGAAATAATAATGAATATTTTAGATCTACATTAAGGGGCGCTAGCACAGTGGACCATATTCAAACCATTAACCAGATAATAGAAAAATCGGAAGATCGTCACCTAAAAATATACCTTGCTTTTGTCGATTACAGCAAAGCACTCGATACAATCGAACACCCAAACATACTTCAAGCACTAAGAAATCAAGGAGTAGAAGCAAAATATATTCAATTACTAAGAAACATTCTAAACAACAGCTTCGCTAGAGTTAAAACCGAAAAGACAGGCCAATCTTTCTGCGTGGAAAGAGGAGTTAGACAAGGGGATCCCATCTCCCCAAAACTATTTACCTGCAAACTAGAGTACATATTCAGAAAACTAAACTGGAATAAGAAAGACGGAATATGCCTCAACAGCAAGAGACAAACAAATTTGAGGTTTGCTGACGACATAGTCCTCTTCGGCAAAACAGCAAGGGAACTGCAATCAATGCTTCAGGAGCTTAACACCCAACGTAAGATGGCAGGACTCACAATGAACAAATCTAAAACACAACTAATGACAAATGGATTAGAAACCCCAATATATCTTCAAGGAACGGAACTGCTGTATGTATCTCAATACATATACCTAGGACAAATAATTTCCTTTAACAACAAAATGGAAAAAGAAATCAAACGAAGAGTTTCCTTAGCTTGGAAAGCTTTCTGGGCCCTAAAATTCATATTTCTGGACAAATCCCTGAATAGGAGACCCAAAATGGAGACACTAGAAAGCTGTGTTTTTCCAGTGCTATTATATGGTTGTCGTCAGAAATGGGCTCTCAAAGCCAAATAGAGAAACACTCTCAGATATGCCAAAGGAAGATACAGAGGAAGATCCTTGGCATCTCTCTGAAATATAGAATATCAAACAACTTGATACACAAGATGTCAGCAATGGTAGACATAGCACAACAGGCTACGAAGACCAAGTGGAAATGGGGCAGCCACGTGATGAGGCTGCAAGATGACAGATGGACAGCACGAGCTACCACATGGGACCCTTACATCGGCAAGAGACTCCCAGAAAGACCAAGACGCAAATGGTTGGACTTGTTCAGAAAACAAGTAGGAAGACAGTGGACCACCATAGCCAGAAACAGAAAGCAGTGGAAAGAACTAGAACAATTAAGTGACCATGTTTAGTGTATTATGTACGGTACCCTCTTATGCGGACTAGCTCACCGCGTGAGTGTTTTAAAGCAGCTACCCCTACTTGTAGGAGGTCTTTGCCCTCAATGGGACATCACAGGCTATTTTCATTAATTCATTCATTCACATTAAGGGGTACCCTAAATCAGTGGTGTCAATCGTGGCCCCGAGTGGCAATGCCACAGAGAGAGCAAGTCGCCGTGCCCTGGGCATAGAGGGGCAGACCGTTAGAAACCAGTTCAGTCCAGTTTTCCGTGTGATGCAGGCAGAGCAATGGCTGCGTCCGAGAGCACAGACATGAGTCATTTGGATTCGCATGTTTCGAATGGGAAAACAATTCCTCTGTAAAGTTGTGGTAGTAGTAGTATTCAGTACCTAATATGCAACCAGTATCTTGCATTAAAAATACAACATACAAAGTCATTATGAAATAGATAAAGTAAATAATACAGCAGTTCAGCTGGAGCTGTTAGAAGTAGTGTGATCGTCGCCTTCAAAAGAAATTTGACAATTATTCATACTCATACGCACTGATTGAATTTTACCAGAAACTTGACAATAGGCGTTACCCAAATTTGATTCCTGTTGTTGTTTTCTAGTGCCTTGCATCTGGCAATGAAGCCATTAGCATTCGTGCTTTCCAATACTTTTGAACTGTAGTTTCTTCTGATCTTAATGCTTCACAGGTCTTCAAGTGTTCTTCATTCATTTCTGCTGGATCGTTACACAGGACACATATCGGTGAGGCTGAGATACCTATTCTGTAGAGATGACTTGCCAAGCAGTCATGATTTGTCAATAGTCGGAAGGCTGCAACAGCTGTTTTCCTTGGTCTCTGGGGGATTATATCTGGATTGGAAAGTAGTGTAATCCATTTTTTATCTTTGGCATTTGTTTCTATTTCTTGTAGGTATGAATGACAAAAATTTTTAATGATCAAGCGTTTTATTGAGGAATATGAGAAATTGAATTTAGACTTTTGTGTTATTGTTGTGGCTTTCTTTGCAAGTGAGTCTGCAGCTTCGTTCCCCATGACTCCACAGTGTGCTGGAATCCATTGGAGATGAACAGTCTTATTAACTTTTTGGAGTTGTGTTAACATTTTGTAGCATTCTCTAATTTTTGTTGACTTCTTTGTAGTATTTGAACATATTCCCTGAATTGCAGCTTTAGAATTCGAAAGAATTACTGCCTTGTTAAATTTATTTAAGGGAAGATTTAATAATTGTCGGAGAGCAATGTATATAGCCTCTATTTCTCCATCATAATTTGTTGTGTCTCTGCCAACAGAATGATAAAAGGAAAAATGTGAACATGTAACTCCAGCTCCAGTAAGGTTTTCCTTCGAGGATCCATCAGTATATATGTGCAGCCATTCTTCTGTGGGATACCTAGTATTGATTGTTTCCAGAGCTAGAAGTTTTTGTATTTCTTTTGGTGTGTCTGATTTACTTATTTCCTCTATTAATTCCAAATTGAAGGTAGGTTGCAATAATTCCAATGGATTTTCTCTAATAAGTAGATTTTCTCTGGTGTTAGGAATGTTCAATTTGGATTTAATCTGTGTTACCTTTTCTAGGAAACTACTATGAGTTTTAAGGATTGAAGGGGGGAGGTTCTCTTTTGTCCATTTAGAGTTTGGCAGTCGTAACATTTTCTCGTGTTGGAGCAATGCTTGTTCTTCTATTTTTGTTGTTATTGATGGCGTCCGTGTTAAGGCAAGCATGGCATCAATAGGTGTGGATTTAACTGCTCCAGTGATTAGGCGAAGAGCCTGATTTTGTATTTGTTCAAGTTTATTGATGTTAGCATTTGCTGCTGTTATTAAAGCTTCAGAACAGTACAAGAGGTTTGGTTTAATATACATTTTGTATGTTGTGTTAAGGACTCTCCTTGAGCAGCCCCATTTAGCACCAGCTAACCTTTTCAGGATTTGCAATTTCTTTTCAACCTTTTCTGAGATGTTTGTTATATGTTTTTTCCAACTTAGCTTTCTGTCGAAAGTGATGCCTAAGTATTTGGCATCATCAACTGCTTTGAGTGGTTTACCATTATAATTTATGCTAATATTAACTGGTTTGTATTTTAGTGTAAATAATTCATAATTTGTTTTTTCCACATTGATAGTCATGAGGTTTTTGGAGCTCCATTCATGTACTTTGTTTAGGGCTGTTTCTATTCTGTCTTTAATTAATTCAGGTTTTTTTGAAGAGCCTGAAGTCCAAATGACTACATCGTCAGCAAATAGAGCAATTTTGGTTTCTAAAGTTTTTATTATTGATGGAAGGTCATTTATATATATGTTAAAGAGTGTTGTGCTCAGAACAGCACCTTGTGGAAGTCCTCGGTGTGTTTGTTTATATTTGGAAATGTATGTATTATATTTTGTGGCACAAAATCTTTGTGAAATAAACTGAGTTATCCACTTAAGCATGTTACTTTTCACACCTATTGATTGCAACTTCTCAACTAATTTATTTCTCCAGACTGAGTCATATGCTGATTTAAAATCAATGAATACTGCCAAGGTATCCTCCTTTCTATTGAAAGCTTCCTTGATGTCTTGGCTTAGTAGGAGTACATTTTCACTTGTACCATGATTCTGTCTGAAGCCGGTCTGTGAACTATTAATTAAGTTGTAATATTCTAGGAACCAGTTAAGTCTAGATGCCACCATTCTTTCCATCACTTTTGCAATAACACTGGTCAAAGATATTGGTCTGAAACTATTAATATTGTTTGAGGGTTTGTTTTTCTTTAAAATCGGGATGATAATGGCTTTTTTCCAGTCGGAAGGTACAGTCATTCTCCAACACGTGTTATACAGTTTAAGTAGGATTTCTTTTCCTTTCCTGCCAAGGTGTTTAATAAACTCTGGATGGATCTTGTCAGGTCCAGGAGATTTTTTGTTCTGTAATTGTTCTATTGCTAAATCCAGTTCTGTTTCATTAAAATCCTGAATAAAAATATCATTTCGTATACGTTTTGGCTTACTAGTTTCTCTGATAGTTTTTTGGATAGCCTTATCTTGTTTTTTATACGCTTGGGGTACTTTGATTCCTAAGACAGCAAAAACTATGACAATGTATGGTAGTACCTACCTTTGTGAACAGGGTTTCTGCATAGCTCCTGAAAACTCGCCACAAAAACAGACTCTCGGATAGCAATTTGGCATCCAGTCTTAGAATCTGTCTTTGTAATATTATTGAGCCAAATTTTGAAAAGCGTGTGAATTCAAAAATATGCCAAGTGACTGATCCTAAAAATGTGTAACATGTGGTATTTTAGTTAGGTGTTCAGTAAGATTCTCTTAAATTCATTATGCAAACGCTTAACACTAAAACATGTATCTTTAAGGACAGCAGTTTTCAAACAACCTACCTGTAGTTCTTCCCTTTAATTTTGGAGGAAATCGTCAACTCCTGTTACTAATAATGGTTCGTGTTATTTCACTTGTTTGAAGATAATCCAAGTAAATATTGTCATTTATGTTTAATCAAAATAGATAAGAATATCCGTTTAAGGGATGACAGGATTTCAAAGCTGCCATTTACTTTTTGTATAAAATAGGTATATGTGATACAAGTTCGTATAAAAAACACTATTGTTAATACTGTATAATTATTCTGTTATTTATTTAGTTTATTTATTTAATCATTCATTTGAGAATTAATTTTGACATTTTTACATCCGGGATTGAAAAGTCTTATCTTTAAGAGGTATAAAGAGCGTAAATGGTGTACTTCACAGTACGGGAATGGTAACCCAAGGGCTAGAGTAGGTTTAATAATACCTATAATTCAGCCTAATCATCAGAAAGTTGCAACTATGTTACTATTTTAATCAACTTGAATAACTGTCAAGTAGTTTTCTTTTACGCGTGAGAAGTATTGTTCCCCTTCATAGATCCAACTTTTATCTGTACTGTGCATCCTTGTAGGTAATTCTAAAGGAAAACATTCATAATATATACGCACTCTAAGAAAGGTTTTATCCGTGGACGCAGCCAAGTTGCAAGTAAACAGGTATCGGGTGATAACGCTACTGGTGTTGATATGTATTACGTCATGTTTTGCCCTCAGCATGTACAAGATGCCCAGGGGAGCTCTCGGCGGCCTGTGACCTTGACATCACTGCCCTAAATAATCAAGATGTAAGAATATGGGGAAACAATTATTTAATAAGCTACCTAAAGAAATACAAATCATTGAAAATAACAAATGTACGTTAAAAATGATAAAAAAATATTTAATAGAAAATGCTTTTATAGTCTAGAAGAATATAAATCAATTAAGGCAAAGAAAATCAAGGTATAAATATATATGTAAATATAAAGATGTATATATACTTTCTGATGTGTCCTTTAATTCATGTACTTAAAGGATGAATAAAATGAGTTATGAGTTTGAAAGCTGTGAAGATTGAGGTGTAGTGATCAAGGTCAATACTTTCTTTCGATGCTATTTATAGCTGGTGAGGCATGTTGCATCAGCACCATGTGACACACTACTAAATCTTTCTTAAGCTCAACAGGTAGCATTTTACACTACGGTACAGTATTATCTGTAAAATAAAGTTCCCAACTTTTTTCACAATGAAAAACATTTATTTACATTGAATAATACATTTTTGGAAAGCTTAAACCTTTTCCTATTTTTCGACATAATCACCATTCTGATCAATGTATTTTTGCATGTGGTGTACAATCTTTTGTATGCCTGCATTGTAGAACTCTCCCGCTGCGCAGTGAAGAAAGCTTAAAACAGTTTCTTTCAGTTCCTCTCTGGTTCTGAAATGCGTCCCACCCAGGTGTTTCTTCAAGTCAGGGAAGAGATGGTAGTCACTTGGGCTAGGTCTGGGCTGTAAGGAGGGTGTGTGACAGTATCCCATCCAAATTTGTTGATGAGATTGGTTGTCACACGGGCAATGTGTGGACGAGCGTTAATAATTACTTAATAATTAAGTTCCAGGACACATTCTATCATCCACAATACACTACCATGCCCAGCTTCAACTAAGCTATTGAAATTTATAAACATCCCCACAATTTCAATAAGAAAGAAGTTTTGAAACTTAACAGCAACTGGTATCCCGTCATTGAAGGCAAGAAACGGCAAAAAAACAGGAGAAATTCTTCTTCTTCTTTCACTTTCCCCGATTCCGTTAGGTGTCGGGTTCCTTCAGCCACTTTCTGTATGCGATCCTACCCTGCACCAACTGGTACATTCCTCTCATTGTCGTCCCATGTCTGACTGCCACCCTTTCCATATATTGTCTCCATTCTATCCTAGGTCTTCCCCTCTGCTCTTGCTTCAAATGTCAGGAGAAATTCAAGTGAACCAATCAGGAGGAAACAACACCTGGGGTGAAGCCCGCCCCCTCAATCCTGCTGTCCGCCATCCGGACCAATCAGCGGAGGCCACTCGAGGGATAAATACAGTAGCTCAGACAGTCCACACCTCAGACTCCATGTTAACTTTTCTGAAGAGACTACGATCACGCCACTGAAGATGTCCGCCACAGTTGTGGACGAAACGTCTAGGTATTTAAACTCCAGTAGACCATGGCATAACAGCCCGGAAATAACTCTTAGATATATGGACTCTGGCCGTGAAAGTTTACGCTGTCTCACAGGATAGATTTTTCAAGAATTTCAGCATGATCCCCACAGATACTAGTACATAGACACTTACAGCATCATACTCACCAATTTTCCTTCAGTTCCTTCTGGCGCCTTTCCAATTTGTTCATCATGAACTGGGTATAGAATCTACTGCGAGTCAAGAGATGCATTAATCTCTTATACTGCTGCTCCCTTAGCTCTGCATCCTGGTCTTCCTAAAAGAATATAAGCAATCCTCATATAACTGGCAAATATTGGGGAGATTACTTAAACTTAGAACTTTTAAGAAACCTTTGAGTGAACTGCATTAGTTTGGAATGGCCAAAGGGTAATTGTATACTAAATCAGTTTTGCTCAGAGGCCTCTTTATCAGGTTCTTTAATGTTCTGTAAATCTATGACACAGGACCACCAGCTTTCCTTCCCTTCCAAAGGAAAACGTGTTAAGGGCTTTTACACCCCAAAAAATCCATTGCCCTCCAATGGGTTATTAGGTTAGTTAGGATCTTTATTATACAGAGAGAGTAAAAAAGTTCCAAACCGACTGCACAGTATTTTGCCTGTCCATGTCCTTGGTGCTCATTGCCATCTGCTGCTATCATAGAATGGCGCAGATGAAACCATACAACATTTTAAAAAACTTTACTTACCAACTTTATGAAAGAAAATACTGAAACTGGTCATGGTCTTTGTCCATACATACATTTTTGGCACCTCTTTGGGAAACTATCCATCACTCGCCGTAGTTCACATTGAGAAACGCTGGCAATTTCCTGGCAGATATTTTGTTTTAATTCTTCCAGGGTGTGTGGATTTGTCTTGTACTCTTTGTGCTTTAAGTTACCCCAGAGTAACTCCCATCTGTTAATTAAGCCCGGGACACTATTGTAAGTTGCTCTTGGGGTATTTATCTCTGATGTGAGATTTCCTTGTGGTCTAACCAGGAAAGCACAAATTGGTTGGGGAATTTAATACCATACTGGCAAGTTGGCCATGGTAGCTTAATGGTTAGAGCAGCCGATCGATAAGCAGAAGATCCATGGTTCAATTCCCGGCTATGGCATTGAATTTTTCAGTCCTAATTCTAGCTCTTGAATATATGCTGATTTATTTAACATTCCATTCATATGCTGCGCTTAACATCTATGGCCAAATTTGTGGCTTTGTACCTTCGGAATATTTGCTCAGCACTTTCTTGCCCTTATGTTAATGTTTGGATTTGTATTACATTAAACCCACATGCACATTCGTACTTCCAGACTCTAAGGAGACTGGTAAAAACTCCTAGCTAAGTAAACATTCTCACCCTCCAGCTGAGAATCAAACCCAGAACCTTCACATGTTGATTTATTTGGTTAAGCTTGCATATCTGCTAAAAGTCTGTTTTGTCACTAATACTTACATTAGTAAATCCGGGGTAAGTGCAAAGTTATTCTGAGTTAATAAGTAATGGTTTAAGAACATGAAGTTGCCTCGTTTAAGTCACTGGGATCACCCCGTCCATTTTAAGCGACTTGACTTATATAGCTTTATTTCAAGCTATACATCTTTAACTATATATAAACTGTAACTACCATATACTGAGTGTAATTATTGTCAATTACGTGTTTTACAAGTTGTACAATAAAGGAATGCGCCAATATATGTTAGATGTGCACATTAAGGACGTTGAATGTTTGATTGGTTTTATATTGTTTTACTGCATTATTTCAAGTATATACATCTATAACTACCATGTCCTGAGTATGAATGATTGTCAATTGCATGTATTACAACAAATTATGTAATAAATGAATGCAATATAATGCTATGTGTGCACACATAATCTTAACCATTTATTTTTATTTTAAAGGAATGGGGCCAGGAAAAAATTGTTTGTACATGAAAGGAATATATTTTAGTTTTATCTGCAAGGAATGAGGCAAGAAAAACAATTCAGATGTGAAAGGAATATATTTTATTTATTTCCTTATTGTTGTCAGGGATGGGGCAAAGAAAATAAATATTCTGACATAATTTTAATTCTTTTTGTAAGGTATGGGACACGGAAAAGATAGCTTGGACATGAAAAGAATACAATTTTGTTCTTTTTGATAACGTATGGCGCAAGGAAGAATGAAGCATTCACACTAAATAATGTACACACAGGGAAAGGAAATATAAATATAAGAAGTCAAATGGTATTACAGGAAGTAAAGCAGTAGTGGGCAAACTGACTTGAAATAGCAGTGGTAGGGGTACCGATGGTAATAGAGGAATTGCAGGTCCCTACACCTCGCTTTACATTTCCCCTCTTTGCAACCTCCCACTCCACCTCAGTACAGTAACACGTGATTGCCCTCCCCTCCTGGCAACCTTCCACCTTCACCGCCCCCTGGAATCATTAGTTGCCCCCACTACCTTCATTCTTCAACTTAGTATTGCTATATTTTTTTACATGATTAAATATGATTTTATGCAATTACATATTCTGTTTCTGTATATGCAGTTACAAGAAAAGCTAAAAAGTCAATGAATTACACTGAAAGGATACTAATTTCAAAGTTTCAAATTACATATTTTGAGGTATAATACATATTTCACACCATACTATGCACTTTTACATATTTTAATATTATTGTGGAGCTATTAAACATTTTCATTACAAAGCAAAATATGAAAAACAATTGTAAGCTTCATTATTGTGCTTTTCATACATTGTCATCTCATACATTCAAAGCTAAATAGTGTGAACGCCCTTTCAGTGTAATTTGTCAACATTTTAGCTTTTCTTATAATTGTATATACAGAAACAGAATATATAATTATATAAAACCATATTTAATCATATAAAAAAATATATGAATTTTGGAGAACAAAGGTAGAAGGGGCAACTACGTCATTCCAGAGGACTGTCACGGTGGGAGATTGCATGGAGGGGAAATGTGAAGCAAGATTCAGGGACCATACAATTCCTCTATTACCAAACAGACATGCACAGAGGGAGGTTAACTTGTGCGGGCCCAGAAATTTCAATACTACCAAAAAGTTTAGGTCACGGAAAATTTGTACGATCATTCAATTGTTTCAAGTCAAACACAAAGGTGAAAAATATTTGACCTAGTAGTGAAAAACATTACCAGACTTGCCAGCATATTTTTGCTTTGAACTTCATTCATGGCAGAACGCAGCACTTGATGTGGGTTTTAGTTCTTTCTCAATGTATAATTAAACTAAGACATTAACAGCAAGTGCAAAACACAGCTTAAGTTTAATTTTTATTCAATAGCACTAAATTAGTAAACAATTATTTTATATACCTCTTACTTTATAGTATTAACATAACAAAACTTTTAACAGAATTTCCCCACAGAATTCTTACATGGTTACACCTTTCCTTCGTAGGATAAATATGCTTAACTTCAAGTTACTTACTTCTAGTGCTTTTCTTAATCTCTCTTGTTCTCTGGCACATTCTTGTTCAAATTCTTCCTCACTCTTTTCCATATCTGGGGTAATAACTTGCTCAGTATCATTATTCATTTTTACCACGTTTTCACTAGATTATAAATAACTATAAATATGCCTGATTTTCAAAAATTCTCATTCAAAACCCTTCTGAGTTGCGTAATGTTAAAGTCAGGTTACAATTCAACAAAGGAATACCGGGATGACCTTCACAGTGACGTATTTCGCGGGTTATTCGCAGCTTGGCAAGTACAACAACCTTCAATTTATTACAGATAGAATACTAAATTAAATTAAAACTTGTATATTCTTAAAGAAGCGCTTAATAATTCGTTTAGTTATGCATGAGGGCATTTTTAGTGAATTTATGAGTAATGCCGTCGTAGAACATTAGAATCTAGTTTAACGAATGACTTAACTGAAATATGATTCAATGATTGGCGACATTGCTTGTTGCGGTTGACTTGGACACGTATCCGAAGGCGTTCATTTTCATCCCAACTAGATATTGCCGCTGCAGTATATCATACAATGTGATTGGTCAGCTAATTCGGAAGTGAACATAAAGGTGCCCTGTTAATGGACTTGGTTACAACATAAGTATAAAGGAAATAAAATAAACCTTTCTTACATGAGGGTGATTAGAAGATTTTGGAATCCATATACTATGACGCGATTACATAAAATTATTATTTCATCTACTTTTTGGCGTACGCAGTACTGATTATCATAAACCATTTTCCTGATTTTGATCGGCATGTGGGGCTTATTAAATCTATACCCCTCGTCAATATACTGTGCACAGTTGGTTATGATAAACCAGCAGTCAAGTTTTTAGGACCTTTATAGGACTGACCACTTGGGCTGCCTTTCACATACATTTCAATTTCGACACGCTTACTGATCTAGCAATAACGGCAATGGATTTTGTAAAAAGTTCATGTGAAGCCCTATTATTCAGATAAGCGTCAATCATTATACGAGAATAATATCTCATGTTTCAGTAATTCTGATATTACTAGTAAGTAAAATGGACCGTTGAACCAGCATTTTTAGGATAGTGTGCCGAACATTTAAAAATATAAGCAACCACTTTATTTTTAGGCGGTCAAGAATATTGGATTAATAAGGTTGGAATTATTAGATTTTGTAGGGGTCAACTTTGTTCTTCCTAAGCGACTTGAAAAGAAGACTGCATATAGTGATCCAGCAGAGTGGTATCGCTGAATGAGTGACCTAACCCGCAGTGGAGGGACCTTCGACTTCGTCCCCTACTGGATTATAATGGTGCAGTTCAGTAAAATGGAGGGTCAAGGGTGTTGAATAGAAATATAATTTTTTTAATTAGAAAGGTGTGCAGAAATGAGTGCTTTGGATGGATAGGACAGTGAAGTGTGAGGGTGTTTTCCTCCTTCCTTTTCTGATGCTGCAATTTAACGTTTTATAGGCCTTGCACAAATCTGGGACGCTTGTAGCGTTCTCTAGGGTCAATTTGATATTCTCCAAGGGCGCGAATGAGGTGGTTAAAATTGTTAGAGAGTCTAGCATAAAAACCGTGGGAGGTTAAGGATATAATCTGCTAGAGCAGGCAAAGAAAGGTCTGCATGGATATTATCATTAGGGATGAACTATTTGGCGGCAATCGTCATTCGAAGAAACCAGTGTTGAAGAACTTAAAGTTGATGCGGATATATGTAGCTAATTCATTAGTTTGTTAAACCTTTTTCGTTCGGATGTCTAGGAAAATGAGAAACAGCGTTAACATCTAAGCGTTTGACTCCCAATTAATACATTAACAGTATATTTTGATGCTACAACTTCAGTGTCCATCGCACTAACTTACCTATAACATTTTTTAATGTTGCAAGATAACAGAATCTATGTTAGTGAGTCACTACTGCGGCCGTATTAACTATCCCTCTTCTTTATACGGCGCAAGGTTTTCTTTCTACTACCACCAGACCCGAATTTAGAACCTCTGACACTCCTGGGCAAAAAAAAAAAAAAAAAAAAAAAAAAAAAGCTGCCCCCCCCCCAACTTGCCATACATACGATTAAATTTTCGCAACATAGAGAATGATTTCACTAATTACTGGATACTTAAGTATGAGTGGCAAACACCAAAAGTGAGGTTATTAAAATTTAAGTAGGAACATCTTAATAGAAAGAACTTACACTAAAGAGGCTTCAGCCCCTATTACATGTCAAAACATATACTGTTTTAAGTAACAAGGGGCTTCCTCCTTGCCCTGTCATTTGCAAACAAGGTTATGATTTGGTCATAATCCATTTTCACTGATAAGTCAGATTCAATTGCAACAACACCAAGATAGCTAAGACGATCCTTCACTTGTGATGTTCTTAAATAATTATTTATGCATCTTAGAGCAGAAAATGATTTCTCAGTTGAGCAGCTGGAAGCAGGAGTGCTCAAGTATAGTTGTAGAGTTATGTTTAAGTTTGGGTAAACACTCTCTGGACAGTTACCTTACACCTGTGTAGGAGAGTGCGTCGCATTTTCATTTTTTTCTATGTAGCTTCTGAAGTGTAAACATTCAAGTACAAATGCTGAATCTTCAAGATCCGAACTGTAGACTTTCTGAAGTCTGGATGATGCTTCCTGAATTTCAAGTGGACTAAGCATCTTAAGATTTGTCAAGAACATAAATGGTTCACTGAATTCCTTGTAGGAAGAAACTCTGTTGTCCAGTTCTTCAATCAATTTATCCAGAATCAAAAGGGACTTGATGTTTCGTGTCTATTTATTTATTTACTTTTTGTTGGTGCAGCTTTCCAGTAATTTTGCCGCCCCCTAAAATGTGCCACCCTGGGCAGTTGCCCGGCTTGCCCTTACGTAAATACGGCCCTGACTACCACTACAGCGTTCTACTGCAGTCTTCCACGTCTTTTATCTTTCAATCTGCTACCTTTTATTCTAAAGGAATTGCTTAAAAGCCTGATCTGACTGAACAAGGAACTTGGAAGTTAGGCGAGTCGTACTATTCATTTGATTCACTGAACTTGTTTAGAATTTTATTTTACTCAACAATCATAAACAACTATACGAAAAAATGGCAGTTTTAGAAAATGAATTAAAATTCAATAATGTAACAGTGCTCAGCTTTCTTCTACTTATGTCTTACAACAGTGTGATTTAACTCATTACAATCTCTGGGTGTTTCTTAAAATGGCAATGGGAACTTATCTATGTTGAGATATTTGAGTTTATCTTACACAACTAACCACAATCTTTAAAATTCATGAAACATTAAATACTAGTAGTTGGTGGCCAAACTCTAAAATTCACTGCTGAAAATCATATTAATGATATTGCTCCTTGCTATAGCCAGTGCTCCACATAACTAGTCACCAAATTGATTGACCAGGTCTCCTGTTTGTTTCGCCTGTTTACCACTTACCAGCTTGATGGTGAAGTCCCACGAACAATCAACTGATCCGTTAATGTTATGTCCCATGTTGTAGATAATATAACGTCCGACGTAATAACAGCTGTAGTTGCTGGTGAAGACTGTGAAGAACCTGACGGGTAACTTCCTGAGTGCTTGGCCGGCCAACTGACTACATACTGCAATTATACTAGCATTCCAGAACTCTAGAACAGATTGCCCAAATTCACCTGGGCGGATTGTTGATTACCATGTTACCATATTATACTGTTGATTACCATAGCTGCTTTACGTGGTTTTAGCTGTGCGATACGAGATAAAATGAGTTTTCGTAAGCTTTTTGCGTTATCTATGGGCTGCGTATGGTTTCTTGCCATGCTATTGGCTGGGCGCGGGGGTAACTAGTGCGGTCATTGGCAGCTAAAATGTTGGTGTGCCATACTAAATGGATACCCATAAATGTAGAGCATAAAATGTAAATGTATTAGGGCATATATCATTGCGAGCAATTCAAGCTCTGAGATCATGTAACTCTTTTCATACATGTTCAAACTTTTGAGAAAAAAGAAAATGAATGAAACTCGCCATTAAAGTTTTGAAGGAATACTTTCGGAAGTATTCAAGTACCTACAATTAAGTCAGTACAAGTTTCAGAGATGTAATGTGCTAAGATTAATGCACGTTTGAGTTTCTGTCCACTCAAAATTCTGATTTTAGACATAAGCAAATATAGAGGTTGTGCAATAGAAACAGTTATAAACAGTAAGTCTGTAAAAGCTTAATAAACCAAGCACACTATACATCTCTTACAGACTTTCAAATAGGCAACTGTGCAATGGCTTTTAGTTTAGCTTTTGCCAGACAGGATACCTTTAGCTGTCAATTCAAAGTATATGATTTGATGCGTGACAGGAGAAAATCATTTTTTACTTTCTCTACTGGTAAGTAGGGGAAGTATTGTATTCCACCCAAAAATTCGATGTCGAGATTTCACCGGAAATATGTTTCGAGGCCCCCTGAATCCAAAAAAAGCATTTTTAGAAAAAGGTCCGTGTGTGGGTCTGTGTGTCAGTCTGTCTGTCTGTCAGTCTGTGGACAGCATAACTCAAAAACGAAAAGTCGGTTAAAAACCAAAGTTGGTATTTAAGTTTAATGTCTTTCAAGGATGCAACACGAAGATTTTGAAGAAAATAGCCCCACCCTAAACTACCCTTTGCATAGAAAAGTTTTCAAAAATTTTGATTTTCTTGAAAATGGCTCTAAAGATTTTGATTAAAATTTCATGTTTGAGATATTTTGATGAAAAATGAAATGCATATCTTGAATTTTCTGGCTGTAGCCCCTGTAGTTGTATTTACTCCGGACGACTTTTGCATAACTGGTAAACGTTAGAGATAGACCAAATCATACTATACAAAAAATGTAGATCATGCCAAAATACACAATTTATGTTTGAATAAATTTTCTTGTAGGGTGAACCATTTCGGAGATATTCCTTGTTATATGTGTGAGTTTTGGAAAACAACTTTCGTGAAATGGATCATCGTTGTTCATTTTTTATATGTTAAGTGTGCAAAGACAACAGAATCTCAAAGCTTTAAAAGATTTGACTATCGCACAAAGCCTACTGTATTCTAATATTCCCCTTGTACCTACAAGGAAGTAAGCAATAAGATAATTTGTACAAATGTTTATCTTAACACGAAGAAGATATAGGAATAAGAGTTTGTAAAAATGGTTAGTAGAAGAGTAGAGAAAGTCATGTGAGTGCAACACATCAGATTTTTATTGCTAAAATTAAAACTATGTCGTTGAATCTGCCGAAAAGTAACTTACAAATTATTTGGAAGATCAGCAAAATTTTAAGCGAATACCACCATATTATCCAGACGTGTTAGACGTTTCTTATAATATGCAAGTTCATCTTGTCCCCAAACTAGGAGGGGCCCAGGAACATTTGAGCGGCCGAAGGAAATGCATTGAAGTTCACACTGACAATTTATGTAATTTACTTTTTTCAGATATCGGGACTTGAAATAGGTACCCAATATTAAATTTTCAGTCATGTTTTATTTTAGAAGCAAAGTTCATCAAAGTATTGCCTCACTGGTGCTGAGCTAGTGACAACGTTGACAAGTGGCTTACCCCTTGCCATCTTTTGTGGCAGGAGAGGTAGTGTAACTTGTCAATTAAGTGGCCGGAATTATGCACGAGAAAGAGAGGAGGTCACAGGTTAGAGGGTTGGGCTAGATTCGTCAATACATATACCGCTCCGTTCCATTTATTGGTCACCTTTTCTGCACTTAAGAATACATCATCAATAGGGCTCGGAAGTTCAGGCCCTAAAAACACTGAAATATGCATGCAAATATGCTTTTAAAAACTTGAAAATATGCCAAGAAATATGCACTATTTAATTAAAACAATTAATGTTCCTTTGCAGCAAACAAGACGAGTTAGTATAAATAATAAATAAAGTTACCTTATTCCTTAGAGGTTGAAGCAGAAGTGGTCCCGCTGCTAGTATTAACTGCTAAATTGCAGTTCACAACAAACACTTTGCACAAATTTTCAACTGTAAAGCACCGTCTGTTGTCTCGCAAAACACTTTTGTAACGTGAAAAACTTCTCTCCACCTCACAAGATGTTATCGGGGCATATTTAAATGATGCTAACCGCTTCACACACACACACACACACACACACACACACACACACACACACACACACACACACACACACACACACACACACACACACACACAGAGAGAGAGAGAGAGAGAGTGTGTCAAGCCTCTTGGTATGACAGATGGTTTTCTTTCGAGGATGTCTCGAATACCGCACATCTATTTATAACCATAATTTTTTGAAATTACATAATGTACTTTCTCTTTCACTTTTTGTGCTATGCTACCAGGAACCGCACTTAGATCACATATTGTTTTTCAAAGACAGTAAGTGATTCATGTAAAGGTGATCCTACAGCTTCCAATGCCGTTATGGCTGTTGGTAAGAAAGAAAAATGGGCAGATATGAAACCAAGATCCTGTTTTAACCCAGTGGCTGACAGAATATTTTGCACAGTTTCTATTGATGAAGCATGTTTCAAGTCCAATGAATTAATAACCTCTTCGGCTATTTCTATGTGCTCAGTATAATATAAAACTGCATCGACCCATGTTCCACTGGTGCAGGAAGAAGTCAGATATTAGATGCTGTTGATCTAAACAACTTAACTCTTTTAGGAGATTTAACAAAAATTATCTTCGTACTGGACACAAATCTATCTACCAATGGGAAAGAACCATGGTCTCAGAAATGCTACCAATATGAAAAATACTATACAGATGAAAAAATAAAAAAAGCATAAAAATCATTAAAATATGCAATATAGGGGCAATAATATTGAAATCTTCGTGAATTGCATCTTCATGTGCAGCACTGCCAATATGAAAAATATTATCCAGATGGAAAAAAGTAATAAAAAGTCATAAAAATCATTAAAATATGCAGTATAGGGGCTATAGTATTAAAATAATATGCATTTATCAAAAATCAAGAAAATATACAGTTATATGCACCATAAAATCATGTCCAAATAACTGAAAATTTCGTAATTCGTGCACATAATGTAAAAGCATACATTTTTAACCCCTATGAAAAAACATGCACATGCATGAACTTCCTAGCCCTAATCATCAAAGTCCTTAAATTATAAGAATGACGAACCTGGGAAAGGAAATGACAGTGGAAAATGAAGTACGAATGACACCCATAATTTAGAATCTCGTTTGGAATTGATGCGATTTGCATACTGCTATTTTCATTTTAATGCGGTGAAGTCGGAAAAGCTCTGCGTAGATGTGTTCAAAAGAATATTAGTGAACAATAACGCTTCATATTTAAATATATGTTTTTCTAAAGATGAAAATAAGTATATAAGCGTGGATAAATAATCGCTTTTAAAAGACTGGGTCCATTTATCCTCATTGTTGACTTTATTACTGTCAATTCAAAGACAAAACTTCCAACTGGGTTGCGAGCACAAGTATTAGACAAACCGTTAAACAGCAAAAATATTTTATACCTCAAACAAACACTGTTTTATTATTTATTTATGCCAACAAATTTACTGTTGGTGTTCTTAAACACACAAGCCACGTGTGGGCAATTAAGGTTAATTAACCCCGGGACATAAGTACTTACAATAGTAAGTCTCCAATAGGGTAATGTGTCTCTGTTGTGAGACTGCCTTTGTGGTTTACCGGGAGAAATAGGAACTGGTTTGAGAATTCAAAGTCATTCTGACAGGTTGGCACAGTAGCTTAATGGTTAGAGCACCCGCCTAGTAAGCAAAGGGTCTGTGGTTCAAATCCCAGCTGTGGCATTGAATTTTTAAGTTCCAGTTCTACCTCTCAAACATTGTTTTATTTTAGTTTCGTCTTACCATGATGTTAGCTGTAAGTTATTTGCAATCTAATTTTATTTATTGCCTCAATAAACTTCAGTAGGTGGAACAACAACCATATTGGCTGGCCCCATAGTCAGTCGGTAGAGCACCGCCTGCTGTTCAAGGGGTCCCGGGTTTGATTCCCAACAGGGGGCACGAATTTTTCTCCAGCCAAGAATATTCCTTATCCTACCTATGTAGAGTCTGGAAGTATAAATGAGAATGTGAATGTGAGTGTGTGCGTGTGTGTGAGTGAGTGTGTGTGTGCGTGTGTGTGTGAGTGAGTGTGTGAGTGAGTGTGTGTGTGCGTGTGTGTGAGTGAGTGTGTGTGTGAGTGTGAGTGAGTGTGTGTGTGCGTGTGTGTGAGTGTGAGTGTGCGCGCGTGTGTGTGTGCGTGTGTGTGTGAGTGAGTGTGTGTGTGAGTGTGAGTGAGTGTGTGTGCGTGTGTGTGTGTGAGTGAGTGTGTGAGTGAGTGTGTGTGTGCGTGTGTGTGAGTGTGAGTGAGTGTGTGTGTGCGCGTGTGTGTGAGTGAGTGTGTGAGTGTGTGCGTGTGTGTGAGTGTGAGTGAGTGTGTGTGTGCGTGTGTGTGAGTGTGAGTGAGTGTGTGTGTGCGTGTGTGTGCGTGAGTGTGCGCGCGTGTGTGTGTGAGTGAGTGTGTGTGTGAGTGTGAGTGAGTGTGTGCGTGTGTGTGTGAGTGAGTGTGTGAGTGAGTGTGTGTGCGTGTGTGTGTGAGTGTGAGTGAGTGTGTGTGTGCGTGTGTACGTGCGTGCGTGAGTGTGTGTGTGAGCGTGAGCGTGTGTACGTGCGTGCGTGAGTGTGTGTGTGAGTGAGTGTGTGTGTGCGTGTGTGTGAGCGTGAGCGTGTGTACGTGCGTGAGTGAGTGTGTGTGTGCGTGTGTGTGAGTGAGTGTGTGAGTGAGTGTGTGTGCGTGTGTGTGTGTGAGTGTGAGTGAGTGTGTGAGCGTGTGCGTGTGTACGTGCGTGCGTGAGTGTGTGTGTGAGCGTGAGCGTGTGTACGTGCGTGCGTGAGTGTGTGTGTGTGAGTGAGTGTGTGTGCGTGAGTGTGAGTGAGTGTGTGTGCGTGAGTGTGAGTGAGTGTGTGTGCGTGTGTGTGTGAGTGTGAGTGAGTGTGTGTGCGTGAGTGTGTGTGTGTGAGTGAGTGTGTGTGCGTGAGTGTGAGTGAGTGTGTGTGTGCGTGCGTGCGTGAGTGTGTGTGTGTGAGTGAGTGTGTGTGAGTGTGAGTGAGTGTGTGTGCGTGCGTGCGTGAGTGTGTGTGTGAGTGAGTGTGTGTGTGCGTGAGTGTGAGTGAGTGTGTGTGCGTGCGTGCGTGAGTGTGTGTGTGAGTGAGTGTGTGTGTGAGTGAGTGTGTGTGTGAGTGTGAGTGAGTGTGTGTGTGCGTGTGTGTGTGAGTGAGTGTGTGAGTGAGTGTGTGTGTGCGTGTGTGTGAGTGTGAGTGAGTGTGTGTGCGTGTGTGTGAGTGAGTGTGTGTGTGTGAGTGTGAGTGAGTGTGTGTGTGCGTGTGTGTGCGTGTGTGTGCGCGCGTGTGTGTGAGTGAGTGTGTGTGTGTGAGCGTGTGCATGAGTGAGTGTGTGAGCGTGTGCGTGTGTACGTGCGTGCGTGAGTGTGTGTGTGAGCGTGTGTACGTGCGTGCGTGAGTGTGTGTGTGTGAGTGAGTGTGTGTGTGAGCGTGTGCGTGTGTGTGCGAGTGTACGTATGTGTGAGTGTGTGTGAGTGTGCGTGAGTGTGTGTGTGAGTGTGCGTGCGTGCGTGTGAGTGTGTGCGTGCGTGTGGGTGAGTGTGTGTGCGTGCGTGTGAGTGTGTGTGTGAATGTGTGTTCGTGTGTGTGAGTGTGCGTGTGAGTGAGTGTGCGTGTGCGTGTGAGTGTGCGTGCCTGTGAGTGTGTGTGCGTGTGTATGAGTGTGTGTGCGTGTGTGTGAGTGTGCGTGCGTGTGAGTGAGTGTGAGTGTGCGTGTGAGTGTGTGTGCGTGTGTGTGAGCGTGCGTGTGTGTGAGTGTGTGTGCGCGGGTGTGTGTGAGTGTGTGCGTCTATATATATAGGTATATATCAAGAAATATTGTACCGTCATAAATGTTAACTGCTTAAACACATATTCAATGTGGAGGTGCACTGCTATTTTACTGTTGGTGTTAGTCATTGTGGTTTATTTATGTTGAAGATGCCAGCGACAAAGTGCCATTGGGCGAGATTTTTAAAGCATTAGAGATGAGAAAGACTACAAATTCATATAACATTCTTAACGGAAAATATTGAATTTCGGCACTATCAATAACACAAAACCTTTTGTTTTTAGGTTGATTTGGGTTTTGTAAAACAAAGCAATACCAACCAGGCATAATGCTTAACAGACGATGGCGTGATATTGCTGCTCGCAAGCACTGTGAGAAGAAAGCTCAGAAAGGAATTGTTGATTTGTAAACACTGCAACATATATTTTACTACTGCATGCGGTAGTAATTTATTAAATATTGCATGTGTAATACAAACCTTTTCTGTCCATTGCTGCTTAAAATTACCACCGATATCCGAGAAAAAGAAAAAACATTATTTGTAACAGTTTTGCCCTTTTAGTTAGGTTGAAAGGGTTCTATAGGTCGTGAGGCAAGACAGGAGCAATTTCCCTAGCTGCACAATGACAACTCTTCACCTAAAGACTGATGGTGGGAGAAGTTGCGCAATCATGGATGCGCAGAAGTCATAACGTCTCCGTCCACGAAGGAGTACAGTTCTCTAACATAGCTTTAGTGCATATTGATAATGCCGTTATATATGCATAAACTTTAGCATTATAAAGAACAAAGTGATTTGGCTATGACTATGGCTATGTGCCGACAGTTACTTTCATGTGAACTGCAGTTGTTTTAGCTGCACGCTGTTACAGTAGTGTTTACTCAAGCTCGCCCGCCTTTCCCCATCTCAGCCGTTGCAGAGAGGGAGGGAGGGAAGGAAAGCAGCTTCCCCTATGTGCAAGAATCGCTCATGTCTCATGGTTTGAAAAATGCAAGTTGAAGAGAGACACAAAAGAAGACATGACGTAAGCCTTTATATGGCATTCATTATGTCAACATTATTATACTTTAAAAACCAGTAAATACAAAACATAAAGGGTATATTATGTTTAATGATAAACTACAAAGGCACAGAACAATTTTAGGCTAGTTTTAAGGCTTAGAACTAGTTGAAAAAATATGATGTGTTGCACTCACATGACTTTGTCTACTCTTGTACTGATTCTTACAAACTCTTGTTCCTTTATCTTCTTCGTGTTAGTTGAGATAAGCATCTGCAGAAATTATCTTATTGTTGATTTTCTTGTAGGTGCAAAGGGAATATGGGAATACACTAGGCTTTGAGCAACAGTCAAATCTGTTAAAGCTTTCAAATTCTGTTCTCTTTGCATGGCTAATATATAAAAAAATGAATAAAGATGTTCCATTTGACGAAAGTTGGTTTTACAAAACTCACACAAATAACAAGGAATATCTCCGAAATGGACAACTCTAAAAAAGTACTAAATTTTGTGTTTTAGCAATATCTACATTTTTGTACAGTATGATTTGCTCTATCTCTTACGGTTTACCAGTTATGCAAAAGTCATCCAGAGCAAATAGGACTACAAGGACTATAGCCAGAAAATTCAAAATACACATTTCGTTTGCCATAAAAATATTTCAAACATGGGTGTTTTAATCAAAATCATTAGAGCTATTTTCGAGAAAATAAACATTTTCGAATAAGTTTCCGTGTAAAGAGTATTTAGGGTGGAGTTTTTTTTTCTTCAAAATCTTCATGTCACATCCGTAAAAGACCACTTACTTTATTTCAACCGTCTGTTTTTAAATAAATAACTCTATAAATCACTTGTAAGGCTGAAAATAAGTAGAAATTCTCCACATAATTAGAAAGAAATCTATATTTAGTATTTTGCCTGGACGATAAGGATTTGTTTAAAGTTTAAACAATGACGAAGAGAGAGGAAAAGGAAGAGAGTAGGAGAGGACGAGAGACAGAAAACACTTGTTTTTCATATTAAATAATCTTTGGATCTGGTATCTTGTGTAACAGTCCATTCTTCAGTTTACAAAGAAGACATATGGTAATATGAAATCCACCTATAAACAAAAATATATAGAATCCAGGAATCTAGAGGAAATACATATTAAGGGTATCAATCTGTGATTTAAAACATCCCAAATTTCATCTCCACTCGTTATATATTTTGGTAACAGTAACCTAGATTTAGTTATTAATATGCAGACCAAGTGTCATAAATATTATTAAATTAGTTCCAGAGATATTAATATAATTTTCGTAACTGAACGCCACTTTCGTTTTCCCTGATTTTAATGTAGAGTAGCAACTTTATTTATGCAGATCAAAGCGTTTTTAAAGGGAAAAGGAACAGGAATTACATACATGTGTAGTTCTGTAGAGTTCACCCTTCACCACACTCCCAACCGTCCTTAGAAAGCGACGCCATAAGCTTACACTGAGCGGCATTTAGCGCGACAATGTCTTGAATTAATTTAAAAATGTGCATAAAATTTGGTGTAAAATTTACATATTTAACCCAAATTACAGTACTAAAATTTCAAATGAATAGACCTCAAATTGTAGATGTTTGAAATTTCACAGATAGTATCCTTAAACAGAGTGCTGGATACAATTAAATACAAATCTATCATACATTTTAGCAGGAAAGCCTTTTATTTGAGCTAATGAGTCATAACAAGATTTTTCTTCTTTTTTGTAGTATGCGTAAGTTCACTGCATATTATCACAGCGAAGGTGACTGCTGACAGGGGAATGTCTTATGCAAACACAATTAATTAACAAATACAGTTACACAATAATAATTTAATCCTAAGCACATAAAAATAGACAAACATTGCTTCAGCTAACATAATGCTTAAGCAAATTACAATTAAGTTACAGTAAACAACTATGATCACATTGATCTGTGATAGTCCTGATCATTTTTAAACTTACTTAATCACACCCTTCAGTCCAGAGGTATTCCTGAAATAGTGGGTTTTAATTCTAAATATTTGGAAGAAATCAGGTTTTAAAAGTTTAAGAAAGGACTGTGAAGCCTTGATGCCAGATATTGTCATGTTTGACTTAGTCTTAATGACCAAATGCTGAGAATAACGAATCGTATATAAAATTATCCATACTGTGGGTGTATGTTCTGACAAGAACTGTTACCTACCGGCAAGGAAAATATGTTATTAGCTACCTAATATCATATTTAAGGACATTTACTATTTGACACGCTGATTAGAGTGCACTGTTTCTTCCAACGTTTCAAATGTTTTGATAGAATTTCAATGTATGAAGTACTACATGCTCAATAAGTAATGCACATCGCTTTTTTCTCTTTGAAGGCATATTTATTTGTAACAGAAAATAACATATCACTTTATTCACAAATGAATTGGCTACAACTAAGTTCATGCCTTTTATTTGATATAGCCCCCATTCCAATATGTGATTTTCCTTGCCGAGGTGTAAGAGCCCTCAGTTATGTCGTCCTAGCCACGTCCGCACTCCTATTAATCATTGGTGTCGTGTCGTAAAACTCGGAGTGTATCTCCAAGAGAAGCAAACAAATAAAAGTCAGGATGGCGAGAAAATAACGCAACGGTTACAGAAGTAATGGACACATGCAGTAACTAGTTATCCTTTAACGGTTACGGAGCTAACGAATACGAAGCATCTAGTTACCATTAACGGTTATCAAAGTAGCTACTCGTTGTTACCCATTAACAGTTATGAAAATAACGAATACAAAAGAACTATATAGAGTTCCACTCTTAGAAGACAGTATGGAGTTAAATGGGACATCTCTGTCTCTATCTAGCGCATACAAGTTGCCATTAGTCGCGTCCTTTTCTACCCTCGCGCTTTTGCTAGATTCCTAATAGCATGGTATAAATATTCATTTGTTATAAATTTAAGATTTGAACACATTATCCTATGCAGAATTTTTTTCTCTATCAGGTTATATCCTTTTCAGAGTCATTATACATTTCTATAGGTCCAAATTTCTTCAGAAAACGTTTTTTTTTCAATATAAGTCCGATATTTGCTGTTTCTATACTCATCACGCACTAACTAACAAACTGCTAGAATGCATCTATATTTTTTTTTCTTAGGTAGAGTAAACCATAGTGCTACTACCTGCCTACTTTGAATTCTCTATGTTTACCCAGTTAAGTGTTATAATTTTTTAAATTAAATGTTTTCGGAAAATTTTATATCTGTGCACTGCAAAAGTTACGCAGTGTGAAACTTTTTGTTATGGAGTTTACATCAGGGAACCAGCCAGAAAAAATGTTGAGGAAGGTTGGAGAAAGTTTTTAAAATAAACCAAAAGGCAGTAACCTCTTTATTTTATCCAGTAAGGCAGACAAAAGGTATTCATCTATTCAGCGTGTTCCCGCGCCAGCCCTGACACAGAAGATAGTATAAGGAGCAGCACTAGCATTAGTTCGAAAGAAGTCGTGTGTGTAAATGTGAGC
The DNA here is from genome assembly GCA_030765045.1 of Tenodera sinensis. NCBI lineage: Eukaryota > Metazoa > Arthropoda > Insecta > Mantodea > Mantidae > Tenodera > Tenodera sinensis. The sequence goes on along the minus strand of CM060974.1, from coordinate 19,437,526 downwards.
TGCTATTGCGTTATTTGTTTAATATTTTTGTAAATATTTGTAGTTATGGAGGGGGAAGCTAGGAAGAGACGATATATTGGTAAATTAAGAAGTAAGAAACGCCAAATAATTATGAATGTGTTAGATTATTTTTAAAGTAAAATGCGTGTAAGTAAGGGAGTAAAAGAAACAGCTAAGGCTATCGGGTGTTCAGAAGTAATAGTGTATAACATTAAAAAGGAAGTAATGAAAGGACTTCTAAGAACGCCATCGAAAAAGAAAGCAAAAAGGGCGGGACTACACAAAACGCAAGGTTAACGCAATATGATTGAATAGTGCAAGGTGGAGTGCGGCGAATTGTTCATTCTTTACAGTTGCAAATATTCCACCCACGCTGAATATAATTTTGTCACGGTTCAACAGTGATGAGACCCTACCAAATTTCTCAAGGGCCACTCTTAGTCGGTTCTTACATAATTTGGGGTTCAAATGTGAAAGAAGGAGTAACAAGTGCATATTAATAGAAAGAGACGATACCATCAGATGGTGACATAAATATCTAAAAGACATAAAAAGGTTTAGGGACCAGGGGAAATCAGTTGTTTATACAGACGAGTCATTTGTAAATTTAGGTCATACAGTAACAAAGGCATGGAGGGATACCAAAGTTAAAAGTGCCCATCTCGTCAAGCAGCAATTGAAGGACTAAGTACAGGACTCTGGTCACCTCGGGGTCGCGCGCGGAGAAAGATTCGCAACTAGTACATGTTGCAACACTGCACCCCAATTAACGTGTACTGTCTTCTAAGGGTGGAACGCGCTTTAGTTGCCCATTAACGGTTACAAAAGTAACTAACGAATACATACAAAATAATTAGTTACCCATTGGCTGTTAAAAAAGTAACTAGTTGCTCAATAACGGCTACAAAAGTATTGAATACAAAGTAACAATCTGTTATTCTCTTGGAGATTGGAAAGAGGAAGAGTTTATAATGATAAATAGGTTCATATCGGATCTTGAGCTATCAGCATGCCATACAAAGTGCCTTGAAGGTTCACTGTTTGGTCCGCGAGCTTAGGGTTGGCCGCCCTAGACAAAGCGATGGATAATTGTATTTGCGCTGCCCACAGAGATGTGAAGCAGTTACTCGCCTATCGCGTTGCACTTGTCGATATAACAGGCACGAGCGTTAGGATCAGACAGTCTCGTTTTGACCCGTTGTGACGATTGTACTATATTTACCCCAAAATGACTGTACTTCTATTCACTGCCTGATCTATACATTGACACTTTTAAGCGCCCGTGAATATTTTCAACTGCCTCACACTTCACTAAGAGTTTAATCACATATCTTTGTTTTTACGTACTTCATGTCCAGGAACCATTTTGTAAGTTAACTATGTTACCATGACAACATCAAAGGTGAAACATGGTGACATTGTAAAAGAAGCTATGTAGATGACATATATTTAAAATCTGGTTCTTCTCCAACATCCGATTTGAAAAAGTGCACTACTTATTGAGAACCTTCCTAGTATACTCGTCTAGGTGCCATTTATGTACCCTAGGGTAAGCAAATAATACCTACTTATTATTTATGTTTTGAAACTGTAGTCTCATACCACAGGTTACAGGTTGAACTAATGGCATTATTAAAGGGTTTTATCTCTCTAGTTTTGTCCCTACAGACAGGCCCTTGAGCAAATGGCACCAGCAGGAACTTAATGTAATAAATTGTGTTGTAAATACCATTAAGAACTACAGGGGATTCAAATGTCCTCATATAATTGTTTTCTAGTGCCAAGAGCAATGTTTTAAGAATACATAACCTTACTTATTTCCCCAAAATTTGACGAAAAAATGGACTTAAATCAAGTTTACTGATCAGTTGTATTCTCAACAAGAAACTAGAAAATTTTGCATAATTTTCTGAATAAAAATACTGAATCTGATTAAACCTGGGTAGTGAATTTATTTGTAAGTTATTCATCGAAACTTTGAGAACAATAAGAGGTTTTTATTCTGGAATCTGAAAATTATTCTCCACCTTAAACATCCAATTCTCTTGGATTCATAATCAATAGTAGGCTGCCATGAATAGGATGTAAACTTAAGTTTTAAGCCCACGATTATTATGTATATTTTGCATAAGAGCCACCAGAAAATCCTAGAAGTAAGTTTGGGAAGAAATGTGTAAATATTACATACTGTAAGACTTGCATGAGTTCCAGATACAGGAGCATAAGAATTTACCTCATCATTCTTCCATCGCTGGTACTTCACATTTAGAGCACTAAAACTCTAAAACATTCTATATTAGGTATAACTCTTTTTTGTTGTTATTTACCTTCATTTGTAACTTCAACATATCATAGTACACTTCCATAATTGTTTAATTTGCAGATCACTGTGGTCATTATGTGCATATTTCTCACAAATTTTTGTTATCAGACATAAATGTATTATGGAAACAATTAAGTTTCTAAGCTACTGCTAGAATGATTATCTTTCTTCAAATAATAAGCATAAAATTCATTTCATATTTCACTTATTTTACTAATAACAATTAACAGGAAAATTTATGGATCCAATGAAGTGATTCAGGGTCTATATACTGCTGCAAGGACTTATTTTAAATGTCCTCTGTTTATAGATTTGAGACCATTTGTGCTTTCCGCTTATTGTTACTATATTCCTGCACAGATAGATTGGTGCGATTTAACCATTACTTTGAGTGAATTTTTGGGAAGATAATTAGATTCACGTTATAAAAGCAAAAGAATCTTTTTGCTGTCACAATATATTTTTAAGTGAACAGAGTTATCCAGGGTGCCCGACTGTGGTTCATTGGACTTTCTCCCCTTCATTCTTCTGGATGTTTCGTCCGCTAAATTGCAGACAAAATGTCAGGATAGATGAAGGGATGGAATTTTTGACCGCTGCCTTACAGCTCGGATAACTTACATCACGTACTGACACAGGCCATGAAAGGCTAGTGTTTAAATAATCGCTTCCTTTATGATTTACTCCATATTTCGAATAATATCAAGGAATTACAAATCAAGGGTTTTATATCAAAGTATTCGCTCATCTTCACACTGCCATGCACTTCATAATTTGAGTTTGAGGTTACATATGCACAGTTTATGTTTGATAATTGGGATTATCATGCCCCAGTCGGTCTTCGAGTGGATGTGTGTCCCGTTGCCTACGAGCCTGAGTAGGTGAGGGAGGAATGAGTATGCTGCCTGGTTTACAACTGAAGATATGCAACTTGCTGGGGCTGCCCGCGTATGGACGACCCAGGCTGGAGTTGTGACTCATGATAACGTTACTCGTTGCGCCACCCATTTCCAGGTCCGTGTACAATTTGGATCCCAGAAGTCCTCCTCCCCCGCCGCTGTCCTGAGGCTGCGTCTGGTACTCGTCCACCCAAGACCCCGTCGAAGCCCTTGCAGCAAAGGATCCAGAATAAATGACGGTTGGATGTGAGGCGGGAGCGGATGCTGTACTTGCCTGCTGATTGTCTCCACCCATCATGCGGCGGTGACGTAGATGACTGGGCGTTGGAAGACTCCATGATGAATAAAATGACTTAGGCTTATGCCAGGGCCATTGAGCATGACGACCGAGAGTTACAAGCAAAGTTGCAAGGATGATGAGGACGCAGGCACCTCCTACCATGGTGTAAACCACTACTTCAACATCGCCATGGCGATCGGTGATAACGGGAGCCGCAGCAGCCTCTTCCAGCTGCTGTTTTCCATCTTGAGAACGAAGGGGAAGCAAGCGCACCACGTGATATTCTTCTCCTGAAAGTTCCAGCAATGTGGCATTGGTCTCGGCAAGCATATGCAAAGGCGCTTCCTCTCGCAGCATTTGATCATCGCCCTCGTTCACCAATAGAGATCCCTTTTTATCTGTCTTCCCATCTTCATCCGCTTTGCCTGTAAACAGTGAAATAAACACAGCACGTTTCAGATTAAGAAATAAACTAATAACATACAACTGAAATTTACTTATGCATACAACCAGCACGCAGAGTTATTAAGTGCGTTACAAAATGATACAACCACGCTATCTGTTACAGAAAGAACAAACAAATATACAAAGTGATGTATGTAGAGGTCACACATTCCTCCAATTAATTATTCGGCTGGAATACCATCTAATGAGCAGTTTTTAAGATGAAATTAAGTAGGATGTTTGGCAGTTTTGATTTTCTAGAAGGAGATGCGCAGATGTTTGCTCTTCATTACTTGTGTTTGTCTTTATCTTGTTGTTGGCTACGACTTAACGTCTGCATTTTTTTTGCAGCGCTCTAACACATTGAGTAGGTGTAACCAGTCTTCTGCAACAAACATTTTAAGATAGGAGTTTTCCGGACAGATTGGAAAATCCCTATCTTAAATAATGTAAAATTCATTAATATAACAGGCACACTTTCTCAGAAACTAATGGGAACAGAAATTTCAAAATAGTATGGCTTACAGGTTACAGATTTTTAAACACTTTGACTGAGGAATTTCTATATTAGTTTTAAGTAAATACTTATTTTTTTAGGAAGTAGACATGAACATAAATTATTGTCTATATTTTTCTGTGTATATAAAGCTCTTAACGTCTTTGAAATTTGCAAAATAAGAAAACCCTTATGTTAAAATATGCATAATACTCCGAGTACATATTGTAATCTTGCACAAATTCTCGCAAGCAGAAGCTGAGAAAAAGTACACTTTATTCTTAAAATCAACTTAAAGGAAACACCCATTAAAGTTGTTAATGCATCCAGTTCCACATGATGTACATGGCCACACAGTGTTTTCGTAGATTAAGATCAAAGAAAAAAAAGGACAATTTCAAGATTTAGCTTGTCCTGAGCCCCTTAATCACTTTCGGGGTGACCTCTTCAGACGTGCCCCTACGTCAGCAACAACCATGGGTAGCCTAGATGAACGACATTTGCCTTTTCCACTCACCAAAGGTGCAGTTGTTTAACAGTTCCAATATTGTGTTTCTTTGTGGAGGTGTGAATACCAAATTCTCTCTGGTATGCTCTTCGAGTAGCTGTAATAGAATCCATAATTCAGTATTGCTTTAGAATGAACAGCAGTAGATTTAATGTGCCCTCCATTTTAGTGACTAGAACAAAATGTCGAAAAGAGCTGTCAACAATAAGAACAAAAGACAAAAATAAGCAATAAAGACTCAACATCTGCGCATCTCGTTATACAGCATAGGCATGACTGAGGTATTTATTTTAACATGTAATACCTATGTGGATTACAAACTGTGTACTATTCAGCATTCAGACATAAAGCAGCTTTTACTACATCACTGGTATTGCAAAATAGTACAACCACTTCACCTTAATAGTCAGTATAGCAGCCTGTTTAAACATAACCTTGAAAACACGATCGCATGTGTAACTTCTTAGAGTGTGCACATCTCCATAGATTCCCAAGCAGATATGATACGGCTTTGAACTCTGTGATACTAAGATACTTTTGCTATCAGCGTATGCTGAGCGACATAATATGTCCATAGATTCTCCTTGTAGATCAATAAATTACATTCTGTAGAAGTTATTCCTAGGTAGAGTTCGCAACACGAATCCTAGAATTATCATGCTGAAAAGTCTAACATGGAGCCAGAATCACTTCCCCAAAAGATAAATGAACATCCAGCAGATCTTGGTGATCAATTACTTTCATATCATATGTTGGAATGCAGGATTTGTTATGCCACGATCACCAAACCAGCCCAAGGCATAAGGAACCTCCTTCTGCTGGCATGTGGAAAATATTTGTTCTTTCCGCAAATCATCCGATTAGTAGACTGGAATATCTAAAGATCATTTTTTCATCGCTGATTATGCTTCTTCATTTGGGTTCTTCAGGCCACGTGTTATTTTTCCTATGCAGTTCAGTAATTCGAGGCTGCCAGTCTGTTTTTTGTACAACTAGAATAAGCTTCTTGCTATCATGCGAGACTAGTGCAGGCGAATGTTTGAATTTTGAGCCAATGTTTCCAAGGATGCCTCTTGTGCACTTAGTTTGGTAAGATTCTCTCCTGTCATTTTGTAAGTTTTCGTGGCCTTCAAGAAGACTTCTTAGTGCCATAATCCGTCCCAATCTTCAAATAAGTGATCAAAATGGGAGGAGATCTATAGATACATTTTGCTGTTTCTCTAGATGATAAACCTTCCATGTTATAAGCGATTATTTTCCCTTTCTTCTCGCCTGATAACGTCGGTTTACGAACACTTTTTCATCACTATTAACTTCCACTACTGGCGTGCAGCTCTGTAAACGGTCAACTCGATGTACCTGCGCTGTTTATTGCTGCTATCATCAGTGGTTAAATCGGAGAGGGGAGGGAATGACGCATAGTTGGATCATTTTGAAACAGACCAATGGTCTCGTGGTCGTTTTGCTGAACCTACAGCAAAGAGTTCAACTGTTTCCGTGGTTTGACATGAATACGTGCACGTCAAGTATATTGCATGGAGTATATCTATGCAAGCTTATTCAGCACTGGAGTTGCGCTACCACTGAAAACACGGGCGTTTGTATCATTTTGGAACGCACTTTAAAAGGTAACACATTGCTTTTCAATAATGTATCCGAAATAGAGAAACTCAAAATAAACAATTTTGGGGAGCATTAATATATTACATCGTACTGTAAGTGGGAGACGACCTGTCTGATGGAGTATTCACATTAGAGAGGAAGCGGGTCGAAATTTAATAGAAACCAAGGCTAGATACCGTTTCTGATTAACTCTACTCTGTATTATTAGTTATTACAAAAGCAAATTTATTGTTTTATCATGGTGCAAGTAATATCTGAATTCTTACGAACTCTGTCGTATCAACCATGTTAAATATACCGTCACAATTTCAAGCTAACTAAAATTAATTGTTGACAGTATAATAGTTATATACTATAATATTGTTTATATAGTGTTACATCTAGTTACTCGAATTAGAGTTCCATGCCCTACGTTTTATCCGCAGACCTAGAGAATTTTGTTAACATACACATATGTAAAGATGGTAACCTCAAAAATACTCAACAAATTTTGATAATTCTTTCAGCATTAAAAAGACCAATTCGTTCTGACAGACAGAAAGCATCTTCTAATTTCATTTTATAAATTACTACAAATATTAAAACGCGTATAGAAAGCCATTATACTTGAAAACAAACACACTAGAGTTATAAAATAACTGGTTTGCTAAGAAAGCATTGACTTTAAGTTAAGAATGTCATGGAGCAGGAAAATAGTTGTTAATCCATAGCATTCCGCAGAGTATAAACATAAAACGACGTTACATTTCATTGCAAGAAATACACATAGATGGCCTTGATAATACATTTCAATCAAAAGAAGACAGTTTAAAAAGTGACAGTCGATTCTTTGTTATTAAGAAGGCATCAATCATTGAAATATCTGTCTGTACCTAACACCTTTATATATGTTTGCTGAGTAAGTATACCAGAAATACCTGTGAAATGGGTAATTTATAGCAAATGGCTCTTGAAGTTAAACTTTGGCATTAAAGTAATACGGATTATTTTAAAACAAAACCACTTGGCTAGTTAATGTACATTTTCTTTCTGCCTTGATTGCACACTAAAACATACGAGATAAATACTAGTGCTTACAACCAATGCGTTAAATGAAATGGGATAAAATCTATTAATTTGAAAATGTTGGTCTTCTCTACGTCGGTCTGGGTGGCTCAGTTGGTTAGACGCTGGACTACTGATCCCAGGGTCAGGGGTTCAAATCCGGCCCAGACCGATGGTTTCCGGCACGTCGGCGACGCTGAAGTGATCCTGGCAATTGACAGCGTCGTTAAATAAATAACGTAATTTAATTTAAATTTTAAGTCATCTCTATTCTTATAGTCTATGGTCTTCGGGGTAACCTCATTTCAGAGAGTGATGACTGCTTCCATTTCTGAGGTGGAAGAATCTAGAGGTCGGAATGCGTTATTTCCAATGGTAGGGCGTAGATGAGGATGTGATGGAATGAGAGGGTCTATGACTTTTACTTTGGGGATATTCCACATGAGCCGGGAATCGAATTAAGGACCCTCAGCACGAACGTCGAAACCGCTGAGCTACCTCGATGCCACAATTTGAAAATATTTACAAATGTTCCCATACTCGTTTAATATAGAAACAACAATGCCTAGAACAAGAAAGGGCAAGTGAACAATATATTCATACTAGCTATAATTCATTATAGTTTTTCAAACCGGAGTCCCTGTCCGTTAATGCATTACTGTAAACGTTTATAAAAACAATGTCTTTTTTGTACCATAGAAGTTAGAACATTAACAAAAATAAAGAAAAAGAAAAACACTTGAGATGAAATAGAAACATTTGGATTTTGAAGCAAGCGTGCTATTCAGAGGAACAAAGACACAGTTATGTTTGATTTATGTCTAAACACACTCCTGTAGTGCAAACATAAACAATTCCAGTATACGGACTCTGGAGATATCGGCACATTGCTGTAAGTAAGACATATAGGGTCATTAAAGTTTATGGTAACCCATTCACAGGCTCTCTGCACTGCGTGAGGGAACCGGGAGCCACCAGCAAAATGAGACGTACTAAAAGCCTTACCTCACAAACAAGCGGGCGTTAAACAAAATGATCTTATTATTTTTCTAGCACTTATCACACACCACACTCAGATCACGGTGACGGTTTTACACAATAGCACAGGCTTTTTTGAAGCCCAATATTGACTGTGTTCACATTAATCTGTTGGGCTAGTTTGCTTAGCGATTTTCGAGGCGATCTCTCTAAATTGACATCAATTTTATATAGTGCATTTTCTGCTAAAACTGATATAGAATGTTTTTGGTGTAGCAGTGAACCCAAAGCTTCAAATTTATAAAGGGGCACTTGAACGCCTCATAATGATCTGAAAACTGGAGTACGGTGTACGATAGGTGTAAGGATTTTAGTGCGCCTCTGCCGACATCATTTCGCGGCGACTCTCGTGCCCTCCCTCGCACAGTAGAGATAGCCCGTCAATGGGTTACCATATATTTTAATGACCCTATGTTTTATTTTTATATTTACGGTAAAGATAAGTACAAAAACATGAATTTTCTGTAGCACCTGGCATGGGAATGGAAACATGATATCTAGAACCTTTTAAAGTTATACTTTCTATGCATTTGTTAAAAAAGATGTTTACTAAACAGAAATAAATATTTCTTAAAACTGAAATTGGTATTGGAAGCAATTAGAAGTGTTTACTGTGAAACACTGTAAACGAAATAAGTGCACATAGTGCACTTTCTTTTGTTAAGACATCCTGAAAGCATGCGCACATTTATATCACTGAACTATTTTAAATCTTAAGGAAACTTAGTGAGGAAAAGGATTTAATATTTGTTTAAAGAAAACAAGTAATCTGAACAGGTACCCCAGGGAATGGTGTAAAGTTACACATTTCCCACAGCCTTACCTGAGACCGCCGCCATATTGGATGGCGTAACGACGCTCACGTTCACTAGCAGCTGGGGAGGTGCAAGAACCACACGATTCACGCGGACGTCGTCGTACTCGAGGGAAAGCCTAGCTGCTAGATTGAGCTTGAGGTACTTGGCAAAGTCCTTTTGTCGTAAGCGCACTATCGTCGAATTGCCAGCAAGAAGCAGCAAATAGGAGCGTCCATTTGCCATATTCGACGCGGAGATAGGAACTGATGGTGCTTCTTCTTCATTTTTCCTCTCCTCCAAGCCCCTCTCCTCCTCCTCTTCCCTCTCATCCATTAGGCCTTCCACTTCCTGTAAACTACCCCCTAATTCCTCCGCCGCTTCTCCTTCTTCCAATGTGTTACCCCTGGTATCGGCATCCTCCAGGTCTTCCTCAGCTCCAGACACATCCTGAAACCTCTGTAATTCCATTTCCCTTTCTTGTTCTTCACTGTCACTATCCCAGTGAGCGTAGGGATCATTGGACTCCAGAGGGCCATGATAATGACTCTCTTCATGGTGTGTGGACAACCTTCCATCTTCAGGCACCTGTTGTGCCTCTCCATAGATACGATATTGGATGACATTAGATGCATTTTCGGAGGGGGGTGACGTGGAGGAAGACGTGTTATCGTGCGTGCTGTTGGGCTGTAAAGTGGATGGCATTTGGTGCACTACAGTAGACATCTCGATTGGACCAAGTGAGATGGTAGTGTCATCTTCGGCAACTGGAAGAGGGAAAGGAGATTTCACGGCAGCAGGGTTTCCCGTGGGATTTTCTTCCTCATCGGCTGAAGGTGGAATGCCATCAATGTTGATGACAATCCCCGACACCTGTATTGAGGAACTTAAGGATGATGTGTTGGAGGCAGCGTTCTCGAAGTCTATTTCGAAGACGGAGTCTGTAGACGTTGTGACGCGTGGTCCTGTTACGTCCTCACCTTCATCCTCGGGACCAGGTGACTGGTCCACTGTCTCCGTCTTGTCTACTGTAGGAGATACAGCGTTCTCGCCCTCGCCTTTCGTCGTCAGGTCGAGAACAAGAGGTGTGCTGCTGGTGTCTGGATCCGTTCTCTGGGTAGATAGCACATCCTCTGTCGAGACTGGAGATTCTATAACAAAAAACAGGAATATCATTGAACAGACTTCATATTTGAAATAGGATTAGCTAACAGCAGCCCTGCTAACGTTATTATTTTAATGTGCGGTCAATCATCTATAGAGCAAGTATGGCATTTATGTCCAAATTCTGCACTGTTCACTTAAAATGTCACTTTAGGGCCTCCAGATTTGTGTCGTGTCAAGTAAGCTTTACTCCTGAAGTCCCTTAGTTGGAATCAAGTGGATTCAGATCTGGACTTGCTGATGGCCAATCCTGGTGTACTATAAACTCAGAAACATTGGTCGGTCTGGGTGGCTCAGTTGGTTAGACGCTGGCCAAGGTCGCGGGTTCAAACCCGACCCAGGCCGATGGTTTTTAAGTGTGCTTAAAATGTAATACCTTAAGACTCATTTCAACTCTAGGATATCATTGAGAGTAAAGCTTGCTCGATCCGACCCAGAAATCTGGAGGCGCTAAAACGAGATTTGAAGCGAGCAGTGCAGAATTTGGACACAATGTTACACGTGGTACTATAGATGATTGGTCACGCTACTTGAAAGACTGCGTGGCCTTCAACGAAGGATATTTTGAGTAACTATCTGTTCTTTGTATTCACTGCTGAGATCAATTAATTCCACGCGTAACAAAAAGTGAAAGTCGAAGTTCACAGCTTGTACAACATTCAGATTATTAATTACATACAATTTATATCCCACAGCAATGCCAAGACATTTTAAAATGTAATACTATTTATAATAATAACAACAACAATAATAATAATAATAATAATAATAATAATAATAATAATAATAATAATAATAATAATAATAATAATAATAATAATAATAATAATAATAATAATAATAATAATAATAATAATAATAATAATAATAATAATAATAATAATAATAATAATAATAATAATAATAATACAATTCGGCAGTTATTATTCCAAAAATTAAACATTTGGAATGCAAATGTTTTGGAGTTCACCCACCAAAAGCTTCAAATTTTCTTCCTGTGCAACTTGTGCTAAGTTTAATCATCACTGTAAACAATGGAATTATGTGTAATAATATCATGACAAGATTCCGTGTGGCGATAGCTTTGCGAGCGCCAAACGTGAGAAAAATTATCTCAAGTATGAAAACCTCGAGTAGTATTTGTTTACACTATTCCGCGAAATAATCAATAATGCATTTATTTAATACGTTTAATATTAAATGTATTTAAAACTAAACAACTAACAGCAACATTCCCAGATTTTGTTTTCACAGTTGGAACTACAACTAATCTAGTAGGCTATGAGAATAACAACAACAATTTTAGCGTTTAATCCAGGGAAATGAGGAATTAAACATATGATGAATATAAATGAACGAATTTGCGTTAATAGGCTATTCATTAAAGGTAGGTCTGCTACATTTAAAATTACAGTTGTTCGACTTCGTCTGTTCAGTTAAAATATAAATATCCTCACCAGAATATTCGTCAAATCTTTTGTCTGCTATTTTTGATGATCAAGAAGTCATAATCCATGAGTGGAATGGTCATGTTCATTTCATTTCGGTCATAATACTACATAAGTTTTATGCTGATTGTAAGTCGCTGTGGGAACATATATATGCATAAACTCATGTCCAGTGACGTCGGACTATTTAAAAAAAAACATTCTGATAGATGACATACAATATTGGCGGTCACCATATTGGTTTTGTTTCTTAATGTCTAGCCCGAAAATTAATGGATGCCAAATGTTGGATGGATCCAAGTATTCCGTTGAGATGACTGAAGTTAAACGTAAGGAAGTAGTTTCACAAAATCATCGCAAATAACAGTTCTATTGAACGATCTCATAAATTCCAACTCCTACAAATATTGTAAAGAATTGACGTTTTAGTCAATTAGGGATTAAAGTTAGTCTCGTGAATGAAGGATATAAATGAACAAATCCTGCTTACAATATTTAGAAATATTACCTGGGTACACTTGTTGATAACTTTCTCTATTACATACTGTAAGTAGAAGTATTGTATTCCACCCAAAAATTCTTTCTCGAAATTTCACCGGAAACATGTTTTGAGGTCCCCTGAATCCAAAAAGCATTTTTAGAAAAAAGGTCCGTGTGTCAGTCTGTGGGCAGCACAACTCAAAAACGAAAAGTCGATTAGAAACCAAACTTCGTATTTAAGTTTAACATCTTTTAAGGATGCGACACGAGATTTTGAAGAAAATGCCCACAACCTAAACTACCCTTTACATGGAAAATTTTTCGAAAATTTTGATTTTCTCAAAAATGGCTCGAACGTTTTGATTAAAATGTCATATGTTTAAGATATTATTACGACAAATGAAATGCATATTTTGAGTTTTATGGCTATAGCCCATGTGATCCTGTTTACTCTGGATGATTTAGATATCTGGTAAACCGTAAGAGATAGACCAAATCTTTAGATCTTGCTAAAACACATTTTATATCCAAATACATTTGTGAACAATTTCGGAGATATTCCTTGTTATTTGTGTGAGGTTTGGAAAACAAACTTTCGTCAAATGGAAGATCGTAATTATTTTTATATCTTAACCGTGTAAAGAGAACGGAATCTCAAAGATTTAAAATATTTGACTGTCGCTCAAAGCCTACTGTATTCTAACATTCCGCTTGCACCTACAGGGAAATAAGTAATAAGATAATTACAAATGTTTATCTCAACTAACACTAAGAAGATATAGGAATAATAGTTTGTAAGAATGGTTTAGTACAAGAGTAGAGAGTCATGTGAATGCAATTTTGTATTTGTGTGCAGGAATTAAAGTAGTGCAAATTCAATATAGATGTTAATTTTATTCTTATCCAACAGTTGTGACTGTCATTTCCTGCAAGTGGCAAGACGCTCTGAAACAACTGGTCGAAGAGAAGCGTGTACGAGCAGAAGATGGGTCCATACGAATAGGACACCGAAGGTACTCAGTCAGTCGGATGTATGTGACGTAATAAACTAGTTACACGCCGATACCACAGGGGAGGTGATACTTCAATGGAAATGCCGTGTTGTGAATATAAATTTGCGGGGAACCGCGACAACGTAACACTTGATGACAACACGAACCAACAGATGACCAGTGTGGTGATGCTTCGTGCTCCAAATATTCAACGAAGGGGAGGCGAGGCGAGGTGTTTTCCAGCCATTCCTGGGCTTCACACTCTCTCATACAGAGCTATAGTTTAATGTTATGTGCAGGGACACTGGGAGTGAAATTTTAAATGTAAGATTTAAAGCTTTCACGGCGCACGTTATTTATTACAGTTTCACGGGCGATCAGCCGTGTGAGGTTTGAAAATATTGAGCTTTCGGCCATTCTAATTCGTCAGACGATGGCCATGGAGTTTAGAATGGCCGAAAGCTCAATATTTTCAAACCTCACACGGCTGATCGCCCGTGAAACTATAATGAAATTTTAAAGTTCCACATTTCTCGATAGATATTTCTGAAATTTTTACTGTGTTTGTATTTATATGAGAATAGGATGTACACCAAATTTCATTAAAATTGGATAATTCGTTTATGATATATACATTATTTTATGAATATAATAGGCACATTTTCAAAATGTTGTTGTTATTAGCTAATGCTGGATTTCTGACAATGAAGTCATTAATCCTCTTACTCTCCAATATTTTTCACTGATGATATTGAAGAGAGCAATAGCAGTAATAGTAACCGCTTTTTAGAGAGCACCATATTTTTATGTTTTGGCACTCACATCGCTCTCTCACAACCCCCAGAATGTCTGGAGGACCACACCTGTCGTTGGTTTACGGGTCTCACCGACCTGATCGGAAGAATTATCAAAAGAAATTCACCGACCATATCCTCTGATCACCAATCAGAGGACGTATTACGTGCCATGACAGGTCAGCATGTTAGGGGTTATAAGTTTATAGAGAAATGGAGAGGTTGGAAAAATAAAGACTCCCTAGCCCTCGGGAACCCTAATAGCATCGGGGTCGAGAACAAGAGATGACCAAGGTAAGGCAGATAGAAAAGTTACAGTGAGGAGCAAAACACCAGTAAGTGGAAGTAATGTTCTGCTCATCTTGGGTACCTTGTGGTCGCTATTCACATATCCCCTATACGGAGACCCCTGAGTATATTTTCAAAATGTAGCTCGCGTCTATTGACTTTTCAAAATTCATTTATATTGCCAGAACTGATACTCTAAAACATGGGTAACAATAAAATTGTATGAACAGATATTTCAAATACATTTGCTGATTATGCTGTACATATTTTTTTTAATAACAAAGAAAATTTAATCTTAAAAATTATTGATTTTTTTCATACAAAAATAATGTTTTTGGAATTTATGTTAATGATAACATCAATATTGAATCATAGTTTTGTTTAGCTGCTAATAACTTTTGGAAATTTTCATTGAATTTGAAGCAAAACTCAGGCGCGACCTTCTTTTGGAATGTGCAGAAATGTAGTTTTGAGAAAAACAGGCTTTTATATAGGAGCATCCTGTGTACGTTAAGGGAAGAGCGCTATTTGAAAGGGCGGTAATGACCACATGGAGCGGGGGATATGAAAAATGTTAGCTGATCCAAATGCACAGGTGTTCCAGGAACATTTTAAGGTAAAGAAACAATTTTCGACTTTTTGAAAATTTGGACCAAAATTTCACTCCCAGTGTCCCTTAATGATAACGACAATAACATTCTACCATTAATTTTAATAAGTCAGGAACTAAAAAATATATCACACTGACATTTAGAAACGTCTAGTGTTTATACAAAAGACAACACCGAAAATAAATGTTTAGCTAAATTGTACGAAAACCTTATAAAATCATTTTTCAGTGTAGCGTTCCCTTAACTGCATAAAAGGAACATTACGACGAAAATTAAAAAGCTTTAGGTAAAGTCAGACTCAACAAGTCTACCGAAATTGCCACTACACTTTGGATACGAAGCATAAAAATTTGATTTTTTACCTTCAGACGACTTGATCTATCCATTCATCAAAGTATGCTTAAAAAGACTATCCTCCTGCATATCTCATCTTAATTTGCATAAACATCGTAGAAAAGTAATTTTTGCATATATATTAATACATGCAACGGGAATAGGGAATACAGTAGGCTTAAGCGACATTCAAATATTACAAGGGGTGGTCGCTATGTAATGGCTTTAAAGTGCCGTTGTCTTTGTATGCCCAGAAAGAAAAGAAAACTGACTTCCCATTCGATAAAACCGTATTTGAAAGTTGTAGTCAATGATAAGAATATCTCGGAAATGGTTAACTTCACAAAAATACATTTTAATTACAACGAAATACGAAAAAGCGAGTTTTAAGTTTATCTCGATTAACAAGAATTAGTAGCGTTTGTGAGAGTAATTAGTGAAAGAGTAAGTAGAGAAAGTTATGTAAATGCAAAACATCTGATTTTTAATGACTGAAATAGAGGTTTCCATAAATCATTCTAAGAATGTTCTTATGAGGATCTGGTCATTTGCTAATTTTAGATTACATTATTAATAATTATATGGAATTGTCAATAAGAATGTGAAAGACAAAAATATAACATTTTGAAGTTCTTACAGTTCCAATAATAATGTTAATGATAGTAACAATAATAATAGTAAAAATAACAATGATAGCGATAATGATGTTACCTAATAATGATGATAATGATTATGATTTATTATTATTATTATTATTATTAATTATTATTATTATTATTATTATTATTATTATTATTATTATTATTATTATTATTATTATTATTATTATTATTATTATTATTATTATTATTATTATTATTATTATTATTATTATTATTATTATTATTATTATTATTATTATTATTATTATTATTATTATTATTATTATTATTATTATTATTATTATTATTGTTGTTGTTGTTGTTATTAATAAACAACGCACAATGTGCATGTTTGTTCATTCTAGGTTTTAGAAAAGTCTGTGACCCAGTTTTTCTCTTCTTTTTGCACCAAAAGATGATACGGGTCACAATTTGATCCACATAGTTCGCAGTTGCAATTTGTCTTCTGGGTGATGGAACTTCCCTCTTTGGCTATTCGGTGATGAAGCACGAATCTCTAATTTGGACCCCTGCCGAATATACCTTCCGCTACGCCTGGCTGTCAGAGAAGTTGCCTACACAACTCTGAAACAGGCGTTGCAGGTGTTGACATTCTATTACCTACAGTTCTTGGACAACGGACCTCGCGAGCTAAGTGTAATTCAGCCCACACCCAACACTCAATGTCAAACATAATAAACTTTGGATGTTCAAATAAGAGCTGCTAAATATGACGATAACATTAATTTACACCATGTTTCGTAACATCAGTATGTAAGTGAACTGTTAGTTTTTACATTCTATGGAGTAACAACTATTTTTTTTTCTATTCCATGGCATTCTCAACTTAAACTTGGGCCTTCTTGTAAGCATGTTCACTTTTACGTAGCTCCATTGTGTTCGTAATCAAATGCAAGAGTTTTGTAAAACTTATAAAAATGTTTTTTGGACTTTAGGAAATGGAATTAGATGATTTTTAGCTCCATATTCGTCAGAACAAAGTGATCTCTTCAATAATTGTGAAAGAATTATAAAATTGGTTGAATAATTATTGAGGTTACAATTTCCTCTCTTTATAATATTAATATTAGATTAGGCTAGAGATGCGTGGAGTTTTTCTACCAAGTCTACAAGATGTGCCCTATAATGTGGTAGCAAGCGCACATTAAAGTAGGCTAAAGTTCAGCTACCTCCCACCACCACTACGATAATACGCAACACGTGACAATAAGCACCTTAGAACAAACGTAGTTTCCATGCACTTCCAGAATTTTAATGCAGGGCTTGTTTACGAGAAGCTTCGAGAAAAGCCGATTTCCAGAAAAGCCACCGGTACCTAATTCTCGACTATATAAGGGAGCCGGTACAGTTTGAGTGGATTCTCATTTCACTGAGTTTTATTTTATTAAGAGGATAAGGTAGTCTGAACATACAGAAATTACACCTTAGTGTTTAAAATACCGCTATTTTTTAAGTTCTCAATATTTTGTCTTGAAAGTTTTAGGAATTATTCTATAAATCATGAAAATAATTTTAATTGATAATTTCTATTGATAACTTATACGATTGTCTACAAATATTATTTAATCTGTCAGAAAAATAGTAAAGTTTACTTTAAATCATGGAATTCATGCACCTTTTTCTTTGAAACTTCTTGTACAATCATACTTTTGCATGCTTGTTCTTAACATTGTCAGCTATCTTCTAAACGTCAATTATTTAGTTATGCATAGAAGTTTACTAGAAATTAAAAAAAATGGTTTGCAAACTAAAATTTGCAACGTTTTTGCTTTATTAATATCACTAATATATATACAGGATGCAAATGAATAAAACCGCACGAATGTTATTGGTGATAGACGGTTAATAGACAATCAATTTGAGACAGGAAACCTATGGTCTAGGATTACAAATTACAGAACTGTGCCTTAAAATTGTTTGAGGTTATGCACGCCACTGATCATGTATACTGCAGCTGTAACGCATGATGAGGGAACAATCGGGTGAATTCTGTAGCCTGCCTTTAGCATAGCGGATATGGTGCAACGACGCGGGTGCGCACCTGTTAAAAGCGCAGGTTGAAATACCCACAACCCCACATTTTTATGTCCTTTCTTTTCTTCTTCTTTCTCTCTTTTCTTCTTCAATACTTCCTCTACTTGCTATACTTATCAGAGAAAGTTATGAGTAACGAATAAACATCTGCTCATTTCATTACAGGTAAACAAATCATTCCAGATTCCTGTTTAATGTGACGTTAAGAACTGCTTATTAAGTGAATTTCTAGCCGAATAATTTCTGTATTTGTATTGTATGATGGTCCCTTTCTAAGTACGCAGATATTATTACATGCTAAACTAACTTGAAATTGCAGCGGCCTACAACACAAATGCAATTTGGACACGGCCTATATGACTCTTATCAGCTTTCAAAGGAAATTAATCCGTTCCGTATACAGAGGACCTAGCACGTAGATAACATTAATTATTATGATGGTTCAAGCACAAGCCACAGGGCGCATTTACGTGATGTAAATCTATGGAAAGTGCCCTAATACTCTCAACTTGTAATAATTAGTCTACCCTAACCAACAGATTCCCTTGACGTTGTACTTTCTGTTCTGCATAAGTAAGTAGGCGAAGTATATTTAAAAATTGGATAACAAAGTTTCACGGAAATACACGTTTTGAAACTGCCTGAATAAAAAATGATGGAAAAAGGTCTGGTGTGTCTGTGTACAGCATTAACTCAAAAACTAAATGTCAGTTAAATACCAAACTCCTCTTCTTCCAAGGATGCGACACAAAGATTTTCAAGAAGGTCCCCCAACCCATGACAACCCTTTTGACGGAATATTTTTCTACAATTTTGATTTTATAGAAAATGCCCCTAATGATTTTTATCAAAATACCACATGTTTAAGACCTTGCATTTTCTCGAACTGTTCTAGAAGTCCTTTTCATTCTGGATGACTTTCGTGTAACTGGTAAACCGTAAGAGCTGGACAAAATATTACTGCTCAAAAATATAGATCTCTTCAAAATGCACAAATATATTTTTATTTTCTCTACTGGTAAGTAGAACGAAGTGTTGTATTCCACCCAAAAATTTGATATCGAGATTTCACCGGAAATATATGATTTTGAGACCCCCTGATTCCAAAAAAAAAAAAAAAACAAAAAAAAAAAAAAAAAAACACATTTTTAGAAAAAGGTGCATCCATGTGTGAGTTTGTGTGTGTGTGTGTGTGTCTGTAGACAGCATAACAAAAACGAAAACTCGGTTAAAAACCAAAGTTGGTATTTAAGGTTAATGTCTTTCAAGGATGCGATACGAAGATTTTGAAGAAAATAGCTCCCTCTTAAACTACCCTCCACATGGAAAATTTTTATTTTCTTGAAAATGGCTCTAACGATTTTGATTAAAATGTCATATCTTTGAGATATTTTTATGGCAAATAAAATGTATGTCTCGAATTTTCTGGCTATAGCCCATGTAGTTGTACTTACTCTGGACGACTTTTGCATAACTGGTAAACCGTTAGAGATAGAACAAATCATACTATACAAACAAATGTAGATCTTGCTAAAATACATTATTTATGTCTGAATAAATTTTCTTGTAGGGTGAACAATTTCGGAGATATTCCTTGTTATGTCTGAGAGTAGCAAGTAGCACAGAATCTCAAAGCTTTAAAGGATTTGACTAGAGCACAAAGTCTACTTTATTCTAATATTCCCCTTGCACCTACAAGGAAATAAGCAATAAGATAATTTGTACAAATGTTTATCTTAACTAACACGAAGAAGATATAGGGACAAGATATAAGATATAGGAATTTTCCAACAATGATGCGTTTTTCAAATGGGAAGTTGTTATTCTTTGTTTTATCTTTTGGGCATACAAAGAGAATGTCATTTCAATGCCCTCACATAGCCAGGTGCATAAAAATCTAATATCCACTTATTATCCAAAGACAAACATTGCCTATGCTAATCTAGAATAACAAAGGAGGAATGTGGATTGTAAAAGATGAGATTATTGTATGTATTTATTCCTCCAGATGGTCGCGTATTGAGATGGCGGTTTGAAACAAGTAACAGCAGCAACAGCAGCAGCAGGGAGTGATCATATAGTTGGACCTATAGAAGCAATCAATATCACTGTCTCATTAGTTCCACTGATGAACATTGCCCCTGTGATCTATTTTCGAGCATCTGTTGGAGCACTTCCCCTTTGCTAGGGCCCAGCTGAATGAATGAATGTGCTGGAGAAGTATGTTGAACTTGTCTGTTAATTGCCTCAAACATTCGGTCCAAGTGACCAAATTAATCTCTCTGCCCTCTCTCCACAGATGTATCCACGTGCACTTAAGGGATGTGGACAGCAACGATGGATATCGCGGATTCTACCTTTACTGTGGCTAGGATGGGAATGATAGATAACTTGCTTTCCAAAGGGAATACTTCGTCCATTCCTGGAATTAATATTCCCGTTAAGGTGAGATTGAAATCCCTATACCGCCAATGTAAAGGGGAAATTGTACAGCCTATCTTCGCAATGTTAAAGTATGTGATGTTCACGTCCCCTTTTCTATAAATCTAGTAATGTTATAGCAATGAAAATTGATATACAAATAAACTTATCAGTTTTGTACTTTGTATGATTTTGTTCATTTCCCTTCATTGCATTTCCTTATCATCTTTTTGGTGTACTTTCAGTGTTGGCAGTGCCGGGCAGATGGCGCGGATGATTGCGCACGGTAACTACTGTTCTTAGCGCTAGGTGGCATTTGGCCGGCCTTGTCCTCCCTCAGTGCAACACCGGAACCACGGTGTGCTGCCTGCTTGGCGGGGACTGGCGCCGGTATGAAGAGATCTCAGCACTTGTTAGAGACTTCCGCGCGTCCCTGTGGCCTGTCTAACTGCGACCCAGTGTGGCACCTTCCGGGGGGGGGGGGGTGGTGGTAGCCACAATAGACCTGTGTAGGTCAAAGTGAACGAGGTATCCCTTCTGTGTCTGTACCCTTTACCCTTTACTCCTTTTATCGTTTTCTTCAGAGTATTATTTCTGTGTGTCTTTATATGGCGTGTATGAAGTTGGTAAACTCCAACACCTGTTGACCGATCACCATGAAAATTGACATATCAATTTTTTCACATAGTTTTCTCTACTCGCTTTTCTTTTACCACAGTCACATATCTTTGACAGAGGAGATAGAAAATACCAACGAGAATGGAAAAATTATTTGATGAGAATAGAAAGAACTAGACTCCCAAAATTGGCTTCCCAGTGCGATCGAACTGGTCACAGGGATCAAGGAAAAAAACAGCGGTGCAAAAATCAAACCATCTTCGCTAGGTTTATCGTTGCAGGCCACGTGGCCTAAAACGAACTTGTTCATAATGATTACACATCTTTCTTTACTCGCTCTTCGAAATACTACTCATACAAGCTTCTACATATCTGAATTAGAAATACAATGCATTACATTCACATTTGCTTCTCTACTTGCTCTTCAGTATAGGGTTCCAATTTTCTATATAATTGAAATACAAATGCCACGTACTACACTCACGTAGGTTTCTTCACTCACTTTTGTTTTAGGTATCGCAATCACATGTATTTCTCAACTCACATTTCTACAACCAGTTTTTGCAATTTCCTACATGACAAATAAAATTATTATTACATTCATACGTTTTGTCTACACACTTTTCTTCCTGCGATATTTGTGTCTGATCAACAGTGCTTTTGGATAGTGTCTTCGCATGTTTTTATTTATTTATTTATTTATTTATTTATTTATTTATTTATTTATTTATTTATTTATTTATTTATTTATTTATTTATTTATTTATTTATTTATTTATTTATTTATTTATTTATTTATTTATTTATTTATTTATTTATTTATTTATTTATTTATTTATTTATTTATTTATTTATTTATTTATTTATTTATTTATTTATTTATTTATTTATTTATTTATTTATTTATTTATTTATTTATTTATTTATTTATTTATTTATTTATTTATTTATTTATTTATTTATTTATTTATTTATTTATTTATTTATTTATTTATTTATTTATTTATTTATTTATTTATTTATTTATTTATTTATTTATTTATTTATTTATTTATTTATTTATTTATTTATTTATTTATTTATTTATTTATTTATTTATTTATTTATTTATTTATTTATTTATTTATTTATTTATTTATTTATTTATTTATTTATTTATTTATTTATTTATTTATTTATTTATTTATTTATTTATTTATTTATTTATTTATTTATTTATTTATTTATTTATTTATTTATTGTGTTTATTTTTTTATTTATAGTATCATAAGAATTTTAATTGATTCTTTAAGTGCGCTAACTAATATTTTTAATTGCTTCAAAGAAATAGAGGATTATTGGGTAACCTAAGATTGAAATTGTAGGGATAAATCGACAAACGAGTAAAACCCAATATTTCAGCTAGGGCATAATAAAAATTTGGTGCGCTGCACTCACATAAGTTTCTCTACTCTTGTACAAACTATTTCTATAAATGTTTATTTCCCTCTGCCTCATGTTAACCATGAGATAAACATTTGAGGTGCTAGGGGAATATGGGAATATAGTAGGTTTTGAGCGATAGTCAAATGTTTAAAGACCTGGTAACTATGTGATGGCTTAGAAATTCAGTTATCTTTGCATGACCAAGAGATGAAAAATAAACACTAACGTACTTCTATTTGAGGAAAGTATAAGTATTGCAAAATTCAGACAAATGACAAAGAATATTTCGGAAATGGTTTTATCCTAAAAATGTATATTAATTGTGTTTTTTAACGAGATCTACATTTTTGTGTAGTAAGATTTGGTCTATCTCTTACAGTTTACTAGTTATACAAAAGTTATCGAGAATAAAGAAGGCTTCCTAAGAAATTTTCAGAAAATTCAAGGTTTACATGTCATTAGTCACGAAAATAATTTAAATATACAGTATTTTAATGAAAATCGTTAGAATCATTTTTTATATGAAAAATTTCCAAAAAATGTTCTACATATAGGGTAGTCTGGGGTGGGAGATTTTCCTGAAAATCTTTGTGTATTTTATCGACTTTTCATTTCTGGAGTTATACGCTGTATAGACGCACACAGATTATTTTTTCTAAAAGTGAATTTTCTTTTTCGAATCAGGATATGTATTTCCGATGAAATCTCGATATCGAATTTTTGGGTTGAATAAAACACTTCCCCTACTTACTATACGTTGTAGAGAAAGTAAACAGAAGCTTTAGTAATTGAAATGAGAACGATCAGAACTGTCACACTAAAGCGTGCGTTAGGTCAAAGGCCAATAGGGGAGAAAGCAATACTCGCATCCTATTTTGCAGACAAGAGTTCACAAACCCGGTAAGCGGCTCCAACCTTTGGCCTTTAATTTAGTCTTGGAGCTTGCCTAAAATTCATTTCCTGCAATCAAATCGAAGTAGGGAGGGAGAAGAGAGGAACGGTGGGGGTGGGGGAGGGGAATAGCAATTTCTCTGCCAGCATCACCTTTTGCTTCATCTCTAGCGCAAACACAAAATCTCATTCAACAGGAAAATGCTTGGGTCATTTCAAAAATTGGGAATAGGTATTAGAGAGCACCTGCTATAGAGGGACATACGTTCTTATGAATACCCATCGGTGAAGTTTCAAAACTGCATAATTACGGCTCGATTCACTTGAAATTTTAATACAGCAATCACAGTTTAGTGTATAAGTGGACCAATTCTCATGCATATTCTAAAGCTAGATAACGACATTTGCATTTGAAGCGGTCAATGTTGAAAGGAACTTGGTAGACACAATATTTAATGGCGGGTGGCAGGAGGAGATGGTCAACACAACATCCAATCAGAGGCTTGCCACGCCTTATTACGCTGTATAGTTTAAGCATGCTCTGAAATCACACAGTAAAGTCAATGATATAAAATGCATTTGTACAACAGCAAAGAGAATAATATTGTAATAAATGGCAATTCGATAAATCCCACTTCTGACACCATATGGCTAAACGACAAAAGTCCAGTCCAGTTACTTTATTCTCCTCCTAAAACTTTTACACAAATACACGGTTCTATTCTCTTTGTTAACATAATCTTCAGTCCTTCATGATATTACAACTCAAAACTGTTTTCTTCTCGTAACCTTGACTCACTGCTTTCTGATTTTTTCACTTTCTCTGCCTCTCAAACAGCTGACTTTCACGATACTACCATTCAGCACTCATCAATTGCTTCACTATCTTCCTTTCGATGTGACGGTTCTCTCACGATACCCCCAGCTGATACACAAAAACACACTGAAACTAAAAACTGACTCCCAACTCTCGTTGCCTCGCCTCCTTAAATAGCTCTTTCTGGGACTTCATCTTTTCTGGAACTTTTAAAAATACGCCGGCCACCGGGCACTTTGCGAATAATCTCGAAAACCTCTTTTGGTTCTGACGCTTTGATTGTTGTCACGTCTTAGCTCCCATGAAGCTTCTAGCTAGAAGTTCTGTTCATACGGAAGTAATTTTGTATAAGAAACAGACAAAAACATATTACACGAAAATTATGGACCTCTTTGAAATACACAATTTATTTCAAATATGTTTACCGTGACATCAGCCGTTTCCAAATATCCATTGTTTATGGTTTTGATTTTTCAATACTTGTCATGTTCGTAAAATACTTGGCTATTCAGTTGTTTCTCGGAATGTCATAAATAGAGGACGGATAAGTCTACAAAAAGCCGCTTATACTCTGGTATATGCACGAGCATATACGAAGACTGCGCGGTACCGGTTACGTCATCCATTTTCCTGATCCAACTAACCTGTATCGCATGTGACCGCACACGGTTCCGCGCTCTAGTCCGATTCCCATGTCCGCGCTTGCTAAACTGCCTGGCTTTCGTGCTTTATGGTGCAGGTGATCGTAGGTTCCAGCCCCGCTTTGGAAATGGGTGGTTGTAAATGTTTGTGTATATGTGTGAGTAAATATAGAAAAACAATAGAAACGTGGGAACAAAGGAATCGTGAAAAAGTGTTCAAGGCGAACATATTTCAACAGCGTTAAAACATATGACTATGTATTCAGTAATGATGAAAGTGAAATCGTGGTAGCGTTTGCCTATAGACCAGGGAAAACCACAAAAAAGCTAAGTAGAGTGGGCGATCAAGAGGAATCGAACACGGGAAACAAAAAGTAGTTGTGTAGACACATTAGTTTTCCAGATTTTTGTAACATGTTTAATAACAATAATGATAGTGTTTTGGAAAAGTAATTCTGTTTGCAGGTGAAATACCGCGGCCAGGAAACCAACCGTGAATATTACTGTATCTCCATAGCTCATCCCAATGTATGAACTGCATTGATGAAATGAGGTGTGGCAAGCCAGAAGCCAAATATTCTATCACACGGAGTGAGGACGTACTTTGCATACAAAATGTGAACTGTATTTATGGAAATTTATGTAGAACGATAAAGCCTCGGTTTGCCACCAAACAAAAGAAATTGACTAATAGCTGCAGATAATATGAGAGCATTGCAACGGGAAGATCTGTTTCCATGATGTTCTAATGTTTAGATTTTATACTTGAGTTTCTAAACATTCATAAGCGGAGTGATACAGTGAATGGTTAAGACGTTGCTGCACTTAAATTTTGTATAATTCTGTTTGCCTCAATGCTGGGATGATTTAGAGGAAAAAAAAAAAAAAAAAAAAAAAAAAGAAGAGAGAACACATTAGGAAAAACCCAAAGGAATATCGAAAAAATCGAAATTGTATCGGAATTGCCACTTCGTATGTTTGTCCACTCAACCACTTGACCAATCACCGTATACACATTTTACTATACAACATAACAGTCACATGTTTTTCTCTACTCGCTGTTCTTTTACGTATTAAACTCACAATTCATACATTTTTCTATGACTGAAATAGAAAGGCCACATATTACATTCACACGCTTACATTTCTTTCTCTATTACCTTCAAAATACATTTATAGAATTATTTATGATTGAAACAGAAAGGCAACATATTCACACGATTTTCTCTACCCACTTTTCTTTTATTAAACGCACTCTTTGTCTACACACAACTCGTGCAATTTGCTATATGTTTGAAATACAAATGCAACGTGCGAGTATTACATTCACAGTGTTTTCTGTACTCACTTTTCTTTTATGAAACATAATCATACTTACTTAGCTACTCGTTCTTCTACAAAAAATTCATACATCTATATGATTAAATTAGAAAAGCAACGTATTACATTCACATGGCTTTCTCTACTCGCTTTTCTTCCTGTAGTATTTGTGATTGTTTAACAGTGGGTTTGCATAGTGCCTTCCCCAAAGTTTTGTTTGTTTATTTTTTGTTCTTTATGATATCCTAATAGTTTAACTTTGTTTAAGGGTATTAATTAATATTTTTTTAAATTATGGGTAAATCGTTAAACCACGGACAACGCCGGGTATTTCAGTTAGTGGCCTATAAATTCAAACTGAATTTTGAATTTTATATTATTCTGACGAAGTCGGCGTACAACAATGGACGGACGGGACTAAGGCATTACGCATCACATGCCGGGCCGGCGAGCGGGTAGAGACGTTAAAGGCCGTTAAAGGATATCAATTTTTCTTACTTGGGACAAGCATTGTAAAATTTGATCTGATTATTTCCTAATCAATTGGCCATAACCACTTCATTATTGATATTTAACTATTTTTGTACTGTTATAATTATCACTTCTGCTACTTAGAGCTATTTAGGACTTCTAATTCCAGAAACTGAAATTTAAAATGAAATGCGTCTTTTCTCCTACAAGCGTAAATGAAAATACTTATTTAAATGAGTTATATGGATCTTTACTTCACATTTTCCAACGCTAAGTTGTTTCTGCCCCCTTTTTAACGTTGAAATATTGTCCGAATGAGCTACGTTTTCCTTTTAGCAATGATGGTTTTAATCCGCTTATGCCGAAAACTAACAGAAAGGGATATGAATAATAAGTATAAAGATTTTTGGATTACAGCCTTGTTCCTTTTTAATATGCAACGTCCATTTAATTAATCCAGCCAGCATAAAGCTAAAATAATAACCCATTAGCAAGTGTGTTTATGTTGGTAACTAATGAATAAAGACCTTGGAATGGGGGGGAGGGGGGGGGGAGTTGAAAAATCATCACGGTTTGGTAAAGGGGAATCCAAGGGACTAATGGTCTGAATATATCCTAAGCACGCAATGAATTCTGCATTGGAGTATGTTTTCATTCTTAATGGTGGAAATACTAATATGGACTTAATTAAAAAAACTAATATGTGCTCCTTTATATAATATTCCTAAAATGCTTATTCCACTATCTGCTTCGTGTTAATCGGGAAAACAGAATTAATGGTTTTATTACACATTTGCTTATAGATACAATGGAAATAGGGGAATACAGTGGTTTTAAGAGAAGGTAAGATCTTCTAAGAGCTTACCGCTATGTGATGACTTTGGAATTCCATTCTCTTACATGTCCAGGACATAAAAACAGATGAATAATGAATGATCTCCGGTTAGAGAAAAGTATTGGAAAACTCGTACAGTTAACAGCGAATATCTTTAAGATAGCGCATACATAAGAAATGATATAAAGTGTGTGTTTTAATCTTTTTAAATACATTTCATCGGAAATACATGTTTTGAGGATCCCTGAATACAAAATAGGCATTTACAGAAAAAGTCTTTCTTTCCTTCCTTCTTTTCCTCTCTTCGCCTATCTTTCTCTCTCTTTTCCTCTCTTTCCATCTCTCTTTCTTTCTCTTTCTCTGTGTTTTTGCACAACATAACTCAAAAACGAGAGTCGGTTAAATCACAAACTTAGTATTTAATTACTGATAACTAGAGCAGCCATATATGCTGAGGGTGGGGTAAAGATTTATCCCAAAAGTATTTCAGAAGTTAAACTACGGAATGGAGTGATTGTTTTTGTCGACAAGAACTAAGCTGCTCCAGTTTTGCACCAATTATTGGTATTTAAGTTCAAAATCTTCCAGGGATCGACACAAAGATTTTCAAAGGACCCCCTCACGCCAAACTACCCTTTACATGGAAAAGTTTTCGTAAATTTTGATTTTCTTGAAAATTCCTCTAACCATTTTGATGAAAATGTCATATGTTAGAGATATTTTTATGACAAACGAAATGTATATCTTGAATTTTCTGGCTATAGCCCCTGTATTCGTATTTACTCTGGATAAATTTTACATAACTGGTAAACCGTAAGAGATAGAGCAAATCTTGCTTTACAAAACATGTAGATCTTGCTCAAATACACAATTTATGTCTGAATACATTTTTATGTAGAGCGAACCATTTCGGAGATATTCCTTGTTATTTGTGGGAGTTTTGGAAAACATATGTACTTCTAATATAACATCGTTATTTAGTTTTTACAGTTAAGTGTGCAAAAAGAACCGAATCTCAAAGCTTTAAAACATTTGACTGTCGCTCAAAGCCTACTGTATTCCAATATTCCCTTGCGTTTACAAGGAAGTAAGTAATAAGATAATTTCTGAAAATGTTTATCTCAACTAACACGAAGAAGATATAGGAATAAGAGTTTGTAAGAATAGTTAGTACAAGAGTAGGGAAAGTTATGTGAGTGCAACACATCAAGTTTTTTTAGTTCGTTTTCTTCCCAAAAGATCAGAATTTCGGAAGTGCCACCTCCAGATTCTAGCATGTCAAAAGAGACAATTTATTTTGCTTTCAACATTTCAATTTCGATGAGATGTAGAGATGCGTTATGCAATGGGATTGGTGCTCTGTAGAAGAGGACTCCTGTGATGGATAATACTATACCTGACAGAACTGTCAACTGCTCTAGCTGTAGAAATTTGGTGTTAACCACTTCCAAGATATTCTTTGTTACTGGTTTGACTTTTAAAATAATTATACTTTTTCAATTGTTATAGTCCCTATTTGTTACTTTCTCTACCACGTAAAGTAGAGGAAGTATTGTATTCCAACCAAAAATTCGATGTTGAGATTTCACCGGAAATATATGTTTTGAGGCCCCTTGAATCTAAAAAAAAAAGCATCTTTGGAAAAAAGTCCGTGTGTGTGTCAATCAAGTAGCTCCTCAGCTGGTCCGCCAGGGAGCTGACGAGGCTGAGTGCACCCCGAACCAGGTCTCCGAGAGGGAGAAAAATCACATGTCGGTACCGGGTATCGAACCCGGGTCTTCTGTTTGGTAAGCAGCAGCGCTACCATCGTGATAAGGAGACGATCGTATTCTTTTATCTATTCATATTAATCCAGAGAGACATTTATAAAAATGTTTTGTTTTATACTTTTCCTTGTAGATAGATGGCAATAGGAGAATATAATAGGATTTAAGCGACAGTTAAATCTTAGACCACAGCCGGTCGCTCGCTGTGTGATGACTTTCAAATGCCATTCCATTCCGTTTTATGATCACACATAAAAAAAGAATAACGACTTCCCATTTGAGAAGCGTGTAAGTGTTGGAAGATTCAAACAGATAACAAGGAATATCTCGGAAATTGTTATCTGCTCACAAAAAGTATTTGGTATCAATGTGGCTGCTTTAACAAGCTCTACGTTTTTGTGCAGTGATATTTTGTGTATCTCTTACGGTTTGCTAGTTATGCAAAAGTGATCCAGAATAAAGAGGACTTATGAGGACATTCCTTGAAAATTATTCAGCATATATCTACAATTCATTTGAGATGAAAATCTCTTAAGCATAGGGATGGAACCTGGATAGCGTCAATATCTCGATATTTTCAGTACTCGATCGTATCGAAGCATATCTAATACTTTCACATACACGTTAAATTATTTTCCAATACTTTCACATGTTTAAGTTTTGCATTATTGGAAGGTCAAGTTTATGATAGAGTAGCTGAAATACCCGGCGATTTATTGCTATTTAAAGAACATTACTTAATACGCTTAAAGAAACAGTTAAACTCTTAGGATACCATAGAGAGCAAAAAATAAACAAATAACAACTTGGAACGGCACTATATAACGCACTGTTAAACAATCGCAAATTTTACAGGAAGAAAAACGAATAGAGAAAGCTGTGTGAATGTAATACGCTGCATTTCTATTGCAAGCACATAGAAAGCTGTATGAATTATTTGTAGAGGGGAGAGTCGAGAAGGAAGCGTAATTATGTTTCATAAAAGAAAAATCTGATGTGTTGCACTCACATGACTTTCTCTACTCTTGTACTAACCATTCTTACAAACTCTTATTCCTATATCTTCTTCGTGTTAGTTGAGATAAACATTTGTATAACTTATCTTATTGCTTATTTCCTTGTAGGTACAAGGGGAATATTAGAATACAGTAGGCTTTGTGCGATAGTCAAATGTTTTAAAGCTTTGGGATTCTGTTGCCTTTGGCACTTAACATATAAAAAATGAACAACGATGATCCATTTCACGAAAGTTCTAAGTTTTCCGAAACTCACATACATAACGAGGAATATCTCCAAAATGGTTCACCCTACAAGAAAATTTATTTGGACATAAATTGTGTATTTTAGCAAGATCTACATTTTTTGTACAGTATGATTTGGTCTATCTCTAACGGTTTACCAGTTATGCAAAAGTCGTCCAGAGTAAATACGACTACAGGGACTATAGCCAGAAAATTCAAGATATACATTTCATTTGTCATCAAAATATCTCAAAGATGTGGCATTTTAATCAAAATCGTTAGAGCCATTTTCAAGAAAATCGAAATTTTAGAAAAATTTTCCATGTAAAGGGTAGTTTAGGTTGGGGCTATTTTCTTCAAAATCTTCGTGTCACATCCTTGAAAGACATTAAACTTAAATACCTACTTTGGTTTTTAACCGACTTTTCGTTTTTGAGTTATGCTGTCCACAGACTGACACAGACACACACACGGACTTTTTTTTAAAAATGCTTTTTTTGGATTCAGGGGGCCTCAAAACATATATTTCCGGTGAAATCTCGACATCGAATTTTTGGGTGGAATACAATACTTCCCCTACTTACCAGTAGAGAAAGTAAAAATGAGTACAGAAAACAGTGTGAGTGTAATACGTTGCATTTGTATTTGAAACATGCAGTAAATTGTATGAATTGTTTGTAGAAGAGACAGAATAGAAGGACATGTGAATGTGTTATATAAAAGAAAAGCAGGTAGAGAAAACTATGTGAATGAAATACATTGAATTTATATTTCAAACATAAAAAAACTGTATTAATTGTATGCTAAAAGGGTGAGTAGAGAGGATATGTGAAAGTGTTACGTAAGAGAAAAGCATGTAGAGAAAACTATGTGAATGTAATACACTGCATAGTAAAATGGATAGCAGAGAAATCTTCTCCATGAATGTATGTATTACGTACTTTTAAGGCCTAGGCCGCTAGCATTTTCACACTCTTAAACTTAACAATGTTTTGATTAATACAGATACAAAATACAATCACAACTATTTGTTGTTTTTACCACCCCAGTAATTGTCCTCTCATTTATATTGCATACGTTATAATTTAAATGAATAAACCACTGGAATCAGTCCAACTTTCGTTGTAATGGGATCGAAGATATTCTGCAGAGAATCACTGAATCTTAATACGTGTTCCGCGAGGTAAACAGAGTAGGCCATACTTAAATCAATAATTAGTAATAATGGCGGCTAACTTGAACGAATGTGTTGATTGTGAAATTGAAGAAACTTGGAAAATAGGCTCTACTTCATTAAGTTCAACCATCAAGACATCATGGAAAGATTAATGTCATACTTCAAGGTTGGTATTTAAAATTTAGTTCATACGCCATTTTATAGTATTATCTCTCAAACATTGTATGATTTGATTTA
This sequence comes from Tenodera sinensis, assembly GCA_030765045.1. Classification (NCBI taxonomy): domain Eukaryota; kingdom Metazoa; phylum Arthropoda; class Insecta; order Mantodea; family Mantidae; genus Tenodera; species Tenodera sinensis. The sequence continues at coordinate 19,405,411 of CM060974.1, read as the reverse complement.
GTTTAAGGGCGCTCAACTTCTAGGTCATCAGCGTCAAACATTGTATGCAATACACGTGTGAAGTGTTTTTACTAATCGACTGGATGCATCTCGTCTTTTCAAACTTTCCCGCGATCCAGTAAAAATCACTGACCATCCTTATATCGCATACAGTTTCGTTATGGTAAGTCACACAATACAACACATTTAAAGATGCATGTTAAATTCATACACCGAGTCAAGTTTACATAAACTCTATTGAAAAAGCAATGTAGAGTTTCCTGTAGCTGTCAGAACACACTGCCGCGACATCTGAAAATGATGAGCAAAACTGAAATTGTTTACATGCGTTTATACACACAAAAACTACTAATAAGAGCATACTTCAGTTCACGAGCTTTTTGTAAAGTGAGTATTGAGGTTATTTTATATGTAAGCCCTATCTAGGGGAAAATAACATTTTAATTTTATGAATAATGGATAAATGGCAGTAGGTCATTGGCATTAGTGTATTCAGGGCATGAATTTGTCATTTATTTGTTGCATATACATATGTTGAGAGTACAATTTATTTGTATATCCTGAATTGTCCATAAAAACGATCAGAGAATATTAATATTTCGCTCGCCGACTTTACTCACTAATGATTGGGTTTCCCTTAATAGGAATACGTATAGAACCATTACAATGCATTTCAATTTACCAGATAGAGCAAGGATTTTACAGGGTCAATGAAATGTTTTTTACTTTCTCTACTGGTAAGTAGTGTGTCTGTGCGTCAGTCTGTGGACAGCATAACTCAAAAACGAAAAGTCGGTTAAAAACCAAAGTTGGTATTTAAGTTTAATGTCGTTCAAGGATGCGACATAGCCCCACTCTAAACTACCCTTTACATGGAACATTTTTCGAAAATATTGATTTTCTTTAAAATGGCTCTAAGGATTTTGATTAAAATGTTATATGTTTGAGATATTTTTATGCCAAATGAAATGTATATCTTGAATTTTCTGGCTAGCCTCTGTAGTCGTATTTACTCTGGACAACTTTTGCATAACTGGTAAACCGTTAGAGATAGACCAAATCATAGTAAACAAAAAATGTAGATCTTGCTAAAATACACAATTTATGTCGAATAATGTTTTTTGTACGGTGAACCATTTTGGAGATATTCTTTGTTATGTGTGTGAGTTTTGCAAAACTTAAACCTTTGGTGAAATGGAACATGGTTGTTCATTTTTTATGTTAAGTGTGCAAAGAGAACGGAATCTCAAAGCTTTAAAAGATTTGACTATCGCTCTAAGCCTTCTATATTCCCATATTTCCCTTGCACCTACAAAGAAATACGCAATAAGATAATTTCTGCAGACGTTTATCTCAACTAATATGAAGAAGATTCAGCAATAAGTGAATAGTCATATAAGACACATAAGATTTTTTAATTTTATGGAATTAAATAGTAGTTCTCTTTATAATAAACGATTAGAAAATTGTCACTTCACATAATTATGAAGCTAACATTATCTTACCTTAGCAAAAATGTTTTCTAGTTATAGGTATACCAGGGGGACATGGTCACGGAGGTCTACCAGGGGTCGAAACTTCCCCTCAAAACCCAGGGAAGGCATCCGAATGTCCCTGGGGCAGTGAGGCAATACATTGAATCTAAAAGCCCCCCGCCCCCTGCGTTACAGAGGGACAGAAATGTATACACCACTTACGCCGGTCAACCCATCCGGGAAGACTATCGAAAACCTCCGCAATGTAGCATACCAGGTTAGTGTCGAAGGACATTAAGGCGTCTTACAACCCCGCCTGAGTGCCACCGCTCAGACGTACTTAATCTCCCATGAGAATCGGGAATCACTACCCCGCTGAGGCCAACCCAATCCGAACAACTCCCTGCGGGAGGGGCATCGAACACTATAAGCTACCAGATCTATTGTTACTAACACACCTAAGAGGAAGGGATGAAGTGAAGAAATCACAGCAGGCAATAGACTGCACAGATACAAGCCAAATAAATGCACGGAAGTCCCTAACTGTTGCACGTTCGAAGATCCGAGCTCCCTAAGGAGGGTGATGAACGACCCGTCAACCAAGCAACCAGCCTTTGAGCGAGCATAGTACCTTTCCAGCACTGTCCTACGCCACGAAATCTAGAAATAACACCTGAAATGACTAGGAAACAGAATAAAAGGGAAATTATGAAATGGAAATCCCGGCATAGGAGAAACCACCTCCAGCACTGGCCTACCCACCAGGGAAAACCACGGAAAACCCAATGAATGGAACCCGGCCGCTCGGAAATCGAGCCTTACAAGTTATAGGAGAACCGGCATCTCTAAATGAAGAAGTACTGGTAGCTCACTTTAGTTACATTTAATCTAAATGGAATATTTAACTTTTTTGCAGGTAGGAAGGAATGGTTAATATGGTGAGTAAATAGCCGTAAGACTAATGGCTGTGTGGTTCACCACGGGTGTGTCCCTTCTAATGGAGGCAGACAAGAATTTACTTTGTGGTCGCGTAACTCAGCTCCCTCCCCCCGTCTGCCCCTGGAATGCCGGGAACTCTTCATACTCACGGTATAAAACAGGGAAGGGGGACTTCAACGTATGAGAGCCAGAAATATTTCTGGCTGTGTGTGTTTATACACAGGGAACATCCAGCATTTATCCAGGCATTCGTTCATTACTTTTGCACTATAATTCTACAAATGTGCTGTGCGTATTACAGCCACTACATAACTGTGTAGAAAGTCTTTAGTAACACAAATACGCACACGAAGCAGAAACTTTAATGACATACACGTGTATAATAATAGTACATTAGGCTACTGAAGCATAATGACAGCCATTAAGATGCGTGTGTATATTTTATGAAACGAGCGGCAGACAGTTCTTATTTTTCTTCTACCAAACCAGTATTGGGTGTTATACTCGTTCTGCGGTTAGGAAAACTGGTCTTTCCATCGCTTGAAAGATATTCCTAGATCTCTTTTACCTTCAGTTTTGAAATGCTATATTATCTTTGGTAAACGGGAATTTCACATTCTCTGGATATGTTGTAGCCATTTTATATGATAATTTTATATATTCTCATCAATTTCTCTACAATTCCTCTGCATCCTATTCTCTTAGCGTTACTCCAAACAAATGAACGAAAAAAAAAACCATCATCTCTGAGCTGTTAATTATAGCTTTACCTCTTGCTCTAACTGTCCAACTTTCACTTCCATAAAGAAGAGCCGGTTTTCCTACGATATTGTCAAGTCTTAGTTAAATTCACTTTCTCATTTGTGTTCCGAAATCTATTCTGATTGTGCCATTTAATTTAGTGTATTTTTCTAATTTTTTCCACATCTTTTTGATAGTGAAACTCTGATATTTCATAATCCAAATAATTGAAAGCTATTACTTCTTCTATTGGCTTATTATTTATTTATTTATTTGTTTTTTCCCCTGATATTTTCATATTATATTTTTATTTTCTCTACTACGTAATTAAAGTATTGTATTCAACCCAAAAATTCAATATCAAGATTTCAGCGGAAATATATGTTTTGAGGCCCCTGACTCCAAAAAAAAAGGTATTTTTAAAAAAGGTTCGTGTGTGTCTGTGAACAACATAACTCAAAAACGAAAAGTCGGTTAAAAACCAAAGTTGGTATTTAAGTTTAACGTGTTTCAGGGTGCGACACTAAAATTTTGAAGAAAATCGCTCCACCCTAAACTATCCTTTACATGGAAAATTTTGATTTTCTCGAACATAGCTCTAACGATTTTGATTAAAATGCCATATGTTTAAGATATTTTCATGACAAATGACATATATATCTTGAATTTTCTGGCTGTAACTTATGTAGTCCTGCCTACTCTGCATAACTTTTGTATAACTGGTAAACCGTAAGAGATAGACCAAATCTTACTACACAAAAAATCTTGCTAAAACACAATTTATGTCCAAATAAAGTTGTAGAGTGAAATTCGGAGAATTTCCTTGTTATTTGTGTGCGTTTTGGAATACTTAACTTTTTTTAAATGGAACATGATTATTTTTTTTTCTAATATCCTAGCCGTGCAAAGAGAACGGAATCTCAAAGATTTAAAAGATTTGACTATCGCACAAAGCCTACTGTATTCTAATATTCCCCTTGCACCAACAAGGAAATAAACAATAAGATAATTTCTGCAAATGTTTAAATCAACTAACACAAAGAAGAAATGTAAAATGGTTGGTACAAGGGTAGAAAAAGTAATATGAATGTAACACATTAGACTTTTTAAGCACCTATTATTTTAGACGGCCGCTGTTAACGGTTTATTGATGCGTATATGAATATTTTTATCACCAATTCCTAATTAGTTTATTTTATATCAAGCATGAATAATTGTAATTCACGTAGGTATCACTTATTCGATATTTATTGCATTTGTCTAAGTTACTGCTTTTACTGTAATAAACATAATATTTTATGATTTGATTTATAGCAAATATGTAGCTTATCTTTCTCGAAAGAAAATTAAGACATTTAGTTTTTATTTTATTTAGGTATAATGAGTGATAAACATTTTATGTCTTGTACTATTTCTGCTATCAACGCTCAAATTAATCGCTTTATCGCAACTCGCAGATGTATAAAATATCAGGATTTGATTGTGATCGGTATTCTTCTCTGAATTTGAACAAGGTAAGAATTTTAGTCTCTTTATGTCAAACGTGAGGTTTACAGGACCCTGGTTCGTTTCCGGTCGACCACCAAACCTTATCTTGGGTTATTGGTACTTTGTGTGTATGTGTGCGTGCGTGCGTGATTTTCCGTCGCATAGAATGATAAACTTAGCTTTGCTTAAGAAGGAAAAGATAAGACAGTAAAGAAACTTAAAAAAAAATAATTTATAGAAAAAGGTCCGTGTGTGTGTGTGTTTGTTTGTGTGAGTGTGTGTGTCTGTGTGTGTGTGTGTGTGTGTGTGTGTGTGTGTGTGTGTGTGTTAAACAAATATTTATTGATTGCATGCTCCATGTTGATTTCCCGTCTGTTTATTTATTTTGATTATTTACAACGTAAGTCAAAAACTTGTAGGGATAAAATCGTCAAACTACGGGCAACGTCGGGTATTTCAGTTGGTTCATAATAAACAAGACTCAGGGGTGTGTAACCTGTAATCTCTTCATAAGTAATGTTGTTTTTGTGGGCAATCAGATCTTCAAGTTCTTGTATTGGTATGCAAAAACACAGCTTTATTATCAAATGTACACTTATGCACTTTCAGCTTGAAATGAACAAGTCGACTTTATGCTGCATTCTGTTCCTGGTAACAGTTGTATATGCCTCATTAAAAGTCGCACAGGGCGACATCATCGATGACCCTGAGGGCGACGACTGTTGCAAGAGGCCTGTGCCCACGACCGACCCCGATTACGAGTATCCCGCGAAGGTCGTTGAAACAGAGCCGTGGAGCGAGGAGTCTGGGGTAAGTCACGCCAGGAATATGTGATTTGAATTCTATTTCTGGTATATTTTCCCCCTTTGGATTTGTGCAATCATGTAAACATTTTCATTCTCTAAATTGTTAATTAATACTGTTTGAAATGAAACAACGGAGAGTGGCAAACTCCTCTGTGATGTTGGGGTAGAGGTCTGCCTCACATTCAAGAGATCCCGAGTTCGAATCTCAGTTAGTTTTTGTTACTTTCTCTACTACGTATAGTAAGTAGGGGAAGTATTGTATTTGAGCCAAAAATTCGGTGTCGAGATTTCACCGGAAATATATGTTTTGAGACCCCCTGAATCCAAAAAGGCACTTTTACACTTTTATGTGTGTCTGCAAACATCATAAATAAAAATCTGATATGTTGCACTCACATGACTTTCTCTACTCTTGTACTAACCATTCTTACAAACTCTTATTCCTATATCTTCTTCGTGTTAGTTGAGATAAACATTTGTACAAATTATCTTATTGCTTATTTCCTTGTAGGTGCAAGGGGAATATTAGAATACAGTAGACTTTGTGCGATAGTCAAATCCTTTAAAGCTTTGAGATTCTGTGCTACTTGCACGGTTAACATACAAAAACTGAATAACGATGTTCCATTTCACGAAAGTTTTAAGTTTTCCGAAACTCACACATAACAAGGAATATCTCCGAAATGGTTCAGTCTACAAAAATTTATTCAGACATAAATTGTGTGTTTTAGCAAGATCTAAATTTTTTGTACAGTAAGATTTAGTCTATCTCCTATAGTTTATGAGGTATTCAAAAGTCATCCAGAGTAAACAGAACTACATAGGCTATAGCCAGAAAATTCAAAATAGACATTTCATTCATCATAAAAATATCTTAAACATGTCATTTTAATCAAAATCGTGAGAGCCATTTTCAAGAAAATCAACATTTTCGAAAAATTTTCCATGTAAAGGTTAGTTTAGGGTGGAGCAATTTTCTTCAAAATCTTCGTATCGCATACTTGAAAGACATTAAACTTAAACTTAAGTACCAACTTTGGTTTTTAGCCGAGTTTTTCGTTTTTTAGTTATGCTGTCGACAGACTGACAGAAACACACATAGACACACAAACGCACACACAGACACATTGAACTTTTTCTAAAAATGCTTTTCTTTAAATTCAGGAGCCTCTAAACATATATTTCCGGTGAAATCTCGAAATCCAATTTTTGGGTCGAATACAATACTTCCGCTACTTGCTATACCTAATAGAGAAAGTAAAAATATAAATGATTACAATTTTAGATTTTCATATGAATGAGGATTTAGTAAGAACCAATACATACTGTAAAATTTTGGGTTTCTATACTTTATAGATCCTGAGAAAACGGGGCAGTTATATCGCTATTTTAACTTTAGTAATACAGAGCTTTACGACAATCCTTAAAAAACTTGTGCGAGGCAGTCAAAACTCCGGGTCATGCTGACATCCGGCATTGTACTCTTGCATGACAGCTCCCAATTTTATGGTGCTCGAAAAACTTGGAACTGTTGCATAACTTTAAATGGGACGGTTTTGATCATCCCCTTTACTGCTCGAACTTGGCGCCGAATCATTTTCATCTGTCAATCACATGGCGTTTTCTACAGAAATCTTACAACACCATGTACCTCGCATTTGGTAGATTTTCCAGTATGCGACACTCATTTTGTAAGGTTATGGTGACCGAAGGCATAACAGTATGATGTTTCCGGTACTGTTAGCGCTGTACGTGCATTCGACTATTAATGTTGCATTAAATCTCTACACATATAGAACAAAATTCCGCTACAAAAATACTGAGACAAAGTTACAATTTGAAATATCCCACCCCTGACACCATGTGACACTTTTTCTGACACTTTATTTTCCCTTCTAAAGCTGAAGCACTGAAACCACAGTTCTGTTATATTCGATAATGCAGTCTATAGCAGCTATGTCCCACGTTTGCGAAAGAGGGGATGTTGGAGTTACCTCCTTCCACTATACGCGGGATTTGCCACTCCACACAGACGTGTTGTGTTGCAGTGGCGGTTTTGTTATATGTACGTTACGTTTGATTTACGAAAGCACTTTCAAATCTTGTGGATAAACATCTGTTCATTGGTGACTTCTTTGGTACTGCTTACGTTTAAGAAGTCTATCAATACTTGACACGGCCTTAGAAGATCCACCAAGTGATCGTCGCCTAACCTATTGTGATACAGACTTTTAACATGGTTCAATTTGGAGAAACTCTGTTCACAAATATATGTAGAGCTACACACACACACACACACACACACACACACACACACACACACACACACACACACACACACACACACACACACACACACACACACACGTTTTTATATATGGATTAATACAGTGTTTTTGTTTTTTCCAGGCTGGTTCTCGCCATAATGTGCAGCCGAGATGTTTCGGCATGAGTTGGTTAAGTTGGCCGAGGTGTTACGGCAGGAGGAGGGGGTATCGTCCGAGAAATTATTGGTGGTATTAGGAGGCATTAAGAGGCCCAAATATAAGCGTCGTTGTTTATTAAACAGAAATTTATCATGTAATCCATAAGTTTAGCCACAATAAAAAGTAAAGCTTGTATGCTTTTCCTGAGGAAAAAGTGATTGATAATTCTTTGGCATGGTTTACACAAATACTTTATCTGCATGAAATGTTGGAGCAGGAAAAGTAACCTGAAACCACATAAATGATAAGAGATAACAGCTTAATGGAATGCAAATACGAAACAAATGTCGATCTGAGGAGTTGCATGTTATTCGATGTTTTCTATCCTAACGGAGGTTACGCAACCAAAGCTTGCCAAAGAGAGCTATGCGAAAGTTCGTACTACTCGGACATAGTCGGGATTTAAGATCAAGTGCCATTTTGTCTCCCCACATTGCATCTGCCTCTCCCACTGTTTCGCTTCTACTCATTCGCCGTTGTTAGATACTTGAGCCCGTAATAGGGATACTGTCGCCCTGCAACAGGCGTAACGGCACATTTACGAAAATAGTCTTCTGCGCATCCCGTAGATTGAAAAGTTTTCGTTACGCTTCAGTAGAAAGGCATTTCTTAGAGGTGACGTATTGTGCTGTGGTTTACGATATAATTCACTTTTGTATTTACAAGACCATAGGGGTATCAGGTTGTCTTACCGACTTCCGTGTAGTACATAAGCATCGTGGACCTTGCGTGATTGCCATGTCGAATTATCAGCAGTGTCCTGTTTATTTCAAGGAAGGAAACAGAGTCGTTACCCCCATCATCAAATTGCATTATGTTACTCGCGCAGATGTTAGTAAGGTCATTCGCCACGTCCGAAATATATGAGTACGTGGTAAGCTAAACTTTCAGTTACATATTTCTGGTTACAGTGCAACTTCCAAGAATTCAGGCTTACTGTTAGTGTTGTGTTGAGTTGTGTCAGTTGAACGAGAAGAAAAGGCAAGTTAACATGACAATGGAAATATTTGGATAAGTTAAAAAGTTCGGACAAAGGGGAACGAACATATTAATATGTAATCCATTTCAGAATGTTGTTTTCTATATTGTGCTGGAATATGCATTTAGTAATTTGCATGTAGTTATGAATTGTGAATAACAGACCCCTTATTCCGTATAACTCGACCTCTCAGTCCATATTTGATCGATTATCGGGATTCCATTGCACTACATTCAATATTTACAACAATATCCAGACTTTGAGACTTCTGTGCCCTTTTCCCTGTGCAATATTTTCAGTAATGGTCTTTATTGTACAAAGCCAAAAACTACATTTTAAATTTTTGTCACATAGTTGGTTCCTTGACTAAGTTTATAGGTTTCATTAATAAAAAGAATACTCACATTGGTAAGTAGATACAAATATAATATGTCAGAAAACACTCGAGAAAACAAGATAATTAGTGATAGTAATATGGCGCGACTAAAATTAATCTTACTCTCTCTTAAAAACTCTTTTAAGAGCTGGTCACTAGCTATTTGCATGGCCAGGACATAAAAAGCGAATAAGTACTTTTTATTTCAGAAATATATAAGTATGAGAGGTAGAACTGGAACTTAAAAATTCAGTGCCACAAGTCGTATTTGAACCACAGACCTTCCGCTTACCGGGCAGCTGCTCTAACCATTGAACTATTGTGACAAACTGCCAGAATGGCATTAAATTCTCAAACTAGTTCGTATTTCTCCTGGTAAACCACAAAGGCAGTCTCACATCAAACTTTGCCCACACACGGCTTGTGTGTTTAAAAACACCAACAGTAAGTTTGTTGGCATAAATAAAATAATAATTACCATCTGAAGGTTATTTAATCCTGGGATATAAAGTACTTACAATAGTAAGTCACCATTGGGGTAATTGTCTCTGATGTGAGACTGCCTTTGTGGTTTACCAGGAGAAATACGAACTGGTTTGAGAATTTAATGTCATTCTGGCAGTTTGTCACAATAGATCAATGGTTAGAGCAGCCGCCTGGTAAGCGGGTCTGTGGTTCAAATCCCAGTTGTGACATTGAAGTTCCAGTTCTACCTCTCAAACTTTGCCCAAACACGGCTTGTGTGTTTAGAAACACCAACAGTAAGTTTGTTGGCATAAATAAATAATAACATATAAGTATTTGAAAATTCAACAACGAAATCGAATTTTTTTGTATAGGTACTAAGATTTTGTTCATCTCACGGTTTACCAGTTATGTAAAAGTCTTTCAGAATGAGGAGGACTTCTGAGGAAATTCCACGAAAGTTTAAGATATACATTTCATTTGGTATGAAAAAAAAATCTTAAACATATGTTTTAATCAAAATTGTTGCAAGCATTTTTGAGAAAATAAAAATGTATCGCTTCCTTGGAGGGTTCTGAACTTATGTTTTTGAGTTATGCTGTTCACAGACAGAGAGATAGGGAAAAAGACAGACAGACCTTCCAAAAATGATTCTTTTTGGATTCAGAGAGTCCCAAAATATATTGTAACAATATTTACTTTTCTCCACTTTATTTTCTCTAATTTCTTTAGAGCTATAGCTTTACTTACACAAATTCACCAATTACACTTTTTAAAGTATTTTCTGTATATAAAATTTCTCAACTGCCTTTTTAAAACTCTCAAAAGTTACTCCTCTCTCCCTAACAACGTTACGTCATGCCAAGGAGCATATAATTAATCACTCGGAAGCTATACCAGTATAGAATCTGGATAACGAATTTTTGGGTGGATTAAAATACTTCTCCTACTTGCTATACGTAGTATAGTAAATAAAAAGTCAAATTGCTTACAATGATACCGTGCTAGCACGGCTAAACAGCGTTAAGGTGGCACTTAGCTGAGCCAGTGTGATGCTCTCGTGCAGTATTTAAGTATTCATTATGGACTAAGTATTCATAGGCGCTAAAGGCCTGTTCCGAAACTTTAACCAGAGCGAGTCTCCTAGTATTTCCAAAGGGGATGTTAAACTATACTATAATTGACAAGAGGTAGGAATACAACCTAAAGACTCACATTACATTTTCAAACTATGAAAAACCCTTTAGCAGAGTAATGAAAACATGTAATAAACGTAGTAAAAATCCTACACTTAATGAAATTTTAATTAATACAGGCAAAGAGAGAGTAGGACCAGCAGCAATAAACAGAGAAGTACGACAAGGGTGTAGTCCAAGGGTGCTCAACAAGCGAGCACACTCTCGCTTCCCCTATACATATTATTTCCCCCCACTACAGACCAAGGCAAGGAGAGCTAGACCTAGTTGCCAGAGGCGGATGACGCGGATTATTGCAATACATAAAATGAACGGAGTACGAATTTCTTGTTTTCAATATGAAGCTAATAAAGTTAAGTGCTTGATTTGTAAGACTGTTAGTTGCAGATTTATAGAATTTCTCTTCAGGATAAACATTATTCTCCTGGAAAAAAAATGAACTTTTGAAGCAATTGTAGACATATTCTCTTCTCTTCACTTCTATAAAACATTTGAAACCAACATCTAATTATTTTGCACTTTTGAAGTTTCCATGTAGCAAGGGTTCACACGAGCTACAAAATACGAAACTACTTGTATTCAGAATTCCACGACCGTAAAATGTTCTGAGAAAGAAGGATGGGAATTATTTAGGTCTCTGCCCTGCTGTGAGTATCCGACATTACCGTTGTTTACATCTAGTTTAATGACAGTCTTTGGCTCCACTTATATCTGCGAACAAATATTTTCAAAAATGAACTACATTAAACGTATCACAGCAAGATAAGTGAAAATCACCTTGCTTATCTTTTACCAGCACCACCACCGGCACCATCACCACCACCAGTACAACCACCGCCACTACCAGTACCGCCACAATCAGATTTCGATGAAAGGGGAAGTTTCTTGAGCACGTGACTACCGACCGAAATAAATCCAAGAACGCAGAAGACTTCAAAGGAGACATTCATATACACGAGCTTTACTGTAACACAGTTCTAAAACAGTCAATTTGATTTCCGCTAAGATTAACACAGTAAGCATATCATTTTCCTGCGTTTAAGCACCTCCTGAAAACTTCGCTGAAGAAGCCTTAGAGAAGGGTTAGCGGGTCATGTGGTGCATTTCCCAGACGGATCGTGATATCCTTCAGTATTCTTCTCCCTCAGAGAACTTTGAGGTGCTTCTTAAATTTCCTGTCTAGTGAAACCCTCGCGTTATGTGTCATGAGTCATCTACGTCATCGCCTTTTCTTTCTCCGCAAGACATGTCCCTAAGTAATTTATGTTGACACTGTGGTAACCAACTACAGTCAAACAACGGGCGTGCGGTGTCAAATCGTAACAAATTGGGAGATATTACACATTTTCGCAGCAGCGATAAAAAAGGCAAACTAGCTCAGTCGGCAGAGCATCTGTCTATTGTGCAAACAGTCTCGGGTTCGATTCCCGGATGGGAAAGTGGGAATTTTTCTTCCATTAGGATTATTTTCCATCCTCACTAGAGTCTGGAAATATAAATGGGACTGTGAATTTAATTTAAGAAATTAACAAAAAACAAGGTAATGGAAACCTAAAGTTCAAAACCACCGCTAAGGGAGTGAACACCACTGCTTTTGAGCAATTATTCCAAGAGATTAAAAACATTCTTCATTCTGAATGACTTTAATAAACCACAAAAGATAGACAAAACTGACTACACAAAAATGTTAATCTCGTTAAAATCACGTCAAATACAATTTTTGGTGTAGTAAACCACTTCAGAGATATTCCTAGTTATTTGCTTGAATTTTCCAATGCTCACGCTTTCCTGATATAGGAAGTTATTCTTTTTTATAACTTGCATAACTAAATGGCTAAGGCACAACATAGGCACAAAGATCTGACTATCTCTTAAACCTTCTGTATTCTATGTCCATTGTACCTATAAGGAAATATGTTTCAGGCCATTTCTAGAAACGTTTATCTCGATTAAACTGAAGTGGATAGACAAATAAGAGTCTTTAAGAGTATTTTTAAAGAGTGAGTAGAGAAAGTTATGTGAGTGCATACATCAGATTCTGTTTTAGGTAAACTGACTAGAATTTGTATTAGTATAATTAATTGGACACAACATTAAAAGACAAACTTGGAAAAGAAGAGAAAGAAAGAAAATAAAATAGACTCAATTTAGCGCCCCTTCTTTCTGGAGTAGTATCTTTGCGAGTCACGTTCTTTGACATAGGGTTAAGTTTACCCGCAAACACGTTTCTCAAGGGTGAGTCGCATTTAAACGAGTTTCTTTAAATTAACTTGGCATGTGACGCATAACACTGATGCAGATACGCCCAGTTTGGTCATTTCTACCTACAACTTCTACCTACTCTAACCCTACTTTTGTACCCCAAATAATAAATATGGTGAAAAACACAGTACTTTGATAATAAAACCATTTTAACTTAAATAATTAGCTTCTATTTATTATCATGTCCATGTAGCTATTGGTGCTCCAGTGTTGTTTACATGAGTGAAGCAACGGTCATGCTAAAGCAGTATTGTTTATATCAGTGGTCGTATTTATAGCAGGTTAGAGCAGTGAAGTTAAAACATACAAATGGCAAAATCCTTAAAATGGGATAGAGCTCAATTATTTGTTTGAGTCTTATGATAAACTTGCTGTTAAGGATATCCAGTTAGCATCGGAAATTGTGAATGCTTTGCTACCATTGTGGATAGGCTGATCATAAGGACCACTTCTGATTCCTAACTAGATGTAATTAGTATATTTAATTTGTTTAAAAATATTGAGGTATGCTTGCAGTGTTAGCGCAGTGAAAGATAGTTCCATGGTTAAGGATAATAATGTGTGAAACTTCTACAATCCATAATTTTAGTTCAATTTATTTGAAATGTTAATACAACAATCAGAATTTAATATATAAGAAAATCTATTATACTTGTGTCTCATTGTTCTTGCCTCACATCGCCTCAGTTCCCATTTATCACTGAAGATAGCGTATACATAATTCCTTTATTGTATAATTACGAAAAATGCACATAATGAATATTAAGTAACACGAAAGCAGGGGAGCGTGTATTGCATAGCAATGCTATGATTAGGTATTTATGTAAGCTTAGGTTTCTGATTAATGGGAGATTAGGTTAGGTTTAGCATTTTTACTTTCTCTACTGGTAAGCAGGGGAAGTATTGTATTCCACCCAAAAATTCGATGTCGAGATTTCACCGGAAATATATGTTTTGAGGCCCCCTGAATAAAAAATGCATTTTTAGAAAAAGGTCCGTGTGTGTGTCTATGTGTCTGTCTGTCAGTCTATGGACAGCATAACTCAAAAACGAAAAGTAGGTTAAAAACCAAAGTTGGTATTTAAGTTTAATGTCTTTCAAGGATGCGAATCGAAGATTTTGAAGAAAATAGCCCCACCCTAAACTACCCTTTACATGGAAAATTTTTCGAAAATTTTGATTTTCTTGAAAATGGCTCTAACGATTTTGATTAAAATGTCATATGTTTGAGATATTTTGATGAAAAATGAAATGTATATCTTGAATTTTCTGGCTATAGACCCTGTAGTCGTATTTACTCTGGACGACTTTTGCATAACTGGTAAACCGTTAGAGATACACCAAGTCATACTATACAAAAATGTAGGTCTTGCTAAAATACACAATTTATGTCTCAATAAATTTTCTTGTAGGGTGAACCATTTCGGAGATATTCCTTGTTATGTGTGTGAGTTTCGGAAAACTTAGAACTTTCGTAAAATGGATCATCGTTGTTCATTTTTTTATATTTTAAGTGTTTAAAGACAACAGAATCACAAACATTTGACTATCGCACAAAGCCTACTGTATTCTAATATTCCCTTTGCACCTACAAGGAAATATGCAATAAGATAAGTTGTACAAATGTTTATCTTAACTAACACGAAGAAGATATAGGAATAAGAGTTTGTAAGAATGGTTAGTACAAGAGTAGAGAAGGTCATGTGAGTGCAACACATCAGATTTTTTATATAAGCTTACTGTAGTTAGCAAGCAGCGGTCACACCAAAGCACACAAGCGCAAGCGTGGGTTTCCTAAGGAGGTTAGGATTGACTGGGGTATTGCATATACCACAAATTTCGATGGGATGACATTTGCAGTTTTATTATTAATAAACATTGGCGAGAGATATCTACTCTTGCCATTAGTATTTTATAACACGACATTTCAATTGGAAGAACTGAAGACAGTTACAAACTTTAGTAAAAGTGATAAACAACACACGTAAGAAATCTTTGAGGTTATCCAGTAACGAAATGACCAGGGCCCAAGTTCAAGGGCAGTTCAAGATGTAAATGCTTTATACTTCAATTTAATTCAAAATCACTGTTCACGTTCACGGTATATTCGTTTACTGACCGTCTGCACCTAGGGGATACGTACCAACACGAAATCACCGACCAGGTCATTCTAATCTGCCCTCTAGTGATAAAACGTGCACCGTTTATGTACGGCATCATGGAAATGTGTGACACTAGACACAAGCTAGGGTTGTTTCCTCCCACGTAACATATTTTCTAGGGGCATCAGCATCAAGATCTCAGTTGCTGCGACCCCTACTGTTCCTCCACTCCCACGACCTTCCTACACCCACTGCCCACACAAAGCCCATGTTCAAACACAGAGATATGAAAGGCTGGGAGAGCCAACCGAGTTTATGTTCGCTTTCCGTTTGCGGAAGATTACTTCTGCACGCTTTTCTCGCATACAAGCAAAAGGCAAAACCTAAATATCTAAAAACCTGTCTTTGCAATATTACTTTCATCTCAGTTCAACGTTTTATTTACCGAGCAAGATGCCTCAGGCCGTTGCGTCTGTGGACTGCATTCTGGAGGTCGTGAGTTCGATCCACAGTGGCCTACCTTCCTGACTTATAGGTTTTTCGGGAGTTTCTACGGGTTTCTCTCCTTAGGTGCGACCATCCTTAGTATCCACTAACCTTACCCCTCCTTCCCATAGGGTGTCCCGTCAGAGACATAGACACCGACGAAGTGCTAAGTCCCCCGCGTCGAACCTTGTCATAAAATCATACGTTCTATTAACTTATTTTTCGATTTGGGCATTTCCGAATGAATTCATTAATCAAAATGGGACGTTGAATCTAAATGATACAGCAAGAAAAGCGTTGTCTTTCAAGGATGAAACAAAGATTTTGATGAACGTCCCCCGCCTCGGATCAGATAATTTCTACAAATATTTATGTAGACTATCATGAAGAAGATAAAGGAACAAGAGTTTGTAAGAATGGTTAGTGGAATAGTAGAAAAAGTTATGTGAGTGAAAGACATACGATTTTTTCTATTAATTGCTGGAGTGAAAAGATGCGGTCTCTTGTGAGTTGTTATAATGCTTAATATTCAATGTGGATGACTGCTGAGTGTAGCAGAGTTTCATTTTGGTGCTGCGGAAGTCTCTGCATGATATAACTCGTGTGGTTGGAACGTATGGTATGCCAGGTGTGTATGTGCCAGGTATTTTCTCAATGTCACCTTGACAATAGCAAGGGAACACCTGCCTGGGTGAGCTCGCTGCCTTAACGAGAATCCATCAATCTTTCTTCTTGCGGCTTCTCGCGTTTGCAAATTTCGCACCACGATAAGAGGAGAGAAATTATCTCGCTCGGAGAAGCGGGTCGCTACAATAAATTTCGCTGAGCCCGCGTTTTGGCCCAGAAAACACATTCCGGCATGTGAGATATTGGCAGACAAGGTAAGGAAACCGGGGAGAGTTCACAGCATGTTGGTACAGAAACTGAATCTTCGTCATCACTGTGCGCAACTACAATCAACTAATTGTATCCACTAAAATGAAGAATACTTGTTTATGTGATTATTATAAATTAATTGTGACGTATGTGAGCCAATTAAGGCCATGTAGATCAATAAGGCCAACTAATAGTTCCTGAAACAAATTCTGCATAACAACAGTAGGTGCCAGCATCTCTGTTGGCATGCTCTGTTGATTCTTGAAACACATCAACCGTTATACAAGAAGCAAGTTGTGGCGAGGACAACGGCAAACATTAATTTTCAAATAAGAAATACACAGTTTGGACGCTGGAGTGCATTGAAGTATGAGATGGGTGTAAGTTCACATTTCGTCAATAAACCCAACAACGAGTAGTTGTCCCAATACGTGTATTTATCTTTGAAGATTTTCAATCACTCCGTGGACTTGAGCCATTAGGTCCTCCGCTGACGTCATAGAAGTGTCATACAACTACTCAGAAAATAGTCGAGAAGTATCAGATCTGGCAACCGTGCTGGCCATGGAACTGGTCCACCTCTACCAATCCATCGATTTGAATATGCGAAGTTGAGGTGATTCTGCACATTTAAAATACTCTCGCGGTATTATTATTATAGATCATTTTATTAGCTCTTTTTATACAAAACCTGAAGTTTTGATGCGTATATTTTTAAAAATGAATTGTATAGATAATTTTATATTAGAACAATGGATTTACACAATAAAAATATTTAAATATCCAAGCTGGAAATTTGAAACACGGCAAACTTATATTTAATTTATTTAATACTCAAGACACATGGTACAGATCCATGAGTTTTCTTAGTTCCCATGTAGTGTTCATTTCGTGTCTAATACTGCATTTATTCACATGTTCCATAACTGAATCTTCTTCCTCACCCAAGACACACGATATGATGTTGAGGTTATGTAGCTGAGCTGCGAGGCAATTGTGTCCATTGGCAGCAGCCGTATTCTTCTTGGAAATCTGGTATGTGTTGTTTCCCTGCCAGGAGGTTGGACTAATTTTTGTTGCGTCTGAACTCTTCGAACATGTCCTCTTTGAATGATTTGTTTACGTGTAGTTTGGCTGAAGTGAATGAAGGTTAGGTACTATTGATGGAATTATTTTGGTTCCCTCCTTTGCTAAAAGGTCGACTTTCTCATTGCTTTCATGGCAAAAAATATTACGGTTATTATGTGTAATAAATGACATAATGAGGCTAGTAATAGACCTGTTTATAGGTCATTGCACGAACGAATTCCGTATAGGCCTACGTTGAATTCAAACTGACGTGAGCAATCATGCTCTGATTTTGTTGCTGAGGTTGGTACGCATTCTCCTGCTATTTTTAACTATCGATCGTTTTCGGCTTCCTGACGCTAGGAATTCTGTGACTGCAGATTGTTAGTAGAAGGCAAGATACTGAAGGAATGTCTGAGATTACACGATTGAGGAACACTTGGTGGTTCCTTGAGCGTCAAATGAATGGAAAATCAATGAAAAATGTCATGGATGATTTCGCCGTGCGGGTTGAGAAGGCAGCACCAGCAAAGAAGACCTTATTGGCATGGGAAAAGAAAACTTTTACTTGTTCGCAATGCGCCGAGAAGTGGAAGAAAATGAACTCTTATGTTGATCTGGAACAATCTGTCAAAGAGTCTCCAGTAAAACAAATTAGGAAATTGCTGCTTAGTTGGGGATATTAGAATCAATATTTTAACACAGTCTTTGTGAATGGCTGTCCAGCTCCCCGTCCATGGCCTCCAATATGCCCTGATCTGACATCGGATAATCCACTCACAAGATAACGTACTTAGATGAGGGAGTAGGTGCAGAAGCGCCGGTATTCAACAAAGGAGACCATGAACATGTGATACGCGAAGCTTTTCAGACCGTGACTCCAAGAACGTTGATCAACATGAACAAGAGAATATGATGGTGGCGCATTCAGCTATGCAGAAACCACGAAGGGGTACAGTTATTATATTTTTGATTCCTAAGACATAGCAGAAAACTTATGGAGTTCAATACTACGTTAGTTTGAATTTAATGTAGGAGTATACCGACTTTTTACGCACCCTCTAGACTAGAACAATGAATATCTTTAAGGGAAACCCAATTTGCAGGTTATGTGGTGAGCAGGCGAAAACATCTTACATAATCTTGGGCTGTAAAACGCTAACCAGACGAAGATAAGAGCACCTGGGGGTGGCTCGCTCAACAGAAAATCCCCCAGGAAAGAGTCTAGTTAATATCTATAATCCCTTGTTAAAGGCACTGGTATATTTTATTATTCTATTCATCTGATAAGTTTTTACAAAATGCAGATGCAATGATTTTACGGTGTATGATGTGAGAGTTTATTAGCCAGGTGCGTTAGCTACCCTTACTCAAGTGCTTTTCCTTAACACGGAACTTGGCCAATAAGCTCTTATACCTTGACAAAAGTTACGTTATGCATTGATTTTAACGTACGAAAATTATTTCTTGCAATTATTTATCTACTTTTCTATGATTGTTTTATGAAATTATTCATCTTGCCAGTTCACAATTGTGGCAATGCTCTAGTGGTTTTTGACTCCAAATTCTTAGCCTAGGTTTAACGCTGTTTCTAGGAGCTCATTATCCTAGATTAGAGAAGGCATTCTCTTGCAATGAAGACTAGAGTTAATTGCGGGAGTAGACATAATGCAATACATAAAGATTAAAGATAGTTGCTGGCACAAAGGTGGAGTAAGGACAGAAGCAAAGCAAAGCAAAGCAAAGGAAGAAAAAAGATGCGAGATAGAAGACAAGGGAACGGTCGATACTTGGAGCTGCTCGCTTGTCAGGCATTTTATTCCACTCGCGTGAAGACGACCCGCTTTTCCTCACCCCTTCCTGCTAAGTCTTCAAGAAGAAGAAAGGAATTTTAACGATTGTTCTTTTACTCATTCCCTCTCTGTCTTCAGACCTTTTGTCTGCTTTTATACGCGAGCTGTGAGATAACCCGCACCGTTTTAGAATAGTGGTGTACTCACAACAAAGTAAGTGAGGAAGCACTCCTTCCTCAAAGTAAGAATTCGTGGAGGAACACGAGCTCTCAGTGCACTGACTCTAGCCCTGGTCTTGCATCCCTAATGACTGCCGAGTTTGTATTGCTGTCATAGAAAAACACCTCATGTATTGCATTTACCTACATCACTTTCTTTACTAACTTTTCTACATCATTTTCCTGCAAAACCTTTTTCTTCTATCTACAGTTGAACCTGATTTATACGTATACCAACAGTGGCACTGTGGTCGTTCGAGTTTAATCTTGGCCTACCGACCGGCCCACTATGGTGTCAGGAGCGGGGTCCAGTGTTGGACAGTGGGACGTGGTCAGCGCACCGAGCCCTCCCGGCCAATATATGCGGTCTTCGTAACCGGATTTGATCATACACAGCAACCAGGATGGGTGACCAACCCGAAGTGAGGAAGTGGATGATATGAAAGGTGATGATGTAGCAATTGCGGGAATGATGGTGGGGGAAACCAAAGAACCTGGAGAAAACACCCCCCTGCGCCGGTGTGTCCGCCATACATCGCACATGCGGATGCTTGGGATCGAACCCGTGTCGCTTTGGTGAGAATCAAGCGGTCTAACCGCTCTGCTATATGTGTAAAATTTTACAAACAACAAGTGAGGGAGTGTGTCATGTCTAAGGGCCGTCGACAACTTGGTCATTAGGACCCCTACAAACAACAAAGATAAATATGTACGAAGAGCGCATTGTTTTGAACTTGGTCCTGTATTATAGAAATCAGTTAATTTGACTTGTTCCACTTTTCTTGTATTATGTGCATATACCTTATTTTGTAAAATTATTAATGAGCATTTAGCAATGATGTAAGGCCTATGCACATTCATTGCACTTAACACTTCACTTACTTTAGGTATTTCAAGATTTGAGACGTCATCTCTTTATTTTCAACGTTGGTTGAATCAGGTCCGCTTTCATGATAACCATCATATTTTTGGCACACATCAAGAATAATCGCTGATAATAACTGCGTGGTAAAAGCAACTCCTAAGTCTGAAGCAATCTCGGTTTTGGTATTGTCTGGATTAAGTTCCCCCTCTCGTATGAACGTTACATTTCCTTTTTCTGTTCTCCATGGCTGATTAAAAGAAACTGAAAACTGAAAGACAAAACCGCTGTTAATCAGTGAGCACCAGATAGCAAACATTTTTATCTTCCTACGACATTGTCCTGCCGAAAGCCGCCGGTTCTACCAGCAAACGTCTTTGTCTTTTGCTTCCGCGGCCAAAAGCCGCCCCAGAAGACTGCGTAATTTTCAACACAAATAAGCAAAATATGCCTCGTGTTTCTTTTAAGATAGCGTATGTTGTATGATCGTTCTAATTACTGAAAACTGAGTTGTATTTCACTGAAATATAATACATGTAATAGCGAATTACATATAAAATGCGTTACGTATAAATAAGATTCTATTAACCTGTTTGTAAATTACATTTGCCGGGACCTACAACAATGTATATAAGTAAATACCAATTACTTAAAATTGGGTTACGTATAAAGCAGGTTCAACTGTATTTCTTTTCTGTTGTAACTTTTGTATTCCTAAACCGCCTTTAACTGCAATATCTTTGGAACATTATTACCAATAGTTAACTAGCACACATTCACATTGCCTTCATAGAGTTTCTTCACCAGCTCATGGTCCCTGGCAGGAATGCAGCTAGCCAGTACGTCAGTAAACAATTCCGGGTACACAGCGATATCTGAAGCTGGAGTCCTGCTTTTAGTTCCGCTTACGGTGGTAGTGGCAACATTGAAATGTGTGCTAATGCTAGATTAAAGCAAAGAATGGACAGCTCAAGGATTCCAAAAAGGTATAGTTATACACCAACAGGCACAAGAGATCCAGGAAGGCCCAGACTAAGATGAACTGAGGCCGGAACAGGCCGATTGGCCTAATCCCTGTAAGGCACAAGAACACCCAGTCTCTTTTATCCAACTTAAATCACATTCAAATCGCTTTATCTCCCTCGAGGACTAACACCTAGTCCATCTTCTCATGGATCCAGATGTGCTTATCTCCCTCATAGATTAACGCTGACTACCCTGTTGGATCAATTACTTGCTACCTCAAACTGAGGAGCGCAAACCCAAATCAAAACATATCTCCCTCGGGAACTAACATTCAACCTGTTTTGTGTACTCTCAAACACACCAAACTCTCCCTTTGGGGACTAACGCTGACTGACAAATCTATTTTGTCCGGAATAAATTAATTATCTCATAATTACCACTGGAAACGGATTTATACTGCATGCTCAACAGACCTACTGTGGCATAATCAACTGCAGGGCGTAACATTGCAACAGCAACAACAACAACAACAACAACGCCTGCACCTCCGCCCCACCTATTTTTCCTTTTCTGTCTTACTCTTCAGGGTATAGACCTAATGGCATGTCCTGCCTCCATCAAATTAATCTTGCCATCTTTTTGTGGGTCTTCCAAGTGATGTCGAAATTTCACCGGAAACATGTCTTGAGGCCCCCTGAATCCAGAAAAGAAAGCATTTCTAGAAAAAGTTCAGTGGGTGTGTCACTCAGTCTGTGTACAGCATAACTCAAAAAGGAAAAGTAGCTTAAAAACTAAAGTTGGCATTTCAGTTTTGTGTCTTTCAAGGATGCGACACGAAGATTTTGAATAAAATAGCCCCACCCTAAAGTACGCTTTACATGGAAAATTTTTCTAAATGTTTAATTTTCTCCAAAATTACTCTAACGATTTTGATTAACATGTCATATGTTTGAGATATTTTTATGACAAATGAAATGTATATCTTGAATTTTCTGGCTATAGTCCCTGTAGTCGTATTTACTCTGGACGACTTTTGCATAACTGGTAAACCGTAAGAGATAGACCAAATCTGCCTATACAAAAATGTAGATCTTGCTGAACTAAACAATGTATGTCTAAATAAATTTTTTGTAGAGTCAACCATTTCGGAGATATTCCTTGTTATGTGTGTGAGTTTCAGAAAACAAAACTTTCTGAAATGGAACATCATTGTTCATTTTTTTATATGTTAAGTGTGCAAAGAGAACGGAATCTCAAAGTTTTAAAACATTTGACTATCGTTCAAAGCCTACTGTATTCTAATATTCCCCTTGTACCTACAAGGAAATAAGCAATAAGATAAGTTGTACAAATGTTTATCTCAAGTAACACGAAGATATAGGAATAAGAGTTTGTAAGAATGGTTAGTACAAGAGCAGAGAAAGTCATGTGAGTGCACCACCATATTCAGTGAAATTTCAGTGTATAATTTTTGGGTGGAATACCCATGTGGAGTTGTGGAAAATGCTGATTGTCATAAACATTTTTCAAATCATATACTCAGAGATAAAGTCGTGCGACGGACGTGCTGTTTGAAACTCAGCACATGCACTTCTATATTACTAGGCACTCAAGATGCTGCTCGTTTGCCTCACCAATGGTTCAGAAAATGAGAGTTACTTCATTCCCTGCCTCGCTTTGGCACCGTGCCACGCGGGGGATACAGAACTTGCCGGAAAGGGAAAACGTTACACTTTAATATCCCATAACATACCTTCCTCCGAGAGCATCAAATTTTATGTATCTTTTCAAATTCTGTGGTTTCTATAAAAATATAGCTATTTCAGATTTTAATACACCAATTTGTTTCTCTCAATATGTACAGCTCGTTTATCCGGATCAGATTTGTAGATTTATATTCGCTTTTTACCTTGATTCAATGTACGGTGCCTGCATAAATTGTAAAATTAATTATACTAATACGTACAGTACTGTAAAATGCTACCTGTTAAGTTTAAGAAACATTTAGTACTGTGTCACACGGTGCTGACGCGGTATGACTCACCAGGTATAAACAGCGCCGGAAGAAAGCGTTGACCTTGATCCCTACACTTCCCTCAATCCCCTCAATTTTTCTACTGTTTTAATTATCGTGTGCGCTTCAACCGGATTGTTGTTGTGTCTTATCAGTGTTTAGAAGTGTAATTGATATTTCGTTCAAACTCAATTCGTGTTTAAAAATGAAGACTGCGGATCAATTCTTTGTTAAGAAATGATGTGGTTTTATGTGATTAAAATTTTAATATTTTTAATGTCTTGTAAACAATGCATACTATGATATAGTTCTTTTTATCACCATTAACGGTAAGTCTGCTTATTTGAGGGTTTAAGAATTTTGTTTTCCTTATTACCCAGTAACGCAGATTATCCGCATTTTCGGTTTTCCAGATTGTCTTTGGTTCCAGTTAAACCAGGACAAACCAGGTTTTAATGTACAATAATTTGAACCTCAATTATGTCAAGTAAACTGGGTTCAATTAGTTGTGAATACAAAATTTCTCTTTTTACCAACTAAATTTTTGTTTAAATTGTTGCAGATTTATGTTAAGACCATAGTTGTTGGTTTACATCATTTCCAGTCTAATAAACTTCAAAATAATGTACGAATGAAGCCTGTAGTATAATTTTAGGAGTACTTCCTAGGGACTGAAAAAGGTAAAAATTTTGAAAATTGTAATTTCGAGAAATATTAAAAAAAAATTTACAACATTATGTGCCCAACCTAACCTGATTGTACAAATTGTTAAATTAAACACACTTCTGGCAACTATTATAATTTTTGAAAAATAGAAAGTCAGGTATATTATATGACACTAAAATAAACAAGTTGAAAGCTTGAAATGATTGTCATTTCCAACGATTCGATGTATTCGAAGATTTTTTAAAAATGACACCTTATTTATGAAAGACACTGTGTCTACAATACCTTTTTCAGTAGAGACAAGTCACCAAAAGCCTTGTACTAAAAACAAATAGACCTCTAATTTCAGCCTGTGGTTGGGGGTTGCATTGTGCGCTGTGCGAAACACTTGCAGATGTTGAAAGAGGCTGCCACAGGTTTCTCATCTTGATTGAGAGCTTTGCTGACATTGTGCTGTAACAGGCTGGTATTGTTCTAATGTTGGTGTTGCAGTCACTTAGTAATATTGAAGAGAAGCCTTCTTTGATGGGTTATGCATTTACGTTGTGTGTGTGTTCCCAAACACGAACTTTTATGAACAATAGCTACGATATACAAGAGCAAAATACAAGCGAGTATCTGAAATTTTCCTTCGTTGTAACTGCGGGGAACACAAATCAGTATTCTCCAAGACATTTTGTGTACTATTATCGTATTGACACTACTAAAGCACATAACCTTCATTTGGACGCGTGGCCGCCCTCACAGGTGTTTTCTTTGCACTGGGAGGGACTTGTTTGCCGGCGTAGTCGGGCACTCATAGCCCCTTAAATTCAAACAGATTAATAACCACATACCCGTATCATAGAAAATATAAGAAATTACGTATTTTTGCTCCGTTAGAGCTTCCATCCAAAAATTTGATACCGAGATTTTAGTGGAAATATGCGTTTTGAGTTCCCTGAATAAAAAAAAATTAGAAAAAGGTCCATATGTCAATCTATAAGGAGCATAACTCAAAAATTCAAAGTCGGTTAAATGCCAGATTTGGTATTTAAGTTTAGTATGTTCCACGGATACGATACAAACGTTTTCAAGAAAATTTCCACAACCCAGACTAGCCTTCAAATGGAAAATTTTTCGAAAATTTTCATTTTATAAAAAATTGTTCTAAAATTTTTTATTAAAACACCATATGTTTAAAATATTTTCATAAGAAATTAAAATTAATATATTAAATTTTTGGAAGCGTTCTCAGAAGTCGCCTTATACTTTTGCATAACTGGTACATTGTAAGAGATACACAAAATATTACTCCACAAAAAATGTAGATCTACTTAAAACACATCATTTATGTCTCATGCATTTTTTGTGGAAAAAACCATCATGGAGATGTTCTTTATTTGTCTGAATTTTACAATACTTATACTTTTCTCAAATGAGAATTCCTTCGAGCGGTAGAAGATGCCAGAGCCACGTTTGTTGGCATAAATAAATAATGAGAACTCCTTATTCAATTTTTAAAATATTTGACTATCGCTCAAAGCCTACTGTATTTCCATATTCCCCTTGCACCTACAAAAAATTAGCAGGTTCGTAGGAATGGTTAGTAAAAAAGTAGAGAAAGTCATGTGAGTGCAACAGAGATCCTTAAACATCCCATGATATCGCGATATCGAATTTTTTGTTGGAAAACACTTCAGCCTACTATGTTAGGTAAATGACACAGAAGGGAAATAAAACAACTGCCTATCGCAGAGCGCTTTTAAGTGAAGTAAATGTAAATCGTGGAGCATAAAAGCAGTTTCTGTGTAGCAAAGCTCTATTAACCTGGTTGAAATGCAAAACAATTTGTGCCCCGATGGGGGGGGGGGCGGGGGGGGCAGAGTTTTGCCGGTTCTATTATTGCTGCTCATGCACTGTCATTCCTTAATGAATACAGCGTAGGTAAACACGTTTACGAGGGTCGCGTTTCTGTTTGTACAGTCAGATGGCGCTGCGGTAACCGACACGAGTTTGTTCCATTTCATTAGTACGGACTAATAATGCGCTACTTCGGGTCCACTGCGTTCAGAACTGCTCCAGCGAGCATTAAAATTGAACTTATCTGAACTGATTTCAAATACCTGTATATTTTAACGGAACACTGTACTCTGAAATGGTCCAATATTACTTTTTGTTTTAAAAGGCCTCTGAAATTTCCTGGAGTTTGGGCAATTATTGCCATTATTAAAGGGATTTTAGGTATACCATACTGTCCTTTAAATTCAGACATGCCATGTGCCTGCAGAACATCACCAAATTTCAAACAATGTTTTTTCTTTGCCTGATTGCCATCCCCGTATGGAAGACTTACACCCTCTAGGACTTTCAAGCCAGTGCCTAGAGTCAGACGCCTGTCGGGAAGCACAGGAACCTATAGACCGGACAGAGTGAAGACCTGGAAGTGGGTGGTCAGCCAAACACCAGGTATGAGAGTGAGGAAGAGGTTGGTATGAAAGAATCACAGGAGACGTATGGCTGCAGGAGCTATTAACGCAGGGGGCAGAATTGCCCAGCTGGTTTGACCACCCGGCGCTCAACGAAGACTTGCCTGACGCACTGGAGGGTGGCCCAGAAGCTCCCCACTGTTGGGAACTGCGCAAAGCTCGATTCGACAGTGGAGGCTCGAAGTCCACCCTCTGGGGGAGCCGAGAAGAAGTTCCAATTCACAAGCCTCTATGCCATCGTCCGCCGTCGACCGGACACATCTCCTCTAAGGTGAAAGAGGGATACGAAATGGAAGAGAAATCTGTCTCAGTATTCGCTTTGCTACCAAGGAGAACCACGGAAAAAGTCATAGTCACAGTGGGTGACCACCAGGTATCGAACCGGGACCTTCCGAATGTGAGCTTCGCAGATTGTAATGAAGGCTTGTCCCTCTGTAGCAGGAAGTAGAGCTGCCTACAAGAGCCAAGCAGAAGGATATCGACAAGATAGCCACTTATAATCAGTTGCAGGTAAACTTCCAGAAAAAGTAGGGGGCTACTGAGAGGTAAGTAAACGCATTGTTGGCATACAATAATAGCAGAAGTTGTGCTTGTCCAGAACAGCGCTGAACTTGGGGGTACAACCTGTGAACACACCCCACATCGAGAACATTCATATTCTGCATATGAGCTAATGAGAAATGTTAAAAGTTTTAGAATATCGGGGACTTGGCACGGCTGGTTCGCTTCCCACTCTGTGACCCACATTTATCTGCTGCCGCGCCCATTCCGAGGGCAGCATGAGTTGTTTCTTGCAGTGCTTCAGGTCCACGCCCACTCCCAACAGGCAAACCACCCCAGCTTTAAAACCTATATCGTGCTCAACTTTAACAACTAAATACACTTCAGAAATATAACACATTGAATAACATACATGACTGTAGAAGCTAGTGGCAAATAAAAATGAATAGCTACTTACCACTTGAAAAAAAGTGGTAAAGAATATCTCGGAAATGGTTTACGCTACAGTAGCTATTTGTATCAAGTATGCTAAATATTTTGCGTAGTGGTTATAATGGGAGAGCAAAAAGCTCTCGGTGTTTTGCCTGGCAGCAATCTCGCCGCTTCTTGTCGTCTGCCGCTATCATAGAAAGGCGCGGGTGAAACCATTATGAAAGGAGATGCTGAAACTGGCCACCGTCGTTGCCCCCCGTTTTCTTTACAGAGAATTAACTGACACAGAGCGTGATTCTGCCTTTATTCAAAAAGACTACAACAGCTAATACTTTCGAAGAGAACAATTGAAAGTGTGTTTTAGGACAGAAATATTAGTAGAGTTATGTGATCCCCCGACCTTTCCCCTGCGATATACATAGGGTGTCCAAAAATTAGACCGACAAACTTTGAGAGCTGATAGATGAGATTATTTTAAACCCTTTTTGATAAGGAAAGTTTTTTGCTGCGGTGCTTTGTTTAAGCGCTAGAAGAGTTAATGTCATAGATTACTGCCCCCCACTCAGTTTAAGTATTTACGGCTAAATCAACAATGCAAATTAGTATTGCATTTACCTCAGTAAGGCACACAATGTTAATCTAAGAAACAAACACAGAACACATAAATAAAACACAAACACCTCATTGTTTACAGTTAATCACAGCTTTACTATTCAAAATTAGACCGACAATCTTTTAAACCAGAGAAATGGCTGGTGTATTTGCGAGAGTACGGCAGAACAGGGCACGCCAATGCACTCTTTGTGTTAATCGCAATGGGCGTGCGTTCCAACATTTACTTTGAACAGTAAAACTGTGAGGTGTTTGTGTTTTGTTTATGTGTTGTGTGTTTGTTTCTTGCATTAATATCGTGTACTTACTAAGATAAATGAAATACTAGTACTACTAAACCCATAAGGAATGGTTACACGACAAATTTCGTTATATGACATAACTAAGAATTGAAGCTGTGTTGGCTGGCTTTTAAGCAAATCAATATTAATTTATCAGAATATTTTAACAGCTATTTGGGTTTACGCGCTCTTATATTTAATTAATTTGCAGTCACTTTCCCCACTTCTCTGCGTGAGTGAAGGAACAGATCTTGGAAACTTCGTCTCTTAGAAGTTTTCGTCGAGAATTCAATTTACTGCTTCTTCTCTTTGTCAAGTTTGAGTTGATTGTTCCTTATCATCAGATAAGTGACATTGCATAAAGTAATTAATTTGCAAGGGACATATTAATGCGAGTTTGTCTTGACCATGTACACAGTGCCGAACGTGTAATCCTGGGATGACAAGGTATATAGCGTAGTAGTCGAGGTCGGACACAAAGATGTATTAGTTTGTTTACATTTTATGACGACCTAGCTGCTTTGTGAATATATGCATAAGCTTTCACGGCCGGTATCATTAGCTTTATCTTCTGAGCTTTTTTGGCGGTTGCTCATTCTCTATGGGTTAAAATAGTTTCACATTATGCCGCTGTCAATGTGGGGCAGCACCTGCACTTGTGGTGACTGGGAAATGGCAATTTTTCTCTAGTCAAGATTATTTGTCTCTCGTTCCCAGAGGCTGGAAGTATGAATGAGTGTGTGTGTGTGTGTGTGTGTGTGTGTGTGTGTGTGTGTGTGTGTGTGTGTGTGTGTGTGTGTGTGTGTGTGTGTGTCTCCACGTGTGCATTTAGTGTACTAATATTTCTTGAATCACCACTCGCATTTGTACTTGTTCCCGATGTGGTGTTGCAAACTGCCTGGGTTCGATACCCTGGCATCGAACCTGGGCCTCCTAAGTGAGAGGTGAGTGGTGTAACTACTCACCCGCGGCATCAGCTAATATATTTATTATTACGGCTCGGAAGTTTATGCCCTAAAAACACTGAAATATGCATGCCAATATGCTCTTAAAAACTTGAAAATATGCCAAGAAATATGCACTATTTAACTAAAACAATGTTCCTTCGCAGTAGACAAGACGAGTTAGTATAAATAATAAATCAAGTTACCTTATTCCTTAGAGGTTGAAGCAGAAATAGTCCCGCTGCTAGTATTAACTGCTAAATTGCAGTTCACAACAAACACTTTGCACAAATTTTCAACTGTAAAACATCGTATGTTGTCTCACAAAACACTTTTGTAACGTGAAAAACTTCTCTCCACGTCTCAAAGTGTTATCGGGGCATATTTAAATGATGTTAACTGCTTCACACACACACACACACACACACACACACACACACACACACACACACACACACACACACACACACAGAGAGAGAGAGAGAGAGAGAGAGAGAGAGAGTCAAGACACTTGGTATGACAGATGGTTTTCTTTCGAGGATGTCTCGAATATCACACATCTGTTTATATCGCAGCAATCGTGCTGCTCGAAACGTTGACCTGCACTTTATATTTGTTAATATAAACCTCTCAGATAACTTACTGATTATTCTCTGCACACATACATATAATGAAAGGGTAGAAACAGGGGATTCACTGCATGACAATATGACTCAGCATTAGTTTTCGCCGCCTAACGAATTGCATCATCATGTGCAATACTACCAATATGAAAAATATTATTCAGATGGAAAAAATAATAAAAAAAAAAACATAAAAATTATTAAAATATGCAATATAGGGGCTATAATATTGAAATAATATGCATTTATCAAAATCAAGAAAATATGCAGTTATATGCACCATAAAATCATGCCCAAATAACAGAAAATCCCATAATTCGTGCACGTAACGTAAAAGCATACATTTTTAGCCCATACGAAAAAACAAATGCATGAACTTCCTAGCCCTATTGATTATTATTATTAGATATTACGCATGCGTATTTTGTAATTTAAAACACATAAATCTCACTCTATTCATTGCATTACAAGTAACAAAATTAATATTGTAATTAAAGGAAGAAAAACGCTTGACAGGAGGTAGACTGTTGGTGATATATTCCTACTAAATTTATATTAAAACATAATGGGCATGGAATATAAGCGCCGACAGTGTAGCGAGGCAGCCAATCAATACGTGAACATGCCTGTTGCATACAATGAACAAAGGGATGATTCCAGGCACTGTTGTGTTTTATCACCATGACAATACCATGCAGGAAACAGCAATAACTGCTCCCCGGTTTATGATTGATATCCTTTATGACAAAAGTGCACTAAAAATGCAGCCATTTAAATGCTTTTAGTGCTGCGTTAAACTCTGAACAACAATACAAAAGCTTTGGTGACAAGTAAGCTATTCGATGAAACATACATCCCATAATAGAAGCTAGAAACTGTATAACATTATTTCATCATGAAATAAATAACAATAGGCAGATAAAACGCCGTATCATGTGAAATTTTAGCTATGAACATTATGTAGTTATAACGCTGAAGGTAATTCATATGCGAGAATAAACTTCCACTGTTTTCTTTCTTTGATGTTTTCATCATATACTCACACGGGCTGTTAGGGATATGTGCAGATATTTTCATTAGCAATTGAGGACAGTGTAATGAATAAGCAATATTACATTACTTCAAAATCCTCTATACAGAACAAAACAATTACAGAATTGAGCAGTTATTTTAACTAAAACATCCACTTTTAACACAAAAAATCTAATGTGTTACACTCACTTGACTTTCTCTACTCTTGTACTAACCATTCTTACAAACGCTTATTCCTATATCTTCTTCGTGTTAGTTGAGATAAACATTTGTACAAATTATCTTATTGCTTATTTCCTTGTAGGTACAAGGGGAATATTAGAATACAGTAGGCTTTGTGCGATAGTCAAATGTTTTAAAGCTTTGAGATTCCGTTCTCTTTGCACGCTTGACATATAAAAATATGAACAACGATGTTCCATTTCAGGAAAGTTTTGTTTTCCGAAACTCACACACATAACAAGGAATATGTCCGAAATGTTTCACCCTACAAGAAAATTCATTCAGACATAAATTGTCTATTTTAGCAAGATCTACATTTTTGGTACTGTAAGACTTTCTCTATTCCTTACTGTTTACCAGTTATTCAAAAGTCATCACGGATACATAGGCTATAGCCAGGAAATTCGAAATATAAATTTCATTTAATAAAGTACGATCTAAAAGTAGGAAGAACCAGACGAATAATAGTTTCACTTTTACAAATTTACAACAGCATTACCGACCAGAATAGGTCAGGCAGTAACGTCTGTAGCCCGCATTCGGGAAGTTCTGGGTTCAAATCAATCTGGACCGATCAATTTTTCTTGGCCGCTAACGTAAATACCGAATTGAATATTCAATACCAGGACCCA
The DNA here is from genome assembly GCA_030765045.1 of Tenodera sinensis. NCBI lineage: Eukaryota > Metazoa > Arthropoda > Insecta > Mantodea > Mantidae > Tenodera > Tenodera sinensis. The sequence goes on along the minus strand of CM060974.1, from coordinate 19,373,400 downwards.
AAGTTCCACCTTAAGCATAAAACACCAATAAAAATGAAAAATAGGCAGTCATGGTGATTGCTGTGGCATCTATCCACAGATAATGTAAGCAGATAGACTGGATGGCGCACTAGTGCCATCTGGCTGTGACAAGCAGAGGTACAATCGCCCTGTACTGCTCCCTCTATGGAGTCGTGATGAAGCAAGGTATGTTATAGGGATGCAAACTTATTAATTTTTTTCAGACTCGTGAATATATCTAAGCAGGCGTGCCACAGAAGTCATGGTGCTGTCGTGATAACGAATGATGTACCAGAACCGAGTGCCAGTGCTTTCACCAAGGCCAATGACGTCACAAAATCTAGGCTGTTAGGTCACTCATTGAGGTGTGAAGCAAAACGGATAGTCTATAGGACAGGCATTGCTCATTTCGCAGCGCAGTTGTGACCATGCAAAAAACATCAGATAATGAACTATGTGATTGGTTTGTGGGAAAACGTTTAGAGAAAGAATAAAAACAACGCGCCAAATTGAATACACATTAAGGTAGCAATTTATCAACATATCGCCCGACTCTATAGCGTGATGGTTAGCGTGTCTGCCTCACGTTCAAGAGGTCGCGTTATATGATAACGAGGGCTCGGATTTTTAATGCTAAATTATACATGCCAGATGTCGAATATATTATCCGTTATTGGAAAAACTGATGCGTTAGTGAAACTGTGGCGTATATACACAACATTTGTGAGCATGGATGAATCTGGCGGGAAAATTGGAAACTTGTTGGATTATTGAAGAATTATACTGAAATATCAAAGCCATCATAAACACCAGACCGTGTTTATCTGCCCGTCAGTGACTCATAGTCGTTGTTTACATGCTCTATATTGACATCATGATTTTGTGCCAATAACTTGAAGCCAACAGAGTAAAATTCCTGTTTCTTATCTTAACCAAAAGAAAACTATTGCCTTACCTGGTGTCCGAGGTAGAAGAGGGGATGTGGCCTCGGTGACAACAAACAAGAAAGTCACCAGCAGTAACCTCATCCCTGTTTACTTCAACGGCATTACTTGACCTGCAACACACAAATTTAAGTTCAGAAATGAAGCTGTTTTACACACCAAAAAGCAAATGGTGAAGTGATTAAAATATTTTACGTGAGTGTTTTTGTTATATTCCTAGTGTTCCAGAAACGAAAGCGTTTAAATTGCTATATATTTGGGAATAAACAAGGTCGCGTGCGCATCTCTTATGTAAATTGATCTTGGCAGTACACAATACATATTGTATTCTTGTTTATTTACACAGGTAAATCGTGCGACAAGTTTTTATATCATATAAATTCTCTAATAATAATTCTATTCAATTTTCAATACAAAAATGTTACCTGTTTGGCGAATCGCACACACAAGAGTTTCTAAATACGAAAAGCACCAAAACATGTTGATTACGAGTCCACAAGATGGATGTAGACGTTCGCCAAGAACAACTTACTTTACATCTCTTTCTTGCCGGAGAACTGGACAAGTTGACACACTTGGTTGGATGCGAATTACACAGCACTCCTCCATTCATGCTGTTGACATCCCTCTCAGTCGGCGCCTGGTCTCCATGGCAACGTCGCTTCGACGTAACTGCTTTATAACTGAATTTCCTGACCAGCTTCGGCGTCTATTAGCTGTTCATCAAAAGTTGAGTTCGGTTCATGGTGCTTGTTTTAAGGCAAGAATTGTGTACATTCTATGCAAGTTTGGTTCACAAAAAGGGACTCTGTCTGTATGTAGAAGCATAATTAGTTCCGCCCCTGCTTTTAGTAATCTCAGTTTCATCTCCTATCTGACTTTCTCCTGTCGCTTTCTGTTCACATTTACGGTTGGTCTTTCATTTACCTACAAGTTACAGTGGAGAGCTTTGAATTCTCTCCCTAAACAAAACAAACACTATTAGTCCATGATGCCAGACCTTCCTTGTTTTATAAAAGCCGCAAGTTTCTCAGCGCATGCGCCAACACGATGAATTTTTGATCATCGTTGCTTTGGCAGCATGCCCAGATTCACTGCATATTTTTGCGAATGTCAGCAATGACTTGCGCTTCTAGTCTTCTCTTATCAGCCACTAAATGCACATCATTCGCTCTAGAACTGTTATTAATAGCAGCCTATCAAATGATCTGTCATTGTTATTATTAGTTTCTCTATTACGTATAGTAACCAGAGGAAGTATTGTACTCCATCCAAAAATTCGATGTCGACATTTCACCAGAAATATGCTTCGAATAAAAAAAAATCTTATGTGTTGCACTCACATGACTTTCTCTACTCTTGTAATAACCATTCTAACAAACTCTTATTCCTATATCTTCGTGTTAGTTAAGATAAACACTTGTACAAATTATCTTATTCCTTATTTCCTTGTAGGTACAAGGGGAATATTAGAATACAGTAGACTTTGTGCGACAGTCAAATCTTTTTTACCTTTGAGATTCCGTTCTCTTTGCACGATTAACATATAAAAAATGAACGTTGTTGCATTTTGCTTAAATTTCTAAGTTTTCCGAAACTCACACACATAACAAGGAATTTCTCCGAATTGGTTCACCCTACAAGAAAATTTATTGAGACATAAATTGTGTATTTTAGCAAAATCTACATATTTTGCATAGTATAATTTGGTCTATCTCTAACAGTTTACCAGTTATGCAAAAGTCCTCCAGATTAAATACGACTACAGGGGCTATAGCCAGAAAATTCAAGATATACATTTCATTTGTCATCAAAATATCTCAAACATATGACATTTTAATCAAAATCGTTAGAGCCATTTTCAAGAAAATCAAAATGTTCGAAAAATCTTCCATGTAAAGGGCAGTGTATGGTGGGGCTATTTTCTTCAAAATCTTCGTGTCGCATTCTTGAAAATCTTACTCTACAAAAAATGTAAATCTCGTTAAAACACACAATATGTCTCAATAATTTTTTTGTAGAGTGAAACATTTCGGAGATATTCCCTGTCATTTGCGTCAGTCTCAGAAAACTTAAAACTTTCGTGAAATGGAACATCGTTGTTCATTTTTTTATGTGTATAGAAGATATTTATATCAATGTAATACTAAAGATTTGTATGTTTCTATTCGATGGCTAGACTCCGTCGTGCTAGCAGTAGTTTTCCAAGCGCCAAGCCATCGTAAACTTGTGTGCTAATCCCTAGCCCTCTGAATATTCATCGGCTAGCGTATCGTGCGTTGCTTGCTGTAACCGGGCATGTACGTGCATATGTATATATCCCGTTTACTGCGTTAGCTCTCTCTGTAACTTATGTTCACACGCTGACAGTAAATGATGGCTAATCAACTAAATATGCAATAGTTGATAAAAATTCCTCTCATCGCAACGGTACTCGTATACAAATAATCCATGAATACAGGCGCATAGAAAGTTTTTTTGAATCATAAAAAGAATAGCACAGGGTGCATACACTTTTGGACAACTGCGTTGGTTTATATGTCACTAATATTTTTAACCAGCTTCTTATTAAGCCCTCGAAAATTATAACAATAGGCAAAACAGAGGCATTAAGAAGTCGTGCTTCACTTGTCGAATCAACAACTACAATGGAATATGGAGTTTTATCAAGAACTCCAACGATATAACCAGATAAATAGAAAATAGAGATGATTTATGTAGATGTTAAGTTGTAATACGATATAAAAGGTATAAAGTTTATTAAAATTTAAAATAAACCTAAAGAATATAATAAAACAGCGATAATTGTGTGTAATACATGACCGATTATCCTCCGGACAACCTGGAGGAAGCTGCGCCGCTTTGTCCACCACAAATCCCACACGTGGTCACCTGGATCGAACGGGGGTCGCTTTGGTGAGAGATGAATGGTTTAACCACTCGGCCAAGGTAAGGCAAAAAAAAAAAAAAAAAAAAAAAAAAAAGCACGCAACTGGTAATCCCTAAGAGATACACTACATCTTACTTCACAAAATATGAGCTTTCGTTAAAAGCACACTATCCAATCAAATACAGTTTTTGTGTGTAGTTAACAATTTCTCAGATGTTCTCTGTTATAGGTTTAAATTTTAAAACCTTTACTTTCCTCAAATAAGGAATTAATATTTCTTTCTGACTCTCTGGTCATGCAGACGAAACGGAGTTTCATAGTCTTCACTTTGCGATCAGCTCGTAAAATGTTTAAGGATACTGCATTCCCATATACCCATTGTATCTACAAGCAAATATGTAATAAATATATTTCTACAGTCGTATATCTTGATTAACATGAAGTGGATAAACAAGAGTGAATAGAGAAACTCATATGAGTTCAGCACATCAGTTGTTTAGTTTAAAGGGGACTCAAAAGATGTATTTCCGGTGAAATCCCAATATCGAATTTTTAGGTGGAATACAATAACTTCCCCACATACTATACGTAGCAGAGAACTGTAAAGGAATGAAATGTTGGATAAATACAAAAAATCTGTGGGTAAGTCGAGACCCTAAAGAACTCTTTCCGAGACAAAAGAGTTATACTTTCGCAATACGTTGACTTTTGTGGAATTTCACTTTCACCGAAAAAGCATTTTGCATTTTTCATTTTCTCATAAAAGGCTGTAGCGGATTTTATTATCATACCATATGCATTTGACAGAGTGACAGGTTCCCAGTCTTTCATTCTTTGTATTTCATAACTGCAAAACAACACGAGACAAAACCCTGCTGCAGAAAAGGCAGGTCCATTAAGATATAGTGTTTGTGACAAATGCATCTTTGTGGTTTAAATACTTCCAGTATATTTTATTTATTGCATTTTTGGTTTTCACAGGTAGTGTTTACTTTTCTGTGCCATCTATGATGAGATATTTTAACAACTACTACATAGAGTAAGTGAGGAAGATATTGTATTCCACCCAAAAATTCGATATCGAGATTTCACCGTAAATATGTTTTGAGAACCTCTGAATTAAAGATACATTTTAGATAAAGACATGTGTGCGCGCGCGCGTCGATCTGTCAGAAACGAAAATTTGCATAAAAACCAAAGTTGGTATTGAAGTGTAATATCTTTCAAGGATGCGGCACGAAGATTTTGAAAAAAACTGCTCCACCGTCAAGTACACTTGATATCGAAAATGTTTTGACAATTTTGGTTATCTTAAAATAACTCTAACGATTTTGATTAAATGCCATATGTTTAAGATATTTTTCTAACAAATGAAATGTATATTTTGAATTTTCTGGATGACTTTTACGTAACTGGTAAACCGTAAGAGACAGACCAAATCTTACTACACAAAAATGTAGCTCTCGTTAAAAATGTCCAAATGTATTTTTAATGGAGTGAACCATATTCCTGGTTGGTTGTGTAACTTTTACAATACTTAAACTTTTATGAAATTCAATTTTTTATCTATTGCTATGCAAAGAGAACGGGATGTCAAAGCTTTAAAAGATTTGACTATCGCTCAAAGTCTACTGTATTGTAATATTCCTCTTGCACCTACAAGGAAATAAGCAATAAGATAATTTGTACAAATGTTTATCTTAACTAACGTAAAGAAGATACAGGAGTAAGAGTTTGTAATAATGGTTAGTACAAGAGTTGTTTTGTTTTACGTAGATGGCTTCAGATCTAGACAACTTTATTTAATTTAGACTTTATGAGCAACACAAATGCAATATTGTGCTTCTCATATATTCTGAAGGGATAATTAGCACTCTGGTGACGTAATATCCCAACAGTAAGTAAGAAGAAGTGACGTGGACTCGTGTCTTGTGATATTCTTTACAGCGCATTTAATTAAAGGACGAAAGTAAAACAAGGCACCATCAGCGAGCGCTACGTAAAGCGAATATTAAAGTTTCCTTGCTTCGAGGACGTTAAACTTATTGATTCAGACTTTTAATTAAATTAATCAGCTTTATACGTGGTTTATAGAGCATGTTAAATATATGCAAGGTAGTAAAACCACCACTACAGGTTGAAACAGAGACTGCCCCGGGAAACATCCCGTGCTGCAAGGGTGACGTAGCTCGGGGGAGGGTGCCCGCCTAGGGGGCGTGCAGTGGGTGCGGATTGTGGTGCCAAAGACAACTCCTGTCAATGCATTCTGTCTTTTTACCTTCTCTAGTACGTATAGCTAGAGGAAGTATTGTATTCAACCCAAAACTTCGATGTCGAGATTTCACCGGAAATACATGTTTTGAGGCTCCCCCAAAAGTATTTTTTGAAAAAGTAATAATGAGAATCAGTTCGTTTAATGCTGCCTGTTTGTGAGTTAAGAGAAAAAAAAATTAAATTTAAAAATAATTAATAACTACAGAAGGGAAAAAAGTGTAAATATTTTGTTCATCCCTACAATAGTTTCTGTCCCCTTTCGCAAGTGTTCAGATTTAAGTGCCAATGTCCTCAAAGGAATGCCACAACTCTACCCTCGTTTCTGAAACGTATGTGAAAGATCACTAGCACGTGGCAGGCTCTCACGTTAAAATTTAACGCCGTGTTTGTTAGGCAACTTCTCCGACAAGTCAGTCATACGGCTTTGCATAACTACCAGGGGGAATGAATCATAGGTTTGTAACACATAGACAAGTGACATCATAGAGCTTTTATGCGCCACTTTGAAATTCTCGACAGTATAGTAGATATATTCATAGCTCACCGAGCGTTCCAGAGGCCCTGGGTTTGATCTCCACTGTGACCTCGGGTTTTCAAAATTCAGTTACTTTTCTGTCACTTTATTTTGTTCTAAAGTGAAGCACAAAACACGATTTTCTTTTACGTCGTTAATATAAGCCACAGTTATTCGTGACCTTACAACTCACAGCTGTTCTGCGTTCTCATAACGTTGACACGCCTTTTTATGTCTGACTTTACTCTATCTGTCTCACAGACAGCTGACTTTGATGATACAATCACCAGAATTCACTGGCTATTCCATCACATACAACTACTACTCTTCGTTTTGTCTCACAAACTGCCCCTCTCTCGGCGTCCCGTAAGTCTTTATGGGCGAAAATGACGTAGCGTCGATATTTCTGGAAATTCACCTTTTTGCAACAGTTCCACAAACACGCCGGCAGTCAAAGGTTGACCGTAATAATACGGATGCTTACTTTAATGTGGGTAAAACTCCCGAGAAAATATTGTATTGGAGGTTCTGCCAGCAAAATCTCGGCAGCCAAAGGATTATATAGCTTTTAAAGACTGGTTCAAAAGTTTATACCTAGCAGAAATAATCATATTTCTTCTTTTATGACCAAATTTGTTGAACACGTTGGTATAACTGGACACTGTCTCCAGAAACAAGTGCATTAAAGGGTTTTTAGTAAAGAGGTATGACTTTGAGAGCCAGTGGGAGAGGCGAAGGGCACAGGTGTGTATGCTCATCCCGTATGTATGTTGATTAAGACGCAGCTGTAATTATGCAGTATCGATACAGATACCCTTTGAGGGTGCTGGTCACATACCTGACGCAATGCAGGCTCCAGCTGCTACAAAGGGAGTAAACGCCAGTGGGAATAATCTATCAGCACGTCGTGACGTCTCCTGTGGTGCGCACTGTATGACGTCACATTAAACTCGGCCTGCCTGCCTGTCAATCATCCCGCTTCGCTGATTTGCTCTTGATCAAGTCTACAGACGAGATACAAACAGGTGTTTCTAATATGTCATTCTATTCGACTTCTTTCTTCACTTTTGCATTCTCTATTGATTCCCTATACCAGGTGAGTCAGCTGCCCCTTATTTTTTTGGAAGGTAGGCCACTCATCTAACGGCATGTGCGCCTTAGTCCAGTTTTGCGCTTACTAAAATATATTGCTTGACGTTCTTAAAGAGAGGAACGCGCAATTTTGAAAGCAACAGTGCTTTAAGGGACAGAACGTACTCCTCGCTAAAGTACACCTAAAAAAACACACGACTCGTTTACTAAGAACGAATTCCGGTTTCCAACCGATTTTACAAACTTTTTATTACAGTATACATAGCAACGCAATTCAGTAAACGCCTCGGAAAAAATGGACCTATCATATGAGTACACTAACAACGTCAGCTAAAAAGAAAATGGTGGATTCTTGTACTTAGAGCAGGGATTGGCTGCCAAAAATTAGGAAAAATTTAGACACGCCTCATCCATCATGGACCCGTACAGTCAAAACGGACATATTATTAAACAACAGTTTATTTGCATTTTTGCGTGAACTACTCGGCATCTCAATTAATATGCATAACAGCTTTTGCCATTTAAGTAATAATATTAAAACGCCCAGTAAGTGATTAAAACTGTCTTAAAAGGCTAAATCAAGCCCGAAAACTTGCGAGGTGGCAATGGCATAGCGCCAGGCATACAAGTCCTACTATTGGACGTGCTACGTGCTTCCAGGAAGTCTCGAAATAGCTGAATAGGATTGTGACGGGTCCTCTGCGCTTAACCCCCAATGACACAGGTTCGAGTCTCAGCATTGTATATATATATTATGTTCATTAAAACTTGGAAACCTAATTCACAATAATCTAATTATGAAGTCCCTGAGGGTTTAGGGCATTATAATTTAAATCGTTTTTGGTTGTCTGCATTTTTAATAGCACAATAATTGATTGTGTGCAAAACTGAGTTTAACTTCCATGTTAAACTCTGACAATGTAATTTCCTTGCTTTCTGTGTTCAAATGTGTATGAATGATCCTTATTTCAATTGCACCTACCTATAGGTGCGTTTAAACAACTACATAATTGTAGTTCACCAATATAGAAACATCAAACAATGTCATAAAACATAAATAAAACAATAAAAATGAATATAACAGTTTTCAGAATAATAGTTTGTAAATTGTGAGGATTGCATGGTGAAAAAAAATTAGTACATGCAGGTGATTTGAACCACCTTCGCAGCAGACAGATTACTTCGTATTCTTGCGCTCGTTCCAACTGAACTACCCAGTAACGTGTGAGGTGAACATTCCGTTTAAGATGTAATATTCGCTGGTTGCAGTGAACATTTGCAGAAGTGCAAACGTCAGCTGTCTAATTACGAATATATTAAAAAGCGATGTGATAACTTCTATATTAGTACTAATTTCATCGAGTGTTTAACATCCATGTTAAATACGTGGGTAGAACCTGGTAATGGGGTCGATGTTTTCATGTTGGAGTATAAAATGCGGATTGCATAAAACTCGAGAATAAGGGGCAGCTGACTCACCTGGTATAGCAGAGGAAGTATTGCACATGTGAAATTAAAAAAGTAAGTAAAATAAGGCAGTGTATGGTATACATTTAAGCGGATATGCGATCTCTGCACTATTGGGGATAGAATCAGGGAATCCTAGCTGCTCTTGACCACAAGGGTCTGTTTACATTTTTACTATTACGTCTAATGCTGACATCTGAACCTCAGCACCACCTGTTCTGCAGTAAGTGGCGTACCACTTGAGTTAAGGGCCCCTTTTACATTGAAAGGACCATACAAACGTCAGTCGAGCGTCCGGCAACCTGCGTGGATATGCTCCCTAACTAATCCTCTAATAATAAAGTCCACCGTAAGCTATATATATCCTAGCTGTAGTAACAAACCCATTCCTATGATATTTATATCGAGTTCTCGTTATAATACATGGTTCTTTATTCCCTGCCCATGCTAAACCTTGTGTAATATGACAGTTTGGTTTCGTTGTGGGAATTACTCATGTGTTAATTATTCCACAACATCCGAATCCATCATTAAGGGAGCTATTGTCCATAATTTGTGTCACCCTTGTGTCACATAATGAACATACGCGTTGAGACAATGTTTTATCGTGTTTGCAACTGAAATCGATTCACCAATAATTGTAGCCATAAGAAGGGTCCATCTGAATTTCTGGTCTAAACTGTCTACTGATAAATAATACTTACTTGAGATAATCTAGGTTCTATTTTGATCAAGTGGAATAAGAAGTGTGAATAATAAAATATGTTAAGTATATCTGTTGCACTCACATGACTTTCTCTACTCTTGTACTAACCATTCTTACAAACTCTTATTACTGTATCTTTCCTTGTAGGTGCAAGGGGAATGTTAGAATACAGTAGGGTTTGAGCGATAGTCAAATGCTTTAAAGCTTTGAGATCCCGTTCTCTTTGCACATATAAAAAATGAACAACAATGTTCCATTTCACGTAGGTTTTAAGTTTTCCGAAACTTACACACATAACAAGGAATATCCCAGAAATGCTTCACCCTACAAGAAAATTTATTTAGACATAAATTATGTATTTTAGCAAGATCTACATTTTTTGTACAGTAAGATTTACTCTATCTCTAACGGTTTACCAGTTATGCAAAACTCGTCCAGAGTAAATACGACTACAGGGGCTATAGCCAGAAAATTCAAGATATACATTTCGTTTGTCATAAAAATATCTCAAACATATGACATTTTAATTAAAATCGTTAGAGGCATTTTCAATAAAATCAAAATTTTCGAAAAATTTTCCATGTAAAGGGTAGTTTAGGCTGGGGCTATTTTCTTCAAAATCTTCATGTCGCATCCTTGAAAGACATTAAACTTAAATACTAACTCTAAATCGCATCGCTATGAAACTAGATAATTTAAAGACGGTATAACTATAAAAACATTATAGCTAATACGGAAGAGCAATTTGTAGAACGGTTTGTTTCAGACCAGGCTCTATCTTGTAACTGAATGTAAAATCCACAGGCATAAAGCACACACATACACATAAAAGCCAAAAGAGAGGAATGAATCATTTTAATGCTCTCAGACTTCGCGCTTATTACAGCAAATGAACTAAATGTGGGAGAAGGGGAAGCAGAAATCCCAGGATTATCGTAAATTCAAGAAAAAATAACTACCCTGGATTAAGAAAGTTAATTTTATATCCCGGGTGGTGGTAGTAGTCTGTTCAAACAAATGCGAGAAAGAGTTTCATTGTCCATTTGGTTAAATAGACGTTAAAGCAAACGACGAGATGGGAGATCTATGCTTGATGTGGGAGCGAGATAACAAGCGGAACTGGAGGGGAAAAAAAGAAAGAAAAAATGGAGCCTCACTACAAAAAACGGGGAGTTTAATGACGTGCAAACAAATTAGAAGGAACGTATCTAGGGACAGGAATGAGTCCAATAGTAACTAAGCAGATATTTCAATATCAGCACGAAACTTACCTTAACCCTTCCAATACCAAGCCTTATTCCAAAACTATCAGCGGAAGGGTATTTTGTGACCATCACTGGTAAAAAAATCTAATGTGTTGCACACACATGACTTTCTCTACTCTTGTACTAACCATTCTTATAAACTCTTATTCGTATATCTTCTTCGTGTTAGTTAAGATAAACATTTGTACAAATTATCTTATTGCTTATTTCCTTGTAGGTACAAGGGGAAATTAGAATACAGTAGACACTGTGCGATAGTCAAATATTTTGCACGCTTAACATATAAAAAAATGAACAACGATGTTTCATTTCACGAAAGTTTTAAGCTTTCCAAAACTCACACACATAACAAGGAATATCTCCAAAATGGTCACCCTACAAAAAAAATTATTCAGACATAAATTGTGTATTTAAGCAAGATCTACATTTTTTGTATAGTATAATTTGGTCTATCTCTAACGGTTTACTAGTTATGCAAAAGTCGTCCAGAGTAAATACGAGTACAGAGGCAACTGCCAGAAAGTTCAAGATATACATTTCATTTGCCATAAAAATATCTCAAACATATGATATTTTGATCAAAATCGTTAGAGCTATTTTGAAGAAAATAAAAATTTTCGAAATATTTTCCATGTAAAGGGTAGTTTAGGCTGGGGCTATTTTCTTCAAAATGTTCGTATCGCATCCTTGAAAGACATTAAACTTAAATACCAACTTTGGTTTTTAATCTACTTTTGGTTTTTGAGTTACGCTGTCCACAGACACACACACACACATGGACCTTTTTAAAAATATCTTCTTTATTTACTTTCTCTAATATGTAGAGGTAGTACGTAGGGAAAGTACTATATTTCATTCAAAAATTTGATAGCAAGATTTCACCAGAAATACACATTTTGCGGCCCCTTGAATCTATAAAGAAAGTTATAAAATTATCCGCGTGTCCACCTGCGAACAACATAACCTAAAAACGAAAAGTTAGTTAAATACTAAAGCTGGGTTTAACTTCAGCGTCTGTCAAGGATACAATAAGGTTTTCAGAAAATTCTCGCCACCCACGTCCCCGTTTACATGGAACTTTATTCAAAAATCTCAAATTTCTAAAACATTTTTCGCAAATTAAATGTATATCCTGAATTTCCTGGAATGTTCTCAGAAGTCGTCTGCAGTGTGGGTAGCTTTTGTATATCTGGTAAACCATAAGAAATAGGCAAAATCTTACTGCATAAAAATGTAGATATGGTTAAAATATTCTAATTTCCCAAAGAGAACGGTACTTCCAAATTTAGGTGTTAATATGACCGTAAAAATCTTACAATAAAGAAATTACAAGGCTGTAATTAACAGAACGACATTTCTTAAAGACATATTTTTTCTTCTCCGTCTTAAGGTTGTCTAGAACGAAGTAATTTAAACTTGGCCGTAGATAGTGAATCCAAGATGTCTGAACTTCGTGACGTTATAATTTAATGAGCAAGGGATGTTTGGAGTAAGCTAACCGTTTGATTCTATTCGATATAGAAGTGAAATCTCTTAGCAACACTTTTCTCAGTAATTACATCAGAACTCGATTTCCTATTGGGAAGCGCATGCGCTGAAAACGTCTATGAATGTAATTTAGTTTACCATATACCTAACCTCAATGTAAGTTTTATGTGGCACACTAATGTGGTCATACAGCACAAAATAAGTGATACACCTTAACCTATATCTAATTCAAACTAATTGGTATAATTTCCTTTCACCTATTTAATATCATTTCGTCGAATGAGTGTTTTTGCTAATGTTTTTACTCTCTCTACAGAAATACATATGATTTCAGGCCACCCTGAAGGCTAAGAAAGAATCTTTAGAAAAATCTGATGTGTTGCACTCACATGACTTTCTCTACTCTTGTACTAACCATTTTAACAAACTCTTATTCCTATATCTCCATGTTAGTTAAGATAAACATTCGTACAAATTATCTTATTATTATGTTCTTGAAGGTGCAAGGGAGATATTAGAATACAGAAGGCTTTGTGAGACAGTCAAATCTTTTTGACCTTTGAGATTCCGTTCTCTTTGCACGATTAACAAATAAAAAAATGACCAATGTTGTTGCATTTCGCTAAAGTTATAAGTTTTCCGAAACTCACACACATAACAAGGAATATCTCCGAAATGGTTCACCCTACAAGAAAATTTATTGAGACATAAATTGTGTATTTTATCAAGATCTACAATTTTTGTATAGTATGATTTGGTCTATCTCTAACGGTTTACCAGTTATGCAAAAGTCGTTCAGAGTAAATACGACTACAGGGGCTATAGCCAGAAAATTCAAGATATACATTTCATTTGTCATCAAAATATCTCAAACATATGACACTTTAATCAAAATCGTTGGAGCCATTGTCAAGAAAATAAAAATTTTCGAAAAATTTTCCATGTAAAGAGTAGTTTAGGGTGAGGCTATTTTCTTCAAAATCTTCGTGTCGCATCCTTGAAAGACATTAAACTTAAATACCAACTTTGGATTCTAACCGAGTTTTCGTTTTTGAGCTATGCTATACACAGACTGACAGACTGACATACAGGCACACACACGGACCTTTTTCTAAAAATGCTTTTTTTGGATTCAGGGGGCCTCAAAACATATATTTCAGGTGAAATCTTGGCATCGAATTTTTGGGTGGAATACAATACTTCCCCTACTTACCAGTAGAGAAAGTAAAAAAGACCGCGCGCTTGTGTGTTTGTGAACAGCGTAACTCAAAAACGAAAAGTCGGTTAAAAAGCAAAGTTGCTATTCAAGTTTAATATTTTTCAACGATGCGACACAAACATTTGAAAGAAAATTCCTCTACCTTAAACTACCCTCTAAATGAACAATTTTTTGAAAATTTCGAAGAAGTATATAAATTTGTAATAAAATCTTATTTTGACTAACATTAAATAAATACAAGAACAAGCCTTTGTAAGAATATTACAGCCTTGTCTGTTATGTATGTGACAGAGAAAGTAAAAACATGGGAGCAGATGAGGCCGATACTAAATATACCAGTGTAATAAATCTGGGATATTTCTTTGCACGGTGCCATAATAACTCAACGTGTGAAACAAGGATGGGAATTTTCCTCTGACTCCGAGACCCGCAGAGAGCTGGAGAAATCTCCTCTGGATACAGGTATTGGTTTCTGTGATTTATCCGCACCCAAAGAAAAACAAAACGAGGATTTCATTTCCTTTCTTTATAGCATTTGTTCTGCTCGTACGACATAACGGTTTCCTAAAATGTCAAACGCACAAATCTTATTGCAACTTTGCCTATTCTTTAATATTTACGTTACATAAAAACCCAAAGAGCTTTTGGATAAGTCACAAATCACCGGTCCAAGCAGTAGAAAACGACTTTGAAAATTCAAGCCAATAACAAAGAATATATAGGAAATGCTTAACACCACTGAAAAATTTGATACATGTATCTGTGCGCTTGAACGTGGTCTACATATTTTGTGCAGTAAGATTCTGTTTAGTTCTTACTGTTAACGAGTTTAAAAGTGTAAAAGTAATTCAGAATCAAGAGGACTTCATAGGGCATTATAAATTTAATTTACTTTTTAATGAAAAAGGGTTAACCACATGCTATTTTAATCAAAATTGTTAATATATAATTTTGAAAAAAGAAAAAAAGCTAACTAAAATCTTCATATTGTAAAAAAATGACAAAACTAGTCCAGTTACCTTTTTACCACTTTTAGTTTTCTTCTAAAACTTTTACACAAAAACAGTCTAGTCTCTCCTCAACTGTTCCTGTTCTCTTCTCGCAAGCTTGACTCACTCCTTTCACTGTATTTCATTTTCTCTGTCTCTCATACACTAGGTCAGTTACACACAATAGTCGCGCGAGGCAGCCTGACCTTGAGCACTTTTGTTGTGTTGTTAAGTAACTTAGAAACCACCATCCTTTGCTGTGATTAATTCAAACTTCATTATTTCCTGCTTATTTAATATTTTATATGAATATTTACCTTTTTTCTTTAAGGTAAAGTTATATATTTGGATATTACTAAATAGATAAAAGTTCTAAAGCCATACTAGATTAAAAACTATTGGATATAAATGGTGTTTTTGGCACCAGATAGGTATTTGACAATTCAGATGAATTATAAAGAAAATATCGATACTTCTTTACAAAATATGTGCATGTTTGGCATAGAAAGAAAATAAAATGTTACACGAAGGTCTTCAAGGCTCTTAAAATCATATTATGTTGTGCTTAGACTTATATAAAGCTTCAGTTGAAAGTGTGAACTGCGGACAGGAACCTTAACTTTTCAAGTTTTCCACATGGATCCAGAGGGATGAACTTCAACTGTCATTTTTCTTTACCGGGAGTTGGGATTTGCTGAATGCCTTGCAGAGGACAGTCAAGTTTTCACATACGGTAATGAAATGAACTGCTGAAGCGTGGGTTGAATTTTGTTGCATTGCTTCAAATACAATTTTTGTTCTCCTTATACCTTTGTCAGTTGTCGGACGTGTTATTTGTGTTTTTGAAGGTTAGGTAAGAGGTTAGGTTATAGGTTGCGTTATAGCAACTTTAGGCGACAGAGGGGAGGGTGCCTTTGTCTCCAGCTACTGTGTGCTAAGCTGAGTCATTCATGGGACTCAAAAACAAACTTTTGTAATACTTGATTATTTCAGTGAGTGACAAGATGCCATTAGCTCGTAACAGACCAGATTGGCCACCCTTGAGTCACATTGTCAATAATTATTTCCAGATTTTCCGCAGATCTATCGAATGATAAATACTTCTTCAAGCCAATGTACCTAAATCTTTCTTTTGTACCACTTAAGCTATAATTTTCAGGTAAAATAAGGTGAGAAAACTATATTTAACAGTATTGATGGGGTTTTGAGTTGAGAAACAACTTATAGTATAAAACAAATTGTTTCAAATTGTATACATCTATACCTATGGTTCTAAACTATTGTAAGTGGAATGCAGAGTGATTCTGAATAAAAGAAATTCCTCCGGGTAACTGAACCCAGGAACTCTGGTTTGAGAAGCCAGAACGTTGACCACTCGATCGCTGAGGCAGCCAACTGTTGGTGTATACTTAACCACACCAAGTTTTTAAGGCTTATTTTGTAATTTTTTACTGTTAAACACCCATACATTCATACTTCCAGACTCTGTGGGGATTAGCAATTTATGAAGACTATTTCATACAAAGAGGTGATAATTTAGCATATACGATTTACTACCTGGTCATTCTTTTGTTTACGCAGTGTCGCCAACTGTATCCCTAAATCGCTAAAATACAATTTATTACACATTACAATCGATTAACTGTCAAAATAGCATTCCATTTCAATTTGACAACTGTGTTTTTAACAGTTTTGATACTAAATTTATTTTCCTAGATTATTTGTTAATGTTAAACATAGAGTGCGATTTATTTGAGGTTATAAACAGCTTGTCTATTATAACGTTTTCGTCAGTTCCCAATACTGTGTAAGACATACTACACTAATCAAAATAAATATATTTTAGGTTATATTTTATACAATTTAACATTTTCTGGTCAAAGTTTTACCATGTAGTACTTAAATTCACATTTTACTTATGAAATAGACTATATAAATATCATTCAACGGCCTGACAATTGCTCCACTCGAGTATTCATCGGTTAGGTTAGATGTCTCATAATATTCTTCTTCACGTCAAGGAGTAGGCTTGTAGCCAGTTCTGACTTCACTATACCGTTATTTCCCTTGATCTACCTATATATCTCCTTCCTTTATCTCTATTTTTACTTTCTCTACTGGTAAGTAGGGGAAGTATTGTCGTATTCCACCCAAAAATTCGATGTCGAGATATCACTGGAAATATATATTTTGAGACCCCGCGAATTAAAAAAAAAAAAACATTTTTAAAAAAAGGTCCGTGTGTTGTGTTTATCGTACAACATACTTGTGAAAAATTGGCCGCTGCAGGTGAGAGTCGAACCCGGGACCTTTGGGTCGAGAAACCACGGAGCTGTCCACTCAACCTTATTGTAATCAAATACTGGTTGCTTCTCATTCGCAAATATGTCCCCTTCTTGCTCTACATTAAGTAGTGAAGGCGCATCAGAACATTTTTGCAGTTTAAATACTTAATGAGGTACTCAGTTATGCAAAACTAAAAGTACCCTTGATGGAAAGACTGACTTTGTGAACTGCTGCAGAAAATGGGAAGAAAGAAAACAAAGCGAATATAATCTTAGAAGGATTTGAAGTACTTTACGCTTCCAGACGCTGCGCCCATTAGGTTATACTCAAGGAAACAAAACAACTGAAGCACCATTAACTGTTGCGATTATGGTGGATATTTTCGAGTAAGCCATGAAACGGGTATTGGCATTCTTCCACACAGTTTCAATAACAGTAGCAGTTTTCGATATTATAGACGATTATGGCAGTTCCTGTATCTTATGTTATTTTTTCTGTAGTTGATCAGGAATTCCTGGAAACATTTCCTCGGACATTGGTTTCCATTTACAATCTTTAGTGATTAAGATTAATAATTACTTACCCTGTCTTGAAACAATATTGGAAGAGCTTGCACTTCTTTCGCCTACGCCAGTCTGAAAACATAAATAAGAAATACTTGAATAATTTGACTAAATGAATAATAAAACTAATTAATGCAGTAATGTTACAACTAGGCAGCGGAACTTGGACACCGCTGGGAGAGAGATGGATGACTACAGGTTATGTGTTCTACAGTACCGTTAAGTAGGTCATGCTGCGTTTCAATTCTACATAAAAATAGTGGATATACGAAATTGTGTGTAATAAAGGGTCAGTTGAAGGGGAACATTTCATCTTAAGCACATCAAATATTTAAACTTTATCTCCATCACATCGTCTGATTTTGAGCTCACCTTCTCGCAACACAAAGTTTAAGGAAAATCTCAGGAAATTTACTTTGGAGACTTAGCAAATATACATAGCGTACTGCATTGTTAATTCTGCAACCATAACAGCAAACAGACACGAAGAAACGGACCAGTAAAGAAACATAAGTCAATGAACACACATTTTACAATGAACATTTATGGTATTCCTGTTATGAATAATGTATGTATTAATGTGTTGTAAATATCGCACACAAAATAGTGCTATTTTAATTTTAAAGTGTAAAAAGTAAAGTTTTTGAGCCTTGTTGATAATAGCCCGGTAGCGAGAACAGGAATGCATATTATCGATCAGCATATCGATAGCAAATAGGAGGTCGACTTTGCACATTGGGAATTCATTTGTTTCTAACTGACCAATATATTTTCCAGCTTGCGACTAGAGTAAGCTCTAATGGCTGTTTAATGAGTTATAACAGAAAACCAGTTTATAATCTCAAATTAAACTCATTTTATTTTTAACGTTAACAACTAACCTTTCTGCTGGACAAATACATTAATTATTAAAAGAAAAATTGTTAAAAACACATTTGTGAAATTGAAATGGAGTGCTATCTTTATTGTTAATCGATTGTAATATGTAATGTATTGTTTTTCAGCGATTTATGGGACATACAGTTGGCAACACTGAGTGAACAAAAGAATCGCCAGGTGATAATTAGTACATCATAATTTAATGCGTTTTAATTTAGCTATCTTCAGTAGTATTTGAGAAAACGGGTAATTTGTATCTGAGAAATGTTATTCACAGACAAATAAACGTAGATATAATTCAAAACGTCATTAAAAATATAATTTAAATATATCCACAAAGAAAATATAACCTATGGCAGATCGAAGAAAATATCCGGTAAGTACAAACATAAACATTGAAAATAAATGCTTGGAATAGCTCTCGAATGTCAATTATTTAGACTGTAAAGTAGGCTTTGATTGAGACAAAATTTAGAAAACAGGACAAACAAGATTGATTGCCTCTGTAGTCTGGAAATTAGCATGCTAACCTTCAAATCCATAAGTCTCGGCTTCATTTCCGATAGAAGCGCGCGCGTGTGTGTATGTGTGTGTTTGCGCGCGTGCGTGTGTGTGTGTGTTTGAGTATGTATGTGTCTTAGAAGCATGAATATGGGAGCGAATGTGAAGGTGTTTTAGTTGAAGGTTATAAAAATCAACGTTAAGAATCCCTGCAGTTCAGCGAGTAATAACACCATCGGTTGTTTCTCAAGTCAAAGCCCCTGATATGAACACAGAAGTTAAAGGGAGTCACACAAATGAAACAATAAGAACAATGAAAGATATACAAGTTTCAGCGGAACCATGGCTAGAACTTTGAATAATAAAACAAGGAAAGAAACGAAATTGAAATGTTGTTAAACTATACCATCCCCAGTGAGTCTTGGATATTATAAGAAACATGCAAAACAAAGCAAAGACAGCAGAAATGAGATTGTTAATAAGAGTTGAAGAACGTACTAGAGATTTAATAAGACATGAAGGAATTTGAGAGGAATTAGGCATATATAAATTATAAGAAAGGAAATACACAAAATTGAAAAGAACGTATGAATATAAAGAGTGAAGAGAGAATACCAGTTTTAATAAGAAGAAGCAATCCTCTTGGAAGAAGGTATGTAGGGCATCCTAGAAGAAGATGGGAATAATTGAAGACGGAACAGGCAGAAATAACCAACCCCCTCAGTGAAGAAAGAGACAGAAAAAGCTGTTGAAAGCAAACATCCAGAAAACAAACTCACATACATTTCCAAAGAAAGAAATCACATACTTTAAGCACCTGGTGGTTGGTAGTTTTAACAGTAGTACCAATTTGTAGAGGAAAACCTACCCTTAAAATTTTTCTCTTCTTCTATGGTTTTATACAGAATACATTTTAAAAAAACATTTTTAGAAGAAGTTCCGTGTGTGCATGTTTCCGTCAGTCTGTGGACAGCATAACTCAAAAACAAAAAATCAGGTGAAAACTAAAGTTGGTATTTAAGTTTAATATATTTTAAGGATGCGGCACGAAGATTTTGAAGAAAATTCCTCCAAGCTACGCTACCCTTCACGTGGAAATCTTTTAAACATTTTTGACTTTCGCCAAAATTGCTCTAACGATTTTGATTAAAATGACGCACATTTGAGATATTTGTATGGCAAATGAAATACATATTTTGAATTTTCTGGCTATAGCTTATGTAGTCCTGTTTAGTCTGGACGACTTTTGAATAACCCGTAAACCGCAAGAGATAGACAAAAATCTTACTGTACAAAAAATGTATATCTCCCTAAAACACACAATTTATGTCTAAATAAATTTTTTTTGTAGAGTGAACCATTTCGGAGATATTCCTTGTTATGTGCGTCAGTTTGGGACGAAATGGAATATCGTTGTTCATTTTTTTATATGTTAAGTGTGCAAAGAGAACGGAATCTCAAAGCTTTAATAGATTTGACTATCGTGCAAAACCTACTGTATTCTAATATTCTCCTTGTACCTACAAGGAAATAAACAAGATAATTTTTGCATATTTTTATCTCAACTAACACGAAGAAGATATAGAAGTAAGAGTTTGTAAGAATGGTTAGTACAAGAGTAGAGAAAGTAATGTGAGTACATAATATACTTTTTCTCTTAATCTAGCATTTTTATCACAAACCAATTATAAAGTTTACTACTTGGTGTATTTTGTGTAGTCAAAACTACATCCGAAATGAACAACGCATGTGAGATATTCCATCCGGTTTGCTTCATACCTCAATGCGTGACCCTCTGGCCTAGATAATGTTAGGTCACTTGCTTTGCAGAATGAATTCTAACCTAGTTCCGATATAGCATTCGTTCTGCCCACTGTGTGTCAGGTTCTCTGTGGTACGCTTGGTTGAAGGTACCAACATAAACACATACTTCTCTTAATAAATAAAATTATAAACTCGTAAATGAGGCAAATATATTTCACCACCCTGTCGACAATTACCAGGATAAATATCTGGGCTTATACCCTAATAGCACGTATAGTGTGACGCCGGGTGCGACACACAACAAAGAACGTTCGGGTCTAAGCTACTTCACACCGCATACCAGATCGGCGAGCAAACAAATGCGCTCAAGGTCACACTGCCTCGCGCGACTGTTTGTGTATATATAATTAACAACAGTGAGCGCGGCGCTTAGCAAAGAATTGCTGGAGCCTTCGAGGAGTGACCGGCAGCCGCCTTGTTTGTAGGCGTTCGAGAAAGATTTGCCTACGTCATAGCTGGTGTAAAATCATGCGGAGCGCGTGAAAGCAGGCCGTTTTTGAGTCAGTCAGCGTGTCAGAAAGCTCTGAAAGATACGTCGGGTCGAAGTGAAGAAGTTTTAACGAGTGTTGAGTGATTTTATTGTCAAAGTTAGTGTTTGAGAGACGGAGAAAGTGTATTTTAGATCTCAAGAAGGTTTTAAACAAGTGCGTTTTCATTTGTCTTATTAACAATCTCCGTTAGCATCCCCTATCTTCTCTCTAGGATATAAATAGGGGGCGTTTTAAGGCACTCTTCCCGTTTTTACTTGCAGCGTGATAATGAAGTGGGGTGGTGGAATTCATTAATTTTCCGCTCTTCACTCTTGTTAGCAAATGGATTAATAGAACACAAACATCCTGTTTGATGCTCACTGTTATACAAATAAAAGGAGGCCAGCGTTGCCAACTCAGCGGATTTAAATTTCTTGAAGCTGGAAAATTTCCTCGTCAGCCCACAGCCGAAAATCTGCCAGGTTTTATATAATCTCCCACTGATTGCATGTTTTAATGGTCTAAATGATTCAATTTAAGTTTTAGATGTTAACGTTTGAATAATTTAAGTAAGAAATCTTGGGCTGTTTCAATACGAGATAATAGAATGCACAGTCAACATTGTCTGGTTACTCTTGGATAAGAGAATTTGTGACCGTAACAGGATGTCGAGAGTATCTGCATCTTCTTTCAATTTTTGCATCCCAAGCCAGATTTAAGTTCCTTATATGAAGAGTAAGATAGGACAGGAAACACGTTTTGATGTCCTTAGAATAAACGTATGATGTGTTTACACTTGTACTAACCATTCTTACAAACTCTTATTCCTATATCTTCTTCGTGTTAGTTGAGATAAACATTTGTACAAATTATCTTATTCTTTATCTTCTTGTAGCAAATGAGAGCACGGTTCTCATATTTACCTGCTCACACTGTTTATTGGAGCAGAATTCATTTGCCTTGTGCAATCTTCGAGCTCGCTCTGATTCATATCTTGTTACGTAAAGTTTAATTACAGGTACAATGGCGGAAAATTGATTGAGCGCTCAAGTATCGCATCTCCCTCACGGAAATATAAGACGGTTATAGTTTCCTTCATGCCTTCGACTAGACTACTCGAAGTAATTCAAGGAACCTTTCTTCAACAAAAATCTGATGTGTTAAACTCACATGACTTTCTCTACTCTTCTACTAACCATTCTTACAAACTCTTATTCCTGTATCTTCTTCGTGTTAGTTGAGATAAACATTTGTACAAATGATCTTATTGTGTATTTCCTTGTAGGTACAAGGGGAATACTAGAATACAGTAGACTTTGTGCGATATTCAAATCTTTTAAAGCTTTGAGATTCCGTTCTCTTTGCACACTTAACATATAAAAAAATGAACAACAATGTTCCATTTCACGAAAGTTTTAAGTTTTCCGAAACTCACACACATAACAAGGAATATCTCCGAAATGGTTCACCCTACAAGAAAATTAATTGAGACATAAATTGTGTGTTTTAGCAAGATCTATATCTTTTGTGAAGTAAAATTTTGTCTATCTCTTACGGTTTATGCCAAAATCAATCCAGAATAAGAGGATGTCTGTGTACATTCCCAGAAAATCAAGATATTAGTTTCATTTGTTATGAAAATATCTTAAATACATGGTATGTCGAGATTGTTCGTTTCGTATTTCAGAGATGGCGGTTCACACAGCACTGGATGTCTGCGTTCGTTTACCGCGAACTCTCTTGACACATTCACAAACTAATGGCATACAATCAGGACCTCCTAAATACCGGACCTGACACTGTGATTCAAGATGGCGGCCTATGTGGTGGGAACTACTTGTAAACAACTCGTCTACAGGCTACGATTTCAACGCAGTAAAATAAAAATGTGGTGTAATAACACGCCTATTTTGTGAATATGGGCTGTGTTAAACACAAAAACACTGTCTTAAACATAAACTCAAGTAAACAAAAAAGAATGACATTTAATATTAAACGATAAACCATGGGCAATGAAATATATAACCTCAAATATCATTCATGCAATCTACAGGTTTACATGCCATTATGTAACTGCATTACACACTCAAATTACAAAGAAGATAGACAAAACTGCAAGCAGCATGTTACTTAAATAAAACAGAAGTGTTGACAGTGAGTTGACTCAGAATTATTAATCATTGTTTACACTGTTTTTCACATTTGTACAATGTGCATAATGTTATATACCTACACAAAACATACTATACTGGATGGCTGATATACAAATGCTGCTATTTAGAATGACCTAAAGCTACCTACTGAATTCAAAACCTTTAGGGTGAAATTTTGCTTTCACTATTACTGAGAACTTGATTACTCAGTTTGCAACAACATATTACTCAGCACTTCAGGACACTTTATTTTACAGGGGGAATCCACAAAAGCAGATGAAATATTAAAAATAATAACCGTAAAACAGCACTGTAAATGAAATACATGAAATACGTAATCTTAAATCAGTATTGTAAAGCAACATTGTGTTAGCTTAGGTTAGGTTAGTTTTGCATATGAGTGGGGTGACAGGGTCCTGTGTTATCGAAATATTTACAATTTGGGTAGTGTTTATGCAATCATTTCAACGTAAATGCATTAATCAATCATTGTACCATATATTACACTCGTTTATGCACATTTATTAGCTAAATAGCCGCCGCATAAGCGAAATAAAACCACTTCATCGACCGTACGAAATTTTCTCATAAATAAAACACGAAGCTTGAGCGCACAATAAAACTTACAAGATCGTAATCAGCAATAAAAACTGCATCCATTGCAGTATGTTTCATTCGTTTTCTCGAGCGGACGATTTTGTAAATATTTACCAAACTTTGCTATAGTCTACAGTTTTACATGCAGCAACATAACACATTTCTTCTAAACTACAGCTACACATTTAAATTACAAAGACAAAAGATAATGTACAAATATGAGCAGCATACTACTTACATGAAACAAACGGTTGGTGTTGCAGATGCCACTAATTGAATTCACTCGAAATTATTGTCTTTCACTATTCACACTATTCACCATGTTATATACACACCGGCAACTAATACTCATAACGCTGCAATTTATTGTAATTAAATACTGAATTTAGAAGCTTTATGTTGTAATTTACCTTTTGTTTTAACTGAAAGTTTCTGATTTTTAATTTGCATCCGGGAATGCAACAGTTACGGTGCATTGTCGTGTTTGAGGTTAGGTTGTAGTATGGCAACATTAATATACACTACTGGAACAGTTTTTCTTCAACAACCACTCACCACTGTAATCGTGACACAAATTGTACTTGCAAACAGATAAATTAACCACACTATACGGCTAATGTAGCCATAGTCCTAGATGGAACACAATAAACATGAACACGTGGATAGCACACGGCACAGTCAAAACGTTATTACATTTATTCCTGTTCCTATACTGCCCAAATAAAACTTTTGAAACACTCGCTTTGCTAATATGAAGACAAACTTACATAGGAATTATTATAAGAAACAATAACTCGAAGACATAGAAAATAATACGAAAAACAGCGTGTGGAAACACCTCAGAAATCATTCCCACCAGCCGACGCCATTTTTGTACAACTTAGATGGCAGTGTCAGGTCCGTTAATCTAGAAGGTCCTGATACAATACCATTACGTCATGTTTTTGTGTTAACCTAGAAAAGCACATGCATTAGGTTAGAGCTGTCAGCAATGTTACCACTACAGCTAATGGCAACATACAGTTCTCTGTTGATTCGTGGTGCCCAAAGTAAGGTAACAAGTTCACATTGTTGCATTGTTGTAGAGTGAAACATTTCGGAGATATTCCTTCTTATTTGTGTTAGTTTCGGAAAAGAAAACTTTCGTGAAATGGAACATCGCTGTTCATTTTTTTATATGCTAAGCGTGCAAAGAGAAGCTATGAAAGATCTGACTATCGCACAAAGTCTACTGTATTCTAATATTACCCTTGTACCTACAAGGAAATAAGCAATAAGATAATTTGTACAAATGTTTAACTCAAGTAACACGAAGAAGATATAGGAATAGGAGTTTGTAAGAATGGTTAGTACAAGTGTACAGAAAGTCATGTGAATTCAGCACATCATATTTTTTAAATTATTCTTTGGGAACTCGTGATGGCAATAACAATCAGGTTGTTTTACTCTTATTGTTAGTAATAGTATGAATGTTGATTTCGTTAAGCATGTTAATAAAGTATCATAAGTAACGCAAAGAGTGATTGTCAATTTATCTATAGAATTTGACTAACAGGAGATGAAAAAGTTACTTCTTTGCAGCTTCTATTTGTTACTGATAAATGAATATAGGTTTTACATCTAAATTCTTCAGACTTCTCCAGGCGGTTAACTTTTCTTTCCTTTCACGTCTACATTCAATGGAAGACGAATCCTCTTTCATTAAACAGGTTATAAAAACCTATTCTTCGTCTTTGAGAACAATCTGCAGTTTTCTGCTTTAAAGTATTGATATATTTTTCTTCTCTTCTTATTTCCTCTGAGTTTCAAACAGAATAAAAAAAGGAAACCTCATTCTGTTGGTGTATCCGTCTTGGGAAGCGGGAGACGTGGTTCGTAAGGCAAGAAATCAGTCAACTGTCACAAAAGTCTCGCCAAAACCTTGAAATGCAATTAAATTGAAGGAGTTCTCTCATTCGTTCCGAGTAAATGAGCTATTGGAATATCTTTTCTTTACTGCAAATAAGTTCCTAATTAGCTTCAATAAAAATCTTGTTCCCAACCCGTTATACGGCATTCGTGAACTTAACTTCTTACTAATTTCCTTCCACGAATTTATTTGCTTTCAATAGAGAAGGCAGCAAACTCTGTTTATCTTGCTAAGAGTTTTTATATATCAGGAAAATTAATTTAATTCCTTCCTTTGTGTCAAAATCTTGTATATGCTGACTGCAGAATACCTTTAGTGACGCCCAAAATGGAAGGCAGCTTTTCATGCTCCCACTAAATAAATGAATGAATAAAATCTGAATGTCGTATCCGCACTTAGGGTAAAACAAACGAAACATATGTTCAAACTAAGCCATTATAATCCTAACGTACGCGCATTCCTCTGGCGCAGATGACCTAGGTGCAATATTATTCATTTACACTCTGTATAATTAACATATAATTAATATTTTTCGTGGTTACACTACCGAACTGAGTACATTCCTCTTTGGCTAGACAACAATGAACAAAAGAAGTCAGCCTACTCTGCCTAAATTCTAACAGAATTATTTCAGAATTATTTTTCGGAATTACCTAAAGCTTATATTTTTCCCAAATTGAATATAATTCCTGTTTTTACGTACTGAACACGGAAACAAAATTCACTGTCAAATTGGTCACATAATATCCAGCTATTAAAGATTTTTAGGAATATTTTGTACTAGCTATCGTCCTCCTGTGGTTCTATCTTGCCTAAATGGTTTTCTTATTCATTGATTTTAAGGCAGGTGTTATCTGTATAGACCACTTTGTTTAGCGAGGCTGTAAATTTGCTTTAAGGAGGTGTTATCTCTATACGCCACTTTGCTTAGCGACGCTGAAAATTTCCTATCTAGAAAGCAGTCGACGTATAAAGACATTATAACGCACGTTTGGCTGCGAAGATATTGTGTTTAACCCAAAAATTTGATATCAAGATTTCACTGCAAATACAAATTTGAGACCTTTAAAAGAATTCCCTGTGTGTATGTTTTTAACAACACTAAAAATAATAGTCAACACAACTTTTTATGTTCTATGACAGAAACTGCTCAGCTATATATACAACTCTGACAGTTAACTAACTCGCTGCTTGGCTTGTGCCGACTCGCTTATATAGTCTCTCAATTCCTGGCGATTCTTATAGACATGTCTGGCCTTCTCTCGTAAATATGTCGACAGATTTTAGAACTCTGTGGAACGGCGTTTATTCTTAATTTTCCTTTGCCAACGGTCGCTGCAACAATACCGAATTTAGCTGTTTCAAGGATACGACGTAAAGAATTTCAAGAAAATCCCTCCTGTTCAACGCATTCTTTACATAGAACATTTTTCGGAAACTTTGATATTCTTAAAATTGACTGTAATATTTTGAAAAAAATACTATACATTTAAGATATTTTCATTACAAGTTAAAGGTATATCTTGAATATTCTGGGAACAACTCCGAAGGCCTTTTCATTCCTCCAT
Source organism: Tenodera sinensis (assembly GCA_030765045.1). Classification (NCBI taxonomy): domain Eukaryota; kingdom Metazoa; phylum Arthropoda; class Insecta; order Mantodea; family Mantidae; genus Tenodera; species Tenodera sinensis. The sequence goes on along the minus strand of CM060974.1, from coordinate 19,345,802 downwards.
AGTCTAGAGGTAACCTTAGCATGGCTTCCTTCGGAAGGGAAGTAAAGCCGCAGGTTCCGAGACGTAGATTTACGGCACGTAAATAAATTGATGTCTCTGAGCAAAATTTCATTGTCCTTCGGTCCAAAAACATAAAAAAATTAACAACAATGCTGCATTTCAAGAAAGCTTTAAGTTTTCCGAAACTCGCACACATAACAAGGAATACTTCCGAAATGGTTCAACCTACAAGAAAATTTATTCAGACATAAATTGTGTGTTTTAGCTAGATCTACATTTTTTGTATAGTAAGATTTGGTCTATCTCTAACGGTTTACCAGTTATGCAAAAGTCTTCCAGAGTAAATACGACTACAAGGGCTATAGCCAGAAAATTCAAGATATACATTTCATTTGTCATAAAAATATCTCAAATATATGACATTTTAATAAAAATCATTAGAGTCATTTTCAAGAAAATGAAAATTTTCTAAAAATTTTCGATGTAAAGGGTAGTTTAGGTTGGGGCTATTTTCTTCAAAATCTTCGTGTCGCATCCTTGAAAGACATTAAGCTTAAATACCAACTTTGGGTTTTAACCGACCTTTCGTTTTTGAGTTATGCTGTCCACAGACTGACAGACAGCCACACACGGAGCTTTTTGTAAAAGTGGCTTTTTTTTGGATTCAGGAGGTCTATATTTCTGGTGAAATCTCGACATCGAAACTTTGGGTGGAATACAATACTTCCTTCTACTTACCAGTGGAGAAAATAATAATAAATCCAAGCATATAAGCACAACAATATACCGAGGGCCTAATAGGCCCCACGCGCCTATCGGAGGGTTAAACAGCGTCCATATGGCTTTACTTTAAAAGCAAGCAGCGACGTGGTAAAAGTCACCAAAGCACTTCCCAGTGTCCATAATTCCATCATCGTGCAAATGTTGAAAATTAACTTTTTCAACTAAAACTGTCAACGGTGGCTGTTATCAGAACGTCAGCTACCCTGGAAAATATTTATAACCTACTGAAATCTCTTGCTAAAAATGGTTTAGAAAAAATGACAAGTGACTGGCAGCTTGATATTTAGAGCATTTAATATTTATTTAAAGTGTTTGAGATTTAAAACAGACACAGCGGGTGGTGCACAGCCAGCAAAGTGTCAATCACTGTTCCCCCATGCTGGGAAAACGTTATTTAAAAACTTGTTCTTTCTTTCCCTACAGAATCATAACTGCTCGGTCAGTTTTTATTCCTCATTTGCATTTTCTGTCAGCAGTTTAGGCTTGTGTTCACGAAAGAAGGTTTACATGAAAGTAGAGATTTGAAAGCATGAAATTGTCAATTTTTACCTTTTATATTACGTATAGTAAGTGGAGGAAGTATTGTATTCCACCCAAAAATAACTTAAGGGACTATGAGTATCAGACTCCGCGGCGACCAGTGCGCTTCCTGGTGCCAAGAAAATTCCCTTGTGACCGGCCACGTCTTCAAACGAAGGCTCTGTATACAAGCTACAATTGGGATAGTTAGGAAAATTGGGGCATGTGCATTTAATAAATATCAAAATTAACTGAATTAAACGACAAATAAAGAGATTTGCTATTTGAAAAACTACGCCACGCTCAAATTAGGCCTACATTTGAATTTGAATTTAACCATTTGTTTATCACATGTTCTCATATTCCGTAGGGCTAAAGAATAACCTAAACCATATAAAAGAAACAAAAAATAGTGTGGGTTAGAACCATAAACCGCCTGGTAGAGTGTTACTGTAGTATGGGTTTCTGCATTACAAGTAACCAAGTCTCTGATATGCTGAACGATACGCTGTGATAAACGGCTACAGTGCTTCATTTGTTTCTTGCCAACCAGCTGACAATAGAAGATATACTGCTCTAACAGAGTTGGTAAACATTTTCCCATAAATTCGAAGATGAGACAGTTTTAGAAACAATGTTTTTATTATTTTTTTATTTACACTACCTCCTCAACAAATATTGGACATTAATTTTTACTTTCTGCACTTATTCACAGGTTTTGAGTTCTCCTCTCCTTTGAATCCGAAAAGCACTTTAAAAAAGTCTGTGTTGCACTCATATGACTTTCTCTACTCTTGTACTAACCATTATTACAAACTCTTATTCCTATGTCTTCTTCGTGTTAGTTAAGATAAACATTTGTACAAATTATCTTATTGCTTATTTTCTTGTAGGTACAAGGGGCATGTTATAATACAGTAGACTTTGTGCAATAGTCAAATCTTTTAAAGCTTTGAGATTCCCTTGTCTTTGCAATATAAACAATGAATTTCGATCATCCATTTGACGAAAGTTTAAATATTCCAAAACTCACAGAAACAACAGAAATAATATAAATTTAATTTGCCAAAAACATATGACATTTTAATCAAAATTGTTAGAGCCATTTTCGAGAAAATAAAAAGTTTCCAAAAAATTTCTGCGTAAAGTGTGGTTTAGGGTGGAGCAATTTTCTTTAAAATCTTTGTGTGGCATCCTTGAAGGATATTAAACCTAAATACCAACTTTCAGATCATGCTCAAATTCTCACAACAGTAGCTGAATACTCAACTCTGAAAAGCTGCAGGATCGCTCACTTACTTATATAGCTGAGACGAAGTGTCGGCGAATTCTCTGGAAAACACTTTTTCTCGTAAACAAACCGGCAGTCGAAAGTTTCTTGAACATTCTGGAATCGGTCTTTGTTCCGGACCGACTATTGTTTTCTATGTCTATAGGCCGCGCGTTGCCTAGCAACGTCATGGTGTGAGGTAGTTTGACCTCGGCTTTTCTTTGTTGGGCGGTCGAGTCACAATATCATAATTATTTCGTATGATTGGGATATATAATTTGAACTAGGAATATCCTGAGTATCGTTACAATTTAAGGAATAAAAGTAGAATTTATATACCAAAGAAAGAGTATGCAATTTGTGGAATAAAATGCATTTAGGAAATACGAGCTGCACCAGCATATTAGATTATCTACCATTATTACATTAGAGTGAGCAGGATGGAGGAACATCTGAGCATCAGGAATATCTTGGGAACATATAATGGGCAAAAGACGCAGAGAAGGAACCGAGAGAAGATGCAACAATATTGTAAGGAGTTAGAAAGGTAGAAAAAGGATTGGAGAAGAATGGGAGAAAATAATTGAAGAGTGCAGGGTTCAATTTGGACTGCAGCGACAAGCAAGAATAAGAATAACAAGAGTATATGGAGCGCACTGTTATAGTAAGGTCAGATCTCCAGAGCGTACCCTGGTGGAGTCTTGATGGCATCGATCGATCGCTAGGAACCGACCACACAAGTCCTTAACTTTTTTCTTAAAAAAAAGTAAGTTCCAATTTTCATTCTTTCCCGTTTCTTCACTCAGCGTATAGTTTATCGTCAAGTGTGCCTAAATAAAATAATTATACGTCTAGTAGTTGTACTTAAATGAACCCTATCAAAGGGAAGGTTTTCACCAGTCAGAAGAAAGCACAACTATCGATTATTCTCACGCGTTCAATCGAAGAAAAACTAGTGCAAGTTTAAAAAAAGTAAAAAATCAAGAAACATTAACATAATTTATTGATTGGAGAAAATCAAAATGTATAACCTCATTTTGAGAAAATATATCGCTAGTATGTACTTCTAAGAACTGTCGCAAAGAATGAAACCTTACAACTCTAATTTGTAAGCAAATGTTCAAGGTTCAAGAAACAAAATCTATACTTTCGCGTCTGCGCACACATCAAAATTCTATATTGGCGGTTATTTATTAATAATATTTATTTATGTAATGTTATCCTTGCACACTTAATATATAGAAATATGAACAACGATGTTCCATTTCAGGAAAGTTTTAAGTTTTCCGAAACTCACACACATCACAAGGAATATCTCCGAAATGGTTCATCCTATAATAAAATTTATTGAGACATAAATTGTGTATTTTAGCAAGATCTACATTTTTTGTACAGTATGATTTGGTCTATCTCTAACGGTTTATCAGTTATGCAAAAGTCATCCAGAGTAAATACGACTACAGGGGCTATAGCCAGAAAATTAAATATATACATTTAATTTATCATAAAAATATCTCAAACATATGACATTTTAATCAAAACCCTTAGAGTCATTTTCAAGAAAATCAAAATTTTCGAAAAATTTTCCATGTAAACGGTGGGCAACTACCCAAGGTTGTGATACCTTCATTTTTTCCTATCTCAATTATTATATTTGTACTGATTTAATGTTTGAACTTACTTTTGAAGGCCTGTATACTATTGCAAGTACTTTCCTTATTCATATCCAGTGTGATGTTGGCGTACATACAGTCTCTTTGTGAAACGAACTTCTTTACTTATTCTGTGCAGTACACAGAACCTTAAAAGAATGATACTAAAGCTAGATTTGAATGTAAGGCTTCATTATCCGTACTGCACACAGCTGCTAAGTTACAGAAGAGCGAGCGAGGAGAGAGAGAGAGAGAGAGAGAGAGAGAGAGAGAGAGAGAGAGAGAGAGAGAGAGAGAGAGAGAGCTGTGTGTAGTTTGTCAGTGAGATGAAACTTAAAGCCACAAAATTAAAGCGTGTCCCATTTAATCCTGCCTGCAAAGAGCCATTCATCGCCTACTGCATATTAGTATTTCAATGTTCGCTTGTAGAATTTTCGTTTTTGGGCCATTGTGTAACTGAGAAGTACGAAGAAGTAGCTGTAATTTCAAGAGGACTTATGAATTTTGAGCTTTGAAAAGGGTTTTGTGAAGGAAGACTACCTGAAACAAAAGAGAATAAATTGCAATGTTTTACATTTTCATGGCCTCATGCAATATCTGTCGTTTATTGTTACGACATCTACACTTTCTCTTTACAACTCCAGTGATTTTGGTTGTGCCGTGGACAGATTTTTTGATTTCAATTTATTCTATGGGTAGACATAATTGACACCCAGCTTCTGATATATCATTGGTAAGTGACTAATAACATTACGTGGCCATATTGCGACGGATCTATTAAGAGATACGTCAAAAGTTGGTTTCTGGTGAAAAGCTGGCCTTCAAGTTCTCATCTCTATACTATACCACCTTGCTTTGTTACAAGTACACGGAGGGATCAGTGCAGCGTAACTGTATATCCACCTCTGTAATGGGGAGTTGACTTTAAGGTGCCATTTACTTATATTGTTTGCTTATTTTAGATTAACTTTGTGCATATACCAAACAAAGAGGCAAAAGCCAGAATTGAAACCAACATAAAAAAGGTAAAAAAAAAAAAACATAAAATTTCGATAAGTTTTAAGTCCCCTGCGTAAAATGGCAGTGGTCAATGCGTAATCAAGCCAAAATCATCTCTTAACGAGATAAACGAGAGGAGGTTACCTAATTTATTGGCATTTCTTTCAGTTCTCTAAGCTGTGGACAGATGGCACAGCATTCGGTATTACCATATATTTTCATTTTTACTACTGTTTTAGACTAAAGGTTAGAAGCTTTGGGTCGTGGTATTAAATATTAAATCAGGTATTTAAGTTAACAACTGAGAGAAACCATGAAAAACCGCACTCAGACTGGTCGGCTCACCGGATTTGAACGTAGGATCTCCCACATACGGGTTGGTTACTGTTGTTTGATGTATAAAATTCTTGTTCCCACTATTTTAAAGGCGCTTCTGTCTCTGTTACATTTGCTATGTACTGATGGAAAGTGCTAAATTGAAAAGAAAGGAAACGCACGGATCAGCAAAGGGCCTTTGTTTCATTGTGTTTCCAGTTAAGGGAAAGTTTGGAGGCACGGCCGGCGAAATCGGAAAGAGAGGTTTTAACGTAGTAGTTCTTTGTTTCTTTGCATAATTTTCATCACCTGGTTCCACTTCATGCGAGATGGAGAAAGCATTACACAACCCTCCCTCCCTCCCTCACTCTAAAACACTAACGAGAAAGGAAACAAGCTTTTTCTTCAATGAAACAAAGGCGATATTACATACATTTGGTACATGGCTAATGGACTTCACGCCTAAAACGAACACGTTCTTTTGCCACATAGAATTGAGAATAACGAGCATGATTTGCTAAGCCAAATTATTGTACATTTGTTGAAAATTACCAAATTTTCCACTTTTAGTTTTACGTGCAGTCTTATTAATAACTGAAATTATCTGTACTAATATCACAAGAAGGGTACATATGAAAAAGTCGACTGAAATTTGTTTAGATTATTCCACAAAATAATCAATAATTCATTTATAACAGTGATTTAAAAGTAAAAAACTTATAATATCATTCATACATTATAATTAAGAGTTATTACTTTCTCTACTGCTTCTGAGACGTATATATTAACTTATCGTTCTATTAGATCCTAAAACCCAATTGCGCCAAGCTTTGTTAAAATCAAACAAAAATTTTCCTTGATTATAAAGTTCACAAAATCAGAGGGAAACGCGGTGACATGAATAGGATACGCAACTCCCTCTTTCAGTAACTCAATTTCAAAATATTTTAAGCTCGCCATTCAGCCCTTTGGGCTGGAAGTCATTAAAATTCTGCCATGTTTGTAATAAAATGCCAAAAAGCAACCTCTGATATTCATGTTCAACGAAACGGGATTGAAATTGGGTGGAAAGCTCCCATATTTCCCCCTCCCTTCTAGTTTAAAAAATGTAAATAATTTATAAACTGTGTCCGTCCGGAAAAACAGTGTTTTTCAATGCGGAAAAAGCTACAAAAGTCGGTTGAGTGCTTTTGAAGATTGCTGTAAACACACGCACATGTTTGATTTTGTATATTTTGGGCCTTTCAGGATCTGAAAAGCTGAAGTTTAATTTAAAAGTAGTTACAGCGAACAAACAGTATCTAATTCCGCGGTGCAACGGCCCATTTCGTGCCAAGGCCTACCGCTCGGCTGCTGCGTCCCGCACCTCTGCCCAACTTGATATTCCTTTAATTTGTGCACTTCCTCTAAGTTCTTAAATTGGTATTTAAGTTTAATGTCTTTCAAGGATGCGACACAAACATTTTGAAGTAAATACTCTCAATCTAAGCTACCCTTTACATGGAAGATATTTCGAAAATTTTTATTTTTTTTTGATAATGGCTCTAATGATTTTGATTAAAATGTCATATGTTTGAGATATTTTTATGGCAAATGAAATGTATATCTTGAATTTTCTGACTATAGCCCCTGTAGTCTTATTTACTCTGGACGACTTTTGCATAACTGATAAACCGTTAGAGATAGACCAAATCATGCTGTACAAAAAATGTAGATGTTGCTAAAATACACAATTTATGTCAAAATACATTTTCTTGTAGGGTGAACCATTTCGGAGATATTTCTTGTTATTTGTGTCAATTTCAGAAAACTTTCGTCAAATGCAATATCGTCGTTCAATTTTTTATATGTTAAGTGTGCAAAGTGAACGGAAGCTTTAAAGATTTGACTATCGCACAAAGCCTACTGTATTCTAATATTCCCCTTGTACCTACAAGGAAATAAGCAATAAGATAATTTGTACAAATGTTTATCTCAACTAACACGAAGAAGATATAGGAATACGAGTTTGTAAGAATGGTTAGTACAAGAGTAGAGAATGTCATGTGAGTGCAACACATCAGATTTGCTTTTCTGTGTAATTAATGTTATTAATTTTAATTATCCAACTGGATTCGAATCCGAGACCGCAACTTGACAGACCAAACATAACCTCTATAACAGCATGCTGGTTTTACAAAAGTATTATTATTTCCGTGTTTTGGATACCGGTTGGATTTGTGTCAGCAAAGCGATTATAATGGTGGATAATGACGTCATCAAAGCACACTTCCAAGTAATGACCTCGACTGTAGACCTACAGATGGAGACTTTGCTGTCTCTCTCATTTTGTAATGGGAACGACGTAGAATTTGCATGGAATTATTGTTGTGTTTTTGTCATTGCTGTTTGACTGCTTCAAATTTTGCTGCTATTCCGTTAATGAGTTGGTTTCCTTTTAGTACAAAGAGCCACAAACGCAGGAGCCGTTCTTTCCACATGCGCAATTGCCGCTCTCTGCTTCAGTTGTCATGGTATTAATGCCACCCTTCTCATATCGATTCACCGCCATCCGACAACTTCGAACAAACCAACTCCTACTTTCCTAAGTATCTACATACCGTCTGGCGTCATACACTACGCTTAAAAATATTATTTATATAATAATTATTTAAGGGTTATTATATACACCTGAAGCTATTAACAGTAAAGCAATATATTACATAAGCAATAGACCAACAACGTACGTTTCAACACCTCCTCTGTGCCATTTTCAATCTATACTGAACAAGGTAACCATAAAACATGCTACTCTCAATAAATGAAATTCAAAGATGTAACTGAAGTAAATATTGATGCAATATTGTTCATTACTGGAGCGTGGAGCACGCATACAAGTTAGTTGGCCACGGAGATTGAATAATGTAACTGGTACTGCGCAGCCGTCGTATATGCACGCGCACCGGAACAAGTGTGAGTCTAATGTTGTAACAGTGTTTTATCATTGTAGCTGAATTTATTAGAGTATATTAATGACTCAAATCTCGGCATCGAATTCTTCAGTGTGATTCTGCGTTTCCGTTGTCTTATTATAACCAGAAGACGGATAACTGTGCAGAAAGGTGCAAGTTTATTACACATGTGTTCTCTCGCATATGCATAGCTGCAGGCGTCTGCTGATGCGCGTGCATATACGACGGCTGCGCAGTAACGGTTGACTATTTCACTCTCCGTGCCCAACTAACTTGTATCGGACGTGACTGCGCACGCTCTAATAATAATCTCAAACATTTTAATTATTTGAATTCCTGGAATAGGCAGCTGAACAAGAGTGTAGCAAATATGCTATAGAAGGACGGAGGTAGAGAGGAATGGGGGAGGGATGGAGAACAACAAGGAAGGTGAAAATAAAAAAAAGATCCAACATAATGAGCACAATCAGAAATTCTACTGCTGTCTAATACAGTCAGAGGGTTTTAACACTGTAAAGGTTGAGATGACATATCGAATAAAATACACGTAACGAGTAATGCGTGAGGCAGGTCCCGGGTTCGATTGACAGTGACCTATAGTATTCTTGTCGTCTTTTTATGGTCGGCAAGGCAAACATTGGCTCTCATCTCTCCCATTTCCTCTCATTTCGCCTTCCTTTGTCACATTATAGGACAACCCCGGGTCTGTACTTCTATTGTAGGCAAATAGATGGAGAAGAAGCTTGCGAGTTGGAACTTTTCGGCTCCGTTACTTCGAGCTTTCCCCAGTTGGGAGTCTCTGAGCCACGCTGCAGTGGATTAGGCGGGTCGCCGTTGGGCACCTTCCAGCCGGATATCAAGGCAGTAAATGCTACGAACTTTGCGGATTTCTACCATTTTTCTGCTGCCTTCATTTCATCCCTTCTTTAAGGGGTTTATAAACAAAATAATTGCGGATCGAACTGCTATGTGTTGATTTCCTAATCTCATCGTCAACTTCCATTATTTATGTATCGTGAATGATATACAAATATCGCAATACCCGAGTTTTACGCCAGAGAAAGGTCGGTGATATTCCGGCTGTGCCTGCATGTATGTGTTTATTGTGTTTGTCGTACGTTACACGTTAACGCATTTTCACTCGGATTTCTGGACAGATCTATAGCAGGGTGGGTTAGGTCAGTCAGCAGTCAGCAGTGTCGAGTTAATGCAGGTTATATGTTCACATTAACAAGCAGTTCGTTTCAAAGCGAGGCACTAAAATTAGTTTCGGCCTGACGGTCGGTCACTAGGTAGATAAATCACTGACAACTTAAGTTTGCAGTGCTTCTATCTCACGCTTGAATCGAATGTAACAACTGTAAATTGTGTTAGGCTGTTAATACCACACACAACAGTTCAATCTGATTCGCCGTGTGTGTGTGCCGCTTTTTAGACAAAACACACCACACGGTATAGTTCTAGAAAAAATCTGATGTTTTACACTCACATGACTTTCTCTACTCTTGTACTAACCTTCTTACAAACTCTTATTCCTATATCTTCTTAGTGTTAGTTGAGATAAACATTTGTACAAATTATCTTATTGCTTATTTCCTTGTAGGTACAAGGGGAATATTAGAATACAGTAGACTTTGAGCGATAGTCAAATCTTTTAATGCTGAGAGATTCCGATCTCTTTGCACGCTTAACATAAAAAAATGAACACCGATGTTCCATTTCGCGAAAGTTTTAAATTTTCTGAAACTCACACACATAAGAAGAAATATCTCCGAAATGGTTGACCCTACAAGAAAATTTATTTGGACATAAATTGTGTATTTTAGCAGTACCTACATTTTTTGTATAATATAATTTGTGTATCTCTAACGGTTTACCAGTTATGCAAAAGTCGTCCAGAGTAAATACGACTACAGGGGCTATAGCCAGAAAATTCAAGATATACATTTCATTTCTCATAAAAATATCTCAAACATATGACACTCTAATCAAAATCGTTGGAGCCATTTTCAATAAAATAAAAATTTTCGAAAAATTTTCAATGTAAAGGTAGTTTAGGATGGGGCTATTTTCTGCAAAATCTTCGTGTCGCAGCTTGAAAGACATTAAGCTTAGATAACAACTTTAGTTTTAAACCTACTTTTCGTTTTTAGTTATGCTGTCCACAGACTGACACACGCACACAAACGCGAACCTTTTTCTAAAATGCTTTTTTTTATTAAAGGGGTCTCAAAGCATATGTTTCCGATGAAATCTCGGCATTGAATTTTTGGGTGGAATACAATACTTCCCCTACTTACCAGTAGAGAATGTAAAAATGTAGATCTTGCTAAAATACACAATTTATGTCTCAATACATTTTCTTGTAGGGTGAACCATTTCGGAGATATTCCTTGTTATTTGTGTCAGTTACGGAAAACTTAAAACTTTCGTGAAATGGAACATCGGTGATCGTTTTATATGTTAAGTGCGCAAAGAGAATGGAATCTCAAAGCGTTAAAACAACTGACTATCGCACAAAGCCTACTGTATTCTAATATCCCCCATGCACCTACAAGGAAATAAGCAATAAGATAACTTTATTGCACTTCTACTTGATCGGGGAACCGACATAATACAAAATATCCTCCTTACAGGGCCGAGGTATATTGCTTTGCAACATTTTACTTTAAGAAAAGTCCATGTTTACTGTTAAATAGTTTTATGGCTTGAATTTGCCATCACACAAGTTGGTCACCTTTTGTTTTATGTGGGCCCACACCATCGTTTACCACAGACCCTCTGGCCATTGATGTTTAATGCCTTAGACAATTGAACTCAATTCCAGGGAGCGTTAAAACTGAAATTAGTTCAAGAATGCTCTGAAGAATAGAAGGTCTAAAATAAATTCAATTTGAAAGAGTTATATTGAATATGTCACCAGGTAAAACGTCATTTGTTTCTGATGTAAAACCGCAATTGGTACTTGCCAGATGACGCGCTGCCGCCACGTATGCTTTAAGAGCATTATGAGGCCCCTGGTTGATAATTGTGTTGCAGAACTGTGTTGCTGACGGGAGGGTAATTTGAAAATAGCACAATGGCATAAAATGTGTGTATGTATGTGTTTGTGTGTGTATGTGTATATATGTGAGTGTGTGTGTCAGCCAGGGTACCCCGACCAAGTGACCCCGAACTGATGTATCGATCGTGACCCTCAATGGGATGGGGGGGGGGGGACTTTACTTCAAGCAAGCTCCGTATCAAAGTGCATGCCAAGGATGACACACATTCTACACTTTTAACTACAATGGCAAAGGCAACAATTAGTTTTCATATACAATTAAAATCAGTAAAGCTCAAGGTAAATCTCGCCTACCACCTAGGCGGCCCGGGTTCGATCCCAGGGACCCGCATGTGGTATTCGTGGTGGACGAAGCGGCGTCAGGGCGGGTTTTCTCCGGGTACTCCGGTTTCCCCCGCCATTTCATTCCACCGGTGCTCCATCTTCATGTATCATCAGTGTCACCGCCTGCGGTGCCGTAGTAGTAAAAGCGGGCGTTAAACACTACAACAACAACAACAACTCAAGGTAAATAGTGAGGTTATGTCTCCAAGCTTTAGTGTTAAACGTACTTAAAGAATTTTCTAAGAATCTGAACTGAAAAAAGAAGCATTTAAAAGCACTCTGTGCACGAGTAAATAGAGAAATTTATTTGTTCCAATACAGAATTTTATGAGTACTATTTTCATAGCGCTCTGCATTTTCTTAAACATATACTATTTGATTATTCGGCACATTAAATTGTTTTTTTTTTTTTTTTTGTTTATTTAATATATCTTGGAATTTAAGTTCAGTAACTTCAAAAGCCACAAACAAATACTTTCAAGAAAATCTCCCCCACACAAAACAGCCCTTTAAATGGGAAAAGCTTCGTCACTTTTTATTTTACCCAAAATATATACACATAAATACTTTGATATAGGAAACAGAGACTATCAATAAACTCAACTGAAAGTTGGATATCGACTTGTGTAAACCACGCTGCAAGACGATTTGGGATTTACAAATATTCTACTCTCCTGTAGCGCTCAATTATTTTTTAATGGTTGTAGGTACCAACTTGATAAACTTCAGCATGAAAATTGCCATATCTGCTTTTTTTCATGGAAATTATGCCATCGATTTTACTGTGCAACTTATTACATTCACGCGGTTTCTCTACTCGCTTTTCTTTTACAAAGCATAATCATATGTATCTGTCTACTGCCTCTTCAGCATAGAACTCATACGATTTTCTATATGGTTTAAACAGAAGTGAAACATTGCTTTCACACAATTTTCTCTATTCGCTTTTCTTTTACAAAGCACGTGACTTGTTACATTCATATAGTTTTGTCTACTCGCTTTTGTTGCAGAGAATTGTTCAACATTGCTTTTGCATAGTATTTTACCGGTGTTTTATTTGTTTATTTTGTGTAGTATTTTTAAATATGTCCAAAGAAAGATAAGGCGATTGTGGAAGTGCGATCTAAGCTTAAAAATCGTCAAACCACGATCAACGCCGGTATTTCAGGTAGTATAAATATAGCTAGATATGGAGTTAGAGCTCTGGAAAGCGTTTTTCTGAATCTCATGCAGCGAATACAATTACCACACTGTGAAATATTAATAAACTTAATTAATAAACGCAAATGCTGAGTATACACCGATGTAGCAATGGAAATACAGAAAATTAACAAAGTAAATTACTGAGCTCGAAGTCTTGCATAAAGAAGAGCTTTGGTCTGGAAAAAGCGCGTTTTCATTCTATTCAGCTTTAGCACTCGTTGTTTTCTCTTGTGAATGTAAAGAAATCGGGCTAATTCGCTGACGTCAAAGGCAGCATTTAAAGCGGGTTGCTAAGGCTGAGATGGATAAAGGGCAGGCACACTGTGTCACGCAATCTGAAGGATTGAAGGTAGGTACCTTCCTATCTCCGGGGAAATTTCCGATATCGGTTTCTATGGCACTGCTACAAAACATCCTGCACCGCTTGTCCCCAGAGAATCGAATTCAAATTACCGACCGAAAGATACCCAGCATGCTGCAAACAGGAAGTAAATGAACTATTACTGTAGTCGAAAACAAACGCGTCCAGAAGCCAAATCGCTTCAATTTCCAGTCTGATGGCTTGGAAACAGACCTTGCAGCTAAGATAAGTATATATAACTCCTCAATCCAAAATATCCATACACTTCTAGACATAAACCCATAAATTAGAAGATGAAAATCTGATGTGAGTTAAATTATCACTGCTCTTAGTTCTCAGGCTGTCGAAGCTGATAAGAAACACGTATGGAAGCTAAATGTGAGTTTAGGTTGGGGAAACAAATATGTAGCTGTCTTAATTCAGGTTGGTCCCGTGTTCACAAGTCCCAAATATGAATTAGAATTAGAACAAATAGCTTCAAAAACACAATTCTCAAATAATAATGCTCTTTTTGTGTAAAGAACACATTTTCTACACTTCACTAATGTATAGAACGACAATTCTGGAATCTTCTTACAAGAGAGAAAAAATTTAGACAATTACTTTTCCATAACTATAGGAAACGAGTGAAGCACGATCTCTCGTTGCCTTTATTTCATTGGTCTTTTAACATAGATGTTTTAGATGGCTTTAGACATGAAATGGTTAAAATTCTCAATGTTTTTTTTATAACATATTTATGAATTATTCTATCAATCATGACAACTGTGTCAAGTGGTCACTTGCATTGATATCTACCTTATATGGTCGAGTTTTTAAAATTATTTCATAATCAGACAAATAATAAAATTTAATTTTAAAACACATGAATTCATATACCTTTTTCTCAAAAAGTATGAGAAGTAGAGAGCTGAAATTGTCACTATATGTATGGAGCACATAGTTGAAGTTTTTGAATAACAATAGTAATAAAAATAATAAATTACATATTAGTGCAGGCTTGGGGAGGAGGGGTGATAGGAATGCAATCGACTATTTACCCTCTCCACTTCTCTGAGGTAGACAGACTACAGTGGGAGGCGTGACCTAGTAGCTAACCGCTGTGGACGGGGTCTAAACTACGATTTAGGGAAAGTGACACAATGTGCCGGTTCTCACTACCTATGTACTAGTGATATTAGGAAAGCAACGAAATTGTACATTTTCCACAATTTTTATTTTTGACTGTGTAAATCTATTTTTAATTTCTAGTAAAATGATATACATAACTAAATAATTGAGTTTCTGAAGATATCTGATTATACCAAAAAGAAGCATGGAAAAGTGTGATTTTGTCTTGAAAGCAGTTTCATAAGGTGCATAAATTTACGCGTTTTAAGAATATATTTTTTTCTGCTTGTGCACTGGTCATGATTTATGGAATAATTCACAAAGATGTCACGAAAAATCATTGAGAACTTTAAGACCAGTGATAATTTAAGTAAAGTGTAATTTCTCTATGTTCAGACTACCTGGTCCCTTTAAATCTGCAACTGTTATGGACCCTGCCCTCTTCTGTCGTGTCTCCTCTGGTCCCGCCACCCTTAGTAGTTTCTCATTTCACCTCTCCCTCCCGGTGGACGCCTCATGAGGGCCACTCGCTCAAAAGATATTTCATAAATCGAGGTGCTAAAATTTAGACCTGAAATATTTAAACATAAATTCGTATTCTCACTCAGAAGGTGAATCAAGATGTCTCTGATTGAAAGCCAAGTTCTGAACATGATCTGGTGTCCATGCTGTGATTACAGGAATACCAACACCAGCTTGCTTTTGTACCCTATAGCATCTTGAATAATCTACGATTTTCTGTGATTATTCCGCTGGTTCACTTGCCACTGTGGATAGACCGAAATTCCATCTCCGGCAAGCGTAAATAATGGACCCAGAATTCCATCATTTACAGATAGAGGTATCCAATTACACTAATCTACTCGGTGGTATTATGCAATTGTAGCTTACCGTCTATGTTGCCTTCAAAACACAGTGTAATGGCCCATTATCTGATATAATTCGCCTACTGGATGTAAGTAAATTCATGTGAATGACTGTAGACCAAAAGTGGCATAGATATTCCTAGATACCGTTTAGTAAAACACAAATGTTCATGGAAATGCTTTTGGATGATGAAAAATTAAAAGCAGTTTGAAATCTACATCAAAGCGGACACTTTGTTTGAAGTCAAACGTTTGCATCTGACATTTCAGCGGACGCTAGTGATTCAACTGCTGTAAAAACGTTTTAATCTCTGGTGTTTGTGGTCTGTTCACGGTTATGACAGCTTAAATAACACTTACAAAGTAGGCAATCGTCACAGAAGTTCATTTACTGACTTTGTTTGTTAAAAGTAGACGGAACTGTTTGAAGTACACCAAATTCTTTAAACTAACCTCAAATACCAGTTCGTTTTACCACCACCATAACGCTAGTGTGCCAGATATGCGCATGCGCACTCGTCTCGTGATTCATTGTTTGTCCACTGACGCCATTACAGCAGGATCGTGTTATGTTTACAGCTGTTAATGATTTTCAAAATGTTTAAGACAATTTATGGTCCCACCGACTGAAGTGCGTTGAAGGAATATGAAGCCAGTTGAAATTCCTCGTCAACTCGTAGAGATGTAAAGTGTAATGACAAACAGAATAGTAAGCAAAATAATGGACGATCCAACGAAGCATTGAGTCTTCTCTTGTCACTGATGTTTTGGTTGAACAATTGGATGAGACAATTCGTGAAAACAGACTGTTCACAGTAACAAGCCTTTGTGATGTATTTCCACAAATTTCAAAAGCTATTTTGTATGAAATTGTCACAATCCGCTATCCTCACTAACAAAAGTTGATTCCGCACTATGACAAATGCCTGAACAATAGTGGCAACTATTTCGAAAAATAAGTTAAGGAATGCCAATTAACAATCTGATATTAATTATTATTAGCATATCATACCAAGCATTGAAACAGAGCTGCTACTGGTTGTGCTTGCTTCACGCCAGTCATGTCAAACTATCTGCGCGCGCAGTGGATGCAACGCAGAAAAGTGCATCTTACTTGTTGATGTTGATGTTTAAAGCTAAGTTTTTCAGTATGTTGTTTGGCAGTGAAGGCTAATTTCATATTTTTAACTTCTGTACGTATAAGAATACAAGCCGCCTTTTGAACAGTAATGTTTGTGAACTTGTAAGAGAAAAATACGCCAGGAAACGAAGGCCGGGTATGCACACTGCACATGTGCTTCCGCGTGGTTCACCACAAGGAAAGCACATGTTGTAAAGAGAACGCTGCATTTCCTGGGAACTTACTGCTCCGATGCTTGTAATCAACAAACTGGGAATGCAGAAAGAATAGTGACTGTTCTGTAACTTTAATACTTACCAGTTGGTGAATTATAAAGTTCTATAAAAACTACAAAAATTAAAAAAAAAATTTTTTAAAGTTAATAACTTTTATTTAATGAACCAAAGCATTGTAACATTTTTGGTGCCCAACATTGTTTTGAGACTACTTACCTATAACAAAATAATATTTAAAATTATCAAAATTTTGAAATCTCCATCGTGTGGAGCAGTTTAGTGCGCTACCAAAACAATAGCTGGAAAATATAATAAATTTAAAGGGGTTGAAGATATTACAATGAAAATTTGAAGACATATTATTACTTATATATAATATGTCTCATAATTATGAGGTTGAATAAAATCCGCTAATAATGACAGAAGTACGTTTCAAGCCCAATAAACAATTGCATAGCCACACTGAGTTTCCCTGCAACATTCGCCTAGGCACATTGTATATTTATACCTGTTTATTTCAACTTGTTGAACCTAAAGGCTCCCTGGATTGCAGTGACGTCATGTCCGACCATCGAAGGCACAATTAAACATGAACACCCGGTAGTCTACAGTAACGCATAAAATACGCACAAGCCATGTGGAAATATTGATTCAAAAAGGATTTGCATACACGATTATTGATTAAATTACGCAGATGGAGGTATTTACATAAGTAGCACATTACAAAACAGTGCTGCCAACCGTGCGCTGACAAGGTAGTTGCATAATCATCATTCCACTCAACAGTTTGGGGATTATGTTCCATGCCTCTGTGTGTGACTTAAATTAAACAGAAGATAGACTAGCCCAATTCTAGGAAAGCTAATGTCGATATTTCACGAAATGAATTTTTGAGGTACTCTAATCCCCCTTCAAAATACTTTTTACTTTCTCTGTTACGCATAGTAAGTAGGAGAAGTATTGTACTCGACCCAAAATTTTTATGTCGAGATTTCATCGCAAATATATGTTTTAAGGTCCTCTAAATCCAAAATAAGCAGGTTTAGAAAAAGGTGAGCGTGTGCGTCTGTGTGTGTCTAAAAACAGCGTAACTCAAAAACAAAAAGTCGGTTAAAAACCAAAGTTGGCATTTAGGTTTAGCATCTTTCAAGGATGCGACACGAAGATTTTGAAGAAAATAGCCCCATCCTAAACTACCCTTTACATGGGAAATTTTCGAAAATTTTAATTTTCTTGAAAATGGCTCTAACGATTTTGATTAAAATGTGGTATGTCTGAGATATGTTTATGCCTAATGAAATCTGTATCTTGAATTTTCTGGCTATAGCCCCTGTAGTCGTATTTACTCTGGACGACTTTTGCATAACTGGTAAACTGTTAGAGATAGACAAAATCATACTACATAAAAAACGTAGATCTTACCAAAATACACAATTTATCTCTAAATAAATTTTCTTGTAGGGCGAACCATTTCGGGGATATTCCTTATTATTTGTGTCAGTTTTGGAAAACTTAAAACTTTCGTGAAATGGATCATCGTTATTCATTTTTTCTATGTTATGTGTGCAAAGAGAACGCAATCTCAAACCTGAAAAAGATTTGACTATCGCACAAAGCCTACTGTATTCTAATATTCCCCTTGCACCTACAAGGAAATAAGATAAGATAATTTGTACAAATGTTTATCTCAACTAACACGAAGAAGATAAAGGAATAAGAGTTTGTAAGAAAGGTTAATACAAGAGTAGAGAAAGTCATGTGAGTGCGCCCTGTAAGTTCCCTGAAGGGATGTTAGGTAATTGTAGAATGTAGGCGCCTTGGCTTTACAATATCAGTCTCCCTCAGGTAATAAATTCCCATAGCATGTGGAAAAGAAGTGTGTGTGTGTGTGTGTGTGTGTGTGTGTGTGTGTGTGTGTGTGTGTGTGTGTGTGTGTGTGTGTGTGTGTGTGTGTGTGTGTGTGTGTGTCTGTAACAGCGGGGTCCTTGCAAGATGTCTACCTTACTAATGGCTTTCTGATGTCCCCCCTTCCTTCCCTAGTGGTAGCAGGAGATCCTTCTCCTCCAGCCAATCAATATCACCTTCAGCAATGTGCCAGTATCACACAGAAATTACTGTCTACATGCCGAGGAAGGTAATACAACCTCTAAAAGGAAATTACGCTTTGGCGCGCTATTATAAAGGAAGTTTAACCTCCCGTTTATTGTGGTCGAGGAACAGAAGAGATCACGTTGGCAGAGAATGGGGCTACATTTGTCAGCAGCTTCGTTTCATTTTGATCCACCTTTATGCACTTTAGTATGGCAAGCAGGCGAAAAATATAACGCCTATAGATATTTCACAGGAAATATATGTTTTAGAGGTCCCGGATAAAAAGGGATAAATGTCTAAATTCTATCTGTATGTGTTTCTGTGAGCAGCACAACAAGAAACAAAGTCGTATAACTAATGTGACATTAGTCTACAACAATATACAGACGAGAGGGGACCGGGTGGCCGGGAGCAGTTGTGTGTGTGCGTGGCCAATGCGACGCGATAACAAAAGGGACAAAAAAACTGGAGAAAGACTAAGAAAGGTTATCAGAACTGTGATAGTAGAAAGGAATATAGACTATGTTAACAACGGGACATTAATTCTGCATTTCCAGTAACATTTAGAGGACAACAAAGTGATAGAAAACTAACTGATTATGAATTTTGCGGGGTTTGTTGTAATACTATTGGATTTTAATTATCTTCCAAAGATGACACAGGAAGACCTTAAAGAAAATCCTGCCACCCCTAACTACCGCTTAATGTTTTCGAAATTGCTTATATTCTCAAAAAATCAATTATGCTTTTAATTAAAATACCACACATTAAATATATTTCCATGACATAAAATGAAAGATAGGCAAAAATTTGAAGCGATAGTCAGATGTTTAAATGATCCTTTCCATAACATCACAAGAAACATCTAGATGGCAACACCACCCCAAGAAATTACAAAATTTTGAAAAAATCAAAACCAATAACAGCGAATACCTCGGAAATAGCTGATACCACAATAAACGTTATATGAAATAAATGTACTTTTTAAAGGAGTGTGCATTTTTATTTATTGTCACTTTCATATCTGCGTCTTTTCGTCACATAATGGAGTTGCATAGATTACATTGCTACAACAAAGTATTCATTAAGCAAAAATGTAAATATTAGGCAAATAATAGCAGTAAATAATCAGAGACCACATGCCATTAATTACATGTCATGTAAGTTTCCTTTTACCTCTTATGTTTACAATAATTATTCCGAAAGAAGAGAGCTTCATAGTTCCTAGTAAAACTCAAAATTTTACTTGTCTTGCGAATATCATAAAGATATACCGTTTTAATCCAAAATTTTAAAACCATTTTTGAGAAAATAAAAAACAAGGAATGCTTTTTATTGAAGGTATAGTTTGGGATGGCGAGCTTTTCTAGTATAGCTGTATGCTCTAACCTTGGAGAAAAACAGAGCTTTATAAATTTAGGTATTTTACCGATTTTTTGTTTTTGATTAATGGTCAGTCACAAATATATACAGTGCTTTTTGAATCAGTGCTTTTTACTTTCTCTACTGGTAAGTATGGGAAGTATTGTATTCTACCCAAAATTCGATGTCGAGATTTCACCGGAAATATATGTTTTGAAACTCCCTGAATAAAAAAAGCATTTTTAGAAAAAGGTCCGTGTGTGTCTGTGTGTCAGTCTGTATGTCTGTGTGTCAGTCTGTGGACAGTATAACTCAAAAACGAAAAGTCCGTTAAAAACAAAAGTTGGTATTTAAGTTTAATGTCCTTCAAGGATGCGACACTGCCCTTTACATGAAAAAATTTTCAAAAATTTTGATTTTCTTGAAAATGGCTCTAACGATTTTGACTAAAATGCCATATGTTTGAGATATTTTTGTGGCAAATGAAATGTATATCTTGAATTTTCTGGCTATAACCCATGTAGGCGTATCTACTCTGGACGACTTTTGCATAACTGGTAAACCGTTAGAGATAGACCAAATCATACTATACAAAAAATGTAGATCTTGCTAAAATACACAATTTATGTCCAAATAAATTTTCTTGTAGGGTGAACCATTTCGGAGATATTCCTTGTTATGTGTGTGAGTTTCAGAAAACTTCAAAGTTTCGTGAAATGGATCATCGTTGTTCATTTTTGTATATGTTAAGTGTGCAAAGAGATCGGAATCTCAAAGCTTTAAAACATTTGACTATCGCACAAAGCCTACTGTATTCCAATATTCCCCTTGCACCTACAAGGAAATAAGCAATAAGATAATTTATACAAATGTGTATTTCAACTAACACGAAGAAGATATAGGAATAAGAGTTTGTAAGAATGGTTAGTACAAGAGTAGAGAAAGTCATGTGAGTGCAGTGGAGTCTTGGTATCAAATTTTTGGCTCTGTTGCAACACTTTATTTATTGTAGGAAAGTACTAAAGAAGGTAAAAATAATAAGATACTTTAGGCATGCTGAAATTGTGGTATAACTTCTAGCGCTAGAATGAAAATCGCTGTGCTACTGTGCGTATCTATGCAACATCATATATCCATCCCTCTTGCAGATATTTTACAGATGCAAGATCGGCAATCAATAAAATCTGGGCATCATCATCACATAACAAGCATTTCACTAGAAATTCTCAGCTACGTTTTCAATTTCTCCTTAATTTTCCGCTCGAGAAGAGCATGTTTAAGGGTAGGAGAAGCCAAATTCTTTGAATTTTGCTGGTTAGCGAAAATTGAGTTTAGCGGATTTGCCGCTCAGCAAACGACCAACAAGATTAGATGTTGGCACAAGGGGGAAAAACTCCGAGGGAGGGAATATATTCCCGTGGAGTACTGGGCGCGCAGAGCTGCATGGTGAAAAAGGTCGATTTATTACACAACAGAAATATTACAGCATTACTGCTTATGGCAAAACAGACAGAAAACTTAAATTCTCCCCAACGTTTATATCCTATGCAACAATGCTACCGACTTTCGAAAGTACCTAATGTGACAAACAGCTATTTTCGGGCAACGGTTATGTTACAGTTACACGCAACAGTTACCAGTAACGATTATCTTGTTTTCACGACTTTAATGCATGCAGTTACATTATATTGTCAATTGGCAATTACGTTTCAATATGAAACAATGTCGAAAAAGTTTTTTAACATCTAGATCTTCCGGAGATACATTTTTATGGGACTCTTTGGATCTAAAAAAGCATTTTTATAAAAATTAGACTTGTTTTACACAGAGTTTGCTTATCCTCTCACCTTGTCTTTTGGTTGGTATTTAGCGTTGTTAAAAGGAAGACTCGAGGAGACAGAAATGGTGGGAACAATTTGTGCAGCATCCAAGATAAACGATAAAAGTTTAGTGTCTGTCTGTGGACGGGTCTCTGGCTGTGCGCCTGAGCCAATAAAACGTTCATTTAAGGTAAAATGGCTACCACCTGTTCGAATCCTTAATGGCATCTTCACAGCACTGGCACTTTCAGAAATAAAAATACTGTTTCTCGTTTCGTTACATGATTATAACCACAAAGACTATAGTTTTACATGATAACTATCGTAAAGTGTAAATTAGTTGCGAGTACCCCTTAAGTACCCCCTTTTGTGTTACCTATTCCCATTCTCTATGTTTTCTTGCTCTTTTTCCTTATCCATTTGTTTACTTTTCCCACTATTTTCCCTATTTTTTGATATTATATATTATATTTGATAATATTCCTGGGCGCATCCAAGCTAATCCTGCTCTCTCTAGTTTAGTAAATATATCTACATAGCCGTTTCTTATCCATTATGTTTTTATTTTTGTATATAAGAGAAACGACTTTTATTTTCTAGATATCACCATATTTCCTGCTTATCTTTGCCCTTCATCATCTTTGTCATTGATATACCAATTCGCTTTCTATAGTTAAACATACCCGATTGCTCGTTCCCAATTATATTTGTTTCATACATACTTTTACAATAGTCTCACCTTATTTTTCTATGCCTATATTAGTATTTCTATGTTTTCTGAGTGCCTCAGAGGCTGTCTTCTCAACGCAGATACCTCGGATTTAAATAGATTCCCAAAACACCGTAAATAAACCTAAGCTTTTGTTTATTTTTAACCATAACCTTAATCTTTTGAGTTATTACTTTTTAAAACTGTATAAAACTGCAAATAAATCTAGAAATTTTAAACGATAATTTAAAATTTATCTTCTTTTGAACTGAGGCTAATAAAGCAAGGTTATGTAACAAATTTCTACGTCATAATGCATTTTTAAAATGTTTATTTTTAAATTTGCATCGTGTGGAGGTTAGGTATATTATAATAAAAATTAGCATAAAAATGTAATAACTCGGAAACTAAAAGAGTGGGATTTAAATCCATCTAATCTTTACATGACAGAACACTGAAAACAATGTGTAGTATTGCCTTAAAACTTCAAATGACTGTAATTAAAGTTGAATATTTTATAAATTTCACAGACATGGATCCTGTCTTTTGAGGTTAGAAGATGCATGCTAAGGTTGTTGATTTGTGTAAGAGGAGAGTGGTAGATGCATTTGCCGTTAGAAAGCGCTATCAATAACAGGTGGCACTACCCAAAATCTTGCTGGTCTGTGAGTCCCAAATCCTTTCCTTCCCGTAGCACAAAGCATTCCACTTAGCTCCTTTATGTCGGATCGGATATTCTACTTTGTCCCAAGGGAAATGCAATTTCTGTTCCTAGGGCATTTGTCCGGCTCTAATGCTTTCCTGCAACGTCGGAAGGTACTTTAGGAATAGAGCTTAAGGGAGCAATGATGACTAATGAAACAGATTAACCAGCCTGCGTGAAGACCACTAAAGACATGGTCAACACTACGAGAGAGAGAGAGAGAGAGAGAGAGAGAGAGAGAGAGAGAGAGAGAGAGAGAGAGAGACAGAGAACGCGTCGAGGCGACTGACTTACTAAGCCCCTATTCACAACCGTAGGAATAACGTAAACTTAAACTCATTTACTCTTCAAAATTAATACCCTGTTCTCATCCAAGCTAATCCTTCCCTCACAGTTCGCTGGAATATAAAACAAACTGAAGTTTTTCTGTCTAATCTTGATACGACTGTCACAAATTCTCTCTTCTTTGGAGCCATTTATTGCAATCTTTTCATAATCAAAATAAAATAATCTCAATTAAAAGTTTTTGAACTCTAGAAGTAACCTTATGAACTCCTAACATCAATATCCTTTGGGAAACTCATTTAACTTTCTTTCAGTAATAATCAATTGGAGCGTAAAATAGTAATGAACCGAATCTGGACGTTTCTCATTCCGAATTGCGGTTTTTGCTTCTGTGCGTTGTAAATAATTGAGTATAAGTCACAGAACACCTACTAGTTTAAGTCTAGAAACTTCTTATGTAGGAATTTTTATCCATTATGAAGTTTGATAAACATCTATCATACAATATAAATGTAATAACACTTTATTTTATAGTTGTATATCACTAATTTGTCTTCGTTATGTGTTTTCACATTAAAAACGTGTTATAAATATCTTCCATTACTAAGTAAGATGGCTCTGCAGTCACATGGGAGGCTCGCATTTCGAGGTACCGGGTTCAAACCCCGTGGGTCATTTTAAATCTAAAACGATAGTATAAATGAAAAATACACGGGAATAACGAATGCTATACCATCTACCCACTGATAATGAAACCAGATAGACTGGATGGCACCCTAATGCCATCTGATAATAGGTTTTAGAGCTCAACTTTTTTGGTACTGTTATTCCGAAGCATGTAATAACACAGGCTTACTACAAATGATTCATTCGTTTATCAAATGCTATATTTTCCAAAGTATTACACAGAATTATGATTGATAGGCACATCAAAATAACCACAAACAACGCACCAAGTATGGATTGTGTGCAGCAGATGGCAGCACGAGTGTAGTGGCGTCACAAAATGGCGACAAAACAACAAAAGAGTTTTTGTGTTGGAATATGAGATATGTGCAACGACATGCAAACACAGCATTTTGCTGTGGTATCGCCAATTTAAAAACACTGGCTTTCTGTGTTGACACGTGTTGTGTTACACAACGGACCCACTTAGAACATTTGTGGAGTGTGAGGAGAAAATTTGTTAGGTTATGGTTCTTTTGATACATCAATCATAATTGTAGGTGTAATGCTTTGAATAATGTAGCATTTTGTAAATAAATAGATTATTTGTAGTAACCTTGTATGACCTTGGTAAGCGCGTGCGTAGTGCGTGTATATGTATGTGGCGATGATAATCAGGGAAATCAGGTAATTTTCCTCACTATCCATTCATACGCCGCGTATTAGAAATACCTGCCACAGTGCTTACATATATTACTAGGTATACGAGAAGTTTTGTAAAACTGTTTCATTATTTCCTTTTATAATTAGTTATATTACACCCTTTTTAGAACAAATATAACTTAAATATAATAACGAAACTAAACAATTTTTCATGCTCTAAATATATACCTTACCATAAACTGGTATCCAGGTTCTATATAGCGTTTCACTCTTAGAAGACAGTATGGAGTTAAATGGGACATCTCTGTCTCTATCTAGCACATACAAGTTGCCATTAGCCGCGTCCTTTTCTACCCTCGCTCTGTTGCCAGATTCCTGATAGCATGGTATAAATATTCATTTGTTATAAATTTCAGGTTTGAACACATTATCCTATGCAGAATTTTTTTTTTCTCTATCAGGTTATATCCTGATATATTTTATATATGTGCACTGCAAAAGTTACGCAGTGTGAAACTTTTTTGTTATTGAGTTTACATCAGGGAACCAGCGAGAACAAATGTTGAGGAAGGTTGGAGAAAGTTTTTAAAATAAACCAAAAGGCAGTAACCTCTTTCTTTTATCCAGTAGGGCAAACAAAAGGTATTCATCTATTCAGCGTCAGTCCTGACACAGAAGATAGTATAAGGAGCAGCACTAACATTAGTTCGAAAGAAGCCGTGTGTGTAACTGTGAGCTGTTATTGCGTTATTTGTTTAATATATTTGTAAATATTTGTAGTTATGGAGGGTGAAGCTAGGAAGGGACGATATGTTGGTGAATAAAGAAGTAAGGAACGCCAAATAATTATGAATGTGTTAGATTATTTTTGAAGTAAAATGCGTTTAAGGCAGTAAAAGAAACAGCTAAGGCTGTTGAGTGTTCAGAAGCAGTAGTGTATAGGATTAAAAAGGAAGTAATGAAAGGTCTCTAAGAACGCCATCGAAAAAGAAAGCAAAAAGGGCGGGACTACACAAAACGCTAGGTTAACGCAATATGATTGAATAGTGCAAGGTGGAGTGCGGCGAATTGTTCATTCTTTACAGTTTGCAAATATTCCACCCACGCTGAATGTAATTTTGTCACAGTTCAACAGTGATGAGACCCTACCAAATTTCTCAAGGGCCACCCTGATTTGGGGTTCGAATATGAAAGAAGGGCTAACAAGTGCATATTAATAGAAAGAGACGATATCGATATCATCAGATGGCGACATAAATATCTAAAAGACGTAAAAGGTTTAGGGACCAGGGGAAATCAATTGTTTATACAGATGAGTCATTTGTAAATTTAGGTCATACAGTAACAAAGGCGTGGAGGGATACCAAAGTTAAAAGTGCCCGTCTCGTCAAGCAGCAATTGAAGGACTAAGTACAGGACTCAGGCCACCTCGAGTCGCTCGCGGAGAAAGATTCGCAACTAGTACATGTTGCAACACTGCGCTCCATTTAACGTGTACTGTCTTTTAAGGGTGAGACGCGCTTTAGTATCTAACAGATTATCCAACCTTATATCCAGATCTTGTAACCCTCCGCAATAACCTCAGATTCGTATCAGCTGCGACTAACACAAATAAACAAACGTCTCGTGGACACCATTCTTATTAAAATTATTTGCTATTTTATATTAACTAAAACTTACAAGCTATGTTTCATCTCAGGCATCTTTGAAAACACACACAATATAAAAGGTACTATATCTTGTGGGGTGCTTTGGTTTCGGCGTATCGCGGTTAGTTGTTAAGGCTTGTGTTTGCATCAAGTGGAGCGATTTTATTCTGCCAATCAGTACAACCAACCAACCTAACTGATAGTAATTGGCTTTAGTCATTATTACCACCCTTCTGCAAATATTACTATCTTTGTTATGATCATTAATATTTACTGTATGCTTTTAAATAAATATTATTCCAAATTTTATATTTTTATTATTTAATTCAACTAGGTCTGTGTAATTTATTACAAGTTATATTTTAAAATTTCTTAATTTCGCTCATAATGCTTATGACTTTCTTTTCACATATCAATTATATGTTATGTTCATGCAACTTATAAAATTGCCTTTAGTAATAATTCTATTTTATAATTATAATTAACTAGGGACAACACCCCACCATCAATTTTAGATTGTCTATGTAACAAGAGATGGTTACGGGACGAGGAAACCGCTAGACAGGATGATATTACTTGTATTTGCCAAATGTCTTAGCTATTAGAAAGCTCCCTCCCTGGTGACGTCATTACCAAGTGGTCTATCACCCTTCCTCCCTCCCTCGTGACCCATTTTCGATTCGAGCAGTTAAACGTGGAATTGTCATACGTACAACTTCTCTCTAGTAGTCGTAATTGTTCCGTTATCACGTTTGCTTTATTCTCATCAGGCCGTGCATGACGTAACACAGGGTGCTCCACAAGTTAATACACACTCTGAAAGCGAAAACTGTACCAGCTCATGGTGCTGTACTGTAATTCCAGTTTTGTAAACTTCAACACAAACGTTATTCTGTTGTTTACGTTGCTAACTTAAGTCCAATGTTATTCGCGGTGTGTTTACTCGCTGTTAATTTCTATTACTTTTAGTTGTAAAACCGTACGAGTCACTAGTGTTATGTCGGAAGTAAAGAAAAAAGGAATGCAGACGCAGATAAACCTCCACCAAGGAGCGCTGTGAAATTTGCTGTGGTATTGTGATTGCAGAACGAAAATGAAAATTGCATTTGAAAGCTGTAACAACGAAGTTTAGCAAGGTACCCCCACCCGCGCTGGAACATTTAAATACCCTCCTTGAGCTCTAAAAAGGGCCCATATTGAGAAAACAAAAGTGTGCCATTGAAGTACAAACTATAAGCATAATAAAAAATACAAAAAAATAAAAATAAAAATTTTCGGCAATTTTCGCCAAATTTCATCAATGACACTTTTAGGTTTCATTAATTCTCCCAGTCCTTCTAATAACTGCACTTTGTACATAAGTTAAGTTTCACACAACGCCAGGTAACTTTACTTTTTCAAATTTCCATCCATTAATATTGGGAGTTAAAAAGATAATGACATACTTCACTTGTGGCATTTTATTAACATATAAAATATCCGATCTCGACTTTTGGCCCACTCTGTAGTACGCTTAAAATCACTTTGTTTTTCAAGCGACGCTATAACATCACTGTTTCTTGCCATTGTGTTCTGAACAATTTGCCACCGTTTCTTCACTCGAGAAGTGACGTCATCGTATCTGTTTCTTAGATCGGTGACGCATTTGGCTCAGCACAGCTTCCTCAGCAGACTCGATCCCGAACACGCGCAATAACAATTAAATGTAATAATAGTTAATAATATTAAATAAAACATCACTAGCTTTCTAAACAGAACTACATATAAGTTGTAAAACTTAAAACCTTTTCAATTCGGTGTTGTTATTGAAGGGAAACAAAAGGTTACTTTTCCCCCTTCCTAGTTACCCTTCGCTGATGACGTAGTAAATATGAGGGCAAGGAAGAATGCTGGGACGATTACTGTTGCAATTTGTAACGGGAAATATTGACACCAATGCCAGTCACCTTTGTCCTGCATGGCCACGCCACCAAGCCAAAGTGAGTAGACGCGGTGTGTCTGTTTTAGATTGTACTTTATAAATGTATTTATTATTATTATTATTATTATTATTATTATTATTATTATTATTATTATTATTATTATTATTATTATTATTATTATTATTATTATTATTATTATTATTATTATTATTATTATTATTATTATTATTATTATTATTATTATTATTATTATTATTATTATTATTATTATTATTATTATTATTATTATTATTATTATTATTATTATTATTATTACTATTACTATTACTATTATTATACGAGCACTGTTCCATTGCTTTCAATAAAGCTACAGTGCTGCTAAGATAAACAATTGTGCGAAATACACAAACGCACGTAGCCTGACCGAAGCACTCTGAGGAAGAAAGAAAATAGATCCACCACTTTTTAATGTTATTGGTGTTGAAAATCTGTTCGACATCGTGATTAATATTTATCTTGTAACATAGTACACTTATAAGTTTTATTTGAGAACAGGAAAAGCTCTACAGATTAAGAGTTGAGTGTTTTTAAATTGTGAACTCGTGAATAGACTATGCCAGTCGGCCAGCAAGGAATATGGTGGCTAACTTATGAGTTGTGATGACATAACCTCGTAAAAATAAGTGCTAAGTTACAGAAAACACGCTAAGGGTGTGTTAAAACTCCCTTCGTATACGAAGAGAAAGAAGCCTAAAACTGGGTTAGAAAAAGTAGACGATTTTGTGAAGTGTGCAATTCGTTCTAAAGTTCGAAAACGAACCACAAGTCTGATTTGTAAGGACACACGCACATGTTTAACTTTCTAAACGTTACATTGTTGGGTTTAATAGGCGCCATGTATGATTGTAAACGCATAGGCACCAAAATTAAAGCTACTGTTTTAACCTATTTCAGCAGATATTATAACCAATCTCACGTAACATATAAACGAGAAATATCTTTCGTTACTGAAAGCGCGCTAAGTGACACGCGTTTCCCCACGTGCCGCGCGGACTAATACATTAGCGCTGTTAGTAATTCCTTACGCCGGAATTACTTAACAACTTTGGCTTCAAAAACAATACCTATAGTAATCTTTTTCTCCATTTTGTTCATGTCGCTTTAACTATGTCACAAGCCCACAGAGACGCAGGGCAACTGTACCTTCACCTCTGTGATAGCGGATGACGTTGGGGTGCCATCCAGTGTATCTGCTTACGGTGCCATATTCGGAATATTAATCACAGATGTTCAACTTAACGTGCCTTTGGTGTTTCGTTTACATTTGGACATTCAAGGACCGTTGTCAACGGTCATATAGATACTGCGAGACCTCCATTAAAATCCACAATGGTCTTTCTAGGTCTTTGATAAATTTCTTAACTGTCCATCATTTATTGCTATCTTTTACGTCTGGCGGCAGGAGAGTAGAGGTAGAAATGGTGGAGGAATTAACTTTGTGAGAGGTGACACTAAGCTGTTTCTATAGCTTGGCCAGAAGGTTGGTTAATCAATAATTGTCCTGCAAAGCTCCTAGATAGATAATTGTATAACGGACGTACTTCTAATCAATCACCTGCATGTCAGCCTCTGTTGGAAGGGATGCTGCCATTGTTGCAAAACATTTGTTTCCTGCATCAAGGTCAGCTTCTATCTTCTCTGAATACAGAAACAATAAAATATATTTCTTGCTAGGAATTGGTAGTCAAACAGGTTATGTAAGCAGTTTCCTCATCCTGTTTACGCAGTCTACATAGGATTCATCTTTGTAGATTTCTACTTCACATAATTGTTCATCTCGACACCAGGGTTCGCCAAACAGCCATCGGTCAAGTGACTACAACGTCACCTATCCACCAAAACAGGAGTTACATTCCGCAAAGTTCCTATACGCAGCAGCGTCAAATTCGCCCATCGCCAACATTTCCGGCCCTAAAAGACCAGAATGAAACCATGAGTTAGAAAGGTCAACTGCGGGAATTGAACCCTCGATCTCCCGAGTGAGAGTCTCACGCGTTACCATAGGGCCATCTCGTTCGGCTATGGAACAGAAATACCCAATCCTTGAAATGAAGAAGAAAATTATGACTTTATTGAAAATCTTCATTTGGTAAGGTTAAGGAATTTGTAACTGTGATATGAAATGTGTTTTCCTCTTTGAGTTATGGTGAGGAATAATCCTGGTAGGAATCGAACCCGGGGCCCCTTGCACAGCAGGCAGATGCTCTACCAACTGCGCTACGGGACCAGCAACAAATAAACTTCGGAAGTGGCAATGGCAACGGCACTTGGTGTTCCCAAACAGTCACCAATCCAAGTAGTGACCACGCCCAATGCTGCTTAACTTCGGTGATCGCACGAGAACCGGTGTTTTCAGCATGGTATGGCCGTTCGCTCCTTTGATATTAAAATGTCTCTGCTGTGGGCGTTAGAACAACAAAAGAATTGTTTTATACTCAATGGACTGGTTAGCGCTTAACTCTTCTAAACAGAAAACATAAGGGTATAATTATAGTTGATTGTTGAACAGCTGTTTGTAAGAACAATTAACTGACGTGAATAGGATAGAAATTAATGATTGGATACTTTATTTGGGACCCACTCCATTGTAGGTGACAATGGTAAGCGATTTAATCAGTCTCGTATACAAGGGTCGGAAAGGGCAGGGGACGATAAAAATATTTCTCTTCTTTTTGTTGCGAATTCGCTTCAAATACGAATATGCCCTAGTGGTATGATATATTCAACGTTCTGTGAATTCTCTTTCTTTCTGTAATCAATTAATCCCAAATTACGAGACTACAATGCCCTTTCACTGTGAACAATTGCCCATTTGTGTTCGCGTGTGTTTTGTGTTTTCTGCTTCTGCCAGTGTTAGTGAAAGAGGTGTCTAATATACTCACTGCCATAACAGAACATAGGGTTTCATCTCTATTTCTATAAATAATTATGTTTTATCAGTGATGTCCAATGTTTCCT
Source organism: Tenodera sinensis (assembly GCA_030765045.1). Classification (NCBI taxonomy): domain Eukaryota; kingdom Metazoa; phylum Arthropoda; class Insecta; order Mantodea; family Mantidae; genus Tenodera; species Tenodera sinensis. The sequence continues at coordinate 19,314,141 of CM060974.1, read as the reverse complement.
GTTATGACGTCATGTTGTCCCTCATCTTTGGTTCTTGAAGTATTTCGGTTTCTTTCCCTCGTTAGAGAGGTTTGTTTATGAGTCCCATGAATGCGTCATATATATGATGTCTGTTTCTTTAATACTGCTTAACATATATTTCCGGTGAAATCTCGACATCGAATTTTTGGGTGGAATACAATACTTACTCTACTTACTTCTCAATGTAGTAGCTCCTAAACTGGCCCCTCAGGGACCTAACGAGGCTCTCTGCACCCCGGGCAATGTCTCCCAGCTGGAGAAAATACACACACCAGTACCGCGAATCGAACCCCGGTCTCCCGCTTGGTGAACAGGAACACTAGCAGCTTGCTGACGACCATCCTAAAGCGATGATATTAAAGGGGGCATATAAATGGAGCATTAAAAAATGGTTTTTGCTTTTTTTTCTAGGAATTATAATCTCGGCTATAAGTGACATTTTTAACAAGTTTTTGAAAGTATATTAGTTAACGTTTTTGATGTTGTTGCCCTATTTTGCTGTGGATAAGATGAGTTATAACATTCAAAAAATAATTGCTGACAAATTTTAATCAAAATCTTTTTTGTATTTGGCAAGGCGCTTATAAATCTTCTATAACCCTGTAGAAGAAGGAAAGCGTTTCCATGCAAGAAGTTGCTCTGGTGTTGTGTTAATTTACAATTTAAGGAGCCTAATTTTATTAATGAGTCTAAATGAGTGTATATCAGGCCATTAGCTCTGAAGTTCTCCGTAAGATAAACAAGGTTAATTTCTGCAATGTGCTGCAGGAATTCCCCAAGTTCTCGAGTAATTTTTAAGAGATTTTTAATGAGAATAACGAAGGATCCAGAGTAGTCTGGAAGTTCGTAAACACTGCATTTATATCACTTTCACTACTCGCTCCTCTACAAATATTTTTCTATGAAAAGGCATCTATCTCCTATTAACCTAGATATTTTAATTACACACTTCTAAGATCCAATCTGTGGCATTTATATGATATTTAACTTAAATGTCTTTCAAGGATGCGACACGAAGATTTTGAAGAAAATAGTCCCACCCTAAACTACCCTTTACATGGAAAATTTTTCGAAAATTTTTATTTTCTTGAAAATGGCTCTAACAATTTTGATTAAAATGTCATATGTTTGAGATATTTTTATGACAAATTAAGTGTATATCTTAAATTTTCTGGCTATATCCTATTTATTCCTGATGACTTTTGAATAGCTCGTAAACCGCAAGAGATAATAAAATGTAGATCTTGCTAAAACACACAATTTATGTCTGAATACATTTTTTCTTGTAGTGTGAACCATTTCGGAGATATTCCTTATTATTTGTGACAGTTTTGAAAAACAAAACTTTCGTGAAATGAAACATCGTTGTTCATTTTTATATTTTAAGAGTGCAAAGAGAACGGAATATCAAATGTTTAAAACATTTGACTATCGCAAAAAACCTACTGTATCCTAATATTGCCCTTGTACCTACAAGGAAATAAGCAATGAGATAATTTGTACAAATGTTTATCTCAACTAACACGAAGAAGATATAGGAATAAGAGTTTGTAAGAATGGTTAGTACAAGAGTAGAGAAAGTCATGTGAGTGCAACACATCAGATTTTATATTTGCTTTTTTACTAACGGTTAGTCTTTTATTTCTTTTAAAAAGAAATAAACCTTAAATACACGTTTACATATTTCTTGAACAACCGAATAGTGAGTTAGTACTTGACAGGAATATGCGTACTTTAAACAGATAGAAAGAATATCTAGGAAATGTTTAACGATAAATAGCGCCTTTTGAAGAGATCTGCATATTTTTTTTTGTAAAAATATATCTTATAGTTTGCAAATTATAGAAGAAGTCATTGAGTATGAAGGGCACCTCACAGCTTATTTCCGAAAAATCCAACATATGACATTTTAATTAAAAATGTTACAGCCATATTTGAGAAACTAAAACAAGAAAACTTTTCTACGTAAAGGTTAGGATGTCAAGAATTTTCTTGAAAATTACTTCGTTTGCTTGTGGAATTGAAGTGGATTTGAGTTCATTCCCATTTCCGTATTTCCATATTAAATTAAATCCGGATTCAGGGGTCTCAAAATATATACTTCCTGTGAAAACTTGACATCGAATTTTTGGGTGGATTACAATAGTTCATCTACGTAGTAGAGAAAGTAGTAATTAGTGTCTTACCGTCTTGATTAATCATTGATCAGCGAGGACTAAATAGGCGCCTTCGCAAGTCCCGGAATGAAACTGTTTGGAAGTGGAACCCTGTATGCTGATGTAACACAATTACGCGGTTTGGAACCACTCGTGACGTTGGAGGTTTAAATTGACCAATCTTATTATCAGCAGCCCTGGGTACAAATAATAAATGAGGGTAGTAACAACCACCACCACTACCACCACTCCTAATTTGTTCCCACTGATACGAGCTAGGGGTTGCATCTTTCTCTCCATTGGAATCAGGAAGCTGCAGCAGTAATTACGAACTTGGCTAATGAGCTAAGGGAACATTGATGATTAATCATTCACGAGTACCTCTTACTGCTGGCAAGCTACAGTAGTCGATAAAACATTAGGCACAACTTTGCCCTTTGTCATCATCCCTCAATCCTTGCCCCTCGATTGATTACGACTGGCTCTTAAATCAAAAGGTCTTAGGAAACAGCGATCTTTTTACTTTCTCTTCTACGTATAGTAAGCAGAAGTATTGTATTTCACCCAAGAATTCTATGTCGAGATTTCAACTGAAATGTGTTTTGAGCACCCTGTGTCAGTCTGTGGACAGCATAACTCAAACACGAAAAGTGAGTTAAAAACCAAATTTAGTATTTAAGGTTAATGCCTTTCAAGGATTCGACACGAAGATTTTGAAGAAAATAGCCCCACCCTAAACTACCCTTTAGATGGAAAATTTTTCGAAAATTCTGATTTCCTTGAATATAGGTCTAAGGAATTTGATTAAAATGACATATGTTTAAGATATTTTTATGACAAATTAAATGTATATTTTGAATTTTCTGCCTATAGCCCTCGAAGTCCTATTTACTCTGGATGACTTTTGCATAACTGCTAAACCATATGAGATAGACCAAATCATAGTATACAAAAAATGTTGTTAGCTAATGCTGGATTTCTGACAATGAAGTCATTAATCCTCTTGCTCTCCAATATTTATTGAAGAGAGCAATAGCAGTAATAGTAAACGCTTTTTAGAGAGCACCATATTTTTATGTTTTGGCGGTCACATCGCTCTCTCACAACCCCCAGAATGTCTGGAGGACCACACCTGTCGTTGGTTTACGGGTCTCACCGACCTGACCGGGAGAGTTAAAATAAATTCACCGACCACATCCTCTGATTATCAATCAGAGGACGTATTACATGCCATGACAGGTCAGCATGTTAGGGGTTAAGAGTTTATAGAGAAATGGAGAGGTTGGAAAAATAAAGACTCCCTTGCCCTCAGGAACCCTAATAGCATCAGGGTTCGGAAGAGAACAAGAGATGACCAAGGTAAGGTCAGATAGAAAAGTTACAGTGAGGAGCAAAACACCAGTAAGTGGAAGTAATGTTCTGCTCAGCTTGGGTACCTTGTGGTTGCTATTCACATATCCCCAAGACGGAGACCCCTGAGGCCATACAAAAAATGTAGATTTTGCTAAAACACACAATATATGTCTGAATAAATTTTTTTGTAGAGTGAACCATTTCTGAGATATGCCTTGTTATTTGTGTGAGTTTTGGAGAACTTCTACTTTTGTCCAATAGACCATTGTTATTCATGTTTTATATCACAACAGTGCAAAGACAACAGAATTTGAAAGCTTTAAAAGGTCTGAGTATCACTCAGAATTTTTTTGAAATCGCTTGATCAAAGAACAAAATAACATTCCACTGTTTTGTTTATAATGCTTCTATGAAACACATATTAGAAGGAATTTAATGACTTCTCTCCCATCCTCTATATATAATTTCTGTATTATTGTATCAAGACCAACATAAAAGTTAAAGGCGTAACTATCGATAAGATACAGCACAGAATATTAAAAACGATTTATAAGTTTTTAACTCATGGTTGAGTCGTATGTAACTTGAGTACAAAGGCAATTAAAATGCTCGTATGAATATTATGAACTAACTCGAATATTAATTGATGCCATTATTCTCTGGTTGCATAATATTGTTTGTAAAACCTTACTATAGCGGGTATTAGCTTTATGAACGTTAGATAACGAAATAACTGCAAAGCTTTTTTAAAATGTGTATATTAAAACCCATTTAAAGCGCTTAATTTTGAGGGGCGGGCGTCGTGATAAAGGGAGCAGCACAGATATGGAGCTAGTTACCTACCTAGCTAAGCCAGGGCATATAACTGACAGTTGTGTTATCGCTTAGTTTCAAGCTCGTGGCGGAAATGGGAATTTGCATCCGACCAAAAAATCGTGTTACGTATCCAGTTATTGGCTTGGTGTGCCTTGCTGGAAATCAAATCCCTTACCGCGGGCGGGCGGGCTTCTCTCTCTCACTCACTGCAGCCAGATAACCCAGTTAAACAGAATTTTCGACCGTCATTTTGTCACATAGCAGGACTATCATATTGTAAACCAGATTAAGATGACGTCATTAAACGTGGACTATCCTCATTTAATAAAGACTTTAAAAAGTATGTGGGTATATGGAGAATATTGTTTATACTTCTATCTACTTCATGTTATTCCATATATACATTATTCTAAAATTATTTTATTACATGTATCGTTGTAAGTACAGACATGGAAAAAGCCTTTCTTTAGCACAAACAAGTATGCGTGACGTAGTAACCTAGTGGTGTGAGGTAGCTGATCTTAAGCCTGTTTTGTTGTGCGATCGCTGCCACAGTATTACTAAATTTTACGAAACCAAAGGTGTCCATGGCCCGATTTTTCGTTTTGGATTAGGAATTAAAACATGTTTCCTTAGAAACTAATGGAACTATGTGCGGTTTGTGATTTAAAAATATTTGAACAGACTACTTGAAACATCCAAATATCAGAGATTTCAACATTGACTGGTATGCCGAGAAAATGCCACTCATTAGAGTAAATAAATCATTCAGTCTTCAACATATTTTCTAAAAAATAGTGGATATTTCAGCACCCGGCGAGAGCATCCAAGTATGAAGGAGAAAGTGTCTGATTGCGTTATGGGAATCATGGTAGATAAAACCACAGCCAATGGAAAGATATGTTTTGAATATTTTCGTTTTCCCTCTAGCAGGGGAGAAAGTAAATCCCCAGTTGTTAAAAATGTATGCGTTGCAGAAACCCAATGCCAATACACTAATGCAATCAATCATGAACTTTTGTTGTGGCCTGTGGTTATGGATATGGTTTCAGCAATTAAAACCTTCGTTCCCCAAAAGCATACGACATATTTGGTGCATGTCCTTCACAAGGAATGAATGTGACATGGAGGTCAATTAATCTGTTAATCGAGATAAATTTTTGTATAGATTATTTAATACATATTTCCTTGTAGAAATCTACATTTTTGTGTAGTAAAATTCTATCTTTTATGATTTACTATAGTCCCTCCGAGCTTAAAGTGGGTACGCACATAAACACTGCGATTGTATCACTCCGCCAACAAGCACGTGTTGTTCTCTGCGCACAGCTGTGGCCGCAACCGTCAAATCTTTCACTGTGGCAATGTGAGGTTAGAATTGCACTCGGCTCCTATTTATTAAACTAATTAAAGAAATTGGTTAAGAAAAGTTATGAAATGTGTTTTTGTGAGTAAAAACTTCATCCACTTTGCCTAAATGGCCCTTCCCTTAAAATGTACTATTTTAATCAGAATCTTTGAAGTCATTTTTTGAGAAAATCAGATTTTTCAAAAAATATTCCACGTAAAACGTATTCTAGGGCGTGGAAATTTTCTTGAAAACCTTAGTGTCCTATTCTTGGAAGATGCTGAATTTAAATACCAAATTTGGTATTTAACCAACTTCTCCTTTTTGAGATCTGTCATTTCACAGGCACACGAATTTGCGGTGAAGTATCGCTAGTGAATTTTTGATTGGAATACCATATTTCCCTTACTTACTACATTTCCGGAGAACGAATAGGCCATTGTGGTCTGACCCTGATAGTAGATATACGATGATGAAAAGTTAGGTGGCAAGGCACGAACAGATAGTGAAAAGTGCTGACAATATCCTATAAATTGCTGCCTGATATCCACTCCAAAGTGGAAGCCCATGAGTACAGGCGATGCAAGGCCCACACAGGCAGATAGAGCACGTGCTCGGGTACGGCCGTATCAAAGGCTCCGCTCTCAAGCAAAGATTCAATCTCTCACAACACCAAAAAAGACAAATGCATGGCATGTTTCAAACTGTGGCCTCTTGAACTCACACGACTTTCTCTATCCACTATTACCGAGGGAAGTAATGTGTGCTAATAGAGTTCGGGAGGTCCAGGGTTCAATTCTCGGTTACCGTCCATTGAGATTCATAGGTTTTTCGTGGTTTCACCGAGTCGGTAGGCATTATATCACGATTTTCCTATCCCTTAGTTGCTGTGGCCATCATTTTCTTGATTATCATCTGTTTCAGAGTTGCAGGACCAGGCGACGATGTTCGGTGGGTTGCCGCTGGGCGGTTTCTTCATTGGCGACGGCCCAAATGGGAATCTCCGGAGGTCAGGGGCTAATGGGTGGTGTCAAATTGCACATAGGATGTTTTCTAACTGGAAATGCTAGAGATTCCGTCGACGCTTGGGCACGTCATCATTGGATGCTCTTTAATTACTATAGTTCTCACGGTCCCAGTCTATACCGGACGTCAAATACCGCCTAATTTTGCTCAGAGATGTCCCTGTAAGTATTGAGCTTGTTTTACGAACTATAAATCTAAGTCAGGGGGACTATGGGTTTACTTCCCTCCCGAAGAAAGCCATATTAATGATTTTATACCCGAAAAAATCGCCATTGCCACCCAAACCTGGTCGTCTTTCGGGTCTCTTCCTCCATCCCTGCCTTCCAGGGGTCACACTAAAAGCACAAAGGCTCGGGAAGGCTACATATGGTATTGTGCCCCGATTACAGGGGCCCGTCCGTAACTAACCATTACATGTTTTTAATATCTCCTCTTCTACAGCAGATTTCAGAAGCGCTGTTTTATAAATGACTAAGTAATGGAGTTTAGGTTGCCACACGTTGCAGAGACATACAAAGTATTTTATATTACATATGTGGAAGCTAGTAATGGATTGAGGTGCAGTTTATAGCTGTATTAAATATCGGCCTCGGCTTAGCTTCAGTCAGAGAGCTAGATGACTCTTCTTATGTCAAGGGCTTAGAAACAAGCTGTTTCAAAATCCTATTCCCAAAAAATTCAAAGTAGAAATATATAATTCATTATGAACACATTGTAGTAAGAGTTATAAGTGCCAAATTTGAGAAAATAAAACATTTTTGAAAAATCTTGGTTTCACATCTTTGGAAGATGGTAAATTTATATAAAAAGTTTAATATTTATCAGAATTTTCGAATTGAAAAGCAACCTCAGTATATACATTTGCAGATGATAACACTATTGGGTTGCACGTTTCCACATACTCCTCCCAAAATAAGAAGTACACTTAAGGTAAACAAAGAGTAGAAAATAGATCCCATATTTTCTTTATCACATCACTTTTAAAATGCAGTAATGAATAGATTTAATTATTGTATTTTAATGCACAGCATTTTTCACTATTATTTTGAAATAATAAATAATAAAATAAACAGTTTAGAAACTGAGCAGTTATTGCATATCAAGTGTTTATGATGTACATATGTATTGCGCGGAGTGATACTAAAATGTGTTTCTTACAGCGGAGATCCAGTATAGTGTTCTTTCTCATATAGCAGATATAAAGCATACTTTATAAATATAAAAGTTTGCTCACCAATAGAACGCCGAAGCTCTTACTCGACCTGGGTCAATCTGAACTCAAAGGCGCCACCTGGAACATAACATTTTTTTATTCCTTTTTTGTTGAATAACAAACCCTACAAAGTTTATAATTATAAAGCTTTGAGATTCGGTTCTCTTTGCACACTAGACATATAAAAAAATGAACAACGATGTTCCATTTCACGAAAGTTTTGTTTTCCGAAACTCACACACATAACAAGGAATATCTCCGAAATGGTTCACTCTACAAGAAAATGTATTTAGACATAATCTATGTTATTAGCAAGATCAACATTTTTTGTATAGTATACTTTGGTCTATCTCTAACGGTTTACCAGTTATGCAAAAGTCGTCCAGAGTAAATACGACTACAGGGGCTATGGCCAGAAAATTCAAGATATACATTTCATTTGTCATAAAAATATCTCAAACATATGACATTTTAATCAAAACCGTTAGAGCCATTTTCAAGAAAATCAACATTTTCGAAAAATTTTCCATGTAAAGGGTAGTTTAAGGTCGAGGAATTTTCTTCAAAATCTTCGTGTGACATCCTTGAAAGACATTAAACTTAAATACCAACTTTTCTTTTTAACCGACTTTGCTTTGTGTGGCTTGTGAACATATCACTTTTGCCAGCATGTAAATGATGTTACATCGAAGTGCCAGCTGTGTTCATATCTCAAAGGACCACATTTATAAATCGTTCTCTGTGATACAGGTTACATAAACAAGAGAAGTCACAGAGGCACAGTAAGTCAAGAGGGATGAACTGTATGCACACATAAATCCGCGCTGTTTGCACGTCCAGTGACAACTCTGCACAGTTCTTTGTCACGGGCTTACCTCGCCCTCCCTAAACAATGTCTCTCATACACGCATTGTCGTGAGAAAAAGTTGCAGCCTTAACGAAGTCAGAACAATACAACTCGTAGCGTGCCTCCCTTCTGCGCATGCGAGCTTCTTTCTTAACTAATGACGTGCAGAGTTAATTAATGTTATCCTAGTATAAAATTGGGTAACGAGATATTTCAACACTTTTATATAATTAGATTATTAATTAATCTCTTGCTTTTAATGAAGATGTAACTATAAAGTTGTAGACAGCAAAGGTATTGTGAAATAAATCTGATGCGCTGCATTCATATTACTTTCTCTGTTCACGATACTACAAAAACTGCTTAGGATGGCCTCTAGTTGGTAGAACACCTCAGACTGAATCAGGGGAACCGGGTTCTGTTCCGGCTGAGGTTGGCAGCTTTTCTCCAGCCTAGGTTATTTCCTATTTTCTTATTGCTTATTTCCTTGCAGGTGCAAGGAGAATATTAGAACACAGTAGGTTTTGAGCGATAGTCAAATGTTTTAAAGCTTTGAGATTCCGTTCTCTTTGCACGCTTAACATATAAAAAATGAACAACGATGTTCCATTTCACGAAAGTTTTAAGTTTTCCGAAACTCACACACATTACAAGGAATATCTACGAAATGGTTTACCTTACAAGAAAATTTATAGAGACATAAATTGTGTATTTTAGCAAGATCTACATTTTTTGTATAGTATGATTTGGCCTGTCTCTAACGGTTTACCAGTTATGCAAAAGCCGCCCAGAGTAAATACGACTACATGGGCTATAGCCAGAAAATTCAAGATATACGTTTTATTTGTTATAAAAATATCTCAAACATATGACATTTTAATCAAAATCGTTAGAGCCATTTTCAAGAAAATAAAAATTTTCGAAATATTTTCCATGTAAAGGGTAGTTTAGGGTGGGGCTATTTTCTTCAAAATCTTCGTGTCGCATACTTGAAAGACATTAAACTTAATACCAACTTTGGTTTTTACCCTAGTGTTCATTTTTGAGTTGTGCTGTCCACAGACTAACACATAAACACACACACACACACACACACACACACACACACACACACACACACACACACACACACACACATTTTTGTAAAAATGCTTTTTTTTGATTCGGTGTTTTCAAAGCATATTTCCGCTGAAGTCTTGACATCGAATTTTTGGGTGGAATACAATACTTCCCCTACTTACCAGTAGACAAAGTAATAGAAACTGTCATTGAAAACTTATGGGCCTATTTGGTCTATTTCAGACACTACAAATAAATGGAGTCAAAATATGACGCTTCTTCATTAGATAGGCTTTACTTAACATTCATGAAAAATTGGAGACACATAACTGAGCAGTTCTTTGAGCTTTGTGGAACTATGTTAAATTTGGCATCCCTACTGTAGTTACTTTATTCCATTTTAGACCATTTATGCGCTTCAGAAAAGTTATATTTAATGGTTGTATTTTCTTAAAATCAAGTTCATAAATTATTAGTATTTATGTCAAAAAAGAGATGGCAGCACTGATCAGAAACCTCTTGATTTTGAGATTAGACCCATTTTTTATGCACGTGACTTCAGTTTTTTACAGATGATGATGTTCTTTAGTGAGGTCTAGTTATTGTTTTGAGTAATAAGGTTTTGTTTATCTCTTGCGCTTTAGCTGTTATACAAAAGTCAACCAGAATGAAGAGGAGTTCTTAGGCTATTCTCAGAAATTTCAATATATATTTCATTTTTCATGGAAAAAATGCTATATTCTCTATTACAGATGCTTTGTATTGTGTTATCTAGAGCACCGCATAGCCTCAAGGGTTATTCTTCTTTTACCTTGAGCTATTCGGCGCTCTAAATATTTCCCAACCAAAATTCAAAATTGAACATTCTACATATTCTTATAAAATTTCTATTTTTACTATAACCAGGGTACAGATGTTGCTGTATCCTACGAGATAATCAAGGGGAAATAAGCTTTCTTCTATAACCGAACCACGCCACCCTTAAACACCTTTGTCATAAATCGCCATGCAAGAATAACATTTCTAGAAACTTCTACACTAGGAAAACCGGTTCTGATAAAGTCAACAGTAATTACTCGTTTTTGCATACGCAGGTGAAGAATTTAATCTCCACAAACATGGCGAAAAGCAGGTAATACGGGTCGTATGTAAACTCCTGGTACTAAATGTAAATCCCAGCAAATGTCAAACGTCACGAACAAGTATACTTGACTTAAGTAGTTTTTACTGAAGAGTGGGAGAGAGACAGAGGTTAACGGTTACGTAATGTTAGTCGTTTAACCTGCATTTTGTGATTATTTTGTATTGCCCTCAGCCTTAAAACAGTTAACCATTGTTCGTGTAGTGAAATGCGAATAAAAAAAGATATTTATGATACAAGTGTCACAATGAGAAGATTATATACGTATTACCTACAAAATTTTATGCAAGTTTAACACTAAAATATGTAAAAACATCAGATAAATGAAACATTGCCACAGATGTATGACGTAATGTGGTTGCTAAGTAAATGCTATTTCATCTGTTTCAACACTTATAGAGGAAAATGGAAGGTAATGATAAAACTATTGAAAATGTGGATTGTGTTTCGCTTGAAATTTTGAACGAAGTCAACAGTACTGAGTTTATTAATTCTAGAAACATCACTGTTTACTTTACTCTATTTTACAATACTTTAACTACTGGTCATATCGGAAACGATCTGTTAGGAGGTATGCCCTGGCTCGGTATTAACCTTCTAGATCTCATTCCTGTACCGTATCATGCTTCCTTACTGTCACAGAGGCCTTAGTGTTAGACAACTGTATCTCTGTTTCTATAATGATACACAGATACCAGCCTCTACATATGTTCCAGAGGCCCTGGTTCACGCTTTACGGGCTATGTAAAATTTAGCCAGAAAGAGGAGCACTTGAAGTTATTTCCAGAAAAATTAAGGTATAGGAACATTGCCATTTTTCTTTAAAAAGCAAAACCTTCGAAACTTTTAAAAAAGGTATTTTGGGGTGGAGGATTTTCTTGAAAATCTTCATGTATTCTTCAAAGATGCTGAATTTAAATACCAAGTTTGTTATTTAACTTACTTTTCCTTTTTATTTCCACCCAACATTTCGATGTCGAAATTTCACCGAAAATATGTTTTAGCCCCCCTGAATCCAAAATAGCAGTTTTAGAAAAACGTCCGTGTGTATGTCTGCCTGTGAACATCGTAAATCAAAAACGAAAAGTCTGTTAAAAACCAAAGTAGGTAGTCAAGTTTAATACCATTATTCACTTTTTATATCTTAACCTTGCAAAGAGAATGGAATTTCGAAATCTTCATACAACGGCCAGATTTAAAAGACTTGACTATCGCTCAAAGCTTACTGTATTCCGTTTGCACCTACAAAAATTAACAATAAGATAAATGTTTATCTCGTTTAACTTGAAGATGAAGTAATAAGGGTTTATAAGAAACTTAGAACAAGAGTAGAGAAAGTCATGCCACATTTTTTACAGGTGTAAGGTTATTTTAGACGAGTAGGACGTAGATGTTTACAAGTTGGATGCAGCTACATCAGAATCAATAGAACAAATTAGCGTTTGCCCTCTTTGTGGAACATTCCAGTAAGTATGCCCTTGAGGACCATTTTGATAGTAACACAGAACGGCTCCCGCCAGGATTGTGTGTCTAATCTTTCAGCTGCAGTAATGACTCTACTGGGTGAAGAAGCTGGTTCCAGTTCTTGCCACTAGGTCGCTCTTAAATTTTCTTTTTAGAGAGAACGCTTGCCAAGTTAAACTTGTTTGCTCATAATCCTTCTGTGTGACTTTTAAAGTCTTGAAGGATAGCAGAAGAACTTACATACTTTGTGCGGCTTTAGCTGCCAGCTTTAACTCAGTTTCAAGACTATTCTGAAGCTTCGTGCACTCTCATTAGCTCTTTAGGGGAAATTTGTTAATTACGACAACAAACAGTTGCAATGTTTCCATTAGGTATTGAAACCATTTCAATACATATTACGTAATAAATATGGTCCGCGTATCCTTGTTAAAAGGTCAATCAGCTGACCAAATTTTTACTTTCTCTACAACGTAAAAACTGATGTGTTGCACTCACATGACTTTCTCTACTCTTGTATTAACCATTCTTACAAACTCTTATATCTTCTTCGTGTTAGTTGAGATAAACATTTGTACAAATTATCTTATTGCTTATTTCCTTGTAGGTACAAGGGGAATATTAGAATATAGTAGACTTTGTGCGATAGTCAAATGTTTTACAGCTTTGAGATCTCATTCTCCTTGCACACTTAACAAATGCAAAATGAACAACGATGATCCTTTTCACGAAAAGTTTTCCGAAGCTCACACACATTACAAGGAATATCTACGAAATGGTTTACCTTACAAGAAAATTTATTGAGACATAAATTGTGTATTTTAGCAAGATCTACATTTTTTGTACAGTATGATTTTGTCTATCTCTAACGGTTTACCAGTTATGCAAAAGTCGTCCAGAGTAAATACGACTATAGGGGCTATAGCCAGAAAATTCAAGATATACATTTCATTTATGATAAAAATATATGAAACATATGACATTTTAATCAAAATCGTTAGAGAAATTTTCAATAAAATCAACATTTTCGAAAAATTTTCCATGTAAAGGGTAGTTTAGGCTGGGGCTATTTTCTTCAAAATCTTCGTGTCGCATTCCTGAAAGACATTAAACTTAAATACCAACTTTGGTTTTTAACCGACTTTTCGTTTTTGAGTTATGCTGTCCACAGACACACACAGACCTTTTTCTAAAAATTCTTTTTTTTTCTTTTTCTTCTTCTTCTTCTTCTTCTTTTTTTTTTTTTTTTTTTTTTTTTTTTTTTTTGATTCAGGGAGTCTGAAAACATACATTTCCGGTGAAATCTCCACATCGAATTTTTGGGTGGAATACAACACTTCCTTCTACTTACCAGTAGAGAAAGTAAAAACGAAAAGCCGGTTAAAAACCAAAGTTCCTATTTAAGTTTAATGTCATTTAAGGATGCGACACGAAGATTTTGAAGAAGATAGCCCCAGCCTAAACTACCCTTTACATGGAAAATTTTTGGAAAATTTTGATTTTCTTGAAAATGGCTCTAACGATTTTGATTAAAATGTCATATGTTTGAGATATTTTTATGGCAAATGAAATGTATATCTTGAATTTTCTGGTTATAGCCCCTGTAGTTGTATTTACTCTGGATGACTTTTGCATAACTGGTAAACCGTAAGAGATAGACCAAATCTTATTATACAAAAAATGTAGATCTTGCTAAAATACACAGTTTATGTCTGAATACATTTTTTTTAAAGTGAACCATTTTGGAGATATTTTTCGTTATTTGTGTAAGTTTTGGAGAACTTATACTTCTGTCAAATGGAACATCGTTATTCATTAAAATATTTGACTATCGGTTGTATTCCTAGATTATTGTCCACCTCCTGTTGTACTGTATACGAAGCTTCTGGTGCGTAAGTTCGACTTTGTTCGCTGGTTCTCTCTCAGTCATAATAATATAGCCTCGAGTCTTCTGGCTGGCGTTTAACTTTTCATAAAGGTCTGGCTGGCTAGTCAACTGACTGTTTACATTCGCAGAACTTGCGAGGAATCGCCGAGCACTTTACAACTCCTGCCTTACAGACCACAGCCGGCGGCGATGCGTTTCATACAGGAGCGCTGCTTTGTTACAATGTCTGTATATAATATTCCACTCACATAATATCCTGGTAAAACATATTTTGTATCCGCAAGTGATCATCATTCAACTCAAGAAAATAAATACCTACTCTCTACATAGTCTTAAAATTTAGGAGATAGTTTCGGAAATAGCTAATGCTATGTGTTGCACGCACAGGACTTTCTCTACTCACTCTAGTACAAAATATTTTCAGAAACGCATACTCTCGTATCTGTTTTCGTGTTAGGAGACTAGATGAAAATAACGAATGTTTTATTTTTTAATTATATCATATACAAATTACATAGATACGTTGTGAATAATTTTGTCGAGCTTTTTGTACCCTTTTCCCTTTAATAATTGTGTTACCAGTATTTAAAGTAATTGTGTTTATTTTCTCGTTTTGTCTAATGCATAAAGTAAGGGAAATACTAGCGTTTTGCCCAGTAATTGATAATGTCTATAAATATGTAGAGAAATAAGTGTTGGTAACAGTAGTTTCTACACGTGAAGAGAAAGTCATGTGAGTGCAACACATCAGATCTTTTCAGGAGCAGTGTTATGGAATATAACTCTTGAGTCTGTAATTTGGTTGTAAAATTTTTAGAGGTTGTAAAAGAATAGAAATCTCAGCATATTTCACTGCATAAATGCTATGCTGCAGCAACATAAAAACATCATAAAAAAGCAGTAATTTATGAAATTCTGAAGCAGAGAAGATCACTGTGAAAATAAACTAAAGCAACTTCGAATAGATGCATCCATAAGATATACGTTTGTTTCAAAGAGAAACAAACAAAAGGAACGTAAAAAAAGACAAACCAGGACGTAACATCCAGGCGGAAAGATCAAGACTGCGAAATTGCAGAATTCTCATAAAGAGCCCGGCACAAAAATAATAGCTCTGGATTTGCAAATATGAGGAGGACGTCGACAATATATTATTTTTCTCAAAAAATGCTCCATATTAAAGGCACCCATCCACGTGCACACACAAACGCGTTCTTTTTATGTCTTATACAGGATTTTATTGCATTTCAACAACATAAGAGGCGGCAGCGTTCAGAAAAAGACTCCTGCTAAATTCTCTCTCTAGTCGATTCCTTATATGCAAAAGTCGTCCAGAGTAAATACGACTACAGGGGCTATATCCGGAAGATTGAATATATGCATTTCATTTGTCATAAAAATATCTCAAATGTATGACATTTTAGTCAAAACCTTTAGAGCCATTTTCAAGAAAGTCAAAAATTTTGAAAAATTTTCCATGTAAACGGTAGTTAAGGGTGGGACTATTGTCTTCAAAATCTTCGTGTCGCATCCTTGAAAGACATTAAACTTAAATACCAACTTTGGTTTTTAACCGACTTTTCGTTTTTGAGTTATGCTGTCCACAGACTGACAGATACACACTAACACACGCACACGCACACGCACACACACACACCTTTTTCTAAAAATGTCTTTTTTATTCAGGGGGTCTCAAAACATATTTCTGGTGAAATCTCGACATCGAATTTTTGGGTGGAATACAATACTTCCTCTACTTACCAGTAGAGAAAGTAAAAACGACCCTTAAAAGTGGTTTAATTTCACTAAAATTGTTATGAGCCACATATATTTCCAACATACCATCATCAGGGGAGAAAAAAAAAAAAAAAAAAAAATAAAAAATAAAAAAAAAATTAAAAAAAAAATAAAATAAAAAAAAATCTGACGTGTTGCACTCACATGACTTTCTCTACTCTTGTACTAACCATTCTTACAAACTCTTATTCCTATATCTTCTTCGTGTTAGTCGAGATGAACATTTGTACAAATTATCTTATTGCTTATTTCCTTGTAGGTGCAAGGGGAATATTAGAATACAGTAGGCTTTGTGCGATAGTCAAATGTTTTAAAGCTTTGAGATTCCGATCTCTTTGCACACTTAACATATAAAAAAATGAACAACGATGTTCCATTTCACGAAAGCTTTAAGTTTTCCGAAACTCACACACATAACAAAGAATATCTTCAAAATGGTTCACCCTAGAAGAAAATGTATTGAGACATAAATTGTGTATTTTAGCAAGATCTATATTTTTTGTGAAGTATGATTTGGTCTATCTCTAACGGTTTACCAGTTATGCAAAAGTCGTCCAGAGTAAATACGACTACAGGGGCTATAGTTAGAATATTCAAGATATACATTTCATTTGTCATAAAAATATGTCAAACATATGGCACTTTAGTCAAAATCGTTAGAACTATTCTCAAGAAAATTAAAGTTTTCGAAAAATCTTCCATGTAAAGGGTAGTTTAGGGTGGGGCTATTTTCTTCAAAATCTTGGTGTCGCATCCTTGAAAGACACTAAACTTAAATACCAACTTTGATTTTTAACCGGCATTTCGTATTTTAGTTATGCTGTTCACAGTCTGACAGATACACGCAGCCCCCCCCCCCAACCACACACACACAACAGTTGTGAGCCACATATATTTTCCACATAGCATCATCAGAAAAAAGATGCAGTATCATAGAAATCGGGAACATAGTAATTAATGATAAAATGAAGAGAAGATGGGATAAATAATATGATTAAGTGAGGGATAATTTCTCCCACTTCATTTCAGTCATTTCTGGTTTTCCATTAACTGTGGTACCATGTTTATACAGAAAAAGTTTTATCATTAGAAAGCTGGAACTTTTTATAATTTCGAGTTCATTCTCCCCTGCTACATTGTTCTCCACTTTATCAATTTACCGGCTGCGGTTTAGTTTCAGGGTCATTATGGAACAAAGAACAAAAACTACTTTTGTTTTATGAACACAAACGCACCTACTCCAGTGCCGGAGCTGCGTATAGCCGTCGAGTTGAGAGGCACTACGATTATAACTGTAATCGGAAGGAACAAAAACTTGAAAATCCCAACTGTTGTTACCGCACAGTTTTACTGCTGAAACTTTTTGTTTTCTGTATCAATTTCTAAAATGAACCATCGTACATTGCAATGTGTTATATTTACAGACCTTTCTCTACTAATTTTCAATCAACTATTCCTACAACTGTTTATTTCTTATCCACTTTAATCTAATAAAGTTGAAGCATTAATTGTAGAAATGGTTTTACTCGTATTATACCAGTTGGTTCACTTGTTCCTTATTTTTTCACATAGCCAACACCGCACACTCTGAAAGCAACAAGGTCGAAATTAGCGTACTTGTCGATCATTTGGTAGCCATGCAAATCTAGCCTGTTCTTCATGGGAAAATGGACCTTAGAAGCAGTCCATTCCGAAATCATGCGCTGCTAAGGTCTATTTTCCCATGAAAGGCAGACTAGATTTGCATGGTTACCAAATGGTTGACAAGCACGGTAATTTCGACCTTGTTGCTTTGAGAGCATGAAGTGTTGCTTATCTCCAAAAAAATGATAAGGAACGGATGAACCACATGGTATATTGTAACAAAATTTGAAAATTTCACTTCTGAAACCAATGTGACAATTACATCTTCTCACTTTAATTTCTTCCAAAACTGAATGCATAGGAACAGTTCTCTTTTACTGACGTTAACACAGTCTACAGTGTTTCGTGATATTACAACTCACAACTGTTTTCTTTTCGTAACCTTGACTCACTCCTTTCTGTCTTTCTTTCTTCCCTTTGTATCTTCAAACCAGTGACTGACGACACAATCACTTCATCTTCTGCTTCACGGTTTTGGACTTTTCAATCCGTTCGGGCTGCAGTTTTGTTTGCCCATATTATCTTTGGTCTTCCTTGGTTTCTTGCCTTTGGTTTATAATTTATAGCTAGTTCGTTCGTTCGTCCGTCCGTCCGTCCGTCCGTCCATCCACGCTGTTATTCATCTATTCATCTACATAATTCCATTGTCCATCCAAATCGAATGCAATCCCATCTACCCTAATTCAATCCCACCCACCCATCCAAATCCAATACAATCCAGTCCCATCCATCTAAATAGAATCCAATCATATCCATCCTAATCTAATTCAATCCCATCCATCCAAGTAGAATTCAATCCAACCTGGTCCATTCAAATCGAATCCAATCCTAACCCATCCATCCAAATCGAATCCAATCCAACCCCATCCATCCAAATCGAATCCAATCCTACCCCATTTATCCAAGTAGAATCCAATCCAACCCCATCCATTCAAATCGAATCCAATCCTAACCCGTCCATTCAAATTGAATCCAATCCAACCCCTATCCATTCAAATCCAATCCAATCCAACCTCACCCATTCAAATCGAATCCAACCCAACTTCATCCATTCAAATCGAATCCAATCCTACCCCATCCATTCAAATTGAATCCAATCCAACCCCTATACATTCAAATCGAATCCAATCCAACCCCATCCATCCAAATCGAATCCAATCCAACCCCATCCATCCAAATCGAATCCAATCCTACCCCATCCATCCAAATTGAATCCAATCCAACCCCATCCATCCAAATCGAATCCAACCCAACCCCATCCATCCAAATTGAATCCAATTCAACCCCATCCATTCAAATTGAATCCAACCCCATCCATCCAAATCGAATCCAACCCAACCCCATCCATCCAAATCGAATCCAACCCAACCCCATCCATCCAAATCGAATCCAACCCATCGTAATCCAATCCAAACCCATCCAAGCAAATTAAATCCAATCCAATTCCACGCATCCTAATCCAATCTCATCCATTACAATCCAATCTCACACATCGATACTTCCCGTCTCAATTGAATACTCCGCTTTGTCATGAATATTTGTTAAATTTTATTTGAATTTACCACACAATATGTATAAGACACATTTAAGCCGTGACGTAAGTAATGAATTCCTTTTGTGATGTCCTACAGTTTAATCGACGTCAGAAGCGATAGTTGTATCGTGGCGTTGGAGCTTGGCGACTCCCTTCTATGAAGCATGCATGAGACATGCGGTGGGCGGGGGAGGGAGGGGGGGGGGGGTGACAGGGCGTGTTGCAAAAACTTTTCACATTACATTATGTATAATACTGCTTCCGTTTGGTACACAATTTATAGCACCGAAACCTCAAGCCAGGCATCAGAATGAGCGAGCTTGTTCTTGCATTATGCAGGGGCTAGCAACGTCTATAAAAAGGATGAAGGAGCTTGCAAACCCAGAGCATCAAACTTTACAGTGCACATCCGTTACTACGCTACAAAACTAATTTAATAGCAGCGCTGCACGAGATAATCCCAGGACACGTCCGACATCCGCCCAAACAAGTCACAAGCAAGTACAGTTAATCTTGTTAACCAATGGCTGTAAAACTGTAATAACAGCTGCAGTGTTCATACTCTTATAAAACACCGCATAAATTGCACCTTTTCCCTGAGTTGTTGCAATGCGTATATCGTCTGAACACCGTGAGAAGGCGAGAGGGGTCTGAGGTATGAGTGGGGGTTTGGCATCTGTGTGTGTGTATGTGTGTCAGTCTGTGGACTGCATAGCTAATAAACCAAAAGTTGGTTAAAAACCAAAGATGGTATTTAAGTTTAATGCCTTTCAAGGATGCGACACGAAGATTTTGAAGAAAATAGCCCCACCCTAAACTACCCTTTATATGAAAAATTTTTCAAAAATTTTGATTTTCTTGAAAATGGCTCTAACGATTTTGATTAAAATGCCATATGTTTGAGATATTTGTATGGCAAATGAAATGTATATCTTGAATTTTCTGGCTATAGCCTATGTAGTCGTATTTACTGTGGACGACTTTGGAATAACTCGTAAACCGTAAGAGATAGACAAAATCTTACTGTACAACAATGTAGATCTTAATAAAACACAGAAATTATGTCTGAATAAATTTTTTTTGTAGAGTGAACCATTTCGGATATATTCCTTGCTATTTGTGTGAGTTTCGGAAAACTTTAAAACTTTCGTGAAATGCAATAATGTTCTTCATTTTTTTATAAGTTAAGCGTGCAAAGAGAATGGGATCTCAATGCTTTAAAACATTTGACTATCCCATAAAGTCTACTGTGTTCTAATATTCCCCTTGCACTTATAAGGAAATAAGCAATAAGATAATTTGTACAAATGTTTATCTTAACACAAAGAAGATATAGGAATAAGAGTTTGTAAGAATGGTTAGTACAAGAGTAGAGAAAGTAATATGAGATGTTTTATATAGTTTCTGTATTTGATCATATCATGTATTTCTTTCGGAAAAATGGTCTCTAAAGTTTTGTTGTTTAGGTTTTCACTAAATGTTGATGAATTTGGTTAGGACGTGTATCTTGGCACTATGTACCTACACAAGTGGTGTTTTGCAACTTTCTCCATTGTTACGCTAGTCTCAGCGCACAGTATAAACAGTGGGTTTATACAGTATGCCGTGGAGCCAGGTCTTATGCCATAAAATCCAAATATTATCACACGAGCAGTTGCTGTACGTTTGTGCTTTTAGTAAAATTGCAGTAGCAGCGAGGCGAGCCAGGTGAAGGCCCTGAATCTCCCGGGATATATCTAGCGTGTCTCAGGAGCATAAAGGGGGTCAACATCAGGAAAACTGGGGATATAGTACTATGTGCCTGTTTCGGACAGATGAGAGAATTTTCAGACTTTTAAAGCACTTCTCCAAACTTATTCAAACTTTCAACATAAATAGATACAAATAAATGCATACTTTTAAGTGTAATAAGTATTTTAATACACATAAATCGTTAAACCATGTGTTTTTCAGCTAGTGTATATATATACCCACACGCACTTTACTTCCTGAAGTTTATTTAACATTTCGTGGCTTGTATTCAATTGGATGGTTTCTTTACCTCGACGACTTTTGTCTTTTCAGAAGGACTTCTCTAGAAACAGCTAGCTTCATCAGCATATAGATGTGATTTTAAAGAATTTCCATCACCAGACATCATTATGCTGTTTCTTTCTCTTTTCTCTTTCTTAACTTGTCTAGAAAGTTTTGAATTCACCGAACTTTGAATTGCTTAACTTCGAAAAATTTGCAGCAGAAGTCGCCGGGCGGACCGGACAGAAAAATTCAGATTACCAATTTTAATTTCAAATAAGTGGAATGATCTTCTCCGCAGTATTTGAATCATTTCGCCTTTCGAAACTAGGAGCATGAACTTCTAAACTCACCGTCTGATAGCTGTTCTTATATATAATAGGCAGTATTTGAGATTGGAAATAAATAAACGCGATATCCAGGATCTGAACTACAGATTCCTCAAGTTAGTAAGTATATTATACAGTTTTTGAAAATGTTCAATACTTCTCCACCAAGTAGCTCCTTAATTGGTCCCCCCGGGACCTAACGAGGCTGAGTGCACCCCGTGCCAGACCCCCCAGAGGGAATAAAATCCCCATGTTGGTACCGGGGTTAGAACCCGGGTGCTCAATGCGAGCCTGGTGCCTTACCACGATGCCATATTGCTCGGTATGACTCCACTGTGATTTTAAAAGCCACTATAATTGAAAGGCATGTGGCGTGTGGTACTATTTTCCTACTTACTGGTACGTATGTATGTATGAATCACATATTTCATGATAAGGCGGGTATAACACGGTTTCCCGGGGCCTGGAATTAATTTGTGCCCCTCTCTGTATGATCCCGCTGTTTCGCTCATAGCCTCTGGTTAATTGGATGTTACACAACCAGCGTGTCCAACACTACTCCCGTAGCACCGATGATGACGTACTCCCTTGACGTTTAGCGGACAACATGCCTCATTAATTTCCAGCTTAAAGGGAAATTCCGATAGCCAATTAAAATACACACATACAGGCAGATTTAGTTTTGTATACGCAACGCATGTAAATATATTACTCGTCAAGGAATAATTTCGTAGTAAATGTTTGATTTATTGAAATAAATAAAACAGCTTCCTAACCACCGTATTTCTGAAATTATAGCTGCTAAAGATTCGTCCAACACAGCCCAGGAGTGAAGGTAACATCAAAATGATTTCCATGCACGGACGAACCAAGTACACTAACGTGGATAAAATTTGCCCACATTGGAACGCAGCTGCCCATATTGGTATTGACAAAGCCAGCCCAAGTTTAGGGATAGAGAACTTCAACCTCCCAAAGTATGATCAAACTGCTTAAGGATCATGTTATAAGCTAGTTATCCATGTTTTCACTAGCAGAGTACGGTTAACGGGAGCTATTGGCCCTATCCAAAGTTAAATCTGTGAAATGAATGAGCAAGCGGATCGCGTATTTTGGAAGGAAATTAAACTCTGAATCGCCGAAGCTCATCGAATTTCGCGCGAACCATCAAACGCGCATGCGCACTAACTCTGGATGTTTTGCGCGTAAAACGACTCCGTTTGCATAGATAGTGTGCTGTTCACAAGCTCAGTAAAGCAATTGATGGGGTTGTCGACTGCAAAATACAGTGTGCTTTATCCAACGACTCGTTATTCTCACAGGCGGCAGACTTCTATGTATGACGTCGACATACAAAAGCTTGTAGGATTATCACAAATTTTTAACCAAATATGGTAACTTGCACAAAAATGGAGAAAGATGTAAAGCAATTAAATAACAGAACCTTTAATAACTATCTACAGAGTATAAAACATTGGACTTTACTTTATAAATTGCCCTCGTATAATATTACGCCGATTTTCTACTAGCACTGTTAATTTTATTATTTAAAACCTCACAACATACTCATTCTTGAATTACCCTAGTGTGCAATACCTTTTACGTTAGTTTTAGCTAGAATAAACCATATATTCCTGCCCATTTACGGTGTTTATTTTTTTGGCAACGTACTTTTACTGCCGTGAATATTCCGGTAATATTTGGGTATTGCTCTTCATTTTTTGTTATACAATTCCTCATTTATAACCTTTCATTACAAATATCAAAACTAATAATATTCAATTACATTTTTAAACCTCAATTAGATGAAGAATTCTACATTTCTTACTCCAGGCATTGCCAGATTCTCAGCAGGACAGATTCATGATACAAGATTCTAATTCATCTACGGACAACCAGTGGTTTAGTTGGACCGGAACGGGCCGGAACGCCGTTCTGGAAAATATTTTCCCGCTTTAGAATGATGTAACATTTTTACATTAAGTAAGAAAATCGTTTATAATCTATACATAGCACTGAAACGTCATGGGTGTACTCTAGCGGACTTATATCGAACCTTACGGTTTTATGTTCATAAAATTGGTCGCTTTTACACTCTTGGGCGGTTTTCTGGTGCTCTAGGGTTGTCTACACTGCTATTTGATTCGGAAAGTGGGAAGTGAGTACTGTTTGTGTGAATCCAAGTTTTTTTGTTTTGTTTTACTCAATGTGTTGCTGTGAAGCAGATATTATGGAATCTCTCCGCAGTTAATGGACATCAGTATCCCGTAGCACCTTTCAAGTTTTTCAGTGGCTCTGAAAGTGGCTTGTGTCCATGAGTTTACTTAAGTGGCTGGGTTAAAAAAAAGACGTGATGGGGATGAAGCTGAAGAATCAAAGAATACTAAAAAGGTATGTGATGGGTCAAGTAAAAACGAAACTAAATGGAGTTCAGAGAACATTAGTTTCATTAAAGACGCCAGTATAACGATAGTCTGGGTTAGATGTTGCTGAAACGTGTGTTGCAGATTCAAAGGAGAATCTAGGTTATGTTTTACATCTTCTATCATCGACTGTAAAATTTAAGGCCGAGCTACCGAAAATAAGATTTTCCAGACTGTTGCAACGAGCCTCAGTGCCGTTATTTTTTGCCAGAGAACAAGTAGTTATTCACAGAAAATAAAAATTTAAGCTGCAAGGTATGTAAAGAGGAAATTAAATTACGATCAGAACTTTCTAAAGAGGCAGGACTTAAGCTAATGGAAGTATGGGTAGAATGCAAGGTTCATTCCAACGGAAATAATATTAATCAACAACAAACAAGTCATCGGAAAAAATATTTGAGCACAAAAATTCAGAGTCTCACAAAAAAGCTATGATACTGAAATCAGAATCTAATAAAAAGACATTTGAAAGTTGCTTGGACACTATGAATGTCAAACACTAATATTATTGAACACATTTCACATGAAATGAGAAATAAAGTAGCAAAATCTATAACAGAAAATCAGAGGAAAATCAGTATTATGATTGACGAATCAACAACGGTTAGTATAAAATCTTTTAGTATTATGTTTGAGATGTGCTCTTTCAAATAACTTTGAAGTTTTATTGTTTCCTTTTTCTGGGACTTGATAGAGCTTGAATCAACTACAGCACATGTTATTACTCGAGAGTGAAAGCAAAGTGGATGGTCTATAATGACAGGTGTTGTTCCGTGTAGAAAACATGAGGTAGTAAACAATGCCATGTATTTGTGGGAAAAGTGTTAGACGAAGAGAAAAACGAACAAATGCAATGAAATGAATAGCTATTAGTATACCAACTATCAAAATATCTGATTTCAGTACATACAAAAAAACAATAAACAGTCGAAACCATCACTGAACTTAAATAAGAGGAGAAAAGATACAGTATTGGTAAACAAAGGATGGTCGGGGCTAAGCTACTTCACACCATATAGGAGGCCGGCAAGTAAAGAAAGGCGCTCAAGGTCAGGCTGCCTCGAGCGACTGTTTGTGTATACGTGACTAACAACAATGAGCTCGGCGCATAACAAAGGAATGCTGGAACCTTCGAGAGGCATCTGGCTAGTCCGGGACGCACTCAGCCTCGTTAGGCCCTTGAAAGGCATATCCGACTGCGCGGTAGTGACCCCTGGTTGTAAGCGCTGATCACATCCCACTCATCAGCGCTGCACCCCCCTCATGACGCCCGTGATGGGCAAAGGACGGTAGATCTTCCCCGGAAAGTGCTGTAGCTCCGTGGAGGGTGTTGAAATCCCTGGGAACTGATATTGGATTTCCCTGGAAAGGCGAACACTAGCGTAGATCATCAAAGATACCGTATTTTGCCTTCGTTCTTTTATCTTTTCTTTGGTGTTTGAGGATCAAAGCGGCAGGCAAAGTGTGCAGCAATATGCAACGTATGAGGATGGAATGCACTCTCAGCGAAAAGTCTACGTCACAGCGTTTCGCATGTTATTAAATCTCAAGCGCCGTAGCAAGCAAGATATACAATCTACATACTGCGTTCTAAAGAATTTAAATAATGGCATGAAAAGAAATGTGATTATAGCTCTAGGAAGAATATTACACTATTTATCATTTTTATTTCTCAACCACCTCCTATATAGGGATATTCCAGACAAAGATTCAATATAGAGATTTCACCTGACTTTAAAAAATGCCATGTGTCACACTCACATGATTTTCTCTATTCTTGTACTATACGGCACATGAAGCGGAGATCGAGAGGGCTCGCCTCGTCTATGACGTATGGTTCTCGAGTTATCGCTTTGAGAATAAACAACTGACTCCCGTGTTTATGCTTATGTATGTAACTTCCAATCTTGCCCGTGTGTTTTATTCCTTTTCATTATGCAGTTACAGCGTAAGACATTAGGAAGTGTTGTTAGGAACTGCGTATATTTAGTTCATAAATTAACTGACCAAGGATCACTGCAGTCGCGTGCGAATTCTTTAGTTAGGCTCACGACCAATCCGTAATGCAAATTGTGCTTTGTGTAATTGTGACAATAAGCAGAAAATTCACATATTTATATTGTGTTTAGTGAAGTGTTAACAATGTTACTTTCAAAGCCTGGTACCAATGACGCAGGTACTAAGGGTAAAGTACTCCGCTCTCAGCCCAGAAATATTATTTTGAAAATGCACTTTTTTTTCAAGGAATTGGCATCTGAGGAAGTGCGTGTAAATAAGTACATTGATATTGAGTGTTACAGTTTATAATGATATCATCATTATCCTTTGCTCCGTAAGTTTACGTTCTGACAGTTTGTGACACGACAAATGTTTCTTTCCTCGTTCCCTCCCCATAAGTTCCACTCTCTGGCGCATCACTTGGCAGCCGTGCAGCCACCGTGTACACGCACTGGTACAGCTCATGTGCCTTCTAAAACCGTACGCCGTTATAACCATTCTTACAAACATTTGTTCTTCTGTCTTCGTGTTAGTTGAAATAAACATTTGTACAAATTATCTTATTATTTCCTTGTAGGTGCAAGGGGATTGTGCGAATATAATAGGTTTAAGCGATATGCAAAATTATTTGCATGTCCGGGATATAAAAAACAAATACAGACTTCCTATTCGAGAAAAGTATAAGCAAATTACAAAAATAACAACGAATACTTCGGAAATGGCTAACTCCACATAACAATGTATTTAACATAAGCTGTGTGCTTGTATGAGATCTACATGTTTAGTGTAGTAAGATTGTGTCTGTTTTACACTTAATAGCTACGCATTTTATTTGTCAGGAGAATATCTTAAACATGAGGTATTTTAATCAAAATTGTTCATAGCAATTTTTATGGCAATGAACATTTTGGAAAAATGTTCCCCGTAAAGGGTAATGCATGCTAGAGGGATTTTCTTGAAAATCCCTGTGTCGCATACTTGAAAGTGAATGTGTAATTTATGCGTTGTTAAGGCCTCATTAGAAAACTTCAGGTAACTCCAGAGAAAATACGCTTTAATTTAATGATTTTAACATTGTCGGTATAAGGTATCTGGCGCCCGCATAAGGGTACTTTGTCTATAACCAATGCAACATCTATAAGCTGCTTTCTCATTGGTCGCCCGGGGCATAGGTATTATTTTATAAGTAAATCTTTTGTCAAAATGTCACCTATTCCGTAATGGAATAGAACTTCTGTATTTCCTTCAATGATCATACAGGATGGAAGGGATGTTATTACATTCCTTCTAACATGAAGCATTACAAGCAAAAAAGTCTAATGGCATTTTGTTCTTTGATCAGTCGATTTCGAAAAAATAAATGATTTTTGATCCAATTTGGATGCGTAATTCCACAAGAATGTACGAAGATAACAGTTTGTTACTTGTAAGATGCGTAGAGTAACTTATTTCTGACATAGCTTTGATAGTAATTATGGGACATCACACAGGGTTTAGAAATAATTAATCGCTTAAAAGACGTGAAGCAATAGTCCGAGCAGCTCTTTCAGACGTGAAGTAACCGACAACGTTGCGTTGAGGTTGATTCGGGAATTGACCTGATTTGTGTTTATGTTCTTAAGACGCACCATTACGTTATTTGTTTACGTACTGAGCTAAGGAAAGTGACACCCACACAATCTGCAGTGTTGCCAGCTTGTTTTCGGCAAAACTAAAGTATTTCTGTAGAAAATAGTCAAGAGACAAAAACGTAAGATACAAAATGTGCTCCAAATATCGAGATCTATCACTGGTTTAAATTAATGTAATGCCAGAAGAAAACTACAAGAAAACTCTAATCCCCCTGTGCAGGCTAAATGTGGATTTTTCAAGGTTATGTTTACCGCGTAGTGTTTGATAAAATTACCGAATTTATTAAATGCATCAATGCATCATTCCTGTTCTTTCCAATGCAATGACTGGTACTAAGGGAATAAACCTATAAAACTGTTATATAAAATAACAGAATGAAGACACGAGAGGCGTTTGGAAATGATTTACAATTGCGTTGTTTAAAATATAATGCTCTAGCTACAGACACGTCCTCTCGTAGAGTAATGAACTGATGTTAGTACGGCCCGCAAACACTAGGTGGTAGGAGTGAAGCACGAGCACTGAAACAAAAGCGCCTGTTTGTTGTTAAATAGAGAAACATTTTTAATTATTGGCGAAATATAAATGACATAGAATTGTTCTTCGGGGAGGAATTAATGATTAATTAATTATAACTCATCCCTTCTTTACTCATTTTTAATTTATCTAGTACTAAGTAGAAGAAGCATTGTATTCCATCCAAAAATTCGATGTCGAGATTTCATCGGAAATATGTTTTGAGGCCCCCTGAATCCAAAAAGAGAATTCTTAGCAAAAGGTCCGTGTGTGTGCGTGTGTTTCTGTGAATGTCTATCAGTCTGTCAGTCTGTGGACAGCATGGCTCAAAAACGAAAAGTCGGCTAAAACCAAAGTTGGTATTTAAGTTTGTTGTTCAAGGATGTGATACGAAGATTTTGAACAAAAATTGCTCCATCCTAAACTACCCTTTGCATGGAAAATAGTGATTTTCTTGAAAATGACTCTAACGATTTTGATTAAAATGTCATATGTTTGAGATATTTTTATGACAAATGAAATGTATATTTTGAATTTTCTGGCTATAGCCCCTGTAGTCGTATTTACTCTGGATGACTTTTGTATAACTGGTAAACCGTAAGAGATAGACTTAATCTTACTGTGTAAAAAATGTTTATCTTGCTAAAACACACATACATTTTTTGTAGAGTGAACCATTTCGGAGATATTGCTTATTTGTGTGAGTTTTGGAGAACATATATGATATAATTCTGTCAAATTGAACATCGTTATTCATTTTTCATATGTTAACTGTGCAAAGAGAACGCAATTTGAAGGCTTTAAAAGATTCGACTATCGCTCAAAGCCTACTGTATTCCCATATTCCCCTTGCACCTACAAGGAAATAAGCAATAAGGTAATTTCTGCAAATGTTTGTCTCAACTAACACGAAGAAGATATATAAATAAGAGTTTTAAGAACAGTATGAGAGTAGAGAAAGTCATGTGAGTGCAACACATCAGATTTTTCACATATATATTAATTTTTACGTCATTTGGAAGCGAATAATTTTAGTTAATAGTAATATATGTTCAGGTTGTTAGTATCTGCAAGTACACTGAGTGCACAGAAGGCATTCGTGGTTATTTCCTCGACAGGGTGGGGTGCAAAAATTAACGCAGATGGGCCACGCCTCGCGGTAACCAATGTATCAGAACTGTGTGCAAACGTTTTGTACAACGCCACATACTGCCTAAAGGCAGTACGTGATTCATTGGGGTGGAAGCATAGGGGATAGTCTATACTCACAGGCGTTGTACATTTCGCGTCGCAGTTACAACCATGTAAAACGTTAAATTCGTCGTCAAAGTATTTCCTTCTCTCCCTCTCTTTCTCGCGTGCGCGCGCGCACACACACACGCACACTACATACACATTCCCATTGGATGAAATAACGAACTACCAACATATTGGTGGATGACTTCTTGTGTTTGAAGAACATTGCCATTGAAACTGAAAAAAGTTACCTCTCTCTACTTAAGCTTTCTGTAACACCAGAGTCACGAAATGCTTCTCGAAACCAATCTGTCAACCAAAAGGGAAGAAAATTGTTTCTGTTCTCACTTGGGTCTTATTCCTCTCGCGAGACTGCCACGCTATAATAGCTAATCGTTCGATTTTCCAATACCGGAAATGGAGCCAGAAGTCGGAGAAAGGAGTCAAATGACTGAACAAAAAGCTAAGAGGGGAAAATACAAAGACCTTTATCAGATACTTCTTCGTAATACAACTTAGAGGAAAAATTAAGCCTTAGAGTACTTTAAGCACTACTTAATGGGTTTTTACCGGCTAAAGTGTCATAAAAACTACGTTTTTCAATAGCCATTACGAAATCGTTTACGTCACAAGACTTAATTGTGATATAATTGCTTATTTCCTTGTAGGTGCAAGGGGAATATTAGAATACAGTAGGCTTTGTGCGATAGTCAAATATTTTAAAGGTTTGAGATTCCGTTCTCTTTGCACGCTTAACTTATAAAAAAACAAACAATGATGTTCCATTTCACGAAAGTTTTAAGTTTTCCGAAGCTAACACAAATAACAAGGAATATCTCCGAAATGGTTCACTCTACAAAAAAATTATTTGCACATAATTGTGTGTTTTAACAAGATCTACATTTTTCGTAGAGTAAGATTTTGTGTATTTTTTATGCTTTATGAGTTATTCAAAAGTCATCCGAGTAAACAGGATAACATAGGCTAAACATTTCATTTGTCTTAAAAAATATCTTAAACACACGGCATTTTGATCAAAATCGTTATTGCCATTTTCAAGAAAATCAATATTTTCGATAAATTTTCTATGTAAAGAGTAGTTTAGGGTGAGGACATTTTCTTCAAAATCTTCGTGTCGCGTCCTAATACCAACCTTGGTTTTTAACTGACTTTTTGTTTTTGACGTATGCTGTCCACAGACAGGCAGACACACACACACACACACACACACACACACACACACACACACACACACACACACACACACACACACACACACGCACGCACACACACACGGACCTTTTTCTAAAAATGCTTTTTTTTTATTCAGTGTGTCTCAAAACATATATTTCCAGGTCATCGAATCTTTGGGTAGAATACAATTCTTGCTCCACTTACTAGTAGAGAAAGCAAAAACGTGTTAGAAAATTCAAGCCAATAATAAGGAATATACCGGAATTATCTCTACAAAAATTATTTGACAAAACTTGTCTTTACAGAATTCTTAGTGTTTACTTTACTTTCTCTATTACATACAGTAATAGAGGATTTCTTAAAAACAAGTTGATTTATGTCCACTTACAGCACTCCAGCTGTAAGTAGCAGATTCCAGTAATTAATGTCTCACTTCCACGGGACCAAGTTCTCCAGACTTAAGGTAACCACTAATATTCTTACCCACGCGCGTTAACTGTTGTCACCAACAGGTATTTCTCCCTGATACAACCGCACACTCTGCAGTGGAGGTTAAACTTTGCCAAACTACTGCTGTCTGCTGTGGACATTACATTTCGGAATATCAAATTACTTACAGTGTGGTTCCATTTTACAACGTATACAGGGTGTAAAGGAAGTCATTACACGATTAGTATGTGCTTTATAGAAACATTACTAGCAAAAAAAGTCTAATGTTCTTTAATCAGACTATTTAGAGAAAATAAATGCTTTTTGTTCCAAGTTGGATGCGTGATTCCACAAGAATGTACGAAGATAACAGTTTGTTACTTGTAAGATGCGTAGAATAACTTATTTCTGACATATTTTCGGTAGTAATTATGCGACATCACACAGGGTTTCGAAATAATTAATCACTGAAAAGAATTGAAGGAATACTTAGAGCGTCTTTTTCAGACGCGAGGCACGTCGACAACGTTGCGTTAAGGTTGGCCAGGGAATTGACAGGTCGAACCCTCTCCGTAATGTTTCGGCAGGTAACGGTTGTGATTGGGCTACTTTCGTACAGTAAACAGAAGGAGGCATTCATGAGACGTATGGTAGCAGTAGTGTTTGTTCATGTACTGAACCAGTGAAAGTGACACGCTCACAATCAGTAGTATCGGCAGCTTGTTTTCGATAAAACGATCTCCGTAGGAAATGGTCACATACAAAAACGTAAGATACAAAATGTGCTCCAAATACCGAGATCTATCACTGGTTTAAATTAATGTAATGACTTCCCTTCCACCTGTATGCTTTTGGTTAGCGCGTCACTCTGATCTTGGGATTTTTGTGGTTTCCCCGGTCGATAAGCAAACGCTGTGGTGGATTATATATTTCAACAATTTTCCTGCCCTCATTTCATTCTTTTCATCTTTCGGGGTTGCACGGCCAGAAGCAATGGACGGCAGATTTGCTTTGAGGAGAGACCCTTTTTCCGTCGGATTGGGGAGTGGGGGGTTGGAGATAGGGTGACCAAGGAACATCCGGTGGTGCCTTCCACCATCATATCTTGTCGCTCTTTGCGTTCTCTTGCCTCACCCCTTTCTCCCGGAGGTTCAGAAAGCAATATAAACCGCAGAGCTGAAATTTTCCACCACATGACTTTCTCTACTCTTGTACTAACCATTCTTACAAACTCTTATTCCTATATCTTCTTCGTGTTAGTTGAGATAAACATTTGTACAAATTATGTTATTGCTTATTTCCTTGTAGGTGCAAGGGGAATATTAGAATACAGTAGACTTTGTGCGATAGTCAAATGTTTTAAAGGTTTGACATTCCTTAACATATAAAAAATGAAGAACGATGTTCCATTTCACCAAAGCTTTAAGTTTTCCGAAACTCAGACACATAACAAGGAATATCCCCGAAATGGTTCAACCTACAAGAAAATTTATTGAGACATAAATTGTGTATTTTAGTAAGATCTACATTTTTTGTACAGTATGATTTGGTCTATCTCTAACGGTTTACCAATTATGCAAAAGTCATCCAGAATAAATACTACTACAACGGCTATAGCCAGAAAATTCAAGATATACATTTCAGGGGTCTCCGTCTAGGGGATATGTGAATAGCGACCACAGGGTACCCAAGCTGAGCAGAACATTACTTCCACTTACTGGTGTTTTGCTCCTCACTGTAACTTTTCTATCTGACCTTACCTTGGTCATCTCTTGTTCTCTTCCGACCCCGATGCTATTAGGGTTCCCGAGGGCTAGGGAGTCTTTATTTCTCCAATCTCTCCAGTTCTCTATTAAATCTTAACCCCAACATGCTGACCTGTCATGGCATGTAATACGTCCTCTGATTGGTAATCAGAGGATTAGGTCGGTGAATTTATTTTGATAATTCTCCCGGTCAGGTCGGTGAGACCCGTAAACCAACGGCAGGTGTGGTCCTCCAGACATTCTGGGGGTTGTGAGAGAGCGATGTGACCGCCAAAACATGAAAATATGGTGCTCTCAAAAAAACGGTTACTATTACTGCGATTGCTCTCTTCAATATCATTGTGAAACATATTGGAGAGCAAGAGGATTAATGACTTCATTGTCAGAATCCAGCATTAGCTAACAACACATTTCATTTGTCATAAATATATCTCAAACATATGACATTTTAATAAAAATCGTTTGAGCTATTTTTGAAAAAATCAAAATTTTAGAGAAATATTGCGTGTATTTGCTGACAGACCACGGAAACCTCGAAAAACACATGAGTGGACGGTCGCAGGTAATTGAATGCGGAATGCCGAAGTTACTTTTGTGTCATCTCGTTCAGTGTGGGACTGTCTGATGATTATGAAACAAAATTGTACAAAAGGTTCGACTAAGCCGTTTTACGCTGATACAACTGAATATACGGATGCCCATCGATTTTCTCTCTCCAGCACGTAATCCTTTGTTATCAGTTTGCAAAGGATTCAGTGATTGGAATCTGCCAATATAGCCCTAGGGTTGTTTTCTTTGCGCTGGGAGGTTTATACAGACGTACTGCCCTGACGTAGGGGGTTGTACGAAAACAAAAACATACTCTCAAATATAAAACAAAAAGTGAAATTTCCGTTCACCACCAGAAGCGCTTTGTATCTGAATTGAATTTTAATTTTGCTGTACACGATATATTTTTATGTTGGTGCTACCTTTATGATCTATAGTTTCCCCACCTGTATGACGAGGTATGAGTGCGGAGCGACGGGAAGGGTGGGGATACTTTATCCCCAACTTCTGAAATTTTTCTTTTTCTACTAGGTTTAATAAAGTAACGTTGGTACAGAATTACAGTCATTACTGCAGCAAGACAGACTATAAACTGAAGATATGCTTATGAAGGTTAGGTTCTTTAGACCCCATTAATTGTAGTTATTTCTTTAGTATGCATTGATCATGAGGTGGAAATATACTTGCTAGGTTATGTCATTCTTGTGACTCTTTCTGGATGAATTCATTCCTTTCCTTAATGACTCAAGAGAGCCTTATCCAATCCTTTTTTGCTTTCGTAACGTTTCGTAATGCTATCTTACCGTAAAATGAGCTGTGTACCCAATGGCGGTTATCAGAGATGCCTCTCAATCAATAGTAATTATTTAATCACTAATAGAACTAAAATCTCTTCTGCTCCATGTGTATTTATATACTCACAATAATAATTTAAACAGTAACGTAACGACGTAAAACATAAGCATAATGTAGTTATTGACAATATAAATGGCAGCCAATTGCAAGAGATCTGAAACAGCTGATCTAATATGGCCGGTTGCAAAGCAACCATCCACATTACAGATGAAAAAGAGGTTATGTACACTATCAAAATGAACGAACGTGGTTAAATGACGTTAAAACGACAAAAAAATCTCATTTACTATTACAATTCGTTTTGTCGCAATTTAAACTATAGGGAAACGGAAAATCTAATGTGATATGGTAGAATTATCACGTGATGAGACTGGCTCTCTGATTGGCTACTTTCTTGTATTTGAATATGTATAGACTTAAGTTTAATTTAATGCTAATTTTTGCTTTCTATACCACGCATAGTAAGTAGAGGAAGTACTGTGTTCCACCGAAAGATTCTACGTCAAGATTTCACCGGAAATATATGTTTTGACACCCCCTGAATCCAAAAAACTATTTTTACACAAAGGTCAGTGTGTGTATCTGTGAATCTGTCAGTCTGTGGGCAGTGTAACTAAAAAAACACTAATTAAAAACCAAATTTGGTATTAAAGTTTAGTATCTTCCAAGTTAGCGACACAAACATTTTGAAGAAAATTCCTTTACCTTAAACTAGCCTTTACATGACAAAGTTTTGGAAAACTTTTATTTTGCTTGAAAATGGCTCTAACGATTTTGTTTAAAATGCCATATGTTTGAGATGTTTTTATTACAAACGAAATGTATATTTTAAATTTCCTCGCTATAGCCCCTGTAGTCGTATTTACTCTGGACCACTTTTGTATAACTGGTAAACCGTTGGAGATAGACTAAATCACACTATACAAAAAATGTATATCTTGCTAAAATACACAATTTATGTCTGAATACATTTTCTTATAGGGTGAACCATTTCCGAAATATTCCTTATTATTTGTGTGAGTTTCGGAAAACTTAAAACTTTCGTGAAATTGAGCATCGTTGTTCCTTTTTGTATATGTTAAGCGTGCAAAGGGAAGGTAATCTCAAAGTTTTAAAAGATTTGACTATCGCACTATCGCACCTATAAGGAAATAAGCAATAAGATAAATTGTACAAATGTTTATCTCAACTAACACGAAGAATATATAGGAACAAGAGTTTGTAAGAATGGTTAGTACAAGAGTAGAGAAAGTCGTGTGAGTGCAACATATCAGACATTAAAATCACCAGCAGTAACAATATAGTAAAGTGTTTGCGCTTCATTTAAATCTGCTTGCTGAGTTTCATAACGTTCAATATTTATATAGCATTTTGCCCTTTCCTATGTACCTATAT
The DNA here is from genome assembly GCA_030765045.1 of Tenodera sinensis. NCBI lineage: Eukaryota > Metazoa > Arthropoda > Insecta > Mantodea > Mantidae > Tenodera > Tenodera sinensis. Next base: position 19,278,502 of record CM060974.1, on the reverse strand, counting down.
ATTCCGAATATGTCCTCTCGAGGATTTAAATCAGAGAACAAGAATCCTTTCAGTGGCAGAACTGTAGGGATTGCTTCTGAACTGTTTTTAATTAACATAGAAACCCCTGCTGATGCTGTTAATTGCTATGTTACAAAAAAGTTATAAAAGCTGTAAGTTCTGAAGGACTACTTTATTTTTTTGTTGCAGTACTTGAGTTTTTCCTTATTTCTTTATTTTTTCTCTATTCATTTACATTTTTTTATATGTCAGACCTGAAAGTTCATATTTTAAACTACTCTGCAAGTTCTTTCTGTGTATGGTTTTCATTTAGTTAGCAGGAATCTGTATAACAGGTCGGTAGGTGCATGAAATTACCAAAGGGTGTTAATTTTGGCGCAATTATAATTTGATTTTTTATCGGAATTTAAGAAGGTATAAATTTTGAGGATTGCTAGAAATCTATTTTGTTTCCTTGTGCAGAAAGTACAAAGTATCACAACGGAAATGATAACAATACCAGAACGAAAAACAAAAGAAAAGTTTAGTTCCTGAAACAAAATCTGGGAATGATGGAACATCGCTTTCTCGTGTGAAAGGTTTGTGGTGTATGGAAAGCTTTGCCTTGCGTTTTTAGGAGAATGGATACTTTTATAACTTTTGATGAGGGTTTTGTGTGATGCGTGCAATCAATAGTATTCTCCATTCCGATTCGTCTATTTGGAAATGCTTCTCCTGCCTCCGCACTTGTGCAAATTCCCCAGACAGAGACGCGGGGATTGAAGTAGGTACAGAGTGAGGGAGAAAGGGCTTGCTTGGTCTGTCTCACAAAGGGATCACTTGTGACAAAGAGGAGCTGCGGAGGACGGCAGTTCAACTCTATCGTCTCTTGCACCGCCCTATATCATTTACATATCGTACATACATGAGCTACAAAAAGAAACATTCAACTCCCTTCAATTAAGTACCTACTGCTGTACCCTTAAGGGCGTTTTTAACTCTGGTGTCTACAAGAACAGCAAGCAAATCTTTCTTCTTTCAGGAAGAAATGAACTCTCTGGTGTGTTGAAGACGTTACTGCAAGAAACAGATGTTGAATACTCATTTTATATTAATTACCAGCTGAAATACTTCGCGTGGACATTTGCACTTAAGTTGGATGCTATAAAAAACCCAAAAGAATAGTATATTATGCAAATAGACCATAATGGTAGTAATTAAAACGCGAGTATTATAGTTAAGCTTCATACGACAATTTATGTTCGACCATATACCTAATTTTATAGTTGAAATGTTGTAAAATGTTGTACACTCACCAGGAAGAATGACCTACATATTTCATCAGTTGGTATTTGGAGTTCTGCGCAGGCGCTAAACGATCGATTCGTTCCCAGCTGCATGATGAAAATGATAACCTTGGAATGCTACGTAATATTTAAAAATACAAGGCAAATTGAATTTATTCGTTTTCAGACGAAACTGTAAGTTATTTATTGCACAATTAGTGAAATTAATTTGCGGGACTGCGGTTAGTGCAATATTCTTGGAAGTTGATGCTGTATTGAGGTTAATTTGTGTGTTTTGTGTAAGTTGCATCTCACTGTCAGTAGTGTCCGGTATTTTAGCATTTTCTAAACTCGTGCTAGTTGCGTTTGAAGAATTAATCGATGTATCTGTCTCTCTCTCTCTAGTGTCATAGTCATATTTTACGTTATATAAAGTTTCACCAATGTTCTTGTTTTCTTCTCTAAATATCTTCTTTACAACTGATGTCTTTTTGAAACCACTTATGTTTACTCACTTCTTCCATCCAGTTTTAGCTTTCTTGCAATCAATATATAGACTTCTAGGTCTTCCTCCCCATCACATAATGGACACTTCCCCTGTATTAAACCATTTCTCTGAGCTTCAAACTTCCACACTCCAGTTCTTGCCCATCCTATGTCCTTTCTTTTTGATTTACTTTATGAATATATTTTTCTCTATTCCAACAACTTTCAACGTAACCAACATAGCAATTTTCTGTCAAAGAGATCAACATGCGAAAATGAAGCAATAAGATGCATTTTTACCTCATTATATAGCGTAGTGGGGTAGGGCGTCACGCCTAAGCTCTCTGCCAAGGAATACGGCCCGGGTTCGATCCCACCCCTGTGGGTGCGGATTTTAAGTCCTGGGTATAGGACCGGTGCCCACTCAGAATCATGAGGAAATTAAAACTTGCAACAATTTTGTTAAAATATACACGACATAACAATAATTTTAACTTGGATAAACTGCAAGGTCAAAAAGTATTTATTAAGATGTTAAGGATCTAATTATGCAAAAATCAAACAGATTGGTGCAAAACAGAACATCAGGGAGCATTTTGAACACGTACATGCGTTGAATAAATGCATTGTGAGGAAAATGAATTTAAAAAGCAATTACCTCGTGCGCAAGGTCATTTAGGACGTCACATGAAAGGCGTTTAAAGCAAAATTAGTTGAAAATATGTATATTAAACTACAGAAATCGACATTTTCAAGAATTTTCGTCTATCTTCAGCATTTGTAGAAGAGAGAGTACAGAAATAAATATAATTGTGTTTCATAAAAGAAACGTCAATAAACATAACCATGCAAATGTAGTGCATTGCATTTCTATTTCAATAATAAATAATTGTATAAATTTTACATTGAAGGGGAGTAGAAAAATGTGATCGTGCTTCGTAAAATAAAAGTGATTAGAGAAAACCGCGAGAATGTATTATGTAGTATTTCTATTCCAGTTATAGAAAACTGTATGAATTGTGTGCTGAAGGGTGAGTGGTGAAGGGTATGCGAATTTAATACCTAAAAGAAAAGTGAGTAGAAAAAACATGTGAATGTTATATTGTATAGTAAAATGGATCGCTTAAAAACCTTCTCCATGAAAAAAATACATATATTCGGCGAATTTCGAAGTGTTCGGTCCAGCGATTGAGTGCGTAAAGGAGAATCATCTATAGATATTACAATTTCTTTGATTTGTGTTAACTTTGCAATAATTTGGAAAGGTAGAATCAGTGTGGAAAATTCAGTACCCTAGCCGGAATTCGAACCACGGATCTTTCGTCTCGGTTGCATTGAGAGTACCTCAGTCGCCATCAGTGTTCAACTGTCGACACAAGCTGCTGATGTTAGGAGTACCAACCAAACGTGTTCTAAATAAATACAGCATGGAGTATTAGTTCGACTCTAATTATGTCATTCAGCAGTTTGTTTTTAGCTTAAAAGTTTATTTTTCTTAAGCTTTAAGTGTTTAATGTTTAACGAACCACGTTATAAACGCTTATAAAGGCCCAAGTAAATGGGAGTTCAGAAGAACGCAAACAAATTTAGGTAATGTGACAAGCAAGTAGTGACAACTTTATTTACCCATTTCTTCTGACTTGTCAGTTTTCTTCCTGTCGAGTTTTCAACGAAAAAAGGTTACACGCCTGGAGAGTGAGTGAGTCGTCTGTGTGTTGTTTTTTGGCTTTGTAATGTTTACCAGCTTCTTTCAATCTCATTATCCCGTCCCTTTAGATCTCTTAAAGGTACATTTTCCTGTTTCTTTTTGTAAGGTTGGTTCTTGTAGCACAGGTAAAACAGAAACCACCAACAGTGCCTAGCAAATACACAAGGGGATCCAGTTATAACAAAATTGCCCTTGTAAAGTTGATATTTTCTTTTGTTTTTTAAGAGAGGCCAACATTGTTAAATTTAGCAGCTTGATGGTCTTCTGTTTTAGATATTGTTAAGCAACACCGGAGCACAACAGCTCGACCGTTACATCAGTCAAAATCAATCATTACATTATCGCGCTTACAGAATCGACAGAAACTCTGGATAGTAAATTTAGTTCGGGTAATCATGTTAACGAGACTTTTAGGAAAATAAATTCTTCAATTTACACTTTCAAGCGTTTAAAGATGTCCCTGCCAAGAAAGTTAAAGACTTTGGCACAAACAATGACGATGCTCAACTTCGATTTTTGTGCCTCCATCGTCACAGATATAAGATTGGTTCTCTCACATAAATTACAGCTGACTAATTATACGTTGGTAAGCCTTCTCTTTAAGTTCCTCCACAGTCTTTAAAAGTTTCACCTCATTAGCTTCAAACTTCAATCTTAAATGTTATTGCCCCTCCTTAATTTTACTCGCTGGGTATCGAACAGTGGACTTCACTAATCGTAGCTCTAACTAGACGTAACAAATTGGAGAATAGCACCTTATATCGCAACACCAAGACAATGAGTTACTGATTCAATGACTCCCTGGTTCGCAAGCAGGTTCGTTTATATACAATTGTCAACAAATTTTGGAGTGTTCGCGGGACACAGGGGAAAAGAGGTTCAGAACATCTGCTCGCGTCTCAAAGGCGTTCCCGATACTTACGTCGTGTAACGTGCCCCAGCCCTCACCTCTAAATATTGCTTACATATACTATTATCGGTATTTACGACGGGATTTATTTTTATATGGTTGAGGGGAAGAGAAGGCCAAATGGTTCAAACTCTGCCGTATGAATTAATAAATAAAGAAATATGTATTATCCCTAGCTGTAGTGCTGTATATAGTAAGAAAACACGTTAAATACTATAATTAATGATAATAATTACTACTAGTAATAGAATATACTTGCGTACTGCAAAAGTCAGCAGTTGTGGGAATTAGCGTTCCTGCAAATAAAAGAAAAGGTGATACACTACAAAAATATTTTAGTAGAAATTCATTAATGAAAAAACCCTAACCTAAAAGTATGGTAAGGGCAAATAAAAATCTGATGTGCGCATTTACATGACTTTCTCTACTCACTCTTCTTAAAAAAACATCCTCTTTTATCTACCTCATAGACATTTGTAGAAATATAAGGCATATTCCCTTTAAATACAATGCTAAAAGGGCATTGTGATAGTTAAACCTTTTAAGAGGTGGCCAGCATCTGAAAACTGAAAGTTGCATTTCACGTATATCTCAGAATGATATACTATTGCATATATAAATTAATTGATATAAATATATCAATATGCAAATTATATATAAACTAATAATCTATTCGTGACATTAATCCCAGTGACTGCAATCAAATACAGTTGTGGTAAAGGATGGGGAGGTCCCACGAAAAATAACTCAAAAAGGAAAAGTCGGTTAATACCAAAGTTGGTATTTAAGTTTATGGTTTTCCGAATATACGACACGCACATTTTGAAGAAAATTTCCCCACTCTAAACTACCTTTAAGTTGGAAAACTTTTCGAAAATTATTTTCTTGAAAATGGCTGTAACGATTTTGACTAAAATGTCATATGTTTGAGTTATTTTTATGACAAATGAAATGTATATCTTGAATTTTCTGGCTGGAAAATTCTTACTGTGCGTACAAGAGAAAGTAACAGTGTAACAATATTTTAAAACTTTAATTAAACATCTTTGTTGTCAAATGGCAACACTGTTTTAGAGGGGTAATTCACGATAAGTTAGAGTTGAACATCTGAAGGTTTGTAGTCGCACTGTGGCACCCAGGGCTGTTTCTGATCATCATCGTCGAGTAAAGGTCAGAGGAACAGAAAATAGCGAAAACGTTCAATCTGCAACCCTTTCTCATCCCTGCATTACAAGCCTATCAACAAGGGAATGAAATTCCTTCATTAAACACAGAGCTCTAGTTACATCCCTTTCTCCTAGAGCAAAGAAGCGCTTTTCTTGTTCAATATCTCCTTCCCTTAATAGACCTTCTCCCCTCTTTCGTTTCCAAACAAAGGCACAGTCCATTTCGGAAACCCAACATCCCTTCTTTTTCATCCGACATTATCTCTCTCCGCTTCTGTGGAGAAATTCCGGTGATGTAACAGTGTTTTTGCTAATTTATTATTCCATTTGAAGGATTTGCAAAGTCTGCTTTTCTTTCGGGTATGTTAAAAGTCTATCACAGTGATCTGTGTTATTTGAAACTATCTATACTAATATATGAGACGGTTTCTTTTTAAGAGATTACCTCTAAAATTGTAAACACACTAGCTGAATAAATTAACGTGAACACAGTCGATAAGTGTGGTTCTTAAAAACGTTAACGGCATCTCTTGTCAGCTGCATGAAATTGGTGTTGTGGTCCTAACTCAAGGTATGTACCAAGGGACGTCACATCTCGCCTTAGGATTCGTGCTAACATTATTGCATTTATAACCATGAATAGAAAGTAATTCGCGATTTCTTGTATGTGTGCTCTTCAATTGTCAACATTTGAACATGATTTCGGCACTAGGTTACTTACTTTTAAAGCAAAATGTAGGTTAAGATGTGCGCGGATTCCGGACTAAGGTATGCAAGAGAGGCAGTTACATACATGAGACAATGATAAAACATGAAAACCCCGAAGAAGTTGGGTCTTGAAAAATTGAATGTGATGAATCAAATAAGTTTCAAAAACCTCATAGTTCAAAATGAAAACAATTTTATTGCGTTTTTTTAATCCTATATTATATAACTATAGCTGTTTGTGGTATAAAATATCAAAATAGATTTTATGTATAGCAGCTAATAATTTCTAAAGTTAGGAATACCAATTCCAGTTTCTGCGGGATTTACAATTAATTTCAATGAGCAATACCTTTAATAACATTTTGTAAGAAGATTTTGAAGAAAATATCTCCACCCAAACTAACCTTCACATAGAAAATTCTGATTTTTTCGAAAATTGCTCTAACGATTTTGATTAAAATACCATACTTTTGAGATATTTTTTGGCAAACGAAATGTATATTTTGAATTTCTGACTATAGCCTATGTAGTCGTGTTGAGTCTGGATGATTTGCACAACTGGTAAACCATAAGCGATAGACAAAATCTTACTAAACAAAAAATGGAGATATTGCTAAAACACAATTTATGTCCAAATAAAATTGTTTGTGGAGCCAATCATTTCAGATATTCCTTCGAATTTGTGTGAGTTTTGTAAAACAACCTTTCGTCAAATGCAAGATCAATGTTCATTTTTCTATATGTTAAGTGTGCAAAGAGATTGGAATCTCAAAGCTTTAAAAGAATTGACTATCGCTGTATTCTAATACAAGAATATAAGCAATGATTTGTACAAATGTTTATCTCAACTAACACCAAAAGGATAAATAAATAGGAGTTTGTAAGAATGATTAGTACAAGAGTAGAGAAAGTCACGTTTTTTAAACTCAAACACCTCGAATAATACCTGTAGTTAAGGGTTAATTTTCCCTTCACTGTGAATTTGTTTGAACACACGCAAGCAATCTTCTATGTGTATGAAAGCTGTTCTGTAGTAGCACTCTCGTTGTGGTACGTGTTTGACGGGAAATTTGGCACGATAGAGGCCAATGAAACGTCCACTAGCTTCGTTTTCTGACAGACAACTGACGGCTCAAGGAACGGTTGCCAACGTGATCGATATCAAAGTCCCTCCGACTCGCGGGAAAATGAACACATGACGTAATGCCATGCAAAATAAATGTACCGGTGACAATGCAGCGAACAGTTCATCTTTAGGCCTTTGTTTGCCCAACTTTAAACTTATCTCTTGGAAAATCCTGGCAGCTTTCGAAGTTTCTTATTGGGTAGCAATGAACTATAAGTAGCACTTGGTAGAGATCGGCGTCTGTTAACTCTTCGCTTTGCAAATGAGATACGTTTTACTAAATAAATTATTTAAAGGCTATATACTGAAGCTTTTGTGCCTTTAAAATAGAGGATATACAGTGTGTTTCAGAAGTAACGTATACCTTCTGCTACAGCTGAATGGAGCTATTACTTTCTCTACTGGTAAGTAGGGAAAAATCCGACTTTTTTTCCATCCAAAAATTCAATGTCGAGATTTCACCGGAAATATATGTTTAGAGACCCCCTGAATCTAGACCTAGAAAAAGGTCTGCCAGTCTGTGGACAGCATAACTCAAAAACGAAAAGTCGGTTAAAAACCAAAGTTGGTATTTAAGTTTAATGTATTTCAAGGATGCGACGGGAAGATTTTGAAGAAAATAGCCCCACCCTAAACTACCCTTTACATGGAAAATTTTTCGAAAATTTTCATTTTCTTGAACATGGCTCTAACGATTTTGATTAAAATGTCATATATTTGAGATATTTTAATGAAAAATGAAATGTATATTTTGAATTTTCTGGCTATAGCCCCTGTAGTCGTATTTACTCTGGACGACTTTTGCATAACTGGTAAACCGTTAGAGATAGACTAAACCATCCTATACAAAAATGTAGTTCTTGCTAAAATACACAGTTTATGTCTGAATAAATGTGGACCATTTCGGAGATATTCCTTGTTATTTGTGTCAGTTTCGGAAAATTTAAAACTTTCGTGAAATGGAAAATTGTTGTTCAAAGAGAACGGAATCTCAAAGCTTTAAAATATTTGACTATCCCACAAAGCTGTCTCAACCAACACGAAGAAGATATAGGAATAAGAGTTTGTAAGAATGGTTAGTACAAGAGTAGAGAAAGTCATGTGAGTGCAACACATCAGATTTTTTAGTTATGCTGTTCACAGACACAGACTACAGATTCCTTTTTTTTTTTTTTTTTTTTTTTTTTTTTTTTTTTTTTTTTTTGAATCAGGGTGTACCAAAACATGTATTTTCAGTGTAATTACGATATCAAATTTTTGGGTGTAATTCAATATGTACTTTACTTAATCTACTCGTATGTTGATGTTTTTATTGCTCTGACCAGGAAAGTTTAAACCAGAAAGTTGCAGGGATATGAAACTAAACTCATATAAACAATTTCTTGTAAACCCACGCTGATCATGTTAAGGGTGTAAGCTAGCTGTTGCCAACTATTTCAAACTTATACTCCGGAGGAGTAAATTGGATCAGAAACCACCAAGTATAAGCCGGTTTTGATAATGTGGCTTAAATGTGCTTGTGTAATTATCTGACATAGCTGGACAGCAGCGGGTTGATCGGCTACGTGGTAATGCCAAAGCGACGTGCATCTTTGGCAACTTGGGCGGTGATCTAATTAATGCTAGAGACAGACAGAGAGAGGCGATTAGTCTATCCTTAAGCAACACAGAAACACAATAATCCAACAATGGGCTCAATCTACGCATTAGGGGTCACTTACAGCACAGCTTTCATCTACACACAAGATTAACTATGTGTTTGGTCCAATGTCTTTACAAACAGGCACCTCACTAGAAGCGCCAATGGGGTCATTTTGACACATTTAAGGGGAGATGTTGAAAAATCTGATGTTTGCACTCATATGACTTTCTCTACCCTGGTACCAATCTTCCTTACAAACTCTTATTCCTATATCTTCTCGATATTAGTCGAGATAAACATTTACAGGAATCATGGCATTGCTAATTTTCTTGTAGATGCAAGAGGAATATCGGAATACAGTAGGCTTTGAGCGGTAGTCAATTTTTTTAAAGATGGTAGCTTTGTGAAGACCATGAAATTCCATTTGTTGCATGGCCAAGAGGTAAAAAAGTGAATAACGACTTTACATTTTAGAAAAGTTTATTGCAAAACTCACACAAATAACGAGGAATATCTCCGAAATGGTTCACTCCACACACACACACACACACACACACACACACACACACACACACACACACACACAAACCCGTGGTTCTTTTTTCTAAAGATGCTTTGTTTCGGATTCATGGGCTTCAAAACATGTTTCTGGTGAAATCTCGATATTGAATTTCTGGGCCGAATATGATACTTCCCCTACTAACTACACGTACTAGAGAACGTAAAAATTGTCCTTTTTGTGAGATAGGTTGTCGTGAATCACCCTGCAGAGTAGAGGTTATGTATTTGTGAGGCTAATAGAATGGCCAGCCAGTACACAATTAAACTGGGACACTATTACGCAACTATTGTATCACGTGTATAAACATGCACGATAAAATTACAGCCGTGTATTTCCAGACAGACACTACACAACGCTGCAGCTGTGCATTCAGGCTAAAAATGCACTACAAACAAAATCAATACATCCAGCACACTTCCTCAAGATAACACGCGGTTTACCATTTGCACAGTTTTGTAGGTTATGATGGGTCTTTGTCATTAATTTATGCCGATTCTCTCATATCTTATACGTTCTTCGTCATCGTGTGAACTATTTAGTTTCGTTAAAACACATTTTCAGTGTTGCTTCGTGTATCTCAGGTGAAATTTGACTAAAAATTGTGAAATATTAAACGTATTAATTTTCACAGTATAATACTATGAAGTGAGATCTTTTTCAGCACTTTTACACATTGAAACTGGTTCTGAAGATGCTAAGGTTTACTCAGTTACTTCAAAAATGTGTAATGCATCTCAAAAGTTCTTTAAAGAAAATTATTTGTTTTAAAATAATTCTCCAATTTTAAGAAAACAGTTATTGGAGAGTTGATTATGGGAGTAAATTTAAACAATAGACACTTGATATTAAACTAACCATGAAACTTACATTTTTGATAAATATCAAAACGTTGTCATTAATGTGTGTAATATCTAGCACCGATTTTAATAAGATATCTTACATTGTTCGGATTTTTTAAAAGCTTCCATTAATTCAAGTGCGTTATTCTGTAATGTGTAACAGTTTCTTCAGTGCAGGTAACAGACAAACATTAAATTGTGTCCACGCCCTAAATCCTCAAGCGGCCAAAAATTATCGTGTAATAAACAATTGAACATGCGCTCATAAAAACGGCTTAACCTTAATTCTATCGACACAAAAAATTCCATTTACTTCTTTCTCCTCTTTCCTTTGTGACTTTACAGTATAAGAGTGGCCCCATGCATTCCTACCTCTTAACATTCTCTTCATTTCTCCCAATCTTTTCCATTCTATCTTCCTACATTATCTGGGGTATTTCTTTCCCTCTCTACACTCATATCCTTACTTCTAATATCTCTTTAGCTTTTCTATCCTCTGCCATTCGAAATGCGTCCCCACCACTTCAATTATCTTTGTTCAGTTATATCCTCCATTGTCCTATTCTTCCTGATTTTATTTACAACCTTTCACTTTCTCTACTCGTAAGTAGAGGAAGTATTGTATTCCACCCAAAAATTCAATGTCCACATTTCACCGGAAATATATGTTTTGAGACACCCTGAATCCAAAAAAAGCATTTTTAGAAAAACTTCAGTGTGTGTACCTGTCTGTGTGTGTGTGTGTGTGTGTGTGTGTGTGTGTGTGTGTGTGTGTCTGTGGACAGCATAACTCAAAAACGAAAAGTCGGTTAAAAACCAAAGTTGGTATTTAAGTTTAATGTCTTTCAAGGATGGAACACGAAGATTTTGAAGAAAATAACCCCACCCTGAACTACCCTTTACATGGACAATTTTTCGAAAATTTTGTTTTCCTTGAAAATGGCTCTAACGATTTTGATTAAAATGTCATATGTTTGACATATTCTGATGACAAATGAAATGTATATCTTGAATTTTCTGGCTATAGCTCCTGTAGTCGTATTTACTCTGGACGACTTTTGCATAACTGGTAAACCGTTAGAGATAGACCAAATCATACCCACTATACAAAAATGTAGATCTTTCTAAAATACACAATTTAAGTCTCAATAAATTTTCTTGTAGAGTGAACCATTTCGGAGATATTCCTTGTTATGTGTGTGAGTTTCGGAAAACTTAAAACTTTCGTGAAATGTAAGAAAGTCATGTGAGTGCAACACATCAGATTTTTATTTTAATTCTAGTAGAGATGGGTATACTTTCTTACATTATTTCTCATAAAAGAGGGAAAAAACGAAGCTTTTGAAGACAATAGTATAGCTTGACCCGGAGCGTGTTTTTACTAAGAACAATATATTTATGTCAAGTTGATATAAAGGATTTAATTGCTTTGGTACTTGTAGTAAAACCAATTTTTAGCTTTTACAGTTCTGTAATATTTATGTTGCTGATCTGAATTAATACTGTAACACACGTAGAAAACGTTCCTGAATAAATCCAAGAGGATGCGCATAAATGTGCTGCACTTGCGACATCTATAGAAGATATATTTTGAACGCATGAGAAACGATAGCAATTAAAACGATAAATTACCTTAAAGTGAAGGGTAAAAAAGAGCAGCAGTCATTTGTCTTAGTAGTGCTTGCGTTGACGGGAAGTTGGGCCGGCCAGATCTGGATCGGTGAGGCCCACGTTAGCAATTTCTACTGGAGGCCACTAAATCTGAGCTCAGTGGTGCAGAAAATAGGCATTACTGTGTTTCTTCCTTGTTCCCTGCAGATAAGGGACGGGAAATATGGTGGTTTGGCATTTCATCGTGCACCGTTTGTTTCTGCTGCCCTCCACAAGGTGCAAAGGTCTACAAACTTGGCACTTCTCTCTGGGATACACCACGTGACAGTATTTATCGTGCAAGCTCCAAAAACGCTATAAAGGGAATTTTACACTAAAATTCACATTATTATTATTATTATTATTATTATTATTATTATTATTATTATTATTATTATTATTATTATTATTATTATTATTATTATTATTATTATTATTATTATTATTATTATTATTATTATTATTATTATTATTATTATTATGACCGCCTCCGTAGCGCAGTGGTAGCGCGCCTGCCTGTGGCGCGGAGGACCCGGGTTCGATCCCCAGTACCGGCATGGGATTTTTCCCCCCCTGGGAAGTCTGGTACGGGGTGCACTCAGCCTCGTTAGGTCCCTGGGGAGCCAATTGAGGAGCTATCCTGATAGAAAGGTAGCGTCCCTAAAAGGTCAAAGTAGTCGGTGCTGACCCCCGCCACCCCCAACCTGCACTCCTCCGTGGTCTTGGCTGCAGCTGGAGGACGCAGCGGCCAGGCGATGATGGTAACCTCTGAATAAGGGGAAGACGCCCTAGGGAAATTATTATTATTGTTATTGTTGTTGTTATTATTATTATTATTATTATTATTATTATTATTATTATTATTATTATTATTATTATTATTATTATTATTATTATTACTAGTATTACTATTAATTAGTATTCGACTCCCACACTTAAATGTGTTGATTTTGTTAGAAATCTATATCGAAATGAAGTCCACATCGATAAATATTTCCATATCGATACACATTTCCATATCGATATAGATTTCCATTTCGATACAGATTTCCATATCGATACACATTTCCATATCGATACAGATTTCCATATCGATACAGATTTCCATATCGATACACATTTCCATATCGATACACATTTCCATATCGATACACATTTCCATATCGATACAGATTTCCATTTCGATACAGATTTCCATATCGATATAGATTTCTATATCGATACAGATTTCCATATCGATACTGAATTTCCATATCGATTCTGAATTTTCATATAGATAAAGTATTTACTACAGAATTTCTATATCGATACTGAATTTCCATATCGATACAGGTTTCCATTTTCATTTCGATACAGATTTTGCCGTTGTGCTCAGAGGCAATGACAAATGGTAATTCAATAATATGAATTTATATTAACTTTATTTCACTGTTTTCATTCTTTCCGATGAAATTCTAATAATCTCTTTTCACATTTTGAAAACACAAAATTTGTTATCTATCCTAATATACACATTTTAAGGTGCAATTTGCAAAGATAATTCCTGGCAATGATCCTTTATGAAACTTAGGTGAATTAGATGGTGCATTTATATTTATTTGAGTGTTTTTATTTTCTATGGACTTCAGTATTGTACTTGAGATCTTAGTTGTTTTTCCACCTTCAAGAAATTCACACATTTGGTTTGATTTTTGAGAAAGTAAATTCTCACTTAAATTCCTCATCTGTTCCATTATATCACGAGGTGTGGAACTAAATACACTTCTTCAAGTATGAAGTCCACATTGACACGTATTTCCATATCGATACAGATGTTGACATCGATACATATTTCCATGTCGATACAGATTTCCATATCGATACAGATTTCCACATCGATACATATTTCCACATCGATACATATTTCTATATCGATACAGATTTCCACATCGATACATATTTCCATGTCGATACAGATTTCCATATCGATACAGGTTTCCATTTGGATACGGATTTTCCATATAGATAAATATTTCTGACTTCACGAATATGGCAATAATTAGACACTACAGCTCCACTTATGTGAAAATGAGGTATAAACCTTCCAACATATTTCAACAGGCGTTCGCTCTCATTCTCAAGTTTGTTTGACAAGCAGTTTGACCTTGAGAATGACAGGAATCGCCTGTTGAAACATGTTGGAAGGTTTATACCTCATTTTCACATAAGTGGAGCTGTAGTGTCTAATTATTGTGATATTCGTGGACTGTATTGCTTCAGTGTGAATAGCTTCAGGTATATATACTAGAAATTTCTGTCTCCATCTTGTAATCTCAATATCTGCAACCTTCAATCAATATCCACTTGTTATCGAAATACATCTAAAATACGTACCGATAAATTGATTTATCACATTTTTGTTTTCTTTCATGTGCATCTAAATATATATTTATTGTATTGATCATTGCATAAATAGCTATTTCCTATCACTGTAAAAAGCATTTGTCGCAGTGGACTCTGTATTACATCTCTAAATTTGATATGTCAAAAACTAATTGAAGCGTTGAACTAAAAAAGCCCGTAAGCGCCATTTTTATACAAACTCAGTAGCATAAAAATATACTGCGTTGTAATGAATGACTTTATAGCCATAAAATGGCGACTCTATATTCAAGCGGGAAGTAGTATAAAAGTCTTCTATAAGATGTCGCTAGGGGTATGTTCAAAGGATTATTCTAAAGATATATAAATGGAGGAAGTTGGTTTACCTTATTTCATCAGAAATGTAATTTCGGTGGATTCAAAATATTAAATACCCCAAAAACAAATCGCAGAGAAATTCCTAATACATATAACGTATCAAAAATAGAGTAACAAATCAGTCAGCCGTACATTAACAAAACTAATATCTATAATAAGTGGGAACCATAGGGCTTCGAATGCGACTTTTCCCACGTGTAATATCTGAGCAATGGCCGCTAATTCTTTAAAAAGCATACAGAAAAAAAATCAGTTACTCCAAACCTATTTATATTACCGTCTCCAACTATAAAACGTTCACGGTCAGTACAGTCTTTGCCCTGACCTGGAAAGAGCCGGGGGACAGTCCGCAAGATCTTCTGCACAGAGCACCATCTTCTGAATCTGCTGTTTTTGTTTGCTTGTAGGTTTTTAAGTGTTCAAAGGAATAACCAGTGCAGCATTGTGCATCGTTTATTGCAGAATACGTATCTGTGTGTTTATTGATGGAAGAACATTATTGCTTGTAACGAGAAAGTGAGAGCAAAGGAAAGATTTGTTCTCCGAACGCTCACTTCAGATAGTTTAATTGATATGATCGGCACACCTGGAGCTGGTGTGTATTTCGTAGGAAAAAGAAGCGGAAGATTAGAGTGTAGAAAGAACGGAAGAGGCGAACCGAGAGTTGTGTCGACAGAGGACCTCGGAGAAAAAGGATGCCTTGAGTAGAGGATGACGACGTGAGGGATGACAAAGTCATGTCATACTCATAATTAGTTTGACTGGATTTACATGACAGATTCTTGTCATATCTAAAATTAATATTGTCCGAAATAATGATAGTTTACGGAGCTGGCTACGGAAGAATGGGTCTGCAATTGGGTTCCATAGTGTTCGCTGATTTTGGATGGTTGAAGGAACTTCATGGAGTTGAATTTTAGTACTGATAGGAGCCTGCATCAAGAAGAAGGTCTCTTCCATTTCACCAAGGCAGCAAATTTCCGTGTTCAGCCTGCAAGTGCTGAAAATAATATTGACATGTTTATTTCAATAGCTAAACTAAATATAATTCAGGCTCTATGTAGACGTAACTTCAGATTACCAAGATAGTGCTCTAATGAAACACAACCTTGTAAACTAGAGAATATTAAAAAATGCGGGTGTTTAAAAAAAGGCAGTATAGTAGCTGACATTATTGTGAATGGTATATAAAATTCATTCACCAAAGAAAAACAATCACTTGCTTATTTCGACAAAAAAGGCATGAATTTCTATGCACAAATGTGTAAAACTGCGTAGGAAATGTAATGATGTTTTGGTTCTTTAACATTAAATTAGTAATTGTATACATCTGTAATTTAAAAACTGCATTATAGTCCCTTTTTGATTTCGTAAAAGATACATCTGGGATGTTTTCACTGTTGACAAAATAAACTCAAAGTTAACCTCATTAATAGTATTGGAAAGGGCCAATGTGTAATGTTTATGCTGAAGTTTAAATATATTACAATATATTATTTTGGTATGAAATTGTTGGCGATTAGTTTTTATTTTGTTTCTAAGATAGCTCTATGAGACTATCGTGATGAACTTGTTCCAAAAAATCTGATATGTTGCACTCACATGACTTTCTCTACTCTTGTACCAACCATTCTTACAAACTCTTATTCCTATATCTCCATGTTAGTTAAGATAAACATTCGTGCAAATTATCTTATTGCTTATGTCCTTGTAGGTGCAAGGGGAATATTAGAATACAGAAGGCTTTGTGCGACAGTTAAATCTTTTTGACCTTTGAGATTCCGTTCTCTTTGCACGATTAACATATAAAAAAATCAACAACGTTGTTGCATTTCGCTAAAGTTCTAAGTTTTCCGAAACTCACACACATAACCAGGAATATCTCCGAAACGGTTCACCCTACAAGAAAATTTATTGAGACATAAATTGTGTATTTTACCAAGATCTACATTTTTTGTATAGTATGATTTGGTCTATCTCTAACGGTTTACCAGTTATGCAAAAGTCATCCAGAGTAAATACGACTACAGGGGCTATAGCCAGAAAATTCAAGATATATATTTCATTTGTCATCAAAATATCTCAAACATATGACATTTTAATAAAAATCGTTAGAGCTATTTTCAAGAAAATCAAAATTTTCGAAAAATTTTCCATGTAAAGGGTAGTTTAGGGTGGGGCTATTTTCTTCAAAATCTTCGTGTCCCATCCTTGAAAGACATTAAACTTAAATACCAACTTTGGTTTCTAACCAAGTTTTCGTTTTTGAGTTATGCTGTCCACAGACTGACAGACTGACACACAGACACGCAAACGGACCTTTTTCTAAAAATGCTTTTCTTGGATTCAGGGGGCCTCAAAACGTATATTTCCGGTGAAATCTCGACGTCGAATTTTTGGATGGAATACAATACTTCCCCTACTTACCAGTAGAGAAAGTAAAATGACTTTAACCTTACACTGATATTAGCTGAATTACAGGTAGGTACCTGCTGGTCTTAAAATCCCGAAATGTTGGTAATAAATCCAAGTCACTCCCCCAAACACAGCTGTTTACCTCTAGCTGTAAATGCCAAGAAGAAACACATAGCTCTCCCTAGAGTGCATTATTCCGTCAGGCGTCCAAGATCCCAGATGTTCTATTGTCTAGTAGCTGCCCACAGGGATTAATTCATCATGCATGGCCATCTAGCAGGGCTACCAACTTGCAGCTTCTACCCACACGCCTGGCGTGTGCATGCACGTATATAATATGTCTCTTTACCGAAATGCAATTTAATTTCATTTGCTAGGCCTTTACTAAGTCTTAGGGAGAAAGAATGGGATGTTTTTGTTGGGAGGCTGGAGGTCACAGAAAATGACTGACGATTCTAGAAGATTCTCTCCATTTTGTGGTGGGATGAAGACTGGGTATATAATATAGAGGGAATGCATACCAGAGTCATCTTTGGAGTGTTTCACACATCCCCTAACGAAATATACATTGATGTATGCCATTTTGGAAACATGGCCTTTGGCCACGTGATATAAGCTAATGACGTCACAATATGGCAACATGAAGTGTAAAGTCTGTTGTTTTTACATTGTTGGAATTTGAATATTAACAATTGGTTGCTCATAACCTTCAGTATGACCTCGCAAATGACAATAATATAAATAAAAAATCATAACTTTGTGAATGAAAGGAAAATTTACCTAGCTGTGTCAAATATACAAACGTTGCAAGTTTGGTACTTGGAAAAAATAAAGGCAATGAAATCTCGAGGTGTTTCCCAAACTCAACTGACGACTGAGAGAGAGTGGGGCAGAGATTGGAAATAGATGGAGAGAAGCAGCGATACATAATTATGTAAATCCCAACTATGTCAAAAGAAACTAAAGAAACTGAGAGCACAGATTTTAATAGAATGCTAGAGCTAGCAGCCAATATGGACGAGGTCACAGTTACGGCGGGAAAAAGTGCCTAGAGGCATAAATACGCCAGATTTCCGGATGTGATTTTTTCAGCTTAATGAGCCCTTTGTTTAACTGTTATTTATTTTAATGATAATTAGTTCATTAATTAGCAAATTTGATAATTAAGAACAATTCGTTAACTATGCAAATTAGAGAAACGCTATTTTTATTCATCAAGTAGATGATTGATAGGTGTACGTTATTTTAGTCGATATTGATTGTTCATTTTTAGCTAATTCGATATTGGACCTTCAATTACGCTACCCATTAAACCACGGAGCGCTGCCTGGGTGACTTGCAGGACACCTTGAGTGATCTTAATTGTTTTACCTGCTAAACATACAGTTATTTGTGCAAGGCCATGAGCAGGCAGCACTCAATGAGCACCGGTTGCCCAGCCCTGGTAAAGAAGTATCCGTAATGATTGAATACTGTGGCAGATAAAATAGGTGACGGACAGTAACGTATTTCATTTTCAATCAATAAAAAATTCTATGAATTCTTTCTAGAAGGGGGAGTAAAGAAACACATTGTGTTTTGTGAAACAAAAGTGAGTAAAGGTAACCTTGAATACAATGCGTTGAATTTCAATTTCAAACACACAGAAAATTGTATGAATTATTTGTAGAAGAGTCAGCAGAGAATGACATGTGAATGTAATGCGCCCCATTTCTATGTCAATCAAAGAAAATTGAGTGTATTGTATGTTCAAGGGTGAGTAGAGGACATATGAATAAGATACGTAAAAGAAAAGCGAGTACAGAAAACTATGTGAATGTAACATGTTGCATAGTGAAATGAGTAGCATAAAACCTCCAGATGTACCAGTTTTCACGGTGATAGTCATCCAGTAAAGTGTATAAATCATATATTGAAGACCGAGTAGAGAAGAATATGCAAATTCGTTACGTAAAAGAAAAATGAGTACAGAAAATCGTGTGAATATAATACGTTATAATTCTATTTCAAACATAGAAAATTATATTAAGGGTGAATAACGAAAGATATGTGATTGTGTTACGTGATAGAAAACTGAGTAGTGAAAACCATGTGAGTGTTACGCTGGATAGTAAAATGGATAGCATAAAAGTCTACTCTCATGGAAAATACCTACACGTATTTTTAGGAATGGTGAATACTATCTGCCATTTTGTGGTGAATCGTGTACTTTTTTTTTTTGAAGAAAAAGAAAATTAATTTTGTTAATTTAAATAATCTTTGACAATAACTCGTATAGTTGTTCCTAGGTAATTTAATTGAGCTTTCAATTCATATTTGTTGTGATTAAGTATTTATTTCAGCACCTGTGGTGTTACAATATACTTTTAAATGAACTAAGTTAATTTTCTTTCTATCCAACACCTTTTAATATAGTTAAGCAGTTTATCTTTTGTTTTAAGTCTCATATCTAAGCACTTTAATACAGAAGTTCAGTCTTTGTTGTCTATTTTCCTTTGTTTGAAAAGAGCTATAGCTAATAGAATTGGCTTTAAAGTTCTTATACTGTTAATCGAACCACACTGCGCTCAGATTTATCGATTTTGGATCCTTTTGTGCTCCGTTTCTGCCCTGCATTTTATTGTTTTCTGTTAGTTTGTCCGGCATTCCTATTGCTTAACTGTAATCGTTATTGCGGATTAGCTTTCTGTGGTGTCTTTTGGGCAATTTTAATAACCCTTTATGTGTGGGATTTTCCATGTTTGTGGGTCATGGTTTTAATGGCTCCACATCTTCCGCAACCTGGCCTTTTGTGGTTATCATCTGCGATTTAGATTTCGTGAAAACATCTGTGTACTGTGGGAGGTACTAAATGTCCTCTAAATCAGCGGTCGGCAAGTATCGGACTTAGACGTAGGAGCGGACAGACGCTGACGGAGCACTCTATGAGGAGAAGACACGAGCAGTGCAAATACAGCAGCGGCAAGCACGTATAATACCGTGGCGGCTCGTATTGTTTTATTAGTTACTAAAAATAATCTAATTCTAGATGATTCAGAGTCGAATATTGAATGCTAGTTTATGATAAGTTGGAATTTATATTACTTTTGTTAATAATAAACACGTCATTCAGTGACGCAAATTCCCAAGAGTCCTGGAAAGTTTTCCAATAAAGATACCAAATCCTGGCTGCACTGCTGGTTTCTCAACTCACACAATTGCACAGTGGAAAGGCTGGTAAAGTTCGATCGAAAGTCGGCTTTCCAGTTCCTTACAAAGCGACCGCTTTATTTATGTGTTAACCTGCCGCAAAGCTAGAATCAAAGAAGCCGAAATGGAAAGGCAAAGAACGGCCCAACTATACTGTTCAGTGGAGGGGTAAAGCCCGACCCTCCCCTACTCTGCTCTTTGAAGCAGGTGCACTGAGGAAAGAGAAGCCTTCACCGCGGAATGACGTCACAGAGCCAGAGACCTGCCGATCCCTGCTGTAAATGATCTGTTTATAGCTTTGACAACCCTTTCTGGCGTTTATTTTTAACGAATTTGTGAATCTATATTCCAACATTTGCTAATGAACTGGATCTACCCGCGTCTTCACATGCACTGTGATTTGTCAGTTCACACTGTCACTGTCTCGATCTACTTCCAATTTCATTGAGACTTCACTTAACTCACTATGTCACTTCACAATGTGAACTAGTTCTCTTGCCTATCACTTCATTTAATTCGTGTAGTAATGAAATATACTATCAGCCACTTCTGGCGGACGGTTCACTTGCTTGGGAGTTGAACACAGGACGCCTCTAATTTCCTGCAGTAACAGCACTCACTACATGTCCTAAATGTCGTCACAACTCGTTCAAAGAACGGCAGTTTTCGTCGCACCAGAAACGCACTCGTTCACTCAATAACTCTACCAGAGCGCTCGCTTAGGAAAGCGCTCTAGGAAAGTTTCATAGTTTCAGAACGTTCGAGATGGAGAAACTTCCAGAAGATTCTAATTATATGACAATATCACTTACAGTGTTTACGCTGGGTGAGCGCGCTGCTTACCTGTATATGAGTCACCTGCGATGATACTTTTCGTAAGAAATAAACAAATAACTACCTCATCTGCCTATTAAGCATGCCATGGTGTTTAAAATAGTGTTATTAGTCGAAAATGTACGAATAGAATGCCTTGAAAAGCCGTTCTTTCGTGTTAGACATGTCACTGGTTTATTTTAGCTTCATTCGCAGGGCATTAATGTTTATTTTTTGAAAATAGCTAAATAGGGCACCTTTTTATGCTGTTTCTATTTTATTACACTTCCCGCTGTACATTTAATCCAATTTATGGCTTACATCAACTCAAAGCAATGAAAGGAACATAAACATTTTTTTTTTTCTTTTCGTTTTAAATAGCGCATTTTGTTTTAAAAGTAGTCATCGCAAAAAATAATTTGCTTTAAACTTATTGTGGACGTTACATTTAAGGACATAAATCACTGTTTCCACGGGGAATTGAAATCGATTTGAGCTCAAGTCTAGTCTCAATACGATCCGGGTGTCCATGTTAAATTCAATACGTATTGACATCAATTTTAGCAAGGCTCAAGAAGAAATAATTCAAGCTTTTATGTTGGTCGACTTAATTTACGTTGGCAAACCTGTGAAAGACATGTTGGCTGTTGTCCTGCGTGTTTTAAGCAGATTTTGAGGTTATAATAATGGTTAATAGAATAATAGTTCATTTAATAGTGCATTTTTAGCAGAATAGAATACGAGATTGTAGAAACAATAAAAGTGACTTGTGTTTTATTACAACAGTTCCATCAAGAAAACAAAATGACGAGCGTGTTACAAAGAATGTATAAAAGACAGCCTCCGACATTTTCAGTCGATGTGAATATGATGGATATTACCATGTAATAAAAGTTCGACCCGATCCTACTTTGTTAGAAGATTGGGTCCAAGATTCAGTACGATCTGAGTCCATGTTTCTATGCAGTATTAAATCCGGAATGAGGACCCCAAACTACTTCAATTTCCTATGGAAACGTAGTGAATTTTGCTTGCTGCACAAATTTGCATCACCGCGAGTCAAGTTGAGTTGAATACGTGGGAAGCGTCGACTGAATTCTCAATGCCTTGTCACACGCTTTTTTCTGTATTTCAGTTACGCTACGCCTCGCGGTCTAGAACCTTCGCTTAATAATGATAAGTTATTCATTCCCTCAATGTCTACGTGCAGTGGCTGGGTAATTCTCAGAAAAATTATCCACTTTTGTCTGGACTTCGATGATAGCTGACCCGGCCTGAGTCACTAATTGTTTATTATAGAGAACGCAAGCTATTGGAATCAACCAAAAGTCATAGTTCCACCATTGCAATGTTCTCTGGTCATTTTTTGGTGATACTCTGTTTTGTTCTCTTGATATCAATACCACCAACTACTTTGGCGATGCCAAAATTATTTTCCAACGTGTCAACTGTTGAGTTTAAAACAAATAATTCCTGGCTAGGCAGAGACCATTGTGTTTCACGTATGCGTTTATTTGGAACTGTTTTAGTGCTGTTCTACAAAATTACTAACTTTTTAACTGTTGTTTTCACAACACAGTTGCACATTAAATAGAATACGATCCGATATTTTACGCTAGGAAGTGATTTAATCAACTTCTTGTTTCAAAACAAGAATTGATTTACTGACCAACTTTAAACTACGAGTAGTAGCCCCAATTATAAGATGCCCGCCTCGGTAGCGTGATGGTTAGCGTGTCTGCCTCACGTTCAAAAGATCGCGAGTTCCAATCTCGCTTAGGGTAAGTTATCGGGTAAAGTTTTTTTCCGAGGATTTCCCTTATCCTGAGAAGACGAATGTCGGGTAACCTAAAAGCTCCATGGACCTCGGGCTCATTTGAGCATCATTTCATTCATTCAGCGTCCGATATAACATTACGTTGGAGGACGTTACTTTAAAAAAAAAAATATATATATATAAGATTGGCAGTACTTCAGTTTAATGTAAAACTGGCCACTTTGAATTCTTGGGAACTATCATTACATTATTTCCCCTGTACTTCCCACCTAACAAAATGTTAATGTTGCCCTGTTTTAGAGTTCTAATTCTTACACAAAATATTACATTACTGTTTATATAAAATTATCATAAGTAGTCTACTTAGAGGTTATGTTATTCCGAACTAATGGCGAGCGGCTGAAAGTCTAAGAAATAACAACATGAAGTTAGATTTGAGTTGATTACACTGGTCGACAAGATTTTTTTCACAAGAAATCTGAATAGTGAATCTAGTGCATTTTTTCATCCTGAATTCAGATATGTAGTCAGAACTTTCCCATCAGGCATAGTTTTTCTGTGAAAGCTACTTTTCAAAATATGATTTTAGCGTTTTCTTTGACCTGTCATAGGAACCTTTACCTCATATGTAGCTATTTTACTCAAGCCGTATTTATTGAAATTATTTGTAATATCACGCTGAAGCACCACAAAACAAGACTGTGCAGGTTCATTCATGTTTAGACATGCTCAGACCTGTCTGGCATTGTGATGTGTCAGTATTGAGCTGACTGTGACATTGTTCACTAGTGAAATATTTCCTTCCTTTCTGTTTAGAAGTGTATTGTGTATGTTGTGCATGTTGTATTTCAGTGCTTAATGTTTTCACCATGCCAAGAAAGTGTGTAAATCATGTAGATAATTTCTGCTATATTTGTGGTGAGCTGACCTTCAAGTCTCAGAGGCGAAATATGACCCCACTTGTAAAGAAGTGTTATCATCTTTACTTTGGCTGTCAAGTTGGTGATTTTGATAAGAGCTGGGCCCCAAATACATGCTGTGTTTCGTGTGTTAGACTCCTGACTGGGTGGAAAAATGGTACACATCATATGCCATTTGCAATTCCCATGATTTGGAGGGAACCGAAAGATCATTCAACTGACTGTTATTTTTGTTTGACAAATATTAAAGGAATCACATCTAAAACAAAATATACAGTTAAGTATCTGAATTTGCAATCTGCATTGAGACCTGTCTTACACAGTGAAGAGTTCCCCGTACCAGATTCTGACCTAACTGAAACTCAAAATGATTCAGATGAAAATAAAAATGATCTTACATATGAAGCCAGTAGCTGTTCATCAGAACCATACTTTCCCAATCAGCAAGACCTTAATGACCTGATTCGGGATTTAAATCTGTCTAAACTGCAAGCTGAAGTTTTAACTTCCAGACTCAAAGGGTGGAATTTACTCCAAAAAGATGTAAGAATAAGTAGTTATCGTAGCCCCCATAGTGTTTTCAAAGAATACTTCTCTGAAGAATATGGTGTTGTGTTTTGTAATAATATTTGTTCACTTATGGAAACTCTTGGGCATCAACACCGACCAGATGAGTGGCGGTTGTTCATAGACTCCTCTAAAGTAAGTTTGAAGGCTGTGCTGCTACATATTGGCAATGAACTTCCATCAATACCAGTAGCGCATGCCGCTATGAAAGAGACATATCAAAATATGAAACTAATTTTAGAGAAAATACAATATGGAAAATATGAATGGAATATCTGTGGTAATTTAAAGGTCATTGCTTTATTGCTTGGTTTGCAACTTGGGTTCACCAAATTTTGCTGTTTTTTGTGCGAGTGGGACAGCAGAGATAAGAAGTCTCACTACGTTAGAAAGTCATGGCCAAAACGTGAATCTCTTCTCCCTGGCCAGAAAAATGTGGCATGTGTCCCTTTAGTGAATCCTGAAAAAATATTTTTACCTCCATTGCATATTAAGTTAGGAGTTATGAAAACTTTCGTCAAAGCTATGGATAAACTTTCTGATGGATTCTTGTACTTGAAATCGAAATTCCCCAAAGTCAGTGATGCTAAATTGAAAGAAGGAGTTTTTATAGGACCACAAATCCGATCATTAATAGCTGATGAACATTTCGAGGGACTGTTAAATCCACTGGAGAGAGCAGCCTGGCAGTCTTTCAAAAGTTTATGTTGCAATTTTCTTGGAAACCATAAAGCAGAAAACTATCGTGACATAGTGGCTGATCTTCTGCATTCTTATAAAGCTATGGGATGCAACATGTCTTTAAAAATTCACTTCTTGGACTCTCACTTGGACTTCTTCCCCGAAAACCTTGGAGCTGTCAGCGATGAACACGGTGAGCGTTTTCATCAGCAAATTTCTACGATAGAGAAGAGGTACCAAGGCAAGTGGAGTTCCAATATGCTGGCTGAGTACTGTTGGACTAAAATGAGAGACGTTCCAGATGCAAAATATACCCGAAAATCACTATCTACCACTTCCTAGGTAAGTCAGAATCAGTAGTTATAATTTTGAGTTAGATAGCTAGTTACGGATTTTTTAGAATATTATAAAAATTCAAATGAATATCACACAAAACTCCTGCCCGATGCGGACAAACTGTAATTATACTTGAATTCAGTACGAAAAAATACTTTTAGAATCTGTTATTTTAATTCTTGTGAAAGAGAAAAAGTTAATTTTTGTAGACCAGTGTTATTTTAGTGAATAATGCAAAAGAAGCTAATAAAACTCCTAAAACGAACTACTTACAGAATATTTTAAATAACGTTAGTTGTGTTGTTGCCAAGCAAGGCCTACTGAAGTTTAATGGATTATTGTGAATGTATCTTTACTGTTAAATTCTTTGCAACCATACAAAATGAAGTGCTAGTTTTAACAGTTGCATATCAATAAACAACGTTATGTAATATAAACCATAGTAAATTAAAGTACTAATTGTCTATTATTTCATCTACTTCTTCAAGTGAAGATTCCCCACAGCTGCCGCCATTTTTACAGGGTTTTATCCACACTAATCCTACAATTGTTCCTGTATCGATATTTTGGTCAAAGAAGTTATGTGCGGAGATATGTTTAATTGCGAATTTTAACATTGAAACCAGCAACTCAATTTATGTTGGCAATACTGACCAGAAGGCGCAAATTATCAGCAGGCTCTTGATTATCGGGCTATGAGCCAAGCAGTCATAGAAATATTTAAATTTCTATCATAACATGTTTTGTTATTAATGTTAAACATTGCGTTTGCTGTTATCACTATTATTTTGTGTTGCCAATGATTTGCATGTACATATACATACTTTGTTTTTGTATTCATTACTGAATATTAATTTACTAGAAGAGTCTATCTATAGTTTCTCGCCATAAACTATCTATCTATGTGCTTTAAAGTATTATGTGTGAAAACTACACACATAACAGTTATTAATACTTAATACAGCGGTTCCGAATTAAAAATTTTCGAAGAGTTGATATAGATACACGTACATATAAATAAAAATACTTTATGCATCCTAATCCTTTGCCAGAAAATGAATGACAATGGGCAAGACAGTAACAATCTAATTTTCTCCAATGTACCTGTAAGAAAACCTGCACAATCACCATCTCTGAAAAGTATGCCAGTGATGTAAGATTTAAATGTAAGATTTAAAGCTTTCACGGCGCACGTTATTTATTATAGTTTCACGGGCGATCAGCCGTGTGAGGTTTGAAAATATTGAACTTTCGGCCATTCTAAACTCCATGGCCTTCGTCAGAATCATTCTGACTTAGAATGGCCGAAAGCTCAATATTTTCAAACCTCACACGGCTGATCGCCCGTGAAACTATAATAAATATGCCAGTGATGTTTCATTAGTCAAACTGACGCATTTTTCGTTTCCCATCCACAAAACTTTTCATATTCTTTTTCGTAAATATCTTTTGATTTTTTTGGGGGGGATTAATAAACTCTCAGTAGTCTTAGCTTTGTTCAAAATGTCAAGTGGTATACAATCCATATTTTCAATATTTTTATCATTACTTTCCATTTTCCTCTATAAGTGTTGAAACAGGTGAAAAACATTTGCTTAGCAATCGTATTACGTCATACATCTGTGACCTGATATATTATAGTTTTTCATTTAGCAAATGCATGTTATTTTTGCGTTTTTTAATGCTAAAATTGCTTCACTGTGACACTCGTTGCATAAATCACTTTTGATTCCATTTGCAAAAATAAAGGAAATGAGCAAAAAGTATGGTACTTTAAAATGTAACTTACAATCTATGAATATATTAAGATCGATATATACAAAGGTTTTCTGTTGCTTCACGCACATCGTCTATTTATTAGATGGATCATTTCTTTCAATACGTGCCTTGTGTAATTGTCGTTTTGGCGATATGACATGGACCTATATGGAACATTTGCCCCAAATGCATGGCGAATTGACTGGTTGATAGAATTTGCGCCTGTATCTGGTCAGAACACCCAGGTATCTGTCCGCTTGTCAATTAACTCCCACTACCAAATACCAATATTGCATTTACTGCTCGAAACCACTAACACAATATGGGGTATGCGGCTGCTTCTGTCACTGTCTTTAGGCCCCAATGGAGAATTAAGCGTCTATACATCACTGAAGAGTATCGTGTATCTTTATATATGAACCTGGCGCAGAAAAATCACAAGCATGCTTAACTATTTTAGCGCGTAATATATTTAGCTTTCAGCGCAAAGGTTTGGTGCAATTGTCAATTGATACCGAAGTTACTGACTGGTAAGATTAATAATTTAGGTATTTCATTAAATTATTATATACTAATAATCACTTGATCATTTTTTTGTTTAGCCAATGTCGCCAACTGTATCCCACAAATCGCTGAAAAGCAATGCATTACACTTTAAAATCGATTAACAATCGAAATAGTACTCTATTTGAATCTGATAACTGTGATTTTAATAATTATTTTAATAATTAATGCATTTTTCTGGAAGAGAGGTTATTTGTTAATGTTAAAATTAAAGTGAGATTTGAGTATATCATGGCCGGAGTTGGTAATTACAGAAGAAACTTCCGGGCTGATTTGCCGTGTTCATAGTTCCTGATTGGTCAACGTTGTTTAGTTGTCTGGATTGTTGTTTAATATCATTAATGATGGGATACCAAGTTCTGTTGAGCTTAAGGCTTTCTTCCTTCATGTTACAATTCTTGGGTGCTTATAAATATCTACAGCTTCGTGCTATAGTTGACCGTGGCAATGTGAGTTGGTTGAGACAATGTTGGTGTCTTGAAACTTGATGTGACAGTTACTCCAGCAGACCACGGTAAATATTCCCGGAAGTTTCTTCCATAAAGTGTTATTTATTTGAGGTTATAAACAGCTTTCTGTTGTCGGTTTGGGTGGCTCAGTTGGTTAGACGCTGGCCTAGTGATCCCAAGGTCGCGGGTTTAAACCCGGCCCAGGCCGATGGTTTTTAAGCGTGCTTAAAAACGACAGCTCCATGTCAGTAGATTTACTGGCATGTAAAAGAACTCCTGCGGGACAAAATTCCGCACACCGGTGACGCTGATGCGATCCTGGCAATTGACAGCGTCGTTAAACAACAAAATAATTTTTTTTAAGCTTTCTGTTATAAGAACAAGAGAAGGTGAAATACATGTAATTCTTGGGTTCCGCTTTCCTAAGTTGAATATTTTAAGTTATTTTTATGCAATTTAATATTTTCTGGTCAAAGTTTTGCGATATAATATGTAATATTGTGTTAATGGAATAGTCTAAATAAATATTGGGTTATCCTGTAGGAGCTGTGGTATTGAATTGTTAAGTTCTTGTACTACCTCTCAAACATTGCCCACAGACGGCCTGTGTTTAAAAATACCAATAGTAAGTTTGTTGGCATAAATAAATAATAAACTTGAACTTGTTGCGCATTTTCACAGATGACTACACTTATCAAAGATACAACAATCCTTATTTGAGATTGTATGATACGGTAATTTTATTACAGATTACGCAGTACTAACAACAATAATGTCGAGGTTGTATAATACAATAATTTTATTACAGATTACGCAGTATTACGCAATAGTGCAACAATAATAATGAAGTAATTAGTAATATTGAGGTTGTGTAATTACAGTAATTTTATTACAGATTACGCAGTACTAACAACAATAATGTCGAGGTTGTATAATACAATAATTTTATTACAGATTACGCAGTATTACGCAATAGTGCAACAATAATAATGAAGTAATTAGTAATATTGAGGTTGTGTAATTACAGTAATTTTATTACAGATTACGCAGTATTAACAACAACAACAACAATATTAATAAATAATACTTCATTGTTTTGACATTTTGTGATGCGTGGTTGGTAGTTTTAGCGAGTTGTACAATGTTAAGTTGGCAACATATATTTCTGCCTTGCAGCACCATCTTCTTCCGTTGTAGGTCAGTGACAGAATAGAACTGTCAGTGAACCACGTGACGACGGTCTCCTACAGTTTTACCAAATATTGTTCGACGGCCTGACCCCAGGTAAATTCTCTCGCTCCGGTTGAGGATTTATTGGTTAGGTCACCCGCTTTATGATATTAACTGTGATAAAAGTGATGCTGGGATAGACAAATAATTACAAAAAATAAATTTAATTTGTTAAGACGAATTCCAGTTGGACAGAACGCTATATATTCTCTACTATTTGCAGATAATCACGCAATAATTGCACAATGTTGTGAAGGTAACTTTATGGTAAGGAAACCCCTTGGAGCATTTGAAGCAGGTGGATTGAAAGTTAATATGAGCAAACCTGAATATTTAGCAATAGGAGGAAGAGGGTGAAATATTAAATTGTCTTATGCAATAATTTAATCAGTTAAAAAATTTAAACATTTTGGATCAGTGCTGAGCACAGTAACTATGCAACAGTTCTAAAATGTTTTCTTGCAGCTTTTTACTATCTCGGAAACACAGGGATCTTCAGTGACAAAGCAATCATGTGGTATTCAAGATTAAGCACACACACACACACACACACACACACACACACACACACACACACACACACACACACACTCACACACTTACTCTCTCTTTATAATTTTAATGTAGATTATAATGTTATATAGATTATTGCCTCTCGCGCAACTGTTTCTCCGGCGGCTTGCAGAGCCTGGCAGCTAGCGGATTTCTGAGGGACTAACATACTGACCTAGAAAACTACTTTACCGGATAACGACCGAGCTCCGGAAAGGGGGTAGGGGAGTGGTCGAGGGAAGAAAGATAAAGATGAACACTATAAGATTCTTTGAAGAATCGAAAAAAGAAAAAGATTGTTAGAAATAAAATACAGGAATGACCCAGAAAACGGAAGAACGGTGAGAGGAAGTGATTACAGCGCAAAAGCTGGAAAGAAAAGGGAGATGGAAATAAAATATAAAAGGCAGTAAGGGCCATTTACGTGAGTTGGACTGTTTCTTGAGCAGTGCATTGCAGTCATGCTGACACAAAGAGAACTTCCTCAATATAATACGTGATGTCATCATTTCCACTTTCGTGCACACACTGCCATTGGAAACTCTTCAGTCATGTCTACGCTTCCCCTAACTTTTTGGACAGATCGAGTGTCTTTTTATAGCACCAACTGTTAACAGTTTGTCCCCAACGTGTTGTCCACCTCTAGTAAAAAATATATGTTGCACTCACATGACTTTCTCTACTCCTGTAATAAATATGTTTACAAACTCTTATTACCATATCTTCAAGTTAATCGAGATAAACATTTGTAGAAATATCTTATTGTTAATTTCCTTTTAGCTGCAAGGAGAATATGGGAATGCTTTGTCAAATTTTTTACAGTTGGTAAATCCCGTTCTCTCTGCGTGGCCAAGAAAGAAAAAGGTGAAGAATGACTATACACACGCACACGAAACTTAAAAATCTGATGTGTTGCACTCACATAACTCTCACTACTCTTGTACCCACCATTTTTACAAACTGTTATTCCTATATCTTCTTAGTGTTAGTTGAGATAAAAATTTGCGGACATTTTTATTGTTTCTTTGTAGGTGCAAAGGGGATATGGGAATACAGTAGTCTTAGAGCGATAGTCAAATCTATTAAATATCTCAAATTTCATTCTCTTTGCACGGTTAACATATACAAAAATGAGTAACGATGTTCCACTTGACATAAGTATAAGTTCTTCAACACTCACACAAGTAACAAGGAATATCTCCGAAATTGTTCACTCTAAAAAAAAAAAAAAAAAAAAAAAAAAAAAATAAATAAAAAAAAATAAAAAAAAAAATAAATATATACATGAATTGTGTATTTTAGTAAGATAGTAAGATTTGGTCCATCTCTTAGTGTTTGTCAGTTATACTAAACTCGTCTAGCGTAAATACGACTACAGGGGCTATAGCCAGAAAATTTAAGATATACATTTCATTTGCCATAAAAATATCTCAAACATATGACATTTTAATTAAAATCGTTACAGCCATTTTCTAGAAAATTAAAATTTTCGAAGAATTTTCCATGTAAAGGGTAGTTTAGGGTGGGGCTATTTTCTTCAAAATCTTCGTGTCGCATCCTTGAAAGACATTAAACTTAAATACCAACTTTGATTATCAACCGACTTTTCGTGTTTGGGTTATGGTGTTCACAGACTGACAGACACACACACGGACCTTTTTCAGGGGGCCTCAAAACATAGACTTCGTTTACTTTACTATATGTAGTAGACATTAGAAAATTAGGAATAGTTATTCTGTTAGACCTTGTACATTATATGCGATCCAATTGAATTTCTTCGAAACACACAAGCTCCCAATTCAGTTTAAGAGGTAGAACTGGAACTTAAAAATGCAATGCCACAACTGGGATTTGAACCACAGACCTTCAACAGTAAGTTTGTTGGCATAAATAAATAATAATTCCCAATTCAGTATTTGAAGTTGTGCCCAGTAGTAGTAAAGAGAGGTTGTGTGTGTTTCTCGTAACATAAATGTGTTAAACAGCAAAGGGCCCTCTTGACTTGTTCTAAACTCCAAGTTAATGGTAAACTGTGTTGCCTCATGTAAGTTTAGTGGTTCTCTAAAATAGTTTCGCGAACAGCAGCCGAACCTTCAAGTTTAACTAACGCACAGATATTTCAACTCGCTCTTCCGTACTTCACGTTGTTTGTGCATTCACAACGTATGTAAGCCACTTGAGTGGAATGTGTTTATCTTCCTCAAACAAGATATCCAGTGTTTCGCTGAAAACTTACTAGCTACATAGAATTTCCATCCACAGCTTTTTATCAAGTCACAACAACTTGCTTGTTCTATAAAAAATTTATGGACCAAATAAATAAAAATCTGATGTGTTGCACTCACATGACTTTCTCTACTCTTGTTCTAACCATTCTTACAAACTCTTATTCCTATATCTTCTTCGTGTTAGTTGAGATAAACATTTGTAGAAATAATCTTATTGCTTATTTCCTTGTAGGTGCAAGGGGAATATTAGACTTTGTGCGATAGTCAAATCTTTTAAAGCTTTGAGATTCTGTTCTCTTTGCACACTTAACCTGTAAAAAAATGAACAACGATGTTCCATTTCGTTTGTCTTCCAGAACAGCAGCATAGCCATATATGTTTTATCTTATTGACATCTTAAAGGTTCCTGAACTTTCATGCTCGTCACGTAGTCATTACCATTTCAATAGTCTGCAACAGGTGGCTGCCTATGACGACAACATCGGGCAATCGCTGCAGAAAAAGAAGCATGTAATCTTCTGAAGCTCCAACTGATAGCTGCCCAATGGGTCACTTCTAAATTGTGGGCTCTGCTGAATGAGGAGCAGAATGCTGAACAAAATCTGACCGGTGGAGCTTCTGCAAAGTGCCTACATTTCGTGGGTTGCAAACCTGGTGTCCACGAAGTAATGTTACTTCTTTGAAAAATGAATAATTTGAGTTTTCTCTACTACGTATATTGTAATTAGGGGAAGTATTAGATACCACCCGAAAATTCGCTTTCGGGAGTTCACTGGAAATATATGTTGGAAGTCCCTGAAACCCCCAAAAAACAAAACATTTTTAGAAAAGATCCACGTGTGTGCTTTATGTGTCTGGGACTAATATAACTAAAAAAATCTGGTATGTTTCACTCACATGACTTTCTCTACTCTTGTGCTAACCATTCTTACAAACTCTTATTCCTATATCTTCTTCGTGTTAGTTGAGATAAAAATTTGTAAAAATTATATTATTACTTATTTCCTTGTAGGTACAAGGGGAATATTAGAACACAGTAGGCTTTGTGCGATAGTCAAATCTTTTAAAGGTTTGAGATTCCGTTCTCTTTGCAAGCTTAAGATATAAAAAACTAAACAACAATGTTCCATTTCACGAAACTTTTGTTTACCAAAAGTGGCACAAATAGCAAGGAACTACCCGAAATAGTTCAGCCTATAAAAAATTTATTGAGGCATAAATTGTGTATTTTACCAAGATCTACATTTTTTGTATAGTATAACTTGGTCTATCTCTAACGGTTTACCAGTTATGCAAAAGTAGTCCACAGTAAATACGACTACAGGGGCTATAGCCAGAAAATTCAAGATATACATTTCATTTGTCATAAAAATATCTCAAACATATGACATTTTAATCAAAATCGTTAGAGTTATTTTCAAGAAAATAAAAAATTTCGCATACTTTTGCATGTAAAGGGTAGTTTAGGGTGGAGCTATTTTCTTCAAAATGTTCGTGTCGCATCCTTGAATGATATTAATTTACCAACTTTGGTTTTTAACCGACTTTTCGTTTTTGAGTTATACTGTCCACAGACTGACAGACACGCAGACACACACACACATGGACGTTTTTCTAAAAATGCTTTTTTTTTTTTTTTTTTTTTTTTTTTTATTCAGGGGATCTCAAAACATATTTCCGGTGAAATCTCGACATCGAATTTTTGGATGGAATACAATACTTCCCCTACTTACCTGTAGAGAAAGTAGAAACTGAGAAATTAATGCAAGTGATAGGAGTGTGAATATAAAGAGAATTTTTTTTTTCCCTGAAAAGGAATGTTTAATGCTGTAGACCTGAGGATTAACTGTTGTAATGAAAGAGTTGTGTACTGACATTTCATAATCTAGACTAAATATTTTATAGCTTCATTGCTGCCCCTCAGTCATACCACAACACTGATGAAATGGTTTTCTTCAAGTACCTTTCTGTTTACTTTACTTATTCCACGACGTACCTCTTCACCGTGGACTGTTTTGTGAATTAATGTTTACAACCAGGCTGTGGTAATCTCTCTTGAAGCAGTTGAAAGCCTCATTCCCGCAGGGCTAAAATGTACTTGAAACAAATAAAAGAGGAGCTATATAGCAAAAATCCAAAAGCGTTTTAAGTCGCTTATGGGTTGCGAAACAGTTTCTTTCTCTACAAAATATTTGCATGTTTTGACACTTTCTGAATCCAAAAAAATTATTCTAAGAAAAAGCTCCGCGCGTGCAGATTTGACGCGAACATTTTCAAGAAAATCCCCTCACTCCAGACTACTCTTTACATGAAATATTGTTCGAAACCTTTTATTTTCTCATAAATGACAATAACCATTTTGATTAAAATACCATATCCTTAAATTACTTTCAAAAGAAATTATATTTATTGATTTACTTTTCTGAAATAGTACATTTTTTGTACACTTAGCCATTTCCGAAATATTCGTTGTTGTTGGTTTGAATATTCCAGTACTACTTCAACTTTCTTCAACTGGGAAGTACTGGCCATGAAAAAGAACACAATTTCAAAGAGATCACATAGCGACTATCAGTTATAATATTTCACTGTCACTTGCGTCTAGTGTATTCTCTATTTCCCTTTTACAGCCATGGAGAACAGTCATGTTGCACCACGGGTTACACAAGTCGATATTTCCTACATATAGCTGGGTTTTATTGATCGCTTCTGTCACATATCTTATTGTCCGTCAGAAACAGCTTATTTATGTCCGAAAGACAATAATACATGGATCAGAATCTTCAATGTACGTTTCATGAAACAACAAACTATTGTAGAAAATTGATAGACAATTGATAGACATGTTGTCTGTAATTCGTGCGCCTCTCAGTGACGCTGGATATATTCTTGGTAAGAAATCGAAATTAAGTTACCATGTTCTTACAGAAGAAAAACTAGGAGAAAAATTAGTAGGAAATTGAAAGTAATGGGGGAACGAGTTGCCTTAACCTCTTATTTGAATATATATTGTTTTCTTTTACAGTTTTATGACCCTTATTGCACGTATATATTTTTTATTGCTTTATAAATCTTCCAGGCAGAAATTTTTAACTAAACACATGGTTATTGAGTACTTCTTGGCCATCGTAATATCTAAATGACTCCATTTCTCAACAGATAATCAAACACGATTAAATAATCCGATTGCCAGAACCGTGTTAAGTGAATACATAACCTGAATGTTTGTTTATCGATTACAAGGAACCGAATAAAACGCTGTAATTCTTAGTTTCAACAGTATTTTGTGAATACACAGTCTGTATTTACTGTTAGAATATTGTTGGTGTGCTTTTTTTTTTCTTTTTTTTTTTCTTTCTCTTCTCTGAAGATTAGTACGTGGTTCACCTAGACTGATTCATTGCTATCCTTATGTTTAGTTTAGATAATAAAATTGTGTAAACATGTTTCCAATCACTTTGGATTAACCATCCAAAGAAGAATATTCCTTGGCATGACGTCATCGTTGTCAAGGAAAACAGGAGAGAGTCTAAACAGGCGTTGTTGAAAGGGTGAAAGTTGATGTATAAAAGAGTAAGTGTATTTGTGATACTGTAAGTACAGGAAATAAATAGTTCAAAAGTGAACAAAGCTCTAATATAATTTACCTTAATGATGTAGAAAGTTTTTCCTTCTCTGAACCCAACAGCAAGAATCTGAAAATAAACAGAAGTATGGTTTTACTTAAGAACGTGTGATTTCCACGAAGATATATTATACAATCACAATAAAGTTAATTCTATCCAAATAAAAACCCACATTAGCACTTATTTGTAGTTGTTAAGCACGAGCAATAATCAAAAGATAAAGAGCAAGCTTGTAACTGCATTTTAAAAGTTGACATGTTGTCTCTGTCATTTACAGAGTTCAGTGATATGTACTTTAAAATCCACAGAATAATAAAGCAAGATCAGGCACGATAAAAACTAGCAGGAAAAACAAACACACCACTACAAGAAAACTTCACTGTACGATAAAGAACTGAGACAAATATAGTAACATATAGCATCTTAGATATAAACCACACACAAAAGCATGTTCACACAAAAGTAATGTCAAGGATTACCTAACCTCAAAACCTGCTAAACAACATGGGAACACAGGTTCTCCAACGTGACGTAACGTAAACAGTCGACCAACTTTAATAAGTGAAACTGTAAAATACTAATTATTGTAACGTAACAAATATTAATCATGTTTAAGAGTTGCAGCTCTGAAAGTTGCCTAAGTTGCATCTTAGTGCAGGTATTTGAACACAAACAGCGTTTAGTGAAAGAACACACTTTTGCCTTGGGTGTTTTCCTTTCTACAGATATATATTTCACGTAGGTAAAGGTTTTCCTTTTGAAGTGATATCAAAGGCAATCCAGAGCTAAGCGCTCTGCTTTACAAAACAGTCTTTTTTTCTTTCTTTTTATTACTACTGCTTCTCAAAGCTTTAATCTTTATATGATACTTTCTAGATTTCTAATTTCTTGAAACAGAAACTTTTTCGTCATTTTCTGTTTCTGAATCCTCGGTGTTTTCTACTTCGGAAATACCAAGTAACGCTTCAAGAGAATAAACTTTGTCGTTTTGAATCCCTTCATTTTACACTTTGCGATTTTATACAAAAAGTTGATCATCACATCGCTGTATTATTGTTAAGGTACTCTGGGACCAAAATATGACTTTTCTATATTTTTATAGGAATGAAATCAATACTTTGCACACTTAAGGGTGTTTATGTTATAAACTACCACACAAAGTTACAGCACAATCCGTTCTTTAGAATTGAGGGAATTAATTATTAAATTTATTCACAATATCAAAATACCTTAATATTGAAAATACTCCATGGGCATCAAAAACTAAAATATTACAACAGCTTTACTATTTTATGAACTTTAATTGCCCAACAAACACCATAAATATCTCGCACGAAGAAAGATTCATTACTTTTGAAGTAATTAATTTATCTGCTTTAATGGAACCTTTACTGTATTTAATTGTTTTAAAGATAAACAAATTTTCAAAATTAAAACTGAAGTTGAAGTCATATAAATAGAGAAAATTCTGGAAAAGCTCAAGGAGAACAGCACAAAATTTAATGCGCATGCATGAAATAGTGTATGAAACATGTAAAATCGAGGAAAACCAAATTTTACTTTCTCTACTGGTAATTAGGGAAAGTAGGTACTGTATTCCACCCAAAAATTCGATGTCGAGATTTCACCGGAATTATATGTTTTGAGACACCTGAATAAAAAAAAGCATTTTTAGAAAAAGGTCCGTGTGTGTGTGTGTGTGTGTGTGTGTGTGTGTGTGTGTGTGTGTGTGTGTGTGTGTGTGTGTGTGTGTGTACGTCAGTCTGTGGACAGCATAACTCAAAAACGAAAAGTAGATACTATTTAAGTTTAATGTCTTTCAACGATGCGACACGAAGATTTTGAAGAAAATAGCCCCACTCTAAACTGATCTTTACGTGGAAAATTTTTCGAAAATTATTTTCTTGAAAATGGCTCTAACGATTTTAATTAAAATGTCATACATTTGAGATAATTTTTATGACAAATAAAATATATATCTTGAATTTTCTGGCTATAGCCCCTGTAGTCGTATTTACTCTGGACGCCTTTTGCATAACTGGTAAACCGTCAGAGATAGGCCAAATCATAGTTTACAAAAAATGTAGATCTTGCTAAAATACACAATTTATGTCTCAATAAATTTTCTTGTAGGGTGAACCATTTCGGAGATATTCCTTGTTATGTGTGTGAGTTTCGGAAAACTTAAAGCTTTCGTGAAATGGAACATCGTTGTTCATTTTTTAGGTTAAGTGTGCAAAGAGATCGGAATCTCAAAGCTTTAAAATATTCGCACAAAGCCTACTGTATTCTAATATTCCCCTTGTACCTACAAGGAAGTAAGCAATAAGATAATTTGTACAACTGTTTATCCTAACTAACACGAAGAATATATAGGAATAAAAGTTTGTAAGAATGGTTTGTACAAGAGTAGAGAAAGTCATGTGAGTGCAACACGTAAGATTTTTCAATATATTTTATTCTAAGGTCAACGTTTACGCTTTTCTAATAACACTCATTAAGAATTTGGATATAAATCTAAGGCAAATAAAAGCGTGGCTTTTCTAACAGCCCAGGTATATCTATTCTCCCACAACGACTTCCAACTTGAAAAAGTAGAGTTTTTGAAAATTCAAACCAAAAACAAACAGTATCTCATTTTAACGCCACAAGAACTTGTATTCCATAAAGTGTGCGATTTAAACATATCTACCTATATTCTTTGTGTAATGCGTTTTCCTATCTCTTAGGGCTGCAAATTATAAACTTTATTCAGAATAACAGGTTTCAAAGTATATTCGCAGAAAATGAAAACGACATAAATTCATTTGTTATGCAAATATCGTGCAGAATTTGAATAAAGACCATTAGGACCATTTTTGGGAATATTAAAAGCCCAAAAATTTGCATCTAAAAGGTAATTTAGGATGGAGATTTTCCCAAAAAATAAATAAGATTCTTATACTAAAATAGGTCAGGATTTCTTCAATCTTGGTTTAATCAACTTATTTAAGCCTAAGAATCAATATCATCGTTTAAAAACCCAAGTAGATGAAAGTTTCTTCAGAAGCAGTCTTGGATCTTTGCCAAATTTCAAGAAAATTAACTTAACTCGTGAAGAATAAGGTTCTTCACTGCTAGGTCGCCAGTAACTCAATAGAAACGTAGAAGTTAAGTATCCCTAGGGATAAAGTGTGTCCTGCGGAAGATGGAGTGGTCGTTTGTATGTTCAATAACTCACACCTCTTCTCTTCTCTTCTCGTCGGGCGTCTTATCGAATGTCAAGGAAAATACATTGTCGTGCGTCGAAAACTGTGGCGAAGTGTTACCGAATATATTGCCTTAGGAAGTAAGAGAAAAGTTCTATTGAAAACTTAGTAACACCAAGATAAAATTGTGTAGGTGCTGAATCTCCCACAAATCTTATTCACTACGACAGAAATAACGTTTACTCTCGGAGGGTAAGGTGAGTGCATGGAAATGTGCTGATAATTTTGGTTTCCCAAGGTGTTTTTTAATTCTATATTGGCAAAATCTTCTTATCTATGTTGTTAACTATTTTTGAGTTAGCCAGTCAAAGTTAAGTCTGACTCCGGTGGTGCGTATGAAAAAAAAAAAAAAAAAAAAAAAAAATCAGTCTAGGTGAACGGCAAAAGGGCAGGAGTACAGAAAATGTATCTAAGTGGCTGTAAAGTACGCTTAACAAAGACGCTCCCACGAGCGGTTGCATGAGTGGGTCTGTTTTAACATTAATCTATGAATACAAACTCATCTATTCCATAATAAGCCTCTCTCAGTAGCAGTTTAAAATGTCCTAACAATTTACTAAATAGCAATTCCCAGAATACAGGGATGTTTTATGTATAATAACTTTTATATCTCCTTTTTTAAAAGTTTTTATTGTTCCATTTATATACCGCCATTAACTACAGAAGTCATATTGGTGGCCTTGTCTATTGGGAGATGGTGATACTCGTTTAACAGTGGGTTTTTCGGTCTTTGTGGTTTTTATACATTGATTTCACAAACATATTCACACTTCCAGACTCAGGGAAGGATGAGGAATAATCTTAGCTAGAAAAAAATTCCTAACCCCCTGCCGGGAATCGAACCCGGGACCCTTAGTACAGCAGGCATGCGCTCTATCAACAGCACCACGGGGCCAGCCTCTAAATCTACTTTGTTTCTAGTATTGTGGAGATAAATATCTTCATCTGTTATACAATTATTATATGTTGCATAACATAATGTGATGAATAAATATAAACTGCGCATACTTTAGAAAAGTTTAGCATTTTTAGAAAAAGGTCCGTGTGTGTCTGTTTCAGTCCGTCTGTCAGTCTGTGGACAGCACAACTCAAAAACGAAAAGTCGGTTAAAAACCAAAGTTGGTATTTAAGCTTAATATCTTTTAAGGATGCGACACGAAAATTTTGAAGAAAATAGCCCCACCTAAAACTACCCTTTACATGGAGAAGTTTTGATTTTCTTGAAAATTACTTTTGTATAACTGGTAAACCATAAGAAATAGACAAAATCTTACTATACAGAAAATGTAGATCTTGCTGAAACACGCAATGTTTCCAAATAAATTTTTGTTGTAGAGTGAACCATTTCGGAGATATTCCTTGTTGTTTGTGTCAGTTTGGGAGAGCTTGTAAGAATGGTTAGTGCAAGAGTAGAGAAAGTCACAGGGTTTTTACTGTTAGTAAACATCAGACCAGTAAAGTGAAACGGTGCACGTTGCAATTTGTATTAACTGTACCGTACGACAGTTGATCTTGCACAATAACGTACGATTGCAAACAAAGGGCCTGAAGAGGGGCGGAACTGCCTGCCAAGTTAGCTCTTATCACTCTTCCTCTCCTTTCATCCTCATTTGTTACGTCCTACTTCCTAATTGGCTTTTCATTCCCCGGGGATTCATTATTACTTTGCATTTGTCTTTCTGGGACAATTATAAGAGTGAATGTGGTGGAGGTTCAACTATTTTTAGCTACAAAGTTTGTTATATTAACACTCCCAACGTTATTGTACAGAGATAATTTGATATTAAGTGTACTTTAATACCATATTATGCAAAGAGACCATAATAGTACTAATTAAGATGCGAGCTTCATTATTTCAACATTTCATACGAGAATTTATGCCCATACTTGTGTCTAATTTTAAAATATTTATCCGGCGCTGTCCATGGCTTGACGGTTTATCCCTAAAACTTTCCGACTTAGTTCCATTTGCAAATAGTCTTGTGTTTCTGAGATATTTAAACACTTAAATATTTAATTAAAACTGTAAAATACTATAAGGAATAAAAAAGAAACTAAGTAAATAAATAAAACACCGGAAAGACGTTATACAAAAGCACCCTTCAGCAATTACAAATACCACAGGAAGACAGGTGAGTAGAGAAAACTGCGTGAATGTAATACGTTGCAATTCCATTTCGATAATATAGAACATTGTTTGTAGAAAAGTGAGAACAAAAACACAGGTGACTGTGTTACGTAACAGGAACGAGAATAGAGAAAGCCGTGTGAATGTAAAATGTTGCATTTTTGTTTTAAACATATAGAAAATTACATTAATTGTATGTAGAGGTGGGAGTAGAGAAACAATTGTTGTGTTTCGTAAAAGAAAAGTGAGTAGAAAAAACATGTGAATGTAATACGTTGCATTTTTATTTCAAAGATGTAGAAATTATGCGTATTTTTTGTGGAAGTGGAACCAGAGAAGGAAATGTTATTGTGAGTAGAGAAAATCGTGTGAATTTAATACGTTGCATGGTAAAATGGATACCAATCTTCATCCCATTCGGATGAACATACGGCAGCCCTTAAGAAAAACACGTGCGCGCGCGCGCGCGCGCACACACACACACACACACACACACATTGTATGCTTACCTCAGGCAATAAATCCATTGACCTAACCTTAGGCAGTAAAATAGCTACCATAAACATTTAATTTCAAAATATACCTTACAGGAAAAGGTCCGTGTGTGTGTGTCTGTCTGTCAGTCTGTGGACAGCATAACTAAAAAAACGAAAACTCCATTATAAACCAAAATTGGTATTTAAATGTAATGTTATTCCAGGGTGCGACACGGAAATGTTGAAGAGAATAGCCCCACTCTAAACTACCCTTTACATGAAAAAATTTTAGAAACTTTTCATTTTCTTGAAAATGGCTCTAACAGTTTTGATTGAATTGCCATATGTTTAAGATTTGTATGACAAATGAAATGTATATCTTGAAATTCCTGGCTATAACCCCTGTAGTAGTCCTGTTTACTCTGGATGGCTTTTGAATAACTCGTAAACTGTAAGACATAGGGAAAATCTTACTATACAAAAAAATGTAGATCTTGCTAAAATATAAAATTTGTCTGAATAAACTTTTCTGTAGAGTGAACTATTTCGGAGATATTCCCTATTATTTGTGTCAGTTTCGGTAAACTTAAAACTTTCGTGAAATGTAACATCGTTGTTCACTTTTTTATATGTTAAGCGCGTAAAAAGAACGGGATCTCAAAGATTTGACTATCGCTCAAAGCCTACTGTATTCAAATATTCCCCTTGTACCTACAAGGAAATAAGCAATAAGATAATTTGTACAAATGTTTATCTCAACTAACACGAAGAAGATACAGGAATTAGAGTTTGTAAGAATGGTTAGTACAAAAGTAGAGAAAGTCATGTGAGTACAACACATCAGATTTTTATTGTGTAGTCAGAGGGTCTGCTTCTCGGATGAACATATAATTATGCCCTAAAACAATTTTCACATATGCTGTTAAAACTAATATCAAATCAACACTCATATATTTTATTTTCATAATAATTATACTCTGTGCATAAACTATTACAGCAAAAATATCCAGTTCTTGGTAGAGAAGGTAACAAGTTATTCATACCCTTAAGGGGATACTCTGGTACTAAATGGCCAAAAATGCGATTTTGTTCAGAAACCATTTTTTTTAAGAAACGTTGTCTTTAACATGTGCAGAATATGGCCATTATGTGTCAAATCCACCTTAAAATTGGTGTATTTCAAATTTATTTAGATTCTTGCAATATTTCCAGTAAGTGTGTTCCAAAACTTTAAACAGCTTTTTCCCCACATAACAATTTGTGTGCTTTGGGGTAAACTTTTTGGCAGTAAATGTTGATGCATAAAGTTGAAATTTTCAGTATATGTAGAACATAACTTGTTAAAGAAAACTGTGCATTGGTTTGTTGATCACACTCATACATAAAAGTGCATGCGTTTTTTCTTCTTTGTAATTATTAGTAATATTTCTTTTTATTCTATTGTAAATAGAAAAAAATCATATTTCTAATAAATATTAATA
This sequence comes from Tenodera sinensis, assembly GCA_030765045.1. NCBI lineage: Eukaryota > Metazoa > Arthropoda > Insecta > Mantodea > Mantidae > Tenodera > Tenodera sinensis. The sequence continues at coordinate 19,235,263 of CM060974.1, read as the reverse complement.
TAATGGAAAAATAATGCACAGTTTTATTGCATAGGTATAGAAAAACTAACATACCAAATTTCAGGCTTCTAATTTAATTCTAAACTACAAAAAGTATACCTTTTATTACTGTTAAATTCTTTCCAAAAACATAAGCAATTTTTAGTTTCAAAACTATTTAATGCCTAGCAATGAAACTTATACCAACACTATATAATGGCAGGTGCAACTTAATCTAGAAATCTCATTAAAATTGGTTAATTAGGGAAGAAAGTCCATTTGGTAGCAGAGTGTTACCTTAAGCGGTTTAAACTTTCTTCTCCTTATTAATAAGAAATATATCCAGTTGTCTACTACAAATACACAACTTTACTTTACACATTAGTTTGCTACAAAGCAATTCTTGTTTTAAACATGTACTAGTATAAAAAGCCCACTTTTTATATGATGAAAAAGAAGGAAAACAAAGAAGCGCCGCTTTGAAAGGGACAAAGGCTGCAGGCGCTGTGCACAAAGAAGAAAGAATTAGCTACTTTGGTACACATGCACTGACAAAGGCGCATACAACCATGTCTTCTTTTGATCCATCACTCAGGTTACAACGTCATGCAGTTTACACACAGTGTTCCTTCCTCCCTTCCCGTAAGGGTTATGCTGGTAGTAGTAGTACTTCAACTTTCAACCGAGAAAACCCTGGTCGACTCTGCCTGCCTGCCTTCAGGGAACGGACCGACGGACAAGGTAAGAAAATTGTTGTCAGTCTTAGCTTACCTTTACACTCTTCGCTGTAAGTGGACTTCCATGCTTTTGCAATTAAATGAGTGTATTACTTTATCATAAGTTACGGGAGAAGATAGACATCTTACATCTACAACTATATATACGCAAACGACAGAGTTATTTATTATTCATATCCTCCGTTAGATATTCCAAATAAAAGGCTATAAACATCGCTAAATCTGCTATCTAGACATGAGGAACAATACTCCCAAGGTATCAAACCATTCCCCTACTTCCCTTTCCTTCCCTTCGTGACCACCTTTTCCTGTTTACTTTACTACCTATAGTAAAGTAGAGGAAGTATTTTATTCCACCCAGAAATTCGATGTCGACATTTCACCAGAAATGTATCTTTTGAGGACCTCTGAATAAAAAAAGCTATGTTTACAAAAAGTACCGTGTGTGTATGTGTGTGTGTGTGTGTGTGTGTGTGTGTGTATGTGTGTGTGTCTGTCTGTGTGTTTGTTTATCAGTTATGGACAGCATAATTCAAAACCGAAAAGTATTTAATGTCTTTCAAGGTGCAACAGGAATACTTTCAAAATTGTAATATTCTTGAAAATGTGTCTAACGATTTTGATTAAAATACCACATATTTGAGATATTTCTACGAAAAATGAATTGTTGACTATAGTCCATATAGTAGTGTTTACTCTGGATGACTTTTCTATAACTGGTCAGCCGTAAGAGATAGACAAACTCTTACTACACAAAAAATGTGTATATTGCTAAAACACACAATTTATGTGCAAATATTTTTTTTTTATTTTAGAGTGAACCATTTCGGAGATACTCCTTATTTGTGTGAGTTTTGGAAAACAAGTTTTCGTCAATTGAAATATCGTGATTCATTTTTTTATGTTAGCTGTGCAAAGAGAACAATCTCAAAGCTTTAGAAGATTTGACTATCGCTCAAAGTCTACTGTATTCCCATATTCTCCTTGCATCTGCAAGGAAATAAGCAATGAGATAATTTCTACAAATGTTTATCTCAACTAACACGAAGATACAGTAATAAAAGTTTGTAAGAATGCTTAGTACAAGAGTAGAGAAACCCATGAGTTTAACACATTACACTTTTTGTTCACGGAGTCTCAAAATATCTATTTCCGGTGAAATCTCGATATCGAATTTTTGGGTGGAGTACAATACTTCCCCTAATTACTATACGTAGTAGAGGAAGTAAAAATGCAAAACTAATTGGGGAAGATGTAAAAGGAAGTCTTGTATAAGTAAATCCAGTAGGTGAATTTACAAGCTGTGATTGGTTGAGCGAAGACTCGCTGGACACACACGTACAGCTGCCCCCTTTTCTTGTATAGTGTTGCCCTATTTCTTCATTCCCTAAAAGAATAGCTACATATTCAGAGGGGAAACACCCTATTTTCTTGTTATAGCTAAGCTCCGTGTTTCAGGAAGCTTTATAACCTCCTGCCTGTTTATGATCTTCCACTGGTTGTCAATATACCTACTGGTGTACAGAAGAGGTGTGTGTGTGGGAGGGGCGGGGGGGGGGGGCAGCAAATGTGATGCCATAAAAACAAATGTGCTCCTGACAAACTGTCCGTAAAACACACATGGCGTTGAACGAGAAACACGCGCCGTATTATCAACTTCTGCAACGTTACTCCAAGAACAACAAATTGGATTTAGAATACATCACTCTTGCAGTGATATTGCCTCAGTAATAAAAGAACCTTAAAAAAAGTCTGGTGTGTTGCATTCGCATAACTTTCTCTGGCATCACTTTGCTTATATCACCTGCTCCTTCTGGTTCCGCCAATCTATACATTTGTTTACGTTTCTGAAGATTTGAAGTATCCATTCGCAGTAAAAACAATTTGCAAGCCATTTAAAAATGGCAGATAAAAGATTTGGCGTATATTCTAATCAAAATATTGATATTTTTATTGAACAAGTGAAGCCAAAACATCCGTTAACGAGCAGGTCATTTGTATGGAATTAGTTTCAGATGTTCTACAACGAAAGAGGTTAAGCAATGCTTTCCTCCGATCTGAAAACTGAACTAAACTGAACTATAGTTGCTTTACTCCAGCCAAGACCAACTGCAATAAATAAATCAGACCACAACACAGAAACCAAGATGGCCACAGTCGTAAGGCAAGTTCTTTAGCGGTACACTAATACGATTGTATACTAACTTGCTCTGCACCTATTTACAAAATTTGGAATAAGTATAGACACCTAGGAGACTATGAAATACCTTGCTTTTTAGATGAACTTTGCTGCATATGCTGGCATGGCTGAATTCCGTTATTCTTGAAACTAAGGATTGCCTTAGGTTTGTTGTTGTTCTGCGGTTTGAGGTTAGTTTGTTTCCGGAATTTATCTAATCAATAATAATAATAATAATAATAATAATAATAATAATAATAATAATAATAATAATAATAATAATAATAATAATAATAATAATAATAATAATAATAATAATAATAATAATAATAATAATAATAATAATAATAATAATAATAATAATAATAATAATAATAATAATAAATCTAATTCAACGTGTAATGGTGTAAATGATTGTAGAAACACCAACTGAACAGATTGCTAATATTACGAAGTAATCAAATAGCAATGGGTATAACAATTACCCTGTGAAAATCATGTGGAATGTGACTGCCAAAATTCTTCAACAGAGGTATTTTATATATCATCGACGAAGTTTTAATCCATTTTCAGGCCAGGCCACTGTGTTGTTCTCATAGCCTACTGGATTAGTTATAGTGTGCTATCTGTGAAAATACATCATAATTAAAATGTAAGTTGTAGGGTGCTTGATTGTAAATCAGTATTAATTTTAATAGTATTAAATAAATGAATTATTATTTCGTGTCATACACTAAACAAATGACAGTCGAGGTTTTCATATTTGTTTAGACTATTCCGCGAAAAAATTAATAATTCATTGGTGTAATACTATTTAATACTAATAGTGATTTAAAAGGAAACAACTTACAGTAACATTCCTGCATCTTAATTAAGACTTATTTTCACCGTTGGCACTACAACTAATACGGTAGGCTGTGGGAACAACAATAACAACAATAACTTTAGCGTTTATGAGGAATTACACATATGCATATGAATAAATGATCTTTGAAATACTACTGTTGAAGAATTTTGGCAGCCACATTTCACATGGTTTTTACAGGTATTCCTTATAGTCTCATTATTTTATTTCTTCATGTTTACAGCCCAATCTCTCATGATATTAGGAATCTGTTCAGTTGGTGTTCCTAACCTCTTTCGTTGCAAAACATCTGAAACTGATTCCATACACATTGACTTCCCCTCTTTAATTAAAATATCAATACCTGTACTAGAATATTCAAATATTTTGTCTGCTATTAAATTATTGAATGGACGCTAATTGTTTTTACTGCGCATGACGCTTTAAATGTTCAGAAAGGTAAGAAAATTTTAAGGTTTACGGAACCACATAACCAAAGCGATATCATGACCAAGAGGTTATAATCGGGCATGAGTGGAATATTCCACTGAAGCCGTACGTAGTTAGTTGAGTATTTGAAAGCAGGCCAACATACAGAATTTGTATGAAGCACTTGCCAGACGTTAAAACGTCGCTGGTTGAACATTTCGCTTGCGGGAGGCAAGTTATCTAGATACAAAAGGAAAACGAATTCCCACATTTAAATCAACAAGAGGTCAGGAGTGATGGACATATCGCTGCTATGTCTCGTCCAGAGACAGACAGACAGACAGACAGACAGACAGAGGTATCAGAAAATATAATTGGACTTTCAGCGATAATAAAGTGAATTGTAATTATTTTTGGGACGTGAGCTCCTGTCGCTCAATGTCACCGCAGGAACGTGCCGCAGAGGACCACCAGAGTGACAAATGTAATCGCTCCAAAAGGGAACTCCCCCCCCCCCCCCCCTTTGAAGTACAACAACCAACTGAAAATATTTAACACTGCGGTTTTTACTGTGTGTAGTGCAGCTCTGGTAATTATCACAGCCTACTTCATTAAATGTCGTGTTTTAACATTTGTGGTCTAATCACTTCAGCACTGCGGCAATTAGGCTAGTTTAGACAACCTAGTAACATTAAAAAACTGTTACACTCACATCCTATACAATACTCTTGTAGAAATTATTGTTAAAATGCTTATTATTCTATTTACTTCATGATAATGGAGATAAACATTTGTAGATATTGCCTTATTGAATATTTCCTTTCAGGTACAATGGAACTGGCGGAGTACAGTAGTTAAGGTTATAAACAATAATAAAATCTTAAGGACACTTGGTAAAGACAGAATAGCAATTTCCATGCTGAACCTCAATGAAAACGTAAATTTTACGAACCGGCTGCGCTGTGTTTTGGCTGCACGCATCCTGAGCATATTTAAAACTACTTTTAAAGGCTTTACTTACCAATATTATTAAAAGAGATGCTGAAACTGGTACCGTCGTCCATAATTTTTGGCGCCTCTTTAGGAAATTATCCAACTTTAGAAAATTTTGATTTTATTGAAAATGGCTCTAACGACTTTGATTAAAATGTCATATGTTTGAGATATTTTTATGACAAATGAAATGTATATCTTGAATTTTCTGGCTATAGCCCATGTAGTCGTATTTACTCTGGACGACTTTTGCGTAACTGGTAAACCGTTAGAGATAGACCACATCATACTATACAAAAATGTAGATCTTGCTAAAATACACAATATTAAAATAAATTTTCTTGTAGGATGAACTATTTCGGAGATATTTCTTGTTATGTGTGTGAGTTTCGGAAAATTTAAAACTTTCGTGAAATGGAACATCGTTGTTCATTTTTTTAATATGTTAACTCTGCAAAGAGAACGGAATCTCAAAGCTTTAAAAGATTTGACTATCGCACAAAGCCTACTGTATTTTAATATTTCCCTTGTACCTACAAGGAAATAAGCAATAAGATAATTTGTACAAATGTTTATCTCAACTAACACGAAGAAGATATAGGAATAAGAGTTAAGTATAGGTAGTACTAGACTAGAGAAAGTCATGTGAGTTCAACACATCAGATTTTTTACTTCATATTTTTTACTTAAAAGTGTACACAAGCTTGCTTTTACTGGAATGATCCTGTAATATCTACAGTCAACATTTAATACAATTTCTCTTTTTATTGACTGTGGAAAACGATCAAGCGCGAATGTCCTGATTTTCTCCCTGGCAATAATGTATGTTTTGTTTACTTAGAGCAGTAGAAGAGTAAATTTGGTTGCCAATTTACGGTTGTTCTACTATATCTTACTAATACAGCTAATTCGTCAGTGGAGGTTGGTTGAGCTAATCAGATAATGCATATTTAATGCCGAGAACTTTATTTGCTGCCAAATCTGAGGTTTTAACATAATTGGCCCCGTTCCATAATGTTAAAAGGTTTCATTATAGCTTTAAGCCAAATTAAAACGACCACAATGCTTTTACAATAATTGCAGCAATGCACCTATGTGTAAACCAGCATGGCACTTTGCCATACAGTACATAGGCGTGTCTTATACAGGAATTACAGAATACAGATAGATGTGTTACATTCACATTGTTTTCTCTACCCACTATCACTTATTAGTTTCTCTATTACTTACCTATAATAAGTGATAAAGTGTTGTATTCGCCTCAAAAATTTGATACCAAGATTTCACTTAAAACCCACCTTAGGAGCTCACATGAATTAAAAATCTGATGTGTTGTACTCACATGACTTTCTCTAGTCTTATTCCTATATCTTCTTCGTGTTAGTTGAGATAAACTTTGTACAAATTATCTTATTACTTATTTGCTTGCAAGTACAACGTGAATATGGAAATACAGTAGACCTTCAGCGATAGTCAAATGTTTTAAAGCTTTGAGATTATGTTCTCTTTGCGCGGCTAGGATATAAAAAATGAATAACGGTCTTCTATTTCACGAAACTTTTTCCAAAACTCATAAAAATAACAAGTAATATCTCCGAAATGTTTCCCTCAACAAAAAGAATCATTTAGACATAAATTGTGTGGTTTAACGAGTTCTATATTTTTTGTACAGTAAGATTTGTTCTATTTCTTACGGTTTACCAGTTATACAAAAGTCATTCAGAGTAGATACGACTATATAGGCGGTAACCATAAAATTCAAAATATGCATTTCATTGTCATAAACATATCGTAAACATATGGCATTTTAATCAAAATCGCAACGAGCCATTTTCGAGAAAATAAAAATTTTCGAAAAATTTTCCGTGTGAAAGGTAGTTTAGGGTGAAACAATTTTCTTAAAGATTTTCTTCTCGCATACTTAAAAGATGTTAATCTTAAATGCCAAGTTGTGCTGTCCAAAGGCTGACAGACACACACATGGACCTTTTTCGAAAAAAAAAAAACTTTCTTTGGATTAAGGTGACATGAAATCTCGGCATCCAATTTTTGGGTGGAGTAAAATACTTCCTCTACTTATTATACGTAGTAGAGAACCGTTGCTGTATTTCCGAGTGTTCTTGAGGCAATGCACACATCTAATCCTTTAGAAACTATGAGCACCTGCTCCTAATAATCCCTCGTAACTAGGAAGTTAATGCTTCCGACCGCTTGCAAGTGCTCAAAGCTACAACTTGGTGAACAATGACGGTTACTTAATGAGACAGATTACCTTTCCTCCGGTTTTATCACCGCCGAAATTACACTTCACTTCAACTTGTGGCAGCCTTGCATAATAACAATGACAGCTATGTCATAAACAGAAAACTTACTCCAAATTAATCTCAAGCAATACCAAAAGAAGTCTAACTTAACCAATAAATTCTCGACCATAAATCTCAAGACACATAACAAGGTATATCTAAGAAATGGCTCACTCCACAAAATATACATTTGATTAAATTGTGTAGCTATTTTAATGAGATTTACAATTTTATAGGTTAAGGTTTACCAGGTAAGCAAAAGTCGTCCAGAGTAAATACGACTACAGAGGCTATAGCGAGAAAATTCAACATATACATTTCATTTGTCATACAAATTACTCAAACATATGACATTTTAATCAAAATCATTAGAGCCATTTTCAAGAAAATAAAAATTTTCGAAAAATTTCCCATGTAAAGGATAGTTTTGTGTGAAGACAGAAAGTGAAGTGAAGAAAGACAGTCAGGAATGAGTCAAGGTTTCTCGAAGACAGAACAGTTGTGAATTGTGATATCACGAAGTACTGTAGACTGGGTTAATGACGAAGACTGTGTATTTGTGGAAAACCTGTGGAAGAAAGTGAGGTTAGAAAAAAAAAAAAAAAACTATCTGGACGACTTCGGTCATTTTGTTGCACTGGTATTATGAGTGGAATTTATAAAATTATATTTTATTACAATATAGACTTCAAACATAAGTATTTTCTTTGCTGTTATATATAAAGCTGGCATTCCAATCAATATGACTGCACAAAACTTTTTTCTTTTCGATTTCCTCGTTTGGTCTTTCCTCAAACAGAAATCTTACAAAGCAATAGCATGTAACATGAAATTTAATTCCATTAAGAGCATCGTTGTGAAAATGCCCTGCTTAGCAGTAAATGAAACTTTGGTTTAAGAAGCCATTTGAATGAACGTTTCATCTTTGCTACTGAGCTGGCTGGAGAACATGTTCGTTCAGGAAACCATAAATGTTATGGGGATTATGTTGCGGTCTGGACGTATGTACTCTCTAACTAATTTATAGACATTTCTATTCCGACCTCTACTTTGTATTGCAGAAATTCAACTTCCTATAGCAGAGAGGAAACTCGCCTGAGACAGAACATGCAGTGCAGACTTACGATTTTGATTAAATTGCCATATGTTTGAGATATTTTTTAGACAAATGAAATGTATATCTTGAATTTTCTCGCTATAGCCCCTGTAGTCGTATTTACTCTGAATGACTTCTGAATAACTCGTAAACCAAAAGAGATAGACAAAATCTTCCTGTACAAAACGTTTAGATCTCACAAAAACACAAAATTTATGTCTAAATTTTTCTGTAGAATGAACCATTTCGGAGATATTCCTTGTTATTTGTGTCACTTTCGGAAAACTTAAAAATTTGGTGAAATGGAACATCGTTGTTCATTTTTTTGTATGTTAAGCGTGCAAAGAGAATGGAATCTCAAAGCTTTAAAATATTTGACTGTCGCTCAAAGCCTACTGTATTCTAACATTCTCGTTGCACCTACAAGAAGATAATTTGTACAAATGTTTATCTCAACTAACACGAAGAACATACAGGAATAAGAGTTTGTAAGAATGGTTAGTACAAGAGTAGAGAAAGTCATGTGAGTGCAAATCAGATTTTTATTTAGAAATCAGCAGTTTTTCATCAGCCCATTCATAGCTTTTTTTTTAGCCCATATAAGCTTCTATTTTCTGCATCTTCTTTATGTGTACTCTTCTATCACTACCCATTCAACTTTAGTTTTCTCTTTTATTAATGCACTTGCAAACGGTTTTTACATTTATTTCCCGAGTTTTTGTGCTTCTAATTCTTGAGACTCAAGAAGTCCTGCATGAAAAACTCATGTCTGTTAAATTTCTTTCTGGTTGCCTATTCATCTTCTATATTTCTGATCCATAAAGTAATATATTTTGTACTACGAGCTTTGTTTTTACTCCATTCCTAATATTCCATCCACCATTCCATTATTCCTTATAATTTCAGTTTTTTTATCAATTTCTAATCCGCTAATTTCATCTGGTTGTAATACAGATCCCAAATGCTTGAATTTATTGACCAAAGGAACTATAGGCTTCAAAAACTGGTCGGAATTCACGCTGATCCCGAAACCAAAATATTTTATAAATACGCTACATAAAAAATTACACTTAACTATTTTATTCAGTAAAATAAAAGGCAAATAAAACACATATAATTTTTAACGTGTCGAGTTCTTTCTGCTTGGATGCGCACACAGAGAAGGTGACATCAGTCCAATAAGGATGCATTATTGCCTCACGTGACCTCTTTAATGATATTCAGGGTTATTATCTTTGCATCCTGATATTAAATTTCCATTCTATGTGCAATTGTGATCAGACTAACTTATATGTGAGCATAATTACATTGTAGTAGATGTTCCAAATTGTTTTGATTTATTATTCGAAGTGATTTGACTTGGATAAGTATAGCATTGCCAAGTTGTGTTGTATTTGCAGTTTATCACCATTATCAACTTTGCTTGTTTCGTGTGATAAGTGTGAGGTTATGCCATTATGTTAGAGCTTTCGGATCAGTAAACGCTAGATTTATGTCTTGCTCACTTAGAAATTTTGTTTTAGCCTGTTTATGACAGGCTTTATTGTATAAGACACGGGATTTACACAATGTTACATGTCAAATTGAGGTTATATGACCATAAACAGTTGCAGTAATGGATGGTCACGAATGCCACGTGTGTGTTGGTGCATGATATCCAGGTAGAGGAGGTTACAGATTATCACTTAGGGAAGCTGTATTCCAGAGAATCCAAATCGATGAGATTGCGGAACAATTAACTCCAAATTATTGACCAATTAGTTCTGGCGACGTATTTGAGTTTCCTGTCACCACCCAGAATGTCAGAATTCTGTACCTTCTGTGTCACACTGGTGCGCACATGGCTACAGAATTAACTTGGAGCGTTGATTATACAGAGAAATCCTGAATACTTCATATGTATTTTTACTTTCTCTGTTATATACCAGGTGAATATATATATATATATTTTCTTTAACGACGCTGTCAATTGCCAGGATCACATCAGCGTCGCCGGTGTGTCGGAATTTTGTCCAGCAGGAGATCTTTAACATGCCAGTAAATCTACTGATATGGAGCTGTCGTTTTTAAGCACACTTAAAAACCATCAGTCTGGGCCGGATTTGATATACCAGGTGAGCCAGCCGCGCATTATTCAGGGATTGGCTGCCAAAAATTAGGAAAATGTAGACACGTCTCATCCATCATGGACCCGTACAGTCAAAACGGACATGTTATTAAATAACAGTTTATTTGCATTTTTGCGTGAACTACGCCTCGTTCATCTCAATTAATATGCATAACAGCTTTTGCCATTTAAGTAATAATATTAAAACGCCCAGTAAGTGATTAAAACTGTCTTAAAAGGCTAAATCAAGCACACAAACTTGCGAGGTGGCAATGGCATAGCGCCAAGCATACAAGTCCTACTATTGGATGTGGTACGTGCTTTCAGGAAGTCTCAAAATAGTTGAATAAGATTGTGACGGGTCCTCTGCGCTTAACTCCCAATGACACAGGTTCGAGTCTCAGCATTGTAAATATATTTTTATGTTCATCAAAACTTGGAAACCGAATTCACAATAATCTAATTATGAAGTCCCTGGGGGTTTAGGACATAATTTAAATCGTTTTTGGTTGTCTGCATTTTTAATAGCACAATAATTCATTGTGTGCAAAATTGAGTTTAACTTCCATGTTAAACTCTGACAATGTAATTCCCTTGCTTTCTGTGTTCAAATGTGTATGAATGATCCTTATTTCAATTGCATCTACCTATAGGTGTGTTTAAACAACTACATGATTGTAGTTCACCAATAAAGAAGCATCAAACAATGTTATAAAACATAAATAAAACAATACAAATTAATATAACAGTTTTCAGAATAATTGTTTGTAAATTAGTACCTGCAGGTGATTCGAACCACCTTCACAGCAGACAGATTACTTCGGAGTTTTGCGCCCGTTCCAACTGAGCTTACCTAGTAACGTGTGAGGTGAACATTCCGTTTAAGATGTAATATTCGCTGGTTCCAGTGAACATTTACAGAAGTGCAGACGTCAGCTGTCTAATTACGAATATATTAAAAAGCGATGTGATAACATCTATACTAGTACTAATTTCATCGAGTGTTTAACATCCATGTTAAATACGCGGGTAGAACCTGGTAATGGGGTCGATGTTTTCATGTTGGACTATAAAATGCGGATTACATAAAACTTGAGAATAAGGGGCAGCTGACTCACCTGGTACAGTAAGCATTCCGTCCAAAATGATTTCAATATTTTAGTGAGAAATACCCCGGGACCCTTAGAAAACAAAAACTAGAATTTCATTATCTCTGTCACGCTTTGAACAGCATAAATCGAAAACAAAAAGTCGGTTAAATGCCGAACTTAGTACTTGAGTGTCTCCTAAGGATTCTACACGAAGATTATAAAGAGAACCCCCACTCCAAACTATTCCTTACGTTTAGAAATTTCCCAAAAATTTTCACTTTCTAAAAAATGGCTCCAAAGATGTTGATTAAAACACATTATGTTAAGATTTTTCATAACAAATGAAATATATATTTCGAGCTTCATGGAAAGAGACCCCGAAGTCCTTTTCATTCTGTATGACTTTTGCACTATTTTTAAATCGTAAGAGATAGACAAAATTTTGGAACGTCAAAAATGTAGGTATCATTGAAGCACCCAATATATTTTCTTGTGAAGTTAACCATTTCCGAGATATTCCTTGTCATTGGTTTGAATTTTCCAATACTTATACCCATGACGTACCGAACTACTATGTTTTTACAGGTTTTAGCTGCTTTTTGTTTCCAAAGTTGGTACTTCCTTTCCCGAGATTCAAGTTTTTGTTGAAAAAAAGCGATGCACGTTATATATTTAAGTTTTTGAAACAACGAGTGAAAAGTTATAGTAAAGGTTTATTTTGTGTTAAAATCAATAAGTTTTTCCTTGCATGTCGAATTCATCAATTCTGTTTTTCTTTCTTTCTTCTTCTGGTCACGTGAAGATATTGGAATTTCAAAGCCAACAAATAGTAACCAGCTCTCAACATTTTTAATATCGCTTAAGCTTTCCTTATTCCTATACTCCCATTGTATCTGTAAGAAAATGTGTAATTAGATAATAACATCATTTCTAAAAATGTTTGTGTCGATTAACATGAGTTAGATAAAGAACAAACTTTAAGGTTTTTAAAGACTAGTTTAATAAACAGCAGTTAGAAAAAGTCATGTAGCATCAGATTTATCTCTCCTGGCTATTAGAAGGGAATGGAATTTCCAAGCTATCATAGAGCGAACAGGCCTTAAAGGATTTGACTAACAGTTAAAGCCGAGTATTTAAATCTCGATATCGAACTTTTGGGTGGGACACAATACTTACTCGCATAAGTATAGATAAACAGTAGATAGAATAAAAAACGTGGAAACAGCTATTTGTTTTTGTTCAATACTTTAAATTGGTTTCATAGGTTAAGTTGAGAAACTGTAGTGCCACTTTTCTCCATATCGGTCGTGTTTTTTACCCTTTGGTTTCCTTTCTTTGCTTTCGTCTGTTTTATTGACAATGTCACATTAGACAAACACGCCAATTCAGAGTTTCTCGTATGACAGAATAGTCGGACGTTAGTAAAGCGGACAGGGGAAAAAAAGCTCCGGAGTGAAAAAGCAAAGTTGGTGTGCCTGTCTGTCCCTTGTACTGAGATAGCCAGCCGCAGTGTCTTTTGTCTTGCTGCCTACAGGGATTAAAGTATGGTTGTCTAAACTAACTGGGGAGACTTAGGACCCAGAGGGACAGTATTTTACATTCACAGCGTCTGCCCCGACATAAAGTGAACGTTTCCTATCGATTTTCACGCTTTGAAACAAAACAAGGCTGCTTTGATGCTCCTGCTTCGCTCGAGATGACTGACGATACACTCTAAACCAATATTTACAACACAACACCATTGTAAACGCAGTTTCCCTGTAGGTTTAGTTAAATCTGTAGCTGTTCAATAGCCTTTAGCATTTTACCAGCATAAATTACACTCAAGGTATTTGTCATGCTTTATTAGACCGTTCGCCTACCATCTAGACAGCCCGGGTTCTATCCCAGCGACCCGTATGTGGTATTTGTAGTGGACGAACTGGCGTATTGGCAGGTTTTCTCCGTGTTATCTGTTTTCCCACACCACTCATTCCACCAACTGCTCCATCATCACCTTTCAATCATCCATTTTGCCTATGTTTCATATATGGTCTTCCTCACTCTCATACCAGGTACTTGGCTGACTACCCCTTCCAGGTCTTCACTCTGTCCAGTCCATATGTTCCTGTGCTCCCCGACTGACACTTAGAAGAAATAGACAAAGTCTTACTGTACAAAAAATGTAGATCTCGCTAAAACACACAACTTATGTCTCAGTACATTTTCTGTAGAGTGAACCATTTCGGAGATATTCCTTTTTATTTGTGTCAGTTTTGGAGAAATGCTTCTGTCAAATGAAACATCGTTATTATCTTTTATATGTTACCCGGGCAAAGAGAACGGAATCTCAAAGCTTTAAAACATTTGACTATCGCTCAAAGCCTACTGTATTCCCATATTCCCCCTGCACCTACAAGGAAATAAGATAATTGGTACAAATGTTTATCTCAACTAACATGGAGGAATAAGAATGGTTAGGACAAGGGTGCTGACGCTGCTATGGAGGCCAGGATTATTTCAGAGAGCTGTAGTAAATGTTCCAGTTAAGCGCTTTATTATGACAGGTGTTTGTGCAAATGATTTACGCAGTGAACGAGGTGAAGCTCTCCCAGCTGTTGCACGGCATATAGGTATTATGTGCAAATAATGTGTGGGATACATCAAGAATGCATTATGGTACGCATACGGAAGGCCATGCTCTATGAAAATATAGCTGTGTTAGTTATTCTTACTAGTACATCAAGTTGAAAAGACTTCAGAATTTCAGAACGTATTCTTCTCAAAAACATCCCTAACCTCAAAATCTGTTTTCCGAGCCGTTAAACTATCTGAAGTGTTACATCCTTAACGCAAGTAAAATAATTGTAGCTTTTACTCTTATGTCGGCCAATATACCAGGCGAGTCAGCTGCCCCTTATTCTCGAGTTTTATGCAATCCGCATTTTATACCCCAACATGAAAACATCGACCCCATTACTAAGTTCTACCCGCGTATTTAACATGGATGTTAAACACTCGATGAAATTAGTACTAATATAGATGTTATCACATCGCTTTTTAATATATTCGTAATTAGACAGCTGACGTTTGCACTTCTGCAAATGTTCACTGGAACCAGCGAATATTACATCTTAAACGGAATGTTCACCTCACACGTTACTAGGTAGCTCAGTTGGAAATGGCGCAAGACTCCGAAGTAATCTGTCTGCTGTGAAGGTGGTTCGAATCACCTGCATGTACTGATTTTTTTTTAATTTAAACCGTGCAATCCTCACAATTTACAAACTATTATTCTGAAAACTGTTATATTTATTTTTATTGTTTTATTTATGTTTTATGACATTGTTTGATGCGTCTTTATTGGTGAACTACAATCATGTAGTTGTTTAAACACACCTATAGGTAGATGCAATTGAAATAAGGATCATTCATACACATTTGAACACAGAAAGCAAGGGAATTACATTGTCAGAGTTTAACATGGAAGTTAAACTCAGTTTTGCACACAATGAATTATTGTGCTATTAAAAATGCAGACAACCAAAAACTATTTAAATTATAATGTCCTAAAACCTCAGGGACTTCATAATTAGATTATTGTGAATTCGGTTTCCAAGTTTTGATGAACATAAAAAAAAATATTTACAACACTGAGACTCGAACCTGTGTCATTGGGGGTTAAGCGCAGAGGACCCGTCACAATCCCATTCAGCTATTTCGAGACTTCCTGAAGGCACGTACCACGTCCAATAGTAGGACTTGTATGCCTGGCGCTATGCCATTGCCACCTCGCAAGTTTGCGTGCTTGATTTACCCTTTTAAGACAGTTTTAATCATTTATTGGGCGTTTTAATATTATTACTTAAATGGCAAAAGATGTTATGCATATTAATTGAGATGCACGAGGCGCTGTTCACGCAAAAATGCAAATAAACTGTTATTTAATAATATGTCCGTTTTGACTGTAGGGTTCCATAATGGATGAGGCGTGTCTAAATTTTTCCTAATTTTTGGCAGCCAATCCCTGCTCTAAGTACAAGAATCCACCATTTTCTTTTTAGCAGATATTGTTAGTGTAGTCATATGATAGGTCCATTTTTTCCGAGGCGTTTACTGAATTACGTTGCTATGTATACTCTAATAAAAAGTTTGTAAAATCGACTGGAAACCGGAATTCGCTCTCAGTAAACGAGTCGTATGTTTCTGAGGTGTACTTTAGCGAGGAGTACGTTCTGTCCCTTAAAGCACTGTTGCTCTCAATTTTGCGCATTCCTCTCTTTAAGAATGTCAAGCAATACATTTTAGTAAGCGAAAAACTGGACTAAGGCGCACATGCCGTTAGATGGGTGGCCTACCTTCCAAAAAAATAAAGAAAGAGAGAGAGAGAGAGAGTGAGTGAAAATCTTAGTTGACGTTTGGAGTAACCAATGAACAGATACGTTGATTATGGATTGTGTATTTGGCATGAGTGTTTGCACATGTTAACCTTTTGACCCGTAAAATATGAATCGCTGATATGCGTATTAGCAGGCAATACAAGAGCACTGATTCAGCAAACAACTGCGTCACCAAATTCCACTAATTGGCTCATATCGTTATTACACCAGTGCTAGTTTTGATTCTAGCTACGTTTCATTTACATGGATCTGGGTTCGTATGTTCCGCTACTTGAGTTCGTGATGAGCTGCAGATACCACCTGGCAACCATTACCATCGAAGTATTTCATCAAGCAAGTATAGGCATTTTACCAATAACTTAGGTATTTTAATCTGTGCTCCATACATGCCGTGGGTGAGGCTGGGGAATGGGGCGATGCTGTGACGTATAGCATACGCAAAATAGTATACTTTATCGATTTAGATCGCCAAAATTATCTATAATAATACCACGGGAGTATTTTATATAACAATCTTACGATCGCGAAGCGCTAGAAAAATTATCCCAAATATCAAGACCTCGAGTGGCATTTAATAATAAATTAAACTACTCACAATGTGCATTTAGATTAATGAAGTCAGATACAGAATTCTGTTAACGTTTCTGTTCTCTTAATACAAACCATATTTGTCGGTCTGGGTGGCTCAGTTGGTTAGACGCTGGCCTACTGATACCAAGGTCGCGGGTTCAAATCCGGCCCAGACCGATGGTTTTTAAGTGTGCTTAAAAACGACAGCTCCATGTCAGTAGTTTTACTGGCGTGTAAAAGAACTCCTGCGGGACGAAATTCCGGCACACCGGCGACACTGATGTGATCCTGGCAATTGACAGCGTCGTTAAAGAACAAAATAATTTTTAATTTGCATGATATCTTTCATATGTCTTTCCACACAGTTTACACACGAACTTCTCGTTTGAGTTATGGTAGAACTTCTTGCTGCTTTGGTCATCTTTTGTGTCAATTGCCTAAATCGTGTAAAAAAGCTAATCAATGGAAGTCGAATTATTAAACAAGTGCAAATACAAACCGTAATTGTCATGTGATTGGACTTGAAACCAATGTTGGTAACAATGGAGTGGTATGAAATTTTATAGCAGTAGTTTCGTACAGTAAAACTTTTAATTTATGTGTTTAAACGATCTAGTTTTAGTGTCTTAAAAAGTAATTCTCGAATACAAGGAACGACCTCTGTTGCGGACCACTGCTGAATCAAGAACGCACGGTAAGCCCTTCGAGATAGAGGAAAAATTTTTATTATCTGTTTTATTATCTCTAGGGGAGCAGATTGGTATAACATAAAAATAAAAATGCAAAACGCAGTATACCCATAACAAACCTCCCTCGCAAAAACCTAACGCAGAGCACTAAAATGGAATACTAAAACTTTCAGGGGAAGAGGGTGGGCAGATATACAGAGAAGTGGGTTCACCACGGGCAACGGAATCAAGATGTCAAAGTTTACTTCCCGTGCGGCATTAGGAGAAGGTATGCAATTATACGCTCAGTACTGACAACACAATGATGGCTGCCACGCAGTCTGAACATACAGAAATTACATCTTAACGAGTCAAATTACCATTACTCTTAGGTTTTTTCTCAATTTTTTTATGAATTATTTTATAAATCATGACAATTATTCCAAGTGGTTACTTGCATTGATAGCTTATATGATTTACTCTATAAAAATCACCTCATCCAGCAGAAAAATAAAATTTACTCTTAAAACAAGAGAATTCAAGTACCTTTTTGTCAGAAAATATAAGAGAGCGAGCTAAAATATTCAGCACTTGTATATAACATAATTGGACTTTCTGAACTACATAATAATTTTATAATACAAATTAGTGATATAAGAAAGCAACATTTCAAATTTTCTACATTTTTATCTTTTTGACTTTGAAAATAAATCTATTTTTAATTTCTAGTAAACTGATATACCTAAATAATTAAATAATTGAGGTTTAGAAGATCTGAATATACTATAAACGAGCATGCAAAGGTATGATCCTGTATTGCAAGTAAATTATTATCTAATATATATCACATACTTTGTCGTCTTTGTGTTAATAATTTCAAATTACAAAACTTGATGTGTTGAAATTGTTTTATGCTCAAATCCCTCTAAAACATTACATTAAAAGACCAATGAAACAGAGTGAACTAGGGATCGTGCTTCACTTTTTTTCTCACGTGAGAAGATTCCAGAATTGTTGTTCTATATATTAGTGAAGTCTAGAAAATACTTTCTTTAAGCAAGGAGAGCTTTATTATTTGAGGATGATGTTATTGAAGCTATTTGTTCTAATTGGATTATAAAGGAAGTGGTTAAAAAGCACAATATTTGCCGTGTAACAATTTGTATCTGTGTGGGTCGAAAATATATATCAAATACATCGCTCTACAGTAAAACAAAACACATAGGATTGTTATTCGAGTATTTAACAGTTATTCCTCTGCACTTATACGACTCTGGGGAACGACCCCAGCTGACTAGCTGAACGGCGAGTTTACGGCAAGATTGCGATCGTGAAACGTTTGACCGAGCTTCAATCACCACATATTTGGGACTTCCGAACGGGACTAACCTGAATTAAGACAGTTCCATACTTGGCTCCAGCACCCAAGTCTCATATTGTCACGTGTGTCTTACCAACTTCGATACTCTCAGTACGTTTAACACTCTTATGTCAGGTAAATAATCTTTAATCTTTCTTAGTTAGAATATTGGTTTTTACACTTTTAAAAAATCTTATGGTAAATGGTTAAATATTAGAGCCCCATAATTTATTATATTTTATTGCTAAGTAAACCTTTAACGTGGGTGAAAAACATTTAGTTTTACTTTCCTTCCTTTTGTCGTCAAGGACCATTTAGTCATCCGGACGACGTATGTTTCTATGTTTCTACTCATGCCCGAACCGGGACTCAAACCCACGACCTTCTATTCGGCGGAGCGCGAATAATATACACGCCAGCGACCACGGCTACGACAGCCGGCTTTTTCACTCATATTTTGTTCGTGTATGGCAGCACAAAATGTTAATACAAAATGTTTTATTTGCCTCAAGTGTGGTTCTAAGACTGGATCGACCATACTCATAATTTGCATGAAAAATTTACGTGCTTTAATTTAAGCGCAATGAATATTAGACTGCCGGCAAACAGCGTGCTTCTCGGTGAGAAGAAAATTCCCTTTAGGCCGGCCACGCGTCAAAATAAATGTTTTCTTGTGTCTTATGGCGCTCGTACATGAAACAGCACTATGTTTTTCATCATCTAAACCGTATATTTCTGAGCATCAGTCTAACAGAAGTGCGTAAGAAAGGAGAAGCGGCTAAAACCACAGTTGGAAGTTGAGCAACGGTAGTCCTTTGTTTTCGGTAGGTGCTACGTAAGCACAGAAGACTAGCCATGCTGGTCACGTCATGTCGGAATCCTCTACCCTCATTGTCAACTCATCTCTTTGTTTTCCTTCCCCACGACTCACTCCCTGAACCTCATGAGGCAGCAACTGCTTAGGAATCAGATATTAATTACCTCTATTATCTCCAGCGCCACCCTAATTACAAATGCGTATCGCTACAGAAGCTGACTGGCAACAAATCTGCAGACACTGCCGTCCAAATAGCGAGGAAAACATAGAGAAACAGGCTTTCCTCAGTATTACTGAAAATCAGATGTGTTGCAGGCACGTGACTTTCTCTACTCTTGTACTAACCATTCTTACAAACTCTTATTCCTATATCTTCTTCGTGTTAGTTGAGATAAACATTTGTACAAATTATCTTATTGCTTATTTCCTTGTAGGTACAAGAGGAATATTAGATAGGCTTTGTGCGATAGTCAAATGTTTTAAAGCTTTCAGATTCCGTTCTCTTTGCACGCTTAACATATCAAAAAATGAACAACGATTATTATTTATTTATGCCAACAAGCTTACTGCTAATGTGTTTTTAAACACACAAGCCATGTTTGGGCAATGTTTAAGAGTGGAATCAGGACTGAAAAATGCAATGCCATAGCCGGAATTTGAACTACGATCTTCCGCTTATCGAGCGGGTGCTTTAACCACTAAGCTACCATGGCCAACTTGCCAGTACGACATTAAATTCACCAGCTGATTCGTACTTTTTCCCGGTTAGACCATAAGGGAAGCTCACATCCGAGATAAATACCCCAAGGGCAACTTAAAATTCTAAGTAATTTATTTAGAAGGAAGTATTGTATCCCACCCAAAAATTCGATGTCGAGATTTCACCGAAAATATGTTTCGAGGCCCGCTGAATTAAAAAAAGACATTTTTATAAAAAAGTCCGTGTGCGTGTATGTGTGTGTGTGTGTGTGTGTGTTTGTGTGCGTTTGTCAGTGTGTGGACAACATAACTCAAAAGCGAAAAGTCGGTTATTTACCAAAGTTGGTATTTAAGTTTAACGTCTTTTAAGGATACGACACGAAGATTTTGAGGAAGAGTCCTACATCCTAAACTACCGTTTAAATTGAACATTTTTCGGAAATATTGATTTCCTTAAAAATACCTCTAACGATTTTAATTAAAATGCTATGTTTGAGATACATTTATGGCAAATGAAGCATATATCTTGAATTTTCTGGCTATAGCCCATGTGGTGTTATTTACTCTGGATGACTTTTGCATAATTGGTAAACCGTAAGAAATATACCAAATCTTACTCTACAAAAAATGTAGATCTTGCCAAAACACATTATTCATGTCTAAATACGTTTTTTTGTATAGTGAACCATTTCGGAGATATTCCTTGTTATGTGTGTGAGTTTCGGAAAATAAAACTTTCGGAAATGGATCATCGTTGTTAATTTTTTTATGTTAAGCGTGCAAGTAGAACAGAATCTCAAAGCTTTAAAATGTTTGGCTATCGCACAAAGCCTACTGTATTCTAATATTCCCCTTGCACCTACAAGGAAATAAGCAATAAGATAATTTGTACAAATGTTTATCTTAACTAACACGAAGAAGATATAGGAATAAGGGTTTGTAAGACTGGTTAGTACAAGAGTAGAGAAAGTCATGTGAGTGCAACACATATTTTTTGGATTGATGGGGCCTCAAAACGTATATTTCCGGTGAAACCTTGACATTGAATTTGGGGATGGAATACAATACTTACCTATACGTAGTAGAGGAAGTAAAAGGCGCTCTCACTCATTGTATTGAATTTGTATTGCTGTAAACCTAAGATTCAGGAAGAAAATCTAGCTGTATTACAACTGTAAGAGGGATCTTAACGCTGAAGTTAGTGTATAGTTCATCAGAATCAGCAAGCCGTACATATAAAGAGGAGCCAAGCGGAGAACTTTATTAATCTCCGCTCTAAGAGAGTTTATAGTTGTGGTGCCGGAAGGGTTTACAAAGGCCGCACGAAATGTGCGCTATATGCTTATACAAACCAATAAAAGAGCGGGGAATGGTACTCATTTAAGAGGGGAAAGCTTGGTGGCCAGATACAAGGACCCACAGTGAGGCTGGGAATATCTTACGACTATGTAATGTAGTGGAAACAGATATGGACGACATTACGTATTCATAGAGGTCACGCCTGTGGTCCCCAGCCGTTCTTGCTTTATGCTCAAATCTCCACGATCCCATTTTTCCACGTCCTCCAAGATCAAATCCGTTTACTTTCGCTTGCTGCACCTCCTAACCTCAACATGCATCTAGTGAGGTAGACGACAGGGAATCATTAGTGTTCTGTAATAATACTAGCGGACCCGAAGACGTTGTCCTGTTCAAACATTGTTATACAATTGTGTGAATAAACTAACATGTCACTGTGAAAGAAATAAAAATCAAAACATCGCGACTTTCGCTTGTCCTGTGGGTTAGAAGTCGCCATTGCGCACTCTCTGTAGCGAGAAGACGGCCATCTTTGTTGTAGTTAATTGATTATATTACTGTATAAGGAAACGCACTAAAGGTTGCAGCCTTTACTTATAATGCACATCACAACACTCCTAAGTAACATACTTCATTCTCTTTAATATGAACAACATGGTTCAGCTTATATTATAAACAGCCAATCATAAACATCTTAAGAACGCACGCTCGCTTCGTTCAACTGATTTGTTATGATCAGTAGGTGCTAATTAAACTCAAAGGGGCCATGTCTAGTGGTGGTTGTGCTTTACTTGGACGGGAAATGCTGCATTATGCACGAAAACCGCTTAATTATGTACCTTTGTCAACTATCTCCACAATTTGCACAATGTATATTGTTTAATTACATTTCTAAAGCGTACTTAAACAAATAATAATGTATTAAATTTGAAGGTTAAGTGAATTATTATAGAATGACGTGTATACATCATTGGAATTCATTACAAATCTGTAAATACACCATTAAATACTTTTTCTCAAAAAGCTCTCACTAGTAACGCTAAGCCATGACAAAAGCCGATCGCAGCCTTAACTACCGGAAATTAGAAAACGCAATCCCAGGGAAATATATTAAATTTTTACGTTAAGATGATGGTTATAGAAGGCACGTGTGTACATCACTGGAATTCATGACTGTCATGATCATTATGCATATCTGTAGAAAAATTGTTTTTTCTCGACTTCACATTTTTACTTTCTCTACTGGTAAGTAGGGGAAGTATTGTATTCCACCCAAAAATTCGATGTCGAGATTTCACCGGAAATATATGTTTTGAGGCCCTCTGAATCCAAAAAAAGCATTTTTAGAAAAAGGTCCGTGTGTGTGTGTGTCTGTGTGTCAGTCTGTCAGTCTGTGGACAGCATAACTCAAAAACGAAAAGCAGCTTAAAAACCAAAGTTGGTATTTAAGTTTAATATCTTTCAAGGATGCGAAACGAAGCTTTTGAAGAAAATAGCCCCACCCTAAACTACCCTTTACATGGAAAATTTTTCGAAAATTTTGATTTTCTTGAAAATGACTAACGATTTTGATTAAAATGTCATATGTGTGAGATATTTTTATGACAAATGAAATGTATATTTTGAATTTTCTGACTATAACCCCTGTAGTCCCTGTACTCTGGACGACTTTTGCATAACTGGTAAACCGTTAGAGACAGACCAGATCATATTATAAAAAAAGTTGTTGTTGTTAGCTAACGCTGGAATTTCTGACAATGAAGTCATTAATCCTCTTGCTCTCCAATATTTTTCACTGATGGATGGGGCATTAGAAGTGGCTGGGCATATTTGAAGGTGGTCTCGATCCATTTCCTCTTGCAGAACACATAGAGGACAGAGTGGTGAAGAATATATCCCAATTCTGTTTAAATGTTTTGCCAGACAATCATGTCCTGTAATCAACCTGAAGGTTGCAACTGCTGTTTTTCGAGGATTCAAACAGTAATTCCTGAGTATGTTTGGTAGTTCCCATCTTTTATTCTTTGATTTTTCATAGTAATATTTTGCAATAATTTTTTTTTAATTCAGAGTTGACTAATCTTTTAGCTGCATAAAATGGTAGATTATTGATTTCTGCACATTGCCGGTACCCTTTTTAGCAAGAAAATCGGCTTTCTCATTACCACTCAGTCCACAGTGAGCTGGTATCCATTGGAAGACTAGGTGTTTTTGAAGTGCTGTTAGATGGGTAAGAATTTTTCAATGTTCTGTAATTGTTTGGTTTTTTGGTGACAACTTGGAAGTAATTGCTATAATTGCCGCCCTGGAATCTGAGAGAATAACTGCTTGCTGAAAATGTGAAATTCTATACAAAAGATTTTGTAGGGCCATTCGAATTGCTTCAATTTCTCCATCAAAGTTAGTACTTCCATAACTTAAAGATTTGTAATAGGAAAAGAGGTGACACGTGACTACAGCCCCTGCTCCATCTTGGTTTGATATCAATGATCCATCAGTATAAATATGGAGCCATTCGTGTTCTGGAAATCTAGTATGGATTGTCTCTAATGCCAATAATTTTAGAACACTAGTTGGAGTATCACTTTTCTTAACTTCTTCTGTCAGGTGTAAATAATATGTGATGTCTAATGTATGTGTTGGATTGACTTTATATATGAAGCTTTCCTTTGAATTAGGAAGGTGTACATTCTTCTTGATGTCTTGAATTTTGAAAAGAAAGTTCTCCTGAGTCTTTAGTGTATGTGTAAAATTTCTCTTGTGCCATGTATTGAATGGGAGTCTGATCAACTTTTCGTGTTGAATAAGAGCCGCTTTTTCTATTTCATATTCAATGGGGCATTGGTTGGTTATTATATAAAAAAAATGTAGATCTTGCTAAAATAAACAATTTATGTCAAAATAAATTATCTTGTAAATTGAACCATTTCGGAGATATTCCTTGTTATGTGTGTGAGTTTGTTGGGCAATAAGAATTTATAAAATAATAAAACGGTTGTAATATTTTAGTTTTTGATGTGCATGAACAACTTTAAATATTAACGTATTTTCGCATTGTGAATACGTTGAATAATTAATTCTCCCAAAACTATAAAATAGATAGTTCTGGAACTTTGTGTGGTAGTTTATAAACATAGTGTGTAAAGTGTTGATTTCATGCCCATAAAAATATACAAAATTCAAATTTCAGTCCCTGGGTCCCTTAAGATGGGAGTTTCATAATATCCATACCATATTTATTTTCGACCATAAGTAAAGTTTAAAGCATTTATAAAATGTTTTTAATATCCTACGCTGCATGTTATTGTTACTGGTGTGTGTATTTGTTATTCGATTGTACATATGAGAATCGATAGTTGCGCCTTCAACTTTTATTGTTATGTTGGTTTTGCCACAATGATACAGAGAGTATATATGATATAATCTTTAAGAAAGTACACTGAAAAACGCAAAGACAAATTGAGTTTATTATAATATTATTCACAATAATAACACAAACGGAGTAGCTTTACATCATATAAAGGAATCAATATTTTCGCTTTCAGCTGCATGGGGATGTGGACACGGCGAAGTACTGATAGCTATATATGGATCTTTTGATTAGTGTTTAGTAGTGTCGTTATGAAATGGCACACCTTTGATTGGTGGATTATTCAAAACATGTTTAATTTGTCACGTCACTGTCTTAAACACTTCATATTTTATGAAAAAAAATTTTTTTTTGGAAAATAAAATTAATGAAAAAGGTTCCATATAGAGGGTAGTTAGGGGTGTAGTTTACCTCTGACGCGCCACAGATTTTATAATTTCAGTCTCTAACATGAAGGACCTCGTGTCGACGCACGTAGGGCGGTAAAAAGGGTGTTATCTCAAACTGCTTGTATCAGCAGTGGCGCTGTAGTGGACAACAGTTTTCTGCACATACTGTATGTAGCGCCTGCCTCACCTGGAAAGAACAGATACGAGGAGCAAGCCGAAAACATGCCAACGCCCAGCCCAACTAAGCGAGCTATATCCCCTCATTAACCTCAGCGGTCTAACACTTAAACCCGACCGACCGACCTGACCCTCTGCAAAACTCTAATACGACCTCAATTTACATAGATACGCTGCACCGGTGTCCAACTTGAATCCTTTCACAACAAGCTAATTCGTATAATGGCCAGAGCCCCCTGAACGAAACTCTTTGTTCGCCTGCACTCCCATTACCACTTCACCGCATCCTACATTTCATAAAAATAAAAAAATATAAAATCTACCTTATTATATTCACATGAAATTCCCCACTCATTCTTCAAAAGCCGTTCTAACAGAGGCTTATGATAGTCGAGATAAGCATTTGCAGAAATTATCTTGTTGGTAAGGGGAATGTGGGAATTGAGTGGGCTTCAAGCAATAGTCAAATCGCTATATGAAGCTTTGACATTCCGTTCTCTTTGCATGTTCAAGAGATAAATGAATAACGACCTTCCATTTGAGAAAAGTATAAGTACTGACAAGGATTATCTATGAAAAGGTTCACCCCACGAAATAAACTTCAACACAAATTGTGTTTTAAGGAGCTCTACATAATTATTTTGTATAGCAATATTTGGTCTATCTCTTATGGTTTACCAGTTATGCGGAAGTCATCAAGAGTAAGCAGGACTACAAAGGCTATAGTCAAGAAATTCTAAATATGAATTTCATTTCTCATAAAAACATCTTAAACATTTAACCAAAATCGTTAGCCATTTTTGAGAAAATTAAAGTTTTTTAAAAACGGTAGTATAGAGTGAAAGAATTTTTTTTTTAAATCTTCATTCGTTTGTTGAGTTGAGCTGTCCACACACACACACACACACACACACACACACACACACACACACACACACACACACATGGACGGTCATTTTTCTAAAACTCCTTGTTTACTTTCTCTACTGGTAAGTAGAAGGAACTATTGTATTCCATCCCAAAATTCGATATCGAGATTTCACCGGAAATATATGTTTTGAGACCCGCTGAATCCAAAAAAAAGCATTTTTAGAAAAAGGACCGTTGTGTGCGTCAGTCTGTGGACAACATAACTCAAAAACGAAAAGTTGGTTAAAAACCAAAGTTGATATTTAAGTTTAATGTCTTTCAAGGATGCGGCACGAAGATTTTGAGGAAAATAGCCCCACCCTAAACTACCCATTACATGGCAACTTTTTCGAAAATATTGATTTTCTTGAAAATGGCTCTGACGATTTTGATTAAAATGCCATACCTATGTTTGAGATATTTTTATGACAAATGAAATGCATATCTTGAATTTTCTGACTATAGCCCCTGTAGTCGCATTTACTCTGGAGGACTTTTGCATAACTGGTAAACCGTTAGATATAGATCAAATCGTACTATACAAAAATGTGGATCTTGCAAAAATACACAATTTATGTCTCAATAAATTTTCTTGTAGGGTGAACCATTTCGGAGATATTCCTTGTTATGTGTGTGAGTTTCGGAAAACTTAAAACTTTTGTGAAATGGAACATCGTTGTTCATTTTTTTATACTTTCACCGTCAAAGCTTTAAAAGATTTGACTATCGCACTAAGCCTAGTGTATTCTAATATTCCCCTTGCACCTACAAGGAAATAAGCAATAAGATAATTTGTACAAATGTTTATCTCAACTATCACGAAGATGATATAGGAATAAGAGTTTGTAAGAATGGTTAGTACAAGAGTAGAGAAAGTCATGTGAGTGCAACGCATCAGATTTTTTGTATTTAGAGGCATCAAAACATTTCGACATCGAAATTTTGGGTCGAATACAATACCTATACGTAGTAGAAAAAGTAAAAGTAGCAGCCATAGAAAGAGATTATGTACCAACCCTTACTTTGAGACTCAGAAACCTACGTAGGTGTTTTTTTTAGCAATAGAGTCATTTGGCTAAAATGCCATCATTTTCTGGGAGCCGCGGGATCTAGAACTAATTATATCATAAAATGATTAAGTATTCCATAACTCATCCCTTAGATTTAGACATGTGGCACAGCTGCAACAGTATTTTTCCCTCTTTCCCTTTCCCGCGCGTTTCTCGCTTTAATTATAGGGCTAGGGTTAAGGCCGCTGTTTGGCGGTTTGTTACCCCCGGAGTAGCGAAATTAAAAATACTCTGCTGCCGACCAACGCTTCCTGCGGTTTGCTGTGTCGCAGTCTTTTTCTGGGTAGGGAGGTAATATGTACCCAACAGGAAACACGCCCCCCCCCCCAACATACATATAAAGCTCTCCCATCTCCCTCGTAACATTCTCTCATTAGGATCACACCCAAAGTATAGCCCTTTCAGAACATACATTTCACAACTCATTTTGGCTTAACTTGCTTCCTCGAACGACTATCTTAAACGTAACACTGGGTAAGAGATTATACTAAAAATCTGAGGTGTTCATCTGTTTCACCTGTGCCTTGTTATTTTTACAATAGGTATCACTTCATACTCTGAAAGCAACAAGGTCGAAATTACCGTGCCTGTCGACCATTTAGTAGCCATGCAAATCTAGCATGCTTTTCATGGAAAAATGGACCTTAGCAATGCATGCTTTCGGAATGAACACAACTATTGCTTTTAAGGTCTATTTTCCCATGAAAAACAGGCTAGATTTGCTTGGCTACCAAATGGTCGACAGGCACGGTAATTTCGACCTTGTTGATTTTAGAAATTGAAGTGTTGCCTATCTCCAAAAATAATAAATCACAGGTGAACCACTTGGTATAGGGAGGTTCAAAAATTCCTTTACAACGTTTGAGATTGGATCCCTTATACTGAAAGAAAAAACAGTTAAGATGAATATATGTCCCCAAATACTTTTCGCGTTATTAATTAATTGATTAATGAAATTTTATATAGTAAAATATAATAATATATAAATATAAAATATGTAATACAATAGTGAAAACTATTATCACATATGGAGATGAAACATGGAAATTTAACACAAATTTAGAATCAAAACTTATGTTGAAAGAAATGGATTTGCTAAGGTCAGCGAGATGTTCAAGATTGGAAAAAATAAGACACAATATTATACAAAAAGTTAATAATAACTCAATATTAGACTACGTAAGATATAAACAGCTAACTTGGCGCGGACGTATTATAAGAATGAATGAAGATAGATTTTGCCCTGTGTGGCTTTCTTTTAATTTACAGAGAAAATGTACTACTTAGTTTATAAAATGACTGTTCCTCACATAGACTAGAATTGTTGTATATATTCCCTATAGCATAGAGTCGAAATGTAATTGTTTATAATATGCGGCCAATAGTGTAATGAAAACAGTCATTAATCTTACAACATCCAATATGTTAGTTGTGTTATTAACACCACATGTTTGCTGTTTTTCTACATTGCTGCATGCCTCAAACTATTTTTTCTTAACCTTCTCTGTTACAGAGCACAGTGACATCACACACTGAACTCGTCTTCTGTGCGAGTATGTTCAACGGTGTTAACTGACATCACAGCAGCACTACATACCTTTAAATATATTTTCTAAGATTGTTTAGATTTTGATGTTCTGAAACTTAATTCTACTAATAAAACTAATATGCAACCAAACGCGTAAAATGAGAAAAACTTGTATTTGTTCTTAGAATGACTTAAAATGAAATATAACTTGTAAAAATGTCATGTCAGATAAAAATGTCTAAAAAGTGCAGAAAAAATTAAAATGTTATGAGGTATGTATATTTTCCATATAGCATCCCTGCAACATAATAAGAAAAAATCTGACGTGTTGCACTCACATGACTTTCTCTACTCTTGTACTCACCATTCTTACAAACCCTTATTTCTATATCTTCTTCGTGTTAGTTGAGATAAACATTTGTACAAATTATCTTATTGCTTATTTCCTTGTAGGTACAAGGAGAATATTAGAATACAGTAGGCTTTGAGCGATAGTTAAATGTTTTAAAGCTTTGAGATTCATGCTCTGTATATATCGTCTTCAGTTTTCTTTATTCTGTTTAATCCTTACTAAGTCAAACACCTTTAATTCTTTATATGTTTTATAATCTAGCAGAGTATATCCAGCAACCGATCTTAAAGTTCTCATTTCTGATGATTAAATGTTTCTGTCGTGTTTTGTGTTTAATGCCCATACAGGAGCAAAATAGCAGTCGCACATTACTGAGAGAAGTTTCCAGTGTGCAATGCAGTGCAATTTATTAGCACGTAACAGCATCACAAACTCCCGAAACACGCTTACTTCTTTATGTTGCTAAAAGTTTTGAATAACTGAAATTACATATTTGTGGCTTGTAAAAATGAAACACGCTTCTTTTTCTTGGCTGTTTAAGAAATGTTGCGCATTACAGTAGCCCTAATTTCCCAAGTGTTCTCCCGCCGCCGGGAGGCTGCAAAGTAATTGAAATTCACTGTTTGCTCTGCAGATTAATAAAAGCAAATACCGCAGTAGACGTACTTCAGTTTTTACAAAGTTATTTTTATTTTACACTGAATAAATAACTCATAACAATTTAATATTTTTGTTTTAAACCCATTCCCTTACACTAATTTCCCAATCTTTTTTCCACGTCACTTGCTCAACGAAGAACGCCGAAGTTTAGAAGCGTTGACATATGTTTTAATATATTTTGGTATCTAATAACAAGTGATACTTTAGTTCGTAGTTAATAGACAATAAAAGCTATATTTTATACTCTAACAAATCAGAAAACATACTATCAAAACATAAAATAAAAGTTTATTTTGCATAACTGGTAAACCGTTAGAGATAGACCAAAATGTACTGTACAAAAAATGTAGATCTTGCTAAAATACACAATTTATGGCCGAATAATTTTTTATAGAGTGAACCATTTCAGAGATATTTATTGTTATGTGTTTCGGAAAGCTTAAGAACTTTTGTGAAATGGAACATCGTTGTTCAGTTTTTATATGTTAAGTGTGCAAAGAGAACGGGATCTCAAAGCTTTAAAAGACTTGACTATCGCACAAAGTCTACTGTATTCCCATATTCTACTTGCACGTACAAGGAAGTAAGCAATAAGATAATTTGTACAAACGTTTATCTCAACTAACACGAAGAAGATACAGGAATAAGAGTTTGTAAGGATGGTTAGTACAAGAGTAGACAAAGTCATAATTTAGGAAACCGAGAGGAAAATAGAACTTAAAGAGAGCTGTCCAGATTGAATTTGAGAGAGAGAGAGATAGCGAAAGGCAAGTCTTTTAAAGCTTTGAAATTCCATTTGACAATAGTATAAGTTCTCCAAAACTCACACAAATAATCTGCAATATCTCCCAAATGGTTCACTCTACAAAAAAAATTATTTAGACATAAATTGTGTATTTTATCAACATCTACATTTTTCTATCGTAAGATTTGGTCTATCTCTAACGGTTTACCAGTTATGCAAAAGTCATCTAAAGTAAATACGACTACAGGGGCTATAACCAGAAAACTCAAGATATACATTTCATTTGCTATAAAAATATCTCAAACATATGACATTTTAATCAAAATCGTTAGAGCCATTTTCAGGAAAATCAACATTTTTGAAAAATTTTTCCATGTAAAGGGTAGTTTAGGGTAGAGAACTTTTATTAAAAATCTTCGTGAACGACGTTTATGTTAAATACCAAATTGAGTCTTTAACCGACATTTCATTTTTGAGTTATGCTGTCCACAGACTGACAGGCACACATGGACCTTTTTCTAAAAATACTTTTAATCTCGACATCGAATTTTTGGGTGGAATACAGTAGTTGTATACGTCGTAGAGAAAGTAAATAGGATCGCCCTTCCAGAAACCAATTCTTAGCGAGTGAAGGGAGCTGATAAAAGCTGGAAGCCATTAACTATTTTTGCTACTCTTTTAGAAGTGAGAGGTTCACTTCACCCTTATCTGCACCTCCCGTCCTTCATCAGTACTCATTACAAAGTCAAATTCACAGAGAGAGAGAGCTATTAGGAATTACAAATGCCATCGTCGAGATTGCAACTACTCCAGTGACGTCATTTCTCTTTACATGAGCTCCAGCCTGTATTTCTCTACTGCGCATGCTCATTAGAAACCTTTGAGTAGCTATTAAGTCGAGCGTGCTAAATGTTTTCCTTAATGGCAAAGAAAGTACCTTGCTTTGTTCGCAAAGCTAATAACAAATCTGAAATGTTTCCTTCACATAACTCGCAATTCCTGCAAAGACATTCTTATATTCATGTAAATCGAGATATATGTTTGAACAAATGGTTTTATTTCATACTAGATGAACCGGTAAACTTTGTATAACCTAAAATTGATTTGATTATCAATCTTAATCAACCTTCCAACTTAAATTCATTGAGATCGATAATATGAAATGCACGAGTACGATTTCAGTGTTTTTGGTTATTAAATGAAACTCGTTTATAATTCAAATGACTTACATGAGAGATAAATGCACTTAACATTCAATGAAAATCTATATGGTAGACTAAAATTTTAATTTCCCTACTACGTACAGTAGAGTAGAGGAAGTATTGTATTCCACTCAAAAATTCGATGTCGAGATTACACCGCAAATATATGTTTTGAGGCCCCTTGAATCCAAAACAAACTTTTTTAGAAAAAGGTGTATCTGTGTGGACAGCATAATTCAAAAACAAAAAGTCAGCTAAAAACCAAAGTTGGTATTTAAGTTTAATGTCTTTCAAGGATGCGACACGAAGATTTTGAAGAAAATAGCCTCACCCTAAACTACCCTTTACATGGAAAAATTTTCGAAAATTTTGATTTTCTTAAAAATTACTAACGATTTTGATTAAAATGTCATATGTTTGAGATATTTGTATGACAAATGAAATGTATATCTTGAATTTTCTGCCTATAGCCTATGTAGTAGTCGTATTTACTCTGATGACTTTTGAATAACTCTTAAACTGTAAGAGATAGACAAAATAATACTGTACAAAAAATGAACATGTCGTTAAAATACACAATTTATGTTTAAATAAATTTTTTGTAGAGTGAACCATTTTGGAGATACTCCTTGTTATTTGTATTAGTTTCAGAAAATTTAAAACTTTTGTGAAATGGATCATCGTTGTTCATTTTTTATATGTTAAGCGTGCAAAGAGAAAGAGATCTCAAGGCTTTAAAATATTTGACTATCGCACAAATGAATATCTATGGTTTATCTGCTATATTTCTTATTGAAGGAGAAACTATGGTATTTTTTCTACATGGGTAGTGCAAGCTGAGTATAAAGTAATATTGATTCAGCCTGTGGCAGAACACAGCAGAACTGTGTTTACGATTAAAACACAAACAGAAACAGCATTATGGGAAACCGCGGCTTGTAGTTATATACAAACACTTCATCGCTGTATTTATGCGCTGAACCGCTCATACAATAGCTCATACGGAGAGGACACTGCAAATATTTTACTATACTACGTGCTTGACATCACCGAAAATAATAATGGTGCTTCATCTAAGTTTATACGAGTGGATCTACCTATTCCAGGCTGTTGCACGAAGGCAAGAAAAGTTGAAAACGCGTTTTACATTACGAAGAAACAAAACCTGATGTGTTGCACTCACATGACTTTCTCTACTCTTGAACTAACCATTCTTACAAACTCTTATT
This sequence comes from Tenodera sinensis, assembly GCA_030765045.1. NCBI lineage: Eukaryota > Metazoa > Arthropoda > Insecta > Mantodea > Mantidae > Tenodera > Tenodera sinensis. The sequence goes on along the minus strand of CM060974.1, from coordinate 19,202,082 downwards.
CCTATATCTTCTTTCGTGTTAGTTGACATAAACATTTGTACAAATTATCTTATTGCTTATTTCCTTGTAGGTACAAGGGAAATATTAGAATATAGTGGTGTTTGTGCGATAGTCAAATCTTTTAAAGCTTTGAGATTCCGTTCTCTTTGCACGTTTAACATATAAAAAATGATCAACGATATGCCACTTCAGGAAATGTTTTGTTTTCCAAAAGTCACACACATAACATGGAATATCTCCGAAATGGTTCACCCTACACAAAATTTAATGAGACATAAACTGTATATTTGAGCAAGATTTACATTTTTGTATAGTAAGATTTGGTCTATCTCTAACGGTTTACCAGTTATGCAAAAGTCGTCCAGAGTAAATACGACTATATGGGCTATAGCCAGAAAATTGAAGATATACATTTCAGTTGTCATAAAAATATCTCAAACATATGACATTTTAATCAAAATTATTAGAGCCATTTTCAAGAAAATCAAAATTTTCGAAAATTTTCCCATATAGTTTAAGATGGGACTATTTTCTTCAAAACGTTCGTGTCGCATCCCTGAAAGACATTAAACTTAAATACCATAACTCAAAAACGAAAAGTAGGTTAAAAACCAAAGTTGGTATTTAAGTATAATGTCTTTCAAGGATGCGACGCGAAGATTTTGAAGAAAATAGCCCCTCCATAAACTACCCTTTACATGGAAACATTTTCGAAAATTTTGATTTTCTTAAAAATGACTAACGATTTTGATTAAAATGTCATATGTTTGAGATATTTTTATGACAAATGAAATGTATATCTTGAATATTCTGGCTATAGCCCCCGTAGTCGTATTTACTCTGCACGAGTTTTGCATAACTGGTAAACCGTTAGAAATAGACAAAATCTTACTACACAGAAAATGTAGATCTCGCTAAAACACACAATTTATGTCCGAATAATTTTTTTTGTAGAGCGAACCATTTCGGAGATATTCCTTGTTATGGGTGTCAGTTTCGGAAAACAAAGTAAAAAGTGGACGGTGCCAATATGTATCAATGTTTTATTATAGATATGGTAATGTATATTTCTATGTACTCATTTATGTATTCTAAATGTTATAATAAGCTATGCTGCAGCACTGACTGGAATTCGTAACGTAAAGCAAAACAGAATACAGGATTTTGTTACCGTTCATGAATAAAGAATTGCCAGGTTAACTGAAACCATGCATATATAAACACTGTGGAAAAAACGGTATGATGTCCGCTTCCGAAAACCAGAGAGGTGAAAAACATATATTCCCCTTAATTAAGTGTAAAATAATTATATCAGGAGGGTTGCCGGTTTCATTGTAATTATTTGCAGCCTCGCGGCATAAACTCTACCAGTTGCAATAATTAACTCAACGCATGTCTAATTCATCTGCCATTGCAAATTATATACGCTCTGTAACGCAATGAAAATCATATGTTGATTGAAAAATCCCTATCATTTCCAAAAAACGATTTTTATTTTGTGTTTTAATTTTAGCGGTTTCGCAAAATTAAATTACTTATATTTGCTAGAAAATGAAGTGTTGGTCTGGGTGGCTCAATTACTTAGGTGCTGGCTGCAGGATTACACATTGTTGTCGGTAAAACGTTGTCAACTGTTTGAAACGATAATACTCCATGTCGCCTAATATTCCTATGAATCAGCCCTTTTGCCGCCGATAGAAGCTATGAGATTTGTCTCTCTCCAGGTATGCGTGAGTGCTTTGGTTTCACTTGAGATATTACGGTATTATCATATAAATCACCAACCAATTAACACCATTTACATACACAAATAAACTTTATGAACGTTGGTTTTCGCGTACTTCAACGTGGAAACAAATTCTACGTCTGTTCCCTTCGACAGACCAACTAGAAGTGTCCGTTTGGTTTCTGGAAGACCCCACGCTATAAAAAACAGTTATAAGCTACTTCGCTATTCAAACTCGCGAGAACCTTTTGTTTCTTTTTCTGCCTATATTCATTATTTATTTAAACTTATCACAGTTATTATCATTTCTGTTATTTTAAATTCTTAATTCTTATAAATGATTAATCTTTTTAGGTATCTATAACATTCGGTATCATGGACTACTGTACCTAAAGTCGCGGGTTCATACCGGCCCAGATATACTTCGACCGAAAGACGTCTTTTGTGTCTATAGCTTTTACGCGGCACCCCGAGGGGATGGATGAGGCGAACGGATCCTAAGGGCGCCTGAACGTTGCCATGACAGAGCAGGTGCTCGGGTTCCTACATTTTCCCAGTTAGAAGCACCCCGGCGGAGGCTAGCTTAGTTCGGTTCTTCTCCCATCCCTTTGAATGTTATTGGTTTCAGTTTTCGAATAGTTGATACATTTACTAACTTCTAGTTTGCTATAGGTACATATTTAATTTCTCTACCATACACATTGGGTAGAGGAAGTGAAAATCTGACCGTCGCTTCAGGCTCCTTATAGGCTTATGGAATGTTTTACAATATCGAATTAAACAGCGGTTTGTTGTAACAACTGTATTTTTGATTCGATCATCTCCATCTGGTTTTTACATTCGTATAAATAGATTTGCAGCCGTTGTGTAGTTTCATTCGCTAGTTATTCGGTTTATTCGTTGCATTTGGTTTTAATTTGTACGCAATCACGACACAAATGCAAACAGGCGGTTTTGTATTCGCTCAGTGGATAATGTTATTTTTCAGATAGTATGTGAAAGAGATTTAGTATGATTCCTAACTATATAGACAGTTAGTGGAGATGTTTTTATTGGTAATTGGGGCAATTTAATGAATATTACGTTAATATTTGCTTCATGTGGAGACCCGAAAGGTAAAAATTCTTGAAATTTGTGATCCGATCCAATCCGATCCGCCGAGGTTGGTTTTTCGCGTTCAAATAATTTACAAATCATTCAACAGATGGCGCATGCGTCCACTTCTATCTAATCTAGGTTGTTGATTGCAGAGCTTATTTATTCTATATACAGTGATTTCTCGTTTGCTTAATGACCATTACAGAATGGCACGCTGGGATAAGAAATATTTGACAGAAGACGAAATTGCGGCAGCATTGCTGAAAAGTGACAGTTGTAGTGATATTTGAAACAAGTACTGATGCGGACAGTGATGTAAACGAAATTATGTTCTACGCAGTCTCCTGCAGGAATTGCCACAGATCAGGATGAAGATGAACTGGATACCAACTGGCAAGATGTAAATAACCATGAACATGAAACTTTTTGGAATGTAAGTGTTCAATAGCATTCGACAAGAAAAAACTCTAAATTGGAGTTTATATAATTAACCGCGCTCATTTCAGCAATTTTCAACATAGAAGTTTCAAAATTTTAATGTTATAAATAATATAATGATAAATTGACAAGCAAAAGCAAAATCGGTATGTGATAATAATTATGGTGTCAAAAATAAACTGAAAGTGGAAAATAAAAATTTAAAAATTAAATTTTTATAAATATGTGTACTAGAGTAATGTTCTCAAAAGTGTGCGTAAATGTAAAAGAACATTTAGCATTTAGCTTGACAGCGAAAGGGTTAAAGGACCCCAGAAAATAATACAACATCTGCCGAAGATTTTCTTTGTCGCTCTGTGTACAATAGTAGACGAAGTCATGTGAGGGCAATAGTACGATTTTTAACGTTAAAATCAAGTTTAGTCTAATAATTTACCAGTCCTGTAATATACCAGAAATGAAAAGAAGTAAAAGAGCTACCGAAGCACGTAGAACGGCGCTTCCTGGGGAATCAATACATCACGCAGGTATCGCTGCGTCGTCACTCGCAATCTCATTTAGATGAAACCAAAAGATCAAAGAGGCTCGCCTCGGAAGTGATAGGCAGGGAAGGCCATGTGCAACAGTCACAGGAATGACAAGGGGCTGAGCTCGGCTGTGTGGCCCAGAACAGCAGCAATCAGGGCTGGCTGGGCGGTGATATGCAATGGAAATGAGGCAGGCACTTCGCCCCAGCTTATTCTTTACAGGGGCTTTACATAAACCGAGGACCTCTTTAAAATTCACACTCATTGCCCACGAGCTTTCTGTCATCAACACGTACATTCTAGGTCCTGCATTGTTAATACTCTAATGCAGCGTTGCCATTTGGCAACAAACAATATTTAGTCAAAAACTTTCAATACTTTAAGAATGCTTTTTCTAATTTTCACATTATACTGAGGTTTAATAACAAATTAAGGTTTTTTATAACTATTTTATATCAAATATATTTAATTTATTTCAATACTAGCTGAAATACCGTCGTTGCCCGTATTTTTACGATTTTATCCCTACAACTTTCAGACTTGCGTTGGTGTTACACTCACATAACTTTCTCTACTCTCGTACTAACTATTCTTACAAACTCTTATTCCTATATCTTCTTCGTGTTAGTTGAGATAAACATTTGTACAAATTATCTTACTGCTTATTTCCTTGTAGGTACAAGGGGAATATTAGAATACAGTAGGCTTTGGGCGATAGTCAAATATTTTAAAGCTTTGAGATTCCGTTCTCTTTGCACGGTTAAGATATAAAAAATGAACAACGATGTTGCATCTGACAAAAGTGTTTTCCGAAACCGACACAAACAACAAGGAATATCTCCGAAATGGTTCAGTCTACAAAAAATTTATTTGGACATAAATTGTTTTAGTGAGATCTACATTTTTTGTACAGTAAGATTTTGTCTATCTCTAACGGTTTACCAGTTATGCAAAACTCATCCAGAGTAAACAGGACTATGTGGGCTATAGCCAGAGAATTCATAATATACATTTCATTTGTCATACAAATATCTCAAACATATGACACTTTAATCAAAATCATTAAGGCCATTTTCAAGAAAATAAAAGTGTTCGAAAAATTTTCAATTTAAAGGGTAATTTACAGGGGAGGAATTTTCTTTAAAATCTTTGTGTCGCATTGTTGAAATACGTTAAACTTAAATGCCAAGTTTAGTTGTTTTGGATTCAGGGGGCCTCAAAACATATTTCGGTGAAATTTCGACATCAAATTTTTGTGTCGAATACAATACTTTCCCTAGTCACTATACATAATAGAGAAAGTTCACCTAAGTCCGTAACGATGGCGACCATAATAAATAACAGAACGATGTGAATGGGTGACTCACGAAACCTTGGTCTGTCTATTGAAACATTCACAACTTAACACAGGTAAATGAAGCGCAGTCTAAATATTTATTATATTTGTTTATTTGTATTCGCCGTTTATTCTCTCCTTGGTAATTTCAAGTGCCACATATTCTCCTTATACAGTATGCTATAGTGTATAGATGTAAGGTTATGTTTGTTCCCCTGATTATCTGTAGGGTTCTAGTTTAGCGAGACGAGGATAATGTAGGATAATTGAGTTTGTTGTATCTTGTAGACCCAGTAGAGATCAGCACTGTAGCTCCTTAAGAACTCCCAAATGGCTTCATTGATTAGCTTCCTTCCCCCCTCATATCCTTGATGGAGCTCTTGGAAGGGAAATTCCTCGTTTAATAGATAGCGTGAGGGGCTGTGAACAGCAACCAATAAAAACATACCAGCAAGAATAATAGAGATATTCTCGGAAGGAAAATACACAGATCATATCCCAACAGGGAGGCACCTAGGCGCCTCGGGTTCGATCCTAGAGGATACCACGTCCGATATGTCGTGGACGAACACCAACTGCTCCATCATCGCCTTTCCTCTTTTCACTTTTACCTTCACGTCATATTACTTGCACTCTCATACCAGCGCCCGTTCCCCAGTTTCTAATTCTATGCATCCTCCTACCGAAAGGCTTACCTCGCACAAATTTATTTAAAATAAATTATTACTTTCTCTACTGATAAGTAGAAAGAATATTGTATTTCACCCAAAAATTCGATGTCAAGATTTCACCGGAAATATATGTTTTGAGACGCCAGATTTTCTAGAACGTTGTCTAGAAAGATACCGAGTGTCTCTAAATGGGGTTTACATTGTTAGATCATTAGAAATATTAATTTCACAGCGTTCCAGGCGTGTACGGCTGTTAATGGTAGAATCCTGAACACCTGCCACATTAGAATTTCTTTGTGACTTAAAATATCATTGTTTTGTTAATTTGTTGCAAGCTATTAAAGTTCTATGACTGTAAATCCTTTAAGGATCAGCCTGTATTACACAAGCGACAATCTAGAACCGTTACACAGAGATTCTTCAGTAGGATTTGAGTTATGAAACATAACGTTATAGAAAGGAGTGAAAATATGTGGATAATTTTTCATTGAATCATGACCCTGATTTGATTAAGAGATAGGTGACCCCAAACGTAGGGAAAAAGTAACGCCCATTATGGCCCTATTCAAGCGCCAAGGCACTAGTAGAAGTAACCAATATCTTAGGTTTAATGCCTTTAATATCCTCCGGCTCTAAGAAGGATTCCAGATAAATCATCTTCTATCGTGCATATGCAATACGGCTGTATAGGATATGACGAAGATTTCATCCTTCTGTCCATTCTTCCTACTAAACGAATGGCAAATACTAGAACCGAACTTGATGTAAACATATGACGCCATCAACTAGTGCATGATACATGAGAAACCAAACCGTCATAACATATTGTAACAAAATAACAAAATCCCACCTCTGCCACCAGTGTGATAAAAATGACGAAAGTTTGCCACTTTATTTTTCTTCTACACTTTTCCACAAATACAGTTATCTTTTACTGACGCTAATACAGATATTACAACTCACAACTGTTATCTTCTCGACTAAGTCCTTTCACTGTCTCTCTAGATCTACATGTTTTGATGCATGTATAAACGTTTCCAACAGCCCAGACTGAGAGTGAAGCTGCAGTGATTGTACTGTGAGAGGTCTTTACCAGGACTTTCCTGTGTAGCATGCAGGCGAGATAACGAATCTCCCCTGACGATACCCTCTTCCCCTCAACACGTGCCTTCAGTCAAGTAACCACGATACGGGAGGGAACGAAGCAACCCTCTCCTTCAACCAACAGGAAAATGCTCCTGCTCCCGTATTACGAGTAGCAAACACAAAGAAACAGAATTGCGTCTCCTAACATCGTCAGCTGATCTACGTTTGATAACCACGCAATAGCCAAGCTTATGCTAAAAGTCACATGACTTTCTCTACTCTCGTACAAACTATTCTTATAAACGTTTGTTCTTCTATCTTCTTTATGTTAGTTAAAATAAACATTTGTAGAAATTATCTAATTATAAACAACCGAAAAGTCTCACCTTACTTAAAGTATCATTTTCCAGGGAATAAACTCACTCCTGTATATAGTGCTATGGTTTAACATTACATTTTCTATTATCACGGACTACACACGCTAGTTCAACGTCGTGGAGTTCGGCAACTGTTTTAATGTACGAAGGGTTATCTACTTACACCGATGCCGGGCGTTACATGGTGGACACCATAAAGAATTGATATAGCAACAAGCTAATAATTTATAAGGATTAATTGAAGAGTTACTGACATAGTTTCATACATGCAATACTTGGAGGTTGGTCATGTAGTTTATGCTAACTTGACGTTGAAACAGTGGCTGACCTCTGAAATGTTATTCATGCGTCCCTTTTAGGTCCAGCTTACATTTCCCCATTAGTTTCCAGAAACTGCTAAACTATTCCTGTGTTTCTAACTCACTTCACAAAATCACTGTGCATTACTGTCTAATATTTGAGAGTGCAGAGGCTAGTCACTATACAATCCTAGATGGATTCTGTGCCTTTAAAACGCAAATAATGATGATGATAATAATAAGAATAACAACAATAATAATCGTGTATCCATTGTTCCCTATCCAACGCATGTTTCCTGCTGTCCGTTTACCTCCATACATCTGCTTACTCCACTTATCCAGTTTCCATTTGGTATTCCTTTCCTATTTCTTCCTTCTGGTGTCTACCTCATCTCTTCCATTTTTCATTCGGGTTGCATGCCCAAACATTGCACTCTTTTTCCATTTACCACTTCGATTATATCATTTTCTATATCCATTAATCGTCGTATTTCTTCATTCTCTTTTCTCGACTTCCTAGCCAATCTTCCGAAGAAGTCTGGTTCACAGTTCCTAATTTTACTTCTTGTATTCTGTTTACTGTCCGAGTTTCTGCCCCATAAACCATTTCACACTCAACTGTTGATTTATAAATTAAATTTTCTTCTAGCCAACCCCATAGTAATGAGTTTAGCATTCCAATAGCTCGGTTTCCTTGGCATATTCTTCTATTTCCAATTTAGATGATCCACCTTTAATATTGAGCCTAAATATTTACAATTTTCAACTCTTTTAATTTTATGACTCTCAGTTCCAATTTTATCACAACCCACTAACATATGTTGTGTTTTATTCAAATTTATCTTTAATCCCCACTTCTTGTATTCTTCTTGGAAGAATAATAAGTTGATTCAAGGACTAAAAATACAAGTCTTGTATTTTTCAAAACACGATGACCTACTCCATTCCATTATATGTTCACGCATCTTCTATTCCCCTACATAATGCAGTTTCGTTGTCCTTTTTAACCTTATTCCTGCTCTTAATCATACCATTCCACTCCTTTTACCTGTCTAGCATTATCAATATAGACTTCTTTTCCAAGCTGTTTGAAAACGCAAATAAAAAATCTGATGTGTTGCACTCACATGACTTTCTCTACTCTTGTACTAACCATTCTTACAAACTCTTATTCCCATATCTTCTTCGTGCTAGTTAAGATAAACATTTGTACAAATTATCTTATTGCTTATTTCCTTGTAGGTACAAGGGGAATATTAGAATACAGTAGACTTTGAGCGATAGTCAAATCTTCTAAAGCTTTGAGATCCCATTCTCTTTGCACACTTAGCATATAAAAAATGAACAACGATGTTCCATATCACGAAAGTTTTAAGTTTTCCGAAACTCACACACATAACGAGGAATATCTCCGAAATGGTTCAGTGTAAAAAAAAATTTATCGAGACATAAATTGTGTATTTTAGCGAGATCTACATTTTTTGTATAGTGTGATTTGGTCTATCTCTAACGGTTTACCAGTTATAGAAAATCCCTCCAGAGTAAATACCACTACAGGGGCTATAGCCAGAAAATTCAAGATATACATTTCATTTGTCATAAAAATATCTCAAACATATGGCATTTTAATAAAAATCGTTAGAGCCATTTGCAAGAAAATCAAAATTTTCGAAATATTTTCCATGTAAAGGGTAGTTTAGGGTGGGGCTATTTTCTTCAAAATCTTCATGTCACATCCTTGAAATATATTAAACTTAAATAACAACTTTGGTTTTTAACTTACTTTTCGTTTTTGAGCTATGCTGTCCACAGACTGACACACAGACACACACACACACACACACACACACACACACACACACACACACACATATGCAACGGTTGAATGCGCAGGAGACGGGTTCAAACAGATGTTAGTTAAACGTGGGCACGACCACAAGCTCTCTAGGGGTCACTGCTGTGCAAACGTACCGTCATTTGTTTTATTCCTGCTCATTGTGGTCAATATAGGCACACAGACTGTCATTTAATGCTCGCTTTATTATAATATTAACGTTTTTGTGCTGTTAATGTTAATAGAACATAAATCTATATTGAAACAAAGAGATATATCAGGAACAACGTTCGTGGCAATTAGGAAGTCCTGGGCTCCAATTCCGAGGGTCAGTCTATTTATCCATAATTGTTTCCACCCAAAAATCGATGCCGATATTTCACCGGAAATATGTTTTGAGACCCCCTGAAAAAAAAAATTTAGAAAAAGGTTCGTGTGTCTGTGGACACCATAACTCAAAAACGAAAAGTCGGTTAAAAACCAAAGTTGGTATTTAAGTTTAATGTCTTTCAAGGATGTGGCATGAAGATTTTGAAGAAAATAGCCCCACCCTAAACTACCCTTAACACGGAAATGTTTTCGAAAATTTAGATTTTCTTGAAAATGGCTCTAACGATTTTGATTAAAATGTCATATGTTTGAGATATTTTCATGAAAAATGAAATGTATATCTAGAATTTTCTGGCTATAGCCCATGTAGTCGTATTTACTCTGGACGACGTTTGCATAAATGGTAAACCGTTAGAGATAGACCAAAATTCATACCATACAAAAAATGTAGATCTCACTAAAAAATTCAATTTATGTCGGAATAATTTTGTTTGTAGACTGAACCATTTCGGAGATATTGCTTGTTATGTGTGTCAGTTTCGGAAAACTTAAAACTTTCATTTTTTATATGTCAAGTGTGCAAAGAGAACGGAATCTCAAAGCTTTAAAAGATTTGACTATCGCACAAAGCCTACTATATTCTAATATACCCCTTGCACCTATAAGGAAATAAGCAATAAGATAATTTGTACAAATGTTTATCTGAACCAACACGAAGAAGATATAGGAATAAGAGTTTGTAAGAATGGTTAGCACAAGAATAGAGAAAGTCATGTGAGTGCAACACATCAGATTTTTTTCCGGTAAAACGGTCCTTTATTGACAATATTTATTCTATTTTTTGTTACACTCATTCCGGGCCTTAAGTGACCAACGATTTCTCAGGACGAGGTCATGGGTCAAAAATGATATATGAAATAAAGGTTTGTCACTTTCAGTCTCGGCTCTATTTCAAAACCAAAGATATGGCTGCATATTTTATATCCTGATTCATATTATCAGTGCTCAAATTTTATCGTACTATATTCAATACAGCTGAATATTTGGGAAGTAATTTCCTGTTGTATTTTATTATATGGGAATACATCCGCAGCTAAAATACACGTGAAACAATAGCACAGCGAGGGACTGAAGCTTATGAAGCGCTTCAAAGCCAAATGTAATGAAAATCGATTCGTCTGTTCGTATTAGGTTTCAAGAGAACCAGCCCATATGAAAGGAGAATACAAAAACTGTGGCATGCTTTGTAGTGACATACTGTCCCCAATGATCTGCCACTGAGTGAGCTAAAGCTTTATTCCGGCATTTGGAGAGGGTAAAGGCTCCCTGCCTGCCTGCCTGCCATGTAACCGATAGATCATTCCGTTTAGCATGGACAGTTTATACGCTCGGACACAAAAGCGAAGGTATTCAGGGCTCATTGAAATAGATATCAGTGTAGGTGGGAAGTCCTACGGCTTCAAAGTGCCTATTCCTAACAATACAAACCTATAAAGCTCGGTAGTAATATCAGTGGTGACAGTTTCAGAATTAAATTGAGATTGTTTTCTGCGTTAAGGGAACACTAATCAACCAATTTCAATATAACTTTTACATTAAATTGCACCTGTCACATTATATTATTCATATAAGTTTCATTGCTCTAGATTAAATAGTCTTTTAATTAAAAATTATTTGTTATGTTTTAGAAAGAATTTAATAATAAAAGGTAGACTTTTTGCAATTTAGAATTAAAATACAGGCTTGAAATTTAGCATGCTAATTTTTCTATGCCTATCCAATAAAACTGTGCATTTGTTTTCAATAATATTAATATTTATTAGAAAAATTCATGTTTGTTTCTATTTAGACAGAATAAAAAGATCACCAATAATTACGAACAAAGAAAGCTTATAGCTGTCTGTATGGGTCTAATCAACAAACCAATGCACAGTTTTCTTTAAGAAATTACATTCTACATGTCCTGAAATCTTCAGCTTTATCCATCAATATTTTCTGCAAAAACCATTACCCTAAAGTAAAAAATCTGATATGTTGCACTCACATGACTTTCTCTACTCTTGTACTAACCATTCTTACAAACTCTTATTCCTATATCTCCATGTTAGTTAAGATAAACATTTGTACAAATTATATTATTGCTTATTTCCTTGTAGGTCCAAGGGGAATATTAGAATACAGAAGGCTTTGTGCGACAGTCAAATCTTTTTGACCTTTGAGATTCCGTTCTCTTTGCACGATTAACATATAAAAACGTTGTTGCATTTCGCTAAAGTTGTAAGTTTTCCGAAACTGAAGCACATAACAATGAATATCTCCGAAATGGTTTACCCTACAAGAAAATTTATTGAGACATAAATTGTGTATTTTAGCAAGATCTACATTTTTTGTATAGTATGATTTGGTCTATCTCTAACGGTTTACCAGTTATGCAAAAGTCGTCCAGAGTAAATACGACTACAGGGGCTATAGCCAGAAAATTCAAGATATACATTTCATTTGTCATAAAAATATCTCAAACATATGGCATTTTAATCAAAATCGTTAGAGCAATTTTCAAGAAAATCAAAATTTTCGAAAAATTTTACATGTAAAGGGTAGTTTAGGGTGGGGCTATTTTCTTCAAAATCTTTGTGTCGCATCCTTGAACGACATTAAACTTAAATACTAAGGTTGGTTTTTAACGGACTTTTCGTTTTTGAGTTATACTGTCCACAGACGACACACACGGACCTCTTTCTAAAAATGTTTTTTTTTTTTTAATTCAGGGGGTCTCAAAACATATAGTCACAGTCTTCAGAGGCAAGTCGTACAACTATCTCTAATTGACAGAAAGGCTTAACAACAATTCAAGCAAAAGCTCTATTAGATAACACACAATAGAGAAATCAGAGACAATTTCCAAATTCAAGATAGGGCAACATTTATTAATGAGCGACTGAAATACGGCGAAGAACCCATTAACTACCGTGATGTATTTCTGGTGACATTTTTGGGTGGAATACAATGGTTGCACTACTTAGTATACGTAGTAAAGAAAGCAATAAAGGATAGTGTAGAGAAAGTCGTGTGAAGGTAGTGCTGTGTTTTGGGAGATTGCAAGTAAGAAGGGAGCGCTAAATGTTAGGGACAGCTGTTAGCCTCTGGGTTTTGACTGACATGGAAGCTGCTAGAGGTGATAACGTTTACAAAGTGTAGGGTTGTTTAGAGTCCGTAACAATGACGTAACATCAAGTTGCAGTGACTTGTGTTGAATTTCACAGCACGCCTGTGCTCGTTAGCTCTGTGCTGCCAACTTTTCCCGTTCTCATAATGATGAGCAGGATGTTAGCTTCACATTTTCTACCCCTTTAAGCCACTTGTTGTCGACGCAGCATTTAACCTGACATTCTAAACTGGAAATGTACAGACATCAGTTTGGTGCGACACTCCTGCTCCAAGGAGCGAAAACTTCTATGCAGTTAATGTGGCACTTGCTCTGTGTATACGTTCATGCTTTTCAGCTTCGGGGCTAACCAGCTATCCGCTCTCGTTTGGTTAAAATTGTTGTATCCTCGTCTTCGGTCTCCCAACATTTCTATCCATAGATTCATACAGTCACACATTAACAATCTGAAAATTCCACCTCTGACACCAGTGTCACAAATAACACTTTCATTTCTTTTTTCTATCACTTTATTTCTATCTAAAGATAATCTTGGTATACATCAAAATGCAATTTTCATCACATCAGGGAATTTTGGGGACCTTGAAAAATAACGTCAGTACATTATTATTGTTTTAAAATCATTATATTGTTTCCTTAAACTCTTAAAACACGCAAATAAGTTTTTGAATCAAGTTAGCAGACGGTGTACGAGTGTCACTATGAAAGTTTTGAGATGTGAGAAGATGAAAGTCTATTCACTCGAATTGGATGCAGGATGGGATAACCCCATCCTTTGAGAGTAAACTGGTATCATGTAGTGACTCTCCCACTCCAGGAATTCCAGCAGCGCAAGGATGAACAGCGCGCAGGTAGACAGTCTCTGGGATGTAGCTTGGAAGAGAGCGTTTTCGCTGAACGATTTTCTAAGATCTTAAAAGTGGGTTTTTGGGCACATTGCTCTTTCCCAGGCCACAGTTTTTGCGGTTAACACAAGAGTGCATCGGCATGCCCTATTCTACCGTGCTCTCGCAGGCACCAGCCATTACTCTGATTTAAAACTTTGTCGGTATAATTTTGAACAGTAAAGCTGTGATTAACTGTGAAAAATGAGATGCTTATGTTTGTGTTCTGGGTTTGCTTCTTGGATTAAGATTGTGTGCCTTACTAAGATAAATGCAAAACTCATCTGAATAGTTGATTTTGTCATAAATACTTAAACTGGGTGGGACGTAGTAATCCATGACATTAACTCTTCTAGCGTTTAAACGAAGCACCGCAGCAAAAAGCGTTATTTAACAAAAAGTGTTTAAAATAATGTTATCTATCAGCACCCAAAGTTTGTCGGTCTAATTTTGGGGCACCCTATATATGTGAAATTGTATTAAACATATGTACATGAAACCAAGCTTGCGTAAGTGAATTTCTCACTCCGCCAGTGCGACTTCCAAAACCACCATTTTCGAACCGTGCATTATTTATGTGTATGTCGAGTTGCGTTCCGTGATGTCACCATTGCTGCAGTCGCGACTTGGAGCTCATTACAATATCTGACATACGCATGTACAAATGGTCTCTATTACAAACTATATTAGAAAGTGATATTTATAATGCTACATAGGTCTCAAATGCAATATGACAACTCAGCACAGCTCTGATTGGCTGCCCATGTGGTAGTGCTCAAAGATAAACACCATCCCATTTGCAAGCCACTGTCTGTTTACATTACTTCTGTAGACCGTAGCCGTTAAGGCCATTTTCCGTCCATGAATGCTTCCAATAAATAACATGGGTTCAAAGTCTGCACTGCGCATGCGCTTACTTTTCACTGTTAAAGTGGATTAAGTCGAAAGACACATAACAGATTGTGTTTCTACTTCTACCTGTCTCTACTTGCACTAATGGGGGAGGGTCGTTAGTCGAAGTTAGGATTAATTAAGGTGTCCCACAATTAGTGGTATTGGGTTTGTATCCCTATGAGCTAAACCCGAAATGGTAAACCAGAATAAAATGACGTGGGGCAATAACAACGGATTCAAATCTGGTGGTGTTATGTTAAAGCCGACACCCATTAGGAATGAGAGACGGTCGCACTTAGCCATCAATTTAGAGGCCTTATATTTCGTATATGTGCGCATGTCAACTTGCTATTAGATCCTGTGTGTTTGTACCAACATAACCTGTTAGTTACTTTGACCATTCGCCACCTATAGGAATTACATTATCAACAAAAGAAAATAATGCTTTTACTCTTTCTCCCACGTTTATATTGCACCCAAACATTCGATGTCGAGGTTTCCCCTGAATAAAAAAAAGCATTTTTAGAAAAAGGTCCATGTGTGTATGTGTGTATCTGTTCTAACATATGAAACTGCTGAGGTATAGCAGAACTGGCTGGTAATGTTAACTAAAGACTTGATTATCTATTGATCAGACGTGTCTTTGAAGAGAGAGAGGGATGTAATCGTTGGAGGGAGACACGGATTTTAGTTCAGTTTTACTCAACAGTCTCAGATATTTACCATCTTCAATTGAAATCCCTTCAGCAGGGACTGTGCTGGAATGAATTAAAGAGCTTAAAAGATTTAGTGCGGGATGTAGTTACAGAGGGTTCCAAACTCCCAAAAACGATTTGCTAAAGCGCCCTCCAGCCTCTTCACCACGGAATGTTATTTAGTTGACCCTAAACCAGATTCTAGCCTTTAGCGGGAATGTAACAGTGGTTCCTTTCTGTGCTGTGTGCATAGTAAATATCCACTCAAAATTTGGTATCAATATTTCACCAAAAATAAACATTTTTAGACCTCCTGAATCCATAAAAATATTTTAACCTATTCTACTGCTCGCCTATAATACACATAAGTATTGTATTTAACTGATTTTTATCCATATTTTACGTAAAAGGATGTTTTACAACTCCCTGAATCTATGGGCAGTGGAACAGAAGGAAATTAAAATAATGGACGATTTTGTATACCTGGGAGTGAAACTGAACAGGAAAGGAAGTAGGTAATAGTGAAAATGACTGTACGAAAGAGAAGTTGATAATGGAATTAGTCAAAAAAATGTTTGTATATGGTTTGAAAGACGACCTATACACATAATTAGTAGAATCAAGATGGATATATGGTATAGAAGTATGGGGAGTCGAAGGATGGGAGTAAATGCACCTTATCATAAGAGTATTTTGTAAATTAATGTTGTGGGCGCCCCACAATACAGTCAATAAAAGTTCATTACTAGAAATGTGAAAAGTTAATGTAAGAGGAATGGTTATGGAGATAATATTGAAATACTGTACAGGTTAAGTCACTTTTCAGATGATAACAGTTTTGAATGGTTGTTGAGTTTACCAAGATAAGCATTTTAACTGTGTTGATTGAGTAAAGTTAAACATTTCTTAATAAGAGCTGGGATATACGGGACTAAACACATGCAATGTTACAAAGATTTTGGAAAATTACGAAAGAAAAATGAGGTTATGATAAACAAAGGTTGAGGACAGTAATTAATGAAATGAGATCATTGACGTGATAAAGATGAAAAAGAAAGATATTTAGAAGTTTGTAATAAAAAGGGAAAACGAAGCTTTGATAACAATGCATTGTACAACCATCAATAAACAAAAACTAACCTTCATAACCTTACTGAAAGTATTCTATATCTAACAGAATACGTTTGGATTAAAAAAATCAAGAAAGAGTTAACTTATTTACCTGTCTCGAACACACATTATCCCATTTAGATTAAGTATAAATTTAATTATATTAAGAAACGTTCCTTAGTACAAATATATATATCTGCTTATACAGCATTTTGGCAAACCTGTATCTTGTTCCGGAGTGACGCATGCGCATTAAAAAAGATGAAAGCACAATAACTGCTAATCAAATAAAAGTTATATCATGATATACCAAATGGATCATTAACTTGATGATGTAATAGATGAATTATAATTAGAACTGCTAATTGATCACGTAAAAATTGATAAATCTTCTACAACTGAAGAGATCTTAGAAAGTTCAAGGAAACGTTCAATTTAAAATTGAGTTGAGAGATTGTAACAGTTCATGCGGCCTAATACTTGAAGATGAAGAAGCTTTGTAAAGTTCTATTATTATAACCTTACCTGAATGAATACTTCAGGTTTTTGCCTGAGAACAGACATTTTCTGTTCCCTCACGAGTACATTAACTTTAACGAAATCTGTGTAAGAAGAGAATTTAACTAACGATTCTGAGCTGTAAACGTGACAGTTATAGCATTACGGTTAGGATAATTAAATTACCCCAACCACGAATTTAGTTGGCCACCAGAGAACTAAGTGCACAAATGGTCAAGGGAGATGAAGCGATGTAAGCCGTTAAGACGATTTCTAGAACCGTCACTTCAACAGGGAAAGAGGATTATTCAAGACAATTGCTAACTGCATTAGACATTTTAAAAGTCACAAACTAAGCATTAAGAATAAGAGAGTATACATTAAATCTGTTTTAAGAGTATTCTTGGCACCATGGTTAAGTATTCTTACTGCTTACCTACATTAACTAGGAGAAATAGTGCATTACATCCAAAAATTCCATATCGATTTTTCACCAGAAGTACATGTTGCGATAACTGATACGTTGCATCACATGACTTTCTCTACTCTCATAAAAAGCTAGTGTTACAAACACGTACTCTTTTGTCCACTTCATGTTGAATATTACACACATTTTCATAAATTATCTTATTGCTAATTTTCTTGTAGATGCAAAGGGAATATGGGAATAGTTTTAAGAAAAGAATAACTATTGAAAAAATCGCTCAAATAACAAGCAATATCTCGGAAATGGTATACTCACAAAATAAAACACAAAAAAAAAAAAAAAAAAAAAAACATGCAAAATACAAATTGTGCATTTTAATAATACCTATATTTTATATAATAAGATTTTCTCTATATTTTACGGGTTACTAGATATCCATCATACGTGGCATTTTAATTAAAACTGTCAGATCTATTCTTGAGAAAATAAAAAATTTTAAAATATTGCATGAAAAGAATAGTCTGGAGTGGGGCTACTTTCTTGAAAATCTTCATGTTGTGTCGTTGGAAGATATTGAACCTAAGTACCAACTTTGGTTTCTAACGGACTTTTCGTTTTTGAGTTACAGCGTTCACACACACACACACACACACACACACACACACACACACACACACACACACACACACACACACATACACACACACACAAAGAGGATCTTTGTTCTAAAAAAATACTATTTAGAGAAAGTGTTTGATTACTTTTGTTAATTTTCTGAAAAGTACCTCTTACGATTTTGACCAATTTTAAAGGCTTGGTGTCATTTAATCAGTTGTAATATCAGGCGATGAATGAAACGGATGAAATTATGCAGGAATGAGCCCGGGGCCTATAGAGCTTAGTTACCCGACACTCATCTTTCAGGAAAAAGGAAAACCCAAGAAACCCTTATCCAGATAACTTACCCTAACTGAGATTCGAAGTCTGGACCTCTTTAATGGAGGTAGGCACGCTACCACAACACTGACGATACAGGAAAAACAAACTGAAAGACGTAGTGATACGACGTATGCCATACGGATCGCAATGTGTTGGCTAGGACCTTAAAGGCGTTCATGTTTAATTTCAACGCCTGACTGTTAGGCAACTTCTCTGACACAGCAGTCGTATGCAGCTGCGGAAACACTAGGCGGATTGAAATAAACGCGACATCTTAGACCAGGCAGCTTCAATTCCAGGAAAAATGGGCAGTGGGCAGCATCAGCATGTTCTGTGCTAGCAAGGGGGCGAGGAGTCACGTTCCAGGTGCTTCCTCGAGTGTGGCAGTGGCGGACACCTGTGCAGTGTCGGCTTGTGAATTAGTCCACTTTTCTCTCTGTTTGGGAAGAACAGTATCTATTTATAGACATAGGTGACGCAGCGAAATTTTTAGACTGCGGCAAGGTTGTTCAAATAATTAAAACATATAACTTACAATACACTACACTATTTGCAGCGATGTTTATAAAGGAGTTGGATGTGATATGGTGACAGAGAAATTCAAAGACTCCATTACCATTGAAAATTGGTCTGCAACATGATCAGAAAATGAAGAAGTCTTTTCTTCACAAAATAAGCTCGACTGATTTTTATTTAAATTTTCCTCAGTACAAATTTCCACGCTGTTCACATATGTTTGGATCATGTTTGAGTAGTCCTTAACCTATAAACCTAGTCACAGAGACCAATTATCTGACAATAATTTAAAATATAGTCCTTGGTTTTGTATAAAAAAGACAATTACCTCAAATAATGCAGAAGTAATTAGAAAATGGTACAAAAAGCTCGACGTCTGAGTGCAGTTGTAAATATTGAATGTAATAGCTGTATATACCAGCAGAAGAGCTGTGAAATGTGATATTTATGTGCTCTATTAAGCACAAACTTGAATGTAATATGAAATATCATTTCTGTTTAACCTTTGTATGGACAGCGAACTCAATTAAAACTGCAAGCCGTACAACCGCCACTGCCTTTCCTCCCACCTCTGTTAACCTTCCATTCTGACTTATTCCATACGTACGGGCATTGGGCCCAATTTGAAGAACACTGTGACCTCGGGCTCGGAGCTCAACAAAGGACGGTCGGGGCAACCTACTTCACACCACATGCCGTGTCGGCGAGCGGGCAAAGACGTTCAGGGCCGTGCTGCCTCGTGCGACTGCTATGTGTACGTGACTGTTAACAACCAAGGCGGCAACAACAAAACGGTTGTTGCGAGCGTTCGCGAGATTTCTAGCTGAGTTATTTCCAGTGTGTGTGTGAAACTCGAGAGAGGTCCGTGTGACGTCATCTCCAGTATATAAGGAGGCCTGAAAGAACAGTTGGAGTGAATGGAAGACAGCTGTGCATGTGTGTCGTCGTGTTAAGATTCTCCGAGCATCGCGAGTGATGGTACAATTGTAATTAGAGAGGCAAAGAAAGTGAAGAAAGACACTAAAAGGACTGAGCAAAGTTATTAGAAGTAAAAAGCTTTGAGTTATGATGGTCCGAAAGACTGTAAACTTGTTAAACACGTGAATAAAACTGTGTTTTTGTGGTAAAATTATAAAAGACAAAGTGATAGACAATTAACCGGACTGATTGTGTCACTTTGTTAGAACATGTCTTCCTTTTGACAGAAATGGGCACTACTATGCAAGAATCCTCTTACAATTTGTAATTTTCAACTGAAATAGCTAGCTTTGCTTGAAGTCATCACCAGATTTAAAAGTAAGGCTTTGGATATAATTATCCTATTGTTATACGCTCCACAAAACGTTGTATATGATTGCGTTATAATTCTTAGGACTGCATACAAAGTGCCTGAGTAGATGTACTGGGAGTAAGAAGACATCAATGAGAATAGAATGAGTGCGTGGTTTTGCTGGTAGGCGTCCTTCCCTCAAAGGCAGATAGCATCGCCGGACAAAGGCTGCACATACTCGTAGCAGGCGAAGTCCATTAAGGAATGTCCTTTTAGCATAAATGAATTCCTAATTTTCTCTGAACTTGAGACGTAACACATGCACACAGCTAAACTGAATATCCACCTGAAAGTGCGTCGTCAACTTTCACAAGGCAATCAAGACATTCATTCCCATGCACATAAATTTCACAGATGATGAAGCAACCCCTGTTGTTCAAATATCAGCGAGTTCAACTTTACTTTCTCTACCAATTAATACTAAGTTGGGCAAGTATTGTCTTCGATCCCAAATTTAGATATCGAGATTTCATCGGAAATACGTTTTGAGGCACGTCAATAAAAAAAAGGTTAGAAAAAGGTATTTAAGTGTGCTTATGTATCTGTCTGACTAAACGCATAACTCAAAAACGAAAACTCGGTTAAAAATAAAAAATTCCTCTGGCCTAGACTACCCCTAAATGGAAAAGTATTCCAAAATTTAGATTTTCTCAAAAATGGCTCTAAAAATTTTCATTAAAATGTCATATATTTAATATATTTTTATAGCAAAAGAAATATATATTTCAAATTTCCTGGCTGTAGCCCATGTAGTCCTGTTTACTCTTGATATTCAATGCCTACTATATTGGCCATATACGTTTTGAAGTATTTTATCGAGGATGATTATAAATTTCAATTAGAGCAAGTTCTAACAAGAAATAAAGTAGTTATATACATAAGTACATACCCGCAGTAACTGGAATGAGATATCTGCTTACCTGCAAAGAAAAAACAACATACAATCGTTTATTGTAGAAATTATATGCGTTCCAAGAAGCCTTATGCCTAAAGACATACTTCTAGCACATTAATTTGCAACTTAGTTCATTACACACAAAGGTAAACGTTTAAATTAGATGTAAAAACGTGAACAGTTTCTTAAAGACTACAAAATTAGCTCATAAAATTAAGCATACAAATAAAATTGCAAAGAGAATTTGGACTGCCTACCGTTACGCCTGTTACAGGGCTACAGTATCCCTATTACGGGCTCTAGTGTTTAACAACAGTAGGTTGAGTGGAAGAGACAATTGACGGAGGTAACCCGACTTCAACCGAATAGTACCGAATTTTCGCGCAGTGTATATGATATTCAAGATATGTTTTAATAATAGTATTTATTGTTCTATTACTGTTCTTATGTAAAATATTTTAGTACTGTAATATTGTGATCACAAAAAAATTAGTGCTGCTTCCTTAAATATTATTAAATAATATCCCACCAATATTAACTCCGTTAAATTCATGACCAATTACCTTAACACCAGACCGGTGTTTCTACAGCACATAAATGCAAACATTTTATTGTTTAATTTAGAGAATAAGATTTTAATAGTATCACCTTCACAATCACACCATTTTCTACATAAGTTTATTATGATTTTTTTTAAATAAAACAATCAACCACCTTAGTAACACCAAAGTACTTCCAACACAGCATTTAGAGTTAACTTTGTATCTTACAGTTTAATAATGTCTACTTTCAGTAGTTTCTAGGAAAACAGATAATTTATACCATAAAATGCTATTCAGAGAAAAAGCTGTTCAGAGTAAAAATGGAGAAAATAAAATCTCATTATATTGTCAATAAAAGAAGCCACTAACTATACAGAAGCTGCTATAATCAACATTGGCAGCAATTTGTAGAAAAAAATTCCCCAAAAAGGAAGAGCTGAAGTTTGCCTCTCTGTTATTAACTTATTTATTTAATATAACCCAAGACACAACAACCCTTCAGGTGGCCTCAATTTTCTATTAGCTCTCGGCATCAGATTTTTGTGTGAATGGAATACTGTCATTTGTTCTGCGACTTTAAGCAGGACATTTCTAGGTTATCGTGCATGCACGTAGAACGGCAATCTATATTGCAGGAAGCCGTAGACATTCATATTCATCCCGTATGCATACGTGGTGGGGTAAGTGCTATTTGACATCAATACATCTGAGATCATAAAGGCCCTGATTGTGGTAATGACCTTAATGCCGCCATTGCTGTCAAAACTTGAGCTCAAATTTATGGACTGACTCGCGGCTTATCTAATATTAGATCCGTCCCGTATATGAGCTGCAGCTATTATTACCCCTACCGATCAACAATCATAAAGACTATAGTTCCTTATAAACAAACACTGTGTAAACAATGTTCTATACATAAATCACTAACATTTTTACTTTATAGTAAATAGAGGAAGTATTGCATTGCAGCCAAAAATTCATACAGAACTTTACGCTAATCTTGTACTAACCATTCTTACAAACTCTTATTCCTATATCTTCTTCGTGTTAGTTGAGATAAACATTTATACAAATTATCTTATTGCGTGTTTCCTTGTAGGCACAAAGGGAATATTAGAATACAGTAGGCCTTGTGTGATAGTCAAATGTTTTAAAGCTTTGAGATTCCGTTCTCTTTACATCATTTCTCGCATTAGAAAATTTTCAGGAAAGGTAACAAAAATAACTACTTCAGGTAACTCATTAATTTATTGACCTTGAACACATTGACACTTGGGGAATATGCTGTAGCGTTCATCTGTTCTTTTTGAACGATAAAAACCGCGTAAGAGGAATCCGATACTTGGGAGAGAATGAGAAGATTTGGCCGCTAGTTATTCGAAGTGCCGAATTCTAGCGATACATTCCATCCAATTTAGCTGTAAGTTGATGTGCTACAAGTGTAAATACCAATATAGTGTTCTCTTGCTGCAGAATGACACGAATGTGTTAGGTAACATTGTGTTGCGATCTTGAAAACAACGATTAATTACCTTAATGGTAGATAGCGGCATTTTAAAAATCAGGAAGGGTGTTTGATAACCCTCTTCTCATCGTAATAAACTCACCTCTCTGGCTGGAAAATGCTGACAAGTGTTTTACTTGGCTTTCAAGCTGATAGATTCCGATACGCCTGCCAGATGGGGCGCCACTCAACAATAAAGACTTTATTGAAATTATGTTTAAACTAAAGAAATTTACTTGGAACTAAAGTATTAGCTATAACAATTAGTTCTTAAGATTATAATTAAAACTACTCCCTAGATCCAAAAATGTTAACTGCCGAACAGGTCAGTTTTAAAACCCAAAAATGCACTGCAGTTTTGACACGTTTCGCCAAGTACTGCGCTTGGCATCATCAGGGTAACACGATCCTCCATCTGCACTGGTCAGAGTTAGAATGTGGAAGCAGATAAGTAGTGGAAGAAATGACTGCTATTGTCCGTTACGTTTTATTTATATGGGTATAAATAATATAAATAAACGTAACGGATATTAGTAGTTATTTCTTCCACTACTTCTCTTCTTCCGCATTCTAACTCTGATCAATGCAGATGGAGGATCGTGTTGCCCTGATGATGCCAAGCGCAGTACTTGGCGAAACGTTGGTATCTACCATGTCTTCTAGACCACGGCCTACAAGCCCGGAAGAACTAAACATTTGGAATAATCAAGACACCGGCCGTGAAAGCCTAAATACGTATATTCAAATCTCTTCCATCATTAATCGTTCTGTGATTTCGCCGTATGTACACGTTTTAATGCCCTAAGATGAATTTAAATATCTACTCTTCTATAAACGCTTATTCCTTTATCTATTGCAATTCTTGTGCATCCCTGGTCAAGAGATCACAAAAATTGAATAACAGCTTCCCATTTGAGATACGTGTAAGTGTTGGTATTGCATATGACTCTTCCAGGGAAGGCCGCGTCTTCGGCACCTACAAAACTGTGCTGCTGGTTCCAGTAAGACTCAGATACGATGCACACCGGCCGCCGAAGTCTACGCAATGTATCAGTATTGTAAAATGCAACGAATAACAAGGAATATTTCGAAAATAGTAAACGTTACAAAAATGTAATTAACAGAAGCTACGTGTTCTAAAGAAATTTACATTTTTTGTGTAGTAAGATTTGACTATATCTTATGGTTTACCAGTTAAACAAAAGTCATCCAGAATGAAGACTCCTGAGAACATTCCGCACCCCCACCCCCCCCCAAAAAAAAACTCAAGATAGATATTCCATTTGTCATAAAAATATCTTAAATATATGGTATTTTAATCAAAATCATTAGTTATTTTTGATAAAATCCTAATTTTCAAAAAAATGTCCCATTGAAATGGTAGTTCGGAGTAGGGATTTTCTTGAAAATTATGTCGCATCCTTAAGAGGTATCAAACTTAAATACCAAGTTTGGTATTTAACCGTCCCTTCTTTTTTAGCTAAGGGACACTGGGACTGAAATTTTGGTCAAAATTGTCAAAAAGTCGAAAATTGGTTTTTCACCTTAAAATGTTCCTGGAACACCTGTGCATTTGGATCAGCTAATATTTTTCATATCCCCCGCTCCATGTGGCCATTACGGCCCTTTCAAATAGTGCTCTTCCCTTAACGTACACAGGATGCTCCTATATAAAAGCCTGTTTTTCTGAAAACTACATTTCTGCACATTCCAAAAGAACGTCGCGCCTGAGTTTTGCTTCAAATTCAATAAAAATTTCCAAAATTATTCACAAATAGCAGCTAAACAAAACTATGATTCAATATTGATGTTATCATTAACATGAATTGCAAAAACATATTTTTGTATGAAAAAATCAATAATTTTTATGATTAAATTTTCTTTGTTATTAAAAAAATATGTACAGCATAATCAGCAAACGTATTTGAAATATCTCTTCATACAATTGTTACCCATGTTTTAGAGTATCAGTTCTGCCAATATAAATGCATTTTGAAAAGTCAATAGACGCGAGCTACATTTTGAAAATGTGCCTATTAAATTCATAAAATAATTGATATATCATAAACGAAGTATCCAATTTTAATGAAATTTAGTATACCTCCTATTCTCATATAAATACACAGTAAAACTTTCAGAAAAATCTATCAAAAATGTGGAACTTTCAAATTTCACTCCCAGTGTCCCTTAAGCTGTTTACAGACGGTGGGCACGTGGTTCTTTACCTAAAAATGCTTTTTACTTTCTCTGCTAGAAAATAGAGGAAATATTGTATGCCACCGAAAAGTTAGATGTCGAGATTTCACTGGAAATATGTTTTGAGACCCCCTGAATCCAAAAAAAAGCATTTTTAGAAAAAGTTCCGTGTGTCTGTCAGTATGTGGACAGCGTAACTCAAAAACGAAAGGTCGGTTAAAAACCAAAGTTGGTATTTAAGTTTAATGTCTTTCAAGGATGCGACACAAATATTTTGAAGAAAATAGCCCCACCTTAAACTACCCTTAACTCGGAAAAGTTTTCGAAAATTTTGATTTTCTTGAAAATGGCTTAAACGATTTTGATTAAAATGCCATATATTTGAGATATTTTTATGACAAACGAAATGTATATTTTGAATTTACAGGCTACAGCTCATGTAGTCCTGTTTACTCTGGATGACTTTTGTATAGCTGATAAACCGTAAGATATAGACCAGATTTACTACACAAAAATATAGATCTTGCTAAAACACACAATTTATCTCCAAATAAATGTTTTGTGGAGATATTTCGGAGATATTCCTTGTTATTTTTGACTTTTGCAATACTTAAACTTTCACCGAAGGGAGAGTCAGACATTGTTTACACTTAAATCTAGCGGCTCTATTGCGTCAAATTACATAAGCTGTTGCGCATTTGTAGAACAGTGCAGCTAGATTCCGTAACCTGATCACAACATAAAAAATAGAAGAGATAATTAAAATACAGAGGAGATGGCAGATAAATGTCTGTCATGGGCTGAAATTTGAAATTGCTATGCTTATAATTGGTTGATTTCAACTAAGTTACATATGGGTGGAATAGTTAGTGCAATTGATTACTGAACTCTTTAGAGCAGGCATGGGCACGAGAGGAGAGGTAGCGATTGAACTTGCGTTACCCACCCCACATTCTCTTGCCGGGTAACGAAGGTTGTTTTGATACAACTAGCTCAGTCGTGGCTTTGTTCCACCTGCGTGGTAGTAATAAGTTCTACGCTAGTATTAACTATTTTGTTTATATTAAACAAATTTTCCATACAATAGTTATCAGTTACCTACTACGGTTAGGCAAATTACATGATCTCCAAGTTTATAACCTTCCTTTATCTTATGCACGTAATATTCTTACGCTGCCTTGTGATTAACATACTAAATTGTTTCACTGTGAGAAAAAATAAAGTAATAAAGTTGCACTGCTATTTAAAACTAGTTCATGAACATCCTGTTTTGTAACTTAAAAAGATTCTCTGTTTCTCTGAAACAGACGTCCTGACTCGCCACTGAAAGGGACGTGTCGGAAGCAAAGGTGAAACTCAACAGCAGTGAAGGGGAGGGATAGCCGGTGGAGTGAGCCAGTGGAGTGGCCCTTTTCAGTCGATTTTGCCCAGGCCTGCTTTAGACAGCCAACGACCTTATTATTGTAAAAGAATAAATTCCTTTCATACGGAATTGGATAATACAGTGGACTGAACTAAAACCCATGTATCTTTATTACAGCTACCCTCGTATTATAAAGAAGAAACTTTATTATGAAATTTCAGGCGAAGTTATTAAGGATGTTAGTCCACAAACTTGGAATTGAAAGGAGGTGTTGTATCTCCACTTGGACGGATAAAACGGCCCAAAAGATGAGCTGCATTCCTTTCTTTTGTTCTTAAAGTCGATAGGAGTGTAAAGTCATATTCATATAAGAAGGGTGGTTCATAGTCAAGTTTTACCTCTAAGTGAGGCAGTTTCCTGAAGCGTTGTTCTGTTTCCTTCATTCTCTTTCATCGCGCAAGTTTATAGGTTTTGTATTCCGCACACTTCTTGGCTTTCCTTTCTTCTCTGTGATGGAGTTCTGACCCCAATTTTCTATAGCTGTTTCCAATAGTGCGGCAAGATAAAGCAGGATATTTGTTCCCAAGATCTTCTTGAAAGCGCTGTCTGATTCTGGATTTCCTATTTAAGACTCGCGACGTCGTGTATTGAATCTTATGCTCCAAGAAATCTCTATAGAGCGTGAGATGGCCCTTTAGAATTTGCCATTTGGGGTATAAAACCATTATCAGACGTCCATTTTGTTATTTTGTAACCGAAACTACAACTATTCCATACATAGAGGCCTTAATTTAGAATATACGAATTATAGCCTGGTCATTCTTTTGTTCTATACAAATTATTACTAAGTTATTCTTCTATTTAATCAGAGTTACCAACTATATCCCATAAATCGCTGAAAAAACAATTGATTACGCATTACAATGGATTAAATAGCACTCCGTTTCGATTTTACAACTGTTTTAACATGACTATACGTAGTAGAGAAAGTAAAAATATTCGTAAAAGGCTCAGGTATCATACTAACCACAAAAAATGCTTTAAAAGATGCAAGTACGAGAGTTAATATTGGAAATACAGCAAATTAAAGCGGTGATGAAGTGCTTCTATTATGACGCTAATAACTAAATATGTTTAGAAAACTCGGAACACAACTCTGCATATTGTTTATTCTTTGTACACATTAGAATTTTAAACTTTTCTCGCGTAAGTTAGCTGCTGTAGGTTTAAAATATATTCAGGAGTAAGTGCATTGTGAACTTCAATTGTAACGTCATGAAACTGGGATGATGACAGAGGATAAGAGCAAAGTTGTGTCTCCCATTACTGACTGACAGCTGCAATGGTAAACACTGCGTATTGGATAAACTTTTTGTTGCTTCTCGGGAAATAAACTGCTCTTAGGGCAGTAATAAAATAATGAGAGGCAGACGAACAATTTCAAATATGCATATTCATTTTAGTTTTGACCTTGAAACTCTTATTACATATCATTTCAAATGTGTGATTTGTGTATGAAAATAGTTTTAATTGTTTCTTTCTCAGCTAGTAAGTAGAGGAAGTATTGTATTTCACACAAAAATTACATGTCGAGATTTCACCGGAAATATGTTTTAAGGCCCCCTGAATCAAAAAAAAAAAAAAAGCATTTTTAGAAAAAGGTGCGTATGTGCGTTTCTATGTCTGTCAGTCTTTGGACAGCATAACTCAAAAACGAAACATCAGTTAAAAACCAAAGTTGGTATTTAAGTGTAATGTCTTTCAAGGATGCGACACGAAGATTTTGAAGAAAATAGCCCCACCCTAAACTGACCTTTACATGAAAAATTTTTCGAAAATTTTTATTTTCTTGAAAATGGCTCTAACGATTTTCATTAAAATGTCATATGTTTGAGATATTTTTATGTCAAATGAAATGTATATATTGAATTTTCTGGCTATAGCCCCTGCAGTCGCATTTACTCTCCACAACTTTTGCATAATTAGTAAACCGTTAGAGATAGACCAAATCATACTATACAAAAAATGTAGATCTTGCTAAAATACACAATTTATGTCTGAATAAATGTTCTTGTAGGGTGAGCCATTTCGGAGATATTCCTTGCTTTGTGTTTGAGTTTCGGAAAACTAACAACTTTCCTGAAATGGAACATCGTTGTTCATTTTTTTATATGTTAAGTGTACAAGGAGAACAGAATCTCAAAGCTTTAAAAGATTTGACTATCACACAAAGCTTACTGTATTCTAATATTCCCCTTGTACCTGCAAGTAAATAAGTAATAAGATAATTTGTGCAAATATTTACCTTAACATGAAGAAGATATAGAAATAAGAGTTTTGTAAGAATGGTTAGTACAAGAGTAGAGAAAGTCATGTGAGTGCAACACATCAGATTTTTTTTGAAAAATAATGTGATTTATTTAATTAATTTAAAGAGGAAAAAAGAAAATGTTTGAATAAGTACCCCGGTATAGTACCCCAGGCACCGGGCTATAGTATTCAGATGTTATTTATTTATTTAACTAATTGTTAATCTCCTTACAAAATTATGTTCAAGCTTGATTCTTCACTCTTTAACAACATAACCTCACTATTTCTACTCTTGAGCGCTACGTGGTACAAACATTTACATATATATTTATTTTTTTCTGTGTTATATTTAAAAAAAATACCTAATATTTTTATTATCCGGTTATACAATCATCAGAAGTTGCGTATGTTGTTTGTTAACATTTAATTATAACCTATTCCCGCACACTGTGCTTGCATGTATTTATTCTTCTCTTTTTGTGACTTTATATAAATGTATCGTTTTGTTTAATTTTCTGGACATGTTACGTTGCTCTGACCTTTCAGATTTATAAATTATATATTTTAATCATCGTCTCCTGATCGATTCTCGCTGCTTAGTGTTTTTATTAAAATAATTACAACTTTATTGCTACACTTTATTAATATGCTATTGAATAAATTGATTATAATATACTAATTTTCAAAAATGTGAAAAAATATTAAAATTAACATTTCGGGAAGTAATTTAAAAGTAGTTGTATAGTTTTATATGCATTTAATAACCTAAACCCTGATTGATGTATTCAAATCTTAAATGAATTGAACTGAAATTGTTGATTTTAGAGATTTCCAGACACATATTCTTAGGAGTTTGTCCTAAAGTATGATCTAAAATCTTGTATTTTTGTAACCAAATTATAGATTCAATAAAATTAGATGTGCTTGAAGATGGAGAGAAGAAAAAATCGGGTGTTGCACTCACATGACTTTCTCTACTCTTGTACAAAATACTCTTACGAACATTGATTCCTCTGTCTGCTACATGTTTATCGATATAAACATTTGCAGTAAGTATTTTTTCTTGCAGGTACAAGGAGAATATAGGAATACAGTAGTGATAGTGAAACATTATAAAATGGGTAACTATGTAATGACTTTGGTATTCCACTCTCTTTGCAGGCCCAGGACGTGAAAAAATGAATAATCAGTTTGCTTTTGAGAAAAGTATAACTATTTGGATATTTAAACAAGTAACAAGGAATACCTCGGAAATGGTTCACTCCACAAAAAATGTAATTAATTACAAAATGAAATTTAAAAAATCGACGTAATGTTCGTTGTCTACCGCAAACCCTGCTCTTAGTCATTCCACCTACTTTGTTACGTCTTATCTTACCTTAACAATGAGAGCGTTATTTTCGTCCACACCAGAAAGCGGAGCAAAGAGAGGTGCTGATTGAAAATATATGAAAATCCAGAGGGCGTGAGTGGTGAAATGAAGGAAGGGCTGACTGGTATTATATAGAAGAGAGAGAGAGATATTGATGATGACAAAGGTTTCCCAGGCGACAGGTTTGGGATGGAAGAATAACAAGAGACTGCGAGTAGGCCACCAAATAAAGGCAAACATTTCCAAGGAAAGCACTATGTTTACTGAAAGAATAAAGGATCGATTCCCGTCTCGAAGGTGGGAAACTTTCTTTAGCCACGATTATTTCCTATCTTGCCTAGTCTGGAAGTATGAATGAGAGGTGAATGTGTGTATGTGTGTATGTGTGTATGTGTGTGTGTGGGGGGGGGGGTGTATTGTAAACAGTATAACCCTAAAGCGAAATGTTGTATTTAACTTTAGCATTCTTCCAAACCAACACGAAAATTATCACGAAAATCCTCTCATTCCAATTTAGTATTTGTATGGAAACGTCTTCAATGTGTTTTATTTTCGAAATCATGAGATTTAAACCAAAGTTATATAGGTACATTTCAAAACATATGACACTATAAAACGAACATTGAAAAACAAACCCACAAGAGACACAAATTTAAAATTAATCAGAAAGATAGCAGTGCCCCATTAGCTTGGAGCTATGAATAACAATGAGTATTTCATACATAGAGACGTTAAATTATCACTATTCTTTTGTTTATTTAGTGTCGCCAACTGTACCCCATAAATCGCTAAAAACAATTTATAACACATTACAACTGATTAAAAATGAAAATAGCACTCCATTTCAATTCGATGTTTTTAACAACTTATTCTTTTAATAATTAATGGATTTTCCAGAAGATAACAAGAGAAGATCGTAATACAAGTAATTTTTGGGTTTCGTTTTCTTCAGTTGGCTGTGTTGAGTAACACTACACTAATCGAAATGAATGTATTTTAGGCTATTTTTTTATAGAATTTTAACACTTTATGGTTAAATCTTTGTGATATAGTATTTAAATGCATGTATTTTATGAAATTGTCCAGATAAATATTATACGACGGTCTAACCTCTGGGATATTATTTGTGATAAAAGAATAATTGAACACTGAAGAGGTTATGTGAAGTAAATAAAGGTTCCAATGGATCACTTTTTAAGTATTTATAGAACTAAAAGCCAAACAGGAGTGCATGGAGACTAAACTGCCACTCAGAAGTTCCCATCTTTCTTCACCACAATCGTAGGAGGTACTCTGTAACCATCTAGTACAGCGATGTCCAAGGTTTGCGAAATACGGGAGGTTGGATTTACGTTCTTCACGTTAAGCGAACTCTTTAACACTCAATTATGTTACGGTGGCGGTCTTCTTGCATGTGCGTTGTGTTTGATTTACCAAAGCACTTTCAAATCTTATCCGATATCTTCGCAAGGCCAAAAGATAAAAAGATGAATAACATATTTATATTTGAGAAAAGCATACGTATTGGAGAATTCAAACAAATAATAAAGACTATCTTGGAAATGGTTCGCTAAAAGAGAGAAGTATGTATTTAACGTAAATTCTGAGTTTAAATGAAATCGACATTTTTTATTTAATAAGCTTTTGCCTGTCTAAAATGAAGAGGCCTTCTGAGGACATTTCCAGAAAATTAAAGTTATGTCATTGAAGCATCTGTGTCCGTCACTGGATACTGACTGTCTATCCCTCCGATTAAAGGAGTGGAGTGGGGAACAACCACTCATTACGGAAGGTTCTCTAAAGAGAGAAGGTTGGACATCCCTGTCCTAGATACCTGTTTCTAAATGTCTAGATAGTAAAATAAGCAGAACGAGTTGTTTAAGCAATGTTGCAAACCAATTATAGTTTTCTAAAAGAAGGGATTTACATATCTATCATCCCTCATTGTTTTTAAACCTATATTATTTTATTTCGCTGTTTTTATAAGTCAGGTATACTCAAAGCTGCAGATACAAAGTGCAATAATAACACTGCGGTGCTTCATTATTCGATTTAGGTATCGCGGAGGGGTGAGTACCACTCTGCATATTCCCCTGATTGGGTAAATAAGTTACCGTGTTATAAGTACAGCATGGATCTCGAAGCACCAAAAGATACAGCGATTCTAGGGTTTAATGTACTCATTTTCGTGGAAATCAAAATTTTGGAATAATTTTCCAACTGTCGTTGAAAACCTTTATGTCATACCCTTGGAAGACTTCAAGGAGAGTCGAAACCATGAATTTTGTGATTCTTTTTCCAAATTCAGTATTTACTTCCATACGAATATTTCAGATCTTCCGCTTATTTTGGCATAAGTTTCATAGAGGTATGTTAATTGTAAATAAGTTAAAATTATGATTGAAAATAACGCTACCTAAACGTTTTGGGCGTTCTCATATTATCTGTTTAAGTTAAATAATAATTTTCTATAAATATACCCCATATCTGTGAAAGTTATTGGTGTAATGTGCTAAAATTTTCGTCATATATTTACAAATAAATGAGCTTTATTTTAACGAAAAGGGTTTTATGGATCAGGCATACTAGTTAGTTCTTTTTAAATTTTAAAACGCCTTATATTTCGATAAAAATCTATATATTGTATTAAAAAGTCTTAAACTTGCTTCTAATAAAGAAAATGTGTTTTATTTCACCAGTTAACCGCAGAAATATCACTAAATATGTCTTAAAATACAATTATTATCTTAAATCGTATTATAGATAATCAGACTTCTATTAACATTAGAGAAATAAGGCATTTTAACTTCCCTTAAATTCGTTTGATTTCTCTTGCACACGGACCTTCCTTTTAAAATATCATATTTTGTTTCAGGGGGCGTCGAAACATATACTTTCTACGAAATCGCATTATTAAGTTGCTTTGCCCATGCAATAATCTGGAACTTACTTGAGCTTTCAGCTTTGCTGTTTATTAAAGCCTCACTCTTTACCCTATACTTAAACTCTCTGTTGTACTATAGATTTAAATTTATATGTATGTATATTGCACATTCATAATATATGTATAGTTGTATTACTTATTATATTTTATGTCATAGGGTCAATAAAATATATGGTAACCGTTCTGCGGGTTCTATTCACTGCGCGAGAGAATCGAGAGTCGCTGGGAAAATGACGTCAGCAGAGTCGCACTAAAATCCTAACCTTACAAACAGGTAATATATCTCTTGTTGTTTCTTTAAAGAAACTTGTCCTATTACTTTTGTAGCACTTGTAACACATCACTTATCGCTGCCAGTTTGATGTCAACGTCTCTAAAATTGCCAGACAAGCTAGCTCAACAAATTAACGCTTTAGAAATACCTGTGTTATTTTATGAAACACCTCACCATAGCCTGAAAATTGCAGTGTGATGTATGATAAACGCTAGAAAAATAATAGACAGCAGAGGTGATTGTTGAAAACAAAAGCTACGCTATCGGTCAACGGTGTAGATTTTTACGCATACGTTGAGAAGATATGGCGTACGTTTGATCTAAAGAGTCGGTAGTCAAAGCTTTCTAAATACGACACGAAAATGTAGGTAAGTGGTTTAAAATATGCATAGAATACTTATAAAGTGATAGAAATTAGTTAGGGAGGTTTTCAGAAATAGATCTAAAGTTGAAAATTGGCATGAACTGCGTAATTTTAGACTCTATAAACACACGCTTGGAACTATCATCAGCATTTTTGTTTCCGAAGTTGCCACTTCTGTTTTTACCGTAAGTTTGTTTTTAATACTGTTGTGATGTTCTCTTAAGTCTGTGTAGCGTGGTATGCTGAGCAACTGTTGCAAAAATTGTGATGTGTGGCATTCACATGACTTTCTCTACTCTATTGTTCTTACAAAAACGTAATGATCTACCTACTTCTACATAATTCAGATAAACTCTGTCCTTTAAATCACTACAAGAAAGAAAAAAAATAAGATTGTCATTTAATGAAATTAAAGGTAGTCTAAACACCAAACTAATAACATAATGACTATACATAACTGAATCTTAATGAAGAGAATTTCACAGCCTATTCAAGATGTGCATTTTTAATGTAAATATCTTAAATATGGTCTTTTATTTAAAATCGTTAACTCCAATTTTTTAAAAAGCAATAACGAAGAGTTTTCCACGTAGGTATAGAGTAATTTACATTGGAGGATTTTCTTTAAATCTCTTTTAAGACACAGGACTTAAATACTAGTAAATAATAGTTTTGTATTTCACTGAATTTTAAATTTTGAGTTGTATTTTTCACAAACAGACAAGAAACACTCACTGGGGGGTCAAGAGAGCTTCACAACGTGTATTTCCGGTGAAATTTTGACATAGAATTGTTGAGTAGAATGTAATAGGTGATAAAGATGAACGCCACTGAAATTTAAGAGCTTAAGTCATGCTTATTTTTTCTTAGGGTTGGAATATAAGAAAGTATCTCGTAATATAGGAGTAAAATACCTGCTCAAAACAGAGTTGCAAGAATTAAAACAGTAGAATGAAAGGTTCCAGAGGTTAACCTGGATACACACGCGCATACGCACGCACGCCTACACATGCGTGCGCGCACGCACTGATAGAAATGCTAATATTTGCACACATTATAGAAAATAATATGCTTTTTTGGGTTTACGAACCTTGGAAGTGCTAGAAGGTTGGTTGAAGCAGGAGTAGCCGGTATCTTGAGCCCCGGTTGAGAGGGGCGAGGCATAAAAAGACCGGCTTTCTGGTGACAGGTTCTAAGTTCCACTTCAGAGCACTGAGAATGATACACCAGGTAGGAAATCCACTGCGAGGCCCTCGCGGTAAACAGCAACACGCCCTTAGGTTGTCGGATGTTCACGCCGTGCTCTCCGGCGACTGACTAACTGATGTGGGTAAATGCCAGGGCGCGAGACAGACGCAAGCTGATCGATACAAATATCCCCAGAACTCGCGCACCTACGGATGTAAGCAAACCCCACCTTGGGGTGTAAACGTGTTCAAGCGAGTCGACAGTAGACCTACCTACTCCAGCACAAATTGTTCCTGCCAAGTTCACCGCAAAGAACGGCCACGTTCATCCTGTGCAATCCTTCCGGAGATGTTGGCAGCACCAGCAGAAGCAATAGTTCCCAACTTTGTCACTGCAGGCGCTGCGTGTTGCCGCAGAAGGGTTGAAAATTGATAGTTTCTCTGTGATAGTGGCCAGGTCAGGGCTCATGCCTGGGTCTGTGTGAATTCCCGGGTTTGGATGCAGCTTTCATAACAATTTCTCTACAAAAATTAAACTATTTTTACTTTCTCCGCCACGTACATAAAACGTAGATAAGGTATTACATCCCGTCCAAAAATTTAATACCAAGATTTCACCACAAATAACATTTGCAGGCTCCCCAAACCCAAAATAGGAAGAATTTTTGGGGGGAAAAGGTTCATGTATCTGTGTATTATATACCAAACTTAAACTTTCAAAATTATCAACGAACCTCCCTCAACTAAATCACCCTATACATAAAAGGCTTCTTATATTTTTGATTTCCTCAAAAGTGACCTAACCGATTTTGATTAAAATGCTGTATGTTTAAGTTAGTCTAATGATAAACAAAGCATACGTCTTAAATTTCTTGATTCAGAAAGACTTTTGTATAATTGCTAAAAAAAGAGACAATCTTACTATATAAATATGCAGATCTGGTTAAAGCCCACAATGTACTATTTCTAGCCGTTAATCGTTTGTGAAAAAATAATTGGTGTGAATGGATTACTTATCTATATAAGTAATTCTACTTACAAGAAAAGTATTCCAACTAGACAGACCCGATCTTGATATACAAGCTGTTAGCTGTGTTAAGTGCAGAAAAATGTGATGTTTTCCACTCACATGACTTTCTCTACTCTTGTACTAACCATTCTTACAACCCCTTATTCCCATATCTTCGTATTAGTTGAGATAAACATTTGCAGAAATTACCATTTTGCCTTCTTCTTGGTACAAGGGGAATATGGGAATACAGTAGGCTTTGAGCGATAGTCAAATGTTTTAAAGCTTTCAAATTCCGTAGTCTTTGCACGGCTAACATATAAGAAATGAATAGCAACAATCCATTTGACAGGAGTATGAGTTCTACAACATTCACACAAATTATCTCCGAAATGGTTCACTCTATAAAAAATGTATTTGGACATAAATTGTATTTTACCGACATCTACATATTTTTAAAGTAACATTTGGTCTATCTCTTACTACATGGGCTATAGTCAGAAATTTCAAAATATACATTTCATCTGTCATAAAAATATCTTAAACAGATGACATTTTAATAAAAATCGTTAGAGCCATTTTCGAGAAAATAAAAATTTTCAAAAAATGTTCCATGTAAAAAATA
The DNA here is from genome assembly GCA_030765045.1 of Tenodera sinensis. Taxonomy (NCBI): domain Eukaryota; kingdom Metazoa; phylum Arthropoda; class Insecta; order Mantodea; family Mantidae; genus Tenodera; species Tenodera sinensis. The sequence goes on along the minus strand of CM060974.1, from coordinate 19,165,316 downwards.
GTTTAAGGTGGAGGAACTTTCTTCAAAATCTTCGTGTCGCATCCTTAAAAGATGTTAAACTTAAATACCAACTTTGGTTTTTGACAGACTTTTCGTGTTTGAATTATGTTGCACACTGACAGACAGCTGGACTGACAAACATACGGACCTTTTTACGAAATTCCTTTTTTGGATTCAGGGGGCCTCAAAACATATCTCGACATAGAAATTTTGGGTGATATACCATACTTTACTTACGATACGTAATAGAGAAAGCAAAAATTGAGGCAGTAAAGATACGATTTTTAAGACAGGCTGCACTTTAAGAGAAAGAAGAAGAAGAAGAAGAAGAAGAAGAAGAAGAAGAAGAAGAAGAAGTGAAGAAATACATAAGAAGTTAAACATCGTCAGTTTAACAGAAAAAACTCACCAATATTGTAATAACTGAAGAGACCATGTAGAAACGATGAATACCACATTCCTAGATTAATTTTGGCCTATAAACGTGCGGAAAAAAGAAATATAGGTAGGCCGAGAAGAATATGGACAGTACAGTTTTAATATATGACACTAGAGCAAGCCTAAAGGGTATAAACCCTGTTGTTGTTATTGTTGATGATACCTTAGTGTGTATCCACTACGGTGTATTAGTTCTTTTTCTCTTCGTCTAACAGCTTTTCCACAAACTAATCACAAAGTTGTCTACCTGATGTTTCTGAATGGTCGTAACTTATATGAACAGCGCCTGTCGTATAGGTTATCCGTGTTTTTTCACACCTTAATACGTGCGCTACTGGCGTAGGTACTGTAGGGTCATTGGCCTTCATGTTTTCTGTGCTACGTATACCAACCTAAAAATATACTACTCTTAATAAGTCAAATTAGAAGTTCAAAAATGAATTTTGATTGATGTGATCTGTGTCATTTGGCTAGTTTTATTCGCCTGACGCCAGATGCCGTGATTCGCAGCTGGAACTTACTCCAATATTGCGCTAACACATAAACCGTACATAATAGACACGGAACTCTGACATTGCAAGCGATACATTGCTCTTTTTACATTTACAAAGTGCACACACTGATAATAGCGTTTTTAATGACGAGGAAATAACAAGGATGTTACGTAACAAGAGCATTTTCATTGAAATAGTTCCTTCCAGAATAAGATTCCTGCAACCTTTTAGCGTATTTTACTTCCTCTTATACGTATAGTAAGTTGGAGAAGTATTGTATTCCACCCAAAATTTCGATGTCGAGATTTCACCGGAAATATGTTTTGGGGCCCCCCTGAATAAAAAGAAAAAGCATTTTTAGAAAATAGGCCCGTGTGTGTCTGTGGACAGCATAACTCAAAAACGAAAGAATTGAAAACCAAAATTGTTGTTTACGTTTAATATCTTATAAGGATGTGGCACGAAGATTTCGCCCGGAGTAAACACCCCAAGCGCTAGTCCAAACAGCTGGCAATTATTCTGTTTTCTTCATCTCGAACGTTCTGGAACTGTGTGGAAATTTCCGACAGATGTAAGCGAACAATCTCGCGGAACAGCGGAAATAATGTAATAGCACTTCGCAAGATTTCAACATGGCTGGCACTATATAAAGCAGAAATACGCTAACCTTACAACAGTTTGAAACAAAAATTTCCAGCACTAAATATCGTACCGTATCGTATTTACAATACGAAATTTTATTATAAAACCGACAATTAGAAAGCGTGGAAAATTTAATCATTAAAAATAGAAATAAATGTAAATATCACAGCTTCTGCATTACCAGGAAAACTTAACAGGTTAGGTACCTGCAAGATAAGTCCGTGTCGCCAACCTAACAGTCAACATAGCACCAACTACGCGTATATCTTCACCAGGGTGTCTTCTATGAACAGTTACTGGTATTGATGACAACTGAACAGACAGAATGCCACCAAAAGTAACCAAAAAGTACTGTAATAGGGTTAATGTATCACTGCTGGCTTTTTTTGGATTCCAATAGCTCGCCTTCTCTGTATGTTACAGAGAAAATGAGGAGAAAAATGAAGTACTTCACATTTGTGAAGTGACAGTTCGAAAATTGGACGGATTCACACTCATAGTGTGAATGTCGGATATAACCTATACACAAAGTCGAAGTTGTGTGCCAGAGCGGCTTATGTGAACTCAAATTTCGAATCACGACATCCCGCGACTGGCGGGGAAATTAGTGCTATGACTTTCATAATGTTTCTATCGATTCAAAGTCTATCTATATAATGATATAGTAAGAAATGTTATCTCTTTAGTAGGAAAAGAAATAGCCAAGAGTTTCGTAGTTCCTCGAATATGTAGTAAGTGGGGGAAGTATTGTATTTTATTCCTCCCAAAAATTTGATGTCAGAGTTCAGTGGAAATACATGTTTTGAGACTCCCTGAATAAAAAGAAGTTCTATTTTTTCTACTACATATAGTAAGTAGAGGAAGTATTGTATTCCACCGAACAATTCGATGCAGATTTCACCAGAAATATGTTTTGAGGTCCCATGAATCAAAAAAAAAAAAAAAAAAAGCATTTTAGAAGGAGGTAATGCATAATTTGAATTTTCTGGCTATAGCCAATGTAGTACTGTTTACTCTGGATGACTTTTGCATAACTGGTAAACCGTATCTAAGAGATAGACCAAATCTTACTATACAAAAAATGTAGATCTTGCTAAAACACACAATTTATGTCCTTTTTTGTGGTAGATTGAACCATTTCGGAGATATTCCTTGTTATTTGTGTGAGTTTTGACAAACTTAAAATTTCGCCAAATGGAATATCGTTATTCATTTTTTTTTTTTTTTTTTTTTTTTTTTTTAATGTTAGCTGAGCAAAGAGAACGGTATTTGAAAGCTGTAAACTATTTGACTATCGCTCAAAGCCTAATATACTCACATATTCCCCTTGTACCTACAAAAACATAAACAATAAGATAATTTCTACAAATGTTTATCTCAACTAACACGAAGAAGATATAGGAATAAGAGTTTGTAAGAATGGTTAGTACAGGAGTAGAGTGAGGAAGAGGATGATATGAAATGCAGGCGAAATGGATGAATGGAAAGGTGATAATGGAGAAGTTGGTCGTCGTCTGAGTGGCGGGGGAAACCGGAGAACCCGTAGAAAATCTGCCCTGGCGCTGTTTCGTCCACCACGAATACCACATGCAGGTCCATAGGATTAAACCCGGCCCGTATAGGTGGTAGGTGAACGGTCTAACTGCTCGGCCAAGGCGCCACCCAATAGTATTTACAGTAGTCAAATTTTTCTATCTGATTCACCGATACTACTACATCTTTTTAGTCACCCTGTGGAAAGAGACTATATATAGTTAATTCGTAGTCTGGATAATACTGTTTGGTTTAGATTCCCCAGTGTCATTTATCACGCACAAATTTGTAATCAATTGATCGCCGATACTGCATGTTTAACTTACTTCGGAAATCGGCTATTCCCGTTCAGATTTACTCAATTCCTGTTCGAATAAAACACTAACAGGAAACATGATGACGTTACTTTTCCCAAATCAATATCAAACAAATATACCGAACTTCCTTTAAAATTACACATCAAACATCAGATGGCTATACACAGTAATTCATAGTGAAGATTTCGTTTCTTTCGAAAGGTTTATGTCGAACAAAGAAATGTTATTCTTTTCTCCTCATTGCCGAGTTTCAAAATTAGCCTTTTTACTTACTCTGCCAGCTACAAGCATTTAATACCAATATTTCACTGGAACTGCACCTTTTAGAGGTCCCTGAATCCGGAAAAGTATTTTCAGAAAAAGGTCTGCGTGTATGTGTGTGTTTACATAGCTAAAACGCTCAATTTCTTAACATATTTATGTATTGCCAATCTCTGAAAACAAAACAAACCTATTAATACAATCGATTGGCAGCATTTCAAAATTTATAACGTGCTCCTTATTTTTTAAAATGAATATTTTACCAAACTATTAAATCTATAGGTACATTTAATTGTTTTAATAATTTATTTCATTAAATAACCAAAAATAATCAGCCACAGCTGATTTATCAGTCTGTTTACATTTAATATTTCTAAAATGTTCCTTCATTCTGGTTTCCAAATGAAGTCCAGTTTTACCAATGTAAACCCTGTCACAATCAAAACAGCTAAATTTGTAAATGCTATATTTTTTAATTACTTTATCTAAGTTAATAGTTTTGTAATTGTTAAGTTTTATACTATTGTTGCTGTTATTATTGTGTATGTTATATTTGCTATCCATTACATTTTTGTATGACAATAATTGTTATTTTTGGTATTCTTTGTCTTTAGGTAAACCCTAAATACTAAGTACATTTTGTGTATTATGTTAATTTTGAGGAACCAAAGTCAACTGTTTAAAAATACAATCGTGTTTAATTTCCTTGAGGGTAGAAACTTCTTTAAGTCTTTTGATATTAAAAATGCTCTATTTCTGTATACATAAACAGTTAATGTTTGTAGCTATGGTAACTTGTCATAAACAAAAGCAATGAAGATATGATGGATTCATCATGAAACATATTTGCGTAATATTTCAAGATCTTGCAGCAATTTACTAAGAGAAGTGAAGCTTTAGGTGTCTTAATAACTATATTTGTGTTGATTCTCTGTTAACAGTTTCAGGTTTTCATGCAATTTAACTGTTTTATATAGTTTATATATTATATATTAGCTTACTCCGTGAATATAAAAGAACACTTCCTGAAAATAATTGAAATGGATGGCCATAGGAAGGGACTATGCAGAACTTGATGTTGCTACTGTTGTGGAGGCGGAAACCCCAATTACTGAGATAAAAAGCCACTGTTCACTAGGCATGATGGATGCTTAGAATTCTTTTGCGCTTAAGCCCATTTTTTTACCTTTTGATCACGAAGGAGAAACAAAGTTAATAACCTTTTATCTCCACGAATTTTACGTTCTCCGAGCTGAGGGGTTTAAAGGTCAAGCTTTCCATCTCTTTGAAGTGGTCCTCTTTGTTAAGGATGGGCGAATAACATGTGCAGCGAAGATGGATTATATGTATGTTCCGTCCGTCCTTTCTACTTCTTGATTCTATCTTCAGGAAATGAATTTCGAGAATGCTTCAAAGCCAAATCAAGAATCGAAAAGGGAATTTCGTCTATTGGATTTGCAGCTAAGGTGCTTGCTTGCGTCATACAAGGTTTTGCCGTTCTGTTCTTAAAGGAGACAGGGAATATGAAAATGTACATGACTGAGAGAAAGAGTAATATATGGAAAATAAGTTTGCTGTTATGTCACGCTAACAAATGTTTATCTTAACTAACACGAAGAAGATACAGGAGTAAGAGTTTGTAAGAAAGGTTAGTATAGAAATAGGTTAGGTCATGTGAGTGCAACACATCAGATTTTTATGACTCTTATAGCCCTTTTCTATTTTTCCTAATGAATTACATTGAGTAATTAATTTTATACGGTCCCAACGTGATGCTCCATACATACTCCATAAATATGGAATAAATACAGACGTTTCTGCTATGACGGAATTCCAATTCTACCGGCTCATTCCTCATATCTGCTTTAGAAGCCCATAATCCTGTAACTGCAGCTGCAAAGGAATGCCTGCAGATACTTTCCACTTAGTGGAACATTAGATGCATCTGTTAAATTTGTTTGAAAGTGCGAACTTCCAAGTAATAATAACGGAATCTATTTCACCGACCGGCATCTCTGTTTGCAAAGTCATTACACAAAATCCCTCCTGCACTCTGGAACTTAAGCTCTTACACTTCAATACACTTTAATAGAATAAGTAACATTTTACCTCTAATTTGCGTTCAAGCTTGAGTAACATATGCTGCAAACTGTGTCTGTCGTTTCGCTTAATCTCCTTTATGTGTAGAAAACATGCCGCGTTCCTGGAATTAAATAAAGGAGCAATTTCTACTGATGGTGAGTTTAGAGTGCAATTCTATGTTTCCAGTCGCGCAGCACAAATAAAAAAATATGTGACGTGTTGTATTCATATGACTGTCTAACTCATTCTGCCACTCACAAACTATTCTCATATAACCTTCTTCTTTTTAGTGCTCCATTTATATGCATCTTTAACATCTAAGGCCGTATCGACGGATTTTTACCTTTGGAACATTTGAGGGGGTCACTGCAACAGTGGTCTAAGCCGTCTTCTTTTATAAATGGAGAAAAACTGAAACCTGGTCTTCTTAGGATAAAGAAATTTTCACAGATACATTGCCTTAAACTGCCTATTGTTAAATGGTAGATCATATTAAAGGGCATTAAACGTGTTTGATTCGTAATGCTGAAATGCAGGTATATGAAAACATGGAAAATTATTTTACACAGTTCCATCTCATCTTCACACACATAAGCAGTAATAACTTCCAAATTCATGTTGTTATTTAAAGGTTAGGATATAATCAAAGGTTATGAAATATGTTTTATTCACTCAAGCTTTTAGAAGCATGGTGTTTACAGTTCTATTTGCAAGTCTGTTTCACATAATCAGACATGTCAAAAAATACACCATCCATTTTATTTTCACAGTTTTGAGTAACATTTTCAGACATCAAACTTATAAGATGTATAATGAACTAGTGGGACATATTTTAAAAGGTCATTAAGTCTGTTTAGATTTATTGGTGTGGGTTTGACATATTTTGGTTCAATGCTAAGATCTAGGATCGGCTAATGTTTTCTTTTTTTGCTGGGTTCTCATTGACCATTTATGGTTACACCATGGTTGCACTCAAATAACGTGGATTTTCGTGATCAAGGAACGGGTTGATAGGGGGAAGATAGTTCACTTGAAAACCTGACAGATGGCGTCAATATTGCAAATGTGTATTGGGGAGAGTTAGACCACTGGGTCAAAAATATTAGCCACGGGGATCGAACCCGCGAATGCAGCCTACAGACGTTACGGCCTGAGCCATCCTACTGGGTTGTGGAGTTTTAAATACTATCTAAGTAACCTTCTAAGTCGTTTTAGACAAAAATAATTGTAATACATATATCGTTAAAGAAGTTTCACATAAGAAAAATAGGTCAACATAACTGCATACTCCATTTAAACCAGTGTTTTCAGTGTAGTAAAATTTTGCCATCTCTTACAGTTTACCAATTAGATACAAAAGCAATTCAGAATGAACAAGACTTCAGAAGCTACTTTCAGAAAGTTCAACATCTACACTTTGCAATTATCTTAAACATATTTTAATCAAAGTCGTTGGAGCCATTTCTGCGCAAATAAAAATTCTCCAAAAGTATTCTATATAAAGGGGAGCTTAGGGTGGAGGCTATTCTTAAAAAGTTTCGTGTGTTTCCTTGAAGTATGTTAATTCTGGAGAAATCTGACATTGCACTGTCGGATGGAATACAAAACTTATTATAGATAGAAGACAAAGTAAAAATAATCCTGCACGCAAATTTGATTTATCGTCGCAAATGTAATTGCTGTAATACATTCCTACTTGTGAAACTCGCTTCTTTACCCAACATCCCTGGATATTCCCAGCATTCCACTCGTAATAGAGCACTTACTTCATTAAGAAACACATTCCTCACCCACATACATTATAACAATTCATATGTGCGCTGTTATTTTGTTCCAGAAAATTGTTTGCCTGCAATATGTAAATATACAGCGCTTTAATATAATAAATATAGACATTTAAACCTTCTGATTATCTCCTAAAAGGGAAATTGACGGATGGTTTTGTTCAAAGTTTTGCATTTTTTGTTTTTATTGCTATTAATATTTGAAGTTCCCCGCGAATTTTGATGTATAATTTATTTTTATATCTTAATTCTAAGTGTTTTAAAACTATTTTAATTATTTGCGTGTTTCGCATTTAAAAATTGCTTTGTTGCATCAGATTACAACAATGTATCATAACATTTGACGCAATAACACGAGAAAACTGAAACTTAGCTTATTTTTAGAGGAAATTGAGCTGTATATGTTGGTACACTTGGCGATGTTGGTAAGCCTTTCAATATGGATGCTGGCTTGTGTTTACAATTGCTGGTTTTAGTTTCTTGAGCTGTTTTTCTCAATTTATTGTGTATAAAACAGTATATATTCATTTTTATTAGTGTGTTAGTGTTTGTATTATATGTACTTAACATGACAAAACGAAAAGGAGTGTTCAGAATACATAAGTTTAGTGGTAACAGCGTACAAGAAAGAATGTTTTGGAAGAAAGTACATTGCCCCCTGTTTATAGTGTGAACTCCTCTATACCTCACAGTACTCCTAAGAAGAAGTTGAAAATCAGTGAAGAAAATAATTATAAATATGGGACAAGTACTAATATAATAATAGATTTATAAATATTATCTTCTATTCTTGCAATAGTTCTGATGGCGTGTTAAAGTGGAATGTTATTAGTGTTTTTTATTTTAAATTTGTATTTTATCAAAACTATATATTTGGCAGTAAATGCCACATTATCCCAGGAACTGTAAATTAGAGAGACATGAAATTTCTAGCGCTTAAAGCAATACAGAGTGGAAGTGGAAAAATCCGCCAGACTTTAACAGCGAATTTTTCTTATTGTGAATAACAATAAAGTCTCACACCAAAAGGCTGAAAAGTACATAGTTTTCTAGAAAAAAAGCGTTTTTATCAAAAAAAAGTTATCATCACCTGGCTAAATTATTATTGATTAATATGACAATTGAATAAACGACGGGTGTTGCGGTCATCTTTGCTGCAGGGACCAATAGAAACCTGGATGGCAGGCAACGTGAGCGAACTCGTGTGTAGATGAACTATCTATTGTAGTGGGAGGCCGCCTCCGTAGCGCAGCTGGCAGCGCGCTTGCCTGTGGCGCGGAGGACCCGGGTTCGATCCCCGGCACCAGCATGGGGATTTTATCCCCTCTGGGAGGTCTGGCACGGGGTGCACTCAGCCTCGTTAGGTCCCGGGGGGACCAATTGAGGAGCTACTTGATGGAGAAGTAGCGGCCCCAGGTCGAGAAGACCGCATAACTGGGCGGGAGGGCTCGGGGCGCTGACCACGTCCCACCCTCCAGCACTGCACCTCACCAATGACGCCTGTAGTGGGCAGAGGTGGGGGACGCAGCGGCTGGGCGGTAGGCCTTGGCCCTTCGTGGGCTGTCGCGCGGGGTTTACATTTTACATTGTAGTGGGAATCTCGTTTCGTTTCCTTTGTCGTTGTGTTTTGTCTGGCTTTCTTGAATAAATGTTTCCTCGGCTACTTCGGCAGAACTGAATTAATTCTAGTCAGCTATCTAGGATTAATTATCTCAAGGCTTTTATGTAAGTGAAGACATATAGAGGACAAGTAAACTGTTTTAATTCGCATCACATATCCTCACAAATAGTTAGCACTTCTTTCTTTCTAACCAATACTAAACATTTCTTAATTGAATAAATCCAAATAATAATGCACATGTTCTTTTATGCCACCCACAAAATTTTTGTCCACCTGAGAGTTTTAATAACTGTACTCGTTGGAGCTTGCAAGCAACTGTTTTAAATTTGGCTATGAACGCCAAGTCAGTGTTGCCACGTGTTTGTTTTGCTAATCTGCTTGTGTTGTCTACCTGCTTCGCTCGGCAATTACACAGCAATATTGGGTACATACAGGATGGAAGGGAAGTAATTACATTCCTTCTAATATATGCTTCATAGAAGCATTTCAAACAAAAAAGTCTAATGGCATTTTCTTCTTCGATCAGCCGATATCGGAAAAATAAATGGTTTTTGATGCAAATTGGTTGCGTAATTTCACAAGAATGCACGAGGATAACAGTTACTTGTAAGATGCGTAGAGTAACTTATTTCTGACATAGCTTCGGTAGTAATTATGGGACATCACACAGGGTTTCAAATTAATCACTTAAAAGACATGAAGGAATACTCCGAGCTGCTCCTTCAGACGTGAAGTAATTCGACAACGTTGTGTTGGGGTTGGTCAGGGAATTGAACCGGCTTCTGTATGTAAACAGGTCGGGAGCTTTCACTTTTGTGTAATGTTTTGGGAGCTAATGCTTGTTATTGGTCTACACTCGTACAGTAAACACGGAAGCACAAGGCAGAGCATATTTTTGTTATCAAGACGCACCGTTAGGAAGGTTTTTTACGTCCTTAGCTGCGAAAACTGTCACCCATACAATGTGCAGTGTTGCCAGCTTGTTTTGACAAAACTAAAATATCTCCGTAGGAAATGGTCAGAGACAAAAACGTAAGATACAAAATATGTTCCAAATATCGAGATCTACCACTGGTTTAAATTAATGTAATGACTTCCCTTCCACCCGGTATGTTCTCTTATACTATAAACCTGTAGGGACGCGCCCTCGGTAGATTTCTGCTTGTGGCTCTTTGGCCACCCGTTGAGTATAATCATCTCATCCCTTCCACCCGGGGTCTGACGTATAAATTCCGAATCAGGCGTCATAAATGTGGAATCCCTTACAATATGCTTGTTTATCTGAATGCATTAATGTATAAATGAAGAGCAAATGCTTGATGCACAAAACGAAGGAGGTGGGGTAGTGACAAGGCCATTAAGAGATAAGGTTGTGCATCGCTGTGCTAGAAGAAAGCAGGTCTTGTAACACAAACCAGAATGCTGGAAGATCTCGTAACTCTGTGCTGAGCCCAAGTAGGTTTGATGATGAACATAAGAGAGACAAATCTCGCTGTTTAATGCAAATTTTGTCGTAGTGTTGGACGTTCACCTTTAATTACATGTACGTCTTCCCTCGGCTGCAGAACCTTGGGGAGCAATCGCGTTTAAGTGGGCCGTACTTCTTCCTTTCTGTTTTTCTCGTGGCAGATGCAATTTCCCGCACTTTACTGCACCGCCTAACTCTACTTTGCGTATAATGGTAACATTACTTCAGCTCCAAGGAAATGAAAAGAGTCCCCCAGGCCGAGCATAATGGCCAAAAGAGACATTTTATGGCACTAATATCTCTCCACACTTTCGTTATTTATGCATACTCCTTTCAGACTTCACGTAGGCGACCAGGTTTAATTCATACACTGGTGTATGTGCGTTTAATAGGAACCGTCTGACCACGACAACTACCAGCCCGCTTCACTGGGCGTTAATTCTAACCTATAAATCAATGATTAAACATTTAACCAAAAACTTGAATACAGAAAAATGTCACGTGTTGCACTCACATGACTTTCTCTATTCTTGTACTAACCATTCTTACAAAAAAAAATGAACAACGATGTTCCATTTCACGAAAGCTTTGTTTTCCGAAACTGACCAAATAAAAAGGAATATCTTCGAAATGGTTCACTGTAGAAAAAAAAAATTCGCACATAAATTGTGTGTTTTAGTAAGATCTACATTTTATATAGTAAGATTTGGTCTATCTCTTACGGTTTACAAGTTATTCAAAAGTCATCCAGGTTAAACAGAACTACATAGTGATATAGCCAGAAAATTCAAAATATACATTTTACTTGTCACAAAATATCTTAAACATGTCATTTAATCAAAATCCTTAGAGCCGTTTTCAAGAAAATAAAATTTTTCGAAAAATTTTCCATATAAACGGTAGTTTAGGGTGGATAAATTTTGTTCAAAATCTACGTGTCGCATCCTTGAAGGGCATTAAACGTAAAAACCAACTTAGGTTTTTAACCACCTTTTCCTTTTTCAGTTACGCTGTCCCACAGACTGACAGACGTACAAACACACGCAGAAATACGCAGACCACTTTCTAAAAATGCCTTTTTTGGATTCATGGGGCCTCAAAACATATATATCCGGTGAAATCTCGACATCGAAGTTTTGAGTGGAATACAATACTTAGCAATAACATAATTTTTGCAAATGTTTATCTTGGCGGACATGAAAAAGATCGAAGAATAAGTGTTTGTAAGAATAGTACAACAATAGAGGTTATGTGAGTACAATACATCAGATTTTTATGGGAAGTTAGTGTTCTTTTTAGCAGGAAACTCAGTATATTCAACCTAGCCAAGTAGGTCACGACGGCGTGATGATTTCACAACACCAGAGTTCCGTAAACATTAACAGAACTAATTAATATACGAATAGGAGGAACCTGGCAAAAATTGCCTAACCTCTTTCTGTGCAAAACTTGTATAGCCTGTCACCCATGAAATTTTGGGGATTATGCGGACGATAAATCCTCTTAGGGAGTAAAAACTGTTATAAGCCGAAGGTAATCTCTTGGCCCAGGCACTAGGCATGAGCCTTTCCGATGAAACTGGACCATGGTCGATAAGGGTTTACTCCTGGGAAATCGAAAGCTCGTGGTACATACAGACGACCGGAGTGAGGTATGTACTGGGAGACAGGACATTCTGTAATTATTCATTAGATTTTTCTTTCCTTTAGAAATAAAACCCGAAACACGACTGAATCCTGTCTCTGCTTTTCACTTTTTAAGGTAGACTAGTGTCAGCTTTAGTAATACGACATGTATAACGTTATACAGAGATACCCAAAAACATCCGAACAGACAGTGCCTGTCTGTGTGTCTGTCAGAGTGTGGACAGCATAACTCAAAAACGAAAAGTAGGTTAAAAACCAAAGTTCGTATTTAAGTTTAATGTATTTCAAGGATGCGACACGAAGATTTTCAAGAAAATAGCCTCACCCTAAACTACCCTTTACATGGAAAATGTTTCGAAAATTTTGATTTTCTTGAAAATGACTAACGATTTTGATTAAAATATATTTTTGAGATATTTTTATAAAAAATGAAATGCATATCTTGAATTTTCTATACCCCCTGTAGTCGCATTTACTCTGGACGACTTTTGCATAACTGGTAAACCATTAGAGATATACCAAATCATACTATACAAAAATGTATATCTTGCTAAAATACACAATTTATGTCGGAATAAATTTTCTTGTAGGGTGAACCATTTCGGAGGTATTCCTTGTTATGTGTGTGAGTTTCGGAAAACTTAAAACTTCCGTGAAATGAACATCGTTTTTAATTTTTTTATATGTTAAGTGTGCAAAGAGAACGGAATCTCAAAGCTTTAAAACATTTGACTATCGCACAAAGCCTACTGTATTCTAATATTCCCCTTGTACCTACAAGGAAATAAGCAATAAGATAATTTGTACAAATGTTTATCTTAACACGAAGATATAGGAATAAGAGTTTGTAAGAATGGTTAGTACAAGAGTAGAGAAAGTCATGTGAGTGTGAACTTTATTTACCATAAAGTTTAGTGTGCGAAGGCACCATTTTATTACTACTCGAAACAATGCAACTGTTGACGTTAGGAAAGGAATTTATCTCACTGGTTCAGAACCAGTATTAGTTGCAATACAAAGTTTAGCATTACATTAATAAGTAACTGTCGATAACAAAAGCAATGAAAATATGATAGGCAAAATTACCACACATCAGTTGTTTCGATTAAGCACTATTTGATCACATGTACAAGGCCTTAAACCAAGATGAACATAAGGAACACACTCAACTTCTTCGATTAAGATCATCTAACATTAACCAGACGACGACGACGACGCTATCTGGCAGGCTGAGATCAGCCCGAGGTGTGTCATACGTGTACCTGCCCTTTTAGGGCTTAACCACTTCATGACGGGATGTAGGATTTTGCAGGGTGGCGGGTGAAGTTTGAGGTAGTAGGTTTAAGGAGGCAGCAAGATTTTGCTCCTCAGCGGCTGCTTAATCAGTGTGCAACTTCCGTTGGGCACTGCTGGTGTAAAGGTCCAAATATGGAGGTTTATTTAATTTTGAATTTAGAATCCAAGCTTATCTTGGAGGACTGTGATGTATTCAGCTTTCGCTGTTGAAGGGATGTCTCCTTCGTTACCGGGGATGCCCGCAAGCCATGCGGGGAACCCGGTGTCCCACACGCGTGCGTTCAGTGGGGTTGTAGTCCCCAAGAGACCTAATCAGGGCACTCCTATGTTGAGGAATTTGGTCGTAAAATTTTGTTGCCCGGCGCCTAATTTCGTCCTCCACATACGGAAGAGACGAGGCTTCGTGGAGTAGTCTCGAAGGGAACCCGCGGCATACAGAATAGATTATATTAACCAGACCTGGCATAATGGCTTCTGTAATGAGCGAATTGGCTCCACGGTAACGTATGAGGCTCAGATTCGGGATGTTCCGGGTTCAAATCCAGTGTATCCAGCACTCTGACTGGGATTTTTCTCAGCTGCCAGGGTAAATACAAAATTGAGTCTTAAACACCACTATCCAAAGTTCCACCTTAAGTCTAAAACAATAGTAAAACTGAAAAATAGATAGTAATAAGGAGTGCTGTGCCATCTATCCGTATACATTGTAAGCAGGTAGAATGGATAGCACCCTAATGCCATCTGGCGTCACAGACTCTGCATTCTGTGGACTCGTGAAGAAGCAGGTTGGTATGCTGGCGTATTTGTCTCAGGAGTTTAGCTATGTTTATCTTGACTAACACGAAGATACAGTAATAAGAGTTGGTAAGAATGGTTAGTACAAGAGTAGAGAAAGTCATGTGAGTGCTACACAACATATTCTTCATTCTCAGGGTCTCTTAGCAGACTGCATTATTTGCATCGATGGAGACATATGCTATGTTTAAAATGGTTGGAAGTTTGAGACTCATTATAATTTCCCAGTTGAGTGAAATGGCTGCTTGGTCTTGACGATTGTTCCACGTGGATATCATTAATCACTGTTTCCCCTCTGCAACGCACTTCCTATCTCGCTTTCGGGCTCTTCGTCTACCCTTAGGTGGAGAAATTATCTCTAACTCAGTAAAACACTGCATACTTTATCTCGTGTTGCCTCCTCACATATATTTCGCTAAGCTTGGAGACACCCTAATTTATTCCCACAAAATCTCATTGAAAATTAATGGCTTCCTTTAGTTTTTCAACTCATGAAATTCGAAGAAACCTCCGGTGTAGGTGGCAAAATATGGTGTAAAAACTGATTTTCCGTTGCATGAAATGATAAACTTAGTTTTGCTTAAAAAGGAAAAGATAAGACAGTAAAGAAACTTTAAAAAAATAATTTTTAGAAAAAAGGTCCGTGTGTGTGTGTGTATGTGTGTGTGTGTGTGTGTGTATGCGTGTGTGTGTGTTTCTAAACGGTATAACTCAAAAGCGAAAGCCCGGTTAAAAGCCAAAGTTAGTATTTAAGTTTAACATCCTTTAAGGGTGTAACACGAAGATTTTGAAGAAAATAGCCCCACTCTAAACTACCCTTTACATGGAAAAATTTTCGAACATTTTTATTTTCTTGAAAATGGCTCTAACGATTTTGATTAAAATGTCATATATTTGAGATACTTTTATGACAAATGAAATGTATATCTTGAATTTTCTGGCTATAGCCCCTGTAGTCGTATTTACTCTGGACGACTTTTGCATAACTGGTAAACCGTTAGAGATAGACCAAATCCTACTGTACAAAAAATATAGATCTTACTAAAATGCACCATTTATGTCTCAATAAATTTTCTTTTAGGGTGAACCATTTCGGAGATATTCCTTCTAATGTGTGTGAGTTTTGGAAAACAAAACTTCGTGAAATGGAACATCGTTGTTCATTTTTTTTAGGTTTAGCGTGCAAAGAGAACGGAATCTCAAAGCTTTAAAATATTTGACTATCGCATAAAGCCTACTGTATTCTAATATTCCCCTTGCACCTACAAGGAAATAAGCAATAAGATAATTTGTACAAATGTTTATCTCAACTAACATGAAGAAGATATATGAATAAGAGTTTGTAAGAATGGTTAGTACAAGAGTAGAGAAAGTTATATGAGTAACACATCAGCTTTTTAATGAATTATTTTCTGAATCCATAATTTGGGTATCAACATACATAAAAATTGGTTTTATAAACTCTTTCTAGTTCTAGAATCGAGCAGTTTGAGGTAATTATGTTTATTTATGGTGTCCCTAATAATTCTGAAGCACCACTTTGTATTTATTTATAATATTTGGTAGAAATGTTAGGTTCCCCGCGAACTTTTGACCTAAGCAGTTATCTCACCTCTTGCCATGGAACCATCTCGTAAAGAAAACGTAGCAAGGATGTGGAATCGGTAAGGCTAACAGGCGGCAAGGGATACTGGCGCCACCACCATTAAATTTACATGACTTGCCCCGGCTGTGGGACATGTTTATGTTGGAGGTAGCGGAATATTTGATTAAGGCCGAGCAAACATCCCGGCTAAAACTTTCTACAAACCGAGATGCAGTAAATGGAATACGTGACTCTGGATTATCATCTCCATGCAATAATATACAACATAAAGATAATAACAACACAAGACTTGAAATGCAGCACCAGGCAAAACTACTTCTTCAAAAATATTTATCTTCTGCATGCCAGAGATAAAATTTGAGATACTTGTGGTTTAGTACAGATTAAATTTTTCTTTATGCATAAATTCTTAGGATAAATGTATACTAGTTGAAATTGCCTGGCGTTGTGTTTCTTTGGAGACAATTAAAATATTAGGATACCATAAAGAACACAAAAACACTGGGAACACATTAAGCAAAAACACTGATGAACAAACCCGTATGCAACAGGAAGAAAAACAAGTAGACAAAGCTGTGTGAATGTAACACGTTGCATTTCTTTTTCAGTCATATAGAAATGTATATAAATTCTATGTTGAAAGGCGAGTAGAAAAATCAGCTCTTTCAGCTGTGCAGTAACGGACAACGTTGCGTTGAGCTACCTAGTAATATTCATTACATCTCACTCTATAAAATAAGGACGTAACTGGACGTTTAATAGATCGCACGCCACTGGAGAGAAAAAAATCGTATTATGGGGAGAGAAGAATGGGTCATGAACTGTTATGAGCTCTTTAATCAGACCAAATGGTTGGCTACAGCTAATCACTGGCCTGTAATTAACGTTTTCAGAACGCAATTGCACGAGACAATAGAGATGCATGCTTCCGCGTTTCTATTCGCTACAATGCAAATTGAAACGTTATTGCTGAATCCGTCCGTACGTCCTACTGCCTTCGTAAACGGGATATTATGCAGCACAATTGTGGACATGCAACATAATTCTGTCACATTTCTGGTCCACAAAAGCTCTCGTATCTGCCAGCTTTTTGCCCGTTGCGATATAAATACGGATTCGAAAGTTTTCTTTTTGAATTCTTGGAGTGGACAGACTGGTAATCCCATCTTTAATGACTGGGGAATAACAAGTTTGTTACGCAGTAACTTTTAGAATTATTTGACCTATAATTTGCTTCCACGTCACTCTAACAACGCTTCTCTTGTCCACTGATGTCCAAATACTGTTCTGTGTCCATCTTCGTCTAGGTCTTCCTACGTTTCTCTTCCCCTGTCTCGTACCCCACACTTGTCCATCTTGACTGGTTCATCCAGACTACGTGTCCCCCCAGCTCCATTTGGTTTTCCTTCTGTTGTGGCTGTATTCTCCATGACGCTTCTTTTACTCAACATCTATTCTGGATCCTGTCTCTACAAGTTACGCCCAGTAATTTTCTCTCCATTTTTCGCTACACGTGTGTATCTTCTTTACTTGATGTCTGGTATCCATATGAGAGTACTGCAATGACGCACAATTTTCCTAATGCCAGTCTATTCTTAATATTTCAGTTTTTGCTGTCCCCTTTAAACTGATTGTTTGACCCAAGTAAACATATTCATTACAACACAGTATTATTCTTCCTTCTGGCAATTCATTTATCATAACTTTTGTTTTGATTGTATTCGTTATTAAACCCACTTTTCCCTCTCTCTGTTTAGTTCCGTTATCATTACTTGTAGTTTTTGTGAATAATACTATATTATCTGGAAATCTTAGATTTGTAAGTTTTTTCGCATTTATGTTAATGTCATATCCTTTTCTGTTCCATCATATTTTCCTAAATATAATCTATAGAAACAAAATAAATTATTTCGGCGAGATTGGAAAAACAAACAAAGGAATTCAACCAACTTCAATACAATAGAGTAATAGAAGCTATAAAAACAATAGGCCTACACACAAAGTATATAAAAATATTAGGAAAAATCTACAATCTATCTGCTTACACTATGTGTGGATAGATGGCACAGCATTCACTATTACCATCTATTTTCATTTATACTATTATTTTAGACTTAAGATGGAACTTTGGATCATTGACCTCATGGTATTAAATATCTAATCCAGTAATTTACCTTAGTGACTGAAGGAAACAACGAAAAAATATCATACCGCAGGATCTGAGTCCGGGACCTCCCGAATACGAAGGACGTATTTTATGTAAGAAGAGATATAAATAAGTCTACCGTCACAAATCATATTTCGTCAAGTTATAACTCTCTCGCACCGGTCTCGTTAGTACAATAATGAAAATGGATGTGGCCAGCCGTAAACATTTAGATTGTAAATCTCCCTTATACACGCACTTTCGGGATCTTTAATTAGCATTAATAATACGTATGATTTGTGTCACAGCGCCACAACTGTTATTTCGTACAATTCCTATATGCAGGTGTTTTTACTGAGGCCTCGAAGGACAACTTCTTTATATTGTGATAAAATGACAAGTCCAGTCTATAGTGCTGCCGAAATAAGCAACTGACTTGAAAGACACGAACGCTCCTAGCCTGACCGAAGCACTCCGAGGAAGCAAAGAAACTAGATCCAGAGGTGTTTAATGTTATTGCTGTTTAAAATCTGTTCGCAATTATGATTAATGTTTCTCTTGTAACATACTACTCTTATAAGTTTTATCTGAGAACAAGGAAAGCCCCACTGACTAAGAATTGAGTCGTTTTGAATTGTGAACTCGTGAACTGATTCTGCCAGTCGGCCAGTAAGGAATATGGTGGCTAACTTATGAGTTGCGGTAACATAACCACCTAAAAATTAGTGCTGAGAGTTACAGAAAACACACTAAGGGAAAGTTTTTAAGAAGTGGTGAAAAACAAATCATGTTAAATGTGTTTCACAAACTAATGGAGTACCATCCGTGTGCACTTGTGAGTGATTTAGTAAGCTTAACCTCAGAATATACCGGTTTATCAGAAAGCAGCGTTGTGCATGTTCGCAAGGAGTTCAAAGAAACTGGCTGTGTTACAGTTCCCTCCGTTTACGAAGAGAAAGAAGCTTAAAACAGTGTTAGAAAAAGTAGACGATTTTGTGAAGGATGCAATTCTCGAAAACACTTTGACTTGCCGCGCTCATTGTCCCATGTTTTCAAACAGTCGCGCGAGTTAGCCTGACTTTAAGTGCCCTTGATACACACCGCGACTGGTATGTGGTGTCAGGTAGCTCGACCCCGGCCGTGCTTTGTTGTCCGTACTCTGTAAATTATTTCAAAACAGGTTCCAATTTATGAAAATGGTTGCTCCTTAGACCATTTTAAGATTCATCACTGGATAATATATGATACGGCTTCCTTCGCAATACTTTTACAGAGACATCATATATCAAACTAATGCAAGATGCCAATTAGGAGCAGAAAATGGGAACTAAATAAGAAGGAATTGAGAACAATCAATCTCGGGCTCAGCTACTCGGGAAACCAACAAATTCATAAAATTAAAGGCGCGATGTGGTTTATGAGGAAGTGTGATCGCAGTTAAGGGATGTGTTCGATCAGTAACTGTCACAGGAAACCTCGTTTGTCATAATGAATCACAACCCACTCTTGTCTCTCATTATTCATCCGGATTATTGGAAGAAATGACGAATCGCCGTTATCTCACGCCGACATTCATCTAACCGTATTTTATTTGGAGAACACCAGCAGCGTCACCATCATCTCTTAGTCCTTAAGAAATTGCACACCCACCTCAATGTCTTAAAGAATAATGAAGTACTAAATCTTCTTCTTCTGCTGTCTTTAAAGCTTATTTCAAACCAAAAACTTCTTCCTTGTTGTTTGTGTAAGTTTTGGACAATTTATACTTCTGTCAAATGGAACATCGCTATTCATTTTTATATGTTCATCGTGCAAAGAAAGTGGAGTCTGAAAGCTTTAAATTTGACTATCGTTCAATCGTTCATTGTATTCCCATATTCATTACCCAGTGCCAATAACTTATGAAATTTAATTACCGTTTCTTTTCTTACTTTATTTCTCAGACTTCTCTGTGTAGTATAGATGCGCTTTAATGGACCATATTAATGTGTACCTGTTCATTAAACTGGAAATTTCCACCAATCAGAACAAACCGCAACTATCGAAAATTTGAGCTTCCTAGAAGCAATAGCTTTGGACAAAATGGTATCTGCATATAGAAAAATATAAGGTACGAGAAAATGAAGGCAAATAAGAAAGGGTGTATTATTTAAATGATTTTTTAATAAGTATAAAATGTATAAAAGTCCTATACTGCATATCAACCGATGCGGAAAAGAATGTATATTTCAATAATGAAAATAAAACACTCGATTTGTCTAACCTCAGAGGCTACAATGTGTCCTTAAGGTGAAACAAAATAAATGGCCATTCATTAGAAGCAGAATTTCATGAGCTCCAATCGCAGCCAGTACAGCCAGACGTGCCTGCGGTAAAGGACGGGGAGGGCCCATGTAAAATAAACGGTGTGATAATACTCGTAGTTGATGACAGTATTACATCTGACTTCGATTGCGTGGATTTTTCTTTTTGTTATAATAAGTATTAAAAACAAAAAACATAAAGGAGTACTGAAATAAATTAATATATTAGAAATAAAAGTACTTTAACTAACCCAATGTTATGCAATGGCAGCATTATGCATTAGAGGGTTAAGTTGAAATTATCTGTTGTGTTTACTTGTTTAATTATAGATATTATTTATACACTTTTGTCGTCAAGAGAGAACCATTATAAACCCAGAGGGTGTAGTCAGAGAACTTTGGAAAGATGTAGGGGATTTACAGAGCTATGTACCGCCAGAGAGAGAGAGAGAGAGAGAGAGAGAGACGAAACTTTGTCCGCGAACTCTTTGGCAACGTGTGTACATGTAGAAATTAATTACCCTAGAAACTCCGGTATCCCCAGTGGCTGGGGGCGGTTCTGGAGACTCCGGGGAGATCAACCGAGCACAGGCAATGTTTAGGCAAGTTAATCACTTACATATATTCACGTTCACTATACAAACGCCTCGATTAAAGCAGAACATTAGAACAAGTTCCGATACTATCGACATTATTCAACTTTCTACTCTTAAGCCCTTCAGTTCAATCTAACTTCTTATATTGTCAATTCTTCTGGCGATGGACTTGTGAATTTTCCCAGACCTTACGATCCTTTGATTTAAGTTTCCTTTCACTTCACAAATCACAACAGTTTTCCTGTTGCCCACCTGAAGTCCCACATTCCGGTTTTTGGGTCCATTGGAACGCATTGTTAAAGTCACAAAATATTCTGATTCAGAAATTGTGTTAAGAATTTAAGGGGGCTAATAATGATCTATTTGAAGTGAATTGCCAACAGTTGAGGTTGAAGAATTGCATAGTATCTGAAGCTTATCACATGGAA
Source organism: Tenodera sinensis (assembly GCA_030765045.1). Taxonomy (NCBI): domain Eukaryota; kingdom Metazoa; phylum Arthropoda; class Insecta; order Mantodea; family Mantidae; genus Tenodera; species Tenodera sinensis. The sequence continues at coordinate 19,143,860 of CM060974.1, read as the reverse complement.
TTGTAAGTACTGAATTATATTTGCTGATCCCGGTTTTTCGGTTTAAGTTAAGATTCTTTGCTGACTCTATATACACAAACACGGTCTTTAAGTGCTGCAGCGGCCTATAATCGATCTCATTACCTAACCTAAGTAATTTTCTGTATCTGTCCTCGTGACAAACAACGTTATATATTGTTTTCAACATACCGAAATTATTCACCAATCTCCCCATTATTCTTTTATAAGTCTTATCCATGAATAATTGCGGTATGAGAGGCATTCACTTGAAAGTCTGGCATTAAACTTGATGCTCCACAAAGAAATAATTATTTATTGTCCTTCCATGTCATCTGGATAAACTACCCCTGTTGGAGAATTCAATATGTAGAAGAGCAGTAGAAAAAAATGCTTTTAACGCAGAATTTCCCCCCATGTCAAACAGCTGTTAGTGATTCTCATAGCTCTGTCGGCTACAGAAGAAAAAAATCTGAACTACCAACTATATTATTTGTTTGTTTTATGTTTCCTGTTGACTGTCGAGGCAGCCAAGAGGAAGACAGATGTTTCTGAGTTAGAGAGTTGTAATTCCAGATAAGGTCCATTTACTCAGCATCTGATACAACACATTGAGGAAGTTAAGTTGGTACTGGTCCACGGCCATAAAGAGGCATTAGACTGTTCGTTTCCTTGGGGAGAGTGTGGCTTAGAGGAGTGAACCAATATAGCGGTCGTTCGGTCGGTCTATTCCGGTAGAGGATTAGGATCGCTGACGCACAGAGGAAACGGACTGGAAGGATTATGTGCATCAACACTTCACATTTATACTCTTGGCCACTGCTTCACGTCGTCGTGGCACTAGCTTTCTCTTAACTCAGCCCATTTCCTCCGCGTCAAGATCCACATTCGTTATTCGTCTGTCTGCTACTATTTACCATTTCTGCAAAACCATCCATTCTCAGTTATGAATTACAAGCGGCCATGGAATCGCAAATTTGCGTCCGTCACTAGATACTGACTGTCTGGTTGCTTCTAAACGTCACAGATACCAGCTGATTCACCCTAAAGCTAAAACAGGAGGTGGGGTTCTAGTCGCTAATTACGTAAGCGTCTCCAAAGAGACAAGGCCATATATTCCGTTTAAGTCCACCTTGCTATATTTCCTCCTAATGGCTACGTTTTTATTTGTTGAACAAAATGAAACCATTTAGAACGTTAAATAATTTTTACTCTTGCTGGTTTTCAATTGCGAGCGTTTAAAGCCGCACTTCCATTTCCTAAAGTGCCAGAGATGATAAAAGGAAAACACTTCTGTGTGCGAGAAAATGGGCCTCGTCTATAGACGGGGTAAATGGTCCTTAAATCCACATTAGCGGCTACAAACGCTTTGATTCGGATATAAGTGTATGACAAACGTTCAATGACTTTCTCTACTCTTGTACTAACCATTCTTACAAACTCTTATTCCTATATCTTCTTCATGTTAGTTGAGATAAACATTTGTACAAATTATATTATTGCTTATTTCCTTGTAGGTACAAGGGGAATATGGGAATACAGTAGGCTTTGTGCGATAGTCAAATGTTTTAAAGCTTTGAGATCCCGTTCTCTTTGCACACTTAACATATAAAAAAATGAACAACGATGTTCCATTTCACGAAAGTTTTAACTTTTCCGAAACTCACACGCATAACAAGGAATATCTCTGAAATGGTTCACCCTACAAGAAAATTTATTGAGACATAAATTGTGTGTTTTAGCGAGATCTACATTTTTTGTATAGTATACATTTTCTAGCTATAGATGTTGACCACATCCCACCTTTCAGTGCTGCACCCCACCAATGACGCCTTTAGTGGCAGAGGTAGGGCACGCAGTGGCTGGGCGGCAAGCCTTGGCCCTTCATGGACTGTTGTACTAGGGTTTACTTTTTTTAACGGTTCTTTATTGGACAATAATTATATTAATTGTTGCAGTTAGGTATATAGAATACCTGGTTAACGTATGGCCGAAGTGGTACCTTCCACCCTGTATATCGGGGCTTTACTGTATATGAAGTCTGTAAGTAACCGATTTCCAATTTCTGGTGCACTTACAGTCTTTGGCGTGACAAATCACGAAATTTAAATTTCAATAATACTTGACCCGAAAAATTCTTTCAAAGTCTGATCTCCGTTGCACCACGTGTTCACGAAGGGTCAAAACAATTTTATAATGCCTCTGATTGACAGTCTGATCTTGACGCATCCAATATCGAAAAAGCAATCAACATTGCTAGGGGATTGGGGGGGGGGGTTCTTCCAATACATGGATTGTCGCTTAGCGGGGGCGTAGCTAGGGCTGGTGCACCCCACTGTCGGGGACGACCTCTATAAATATTGGATTCCTGTTCAAAAGTATTTTAAAAGGTTCTCTGGCAAATTGCACTTCAACCGAATAGTTAATTAAGGCCTCGCGCGCTTGTTGTGTGTACGTGAAAGTGGCAATAGGCGGCAGGAACAAAAGGGACTTTTCTAGCGTCTTCTTGAGAGTTATAGCTACGTCATTTCCGGCGTGTGTGTGGAGTCGAGAAAGGTTGGTGTGACGTCATCCCCAGTATAAAATAACATGAGAGAGCAACAGTGTCAGTCAGTTCGTTTAGTTTTAGAGTTAGAACTACGGTAATAAGTCCTATATTTTTGTATTGATAGATATGGATTGTTTGTAGAAGAGTGAGTAGAGAAAGAGATGTGAATGTGTCACCTAACAGTGAGTAGAAAAAACTGTGTGAGTGTAGTACGTAGAATTTCTATTTCAAACATAGAAACTTTTTTTTCCCTTTCAGACTGCTCCCTTTTGAATCCCATAGAATATCTATGATTTGACTATCGCACAAAGTCTACTGTGTTCTAATATTCCCCTTGCAGCTACAAGGAAATAAGCAATAAGATAATTTATACAAATGTTTATCTCAACTAACACGAAGAAGATATAGGAATAAGAGTTTGTAAGAATGGTTAGTACAAGAGTAGAGAAAGTCATGTGAGTGTAATACGTCAGATGTTTTAATGTAAGTTGACACTTCCCTGGTGAGTTTAGGATTTGCCGTGGTCCTACAATGAGGGTTTTTAGCCTCGCTCCTCGTCTTGCGTCTGTGCCAACTCTGCTGGTTCCAACAAGCATGTAATTATGTCATCGTGTTTCGGTTCCCTTGTTATTCGACAGTAGTACCAACATTCCGGACAGACAAGTCATATCCTTGTGTTTTGTTCCCCATCTATGTTGTACTTCTTCTAGCACATCAATAACAATGCTTCACGCCACCTAAGAATGCCTCGAAGTTCCTATGAACCAGTCCTTTTCCGCCGATAAAGCTATGAGATTTCTTTCCCTGGGTATGCGTTAGTTGTGTTTTAAGGATGACACTAATTCTAATGACGTCTTTTAATAAAATTTCAGTCCTTTCAATATTTTCACTGTAGCATTGCCGACCAAAGTACGTCTGTTATAATATAATTCACCAGTCAAGTAAAACTACACCCACAATTATACACCAAAAATGTATTTTACGATTGTGACTTTGTGTGTTCGAAATATGATCGGGCAAACTAACCTATAACTCAGTCAGCACTCAGCCCGTGAACTTCAAGGCCAAATAAAATTTGATTGTTGCAGTAACGAAAGCCTGTATTTCCAGAGCAAATTTTATCTAATGTATTTTTCTCTCAAGTTTAGAAGTTCAGCCAGAAATTAACATTGAAATTCTATGTTAAACTCTCTTTTCAAGCAGGCTACGCTGCAAGTTGGCATGCGTGCCGGCATACCGCGGTGTTAAGAAGGGGATACGACATACCGGTGACACCACTGGAAACAAGTGAAGTGTTTTTGAGTTGAAAGACAGTGACTTCAGATTACTCATGTGTTACATACGATTATTATATTACGATTAAAGATAAGTTATTTTTACTCGACTGGGGAAATTTTAAAAAGAATTGCAGTTGAATAAAAACACTTGACACACGTGTATTGCGTGCAATTTTTGGGAGATAATTAGTAATTTAATATGGTGTATGAATGAAATGTTAAGTACCAACCTTGAAACACAATATTCACCTTTCCATGGTGTCTTGATGGTTGAACTTAACAACTGTCTTCGGTTTCAGAATCAACATGTCAAGTTAGCCGCAATGATTATTACTGATTTAAGCACGGCCTACTCTGTTTATCCCGAGGAACGTGTATTACGGTTCAGTCACTCTTTGCATATCTTCAATCGCCATTATAACGAAAGTTGGACTGATTCCAGCATTTTATTCCATGTAGCGTGACATTACAAAGCTTCAAACGTCTTTAATCAAATCGCGTAGGTAACAGGCAACGACACTAACAGAGCTCTGTTTATATTAGAGATGCGCACGCGACCTTCTTTTTTCCCCCACCTCATCAGAACTACCACAATGTGCTGACGGCATAGAGCGGTGTTGCCAAACATCCTTTTTGTGTGAAAATATGAATATAGAGAAAACCTCTAAACATTTTAACCATCTCAGTGATAGATATCTATACTTTTATTTGGGTGGATAAATTACCTTCCACCCTGTATACTCCTAGAGCTGCTGTTCCAACAAACAAGACCAAAGCCACCTGAACGCTCACTCCCCTACTTCATTCGACCGAGAGGAAATAATCGCTCGAGGAAGGGAGTGACATTTTACCCAAGTACCAAATGAGCGGAACTAAATCGAGTTGACTGGAAGAAAAGCAGGAACATCAATAGAACCCAACAGGCATATAGCGGATTAATTTAGTGCTGATAAAAAGAAGGAAGAATATCTCTCAGATAGTGTATGGTTTATGCACACAACAATCAAGAAACATTGAAGGACAGAATACTTATTCATTTGCAAAGAATTATTGTGGTGAGTTGGAGGTATAAAGAAAAACTAACTTTTCTTTCTTTCCTTCAAAGATTTAAATGCATAACGTACTTCACTTGTTTCGTCAACAAAAACTTGAATCTAGGAAAAAGAAATACCAACTTAGAAAACAAAAAGCAGCTAAGCTCTATAAAAACATACCAATTCGCTACATTTATAGTGGTAAATTATCTAACATTGCTCTTTGAATCGCGATACTAAGGATATAAGACAGTTTGCATCACATCCAGTCCACTTTATAGGTTAGTTTCTTTTGAGTTTGTATTCTGAGCTTATTAAAGGAGAACTTAATATTCTTTAAACGCAACAGCAAATTTAATTTAAGCAGATACGTAATAGTAATTTTTGGGATGATAGAATATATTCATAAATATGTACTGCTTACAAATTACAGCTAGGCAATAATATACGTACATTACCGAACATACAGCTTCTGTACGAGTCGGCCACCCAACCTACTGCTATGTATCTTTACGATACGGTACGAGCCTTTAATTATTCTTGGCAACCAACCTATGGAATGAAATCATTCCTAAAGAAGCCGACTCTGGTAGCTGTGGTATTTGCTGCTCCGCCGCGCAGAGTCACCAGTTTGAGTCCCGGTTGTTCGTGTGTGCAAAATAAGGATCAAAAAGACAAAAAAAAAATACAGGACAGCACAGAAAAATAAAATAAAGCGGGTAAACAAGGAAAACAACGTTAAATGAATCCTCATCATACTAAAGGATGATTAAAGCTATGTGAAATTTTTCGTCAGAAAATGCGTCTTCTTGGGAAAATAAATAAATTTAAGGGGACACTCTAGTATCAAAATGACCAAAAATCAGATTTTTTCAGAAAACGTTTTTTGAAGGAATGTTATCTTCAACATGTCCAGAATATGGCCATTAAATATTATGTCTCAATCTACCTGGAAATTGGTGTATTTCAAATTTATTTAGACCCTTGCAACATTTCCAGTAAGTGTGTTCCAAAACTTAAAACAGCTTTTTCTCCATATAACAATTTTTGTGCTTTGGGGTAAACTTTTTTGCAGTAAATGTTGATGGATAAAGTTGAAATTTTCAGGATATGTAGAATATAACTTGTTAAAGAAAACTGTGCATTGGTTTGTTGATCACACTCCTATATAAAAGCATATTCATTTCTTTCCCTTGATAATTATTAGTAATATTTCTTCTTATTCTATTCTAAATAAAAAAAAATCATATTTCTAATAAATATTAATATTTTGGAAAAGTAATGCACAGTTTTATTACATAGGCATAGAAAAACTAGCATACCAAATTTCAGACCTCTAATTTAATTTTAAACTGCAAAAAGTATACCTTTTATTACTATTCAATTCTTTCTAAAAGCATAATAAACAGTTTTAGTTCAAAAACTGTTTAATATAGAGTAGTGAAACTTACACCAACAGTATATCATTGCAAGTGCAATTTAATTTAAAATTCTCATTAAAATTGGTTAATTAGGGAAGAAAGTTCATTTGGTACCAGAGTGTCGCCTTAAGTAAGCACGATTAAATGTACGATCATTTTTCAATATGTTTGAGCCCTCTGAGCCCATTGCACGATGCTCGAGTGTGGCAACTGTTTTCCTTGCAGTTAGTTTCCCTGAAACTCTTGATAGCGTCTTCGAAGCATTAGCCGATATTCCTTTGTGAAACATGTCTCCCAATATTTACTTGAGATTTCCAATATATTACCATGTTGAAAGGCTTCTTCTTATACCTTGCGCACGTCAGTAACAGTAATTCCAATATCTTGCCGATATTGAACCATTCACTGCAATACCAGCAGACGATAAACCTCCTGCACCCCATTTCAGTTACTTTTTATAGTGTATAGCACAAATTTACATTATATAATTTAATTTTTCATTTATACAATACTATCATTATAAACAGCTTCATACTATATGTTAAGTATCGTGCATAATTGGCTAATTATGAAACGCGTTGGTACCGAAATTATAGACACGTGAAAAAAGGGGGTAGCCTCGCGAATTTAAAAAGCTAAATAGTTTTGTGACGTCATTTTAGTGCAGAGCAAGAGAATTAGTGTCAGCCTTTACACACGCATACCCAGGGAAAGAAATCTCATAGCTTAATCGGCGACAAAGAACTGAATCAAAGGGAAAAGTTCAAGCGACAAACAAAAGCATAATACACAAAAATATACCCCTCGAATAAACACACAATTTATTTTAATATTTGTTGTTGCATAAGCCATTTCCGAGCTATTTACCAATAACCGTTCGAATTGTTCAGTGGCTTGACATTCTTTTCAAACTGAATCGATATTTATTTAGCTCTCACAGAAAAACTGGAATTTTAAGACCAACATGTAGCCAATCCCTTTGTGTTTGCAAGGAAAAATTGCATGTGTCTATTTCCGCACGACTTTATCTAGTTTAAATGTAGAACAATATTTCATAAGAATGATTGGTATATTCACTAATAAACAATAGAGGCTTTGAAAAAGTCACTCCAAATGTTTCTATCTTGAATAGTTCTACAAGTTTATTAGATTAAGCAAGTCTACCGTTGTTACTGATTTCGTTAACAGAGATGAAAGTGAAAGAGCAGTAGAAACAAACAGAACAAAAGAGTAGCGGAAAGAAAGAGGACAGAAGAGCAGGGGTGAAGCTGCGGATTCGGGCAATTGTTACAAATATTACCAATAATTCTGTGCTATAACTGTTATACAGTTCACAAAAATTCCTTCTTTATTAGGAGCGGTTATTGTAAAATTAAAAAATTGTAACTGTTATCCAATTACATCATACGTGAAATAAAACCACGTGAAATAACGGAAAACCAATGGGGTCAATTCCTCCGGGAAATTGGATTTGTAACTTCAGCGGGGCGAATCGATGCTTAACGTACAACGCATTGTTTTATAAAGGAGAAAATGGAAAATGCCGCTCCGGTGAACATAACAGAAGGATCTCCCACTCCCACACTTTTACCAGCGAGGAAATACCAGCATTTGATTATTCTTTACTTTACGTCCCTCAAAAAAGGACATAGTTGCGATATTAAATCCTATAAACCGCCATAAATATGACCGAAACATAAAAAATCTGATGCGTTGCACTCGCATGACTTTCTCTACTCTTGTACTAACCATTTTTATAAACTCTTATTCCTATATCTTCTTCGTGTTAGTTGAGATAAACATTTGTACATATTATCTTACTGCTTATTTCCTTGAGCGATAGTCAAATATTTGAAAGCTTTGAGATTCCGTTCTCTTTGCACACTTAACATATAATAAAATGAACAACAATGATCCTTTTCACGAAAGTTTTAAGTTTTCCGAAACTCACACACATAACAAGGAATATCTCCGAAATGGTTCACCCTACAAGAAAATTTATTTGGACATAAATTGTGTATTTTAGCAAGATGTACATTTTTGGTGTAGTATGAGTTGGTGTATCTCTAACGGTTTACCAGTTATGCAAAAGTCGTCCAGAGTAAATACGACTACAGGGGCTATAGCCAGAAAATTCAAGATATACATTTCATTTGTCATCAAACTATCTCAAACATATGACATTTTAATCAAAATCGTTAGAGCCATTTTAAAGAAAATCAAAATTTTTGAAAAATTTTCCATGTAAAGGGTAGTTTAGGATGGGACTATTTTCTTCAAAATCTTCGTGTCGCATCGTTGAAAGATATTAAACTTAAATACCAACTTTGGTTTTTGAGCGACTTTTCGTTTTTGATTTTTTTTTTTTTTTTTTTTTTTTTTTGTAGAAAAAACCATTTTGTAGTTTTTCCTTGTTATTTGTGTGAGTTTTGGAAACCGAACTTTCGTCCAAAGGACTATCGCACAATATTCTTATATTTTCTTTGCAACTACAAGGAAATAAGCAAAAAGATAATTTCGTTGTAACAATACTTTGATGATAAAAGGGAGTAGTTAATGAAATTAATTTTGTACTGGAGTCTAGTAAAGGAATCTTGCAACGTAGGATAAGCTAGCTAATAAAACATAATCCGCTGCAATCCGGAAGTAGGTATAAGTGGCATAGTGTTGGTGAGGTGTGATTTAGCACTGAACAAACACCATTACGAGAGTAGGGTTACGTAAATCAAATACACCATCCCTAAATTACAATGTATGTATACACAAAACAACAACACATTCGCATGAGTATGTTTGTTTTGTTTTATGTTGCAGGAAAAGCTAAACCAATCACCAGAACGCTCTGGGTTATTTCGTTAGCTCATCAATATTTCTGCATTTGCCTCGGGTCTGGTCTGGCTTTGCTGCAGTAGGTGGGCACATAATATTAAAATCCTAGCCAGTTTTTAGCAGCGGACGGCCGCGCGACTCTGCGATCAAGAGCCTATGACTATTTCACTTTAAAGCAGCACTTTGGGATCTAACAAGATCCAAAAATTCCAGCCTGCGTGCTCTTGTGATTAGTACACAAGTTTCCAAACTGAGAAGTCGCGGGTTCGAAGTGTGTGTGTGTGTGTCAGACTGGACAGCATAACTCAAAAACGAAAAGTAGTTTAAAAACCAAACTTGGTATTTAAGTTTAATGTCTTTCAAGGATGCGACACGAAGATTTTGAAGAAAATAGCCTCACCCTAAAATACCCTTTACATAGAAACTTTTTCGAATATTTTGATTTTCTTGAAAATGGCTCTAACGATTTTAATTAAAATGTCATATGTTTGAGATATTTTTATGACAAATAAAATGTATATCTTGCATTTTCTGGCTATAGCACATGTAGTCGTATTTACTCTGGACGACTTTTGCATAACTGGTAAACCGTTAGAGATAGACCAAATCATACTATACAAAAAATGTAGATCTTGCTAAAATACACAATTTATGTCTGAATAAATTTTCTTCTAGGGTGAACCATTTCGGAGACATTCCTTGTTGTGTGTGTGTGAGTTTCGGAAAACTTAAAACATTCTTGAAATGGATCATCCTTGTTCATTTTTATATGTTAAGCGTGCAAAGAGAACGGAATCGTAAAGCTTTAAAAGATTTGACTATCGCTCAAATATTCTAACATTCCCCTTGCACCTTGCAAGTTGTAGGAATAAATCGTTATACCACAGGCAACGCCGGGTATTTCAGATAGTTAAATATACAATTGACCTTAATGGTGTGGCTATAACTGTCAAATAAAAATCATCAGCGCGCGCCTTCCAGGTTATCTCTCGTTACAGCCTATAAAATACGAGAGACTGAACCGAAATGGGATGTATAAACCGGTAGGAGTCATTTCTCTTGAAGATGGTAGGTTAATGGAGTCGTTAGAGGAGTGAAGCATGTCCATAAATCTCGTAGAGCCGAATAATCCATATAAATCAATGTTCTATCCCTACTTCACACAGATTAGTATCCTAAATCACCGGTCAGAGCCGGTGCAGACTTTGAAATTAACTCTAGAAACCACAATAAGCCCTACAGCTGTCTTGCTGTCTTGTAAGATCTGGAACGATAGGATCATGTGTGTCTGTGTGTCTGTGGACAGCATAACTCAAAAAAGCAAAGTCGGTTAAAGACCAAAGTTGGTATTTAAGTTTAATGTCTTTTAAGGATGCGACACGAAGATTTTGAAGAAAATATCCCTACACTAAACTACCCTTTACATGGAAAATTTTTCGAAAATTTTGTTTTTCTTGAAAATGACTCTAAAGATGTTTATTAAAATGTCATATGTTTAAGACATTTGTATGACAAATGAAATGTATATCTTGAATTTTCTGGCTATAACCCCTGTAGTCGTATTTACTTTGGACGACTTTTGCATAACTGGTAAACCGTTAGAGATAGACCAAATCATACTATACAAAAAATGTAGATCTTGCTAAAATATACAATTTATGTCCAAATAAATGTTCTTGTAGGGTGAACCATTTCGGAGATATTCCTTGTTAATGTGTGTGAGTTTCGGAAAACTTAGAACTTTCGTGAAATGGATCATCGTTGTTCATTTTTTATGTTAAGCGTGCAAAGAGAACGGAATCTCAAACCTTTAAAATATTTGACTATCACACAAAGCCTACTGTATTCTAATATTCCCCTTGTACCTACAAGGAAATAAGCAATAAGATAATTTGTACAAACGTTTATTTCAACTAACACGAAGAAGATATAGGAATAAGAGTTTGTAAGAATGTCATTGGATATCTGTTAGGGAGTTTAGCAGAAATGTGAGCAGTATTTGTGTCAAGGTTACGATAGGACAGAACAGCTGTGAGTTCCTGTGTGTTAACGAGAAAACAGGGAACTGTTTTTGTGATTTAGTTTTAGAAGAGAAAGTAAAGTGACATAGAATTTTAACTGCGCTTCTCATTTTCCACATTAATATTCTGTATCATTAAGTAACAGAGGTCCAAGTTGAGATAAAATACTTTTGTAAATACTATAATGTTTTGTCGTGTGTTTTGCAAGAAACCTAAAAGGAAACAAGTACAACAGGGGACAGTTTTGAGATAACTAGGCACTTCCTATTGTATCGGATTCTTTTCTAAATCTTGATTAATTATATGTCTTAATAGTGGAGCACTGTAATCTTATCTACCCTAGAAGGAACGTACGCCAAGAGGAAATGCCTTAGCTTTCTAAAACTCGAGATAGTGCGAGTGTGTTCCTTGGAGAGAAAGGAGGAAGAAGAAGGTTCTTTTTTCTGAGGAAAGTCCTGTCTGTCTGATAAAAGAAGCTTTGCTATATTGCTCTGCGACAAACCTTAGGCGATGCTGCACTTCTGTCGAAGAAATCAATAAGAAAACTTGCGCTCAGGTTGTTCAACACTTCTCAGGAAAGGGCCACCAAACTTTAATATAGGAATTCAAATTACAACATCAGAATTTATAAACAGCTACGTTTTTCGTCAGCACCGTCTGTTGTGGTTTGTACTTGATTATAATACGTAAGAAAAACTAAAAATTTAATGTGTTGCACTTACATAACTGTTGTAGGGTGAACCATTTCGGAGATATTTCTTGTTATTTGTGTTAGTTTTGGCATTGAAAGATCGTTCTTCATTCCCTACCTACGTAGTACAGAAAATAAAAATAAAACACAACCAATTCTACAACACCAATCATATGCCTTCTACACCATAATCTTGGATTTTAGTATTTTCTCCCATCAGCAACCTAATTCATGGTTTAAAGGATTGAATATAGTCAGCATTATTGGAAACTTTGGATGAAAAAACCGAGATATCACTCGGGAATTAAATCCATTAGCAAAATTTAATGCAATTCACGTAATCAGTACTTGGTCGTTGGCGTGAACTCCAAACGCATTCTAATATGGAGAATAGTTCTACACATTCCAGTAGATGTCTCTGGGGTGAATATTTTCCCCAATCAAATAAAGAATTTGCAGTTGTTAAGCGTTTCTTTTCTCTAAAGCGTTCTTAGCTTCTCCAGGATTCCAGAAATATGTCACCGATATTTCACCAGAAATATGCGTTTTGAGACCCATCAATAAAATAGAGCATTTTTAAAAAGATCTGTATGTATGTGCCTTGGTCTGTGAAGAGCATAACTCAAAAACGACACAAGGCTAGATATTTCATTTTATCAAAAATGGTTGTAATAATCCTCTTCGTTCTGCAAAGAAACTTCACTATATCACAGAAGTAGATTCCTTTAGACTGCTTACCCAGCAAATATCGTTTTTATAACTATTTTATGTATTGTTGTTCTTTGAAATTTATTAAAATGATACATAATACATATTTAGTTTCGATTTGTTTAATACTTTATTTTTATGGTGTAAGAATTCATGACCTAATGTATTTCTCCACTTAAAGATGAATTTCCCGAAACCTACAATTTTTCACATTTAACTATCTTTTACCATCTCTCATAATGAGTAGAAGAATGAAATTTTAACCGCACATTTCCTGCATATATTTTGGTATTTTAATACACGGTTTTCTTAATAATCCTATTTTTGTCAAAAATATAAAATATTGACTAAATAATTTCATGTTATTTTATGTAGGACAACTTTTAAAAATGGTAAATAAATATCTTGGAAACGTTCTTATATATTTTCACGTTAAAAGTTTACAAAGGTTTTCAAGAATGTGATGTAGAAATTTGAGCTTCCTATGCTTAGTAGTGTTGAAGAAAAAGGGACAAGTATATCGGCATTGTCGACATAGGCACACACTATGTCAAATAACATGTTCTGTAGACTTCACCACTTTCAAGATATTCGTTGTTTCATTTGATTTTGAAATAATTGTTTGAATACTTTCTCTAATATTTTGCTATAATACATAGAGGAGATACTGCAATTAAAGCAAAAATTCGACATCAATATTGCAATGAAAACCCCAGTTTTGAGGGTCTCTGAAACCATTGTCTGTGAACGATACAACTCAAAAACCAAAAGTTGGTTTATTCGACAGTTATTACAGTTAGAAATAGTTATTTCTTGGGTAGAGGAAGTGGGAATTGAATTATTGGTTACGTGATTTACGATGGGCCATTTTATACAAGAATTGTATAACTGAGATTTGTGGCCTACTTTAATAAGGCTATTGTCGCATTCCGTAAGAAACCAAAGTTGGCACTACCGGAGTGTCAAAAGCTTTTGAGAACTGAGTGAAAGAATTTTATGATTTAACAATGTCGTGAACTGCTAAAAGCGCGACCTTTAGTATCAACTACCTAAAAATATTCTTCTAAAGTTTATGAACTATTAAAAAATAGCTCAAACTTTTTTATTGAGATGTATTGCTGGTTTATAGGATATGTATAACTCAGGTCAGCGTTTTCAATCCGGTGTGGGCTATACATCATCCAAATACATATAGCTTGCGATTTATGTGAATTAGGATACGAACTTCAAAGATTTATTTTTTGAAGCCTAAAAAGAGCGAGCTAGCAAAAAGTGTTTTAATCCATCTAACAGCTCTGTAAAAGAGATTCGGTATTCCTTTTTTAAGTTTCCAGTGCCGCGAGTCAGCACTAGGGCTGACCTAGTTCCAACAAAAGAAAATAAAAAGAGGGAAATTAAAGGGCGTAGTCCACACGGCTATGTGTGTTTGTATACAAGAGAGAGGGAGGGGGAAAGAAGAGTATTTCACTTAAGAGTTCGCCAGGAGCACACCGAGCTAAAGTTTCCTGCCTTTTGCCTTTTTATTTATTTATTTTTAACCTCTCGTCAGTTTTATGCAGTTACTGAGTTTTTCCTCCATCGATGTGCTTTATATATTGTATTACTAAACAGCTATGTCTTAGGGTATACTGAATATAAAACCGTCTCTGATAATCACAAGTGTGAAAATTATCACAAGTACAGTATCTACCAAAAGTTTAAGGACACCTGCATATTTCACCGAAATAAACTATTATGTTTCGTCAAAAAATTATATTTTTTAAAAGGTACATATTGCACTTCAACTTGAGATAAAACGTGTGGCACATACAATAAAAAAAAATAGGAAAAGCAGCAAGTTTTCAGACGAGGAGCAAAGTGGTGCGCCAAGAGTTGCATCGCCCCGGTAGAATAGAACTATGGCAATTATATCCATATGAGATCAAAAGGTATTTTAATAAGTTGTAATTGTTTGGAAATTGTTCATAAGTATAAAAAAATGTTATAATGACCCTGGATTAAGAAATGAAATCTGGGTTAAAGAGTGGCAAAGTTCGCGTATAGTTGAAGGAGATAAACCCAACCTCCTCTCTTTCGCAAACGTTGGACGTCTATTATATTCGGATGGAGATATTGTTATGCTATGAAATTCACAGTGACTTCACGTACGACACGTGTGTTTTTACGTTGAATTCCCTAGAGTAATTAAATATTCCTTCCCCAACAATATATTGCAAGTTTGTTTTCTGCCAGGCGTGGAGTGTAAAGTAAAAGCAGGGTTAATGGGTGAAGGGGACCGTTGTGCCTCGCTTTTCTTTTACCCCCACCAACCCTCAACGCTTATTTTAATCCCCTGATGGGTGGAGAGTTTGCTGCTTGTGACGTAGGCGGTTTATTAACTTTCTTATTTTCCCTTCTCGTGAAGCTTTCATCTCCGTGGCGTGGCTTAATGACTTCTTTTTCGAAATTTCCCTTTTTCCACCAAGTTATTTGTTTCCACATTGCTCGTTCAAGAGGAATAAGCCATATTGACATTAGCTCACGTACAACAAGGCTTTAAACATTCTCTTGAGTTAATACTGAAAGTAAGGAGAGTTGAAAACAGGCTGGAACAGAAACAACATGTGGTCAATGTGTAGAAGACAAGCTTCGTTCCGTTTAGCCAACATAATCAAAATCAGCCTTGGCAAAAAATAGTTCCGAGCATTCTTCTTCTTCAGTTTTCTGCAATTAATCGTTTACTTTCTCTACTAAGGACTAGGGGAAGCACCACCCGAAAATTCGATGTCGAAATTTCACCGAAAATATTTTTTGAGGAACACCCCCTCCCCGAATAAAAAAGCATTTTTAGAAAAAGGTTCGTGTGTGTGTGTGTATCTGCGACTGTGACTCAGTCTGTGGACAGCATAACTCAAAAACCAAAAGTCGGTTAAAAACCAAATTTGGTATTTAAGTTTAATGACATTCAAGGATGCGACACGAAGATTTTGAAGAAAATAGTCCCATCCTAAACTACCCTTTACATGGTACATTTTTCGAAAATTTTTATTTTCTTGAAAATCGCCCTAACGATTTTGATTAAAATGCCATATGTTTGAGATATTCTGATGTCAAATGAAATGAATATCTTTAATTTTCTGGCTATAGCCCCTGTAGTCGTATTTACTGTGGACTTCTTTTACATAACTGGTAAACCGTTAGAGATAGACCAAATCTTAATCTACAAAAAAGTAGATGTTTTTAAAATACACAATTTATGGCTAAATCAAATTTTTTGTAGAGTGAACCATTTCGGAGATATTCCTTCTAATTTGTGTCAGTTTCGGAAAACTTAAAAATTTCATGAAATGGAACATCGTTGTTCAGTTTTTTAAATGTTAAGTGTGCAAAGAGAAGGGATCTCAAAGCTTTAAAACATTTGACTATCGCTCAAAGCCTACTGTATTCTAATATTCCCCTTGCACCTACAATGAAATAAGTAATAAGATTTAGGAGTAAGAGTTTGTAAGAATGGTTAGTACAAGAGTAGAGAAACTCATGTGAGTGCAACACGTCAGAGTTGTTAAAACATGAGTTCTTATAAATTAAAATAGAAAGTGCTGATTTATGCGATAGGTATATGAAACCAATAATGCCAATTTTTGCCAATTTACTCTGCTCGTAATTGATTCAAGGAATTTAGCCAGGGTGGAACAAATGTCTTGTTCAGTGTATAGGTTATGACAGTGTATTCCGCACATACACATTACCTGGCCCTTAATTAATTAAAACAGGCGTTCTTGCAACGTCAGAGAGGGAGGGGGAGGGGGTGTAGAGCGTGTGCTGTGCCCGGGCCACAGTCGATTCCGGCTGGCTAATTGGAAACCTGAAGTTCAACTTCTAAACTCAGGTAATTACAATGTTTTCTGCCAATACACATATAGATACACATCAATTGCACATTTGATCGTTGCTGCAGCGAACTATGGCACCTCCATTAAAGACTATCTACCAAAACCCTCTGAATCAACTAACATACGTTTCGATTCATAAATTTCCAATTAGCTTGCATGCATCTGCCTGCCTAACAAATGAACAATAGCAGTTAAACATCCTCAAATTAGGATCAATGGTGTTCATCTTGATATGCGAGCCCTTTTGGCTAGACTTTAAAATGTCTCTAATTATCCCCAGTCCCTTCAGTACAGCCACCTCCAAATGTTTTCCGCCGTGGAGAAGGAAGGGGTAAAGTTTATCGCGTAGACAGTCCAGGCTAGAGTTACCTGTCTTATGAGTGTGATAGCTGTAATGGTAACGTTTTCCTGTTTCAACAAAAGAAGCTATCATGGCGATTGGCTTCTTTAGGACTATAAAACAGGGAAGGTTAATAATTGGATTCAAGATCACTGAAGATAGGAATGTTTAGCCAAAAAATTCAAAATATACATTTCATTTGTCATAAAAGTATCTTAAAACATGCGCTAATTTCATTAACCCCCCTGAGACCCCCTGAATTCAGAAAAAGCATTTTTAGAAAAAGGTCCGTGTGTGTGTGTGTGTGTGTGTGTGTGTGTGTGTGTGTGTGTGTGTGTGTGTGTGTGTGTGTGTGTGTGTGTGTGTGTGTGTGTGCCTGTCAGTCTTTGGACAGCATAACTCAAAAACGAAAAGTCGGTTAAAAATCAAAGTTGATATTTAAGTTTAATGTCTTTTAAGGATGCGACACGAACATTTTGAAGAAAATATCCCCACCCTAAACTACCCTTTACATGGAAAATTTTTCAAAAATTTTGATTTTCTTGAAAACGGCTCTAACGATTTTGATTAAAATGTCATATGTTTAAGATAGTTTTATGACAAATGAAATGGGTATTTTGAATTTTCTGGCTATAGCCTATATAGACCTGTTTACTCTGGATGACTTTTGAATAACTCGTAAACCGTAAGAGATACAAAAAATCTTACACTACAAAAATGTAGATCTTGCTAAAATACACAATTTATGTCGGAATAAATTTTTTTGTAGAGTGAACCATTTCGGAGATATTTCTTACCATTTGTGCCACTTTCGGAAAACTTAAAACTTTCGCGAAATGGAACATCGTTGTTCATTTTTTATATGTTAAGCGTGCAAAGAGAACAGAATCTCAAAGCTTTAAAAGATTTGACTATCGCACAAAGCCTACTGTATTCTAATATTCCCCTTGTACCTACAAGGTAATAAGCAATAAGATAATTTGTACAAATGTTTATCTTAACTAACACGAAGAAGATATAGGAATAAGAGTTTGTAAGAATGGTTAGTAGAAGAATAGAGAAAGTTATGTGAGTGTAACAGATGATATTTTTATTTATGATGTATTTCCACTGAAAACTCTGTATCTAATTTTTGGATGGTATACAAGAAGTAAACTAGAGAATCGAGAAACGGAATATCGATACGTTGAAGAACAAAGCTATAATGCTGATGTGGTTAAATACTTGTGTTAAAAAGTAAAAAAGTGAACTGGAAGCAAACCGATACGTACGCCGTTTGTTTTGTTCCACTGCGAAGGAAGGCAGGAAGGCCCCAAAGCATCATCAATTACTGAAATTGATGGAGCAATAAAATGAGAGGCGCTCTGCAACGTGGTGGAAAAGCAGCTATGTTAGCCTTTTACCGGGATAGGATGGAGTTCTTCCACAGAGGAGAATCGATTTGGGTCTTTGTGCTCCTAAATGATGCGAAAGAGATAGAATAATTGTCTGCTTCTCTCCTGCGCCAATGGCACCAATTTAATACTTCCAAATAAGCATTTCTCGTCCTCGAACTCCAAACATCTTCGATATATCAATAAATTTATCTATGTGTTACATTCACATGACTTTCTCGACTCGGCTAACAAAAGCTTATTACTTTCTCGGCTACGTATAATAAGTACAGGAAGAATTGTATTCCACACAAAAATTGGATGTCGAGATTTCACCGGAAATATATTTTTTTCGGGCCTCCTGAAAGCAAACAAAAATCATGTTACAAAAAGTAGTCATCATTCGAACTGAACAAGCAATTTCTGCTGTAAACATTCCTGACCTTTCGCTCCACACACACCCACATATATGTGGAGTTTTATGGATAAATATCTGTTCAGGATACCAAAGAGAGAAACAGGCAATATTACTAGGAAAGGAAAGAATGTTCGCGTCATAAAGTTTGGTTGAGGTACTATGGAAATATGCCTAGCTACAAATCATTTATCTTCCCTGGTAGCCTGTCGTATACATCATGTGGAATTTCCCCCATAACAATGGCAATAAAAAGGTGGTGCTTGGAGGTAGCTGGACAGAGCGCTGCAAAGTGACGGACCGAGGAAGCTGTCAACATTTAATTAATGAACGTTGAAAACAATACAGCCTGAAGTTGGCGGTGGAACACGGGACGTCGATCGGAATCTGCGCACGCGCAATGTTTCAAAGTATTCCCACACTTTATGGCAAATATGTAAAACATCATTTTTATGTTTTTTGCAGGTTATTTAAAATGATACTCCACTTGTCCTAAATAAATCTGTGATTTAGTTTTAAAATAGGTTTAAAATTTTGTGGGAACAGGGTATGAACTCCTGTTTATTTAGAAGGAATTTTGTACGTACCACCGAAAAATACGCAATTTATTTGAAATAATTTTTGTAGCGTAAACCATTTCCGAGGTATCTATTGTTAACAGCTCGCATTGTTCAACGCTTTTCGTTCTTAGTTCTATCGATTGCATGTAGTTTTAATGCCAGTTCATAAACATTTGTCTATAACACATAACTGTAACATGGCTAAAATATATATCAAATTAAGGAGAAAACTCTGTTTTATAGCAGTACACAAAATACTTATGCTTTGGGCTATTCTTGTTGTCATTTACTCCTCCCCTAAACAGTGTTATCAGAGCTGTAGATGTTCAGGAGCTGTTGGAAGCTATAACCATTATAACCATTCCTTGCGAGGGGGGGGGGGGGTGTGTAAAGGCTCACAACACCATTTTTGGAGCGATAGCCTCACACTATTAAACGCACCTGCGTTTGCGTTGTAAAAGCTGCTTCTAGCTCGCAGTTTGTACCCTATTAGTCGGTAATTGGCCCTTGACTCTTAACGTAGTATTAATGAAGAGGTTCTAGAATAGAAACTTTCTAAAACTGTTTTTGCAGTTACCTTCTAACTAGCACAGCTCTCAGCCTATATAAGGCTTTATGTTATAAAGAGCATACATTTTCATCAAGGTATACTATAACAATCATAGATACAGGATGTTAGGGGGATACGTGTACATATTTTGTTTGCTAATTGTGATAGTATAATGAGCAATATTACATCAATATTTGCTTTATTTGCGAACTTATAATTTAATTATTATGTTATTTTGTTGTTTTCAGGTTAGTTACTATCTCTAACTCTATCTGGCACAAAAGGAACGACTGTCTCGTGACAACGAGTGGTGTACAGGAATCGAACCCAATGCTTTTAGCGAGGCCAAAGGCTACAAGGTCATGTATTGAGGTGTGACCACTATAGGAAACACATCAGGTAGTAAATTTTGTGATTATTTATTACTCAACTGACGTTACCGACACGAACGGTATACTTGGAAAATGGAAAAAACCGCAATTATTTATACCTCCAGTAGCTGTGGATTTATGACTAAACCTATATTTTTGTGAACAAATAATAAATTCATAATACATTTGAATGGTTTAAGCTTACCTTACTACAAACAGCACTTTGGTGGTTATCCTCATATTCAGCGGGTTATTGGTGATATTAAATCCAACTGCCAATGTTGGTGGTCTGCTTTGGTTCCCCGCCCCCTCACAGGCCATAGTGTATTTTTCGCAGTAAGCCGCTTAACGCTGCTATTCACCGCTTTGACTACACTCTTTAGAAACCGAGCATCGATTCTCACTGCGTTATCATCCCAACGTATGATTCACAAGCCCAAAGAGAAATTCGGACCATTTTTATTTCTCTGCCGCTGGGCGAGATAGTTCCACAGTAGCTTGTGTATGGCCCGCATTCTGGAGGCCGTGGGTTCGATTGCTGTGGCCGACCTCCTGACCTATGTGGTTTTTCCCGGGTCATCATATTACATCCCGAAATTTTCTGTCTCTCCGCTTCACCCAATTAATCATTTCAAGTGTCACAAAGGCGTTAGGTGCAGCTTGGCAGGGATAATATGAGCTCTTTCCGTCCCTCGTTGTTCGTGAGATCCCGGTGGGGGCGCCAGACCCTAGGAAACTTTAGAAACCTCCACTTCCCTTGATACTGATTTCCAAATTTTTATATTGTGGTGAAATCTTTCGCCCTATTCCTCACCAAAAGCTCCTAAATTATCAGGAAAATAATTTAGATGGGAATGAAGAATCTATGAAGAACCTCCACTCTTTGGAATTATAGCTTTTGTTATAACATTTGAAGACAGTCGGGGTGTCTTGGCAATACACCAAACTTTCTTCTTCAGCAAAAAAGGGACAAGTTCCTTCTGATTATGCCTATACAATGAAAAATATGTACCCTCAGTCAATACTTCCTTTTATTTTCTTTTAATCTAGAGCCTAAAAGTTCTGCTGATTCTTTAGGCAAATTTAAATCCTTCACTTTGATTAAAACATCTATGGTCATCAGAATTGTCTGGTTCATAAGTATTATCCACTGGAGAGTCAGTTTCAGTATACTGCATACAGATGGCATTGCATGTCTTATCGCCATGACAAATATTTGTACATCCCCTAGGGCGGATATAGTTAGTACATTTTAATAAGTATACAAATAAATAGCTATAAAAATATAAAATATAAATATAGTAATAGTTATATTAATTCGCATTTTCTGTAATAACGTTGAAATTATAAGTGTTGAGCCTTTCTAACAAACCATAAGCACACGGTAATGTCACAGAATCAGTGAGGTCGGCTACGGGAATCAAACCCCGGACCGCGAGTCACTGACGCTACCTCCTGAGGCATCTCACTCGGTTTGTTAAACCTTTAGCTAAACAAGAGAACACATTAGATTATATAGCTAGGAAGGTCAGAAAAGTTCACAACCTTTGACCTTCTAGCTAGCACATTTAATTTTTAATCTGAAGTGGTTGTAGCAGCGCCTCGAACTTGGTATACTGTAAATCAATAAAGTTTATAGCATCATTAGTTCCGTGGCAGTAGGACGTATTCTGCGCAGCAATTATTGTGATGAGCCTGCCAAGTATAAACACTTCATAAACAAACGCTAGTGGCATTCCGTCTGTCTAGATCAGGGGTGTCAAACAGCACTCACCAGGCGTGAAAAATTTTCCCCTATTTTCCCTCCCTCCGTGATTATCAAATCGGAAAACGGGAAAAACAAAGCGAAAACCGGTTCTACTAGCGCGTGCTACTGCAGTTAAGGAGGGGTAGACCCCTCTCTTCACACCCTCGGAGTGATGTTTGACATGCCTGGTCTAGATGCTCAACTGTGCAATATGAACTGGCGTTTCTACCGCATTTATAAGAAAATCCCTTTCACTTTCTTAGTAGCCTTTTATAGTACGCAGAGGGTCCACCAAAAATTCAATAGTGAATTTCAGAGGAAATAGTTGAGGTCCCTTATACAAAAAATCTGATGTGTTGCACTCACATGACTTTCTCTACTCTTGTACTAACCATTCTTACAAACTCTTATTCCTATATCTTCTTCGTGTTAGTTGAGATAAACATTTGTACAAATTATCTTATTGCTTATTTCCTTGTAGGTGCAAGGGGAATATTAGAATACAGTAGGCTTTTGCGACATTCAAATATTTTAAAGCTTTGAGATTCCGTTCTCTTCGCACACTTAACATACAAAAAAATGAAGAACAATGTTCGATTTCACGAAAGTTTTAAGTTTTCCGAAACTCACACACATAACAAGAAATATCTCCGAAATGGTTCACCCTACAAGAAAATTTATCAGTACATAAACTGTGTATTTTAGCAATACCTACATTTTTTGTACAGTATGATTTAGTCTATCTCTAACGGTTTACCAGTTATGCTAAAGTCGTCCAGAGTAAATACGACTACAGGGGCTATAGCCAGAAAATTCAAGATATACATTTCATTTGTCATAAAAATATCTCAAACATACTACATTTTAATCAAAATCGTTAGGGCCATTTTTAGGAAATTCAAAATGTTCGAAAACTTTTCCATGTAAAGGGTAGTTTAAGGTGGGGCTATTTTCTTCAAAATCTTCGTGTCGCATTCTTGAAAGACATTAAACTTAAATGCCAACCTTTCGTTTTTGAGTAATGCTGTCCACATACTGACACACACACACACACACACACACACACGCGCGCGCGCGCGCGCGCACGCACACGCACGCGCGCGCGACCTTTATCTAATCATTTTATTAAGAGAGACTTTAAAATGTATCTCCGGTGAATTCTTAATATCAAAAGTTTGGGTTGAGTACAACATTTCCTCTGCTTATAAAAAGTAGAGAAAGTAAAAATGTAAAAATCCTGAAGCAAAAAGGCAGTGATGAAAGTGTAACGAGTCATATAAATAGAGAATACGTAATATGTATGGAAATGAAGAAAGTTAAAGAATTCAAAAATAATTTCTACCAAGTTGTGTAGGTGATTTGCACATAAAATGAATAATTCCAGTTTCACAGTCTGTGACTTCAGTAGGGGGAATATCAATTGCTGAATGTTAATGGACAGAGATGTGACGAGAATGATGTAGACCGAGATAGCGACCACGTCACAAAAATGGAAGGATTAAGAAATTTAAGTGCACGTAAAAAGTTTTTGTTTGTGAGTAGATTATTTTAAAAACTTGGGGAATCGTTATTATAAGTTAAACTGTTGAGTATGGGATCAAGAAATAGAACAAATCTATGTTGTTATTTGTATGTTTACTTTCCTCGTGGCCCAGTGCTACTTTTGGGGGTTTCCCCCGATCGGTAGGCGATTGGTGGGAAGGATAACTGAAGATTACACAAGCAAAACCCAGAGAATTCAACATAAACATTTCGTTTGCCATAAAAATATCTCAAACAATTGGCATTTTATTCAAAATCGTTAGAGGCATTTTCGAGAAAATAAAAAATGTCCATGTAAAGGGTAGTTTAAGTTGGAGAAATTTTCTTCAAAATCGTCGTGTCGCATCCTTAAAGTATAGTAAACTTAAATGACCAACTTTGGTTTTTAAGCGACTTCTCTTTTTTGAGTTGTGCTGTCCACAAAGACACAGACCTTTTTCTAAAAATGTTTTCTTTTTATTCAGGGGGCCTCAAAACATATATTTCCAGTAAAATATCGACGTTCAATTTTTGGGTGTAACATAATTCTTCCTCTACCTCATCTACCAAAATTTAACATTTAAGCAATTGCTATTAATAATGCTACATCACCAACCCGATTTGATAATGTGTGTATGACAGGGATTTGTCTTTGTGTAAATTCTCATCCTCTGAATTAGGAGACGTCTACGCATGTATAAGGATAGCCGAAGAGTTCAATATGACCGACATTATAGTATACTGGAAACCACATCACACCAAGAAGCAGTACTGCCAACCTACATAATATAAGTATTATTTGTGTCCTCTATACGAGCCGCCACCGGGGAGTTTAAATCTGTAATTATTGGTGAATTTTCCCTTTGTTGTCGTGTCTCCTCAGATGCAGCAATTCTTTGCATTCTTTCACAAAAGGTCTTCCATACTTCGAGGTGGTAAATCCCCTCTCGGAAGTTTGTCACAGAGCATAAAAAAGAAACAAAATATGCAAATGTCATTGTAGCAAGTTCTCCCCGCGAAATTGCCGCAGATAATTTTATATATAGCACATAATCTACTTCTCGTCTCATTTTCATTAAAGTGGTACCTCGCAGAGGACAGGGCACGTAAAAGCTGCTTTACGCGTATCCAGGGCCATAAAATGTTACGTCCCCAAACGAAATGTAAAGGGGCAATAAGAGGATATTAACAACTAAGGTGTGACGACCACAAACTTCTATCATAACAATTACTGCTTCTAGTTGAGTTCATTACAGCCTAGATGGGCTCTGTTAGCTGAGTAAAACCAGATTAAGAATGTCATATAGTGCCTGTTTAATTGCTCTTGCCATTAAACCACCCACGCCAGTTGTAATTATTGCGTAGAATGCAGAATTTACAGGGAGCATAGGTGAAGCATTAAACAGCAAAGCTAAATTATGAGACCTCATCTAACATAAAAAGTATGTTCCCTACATAATACTCATTCTTCAGCAAAATATTGTATTCCACCTAAAACTTCAACGTAGAGATTTCACTCGAAATACATGTTTTGAGGTCCCTGAATAAAAAGAACATTTTTAGAAAAAGGTTCACGTGTCTATTTGTCTGTGTGTGCAACTGCATAATGCAAAAACGAAAAGTCGGTTAGAAACCAAAATTGATATTTAAGTTTAATATGGTTCAAGTATGCGACACTAAGATTTTCTAGAAAATTCCTCCAAATCATGTGAGTGCAAGAACTCTAATTTTATTACTTTATTTTCTCTAAAACTGAATTACAACACACAGCTTTATACTTAACATAATTTACAATTCATCATGATCTTGTAACTCAGAACTGTTCTATTCTATCGTAACCTTCACACGGTTCTACTATTCTTTCACTATCTCAGAAACAACTGGCCTCGACGATAGACTCAGCAAAAAGTACTTATTGTACACAAACACTCACTAAAACTGGCTTCTCTCAACACTGACTCGCTTATATAGCCGAGGATGACGTACCGCCGATTTCTCTTGAAATCCAACTTTTCTGAAAGCAAGTGAATAGCTTCTACAACTGCAATTGGGCCTTTGTTCCAACTGCTCCATTGTCGTCGGCCGCGGCGAACCGTTCCCAATATATTTCCTTGTAGGTGCAATAGCAATAAGAGAATACGACTGGATTCTAAGGCACTTTCTGATTGCTGTCTGAGAGCTGACATTAACCTTCGGACTGTTATTACTTTGCAGTTCAGATCAGTGAAAGCTCTGTACATTTCTCTTTCTTGATTATAAAATAAAAATTTAAATATTATATGCTTCCACTTTTATGTGGAACTCTAGCTCTGTGCATTATCGTCCTGAGAACGTAAAAAACTCAATGTTTCTTCTTCCCAAGTTTCCATCAAAAATCCATCACGCCCTTCTTACGACCTTCATATACAGTGATTCTTATCCATTCGCTTCCTTCCCTTTCTGCTTCGTTCATATCCTTCAATAAAAACGCGTATCATAGGGGTATTTTCACCTTATGAGGCTCTTGGAAGCTGATGAGACTGCAGCCAGAAGCGAGGACGTGAAGTATGCAGTATTGGATCACTGAGCCTACTTCATAAAACCCAGAATCCCGTTTATTTTAGGAACGCCTACTGTAATAATACTACAATAAGGCCTTATTGAATAAACTTTTATCAAAACTGATGTTTACTATCATGTCGACTTTTGCCTCATAGTTATTTACTAAAACATCCTTAGCATGGCTTCCTTCTGAAGGGTAGTAAACCCAGTGGTCCCATGTCGTACATTTCCATCATGTTAAATAACCTCAAACTTGATAAAGAGGTCCCTGAACAACATTAGCCATTCTTTCACGTCCAGTATAGAATGAGACGCTTAGAACTACAGCACTTAAAGAGCTCCATAAATAACAACTCAATTTCATTTCGTTGCTATTTACTTTCTTATACATTCTGCAAGTTATTAGTAACATAATCTTGTTATCTGTGTACTTCTATTGATTATGTGATACATAGAGGCGTTAAATTATCACATACGAATTCTCATCTGGTCATTCTTTTGTATTATACAAATTATCGCTAGGATACTCTTTTCTTTAGTCAGTGTCGCCAACTCTATTGAATATAAAGCGCTGAAAAACAATGTATTACACATTACAATGATTAACAATCGAAGTAGTATTCCATTTCTGATTTTAACATTTCTTGTTTTAATAATTAATGTATTTTCCACAAGAAAGGTTATCTGTTAATCTCAAAAATAAAATGTGATTTATCTGAGATTATACATTGGTTTTTTGTTTTGAACAAGGAAAGTATTCGTTAGGTCAGACTTTCGAATTGTCTCATTATGTTGTAGCTAAATGGAAACATATAGCATATGAATACAACTGTTAAATATTTAAAAATAAGCTATCTATGTGTATATTCAATAGCGTAAGTTCTAACCAACAGGACGAAGGTACACGTAGTGCTATTTTTCAAAAGAAATGCTGGGGAACACGTTCCCCTGAATATTTTCTAACCACAAAATTTAAAAAGCACGTCATTTCCACACAAAAAAGTAGGAAATGTTATTTTATAACTACTGATTGGTTTTATGTATATTTGTTGGGTTGGCTTCCATGTAAAGAGGTTATAATGGCGTTAGAACCGTTCGCAGCTTCTTTGCAAGCGTCAAAAATATACGCATAACAACAGTCGCTTTGCTATTGCATCTTCTCAGCGAGTTTCCTGTTTACTATTTATTAATTGGTGTTTATGAATAAAGTATTTGTGAGTGAGCAAAGAATGGAAATCAGTACTCCTCGGATATGTTCCGTGTTCGTCTGAGTCGTTCACTTCCACGCAATGGTAGACGCGATAATAGTAATGCTGGTAGTTCGATGATGAGGAACAGTTTATATAATCATTACAGACAGTAATGTTATCTGCTGGGCTTACGGAATTTCTTGCGTTACATGTAGGCTTTAAAGTAAACAAGTCCAGTCCGAGAGTTCATGTAAACGTTCTTTTACAAACAGGGAGCTGGGTATAGGTTATACAACAGTAGGGTACACCTCGTGCTCTATATATATATATATATATATATATATATATATATATATATATATATAATAAACACATTAGAATACTCCAAAAACCAACTGTGACACTTCCCCCCCCCCCCCATTATGGCGTGGTCTGGTTATATTTGGTGATATTGCATGTTAGTTTGCATTAGTACTGCCAACTGTTCGTGAAATATAGCCATAGTTGGTGTTATTGCAACTGTTATATTGCCACAGAAGGCCTTGTTACTCAACCCTTTGCAGAGAGGCCAACTGATGGATTTTAAAACAAAATTGTGTTTAGACGCCATATTAATTAACCCGCGGACGCCATTGTATTGCTCGTGTTTGCGTGGTTTTCTTCTTTAAATGTTTTAGAGCATTATATTCAGTTATAGTTACTGTTGTTATCTTTGTGTTTGCTACAGGCGTTCAAGTATCTTTAACTATCGATTTTTTTTTCACTATTGTGATTGGGTGCACTAGACGCGCGACTATATATGGAGGGCTTATGTATGGTGGCGGTACTCAACAGAGTGGAAGATATCCCCTCTTATGTTAATCTGCCGCACTTGAATAAATCCCAAAATCCCCTATTGGGCTCCCGCACTATAAACGTCCCTTTGTGATTTGTAGTCGAAAATATTCGCTGATAGTTTTAGTGCCTTTGTAGGCAGATGTTTCAATTCACATTAGGAATTTTGTCTGACACCACAGCCTTTCTACTTGGTGAAAGTACCATCTGTTTAATTCCCCCTTCCTACGTTTTGTGTTATCGATTGCAATTCATAAAAAAATGTGTGGTCACCCGGATCGGTTTGAATTCTTCTTCAAGGGCCACCGCAAGCTTCGGCATTGTCTACGGCAGTTTCGGTTATACGCTTCTGGTATGGAGGAAGGGCGAGTATG
This sequence comes from Tenodera sinensis, assembly GCA_030765045.1. NCBI lineage: Eukaryota > Metazoa > Arthropoda > Insecta > Mantodea > Mantidae > Tenodera > Tenodera sinensis. Next base: position 19,115,646 of record CM060974.1, on the reverse strand, counting down.
TCCACAGAGGTATTTGGCTAACCTCCAGCTGGTCTGATTTTAGAGATCAATGCTTTGGGGCTTTCATTATATTGGTTTATGATGTATACTCACGGCTGCGTTCTCTAAATACTGGTATTCATGTAGATGAATTTAATTTCTGGTTATTTGCCCTGATGCGGGCTCTCTTTACCTTTTACTACCGTTTGCTACTGCCAATGTTGGTATCACTGTGTGTTGAGAATCCCTGCTTACGTCACAGTTGTGTCGACATATCGAAGAAAGGATCTGTGATTATCTCGAACAACAGAAACGAAACATGTAAGAAACATTTATAATTTAGCAATTTGAACTCTAGGATTCCATCTTGCTTTTATGCAAAACGAAGGCGTAATAGTATATTATATAACGAGACTATAAACGTAGTAATTAAGCGACGAATTTCCCCATTTTCATACAAGCGGCTTAGTTACCATTATAGTTAACTTTCATACGACAATTTATGCTCGACCGTATACCTAATTTTATAGTAAAATATTGTAAAATGTTTTACACTCACCAGGGATAATGACTTACAGCTGATATTTGGAGTTCTGCGCAGGCGCTAAACGATCAATTCGTTTCCAGTATGTCACAGCTGCATGATGAAAATGATAACCTTGGAATGCTACGTAACATTGAAAAACACAAGGCAAATTGAATATTTTGGTTTTCAGACGAAACTTTATTTTATGTATAAGTTATTTATTGTGCAATCAGTGAAATTAATTTGCGGGAATGTGCTTAGTGTAATATTCTTGGAAGTTGATATTGTATTGAGGTTAACTTGTGTGTTTTGTGTTTGTCCGACATTTTAGCGTTTTCTAAACTCGCGCTAGTTGCGTTTCGAGAATTAACCGATACTGCGCTTTGCCATTGCTGAATGGAAATTCTCTGATTGGAGGAACATCTGTCCTTTAATTAAAACCTACAGTTAATACCTAAATTTGTGCATGGTCGAGCATAAAAGAGCGTTACAGATACACACATGGTGACATCAGGGATCCATCTATCGCTGACGAAGCTTACTACAGCAAATGCCTCCAGCCCGTCTGTTTTCTGAGTTATTTTCTGTTTGACCGCACTGTAGGGCAGACGGAGACGGCTCGGTTGGCACAAAAGTATGTACAGTGCACTTTTAGTCTCACAATTAATACGATTAAAAACGTTAAAGGTGTGCATCATAGCTAAATAATCATTTTCATCTTAATTATATTAAATTCAGTGTTCATTTTCATAAACAAGCAGAAAACCTGGTATTGAAAATTACATTTTTGAATCCCAGAATCTAGGTGTATTGGTGAATCTTCTGGAGGCAATCCCTAATAATGGGAACACAACATTGTGGCAGCTTTTTGGTCGGCGGTTTGGCGGTTGGTGTTCGTGTGCGGTTGATGTGTGACGGTGATGGTCTGGAAATCGGAAACTGGTTGTTGTAAAGGGCCGCGTTAGAGTTGCAACCGGCTGACGGTACGGATTTCTGGGGCACGCCGCCTGGCCCATGGAGTGACCGGTGCAATTGCACGTGGTACAGTACACGAGGCGACGTGTCAGGTGCAGAGTGTGACGATGGTGCCGGCGCCACAGTAGTGGCAGCATGGGGCGTCGGTGCAGGCGTCGGCGGTATGACCGTCAACTGGGAGCGCCTGCCCAAGTACTGGGAGCCCGTCAGCCAAGGCAGCGCGGTGATCCAGCCTGTCCCAGAACTCCAGGCGCACTAGCGGTCCTCTGGCTGTGACGATGCGCGTCGCTTTGATGAGAGAAGGCCAACGACATCGGGCGGGGTAAGAAGAAGAAAATCCGGAAGCTGCCGACGTACTCTGTAGCCTCGTGAAGTTAGGATGACTCGCCGAGGGCGTTCAGTATTCAATCTCTGGTAGTGTTGTCTGTGTGCGGTCGGTGAATGGCTTCTGTGTGGTGTCGCAGGCTGAGATACCGAGCTCTGGCGGCGTTAACAGAGATAGCAGAGTTGGCAAAGCGTCTCATATACTGTGATGGGAAATGTCTCTTTCTCAGCTTCTGTTGTATCGATGACTAAGAAGGTCTTTATGGCTGAATAATTTAAATCACACACACTTTGTACCGGAAGAACGAACTTAGAAACCGACTGCGCGGTGTTTTGCCTGTCCGCAACTGTGTATAAGACACGAAAAGTCCTATTGCTGTTTTCGACAAGAGTATCATCTGAGAGCTCAAGATCAAGTTTGCGAATAACTCTCAACTGTGTGTGGATCTGAAACAATATTACACAGATGGCAGAACGGAAATTTACTTCATATGTTTATAGAACAAGAGGCATATTACAGCAAGTAGCAACAAATTTCAATAGCATGCACATTTTCTATCTGAATTTTAGGTATTTAAAAGACTGGTAAGCTTACATGAGTAAAAGTGTGGTTATATTTATAAATTACAGCACATATGTTAATGTAATTTTACCTTCAATGTTGCATATGGAAGTATAAGTTACTGCCAACTTGTAAGACACATATGCGTCATTCCACCTCAAGTTGCTTAGCAAATTTACGTCTATTTTGCACGTTGTACTCAGCGTTCCATTAGAACCGTATTTTTTGTTTGACCCAAAATAAAATATTTCGGCTGATATTCAATGCCGAATTTCTGAAAAAGTGACGTGCTCCACATAATTTGATCCACTATATCTTCGATTCTAATTGTCCAAGTTGCATGATCTTTGTTGCAAATTAAAGATAAAGAAGCGCTCTTTATCTTCAATAGTTAAATACTCTTCACTGTGTTTTCTTATTAAAATTATTATCGATTATTTTCTTCAAAATTGTTTTATGAACTTAACCCAACACTTAATTTTTATACAAATACATCCTCGGATGAGTTTCTAATCATTTCAGCAATCTACAGAATGACCATCCTCTCCAAGTTGGATTATGGTTCTATTGTTTATAACTCCGCCAAACTATCAAGTCTTAAAATGCTGGACACTGTTCAAACCACAGCTCTAAGAATTGCACTTGGGGCATTCCATACTAGTCCTACAGAGAGTCTACAAATTGCAGCAGATGAACCACCACTTTCTTTCCGACGTAAAATGTTAAGGCTTACTTATTTTACCAAGACTTTAACCAGACCTAATTCTGGTGCAGTTGCTCATATATCACGCCAAGATAATGCTCAACCCAAAGGGTTCCCTATCCAACCCTTCTCCCAAAGAATTGTTACATACCTTGAAGAGCTTAATCTGACTATTCCTTCTTTCATTTCTCGTACCTTCAACATTAATGATATACCATGGAGAATAAAATTACCTGTCATCAACACCACTTTGACAAAATATGTGAAGGCTCATACCAAAAATCTTGTTTTACCGTGCTGTTGAAAGAATTGTGTGACATGTATGCCAATTTTGAGCCAATTTATACCGATGGTTCCCGGTGTGACAACAATAATGGCTGTGCGGTGGTTGCTCCTAACCACACCATGATGTATAGTCTACCAGACACTCTCACCATTTTCTCTAGTGAACTGTTTGCTATACGCTTTGCCATGGATTATATATCAAAGAATGGAGACTTTAAATCATTCATTATATACACAGATTCCCTTAGTGCATTAATGGCTATACAACAACGATCTCCTTGCCACACCTTGGTAAGGGAGATACGTGAATTATACAGTGAGCTTATTTCATCAGGTAAACAACTAATCTTGGCATGGATACCATCTCACTGTAACATACCAGGAAATGATCTTGCTGACACTGCCGCAAAAGAAGCTACCAAGCATCCTCCAAGCTTACCAGATCTTAAGCTACCTCATGAAGACTATTTACGGCATCTTAAAACAACTATCCTACACCGATGGAAGACAGATTGGACAACTACATCCAACAGCAAACTGCATGATATCTGTCCAATACCTAACCTGTCCACAACAATTAGAACACTAAACCGGCGAGACCAGGTGCTATTAACCCGATTATGCATTGGCCACACTGCGCTTACTCATTCCTACATTCTGTCCCGTGAACTTCCTCCTAAATGTACTCTGTGTGATTCTACTCTTACCGTTGAGCATCTGCTCACTGTTTGCCCAAGATACACTCACCAGCGACTTCAGTATGCAGTTCCTGAGAACCTTCAGCTAGCTTTGGGTGATCAACAATATCACAAGAAAATCATCAAGTTCATCAAAGCATGCAAAGTTAATGTTTAAATTCAATGTAAACTTCATGATATGTTTCCGCCTTTTTTTCCTCAATGTTTAGTCGCGATATGACTTTTATGTTGAAGCGACTTCAAATAATAAATAAATTAAAAAAAATATAGAAATCGACTCTACTTCGGAGGCGAAGGAAAGTAAAATTCATGGTAGCTCAGATATAGTAGGTAAAGAAATCAACTGACTCATTTCATGCTACTCAGGACAGAAATTTAAAAATCCAGATTTTAACCGTTTTCAAAAATTGGTCCTAAAGCATTTTCAAGCCTCCACACAGATAATAAGAGTTGCTAAACAATTAACCACAGAAAAAGTAATATTGGCAACGCCGCAAACGAAATCGGGAAAGAGTTTAGACATTTCTGTAATGGAAAAGGTAATAATTTTACAATTCTGATGACAGTAGAATTTTTCCGGGGAGGATGAATTGTAGTCAAAGAAGGTGGTAACAAAATTCATAAACAGAAACGATTATCTAAGAGGAACCTTCCGCTTAAATTATAAAGAACGTGATTTCAGCAATATATACTTCCATATGCAACATTGAATGTCAAATTTCATTAACATATGTGTTATAATTCACAAATATAATCAGTTTTACTCGTGTAAAATTACCATTCTTTTAAATACTTAAAATTCAGATAGTAAATGTGCATACTGATTTCAATTTGTTACTGCCTGCTGTAATATGTCTCTTGTTCTAAAAACGTATGAAGTAAGCTTCCGTTCTTCCATCTGTTGGTAGTATTGTTTTATATCTACACAGTTCAGTTGCTCGCAAGCTTGATCTTCAGGTCTGGAATGGCGCTGTTGTCGACTTTTTGCCTTTTACATCAGGACCTCCTAAATACCGGACCTGACACAGTGATTCAAGATGGCGGCCTATGTGGTGGGAACTACTTATAAACAACTCGTCTACAGGCTACGATTTCAACGCAGTAAAATAAAAATGTTGTGTAATAACACGCCTATTTTGTGAATATGGGCTGTGTTACACACAAAAACACTGTCTTAAACATAACCTCGAGTAAACAAAAAAGGATGACATTTAATATTAAACGATAACCCATGGGCAATGAAATATATAACCTTAAATATCATTCATGCAATCTACAGGTCTACATGCCATTATGTAACTGCATTACACACTCAAATTACAAAGAAGATAGACAAAACTGCAAGCAGCATGTTACTTAAATAAAACAGAAGTGTTGACATTGAGTTGACTCAATTATTAATCATTGTTTACACTGTTTTTCACATTTGTACAATGTACATAATGTTATACACCTACACAAAACATACTATACTGGATGGCTGATATACAAATGCTGCCATTTAGAATAATTAGCTACCTACTAAATTCAAAAGCTTTAGGGTGGTGCTTTTACTATTACTGAAAACTTTTGATTACTCAGTTTGCAACAGCATATTACTCAGCACTTCATGACACTTTATTTTACAGGGGGAATCCACAAAATCAGATGAAATATTAAAAATAATAACCGTAAAACAGCACTGTAAATGAAATACATGAAATACGTAATCTTAAATCAGTATTGTAAAGCAACATTGTGTTAGCTTAGGTTAGGTTAGTTTTGCATATGTGTGGGGTGACAGGGTCCTGTTATCGAAATATTTACAATTTGGGCAGTGTTTATGCAATCATTTCAACCTAAATGCATTAATCAATCATTGTAGCATATATTACACTCGTTTATGCACATTTATTAGCTAAATATCCGCCGCATAAGCGAAATAAAACCACTTAATCGACCGTACGAAATTTTCTCATAAATAAAACACGAAGCTTGAGCGCACAATAAAACTTACAAGATCGTAATCAGCAATAAAAACTGCATCCATTGCACTATGTTTCATTCGTTTTCTCGAGCGGACGATTTTGTAAATATTTACCAAACTTTGCTATAGTCTACAGTTTTACATGCAGCAACATAACACATTTCTTCTAAACTACAGCTACACATTTAAATTACAAAGACAAAAGAATACGAGCAGCATACTACTTACATGAAACAAACCGTTGGTGTTGCAGATTGCACTAATTGAGTTCACTCGAAATTATTGTCTTTCACTATTCACACTATTCACCATGTTATATATACACCGGCAACTAATACACATAACGCTGCAATTTATAGTAATTAAATACTGAATTTAGAAGCTTTACGTTGTAATTTACCTTTTGTTTTAACTGTAAGTTTCTGATTTTTAATTTGCATCCGGGAATGCAACAGTTACGGGGCATTGTCATGTTTGAGGTTAGGTTGTAGTATGGCAACAATAACATACACTACTGGAACAGTTTTTCTTCAACAACCACTCACCACTGTAATCGTGACACAAATTGTACTTGCAAACACATAAATTAACCACACTATACGGCTAATGTAGCCATAGTCCTAGATGGAACACAATAAACATGAACACGTGGATAGCACACGGCACAGTCAAAACGTTATTACATTTATTCCCGTTCCTATACTGCCCAAATAAAACTTTTGAAACACTCGCTTTGCTAATATGAAGACAAACTTACATAGGAATTATTATAAGAAACAATAATTCGAAGACATAGAAAATAATACGAAAAACAGCGTGTGGAAACACCTCAGAAATCACTCCCACCAGTCGACGCCATTTTTGTACAACTGGGATGCCAGGGTCAGGTCCGTTAATCTAGAAGGTCCTGTTTTACATAGTTGCAGTTAACACCATAGCCAATAGGTGGCAATATTTAATATTTTCCAACGGTAAAAAGCTGCCTATAACGGCCACGGCAGTTTAAGGCGTGGTATAAATGGGACAATAAAAAACAACTAAAGATTAATACCTACGGCAGTGTTGATATACACAATTGATAAAATAGCTGGATAAATTCTAAACCAGTGACATTAATAACCCAAACAAGCAGAAATATTATTAAACCAAAGGATTTAAATTGGTAGTGGTGTACGCTATACGATTACATTCAAGCACAAGTCTAATTAATGTGGAATTGTCTCATAAATGTTATCTGTGATTTATGTAATCCAAATGCAACTATATTTATATATTCATGTCCGGGCAATAATACTACAAAATAAATCCAGGGCTGCCTTTGATGTGCTAATGAATACACATGTACTAAATTAACATATTTATAGAATCTGTGTAGAATTCATGTGAATTACAAAATTGAAATTCCTCACGGTTCATTAGCGCTATTCCCCTCAGAGACCAATTTTTAATTATGTGTTTGTGTGCGTGCGAGAGAGACAGATAGAGGAGAGCAGACAGAACGCATTAGTGTGGCGTACTTTCAAAGTAAATAACATAAAACATTGTTTCCTGTTTCATTTCACAATAAGCTGGGTATTTATGGGGCTAATAAACGACTGTATGTGTCTTTGTTGGGTATTGAATGTATGGCTGCAACTTTTATTGAGAAGGTTGCGGACATACATTCATATGATCTTCTTTACTAATTGTTCAATAAACCAGCGTAACGTAATGGCAATTCGATGAATCCCACTACTGACACCAGCGTGACAAAATCAGTCAAATTACTTTTCTATCACTTTATTTTTCTCTAACTGAATGCACAAAGACATAGGTCTCTTCTACTGACGTTAACACAGTCTAAAACTCTCAACTGTTTTCTTCTTGTAGCCTTGACTCAGTTCTTTCACTGTCTCTTCACTTTGCCTCGGATACACTAACTGACGGTACAATCACCCGATACTTGTTCAAAGTACTTCACTTAGACATGACGTACCTTTCAGGACGACACACACAGCTGTCTCGCAATCACTGACACACTGACCCACTCATGTCTGTAATCGTAACTCTTCTGCAGTTTCCTCGCCTCCTTAAACAGCGAGGATGACAAAATACGGACCTTTCGCGAGTTTCTTAAAAACAAGCCGGCCACCGAACACTTCTCGAATCATCTAGGGAAAACTCTGTTGGTTCTGCCGCTCTGATTGTTGTCACGAGTCTGCTCGCATGAATAGCGTGGGGAAGCTAGACCCTGAGGACCTTTGAGACGCGCCGCGCCCATTGTTGTTAGTTACGTATGCACAAATAGTCGCACGAGGCAGTCGAACTTTGAGTGCCTTTGTTTGCTCGCTGGCCTGGTAAGGGGTTCGAAGTAGCTTAGCTCCGACCGTCCTCTGTTGTGTGCCGCGCTCGGGTCACAGTATTTTTACAAAGGCTTGTTCTTCTTAGTACACGTTAATTGAAATTAACGTTTTCAGAAATGGTCCTAATATCTACATATTCTGTTGTTGGTGCAGTAGGAACAGAACATAATGGACTTATGGGCACTGGAGGTTATTTTTGTACCTTTTTTTATTTTCTTTACCTGATTACCCTCCCCTTAAGAAGGACCTACATCCTCTAGGACGTACAAGCCAGTGCCTAGGGTAGACGCCTGTCGGGGAGCACAGGAACCCCTGGACCGGAGAGAGTGAAGACCTGGAAGCGGGTGGTCAGCCCAGTTGATATGATAGTTCGGAAGATATGAAATGCAAGGCGAAATCGATGATTGGAAAGGTAATGATGGAGCAATTGGTGAAATGAGTGGCGGGGGAAACCGGAGGACCCAGAGAAAACCCGTTCAGACGCCACTTCGTCCACCACGAATACCACATGCGGGTCCCTGGGATCGAACTCGGGCCGCTTAGGTGGTAAGGGAATGCTATATTATATAATAATAATAATAATAATAATAATAATAATAATAATAATAATAATAATAATAATAATAATAATAATAATAATAATAATAATAATAATAATAATAATAATAATAATAATAATAATAATAATAATAATAATAATAATAATAATAATAATAATAATAATAATAATAATAATAATAATAATAATAATAATAATAATAATAATAATAATAATAATAATAATAATAATAATAATAATAATAATAATAATAATAATAATAATAATAATAATAATAATAATAATAATAATAATAATAATAATAATAATAATAATAATAATAATAATAATAATAATAATAATAATAATAATAATAATAATAATAATAATAATAATAATAATAATAATAATAATAATAATAATAATAATAATAATAATAATAATAATAATAATAATAATAATAATAATAATAATAATAATAATAATAATAATAATAATAATAATAATAATAATAATAATAATAATAATAATAATAATATACAAAAACGTGATAATATTAGTAAGCATTTAAATTCTTTTCTTCATATTATAACTCAAATCATATGAGTCGAGGCAACGCGCAAAAGAGTTAGTTGGGACATGAGTTGTCGGGAGTAAGTTTTTAGTGTGTGTGTGTGTGTGTGTGTGTGTGTGTGTGTGTGTGCGTGCGCGTGTGTGTGTGTAGTCGCGTCGAAATGAAGATAGCGAAGCAGTTATGGTTGTCGTTAATCCCAGCAGATGGCAGACTATTACAGTGACCCTTTGGAACCGAATCACTGCCATCTATTCGCAAGTTACGGAAAGTTCAGCCTATAAGTCAGGGGAAGACATCTTCGGGCCGTGTGACGTATTTAAACGAAGAGCCAGCCTGCACGTTCGTGTGACGTCAGGCGAGAGCGGTGTATTGCTATGCTGCATAGATCAGCGGCGCTACTTGCACTGAACTTAATATGAAAAATGCTGTTTAGGAAAAGCCCTCTTCAGCCTAGTCTGAGGTTTTTTATTTGTTGTGTGAGAAATCTCAACCGCGTTAGTGCGAATTTTGTTTTTATTTTGTGTTTTTGTTGACGTTGTGTAGTGTTGTGTGTAGTGGTTTTGTGTTTGTGTTCAGTTCCCCGTGTTTCACACCAGTTTGAGACCAGGCTTCAAGATGTAGAAACATTGTCAACTACGTTTCAGATCTTTGCGTATTCATTGGATGTTAACAATGTTTCTAGCAGGTAGCAAATTGAATTTTTAAATTTGCAGTGCGAGGATTTGCTGAAGGACAATTAATATAAACACAAGGAAGACTTGGCTGATTTTTATAAGTGTTCCTCAAATCATATTTCTGAGGTTGTATGCCCTTGTTGCATGGATATTATGTATGTTTGATTCTACGTATGTGTGCGAACAATTCTTTTCGGTTATGAACCTTTCTAAGTCAAAATTCCGAAGCATATTGTCAGATCACAATCTAACATGCAGTCTTCGGTTACAAAAGTGCCGTACATTACACCCTAACATTGACAAACGAGTTTAAGAAAAGCAAAACGGCAACTGTCGGGAAATGTCCACCTAATTGTTCTGTATAGCTCTCCTCTAGCTCAGGCAAAATAGTTATAATTTCTGTTCTATTGGCATTATAACATGACTGTTCACATAAACTAGAATTTATATATATGGCATAAAGCCGAAATGTAATTATTTATAATCTATGTCTATTCCGTAATTGAAATAGTCAGCGTTAAAATTACGATGCCATTTCCTCTTGCCCACTGTGACGTCACACGTTCAACTGGCCATTGATGGGAGCATGCGAGCTCAGTGAGCTGACGTCACAGCAGCAATACCTGTCTCCCCCTGCTATAAGTGAAGTTGCACGACGGTTGAGTGAGTGTAACGTGAGTCAGTTGTCTGAGAGACAAAGACAGAAAGGAGTGAGTCAAGGTTATGAGCTGCAATATCATGAAAGAAACTAAAGTGAGAAAGAAGTAATTGGGCTGGATTTTGTCGTTTTTGTCACAATATCTTTAACACTCTGATATAGCACTTATTTATTGCGTCCGATAAAATCTTATGGATCTAAGAAAATATTAGTTGTTTCCGAACTGATCATTATGCTGCTGAAAGTGCAATTTACAAAGAAGTTCCCTCAGTTCCGCATGGTCAAGAGGAACGATCAGTTTGGGAGAAGTTACTCTTTCCACTCCTAACCTTTATTACACGCTCGAGAAGAAGGCGGTTCTTTCTACATCACTTCCACCAAGTCTTGGGGCAGCAATAGCAGTAGCTTTTAACGATTTCTTTTTATTTGGCTCTTCTGTGGAGGTGCCTTGTGTTCTTTCACCCAGAATCACTACCTTTAGATTACTGCAGCCTAAACCTCCACTGTAGTGCAGGTCATTTTTTCAATCTGGCAAAAGAAGATTAATTTCAACATTCTCTAATTAAGATTTCACTACTTTACATCGCTTAAAATAATCTTCCTCTAAATACAGACCGCTTATTTACATTCTCAACTAGATTCTTAGAGTAATTAGAAGCACTGTAATCCACTCAAAAATCAATCCTGAAATTGTATTTTAAATACATGTTTTGAAGCTCTTGTATGAAATGAAAATGTTTAGAAAAAGATCGTGTGTGTGCGTGTGTGAGTGTGTGTGTGTGTGTGTGTGTGTGTGTGCGCGCGCGCGCGCATTGCGTTTATAATAATTAAGAGTTTGATTCGGAGATACCAAAGAACATACGCAAACTTATGCCACATCTATTTTCAGCATTTTCCTGAGTAAGAAGAAAACTCTGTTGAAAGTTTTGCTTTAGTTCCTTTATATGTAATACTTTTGTTTACTTTCGGTGTGATGAAATACAAATATCAGTATTTTCTGCAGTGTGAAGACTGTATTGCAACACTAGGCATGGTGCGACCCTCAAAAGTAGCAGGTAGATCCACCACACATTTCTTAGAGAACGAGTCTGTCTTACAATAATGGTTTAGTTGGACGAGTACAAATGTTTATCTATAGGGGAGCTATAGTCCTATAATTTTCCAAAATATTTTAGATTTTGAGGTTCCGCAACTTGGTTATACTAATATAATAATGCAGCCAAATCCAGAAAAAAATTAAAATAACTTATATAGTTAATAACCTGTACAAAATGCCCTATCGGACAAAAATGTCTAAAAATGGAGAAAATGAGAGACACTGAAAGGACTGAGTCAAGGTTACGAAACTAAAAATTGTGAGCTGTGATATCACGAAAGACTAGACTGTGTTAACGAGGAGAAGAAAACTGTATTTGAGGTAAAATGTTATAAGATAAAGAAGTAACAGTACTGATTTTATCATTTTGTTAGAGTATGTATTTTCCACATAGTATCGCCCTAGGCTCATCAAAGTCCGGGGTGTGACATAAAACATGAAACACTGATAATTCCTTAGTGATATCAGACATTTCTTCAAAGAACATGTGTCACATCAACTAATCCATTAAAATTTGCAGATATTTATTTTTTCCAGTTCACAAAACATTTTTAATGATCATTACCTTTACTTACTGTAGATGAGAAGTAAAACCCTTTGAAGGGTAGAAAGTCAGATATTCCGTTTGTAGTGTATGATACAAGGAATTAATTTGATAGAAAGTACGCTGAAAGTGTCGCCCGCTCTGTAGGTCTGTATCCCTTTATGACTCGTGTTTTATAATCAAAAGCCGTGAATTCCACACAATCCGTCCCCCTCAAAGGGTTGAGAAAGATTAATGACTTGACGCTCTTACACATTATTCATCAAATGTCGAGCAGCTTGCTGCGAATTCGCTACTACCACCACTTAGGGCACATATGCTGCTGCAAATGAATCGCTTTTTTTATCTCTAGCACATTTCGTCTTGGAACAATAAATCATTGTTGTACACGGACGTGACACTTTCATATTTATTCCAGGAAATTAAAATGGCAGTTTCGATTGAAAATAAAAATGTATAGGATAGAGCTATCCGATATTGTTTCATTTATTAATAAAATAGCCGGCTATTATATATAATTAAAGAAGGCACTAGAAAATACCCTAAAGGTAACTAACTGCTGATATATCAAACGATTTGTTTATTATTTCCTGTTCGAAAGTGCAATGTCTAAGGAAAGTCTGAGCTTGTTTTCTTCATTGGCGTTGTTGCAGCAGCAGTTTCAATTCTATCGCTCAAACTTCACATAAGTTTGATGTCCAATATATAATAAAGCTATTCACAAAAATATCAACGAAGCTTGAAATTGGAAAAGATTCAATCTATTGGATACTGTAAACCCAGGAGATATCCTCAAATAATTTACTTCAAACTTACTACTTCTTTTTAAATGAACAGAGCTGTTTGAATAAAACTACAAACATGGAAGAACAACATAAAGATTTAAGTGTTTATATAAATGCAATCCACTTCAATTTACATCCACCATTGGTGCCAACAATAAATTTAGACATATAATTAAAATAATACTGCGAGTTGAGATTTCGTAGCGCATAAAATACTTTACGACACAGTAAAATATATTTCAAATTCAATGAAAATTATCATCCTCGAGAAGATTCAGACGTTAAAATTTTTACAGAATCTTGAAGCATTATTTTAATATATTATACCCATAATTATCATTATTATTCCATTCTACATACCTTCAGATTTTTTTCTACATGGTTTCCAAAATCACTTAAGCTGTACTGTAGAATAAAGCTTAGTGGGTCCTCGTCAAACGTTTTATGCTAGTCCATATAACCAACCACTCATGTCAGGAAAAAGTGTGTTATTGGTACCATTGCTTTTAGGCGGAATTGGAACTGGTGGTCCGGAAGTTCAATCTTCGACACACAGAATCTGAAACAAAACAAAAAAAGTTAAAGAATGAGTAACCTCTTTTGGGAGAATATCAGATTATGTCCTGTAATGTATTGATCTCTAAGAGATTATCAATTTATCATAGATCATTTTCGATTAAAATAAAACCAGGTGAATACATGCAAATTTTTACCTTCTTCACCGGAAATATATGTTTTCAGGCCCCTGAATCCAAAAAGGTCTTTGTGCTGCCATAAATGGAAGCTATTCATTGGATTGATGAGCTGATATAATCTGGAGCACTGCGCATGTGCGTTACAATACAAAGTGTTGCCCAGACAACCTGATAACTGCAAGATGGACACACTGGTCCAATATATCATGCTCCGTATTTATATTGCAACTTGTTTATAATACATGGCAATTATGAAAGAGCTCGCGGTTTAATTTACAGGTATTTCCAAGCATTAATTTGGCTAAAGAACCGTGTTTAATTAAATTAATCTGGAAATGAAAGCAAACAGCATTCATTCATTACTCAGGATAATCACATTGATATTCCTGCTAATGGACGCGAATAAACGAAATATGCTCCGGGTATTTAATCAACAGCGTTGTTGATGAAATATTGCTCATTACAGACCACAGCCGCTCACTGCGACACACAGCCTGTCCCAAAATATCTAGTACTTCCGTGCAAAAAAATCCCATGTGTTGCACTCACATGACTTTCTCTACTCTTGTACTAACCATTCTTACAAACTCTTATTCCTATATCTTCTTCGTGTTAGTTGAGATAAACATTTGTACAAATTATCTTATTGCTTATTTCCTTGTAGGTACAAGGGGAATGTTGGAATACAGTAGGCTTTGTGCGATAGTCAAATGTTTGAGATTCTGTTGTCTTTGCACACTTATATAAAAAATTAACAACAATGTTCCATTTCAGGAAAGTTTTAAGTTTTCAGAAACTCACACACATAAGAAGGAATATCTCCGAAATGGTTCACCCTGCAACAAAATTTAATGAGACGTAAATTGTGTATTTTAGCAAGATCTACATTTTTGTGCAGTAAGATTTGGTCTATCTCTAACGGTTTACCAGTTATGCAAAAGTCGTCCAGAGTAAATACGGCTACAGCGGCTCTAGCCAGAAAATTCAAGATATACATTTCATTTGTCAAAAAAATATATCAAACATATGACATTTTGATCAAAATCGTTAGAGATATTTTCAAGGAAATAAAAATTTTCGAAATATTTTCCATGTAAAGGGTAGTTTAGGGTGGGGCTATTTTCTTCAAAATCTTCGTGGCGCAACGTTGAAAGACATTAAACATAAATACCAACTTTGGTTTTTAACCGACTTTTCGTTTTTTACTTATGCTGTCCAAAGGCTGACACACAAACACATACAGGACCCTTTTCTGGATTCAGGGGCTCTCAAAACATATATTTCCGATGAAATCTCGACATCGAATTTTTGGGTGGAGTAAAATACTTCCTCTATTTAACTATACGTAGTAATATCGACTGTATTTCAAGAAATACTTTATTATATCAGCTTAGTTACAAGCAGAAAAAGAAATTAGAATTTCACAACCCAAGGGGTCCAATAGT
Organism: Tenodera sinensis; assembly: GCA_030765045.1. Taxonomy (NCBI): domain Eukaryota; kingdom Metazoa; phylum Arthropoda; class Insecta; order Mantodea; family Mantidae; genus Tenodera; species Tenodera sinensis. Next base: position 19,100,277 of record CM060974.1, on the reverse strand, counting down.
GAAAGTTCCTTTTTGTAAATTTGATGAAAGAAGGGCACATACTAAAAGTAAATACAATTTTAAACTGGAAAATTTAAACCAGAAATATTCAGAATACCTTTGACATTTACTCGAACGGTGGAACAGAAACAAAGGAAGTTAGCTAATTAGAACAATGCCTACCCTTCCTTTCGTACGTTATGGATGTATCAATATGAGTGTGCTTAGTGCCCATGAATAAGCCCTACTTAAAAACTTACAGTTCAATGAACAATAACATCATCAGTTGTCTCTCAAATCAATGCCCTCGGGTGAACGTAGAGGTTAAAGGACGCTAGAAGGATGAAAGGGTAAACATCCGATGTATTGTATTCGCATGACCTTCTCTATTCACTCTTTACTAACCATTATTACGGAAGCTTACTCTTCTATGTGCTTTATGTTACTCGAGACAAATTTTCATTACACATTTCATTTCAGGCAAGTATAATACGGAAGGTAAATTAGCTTAAAGCGATAGATTTTCAATTTCTGTACTTCGATGTCAAGATTTCACCGGAAATATGTTTTGAGAACCCCTGAATCCAAAAGAAGTACTTTTAGAAAAAGTCCGTGTGTTGTGTATGTGTCTGTGAACTGTTTGTAAGAATAGTTTGTACGAGTGGAGTGAAAGCTTTTAGAAACCTCCTTGATTATTACTTTGAATGTTTTATAATTCTGCGGGGCGTTTGGTTACGCGAGTGAACCCCTCTCGAGGACAACAGGGATCTTGGAAACACTCAGGCATGGAAACTACGTTGCTTACGTCATTAACCTGGAAGAGAACTGTCGTGGAGAAGTCAGTGACGTGTACTGAGAGACAAGGGTCGGGAGGTAATGCGATGTCACACGTCATGTGTGGAAGACGTAACTTGGCGATAAGCTTAACGCTTTAGGCTTCAGATCTCCGCTTCCTGGCTGACGTCAAGGAAGGAAGCATGTTCAGATAGGGCCTGAGCATGTCCTACTTATATCTACAGATTCTAATGTCGTCACAAAACAGATGAAGGTTTCGTTATGTGTCTGCCATAGTTCACGATTATGGTTTCTGAAAAATAATTTAAAATGTCTTAAGGGACACTGGGAGTGAAATTTTGGTCATTATCAAAAAATTGATTTTTTTTTTTTTACCTTAAAATCTTCCTGGAACACCTGTGCATTTGGATCAGCTAACATTTTTCATATCCCCCACTCCATGTGGTCATTACGACCCTTTCAAATAGCGCTCTTCCCTTAATGTACACAGGATGCACCTATATAAAAGCCTGCATTTTCCAAATGAAGGTCGCGCCTGAGTTTTGCTTCAAATTCAATGAAAATTTCCAAAAATATTCATAAATAGCAGCTAAACAAAACTATGATTCAATATTGATGTTATCATTAACATGAATTCCAAAAACATTTTTTTTTTTGTATGAAAAAATCAATAATTTTGAAGATTACATTTTCTTTGTTATTAAAAAAAGATGCTGTTGTTAGCTAATGCTGGATTTCTGACAGTGAAGTCATTAATCCTCTTGCTCTCCAATATTTTTCACTGATGGATGGGGAAAAGAAAAATTTGTTGTTTAACGACGCTGTCAATTGCCAGGATCACATCAGCGTCGCCGGTGTGCCGGAATTTTGTCACGCAGGAGTTCTTTTACATGTCAGTAAATCTACTGGCATGGAGCTGTCGTTTTTAAGCACACTTAAAAACCATCGGTCTGGGCCGGGTTTGAACCCGCGACCTTGGGATCAGTAGGCCAGCGTCTAACCAACTGAGCCACCCAGACCGACACTTATGGATGGGGCACTAGAAGTGGCCGGGCATATTTGAAGGTGGTCTCGATCCATTTCCTCTTGCAGATCACATAGAGGACAGAGTGATGAAGAATATATCCCAATTCTGTTTAAATGTTTTGCCAGACAATCATGTCCTGTAATCAACCTGAAGGTTGCAACTGCATTAAAAAAATATGTATAGCATAATCAGCAAAGGTATTTGAAATATCTCTTCATACAATTGTTACCCATGTTTTACAGTATCAGTTCTGCCAATATAAATGAATATGGAAAAGTCAATAGACGCGAGCTACATTTGGAAAATGTGCCTATTAAATTCATAAAATAATTTATATATCATAAACGAATCATCCAATTTTAATGAAATTTGGTGTACCTCCTATTCTCATATAAATACAAACACAGTAAAAATTTCAGAAAAATCTATCAAGTTATGTGGAACTTTCAAATTTCACTCCCAGTGTCCCTTAACTACTTTGCAGAAAAGCAAAATTTTCATACTTCGCACAACCTAAGTAGATTTTCTCCAATAATTCTATTGTTTTTGCACTTTTCTAAGCTCAGGCTCACCCAAATTATCATAGTGCACTTGGAAATGTATGTGTAATAATTTTGATTCCTTTCTTCGCTAATATGTCCACGTCTTCATTGCCAGTTATTCCACAATGAGCGGAATCCATTGGAAAAATAGTTTTATGCAATTTTTAATTGGGTTAATATATTGTGCATTTCATATATTTTTGGAGTTTATGAATAATCTTAATATTAGACCTTGAATTGTGGCTTTGGAGACGGATAAGAAGACTATATTAGTAAATTTGTTTTGTCTAATAAGTAAATTTTGTAATTATACGTAGATAGCATCAATTTCTCCATCAAAGTTGGTAGAATTGTCTCCAACTTGCAAGTAGCACCTTCATCTTGACTGTAAAGAAACCCATCGCTATAGATATGAATTAATTCATCTTCCTAAAGTCTTGAATTGATGGTTTCAAGGGAGTATTGTTTATCTTCTATAGGAGTGACATCCTTTTTGTAAAGTAGGCCTAGATGATGGTTCACTTATAGGATTATTGAGATGTATAAATGGTTCTCTTTCATATGGATAAATTGTATTTTCTACTATTCTTGTAGTTTCTGTATCACATCTATTTGAGTTTTTAAAATATTGCTAGAATTATGGCATTTTCCCAATTCAACGAAGCATTGCTCCGCTAGTGAGAGCATGAAGAGCTAGCTTGTAATGTTACCCTTTGGCAGTTCATGCTGGCAGAGGATGGGGCATCAAACATAAACAGCTGCGTTCCATTATCGGCCATTTTTTATATACGTAGGTGTAGATTACATACAGAGAGGGAAGAGAGAGGGAGAAGGGGAGTGGGGAGGAGAGAGGGAGATGTTTGAAAAGAAGTAAACGGAGAGGGTAAACTGAGAGATTACGGATAGAGTAGAAAGGAAGAGAGAGAGAGAGATACAGAGAAGAGTTTTCATATTTAACGCAGTAACTCTGGCAGAGCGAGAGTCCCGGTATAAAAAACTAAGTCAGTGGTTGGACAAGTGCATAATAAAGAGAGAAAACGCACTTGTGCTACGTCAGACAGTGACTGGAGTAATGGAAACACTTCTATCTTTCGGAGAAACACAAGAACATACGCCCCACTGTGCTCAACAAAGCAGAAACGTTTTTCCGTCTCCACTGGAGCGCTCACAATTTGCTTCACATATATGTACAACCATTCTCTTGTTTACGTGCTCTGTTCTGCAAATACTCCTCATGTATTTAATGAGATTTTTCCTCATTATAGCCGTTTTTCGTTCATAACACATTTTACCCTTTAAGCGCGCACACAGTCATCCTAGAGTTTTGTTCTTTCTTTCATAGCTAACATATTTGTATGTATATTCAGTATCACAGGAAACTGGTGGTCTTCCGGTTACTAACTGCAACTTATATATCCGTCTCCTGAACATTTCTCTGCAACATAGCACTGATGACGTCATATCGAACTCCAGTTTGTAGCCATGTCTGATAGAAGTGCAGATGTTCATCTGGAATGAATTGTAATATTTTTCAAACATCTGCTAGTTTCTTATTGTTGATTGGGATAAGAACTGCTTCCTACAATTTCAAACACCTCTTTTGTTAGTCTTTCTAGGAGAATTACCTTCAGAGCTGTCCATCACAACTAGCGCAATAGTAGTTAATAATATTGCAATATTCACTACATATTAGTTGAAAGCAGGAACCAAGTCACTAAATGACATTATTACCAATACGTTCTACTAAATATCAATGACAGCATTACTAAAACACTCTATTCGATGTAATCATTGAACAACTATTAATGAATCCAGGAATTCTTTGCAATTAACCAACACTAGTGCCCTCTCTGAGTATAAAAGGGAAACTAGTCCTGGACTTATTTCTCTTTTAAAATCAATGGAATCCTTATATATATAACAAACTTATGTTTTACACTAATTTATAGCTCAAAGAGTAAGAAACAAACTGTAAACTACAACTTATTTTTGCAAAAGTTGGACTTGTTCCCCTTTCCAAATGATTGCTTTATTTATTTGCCACACTTCACATCCATATAAAAATTCACTTTTCATCATGGAGCTATATATCATTATTTTAGCTCCACATTTAATATATGTTTGCCATAGCAAGGAATTTAAGGCTCCAGTAGTTGTTTTTGCTTTAATTATTCTTAAACTTATCAGTGTTTCATGTGTGCCAGAAGTACTCACATTACTTTCTCTACTCTTGTAGAGTACAAACTCTTATTCCTGTATCTTCTTCGTGTTAGTTGAGGTAAACATTTGTACAAATTATCTTATTGCTTGTTTCCTTGTAGGTGCAAGGGGAATATTAGAATACAGTAGGCTTTGTGCGATAGTCAAATGTTTTAAAGCTTTGAGATTCCGTTCTCTTTGCACACTTAACATAAAAAATTATAACGATGTTACATTTCACGAAAGTTTTAAACTTTCCGAAACTCACACACATAACAAGGAATATCTCCAAAATGGTTCACCCTACAGGAAAATTATTTGAGACATACTTTAGCAAGATCTATATTTTCTGTATAGTATGATTTGGTCTATCTCTAACGGTTTACCAGTTATGCAAAAGTCGTCCAGAGTAAATACGACTACAGGGGCTGTAGCCAGAAAATTCAAGATATACATTTCATTTGTCATAAAAATATCTCAAACATATGGCATTTTAATGAAAATCGTTAGAGCCATTTTCAAGAAAATCATGTAAAGGGTAGTTTAGGGTGGGGTTATTTTCTTCAAAATCTTCGTGTCGCATCCTTGAAAGACATTAAACTTAAATACCAACTTTGGTTTTTAACCGACTTTTCGTTTTTGAGTTATGCTGTCCACAGGCTGACAGACTGACACACAGACACATACACGGACCTTTTTCTAAAAATGCTTTTTTTTGGATTCAGGGGATCTCAAAACATATATTTCCAGTGAAATCTCGACATCGAATTTTTGGGTGGAATACAGTACTTCCCCTGCTTACCAGTAGAGAAAGTAAAAAGATTTAATGCATTTTCAAAATCTCATTTGTAAGTAATTCTGAATTGAGGTAAACTTCCCTCCTCCCCTTGATAAGTTCATAAATCAAGTTCAAGTTCAAATCTCAACATCGTTTTTGGGTAGTGTGCAACATTTCCTACTCATAGAGAAAGCAAATTGTAGAGTTTTAAGCACTGAAATTAAATATCAGTATGGGACCAACAGATTACAAACGGAACGTATGTCAATAGCTGTGGGGTCAATACCGTTTTTTGTGGGTTTTTTTGTTAGCAAGTGTGGATGGATATCCCGTCACCTGTTTAGCACAGGATCACCTGTTGCAAGCTGTTTTGAAATGGTAATCATGACAGCAAGAAAAATGATAAATGAGATCCAAAGTCTGCATCACTTTATCACGTTTCCGGTGCCAAGTCTAATGCAAGATGAAGGAAGTTGACATATTTCGTATTCCGTGGGTTCTTTCACGAAAGCTGCGAACATGAATGAAAAACATGTTATGAAATCCACTTCGCTTTCAAAAAGAATTTGGTAGCGTTCATTGAGATATCTACATCATTCTTCATTTCCTTTAACCCCCAGGATTCCTTCTCAGTATATTGTGTATTCAATTTTATTGTTACACTGTTCTATTCTTTTATACTGGGTTAAAAATGTGTATTTGGCTTAAGGAAACCTCTATATCAAACTTCAGTTATTTTATCGCACTTGTAAAGCGTTACATGAAATCATAATTCACAGGATCTGTAAAAGATAACATATATATGGTAAAATAATATTTAGTAAATGGTTTATGTGAGCTCCATCATCTTTTTAACCATTAATATTACATAGTTAATTAAAATAGCGTGATTATTGCACACATAGAGGCTTTAAATAATGTTTTGTTTTGCAAATTTATGCCTACGTCATTTTGTTTAGTCAGGGTCGCCAACTGTATCCCACAAATCGCTGAAAAACTATTTATTACACATTAAAATCGTTTAACAACCATGACAGCACTATATTTCAGTTTTACAATTGTGTTTTAACAATTGTTCTTTTAATAATGAATGTATTTTTTCGGAAGAAACGTTATTTGTTAATGTTAAAAGTCAAGTAACATTTATTTGAGATTATAAACTGATTTTGTTATAACAACAAAAGAAGATCGAAATACATGTAATTCTTGAGTTTCATTTTCTTCAGTTGGCAGTGCTGAGAAGTCAAGCTGCACCAATCGCAAGGTTATTTAATATTTTCTGGTCAAATATTTGCTATGTAGTGTATAAGTGTGTATTTTATTTTTGAAATATTCCACATAAATATCATTCAACGGACCAAACTTCCCAGTATTGATATTACTTGTGATAAATGATTAAGGAATACAAAGAGAATTGCATTTAATTTGATTTATACATAAAAATATATTTAATACATTCATTATTATTTGCATTATCCAGCCTGTTATAATTTCTATTCCTCCTTCCTAAATGTGGTACATTCTGTAAGGTCGTTGTTAAATATCAATGTTACATTTAACTTAAGCACCTTTCAAGAATGTGAGACGAATGTTTATAAGAAAATCCCTCCACTGAAAGCTACCTTTATATGCTCTAGTTTCTCAAAACCGGTTCTAATCATTTTGATTAAGATACGTATATTAAAGTTACTTAAATTATGTAATAGTTTATCTAGTCATCTTCTTTCACAAGGAATTTAGTATAATATTGTAAAACTAATACATTTTAAGCGACAGACGAAAACTTTCTACTAACTTTTAAGTTACACGATTTATTCAAAAAAATTTTCTGTGGCACACCAAATATCCGATATTGATTATTTTAATTTTTTATATATGATTATTATTTTTGGTTTTTTCTGTTTATATGCATGCAACAGCAATCATGTTCACTCGCTTACAGTGGGTTAATCTTCAGGTTGGTATTACTTTGGTTACTACATTTAATTCACTAACACATTCAAACTTCCAAATTCTAGAAAGAATGGGAAAAAATCCTGGTTATAGAAACATTGTCACCCTTCAGCCGGGAATTGAACCCGTGGCCTCATTAATTTTAATAGACCTCATTAAAGGACACCTCTTCATCAGGTTTCTACCAATCACAAGAAAGCACAAATATAAATTATTCTCATGCGTTCAATCAAAGAAGAACTAGTGCGACTTTAGAAAAACTTACACTACCGGAAGTGTCTAAAAACGCACACGATGTGACTAATAATTTAGACACAAAAATCAAGAAACATATACAAAAAATTCACTGCGCAGTTCGTTGATTGGAGAAAATCAACATATATAACCTCACTTTCAGAAACTGCATTACTGGTGTACTTGACTAATTGTCGCAAAGTATGAAACCATCGACCTTACTACTGCCTTCAAATAACATTTTCAAGGACGAGAGCAGGATATAATCAATATTTTCGCGTCTGCGCACATATCATAACGCTACCGGCTGTTTCACTCTGGAGATAACGTCAATAAACTTATTGACTCAGGTAAGTGTAGAAAATTAAAAACAATGTAATACTGTTTTAAAGTTAAGCATATACTTAAGCATAAATAAGTGTATGAAACTTGACTATCATGACAATTAAGATAAGGGGGTGCAGGGAGCACCCCTGGGAGGAAGGACGAGGTGAGAGGCCAGACCCAGACTAACAGCATTGTCCCTAAGGTTTCCCAAGTTTGATGACACATCGAAGTCTTTAGGTCTCCCAGGGGCCTCATAGACGCGGCGTCCAACACGCCTAGATGCCGCTCCAGCCGCAACGGGGGATGGAAACACTTCCTGTGCACATTAAGGAAGTCAAGTGAAGGATAGGAAATTCGGGGGATGTAGGTAATTGTCCTTCCCAACATTCGCCAGGCGACCTGGGAAAACCCCGAAAAAACCATGCGTCAGGAAGGTCAGTCACGGGAATCGAATCTATGATCTCCCGAATGTGGGCCTTACACGTTACCTCGGAACCATCTTGCTCGGTTACATTTGACTAGCGCTATTCACTTTGTAGTTATAATGAAATACGTAAATCATTTTAAATTTTCAGCTCTCAGTATGCCCTTTCCTGTTGCCCCCAAAATAACCTGTGTTGCCTCAAAAGTTCGCCCGCCAGTACATAAACAAGGCCCTGACTTTTTGATTACTAAAACGAACATATGGTTATGTTTCACAACTTCGCAGCAACAGCGGTCGCTCGCTGTTAAATTTAGTTTGCTTTGCCGCAGAAATCAACTTCTGTTTGCTGAATTTCAGGCGTTTATTTTTCATTTTCCCTTCCCTCTCAGCTTTACCCCTGTGCAGGAGAGAAAGAATACTCAACGTTAACCAACAGATTCACACAGCGAAATAGACGACATAAATTTGAAAGAAGGAAGTATGACGTCATTGGAAATTAGGGAGATGGGGAACATGTAGATTGCGTTTCCTGCAAGAAAGTTTTGTATTAACCAAGAGTAACACACTGAAGAGGTAAACAGTTGAAAGAACAGCGCGTAGTAAAAGGGAAAGGAAACGTTTGTGGTACACGAGACAGTTCTTTCAGTTGCTGGAGTAATGGAAAAACACTTCTTTCTGGCAAACGACAGCAAACAGTGACAAAAACAGCATGTGCAATTGCTCACCAGAAATGCTTTTTGCATCCCCACTGGTGCATTCACAATCTACCTTTCTCTTGTTTATGTCTATTGTGAAAAATATTCCTCTGGAAAAACATTTGATGTTTAAAAGATTATTTTAATTTCACTTTCTCTAGTACGTAGTTACACATAGAGAAAGTATTGCATGTCATCCAAAAATTCAATGTCCAAACTTTACCAAAAATTCACATATTGAGGCCGCCTCAAACTAGGTGTGTGTGTGTGTGTGTGTGTGTGTGTGTGTGTGTGTGTGTGTGTGTGTGTGTGTGTGTGTGTGTGTGTGTGTGTGTAAATGAGAGATAACAGCACTACTAATAAACGAAATACCTGATAAATATCAAACTGGGCATTCAGGTTTAGTATCTTTCAAAAACGGTTTTGAAACACCATGTCCCAAACTATCCTTTAAATGCAAAATTTTTCGAAAGCTTAGATTTTCTTAATAGTATATTGCGTAGTAAGAACTCCAAGTGATATTTGTCAGGTCGAGAATGCATTTTGGGAATACGAGGCGCGTAGAGTCGAGTTACAAGCATTCAAGTAACTTACAATTCATGGTTAGCCAATTACTGTTTGCAATAATTGAAAAACCCGTAAAAAGCAATAATAAATCAAAATTGCTTTTCCATATTTTATTGGACATTAAGAAAAAATGAATTCTCAATGTAAACAAATGAAAAGCTACATCTATGTTGTCGCAGATAGACTTAATAATTTGTATATTTCATATGAAAATCCAGGTTCCATCTCAAGATGTACTGAAGAAACAAAAAGAATCGAATCGCTTCTTAGTGTCAGCATAATGTCCAATTGAATATATAATATTTCAATCAAATAATTCACACGTTTGTAAATTTTGCTAAATTCATAATAACTTATTTTTAGGTTAGTACACTGTTGAGTGTTACGTCATTTCCTGCTGGTACCGGAAGCATTAAGAACCAGTTTTAGCCTTGTTGCCATGGGAATTGATAAATGAGTTAAACATTTTGGTTACATTACCAAATATATAATCAACTTGTATATTAAGTATTTCAAAAAATAGATTTAACGATATTATAATGTCATGTATCCAGTATATTTACATATATCTTGAACTTTCTGGGAATATTCTGTTTAGGACTGCTTTTTTGCCTATCTCTGAGGTTTGGGCGCAGTGTGTCTATCTCAAATTATAGAAAAGGTTTTTCCGGGGTTTTCTCTTAACCTGAAAAGACGAAAATCTGGTCGTTTGAGCACTATTTCACTGTCATAATTAAAACCGTTGAAGCTACAGTATTAAGAGATGATCATCGTATGAATTGTTCAAATAACATTTTCTATGGCAGTAGCCATATCCCATGGATGTGAAACTCCTATTCGCCAGATTCGGGGTTCAAATTTGGCCAGAACTGTCCTTCCTGAAAAATAAAAATAAGAGAAAGCAAAGGAGAAGGAGATGAAGGAAAAGAAGTAAGGGTTGAAGAAGAAGCGAATTGGTGTGAGCTTGGGGTTGAGAGAAAAGAGGTGTCAGGGGCGGAAAGGGAAGAAGAATGGTGTGATGTGAAATGAAGGAGATTTAGGACCCATAATAGATTCTGTCTAGTGTTCATTCTCCGGAGCCAGGACTGTATTTTTAGACTCCGGAATAGTGATGCATAATATACTGAATAATTAATTTGTTTCAACTTATTTACACCTACTAAATTATTAATTTTGAGTTTTGAATATTGATTTACAATAATTATGAGATAATTGTAGATTTGATTAACAATTGAATATTGAATGTTTTGATTTTGCACAAATGCATTAAAATAAAGTTAATTATGGTAATTGCAAAGTTCATATGCAGAAATGAGATTTTAATTATGAACTCTGAAACTACATTCATACATGAATGAGGTTTTAAAACTCTAAATGTATGAAGTAGTAATCTACTCTGTGTGTGTGTGTGTGGGGGGGGGGACAGCATAACTCAAATACCTCCAACTTAAACTGCCCTTTACATGGAAAATTTCTCGAAAATTTTGATTTTTCTGAAAATGGCTCTAATGATTTTGATTAAAATGGCATATGTTTGAGATATTTTTATGACAAATGAAATGTATATCTAGATTTTTTCTCGCTACAGCCTATGTAGTCCTGTTTACTCTGGATTAATTTTGCATAACTGGTAAACCGTAAGATATAGACCAAATCATACTCTACAAAAATGTATATCTTGCTCAAAACAGACAACTTATGACAAATTGTTTTGTAGAGTGAACTGTTTCGGAGATATTTCTTATTTGTGTGAGTTTTGGAGAATTATCTTCTATCAAGTGGAACATCGTTATTCATTCTTTATATGTTAACCATGCAAAGAGAACAGAATTTTAAAGCTTTAAAACATTTGACTATCGCTCAAAGCCTGCCGTATTCTAATATTCCCCTTACACCTACAACGAAATAAGTAATAAGATAATTTGTGCAAATGTTTGTCTCAACTAACACGAAGAACATATAGCAATAAGAGTTGTAGGAATGGTTAGTACAAGAGTAGAGAAAAGCATGTGATTGTAACACATCAGATTTTATTTTTAAATAATTTATATTAGTGTATAACACCGAAGCTTCAATTAGTTTAGTTAGTTAATTTAGTTTTAGTTCATTTAATTGCATTGTAAATGTATGAACTTTATTGGAAATAAATTACGTTGGCAACTCTGTGCTATCTGAGGAAACTAGGTGTCAAGACTAATAAATGAATAAATATATGTATACTGGGTGTTTGTCTTAAAGTATGCCTTAACACATAATATGTATGTATAACATGGCTTGTCTGACAGCTGAACGTAAGCTTCAATTCGCCTAGTACTTCCGCAGAGGCGCATGACTGGTGTGTCGGAGAAGTTGCCTAGAGCCCAGGCGTTCGACTTGAACCTCGCATTCTTCCCGGCGGGGTGTATTCATCCTACCAAGTCCTGTTAAAGGTGGCCGTGTCATGAAAATAGCCCATAGAGCTCTCTCTAGTCGCAAGCTAGAACAAATGCAATTGATTAGGTAGAAACAAAAGAATTCTCAATGCGCAATATCGGCCTCTAGTTTCTATTTATAAGCTCATCGACATTGTATCTTGTTGCCGCTTTCAGGCTGTGGTGAACCAAGATATTGAGTGCTCCCTTGTTTCCCGTTACCGTTGCCGTGGTTATCATTGCCGGGCGGTTGTGAACCAATGTTAAGTCACGCTGCACATGAGACACTGCGTGCCAACAACGCCAGTTTCCTACGAATAGGAAATTACACACCAACACGTTTGGTATACCAATAAGAAATTGTCTTACGAAACTCACAATAGTATGTGGTACAAACTAATGACTAAGATTTTTTTGACTGACGAGTCTAAACAGAACTTCTACCAGTTCAACATTATTTCACTATTATACACACCTGAAGCTAAGTTCACCAATGATCGTTTCAATACACCTCTACGCCATTATCAAGGTAAACTGACCTTGGCCATCCAAGCAACGAAATCGTTACAACCTAGCCTGTCGTCGCACTGACGTCACGTTCACGTCACTTGTCCTGACATTATATGTGATGACGTCATTACTCACCCCTGATCTCAAAACGAATTTAGTAACAGAATCAGTAGAAGGTATTAAAAAATTCACAACATGATGCCTATTTTTCAAAATGAATATTTTTTCCCAAACCCTCAACTCAATGGGTCCGTTTAATTGCTTTAATAAGTTAACCTCTGGATTTATTTCATGATTAAGTGAACAAAAATGACCTGCCACAGCTGATTTCTCTGTTTATATTTCATGTTTTTGAAATGAGGTTTTGTCTTACCAATGTAAACCTTATCGTAGTCTAGTCAGTCAACTTGATAAATGTTATTTTTTTTTTTTTTTTTTTTTTTAATGTGGAAGCTTCATTTACGGCCTTTTGATATTTAAATTTCTCTGTCTTTTCATGGATAAATTCTGTACTAAGTAAAGCTGTGTTAATAATGTGTTCATATTCTCCGTTAAATTCTTCCTTATTAAGTTTACATTGATAATGGCACAGAGTTGTGTTGAAACGATTCTTGCTGGTGTATTGAGTTTAACTAAATTTTATTCAAGTGTAGTTTTAATCGTTACATAGTTTGTATTGTTTGTGGATTATTTCACTATTTTCACAGCTTCATGCTGAAGGTCGCGACGAACGTCACACAAGACATTATACAAACGTAAGCATAAAATTTGCATTCTGTACGTCCCAATTATAAAAAAAAAACGAGAGCACAACAATTCCTTAAGGGCAACCTGCGTGCTTCAGCTCTTCCACATAAATAAAACACCCCTCCCTAATTAAAGTTTGAAAGAATTCTGCTTCGAAGTTGAGGGACTGTAAATAAGGAGCTTTCTAGATGAAGGAAAAATTAAAAGCGAAAGAGATAATATTATAAACAGCGTAGGAAGAGGAAGTTTGACATAAAACGAAGCAGGTAAAAACTGACCAAACGCTTCACTGCCGATTTTCATTAAGAAGCATTCTTTCCACCGCGGATAATTCCTAACCGATTTTACTTAAGAGTGAACAAATTTAATTAATCAATCTTAATGAAGGCGTAAACAACGAAAATGGAATTTGAAAGGGAAAAGCACATACAAAAGGGAAAAAGCGTTGGCAGTAAACAATGTAAATGAAGGCCCCTGAGGAAATTATAAGTTTACGTAAAAATGGGGTTGTTTGTGAACGCCAGAGTCCACAATTAACTTCAAAATCATCATCGAAGTATTTCCAATTAAGGCACAAAAATTTACTGAACTAGATAAATATCCATAAGATATAACCGTCCTTATCAGATAAGGGTAAACACGAGAAGTATCTAATTAGTGAATTTGTAATATTAATGAAAATCTGACGTGTTGTACTCACATGAATTCGATGTCGAGATTTCACCAAAAATATATGTTTTTAGACTCCCTCAATCCAAAAAAGCAGCTTTAGAAAAAGGTCCACGCGCGCGCGCGCGTGTGTGTGTGTGTGTGTCTCAGTCTGTGGACAGCATAATTCAAATACAAAAAGTCGGTTAGAAACCCAAGTTGGTATTTAAGTTTAATGTCTCTCAAGGATACGACACGAAGATTTTGGAGAAAATAGCACCATCCTAAACTACCCTTTACATGGAAAAATTTTGGAACATTTTGATTTTCTTGAAAATGACTCTAACGATTTTGATTAAAATGTCATATGAGATATTATTATGACAAATGAAATGTATATCTTGAATTTTCTGGCTATAGCCCCTGTAGTCGTATTTACTCTGTACGACAAACTTTTGCTGTACAAAAAAGTAGATCTTGCTAAAATACATTATTTATGCCTGAATAAATTTTCTTGTAGGGTGAACCATTTCGGAGATATTCCTTGTTATGTGTGTGAGTGTTGAAAAACTTAAAACTTTAGTGAAATGGAACATCGTTGTTAATTTTTTTATATCTTAAGTGTGCAAAGAGAACGGAATCTCAAAGCTTTAAAACATTTGACTATCGCACAAAGCCTGCTGTATTCTAATATTCCCCTTGCAGCAATTGCAATAGCAATTTTATTTGTAATTATTGTGACGTAGTTGTGGGTGTCAGTTATCGCACCAATCCACCTATTAACTGACTGGCCGGGTGAAGAAATGTTGCTTATTTTAAGCAACATTTGCAGCATTTACCATTATATATATTAAGAATTTGGAAATAAATGTAAAGAAAATTAAAACGTGGTTTTTCTACGAGGCCAGGTGTATTTACCTTTTCTTTCCCTTATTACAGCGCCACGTCTCCAGCCGTGTATTGCAACTGTCAGTAGTTCATTGGTCAGTAGTTATGGCGCACCCCTCGTAAGATGATAACAAACATAGAAGTGATCGCAAACAATGTATTTTACGTAATTCGCCTTCTCTACATACAAGAGTAGAGGAACCATGTCAGTGCAGTGATATATTCTCAGTGACACCCATGTGTGGGTGACTGCGGCCAATTTTTTCTTCGCTATGTGCGATCTTGGTTGTAAGTTGTCTTTAATTATTTTGCGCGCATAGACTTGAAGCTTCGGTGTGGGGCAAAGTTGATTAATCGCATTTATAATTTTTTCCTGGCGAATAGGCACCATATGGAGGAGAAAACAGAGTTTTGTTTTCCATATATTTTCACTATGAAAATTGCAGCTGAATTTGTGACATTGAACACTTGTTTGTTTTTCGTTATTCCAAATGGAAGTCATGCTAGAAGCGGTTTCCTCCGCTTCTATGTTTTACGTTTTATATTTCACAAGTAATAAAGTAAGATTGATGTCCTTTTCGAAATTCTATAGGTTATGTATGGTTGAATTAACAATGTTGCGACTACGGTCAATATAACTCCAAAGTTTTGGCATAATGTAACGTATAAGAGGGAAAGTGCTCTAGTCTACGTTGGTGAAACTGATTGCTAAAGCATTATGCTATCAAACATGTTTTATTCATCGAAAACTGAAAACTTTTGGACGATAAATGTCTTGAAAGAAGAATTATAGAATTTTGGGTAGTCGATGCCAGGAGGAAATAAATTGCTGCTATTCTCATGGAAGACCTCGAGGCGAGATTCAGCAATTCCTGAGATCCTTTTGTTTTATATGACGGGGTCCAAAGCGTCTCCTTTGTTTAGTACTTGGAGAATTTCGAGGGAGAGAAGTGAAGGTAGGTAGTGGGGAATTTGGAGCATATTCTCCCACAACTGTCCCTTGCATCCGTATACCTAGGTGTTTCCTGAATTATACTCACCGTCACGTGAATATATGCATGCGCAAAAGTTTATGTATTATATTTAATTAAAATGTGACATCATCTGACATCTATGGATGACCACAGGGGTCCTGCATTACAATGAACTTAATAAATAGTATGGAAAGTATAAAAAAATCTGATGTGTTGCACTCACATGACTTTCTCCACTCTTGTACTAACCATTTTTAAAAACTCTTATTCCTATATCTTCTTCGTGTTAGTTGAGATAAACATTTGTACAAATTATCTTCCTTGTAGGTACAAGGGGAATATTACAATACAGTAGGCTTTGTGCGATAGCCAAATCTTTTAAAACTTTGAGATCCCGCTCTCTTTCCACACTTAATATATAAAAAATGAACAACGATGGTCCATTTCACGAAAGTTTTAAGTTTTCCGAAACTGACACAAATAACAAGGAATATGTCCGAAATGGTTCACCCTACAAGAAAATTTATTCAGACATAAATTGTATATTTTAGCAAGATCTACATTGTTTGTATAGTACGACTTGGTCTATCTCTAACGTTTTACCAGTTATGCAAAAGTCATCCAGAGTAAATACGACTATAGGGGCTATAGCTAGAAAATGCAAGATATACATTTCATTTGTAATAAGAATATATTAAACATATGACATTTTAATAAAAGTCGTTAGAGCTATTTTCAAGAAAATCAAAATTTTCGAAAAAATTTTCGTGTAAAGAGTAGTTTAGGGTAGGGCTATTTTCTTCAAAATTTTCGTGTGGCATCCTTAAGAGACATTAAACTTAAATACCAAATTTGTTTTTTAACCGACTTTTCGTTTTTTGAGTTACGCCGTCCACAGGCACAGACACACACACACACACACACACACGCGCGCGCGCGCGGATCTTTTTCTAAAAATACTTTTTTTTTTATTCAGGAGTCTCGAAACATATATTTCCAGTGAAATAAAGATGCTGAATATTTGGAGTAGAGAAAGTAAAAATATTATACGAATTTCGAAATTTATTAACGGAGATATTACATAAAGTTGTGTAAAATGTTTTTAGTGTGTTAATCCGTTTTATATGGACATACTAATGTTATGGACGTTTTCGACACATATTAAAGGGATTACTAGAGCGTGTAATCCCAGATAATTAACGTATGTTAGGATTATTGTGGTAGGAGATTGTCTTATCCAGTTGACTGCCCTCGCTAAGGTTGGGTGTTGCACACAGTCAGCCGGGTACTAACCACACCGTTAATCTTGGACATAATCTACTTGCCTGGATTGAAGATACGACCCCCCCCCCCCCTCCAGCCCACATAAGATTAATGGTGTTCCATTCTCAAGAAAGGAGAACGGTAGGTATCATTATTCTTGTCACCTCGTCGTCTCTATTTCCAACTTCTTGATCCATTAATTGGCTTTTTACACCATGTGAAAGGTATTCGGGCGGCCTTTTATGTTAGAGAGGCAGAACACAACTGGTTAGTAATTAATCATTCTTATATCTTAAATCCATTTCTCTATAAATCGTTTATTGATTTGCGATAATTATTTTAATCTCAACCTCTCCTGGGTTTAGCTAATAAATGCACAGAACGCTAAGTTAGCATTGGAACTTATTTCTTCACTTTCTTGTTGAAGTAATTGGCGATTACTCTACACCACCACATCCTAGATCCAAATTAGATTTGCGGCTGAAGGATATCAATTTTTATTTACTCAGGTTATTCACCATTTCCTTTGTAGTCTGGAAGTATAAGAATTTAATATAATTATGACATTCTAATGGCTAAGTGGTCCTTGACGACTAAATGCCAAAAACTCCTGATGTGTCGCACTCAAATGACTTTCTCTACTCTGTAAAAAACGCTCATTTCGGTGTATTCTTCATTTTAATCGAGATAAACATTTGCATAAATTACATTATTGCGTATTTCTTTGGAGATCTATTGAGAATAGTAGGCTATGAGCGATTGTCAAATTTGTTAAAAGCTGAATGTGGAATTTTTAGGTAGAATATAATATGCAGAAAAACATTCATACACTAACTGAAGTTTACATTCACATGACTTTCTTTGCTCTTGTGCTGACCATTCTTAGAAACTCTTATTGCTATATCTTATTCATTCTAATAGACATGAACATTTGTACAAATTATCTTATTGCTTATTTCCTTGTAGGTGCAAAGGGAATGTTAGAATACAATAGGCTTTGTGCGATAGTCAAATCTTTTAAAGCTTTGAGATTCCGTTCTCTTTTCACGGCTAACATATAAAAAATGAATAAGTATGAAAAACTCATTTGCAGATATATTGTATGTTTTAAGGAGATTTAGATACATCTTTTGTATAGTACGATTTGGTCTATCTCTAACGGTTTACCAGTTATGCAAAAGTAATACAGAGTAAATACGACTACAGGGGCTATAGCCAGAAAATTAAAAATATGCATTTCATTTGCCATAAAAGTATCCCAAACATATGCCACTTTAATCATAATAATCGTTAGAGCCATTTTAGAGAGATTAAAATATTCGAAAAGTTTTCCTAAACTTAACTACCAACTTTGGTTTTCAACCGGTTTTTCATTTTTGAGTTATGCTGTTTACACATATGGAAACACACCGATCTTTTTCGTAAATGCTTTTTTTGAATTCAGGGGTCTCAAAGCATATATTTCCGGTGAAATCTTGACATCGAATTTTTGGGTGGAATACAATACTTCCTCTACTTACTATACATAGTGGATAAAGTAATAATTCAGTGAACAAGCTATCTTCTTTACTTGAGTACTCAGTATTGGTGCTTAAAAATCAGTAGGTATTTGTATGGAATATGGAGAAACAGTGATATACAATTGATGTGCTTGAGGGTTCCGTATCTCACAGTTTGCCAAGTTTATAAAGCAATAAAGATTGCATACAGCGTGGTAACCAGATTAGAGACATGAGACTCATTTACACTTTGTGCTTAAGGCCTCCTTCATCTCGGGAGAATCTTGTAATAGAAGTTGACGTCCCCCTCCCTACCTACCTACCGCTCTATAATCATATCCACTCAAAGTTCCTCCTCTTTAGCACTCCCCTTATCACATCCTTGACTCTTCCTTAAAGGCGAGTTACGAGATTCACACTCTCGTTCAGCACCCATTCTCTTACTCACATTGCCCCAAGATTTAGTTGAGAAAACATTTAAGCATACATCTACGTATTTTATAATTTAACACCACAAAGTAAAAAATATCTTATTGTGTTATATTCATAAGACTTTCTCTTCCTCTTATTCAACAAAATGGTTTATTGAAATAAATCAACAACTTCTCATACTTTTTAGTTACCAAACTTGACGAAACAAAAATCTGATATGTTGCACTCACATGACTTTCTCTACTCTTGTGCTAACCATTCTTACAAACTCTTATTCCTATATCTTCATGTTAATAGACATAAACATTTCTAGATATTATATTATTGTTTATTTCCTTATAGCTGAAAGAAGAATATGGAAGTACAGGATGCATTGAGCGATAGTCAAGTATTTTAAAGCTGGTCGCTATCTCTTAAAGTGTATCAGTCATGTTAAAGTCATCAAGAGCAAACAGGAAAACATGGGTAATAGCCAGCAAATTCAAAATATACATTTAATTTTCCATAAAAATATCTTAAACATATCGTTCCTTTGGAATGACAAGGTTTTAACTCATAAAATTGAGTTAATGTGTAGCTTAATAGTGCAATAATTCAACATGTAAGATGTATCATCACTAATGCCACCTAGTGATTCAAAAATAACAAAGCTATATTTGCAGAGAAAAAGGTTATTTGTTTGGGGTGACAAAGTTCTATTTGCACTATTAATATATTTGAACTGAGAATTATATCTGTACGAAACAGTATATTATCTACCCTCTTTTGTTATTACATCAGTAATTAACCCTTAAAGAAGAGTAGTAACCAAGTTGCAAACCAAATCAAATGTAAAAATAATAGCAGAGGGTAGAAACATGAATAAAAAGAAACACAAACGCAAACTTACTATTTGAACCATCATTCAAATGAAGAAGCACATCGTGTCAAGATATTTGGAGTCAAAAAGAAGAACCGATGTTGTGCAAGTTGTAACAAAGGTCAATCCAAAGCCAGCAAGAATAAATAAATGTACAATGAAAAAAGAAAAACATGACATTTATGCCTGAATATGAATTTAACTGAAGGATTAGAAATTATATAAATATTTGTATTAGTTATGTTCATTCCTCTTGCACAATTATTTATTACAAGTATCTTATTGTGAAATAAGTGCTTAGTTCAATTCAAAACACTGCGCAACTCGTTTGGACCGTTCCAGCTCGCAAGCGCCTGCGCCATCGGTCCGCCGGCGACCAACACACAGCCCTGTTGTGTGGAAAACACCTGTGATAGTAAACTGCTAATGGATGTTGAGAGCTGTGCGAGAGCTATTTCGAAACATTTTCCCTGAATATGAACATATAATGGCGGGACCGTGGTAATTCTGCGTCAGGATTAATTGTTGCAGAAGTTGCGCTAATGGCAGGAACATATTGCTACATCACTGCTCGCCCAAAACCAGCGAGAGGAAGGGAGGGAGGGACTGCAATTTAATTCATATATGGTTATGTTGCCTGCTAGCTCATGCGTAAAGCTAGCCTCAACTAAAATCGTGGCAAATTACCAACGGGAATTCCTACCTAATAGCTCATTGATTCAGCTACTTCTCCTAGCCTTTGTCCTAGACAGTTCAACTTTAAATCCAAAATGCCTTTAGTAAACCACAAAGGGAAGTGAAAACTGCATCTATGCTTACATTGGTGTAAACATGATCCAAAGCAGCAGATAGCACCTAACATTTCTAAAATTGGTTTTCCTTTCGTTCTTTCCTTCCTTCTTGTTTCTTTCTTTCTCCCTCTTTCTTTCTTCCTTCCCTGCTTTCTTTCTTTCTTTCTTTCTTTCTTTCTTTCTTTCTTTCTTTCTTTCTTTCTTCGTGTCTTTTTACTTCCTGTCTTCCTTTCTTCGTTCCTTTCTTTCTTCCTTTCTTACTTCCTGTCTTTCTTTCTTCGTGTCTTTATCCATATCTATCTTTCTTTTTCTTTTTTTCTTCCTGTCTTTCCTTCTTTATTCGCGTCTTTCTTCATGCGTATTTTTCTTTCTTTCTTCCTTCCTTCCTGTACTTTCTTCCTCTCTATCTTTCTTTCTTCCTGTCTTCCTTCCCGGCTTTCTTGCTTTCTGTTCTTTTTTCTTCCTTCCTTTCTCTTCCGTCCTTCCTCTATTTCTTTCTTCCTTTCTTTCCTTCTTTCTTTCTTAGTTTCTAACCCTTCCCGAGCGGACGTGTTTTATGGCTCTGAGCGGAAGGCAATTTTGCTAAAGTATGAAACTCTATTAAATACAGTTAAAACTATATAAAAATGCTCAACTGTACTAAAACACATAGTATGCCTTGCTTTTTGTTGAATTGGATCGTAATTGTCCTCCAGGAGTGAAGTTTTGTTAATCCGCGTAAAAATGTGCATAAGAAGCATTTCTCCATTTTCTACAGCGTAGTTCGTACATACAGGTGTTCACAAATAAACCAGCAGTGCTTCAGGAACTAAATAGTGACACATTATAATATTTAATACTTCCATTTGTAATAATAACGGTAATGATGATAACAAATTATAAAAGTTTTGATAGAAATGTGCAGTTACACCCAGCTAGGGCAGGGCATCTAAAATGTGCATATGATTTTCATAGTGACTTGTTTATCTCAATACTATTGAGATAATACTATCTCAGTGCTTTTATATCGGCAATTTCTGGGAGATTCCAAGAAGCAATCCTGGCTTTTTTCGTTGGTGGTGTAGCCTGTTTTTTTTTTTTTTTTTTTTTTTTTTTTTTTTTTTCCTGAATACCTCTCCTCAGTAATTATTTCCATAATTTCATCAAAAAATAGGCCGAAAAATTCTGCTGGAAGCGTATTCTCATCAAAATGAGAAGGAAGTATTGGTCCCTGCTGGATATTGTGCACTGGGATACTAGATGTAGGGCCAGGGTCAAAATTACTCACCTCTTCCAGCTAGGAGTACAGCTGTTTGCAGCATCACTTATGTCACTCTATTTCTCACTTACACTTAGACAGAAATTCTCACATATATCACTCTCTTCATCACTGAGCACAAAATTCTATAACTCACTAACACTTTTGTTCAACAATTCTACAATTTCTTGCTCCGTCAACCCATTCTTTCCCGCCATTCTGTCAAAATACGAAAAAAAAAACTCTCGCTTACTGAATGCAATCATCGCACTGTTTATTCCTACACTACTGAAAACTACGACAAAAATTATTAAATATGGAAAATCGGTGATGAATTGAGCACAAACATCTGAAAGAACATTTCCTGCCATCTATTGGCGGTATATATGAATTATTTCAGCGAGAGGAGCCGATCACAATAGCTCTATGACTCCAAACCCATATATGGGTTTCCGCTCGTCAGAGTCCGGACAGGTCGCCCATATATGGGTTTTCGCTCGCAAAGGGTAATTAGTGGTGAGTTTGTGAGTTTTGGGACACTTAAACGTTCATCAAATGGAAGATCATTATTCATTTTTTATATGTTAGCTGTGCAAAGAGAACAGAAAGAGAAAACTTTAAAACATTTGACTATCACACAAAGCCTACTGTATTCTAATATTCCCCTTGCACCTACAAGGAAATAAGCAATAAGATAATTTGCACAAATGTTTATCTCAAGTGACACGAAGAAGATATAGGAATGAGAGTTTGTAATAATAGTTGGAGGAAGAAAAGCGAATGTCATGTGAGTGCAACAGATTTTTTTTTTTTTTATTTTAAACCCCTTCTATTTCAATAAAAATCTAGGCATTGTATTAAAAAGTCGTCACTTCCCTTCTGATAAATAAAATGTATTTTTATTTCATCAGTTAAGTGTAAAAATACACTGAACATGTCTTAATTCAGCCAATTATCCTAAATAGCAGATACTGGATGATCTATTAACATTGGAGATATAGAGCATTTCGACTCCTCTTTTAACCAAAATAATATTACAGCAAATCTCGCTCATTCGTATTTGAATACGAATATGTCTGAAAGAAGTGAGCTACTTGACATAAATATTCTTGTTTGGGGATTATACAAATTCTTTCCCTAATACTCGAGCTCTCGGATTGTGAATGTAGAAGGAAATGAAGCAGAGAAAATAAAGTGCTTGTGGTTGATGAACAGCTGTCTTGCATCTGCGAAAAGAGATGAAAGGAAGGCAAGGGTGTACCTGCCTGCCCAAAAGGGGGGCGGGGGGAGGGGGAATCTAAACCTCAGAGAGATGTGATGTGTAGGATTTACCTGTCAGGAGCTTTATCTCCAGGCAGCTTCTTTCTTACTTCGCATTTTATACAAAAGACTGCATGCGTGTTACTTGCATGAAAAGAAAATGTTCCATCGTGAACCATATTAAATTAGAAAATATATCACCTCGCTGCAACTAACCAAGTTAGAGGATGTGGAACGGAGCGTCTGTGGCGAGCATTAGGGAGGTCTTGGGTTCGATTTCCATTGTTATATATTGTGGCATTGCTTTAGACTTCTTTGGGAAGCATCCTAAATTAAATACTCCTTGGCATCAGGTGACGTCATGGGTGGGT
Source organism: Tenodera sinensis (assembly GCA_030765045.1). Classification (NCBI taxonomy): domain Eukaryota; kingdom Metazoa; phylum Arthropoda; class Insecta; order Mantodea; family Mantidae; genus Tenodera; species Tenodera sinensis. The sequence goes on along the minus strand of CM060974.1, from coordinate 19,076,867 downwards.
ACGAGAAAAATAACAAAGACTGTGTAGAAAAAGGTTAGGTTATTGAAAATTGAGTTAAAGTGTTTATGTGTTAATTTGCGTGTAGAATTAAAGGTAATAAATAATTGAGAAATTAATAAAGTTACAATATAAATAGATGTTGGTATGAATGAATTTGACAAACCGGTTCACCGATCGCCATGAAAACTGTCACAATGAAATGTTTTTAATGGGAAAGGCTTTTAGACTATCCATTTTATTCTAAAATATTACTTTCACGTGTTTTTTTTTGACTGAATTTTCTTTTACGTGTTTGTGACATGCAATACATTTTCATCAATACTTGTCTGTTGGTGGAAGCACGTAGGAGCAGCAAGGTTTAATCGCACAGCCACTAACCTCAGAAAGGACGAAAGTGACATGTTGATTACGGTAACTGGAACAAAGCCTTAATCAAACAAGGGGCCTCACAAAACTAGCTGATACAGTGTGACGCTAATCGATCTACTGCTATGTTAATGACAGCAACAAGAGAGACAGAGACCACTATTGTTATTTTCACTCCGTCCCTCGTGTAATTATACACACATTCATTTAGCTTTCCGGCCCATTTCAAAACAAAACAAACTCAAATCACACGAGGATATCCGAATTAGCAATCGGATTCATTTATTTTTTCCCAGACTTTTGAAAAACTACAGTAAAAACACTTTAAAACTGGAAAAACTGCCCATTAACTGACTGCCATAATGTGGAGATTAATGCGTCATATGTATATTGCACTCACATGAATTTCTTTATTCTTTTTATTAAACCGGTTTTATAATAAATAAACATTTTCCGGCACCCAAATTCACAGTCTTTAACAAATTTGATTTAGGACATTTTTCAATTCCACATATCTTCTACTTTCCAATCTCTCTAAGCCTAGTTGACTTCCAGAAAACTCCTCTACCCTAAACTACTCTTTACATGGAAAATTATTACTGTTTATTTCCTCCAAAATAGCTCTAATAATTTTGATTAAAATGCCACATGTTTAAGATATTTGTATGACAAATGAAATGCATATTTTGAATTGTCTGGCTATAGCCTATGTAGTCCTGTTTACTCTGGATGATATTTGAATAACTCATAAACCGTAAGAGATACAATCTTACTCTACAAAAAATGTAGATCTTGTTAAAACACGCAATTTATGTCTAATACATTTTTTGTTGAGTGAACTATTTCGGATATATCCCTGTTATTTGTGTTTCGGAAAACAAAACTTTGGTGAAATGGAACATCGCTGTTCATTGTTTTTATATGTTAAGCGTGCAAAGAGAAAGGAATCTCAAGGCTATAAAAGATTTGACTATCACCCAAAGCCTACTGAACTCCTATATTTTCCCTACACCTACAAGAAAATTAGCAATAAGATAATTTCTACAAATGTTTATCTCGACTAACATGAAGAATATATTGGAATAAGAGTTTGTAAGAATGGTTAGTACAAGAGTAAAGAAAGTCATTTGAGTGCAGCACATCAGATTTTTAATTTTCTTTCGATTGCTTAGAAACTGTCTCGCGTATCAGGCTAGATCGCTGTTTTTCGTTCCTGACTCTCTACTAACAACACTATTACCTGGTTGACAGTATTCACCGGGTGGGAGGGATTCGGGGTGCTAATCACTGCACCCCATTCGTGGCACCCGTTGTTGGCAGAGGCTGCCATGCCACAGAGATTAATTTATTTACATAGAAGAAAAATGTTTTGCAGAACTAGTGAATAGAGAAAGTAAGGCAATTCCCTGACCAACCTCAACGCAACGTTGTCGACATGTTACACGTCTAAAGGAGCTAAACGTAGTATTCCTTCACATCTTTTAAGTGATTAATTATTTCGAAACCCTGTGTGATGTCCCATAATTACTACCGAAGCTATGTCAGAAATAAGTTACTCTACGCATCTTACAAGTAACAAACTGTTCTCTTCGTACATTCTTGTGGAATTACACATCCAATTTGGATAAAAAACCACTTATTCTTTGCAAGTCCGCTGATCAAGTAAGAAAATGCCATTCGACTTTTTTGTTTGCAATGCTTGTACGAAGCACATATTAGGAGTGTAATGACTTCCCTTCCATCCGGTACAGGGTGTTCCAGTAGGAGTGAGATTAGCGTATGATAAGTAGGGCACGTATTTCACACCTGAACTTGCAAAAGGCTTGGTTAATGAGGAGGAATAGCATTTGTGGCCATCTCTTTAGCGTGCACCAAGACTTCATAATTGCCTTTGTGAGCGAGCGGCGCTGCGGTGATCCGTTATCTGATCTCTCAAACTGTTATCCCTCAAGTCCACTGTCGATCAGGCACGTGCTCCATCCGGTTGTCATGCAAAGCCTTTTCTGAAACTATTATCGGCGAGAAGTTCGCAACTTGCTCCACGCGTACCAAGAATGGCACGTAAGTGAAGCGACAGTCAACTCCCACGAAAGTTAATGTCAAATAAACACTTGTTCGAGAAAGTCGTGTAATATTTCCCTTGTACCTACAAGGAAATAAGCAATAAGATAATTTGTACATGTGTTTATCTCAACTAACATGAAGAAGATGTAGGAATAAGAGTTTGTAAGAATAGTTAGCACAAGAGTAGAGAAAGTCATGTGAGTGCACACAGGATTCTTTTTCATGGAGAAGGTTATTATGTTAACCATTTTACTGTGCAACTTATAAAGTTCACATGGTTTTCTCTAATCGCTTTTCTTTTACATAACGCAATCACATGTCTTTCTATAGTCATTCTTCTACAAAGTGTTTTTACAATATTTAGGAAGCTCAACTATGCAAATGAAAATAACATAACTATTTAATATTGTACATTATAAAGACACAGTGATAAGTGTCTTACTTAACAGTCACAAAACTACATTTAATAAAATAAACTATACAGAACCTTAGGAGAACGCTAAACTTAAATACCCAGCTTGGTATTTCACCAACTTTTCGTTTTTGTCATACGCTGTTCACGGACACACCCACACTTGCGCGTGCGCACACATTTTTGTAAAAGTGTTTTTCTCAAAAGTTATTTCCTGCATATGTCCAAATCGAGATATAGAGGAAAGTTACGATCTGTGAAGTAAATATAATTAAAGAAACTAAAGTCAATGCACGTAAACATATGTTCCCCAAAACGTGACGAAAGTTTTAGAACTAAAGGACACATAGCAGTAAAATACCTACATACATGGAGTGTGTTTGATAACACGAATTATCAGTTGCCAACTCAGGTTAGTGCTTCACAAAAGAAGAGTCCTTCAGTACTTAGGAAACTGTTACACAGTCACCTCACTAAAACAAATTGTGTTTAATTTACAAGATTGCATCCTTATCAGCAGTGTGCCCTTGACAAGATAATTTGGTTATTTCAGTTATAATCATCTAATATATAGGCAAGTATGGTCACTATAATTGAACTTTACTGTCGAAGAAATAGTATTTAGTTCGAAATTTGGACTTAATTGAAGATGACATGTTTAGTATCTCAGATATCTTGGATTTTAAAACGTGTTTACTTTGGGAAGTCCATTTACCCCTTACTTACATAATTCACTTGACCTTTGCATTTTCTGACTGTGTTATTAATATGTTCCTACCATTTTGTGTGGCAGTTCTAGATGGAAGCAGTAATGGGAGTTTGAATTTGGAAATATTAAATATATTAACATTTTGTATGTTGTATATTACAGGGTAATGTTCATATCTACAGTGATTTTACTTCTTATTCTCCTGTACTTCCTGAAGAAGAATCTTGTGCCCAGTAAAACCATCAGGGACGCCGGGAACAAAATCCCTGGCCCCAAACCTCTGCCTATAGTTGGAAACGCTTTGGAACTCGGCTTCACTCCAAAAAGTAAGCATTTATACCAAATGAGAAGCAAATACTGGAAATAATGGTGAAGAATAAAGACTGGTTGGGAATAAACCGAGAACGATGACCAAAACAAAGGATAACGGAAAGATAACAAGCAACATTTTGGTTTATAATAGTCTGGTAACGATAGTGAGCATTCCTATGAATAGAAAAGTGAAAGTCGCTTTTGCGCATTCAGATTTCACTTTTTGTAATTGACCAATGATACGTTCTTACCTCTTTCCAATAATTCACCCACGTCAAGGTTAGGCAAAGACGCTATAAATGCACAATGCACATCCATTAATTCTTACCAGTTTTTGCTGTTGTTTCTAGCTTTTGCCAATAGCTCGTTTTCAGATGCATATAAACAAACCACAGATGTCGCGTTACTGGAACCAAGGTTCAATGGATCTGTGGTTTCAGGATGTGAGGTTAAGGCGCAAATACATTAACTCGATGTACCACAGTCCAACTTTTTGGTTCAAAGCATTATGTACAACAAAACTGCATCGTGAGACATCGAGAGTTGGATACAATTCTGTTCCATACAATATCTATCCTATTTTTTGTATCCAATGTAACTGAGTTGTATCTAATTTTTTCATCCAACAACTTGAAAATAGCCAATCAGCGTCTGTAACGTAACAATATGGCAGACTGCGCAGGCAACATGTAGTCAGTTGTGTATGTACGGCTCGTGGCACTTTTAATGCCATTGTAGCCAATGGTAGCTTAATTGTTAAAGCAGCCGCTCGATGCGGAAGATTCGTGGTTCAAATCCCGGCTATGGCATTGAATTCTTCAGTCCTGATTCAACCTCTTAAAACATTGCCCACACGCGACTTGTATGTTTAAAATAACCAGAAGTAAGCTAGTTGGTATAAATAAATAATAAATTTCATTTGTCATACAAATATCTTAAACATGTGATATTTTAATCAAAATCGCTAGAGCTATTTTCAAGAAAATCAAAATTTTCGAAAAAGTTTCCATGTAAAGGGTAGTTTAGGGTGGGGCTATTTTTTTCAAAATGTTCTTGTCGCATCCTTGAAAGACATTAAACTTAAATACCAACTTTGGTTTTTAATCGACTTCTCGTTGTTGAGTTATGCTGTCCACGGACACACAGACTGACAGACATACACATGGACCTTTTTCTAAAACGGCTTTTTTTTTTTTAATTCAGGGGGCCTGGAAGAGAAAGTAACAGTACTATACGAATAACTCAATAAATAATAATAATATATATATATATATATATATATATATATATATATATACTTGGGGATTCTCTAACTGCCAAAACCGTACAGGAGCCATATAGGTAATCAATGTGAAATTTCTGAATTTTGAAGAGGCACGGTATATAATTCAATAACACCAATAACACGCACCATCGTATATTGAGGGTACAGGTGGCTTCAAACCACGAAACCCATGTCCATTCATGTGATACCTTATTTCCTCTCCGAATTCACGAGACCACCAAATTTATTGCATTACGAACACGAAATTCGATTGGGTCAATGTGGCATTGGTTTATGTTCGGTCCCCACAACTGATACAGCACGAGCATAACGCGGAGGAATACAAAATGTTTTGTTTAGATCAACTGCGGTTCTAAGGCTAGATATATCATAATGGACCTTAGAAATCAAAACACGTGTAAAGAAAAAGAAATTGGTTACAAGGTGGTATGCGTTTGTATGATATTAATTATAAACAAAAAATATTAATTTTTGAAATCTGGTAGTAAATAAAATCTGAATACTTTATCCAAGTATCTAGGTTATTACACCCGGATATACATTCAAACTTTAACATTTATTTCATAATAAAAACTTTCACATTTAATTTACAGTTCATTTTTCAGACAAAAGATAGAATTATTGCAATAGCTATAAAACAAAAGCTTTTAAACAAGAAATTTAATCTACATGAGAGAAGGTGGAACAAAAAACATACCAATTTCTACTTAGGCCATTGTTGCTGAAAACCAGCAAGCAAAGAAATGGCAGCCAGCTACTTTACATCCATAAAAAACTATATTCACTGAATCAAAAATTAAAAAAAAAAAAAAATAATAATAAATATATAAATAAATAAACATCTTTAGACAAATATCCATGCGTGCGTGCGTGCGTGCGTGTGTGTGTGTGTGTGTGTGTGTGTGTGTGTGTGTGTGTGTGTGTGTGTGTGTGTCTGTCTGTCTGTAGACAGCATAACACAAATGTGAAAAGTCGGTAAAAAAACCAAAGTTGGTATTTAAGTTTAATATTTTTTAAGAATGTGACAAGAAGATTTTGAAGAAAATTTCTCCACCCTAAACTACCCTTTACATGGAAACGTTTTCGAATATTTTTATTTTCTCGAAAATGACTCCATTATTAAAATGTTTAAGATATTTTTGTGGCAAATGAAATGTATATTTTAAATTTTCTGGCTAGAGCCTATGTAGTCCTGTTTACTCTGGACGACTTTTGCATAACTGGTAAACCGTAAGTGATAGACCAAATCATACTCTACAAAAATGTAGATGTCGCTAAAACACACAATTTATGTCCGAATAGGTAAATGTTTTTGTAGAGTGAATAATTTTGGACACATTCCTTGTTATTCATGTGAGTTTTGAAAAACTTGGTCTAGGTGGCTCAGTTGGTTAGACGCTGGCCTACTGATCCTAAAGTCGCGGGTTCAAATCCGGCCCAGACCGATAGCTTTTAAGTGTACTTAAAAACGACAGCTCCAGGTCAGTAGATTTACTGGCATGTAAATGAACTCCTGCGGGACGAAATTCCGGCACACCGGCGACGCTAATATGGTCCTGGCAAGTGACAGCGTTGTTAAATGGAACATCGTTTTATATAATTTAGCCGTACAAAGAGAACGGAATTTCAAAGCTTTAAAAGATTTGACTATCAAACAAAGCCTACTGTATTTCAATATTCCCCTTGTACCTACAAGGAAATAACCAATAAGATAATTTGTACAAATTTAGTCATGTGAATGCACACATTAGACTTTTACCTTTATACTTATGTCCTTAATTTTTTAATTTTTCGGTTAATATGTTTATATTTTATTTTAGTAATTATTATGTACTTTATTTACTGACTCTATTTATATTTAAAACTCGCTTAAATTAATACAGTCTTTGCCTTTAATTATATTATTATATACTTCTTTTTATTCACATTTTATTTATTTTGTTACGTATTATTGCTAATGTAGTCACTATATGTTTTAATTTAATATCATATTTTCGTTAAAATTTAGCTACCTGTTTGCATTCATTAACCCCTACTTCTTGCACATGACTAAAAATTTGGATATATTATTTAGAATTATGTTTATTTAATATATATTTAATGAAGTCCCATTATTTGTGCGTAATTTGTGAATTATATTATTTATAGTGAGTATTTTTAGAATACATTTAAGTTTTCTTTATTAATAGTATCACTTACTATGTTTTCTCCTTAACACTTTCAACTGTTTCCCCCACTTTTCACTGCATAAACACTTAAACACTAACCCCATTTATTTCCTGGTAATGTGAATATTTTCAAATCTCCAAGATATTTATGTCAACCTTCGATCTACCTTCTTTCAAGGTATGTTTCAATATTCCAAAAGACTTGCCAAAGAGCATGGGCCTATTTGCCGCGTTTGGCTTGGACCACAGCTAGGAGTTATGATCTCAGACCCACATTACGCTCAGGTAAGTCTGCTACGTCATAAGCTACATCTAAAATGTTAGTTCTAAATGTAAAGATGCACCTTTTCCGAGCTCTTGTAATCCTCCTCATGATATACGCCTGCGAAGTCTGGGGCATGGCCACAGGCAGGTGGGTTCTATGGCTCCAAAGGGCAGAGAATAGAGGACTCCGGTCCAGCTTTTCTGTGCCCCCTTCCCTTTTCCTGTGAGAATACTTCAAGAAGCCTCTCTTCCATACGTGGAGGATGAAATTAGGCGCCGGGCAGCAAACTTCTACTCCAGCGGTGGAAAGTGGAACTAATAAAACGCCTGGAAGGAGATTTTCCACTAGACCACGGCCCACAAGCCCGGATAATCATTTTCTATTTAACTATAATTGAGTATTACTCCAAGCCAAATGTGCAAATGTTTTCCTCCAACCACGTGACTAAAACCGCATAATAAATCCGTATTTACCAGCTAATTCACGGCTGGGACATTAAATTAAAACAAATATCTTAAGTTCACATGACTTTTTCTACTCTTCTATTAACTATTTTGACAAAGTACTATTCCTCTGTCTACTTTTCAAACGAGATAAACTTTCACCACACATTTACACATTCCTTTTAGGTATAGGGAAGCAATACACTAAAGCAATAGCCAGATTTTTAAAAAGTGAATCGCTATGTGATGGTTTTGAAATACATATTACTTACATAACCGCGAGAAAAAATGAACACTGAAAAAGTAAGTATTGGAAAACCCCAAGCAATAACAAAGAAATTTTTGTAAATGGCTAAAGTCATTAAAAATGTATTCGGTTTTATCGAGATTTATGTTTGTGTGTGTATGGGTGAAGGAAGGGGGGGGGGGGGGGGGATGCGTTGTGTGTACAGAAATCATAAACGAAAAATCACCTTGATTCCAAAGTTGGTATTTAGGTTCAGTACCTTTCAAGAATACAACAGGAAGATTTTCAAGAAAACCTCCTCCAAACTATGTTCTTATTGAACATTTTTCGAAAATTTTTATTTTCTCAAAAATGGCTCTAACGGTTTTGAGTAAAATACCATGTATTTAATACATTTTTATCACAAATGAAATGTATATCTTGAATTTTCTGGCTATAGCCCCTGTAGTCGTATTTACTCTGGATGACTTTTGCATAAATGGTAAACCGTAAGAGATAGACCAAATCTTAGTACACAAAGTGTAGATCTCGTTAAAAGATAATTTATGTGAAATATAGTTCTTCACGGAGTGAACCATTTCCATTACTAATCATGTTTATATTTTCTAACACACATTTGTTGTCCCAAACATGCAAGGGAAACGGAATGTCAAAGCCAACACACAGCGACGAGCTCTTAAAACATTTGAACTATCACTTAAAGCCTAGTGTATTCCCATATTATCCTTGTACCTACAAGAAAATTAGCAATAAGATAACTTCTGCAAATGTCTGCACAGGAAAAGAGAAAGCCATGTGAGTACAAAAATCAGATATTTTCATTCTTTCTTTCGTTTGAATTACGAATAACAGTAGTGGTATCCATATAAGCAATAGTGTATTATGTTTACTATTTACATATTTGTTTCACTTATTTATTTCTTACTATTATTTATTTTCACATGTATACGTTATTTAAGCAGTATTTTCACTTTCATTGCAGTATCTGCTTGCAAGCACGAAGAACATAGATAAATCTTTTACGTATACGTTTACAGAGCCGTTTGTGAAAAATGGTTTAATTTTCATTACAGGTAGGTATGTTTTCCGCTTTATAAGTTTTTAATTTCAGACTTTATGCTCACTTCGGCGGATTTTGTTCGTTCTGCACGCATAAAACAAAGACTCAGAGTGTAGGTAGCGATTTTGACACTTACATACAAACGTTTACACAAAAATCATTGTCACATGACAAAATTGGTTAAGTACATAGTAGTATATGCATATACTCGCCATTTATGACATTCAAATGTTATACGCAACATTTTGAAAACGATCTTGTTGATATATCTTAATTTTGTATATAACAAAGCACCATTGTACAGAGGGCATAATTATTAAGATTTACAATTTCTTACATTATCATCATCATTATTATTGTTATTATTCGAAAACCGTATTAATAAATATTAACAATATTATGGTTTATTTTACCACAAAATTAATGGGCTTCATATTGTATGCTGTATTTAAGACCAATAAATTCTCGAGCAAAACGACAGTCGCTATCTGCGAAGATCAGACCTTTGAATGATACTTATATCTGGACTATTTCACAAATAAAATTTAAATTTAAATACTATGTCGCAAAGATTTGACCAGAAAATGTTAAATTGTATAAAAATAACCTAAAATGTAGTTTGACTTACTCAGCACTACCAACTGAGGAAAACAAAACCGAAGAATTGCATGTATTTCGATCTTCTTTTGTTGTTATAACAGAAAAAACCAGTTTATAATCTCAAATAAATCTCACTTTATTTATAACATTAACAAATAACTTTTCTTCTGGGAAAAATACATTAATTATTAAAAGAGGAATTGTTAAAAAAGTGTCAAATCGAAATGGAGTGCCATTTTGAGTGTTAATCGATTGTACTGTTGGTTGTAAATTGTTTTCAGCGATTTATGGCAATACAGTTGGCGACACTGATAAATAAAGGAATGACATAGGGATAATTCTATATAATGTATGAAACACTCCTGTAGGATAATCTGTGCTCCTGTATTATATTCATTTTCGTATGCCACACATGACAGTGTCAGTGTGGTTTGCATTATATTACTAATGCAAATATATTATAAAAACATCACCTTTTTTCCAAAAACACATGTGTACAAAGTTCCAAATGATAATAATAATTATTATTAATAATAATAACAATAATAATCTGAAACCGAAGTTATGCATATTTTCATACTTCAACTTCCATTTAAGAGTTTCTTAAGCACCTAAATGAACTCAGTATTTCTGTCAACCACTATCCATTATTGAAGACTGCGCATGCCCTGAAGTTTCTCAGAACATTACAACAATTTAGCAGCTGTGCATAAAGCAATGAACTGTACTTTCATTGCCAGGTAAAGTGTGGAAGCAGCATAGGAAGCTTATAACCCCGACACTCAGCGGCAAGAATATTGCGCACTTCCTTGATGTCTTCAACTCGAACCTGGACCTGCTGATAGATCAACTCTCACAACATCGCAACGGTCCAAGCTTCGATGTACTGCCGATGATGAGTCTGTACACTCTAGAAAATATATGTGGTATGTACGTATTTTTCAACTCTTTACTACTGATAGAAGTGCTTTAACAAACACCAAATCTATATATAGTCAATTGCCGTGCGTTATTCTCGCAAAAACTCGAAAATGGCTCCTCCGATTTGAATAACTCATTTTACTTTCTCTACTTAGAGAAGTAATGTATTCCACCAAAAAAATCTATGTTGAGATTTCACCGAATGTTTTGAGGCCCCCTGAATTCAAAAGAAGCATTTTTAGAAAAAAGTCCGTGTGTGTATGTGCCTGTGTGTCAGTCTGTGGACAGCATAACTCAAAAACGAATAATTGCTTAAAAACTAAAGTTAGTATTTAAGTTTAATGTTTCAAGGATGCGCACGAAGATTTTTAAGAAAATTACTCCACCCTAAACTACCCTTTACATGGAAAGTTTTTCGAAAATTTCGATTTTCTTGAAAATGGCTTTAACGATTTTTATTAAAATGCCATATCCCATGTAGTCGTATTTACTCTGGACGACTTTTGCATAACCGGTAAACCTAAGACATAGACCAAATCATACTATACAAAATATGTAGATCTTACTAAAACACACAATTTATGTCTATTTTTTTTTTTTTTTTTTTTTTTTTTTTTTTTTTTGTGACCCATTTCGAAGATATGCCTTGTTATTTGTGTGAGTTTTGGAGAACTTCTACTTCTGTCAAATGGAATTACGTTATTCATTTTTTATGTTAACCGTGCAAATGAAACGGAATTTAAAGGATTTGAGTCCTGCTTTTCAAGCAACATTTGCAACCTTTTCCTTAGGTGAATTTGGAGATAAATCTAAAGAAAATTAAAACGTGGCTTTCCTGCGAGTCCAGGTGTATCTACCCCCCCCCCCCCCAATCCTTCCTTGTCCCCATTACAGCGCCACGCCTCTAGTCGCGTATTGCAACTGTCAGCAGTTCACAGGTCAGTGGTTATTCCTCACCCTTTACGAGACCCCGTAAGACGATAGAAAACTGAAAGATTGCCCCAAACAGTACATTTTACTAAATTCGTTTTGTGTACATATTGTATTTTTAATTTCGCCGTATCCCCCCCCCCCCAATGTATAGCTTATAGTCTTGGTGCTACTAATGTTTCTTTCAAAATTATTATTTCAGAATATGGCATGGGAGTAAAGATGAATATAATGCTTGACCAAGAATCAGAGTACTACAAAGCCATCAATGGGTAAGTACATCATTGTATTAAATATTTAAGAACTTAGTACTAAAGTGCTCAATATCTTAATCCATTATGGATAATCTAGGAAGTAGTGACAGTATGCATTTCTGCTGGTTCCCTCGACATATTTACTGTTATGTAAGTACCAGCGGAAACAAGTCATTGTGCACTCTGTGACTGTTCAAAATGAACTAACTGTGCGCGACGCAAAGCTTTAACAATCACCCTGCAGGTGGAAATTCACATGTCATCTTTTACCGATGCCGTTTCTATATGATGTGTCCAGAGTGCATAACTTTCATCTATGAAAGATCTCTGATCAAATGATGTTTTCCAATTCTTTTCCATTAACTTCAATAAGAGTATCAAGCGATTTTGAGAGTGTCTGGTTCATTTATACATTCATTTAAGGCAGGCATGGGGAAAAGGGGTGACAGGAATGTAATCGAGTATTTACCCTCTCCACTTACTGACACAATTTGAAGAACTGACCGGTTCTCTGAGGTAGACTACAGCGGGAGGCGTGGCCTGGTAGCTAATCGCTGTGAGGCAGTGGAAGGCGTTAAAACTACGATGAAGGGGAAATGACACATTGAGTCAATTCTCCCCAACTAAGACCTAAGTTCTTACGGTACTATATTAGAATCGGTTGTAAACAGGGTTAGGATTTTTAGGTGTGCACCTTTTTTCTTAGGGTAAATTTAAGCTCTTCGGAAAGATATCAGAGTGTGAAGTTTTTTTTTTTAGTTGCCAAAAGAGGCAATTTTTCATGTACCTTTTTCCCTTTTTGGGGTACCTTTATCCCTTTTTCACCCAACCATGCCCATATTCCTCTTTCTTCCTTTTTTCTTTTAAGTTCCTTTCCGTTTTACTCTGTGTTTTTTAATCAATATAAAATAGTTATCTTTTAATTAACATCTCCTCAGCTTGCTGTGAACATGTGAAGAGTAAGCGTAACTCTTTCAGTAAACAGTAAACCTACAATAATGGAAAAAAATTGTATACGACAAATCCTCTTTCTCTTGCTTTACCGTTATAAAGCCGCCCGCAATAATGCAACTGATATAAACAGTAAACCTACAATAATGGAAAAAAATTGTATACGACAAATCCTCTTTCTCTTGCTTTACCGTTATAAAGCCGCCCGCAATAATGCAACTGATAATGACTTATTGTCATTGTATATTATTCTATCCTTTTAATTTCACCAGAACCAGTAACCTACTGTTCGTGAATGTGACTTTGTTACTGTGACAGACGTTATCTGTTCGCGCGGATTCCAAGGTCACATAGAGACAGCAGTAACCGTACACGCGTAGTTCCAAGAATTGTCTCTGAGTTCTGCTCGAAGCTACTAGAAATCGTTGAGACTGCAGTTCCAGCATGAATGAGAACATTCTGGTAATTGTCGTGGTGTTATATAAGAGTGTGAACAGCAAGTGAATGAGTTGTGTAACAGTCACATTGAGTTAGTAAGTGAGCTGGTGTTAGTCCTTTGTTACATTATTAAAGGAGTGTATTACTAGATTTTACCATGCCAAAGGTGTCCAGTGCTCGACTTACTGTTCTGGCACAGGAATTCAAACAAGATTTCATAGGCACAGGTGGAACTGTTATTCGATGTATACTATTTGCGATTCAGGAATTTCGTTACACCAGCGACATCGCATCAAACAGCACATTTCCAGCACTAAGCATCAAATGAACAAGACTCTTCAGCCAAACAAATCGCGGAGCCTCTATTACGAAATGCGTTTCAACAGAGTTATTCAAAAAGCCAACATTTTAATGAAATCAACAACATTGAGTTGTGTGCAATTCTTACACAAGAAGGAATTCCTCTCAATAAGGTGAACCATCCAGTCTTCAAGGGATTTCTTGAAAAATACACAAAGATGTCAATGCCTAATGAGAGTACTTTAAGCAAAAACTACATGAAGGCTGTTTACCAAGAAACCTACCCTACATTTTATGTGTAAGCATCATTTACTAGGAGAAAACTGTGTTTAAAATGGCCCACAAAAATGTTATCATAATGCTATATCTTTCTTCAGGAGTATTTATCTATTTGTACAAAAATTCCTTCTTTAAATACCAGTACTTGTTGTCATAAGAAATTCTTAATAATCCTTGTCTGGAAATTTTTGTTGCAGAATAGAGGAAACTGTAATCAGAAGAGGACTTTTTCCATTGTTATATCCAAATGTAATCTTCAGGATGTCTCCCCTTGGCCGCGAGCAGAGGAAGCACCTGTACGTCATGCACAGTCTGATCAAACGAATCATAGAAGCCCGAAAACTGAAGATGCTTACCGAAACCACGAAGCATAACGACAAGGATGTTGATATTGAACACTCAGACAACGGTTAGAGTCTACCCTTTAATATCATAAATAGATTATTCGAAGAATACCATCTTTAAGTTGGCTGCAACATTCATTTTTCCAAACTAATATCTAAATAAAACAAATGCTGGCCATAACATTGTGAATCATGCTAAAATATAGAACAGTTGAAGATACTGCACATGTTCAGACTGAATGCCCTGCTTGCTAGGCAACATCTCCGACCAATGAGTCATATGCATTAGGCAATTGAATTCTGGGCTGAGCGGCTGGACAAATGACGTCATAGCACTCTTTGAAATAAACACCCAGTACAGTTCAAATATCGCTAACTTTAACATGCCTGCGTTAGACAGATGAACAATTCAGCCCCATTTACAACTAATAAGTGGCATAATGGCCTCTTGCTTTATTTACCTTCTGTTTTCCTTCAAAAATTTACTCGGCATGTTTACATGAACCTCTCCGTAGACAACCACAAAGGAGGGATTTTTCTAAATTAATTCCTTAAGGGTGTAGAAAGGGATACAACTTTCAGAATTTTTCGAAAATGGACAGCTTCATAACAATTAAATTGAGCACGGAGGATCCTGATGAAAATCACAAGAAAATGCTGAGAATATATATTATTTATAGATAAAATCATGCTTTTTAACATTTATTTTTTGTCCTCTTGTACTACATGGGTGGTGTCTCTTGTATTTGTGCAATCAGCAAAACGTTCTCTACTCTTGTACAAACCATTCTTAGAAACACTTATTCCTAGATCTTCGTTTTATTTCAGAAAAACATTTGTAGAAATAATCTTATTGCTTATTTCCTTGTAGGTGCAAGGGGAATATGGGAATACATTAGGCTTTGTGCGATAGTCAAATCTTCTAAAGCTTTGAGATTCCGTTCTCTTTGCATGGCTTACATATAAAAAATGTATAACGATGTTCCATTTGACGAAAGCTTAAGTTTTGAAAAACTCATACAAATAACAAGGAATATCTCCGAAATGGTTCTCTCTACAAAAAAAAATTATTTGGACATAAATTATACTTTTTTTGTATAGTAAGATTTGGTCTATGTCTTACGGTTTATCAGTTATGCAAAAGTCTTCCAGGGTAAACAAAACTACATGGGCTATAGCTAGAAAATCCAAAATATACATTTCATTTGTCATAAAAATATATTAAACATATGGCATTTTAATCAAAATCGTAAAGGGTAAAGGGTAGTTTAAGGTAGAGGGATTTTCCTCAAAATCTTCGTGTCACATCCTTGAAAGATATTAAACTTAGATACCAACTGGTTTGAACCGGCTTTTCGTTTTTGAGTAATGCTGTCCACAGACTGACTCACACAGGCGCGCGCGCACACACACACACACACGCACACACACACATATACACAAACGCGCGCGCGCACGGATCTTGAATTTTTGGGTGGAATACAATACTTCCTCTACTTACTATACGTAGTAGAGAAAATAATAACTTCATTAAGAAACAAATAGATGTATTGTTAAGCAAGTTTACATTCATCCCCATTATTTCATCAGGGCCAAAAATGTTGCCGGCCAGTGTGATTATCATGTGATAATTCTTTCTTTTTGGTATGAGTTTAAAATAACACCTCATAGATTCAAAAACATTTTTGTTTATAGGTATGAGAAGCAGGGTGTTTTTAGATAATCTTCTGCTACAAGTACAAACAGGAGCAAACCTAAGTGATAAGGATATTCAGGATGAAATGAACACTATGACCGCAGCGGTAAGATGTGTCATAAATCTAACTCCGGTTAGCATTTCATCTCTGAATGGTGATTGTCGACTAATGCTTTGTGTTTTCCTCTAGGGCCATGACACAACTGCTGCCAGCTTAAGTTTCACTTGCTGGCTTTTAGCTAAATACCAGAATATACAGGTAAGCCCAATGTGCAAACATGTAAACATCACTGTGTATACAGGATGGAAGGGAAGTCATTTCATTAATTTAAACCAGTGGTAGATCTCGTTATTTGGAACATATTTCGTATCTTACGTTTTTGTCTCTGAACATTTCCTACGGAGATATGTGTTTTGTTGAAAAACAAGCTGGCAACACAGCATATTGTGTGGGTGTCACTTTCCCTAGCTCAGTACACAAACTGACGGTGCGGCTTGAAAACATAAACACCTACCGTGTTTTGTCCTTCTGTGTTTACTGTGCATGTGTAGTCCAATCACAAGCCTTAGCTTCCAAAACACAAGGCGAAAGCGAGTGTTTACATTCACAAACCAGGTCAATTCCCTGACCAACCTCAACGCAACGTTGTCGACATGTTACGTGTCTGAAGGAGCTGAACGTAGTATTCCTTCAAGTCTTTTAAGTGATTAATTATTTCGTAACTCTATGTGATGTCCCACAATTACTACCGAAGCTATGTCAGAAATAAGTTACTCTACGCATCTTACAAGTAACAAACTGTTATCTTCTTGTGGAATTACGCATCCAATTTAGAACAAAAACCATTTTTTTTTCGAAATCGGCTGATCAAAGAACAAAATGGCGTTAGACTTTTTTGTTTGCAACACTTCTATGAAGCACATATTAGAAAGAATGTAATTACTTCCCTTCCACCCTGTCTATCTGTGTTATCTAGTTTCTTAGTTCGAATGGATTTAGACACAATTTAATGTTAAAATGGCATGCAAAGTTTAATTTCTAAGAGAGATTTGGCAAGGTCACGTTAACGCTACATTGTGACTAAATTCAAAGTAAGATAGAAAAGCATTACAACATTGGATAGTATGAATCGTTTGAATCTTATGCTGTGGTTCAATGATCTACTTTCAGGAAAAGGCATTTGAAGAATTAAGACGCGTGTTTGGTGACTCGCTGCGCCATGCCACATTAGAAGACCTAAATGAGCTGAAGTATTTGGATCAGATTATTAAGGAATGCCTCAGAATATATCCTTCGGGACCATTAATAGGGAGGCGGTTAAAGGAGGACTTGATCACAGGTAAAACGAAAGTCAAGATATCGCATTGCGCATATACGCAAACACCCACATGCATTTGTTTCTAAAAATGCTTGGATACAGAAGTCTCAAAACATGCATTTCCTGTAAAATCTTGACACGCACGAGGGCCACTATTTTACATTTTGAGCTTTGGCAACACTGATTGTTGTAGCTGCCATCTGGCGTTTCCACTGGAAACGTCGACATTCTTTACAATAATCTACCTCAGAACGTTATTTATGTTGTTTACAGTGCTTTGAAAATTGTCTCAGCGAAAAAAAATTGGAATTAAGTCTAAAAATGTTCGTACAATGATTTATTGCTTTTGAGAGACAAGACAAGAGCGCATCGATCCACTTATTTCGATATTTGACAATGAAGCTGCTTCCTTTGCCACTGTGAAACACTATTGTAACGAGTTTAATCATGGCCGCCGTTCGCTCATTGACGAAAATGACAATGAACTATCAAACTGATATGCTGAAGCAAGCGACATACTGGAAATAATACTTTTATTACAGTTAAACAGCTATGGGTGTATTCTGCGATAGATAGTAGCCTTTTACTGCATAGTTCTAAGTGGTAGCGTTCACGAATTTTTCACATAGTTTACATAAACACATTTCCGATGGTTCATGAAAAGCTTTGTTGTTACATATCCTATGGTGAAAACCATGTACTGCCATCCCTGTTAGCACATGCCTCATATCAAAGTTGGCTGTTGTCCACGTATGGCCCCTGTCCCATAGAATTCCGGGGGTACTTCTACCCCTTTTCTTTCCAGTGATTTTAGTAGTTTATCTGAGGCTCTTGTGTTGTGTAGAGGTAACAAGGTTCTGAGGTCTTTAGTGAGGAATGTTTCTCTTGCGAGGAGGTAGACGAGTCTGGGTCTGGTGGTTTTTGACACTCCGATAGCCCTTTTGATATAAAAAGCTTCTACTCTTTCAAATACAGATAGATTCTTCTCGCTAAGGTGTGACCATATGACTTCTATCCCATACGTTAGGATGGCTATATCGTCGGCATACGCATATGCCACTATGTCACTCTTTAGGGCTATTCTCACAATTACTTCTACTGCCAGGATGAAAAGTATAGCACTTAGTGGATCACTTTGTAATACTCCGTTTGCTTGGAGTATCAGTTCCGAGAGGGAGAGGTTGTCTGATATGCTTATTTTGTTCCATTGATGTATTACTTTTATAATTTGTGTCCATTTGTTGTCTCTGTCTAAGATTTCTTCTAGTTTCTCTACCACTAGCTTCCGGTTTATGAGATCGAATGCCTTGGTGAAGTCTATATATACGACATAGAATTTTTATTTTTCTTCAAGGGCTTCCCATATGATATTTAGCAGTAGATATATTGCGGCTAAGGTTGATCTCCCTCTTCTGAAACCTAATTGGGTTTCTGGGAAATGATCATCGATTGCCTCTTTCACTCTTTCTGTGAGTATTTTTGTGAATAATTTGAAGAGGGTATTCTCTAGTGCGATGCCTCTGTATGCGTTGGTGTCCTTTGGATCTCCTTTCCCTTTATACAATACTTTTATTATCGATTGTCTCCAACTCTCTGGTGGAATAGAGACACCCTTAGGGATTAGTTTCCAACATACATAAAATATTGCAAGAACATTTATCCGAGCACTCGTTAGATCCCATATGATTCGACGCAATCTCAAAAAGATGCTTGTGTCGATTGGTGCACACAAGTGCTCAAGAAATAAAACATCGGTACTTCAAAATTCAGTTCAGTCAATTCCAAATGGTAAACAACCATTTGCTTTCCGTAAGTATTCGGTTAACTAAGGAAAATAAGCACTGTCGGATTGTTCAAGACAATGCGAGCGCTCACAGATCTCATCTAACAACCGACCATTTGAACACTCAAAAAATCGAGTTGATTGCCCATCCACCGTACAGTCTTGATTTGGCACCCAAAGACCTTTTGGTTCCCAAACGTCAAGAACAAAATACGTGGACAACAATTTTCGGCGTCAGAAGAAAACGTTGATGCGTTCAAACACCATGTTTTGGAGATGTCTCAAGCAGACTGGAAAAATGCTATGACAAAAGGTTGAAACGCCATTTTTGATCATAAAGGTGAATACTTGGAAAAACAATAAATAATTTTCAATGAAAAATTGCTGTTTTTGTTATTAGCCTCAAAATTTAAATAGTGACCCTCGTACTTTTGAGTAGAATGCAATACTTTCTTCACTTACAACAAGTATACAAAGTAGTGGAAAGGAAAATGCGCAGGTTCTGTAATGGATCAGTTTTGAGAGCTTTAGCGTTATTTTCAGACAAATACGTAATTCCAGCTGGAACGGAAGTTGCCATTAATGTGTACATGTTGCACCGTCATCCACATCACTTCCAGGATCCCGAGAGGTTCGACCCGGACAGATTCCTACCGGAGAACTGTACTAATCGACATCCATACGCTTATATACCTTTCAGTGCTGGACCCAGGAACTGTGTGGGTATGTATGCACAGAATGCTTTTGGATGATTCGCACCAAAATTTTATAGTTAAATTTGAGTGATAGTTTCAATAAGACACGGTATTATAAGCGTTATTGGAAGACTAGTTAAACCAATCAAAAGTTTAACCGCAGGCGCCGTTTTATGTCTGATTAGTTAAATTCTCAGAACATATAGCTAAACCGTGATGTTGGTATGCCGAAATAGTGAGAAAAAAAGACAATCACTCATTATCTTCTTACACCATAACTAAATGCTGTTGGCGCCTGTGCTAACTTATAGAAAAACTAATTATTCTGGAATTATGGCCATTCACGATGAAAATTAAGTGTCGCGTTAAATTAAGGTGATAGATAGCCATTCAGAACGAAAATTAGTAGCGTTTGCAATAACAAGTTCGATTGCCAATCTTACACCACAACTAAATGTCTTTGGTAACCAAAATTTAATGTTGGTAATGCTGTTGCTGTAACAGGGAGGAGAAAATACCAGGAGATGGCGTGCTTTCACTATCCATGCAAGGCAGTTGAAGCCAATGACCACGCCCCCTCTGTACTTAAGAAAGATGTCCGCTTACATTAAAAGCAATGATAAATGCTCCGTGTTATAACAAAATGCTTTTGGTAGCTTAGAAAAAAGGTTGATGTTCTGAAATAATGGCGTATTGGATGAAAACTAGGCATAACAGTTTAGTGTTAAATTACTATTATTACAACTATTATTATTACTATTATTATTGTTATTATTAATTATTATTGTTATTTTTGTTGTTATTGTTATTATTAAAGTTAAACCACTTATTAATGTATTCTTTTCTGTTTTACAGGGTACAAATTTGCCATGTATCAGATAAAGACAACTATGGCCTCAATTTTGAGACACTTCAGACTTCTTCCACCAGAGAATCCGTTCCAAAAGCTGGACTTAACTAGCCAGATGGTTCTGAAACCTCGAAATGGTGTACTAATAAAACTTCAGCCACGATATCCTGAATGAATGCACTTCCATTTCATTATTACAGTTACTAATCTTGAGTATGTCAGGAATAAATTATCTACTTAATGTTGCTTAGTTAAAATGTTAAGTGATCCTCTGTGTAATGAACATGAATGCTCTTGTAACTATAATTTATTCGAAATATTTAAACATTACTTTATTTTTATTCCTCGATCTCTCATTTAATATGAATATAAAACCCCAATCGTTTTATTTTTATTTTAGAAGTTAAAAGTAGATTGTCAAGGGCAGTCATCAAGCCAAGAAGAAAATAAGAAGCATTACATTTTTCGTAATTTATTCAAATATATATCATTATAAACAATTTTATACAAATATAAGTATATTTAGGTTTTAGAGTAATAATTTTGCAACATTTCATAAAATATTTTAAGAGCTGGTCTCTATGTGACGCTTATTTCATTGGACATAAAAATGTCGTATTTCAAATAGAAACCATTTTATTTTATTGAAAAATAATTACTAGAGAGAGAGGAAAACTATGAAAATTCATATTCTAAACCGTGCTTGTCATTATGGGAAGAAGTAGTTCTGTAGTGTGTACAATTCAATACACGTGACTTTATAATATTTTAAGAAAATCTTCCAAGTTTTCATATTATAACAAAACGTAAAAATACAAGTCCGGTTACTTTTCGATCACTTTATTGTCTACACAGTTTTCCTCTCACCGTCAACAAAGTCTACAGTCTTTCGTGATATTACAACTCACAACAGTTCTTCTCGTAACCTTTCTCTCTTCTTTCAATGTCTTTCTTCATTTTCTCTATCTCTCATACAATAAACTACGATATTACAATCACTCGACGCTGTTTATCTTCTTTCAATGCACCGACGTAACTTTCACCACACACACACACACACACACACACACACACACACACACACACACACACATGGATGTATTAGGCGATTGTGGTTTTATTTCATTGGGCCATGATCAGGCTAGGCGAATTACGTCACTGCAGTTTGCGCCGCA
Source organism: Tenodera sinensis (assembly GCA_030765045.1). Taxonomy (NCBI): domain Eukaryota; kingdom Metazoa; phylum Arthropoda; class Insecta; order Mantodea; family Mantidae; genus Tenodera; species Tenodera sinensis. The sequence goes on along the minus strand of CM060974.1, from coordinate 19,055,001 downwards.
GCCTGTCTTTTCGTTAGCCACGCTTCCGTGCTAATGACGTCAGCTGGTGTAGCCGGCTAGCCGCTTGCTCTGATTGAAATAACAATGTTTATGAGGACTGGTGATAGTGTAGCTTGCGGAATCGTTTTAGAACACTGAAATATTTAAATGAAAGCTTTTGTGTGATCACCTACGTTCAGTGGCAGTATATCTTTTGACATCAAAGTGTAATCAAGACGTAATTGAGAGTTGTTCTTCTCAAATCAGGGCCTAGGTAGATTTTATGAGCATCCCTTTAAGAGACCAGCAGGAATATGAGGATTATTCCCGTGTTGACGATCTCATTGAACAACTAGATCAAATGCAAGAAGCAAACAGTAACACAGGCACAACTTCCCAAAATGTACAACTTTTAGAAATTTTGTCAGCCTATGTAGCATATAGAGTACGAAAATCTAAACCAGATGAAATTCCTTCGTTGTATGGGACATAATATACAAGCTACTTTCCTGCAGATAAATCGTGGTTTTTGTCACTTTGAAGGGAAAGACTGATTAAAACATATATTTATGTTTAATATTTTAAACAATTGCTCCTTTACCTTCAACAATTTAAATCTAATGGTTACAGCTGAGCAAGGTTATCTGTTTTACTAGCGAATTATTATTAGCTATTATTTTGACGGCTGTAGCTATAGATACACCACATGACGTCACGGAGAGGGTGTGCTACAAAGAAATCTGCGTCCATTGTTGTGCGTCGAGCCTGTCACGATATTTTGTAACATTTAGCATTTTTCAGTTTTAAGCTTTAAGCAAGGACAAAGCAATTATTCTTTTAATTTTTGCTAAATTTTCATATTTTAATCACTATGAAATTTTCAAACTCCGTCATTTGTCGTGTTTCATTTTATATTTTATTAAACATGGACAAAACTATAAAATGTGTTTTTATTTTCTCTACTACGTATTTGCAGTAAGTGAATGTGAAAATTAGATAGGTGCCTGTTAACTTGTTTTATCTTGGGGAAAATACCCAATTTGTTACACAGGAAACATCTGCTAAATGGGAACGGGATGATACAGATTAAGGACTCGAAAAAAGGCTGTTGCATATGTATACATATATGTGAAAATTCTTTCAGCTTGTTATCCTTGTTTACAAGATCGATAAAAAAGTAGACTTATTAAATGCCAGTCTGCGCAGTGACGTCACACGTCTCGCCAGTAATGGCTATTACTTTCTGGAAAATTGGCTGAATGGCCCCCTTTGGCTATAAATGGCGTATGTTTTTAACTCGATCTACCTTGACCCTGAAGTCGTGTGTGCGAAGAAACAGTTGATAGTGAAGCTCCTTTTGTAAGTACTAGATAATAAGTTACATTTTAAGTCGCAATCATGATTGTATTGGCTACACCAGTTCATCATGACAGAAATAGTAGCTGAAGTAATTGACAATCCATTTTCGCGTGGCCATGACACTGATAAACGGCGTGTTTTAGATAATAATAGGCCCACATCTTTACTAAGCTCAGTTGTTCATACTCTTATGTATTGCACTCACATAACTTTCTCTACTCTTGTACTAACCATTCTTACAAACTCTTATTCCTATATCTTCTTCGTGTTAGTTGAGATAAACATTCGTACAAATTATCTTATTGCTTTATTTCCTTGTAGGTACAAGGGGAATATTAGAATACAGTAGGCTTTGAGCGATAGTCAAATGTTTTAAAGCAGGTCCCATGTGATGACTCTGAAATTCCATTCTGTTTGCACGGCCAAGAGATAAAATTAGCACAAGTATTGAAAAAAATATTCCAAAATTCGGACACTTAAAAATAAATGTCTCCAAAATGCTTCACTCCACAAAAATATAATAGACATAAATCGTGTGTTTTAACAAGATTTACATTTTTGTGCAGTAAGATTGTGTCTATTTCTAACAGTTTACCAAATATATAAAAGTCACCCAGACTGTAGAGGAATTCTGAGGGCATTACCAGAATATTCAAGATATTCTTTCCCCTTCTCATAAAAATATCTTCAGTATGTAGTATTTTAATACGGCCATTGGAGAGAAAATCAAAACTTTCGAAAAATTTTCCGTCTAAAGGGTAATTTGGGGTAGGAAGATCTCCTTTAAAATGTTCAGGTCGTATCCTAGAAAGATACTAAACTTAAATATAAAGTTTAGTACCTAACCGACTTTTCGTTTTTCACTTATGCTCTTCACATATAGGCGCGTACACACACACACACCTTTTTCTAAAAATATTTTTTTGTGTTCAGTGGCCTCAAAATATACCGGCTGGAAGGAAAGTCATTACACTAATTTAAACCAGTGGTAGATCTCGGTATTTGCAACACATTTTCTATCTTATGTCTTTGTCTCCGACCATTTCCTACGGGGATATTTTAGTTTTATCGAAAACAAGCTGGCAACACTGCAGATTGTGCGCGTGGTCACTTTCTCTAGCTCAGTACATAAACAAACAGCGTGACGGTGCGTTTTGAAAACAAACTCATACCCTGCCTTGTCCTTCCGTGTTTACTGTGACAGTGTAGGCCAATCACAAGCGTTAACTCCCAAAACATTACCGAAAGCAAAAGCTGTTTACATCCAGAAATCGGTTCAATTCCCTGACCAACCTCAACGCAACTTTGTCGAGTTACGTCATCGCTGAAGTAGCAGCTCAGAGTATTCACTCACGTCTTTTAAGTGATTAATTATTTCGAAACCCTGCGTGATGTCCCATAATTACTACCGAAGCTATGTCAGAAATAAGTTACTCTACGCATCTTACAAGTAACAAACTATTATCTTTGCACATTCTTGTGGAATTACGCATCCAACTTGGATAAAAAAGGTATTTATTTTTTCGAAATCGGCTGATCAAAGAACAAAATGCCATTCGACTTTTTTGTTTGTAATGCTTCTAGGAATTTTTGGGTGAATATAATACTTCCTCTACTTGCTATACGTAGTAGAGAAAGTAAAAATGGGCAAAAGAATGGTACCTATACATTAAGGTCAAGTATGTGTGGTGACATCACACGCCTTGCAGCCAGTGACTGTTACTAATCGCAGAATGACCCCCCCCCCCCCGACCCGGCTATAAACTGCGCACCTTACTAAACTCGACCTACCTTGAACCCGAAGTCAACTGTCAACAAGTGTGCGGAGTGACCGGTATTAATAATCCTGAGTTTGGAAGAAACAGTTGCGAACTCCATTTGTAAGTACTAAATCATAAAATGCATTTTAAGTCTCAATAATTGAATCGGTGATTTGAAAAGGGAAATAACTTACAGCCATAGTTTTTGGAAAATCAAGAAAAACGTAATAGTATCCAAATTTGGCATCTTGGAAATTTATGTTCCATAGAGAAGTTAATGATTGTTTGGGATATTCAGTGACCTCGGTTTTGTATTACATTGGTTTACAGAAAACGTTTTATATTCAGCACTTGTTTATAAAACAATTTATAAAACGCTTTATAAAACAATTAGACAATGTTATGTGAGCACTAAGTATGTTTTGGACTTACTTATGAAAAAAAATACTGTAATAATCTCTGATGAGGTTAAGTAACATATTCTAATATATTGGCATTACAAAACACTCACCAATAGCTTCTGCACATCATCTAGTTCAGCATCAATTTTTGGACGTCATAATTATCTGATAGATGTGCAGATGTTCATCAGGAATGCATTGTAACATGTTTCCAACATGTGCTATTTTCTTATTGATGATTGCGATAACAACTTTCACATATATATGCTTTTCGGGATAGCAGATCTTTTGTCAAGTTGGAAGAGTGTTGGATAATACCATCAACATATTGTCACCGCGCCCGCCGCATCTAATTGCCGACAGCAGCAGTGTCACCCATCGCATTATTGTCGGCACTACCGCAAAGGAGCCGAAGGAAAGAGACAGAGAATGGCCGCATTGTTGGGGCGCTTGCCGAAAGAGAGAAAAGGATAGAGGCTACTGGAATCTTCTACTTTGTATATCTCGCCGCAATAACTGAACGTTCCTGAAGCTTCCAGAATAGTGCCTGGGAGATATAAATAGCGGTAAAGTGCGACAGAAGAGTCAGTATGTGAAGGTTGAGTAGTCGTGCCGACGGAGACGGACAGACGATGTGAAGCGTTGTGCCGACGGAGAAGGGACAGTTCTTTGTGTTACGAGTTCGGAGCCGTGCTGTTGGAGAATCGGAAAAGACTTTCTTGCTGTTGCAACGAGTGTACAAGTTACTGTTTACGGAAATAAAAGTGTTACTTTATCTCGACTACGTCTGTCTACTTTACTTTTCAACACAGCCAAAAGTCACAATATTCACAAGCCTCGAGGTAACCTAAGTGTCTTCTATCGCAGGCTAGATGCTTATACTTTGAGCCCAGGATCACAATGAGACCTACCAGGATGAGTAATAGCTTTGATTGCCTTCTTGAAATACTCCTGCCGCCAGGTTTTGAAGTCCATGTGTCTCTTACTGTTGTCATGAAAGCATTTGAATGTTTCCTAGTAATTCGGACACCTTTTCTCTTCTACTTTCTTGGAGAATTAACTTTAGAGCTGCTTATTCACTATATATTAGTTGACAATAGGAATCGTCACCAAATGACAACATTACCAACACACTACTAGATGTCAATGTCAGTGTTACCAATACACTATTCGATCTAATCATTGAACAATTAATGAATCCAGCAACTCCTTGCAATTGACTGCATCAATACCCTCTCTGAGTATAAGAGAGAAACTACTCCTGGACTTAAATAAGAAAAATCTGATGTGTTGCACTCACATGACTTTCTCTACTCTTGAACTAACCATTCTTACAAACTCTTATTCCTATATCTTCTTTCTTGTTAGTTGAGATAAACATTTGTACAAATTATCTTATTGCTTATTTCCTTGTAAGTGCAAGGGGAATGTTAGAATACAGTAGGCTTTGTGCGATAGTCAAATGTTTGAGATTCTGTTGTCTTTGCACATTAAATCCAATAAATCATTTAAATTCTCGAAAGCAAGTGCAACAGCTACCCCTTCTGTATCATACAAACTCCTTGAATTGCAACTGTGTGGATCAAACAACCAGTACATGTCCTCTTTCTTAATAAGAGCTATAGACTTTAACTGTGCAGTAAACACACCATACTCATAACACTGGAAAAACTTTTCTAGCACACTACCTACATTTCTTGATATGATCCCTTGTAATTCGAAATTATTTGTCACTGCACTGCAGGTTACCTTTACGTCATCAATTATAATATCCTGCAGCCAAACTTCATCAGCACACAAGTAAGGTGGATTTGGCACTATACCATTATAATTTGAAATTGATTTCAAGTGCAAATCATTGCCTAAGTGAAGAATTTTATCAACGACGTCCGAATTCCAAGCATTAACGCTTATCACAGTTGATAAACATAACGCCATCACTGAGTTACTTGTACACTGAGTGTTTTTAATGTCACCAAATGTAGCATGATTTTGGCTAAGAGAACCAGCGATCACTTTAACCGCTTTTACTCCAAAGGATTTCTTAAGATTAAAGTTAAAGCTAGTCCGTCTTTTACAACGCATTATGAAAACTTTTGTAACATAAAACTAAACAAATAGTAGCAACTGCTAAAACCACTGTTATAACAAATAGTAAATAAAAATTAAATTTAAAACTGAACAGTGTTACCTATTTGCTGGAACGGTAACCTCTATTGTGAAAACTATTCAAACATAAAGGTAAACAAATATTACGAACAGCTGAAAAAAGTAAATGTTATAACAAATACTAAATACGAATTAAAGTTAAAATGAAACAGTCTTGCGTATTTCTGGAATGCTAACTCCTCAAAGTTCAATTCGCTGATGGACAGCTCCAAAGTTTGTTACATTCGTACCTAAGGTAACCAAATCTTTATATCTTGCGAAAACCACATTGATGTATAGTGCTTGCCATGGGAAAGAGAAACGAGGGAAGAAAGGAATAACGATTCCAGTAGGCCTTGAGCGATAGTCAAATCTTAAAGCTGGTGGCTATGTGAAGGATTTCAAGTATTGGAAAACTCACACAAATAACAAGGAATATCTCCGAAATGGTTCACTCCCCAAAAAATTTCATTTAGATATAAGTTGTGTGTTTTAGCGAGATCTACATTTTTTGTACAGTAAGATTTGTTCTATCCCTTACGGTTTACCAGTTATTCAAAAGTCATCCAGAGAAAACAGGACTACAGGGGCTATAGCCAGAAAATTCAATATATACATTTCAATTGTCATGCAAATATCTCAAACATATGACATTTTAATCAAAATCGTTACAGTCATTTTCAAGAAAATCAAAATTTTCCAAAAAATTTCCATGTAAAGGGTAGTTTAGGGTGGGGCTATTTTCTTCAAAATCTTCGTGTCGCATCCTTCAAAGACATTAAACTTAAATACCAACTTTGGTTTCTAACCGACTTTTCGTTTTTGAGTTATGCTGCCCACAGACTGTCAGACACACAGACACACACACGGACCTTTTTCTAAAAATGCTTTTTTTGGATTCAGGAGGCCTCAAAACATGTATTTCCGGTGAAATCTCGACATCGAATTTTTGGGTGGAATACAATACTTCCCCTACTTACCAGTAGAGAAAGTAAAAATTGAAGCTATTAACAGTGAAGCAATAAGATTCTAAAGTAAGAACAAATTAGAAACTAAAAACTTCACTTATCTTAGTAATGTTGCAGTTCTTTTTGCACAAAACTGACCCAGGGTTTCAACTTGTCTCCAACTCATTCTCAAAGCTATACTTTCATACTTGAAACCCTGGGTCAGCTTTGAGCAAAAAGAACTGCAACATTACTAAGTTAAGTGAAGTTTTTAGTTTCTAATTTGTTCTTACTTTACTCCTGGCCTTATTTCTCTTTCAAAATAAATGGGATTCTTAATCGTCTGTAGGAGTCATGCTATATACAGGAAAAGCTTCTCTTTTACACTAACTGATAGCTTCAGGAATGAGAAACAAAATGTATATTTCAACTTATTTTTGCAAAAAGTGAAGTAGTTTCCCTTTTACAAATCATTGATTCAATTATTGCATTACATCAAAGTAGTAACTGAACTAATGGACAGTTCATTTTTTCGTTGCAGTGATGTGAATTTGTGCACTGTTTATTGTACAAACTTTTCCTCTAAACACCTATTCCTTTACTTCTTGTTAATCGAGATAAATACTTGCTTAAATTATGTTACTGCTAATTTTCTTTTAGGTGCAAGGGTAATATGGAAATACGGTAGACTTAAGCAATAGTTAAATGTTTTAAGAACTGGTCGCTATGTGAGGGCTTTGAAATTCTATTCTCTTTGCACGGCCAAGAGATAAAAAAATAAGTATTGAGAAAAGTATTCCTAAATTCGGACAACAAGGAATATCTCCAAAATGCTTCATTCTGCAAAAATATAATAGACACAAATTGTGTATTTTAGCAAGTTCTACATTTTTTGTACAGTAAGATTTGGTCTATTTCTTACGATTTGCCAGCTATGCAAAAGTTATCAAGAGTAAACAGGACCACAGGGTCTACAGTAACAAAATTCAAGATATACATTTCATTTATCATAAAAATATCTCAAATATATGGCATTTTAATCAAATCGTTAGAGCCATTTTCAAGAAAATCAAAGTTTTCGAAAAATTTTCCATGAAAGGGTAGTTTAGCGTGGAGGAATTTTCTTCAAAATCTTCGTGTCGAATCCTTAAAACATGTTAAACTTAAATAAAAGGTTTGGTTTTTAACTGGCTTCTCGTTTTTTAGTTAAGCTGTGCACAGAGTGACAGACAGACAGACACACACACACACACACACACACACACACACACACACACAACCTTTTTCTAAAAATGCTCTTTTTGTATTCAGGGGGCCTCAAAACATATATTTCCGGTGAAATTTCGACATCGAATTTTTGTGTGGAAAACAATAGTATTACTATACGTGGTAGAGAATGGATGAATGAATATTTATCATCTCTCACAACTACATGGTTACCAACAGAACAACTTATTCCTCTCTCTCTCTCTTGGAGCTTTTTCTAATATTTAACATTTTGTTTTATATATAATGGGGAAGTGTATTCTTAGTTTTAACTCTCAATTTTCATTCTGCCACCGACATGTTTTAAGCTAAATTCTACTAATTGCTCAATTTGTCCTATAATTAGTAAGCTATTCTCCCCTGTAGTATTTTTGCTCTTCTTGAATTTAATTCTTTATAGAATATTATAAACTTGTCTTCCCTCAATCTGTAAATGTGTACAAATCTATATAACCTATATTTTCTTCCTTCCTATCAGTATTTACTTCTCATAATTTCAATATCAGAGGAAGATGGAAACTAGATGTTACTGTATTCATAACCTCAAAATCTAAAATCCACTTTTAATTACCAAATGTAAAATTTTCTTCTAAATGTGACCCTTTACATCCATTACAAATCATGAGGTCATTATCCTCACAAAAATCAGTCTTTCCTTCCTTTAATATTTGCAACTTTATCTTTGCTAAGCATATTCTCTATTTCATATTATCATACTCCTCAATTGGGTTGGTGTGCCTAACCTGTTTTTCTCCTAACCTAGCATTAAAATCCCCAATAATTATTATCCCCACTTCATCGTATTTAATTCTAACCTGCTCAATATCCCTACAAGTGGTAAAGAAAGAAATAATGCCTTCCTTTTTTAGATCCAAAAGCTGTTCTTCAACCGCAGCAAGTTTGTTTACCTTTAACACACACACACATACACGAAATTGGGAACGGCTGTAGTGTTGTTAATCAAAGGAAGACTGCAAGGTCTTTCTCAGATGTGGCCCGCGTAAACAAATAATTGTTATAATTTGTAGTTACAAGAGAATCCTTCAGAAGCATGGGAGATGGTTGAGCGAATGTGCGTTAATTACTCTCAGTCAGGGCTCGTGGTTCGTTGTAATTGGTCATTAGTAACTGTTTACATGCACGCAGCGAATTCAGTCTGCAGCCTTGCTTGTATGGATTTATTCCCTTAACTTCACATTTTTCGCATTTTCTTTCAAAATATCACCAGCGGAATTTATGGTGCCGAAAACACGACAGTTTCAAATCCAAGTGGAGGTCTGGTTCACATTCTAGAGGTTCCGAGTTCAAATCTCGATTAGCGCGAATCACTCGAGTGATTCCAGAGAGTTGCCCAATAAATAATGCCCCGTATTTTTGTTCTCCAAAAGTATTTATTCCACAAAATGGAACTATAAATACATGAAAAAAATGTATTTCGTGTTTCAAAGTTTGAACACAATATTGAGTTTAAAACCAAACAATTTATTGTGTTGATCAAATAGTTTTAAAATATTTAAGGCTAAATAGCAATGGAACTGTACTCTTTATTTATTGTTAAAGAGAAACAATTTAGTGTGTTAATCATAAGGCAGCGTAAGAATATTACGTGCATAAGATAAAGAAAGGTTATAAACTTTAAGATTAAGTAATTTGTCTAACCACAGTAGATGACTGCAATAATTGTGTGCAAAATGTTTAATATAAACAAAATAGTTAATAACAGCGTCGAAATTATTATTACAGATAGAACGAACCCACCACTGCACATACAACCTTTGTGACTCGACAAGAGAATGTGGGGTGAGTAACGCAAGTTCAATCACTACCTCTCCTCGCGTGCCCATGCCAGAGTTAAAGTAAGGCTGACGAATACTAACCCTGGAAAAGCCGCGAAAAAACTTTTGGGTTAGGAATATCGACTGTGGAATCGAAACCATGGTCTCCCGAATGCGGAGCCATCTCACTTGGTTGTTGGAGCTAGAATATAACACAGGGTTACTCAACCCTGCAGCACACGCTCGCTTCCTCCTGTTATTTCTCCCCCCCCCCCCACCACTGACCAAGGTAAAGAGCGACAGACCTAGTAGTCAGAGGCGGATGACACGGAGTAGTAGTACAATGCCAAAAGAGTATATGTTCCACATTCAATGGAAGGAAGAATATTTTTATGCTCGAGATGAAGATGTAAAGTTAAGTGCTTGATTTGTAAGACTGGTATCACAACAAGATAAGTGAAAATCACCTTGCTTATTTTCTGAGACTGTGCACTTCATCCTTTGCACCAAATATTGAAGACCTTCTGAAACGTAAATCGTGACAAAAAAGTAATCCTCAGGAACATTGTGGGTTAATCAGGAGTAGAATATGAATGTGTACGCCTTTGATTTCCTGTACGTAAGAATGTGCCGCCACTGGAACTCAGTAGTCACGGATAAATGCATCATTTTATCCCAGCGGGTGGAAGGAGGTAATTTCAACCTCCCATTACCTGCCTGTACTTGAGCACCTCTGATATAACATAATAATACTATAAAAGAGTCGAGTTTCAACAGAAGGCGCAAATAACCAAGCAATTACTAGATTTTCACTTTAATCGGCGAGTTGTAGCTTAATGGGCTCCCAAGTCATGCGAGTGTAACTGTTCTTATATAATATATCGCCGCTGTTACTTATTGGATTTTGATTGATCTTATGTTTCTAGTAAGTTGCAAATCAACGTAAAAACATGTTCACGGTATTGAGCAAACCGTATGTCTATATTCCATGCACTTTGTGGGAAACAACAGGTGACAAATGAAGGTCGCGCTACCATATCCGCAAGATCCCCACAGAATATTGCGCAATATTAGAAGAGAAAAATTGCTTTCCAAGGTCAATGCTGAAATCCCAATTAGGCGAGCTTTTAAACAGCAGTGGATGAGAAACTTAAACATTTGCACAAAGTTGACACGAGAAATCACTTCGGTCCTCTACGTAAGTAAGCTTTTCCACTATCATTTTCGTATATGTAATAATACAAGTTCCTCAAAATCACATTAAATTCCAGTTGCCTGTTTTACATAGGAAATTATTAACAATCTAATTTCGATGTTCCTACCACATCTACTAAAAAACTATATATTTAAAAGCATTGTTAAAAACAAGTTAGTTAAATTTCCTAGTGAATAACTCTAATGGGTGTCCTATAGCTCGACTTACACGTGGTTTAAAAACAAATCGAAATAGTTTTACACCAATTTTTAAAAAAATCCCATGTGTTGCTATCTACTTCATATTGATCAGATACACATTTGTAGACAAATCTGATGTGCTGCACTCACATGACTTTCTCTACTCTTGTACTAACCATTCTTACAAACTCTTATTCCTATATCTTCTTCGTGTTAGTTGAGATAAACATTTGTAGAAATTATCTTATTGTTTATTTCCTTGTAGGTACAAGGGGAATATTAGAATACAGTAGGCTTTGTGCGATAGTCAAATCTTTTAAAGCTTTGAGATTCCATTCTCTTTGCACACTTAACATATAAAAAAATTAACAACGATGTTCCATTTCACGAAAGTTTTAAGTTTTCCGAAACTCACACACATAACAAGCAATATTTCCGAAATGGTTCACCCTACAAGAAAATTTATTGAGACATAAATTGTGTATTTTAGCAAGATCTACATTTTTTGTATAGTATGATTTTGTCTATCTCTAACGGTTTACCAGTTATGCAAAAGTCATCCAGACTACAGGGGCTATAGCCAGAAAATTCAAGATATACATTTCATTTGTCATAAAAATATCTCAAACATTTGACATTTTAATCAAAATCGTTAGAACCATTTAACGAAAAGTCGGTTAAAAACCAAAGTTGATATTTAAGTTTAACGTCTTTCAAGGATGTGACACGAAGATTTTGAGGAATTTTCTTCAAAATCTTCGTGTCACATCCTTGAACGACATTAAACTTAAATATCAACTTTGGTTTTTAACAGACTTTTCGTTTTTGAGTTATGCTGTCCACAGACACACAGACATACAAATACACGCGGATCTTTTTCTAAAAATATGTGTTTTGGATTCAGGGGACTCAAAACATATATTTTCGGTGAAATCTCGACATCGAAATTTTGGGTGCAATGCAATACTTCCTATAGAAACCTGAAGGTTTTCTGCTTTTGCCGCAACAAAAGTTGTCAAAATGCTAATACTCTTTAAACAACAACAGAAAAGGGGCCTTTGTTACAGGGAAATGTTCATTTATCTGGTCAGTCTACTCTGTATTGCCTTGTATCTGCTGAGAACAGAATATCTTCGAAGTACGCATGCGCTAAGAAAACATGGGAACAAACTTCCTGGACCTGCATCTCTGCCCATCGTCGGAAACGCTTTGAAATTTGGACTGTCTTCAAAAAGTAAGTATTCTGAGAGGCACAATACACAAAAGATTCTAATAAATGAAGTAGTTTTTCATATAAAGAAAGCAAAAACAAACTAGAATATAAGCAAAGTTTCATTGTTTGAAATTTCATTATTACTACTATAAAATGAAGTAATTATAAGAGGTAAAACTGGAACTTAAAAATTCAATGCCACAACTGGGATTTGAACCACAGACCTTCCGGCTTGTGTGTTTAAAAACACCAACAGTAAGTTTGTTGGCATAAATAAATAATAATTACCATGTGAAGTAATTATGTTGGCTACATTAGATGTTATACTTTTATGTCTTAGTGATTAGTGATTACCAACTTTTTAGTCAATTTCAATGCAACTGGTTTCTTATAACTAGGACCAGGATTTTAACGACCTTGAATTGGTTTCTGATAATGCTACATTTTTAAATATTTTTATCTGATAGGCTATTTTTACAGATAATAAGTCATTTTAAGCCATTTGTAAGTACAAATCCAGGTTTTTGTCACTTTTCGTGAACTAGGTTGTGTTGTTCTTATAATGAGTGAACCAAAAGACTGTGAAGGTTATGTTGTTCTTATAATGAGTGAACCAAAAGACTGTGAACCGGCTGCGCTGTGTTTTGCCTGTGGGTGTCCTCGGCGCTCGTCTCCGACTGCCGCTGTCATAACAGCGCGGAAGAAACCATACAACATTTTTAAACTACTTTTGAAGGCTTTACTTACCAATGTTACTAAAGGAGATGCTGAAACTGACCACCGTCGTTGTCCATACATTTCTGGCACCTCTTTAGGAAACTATCCATCACTCGCCGTAGTTCACGTAGAGAAATGCTAGCAATTTCCTGCCGGATATTCTGTTTTAATTCTTCCAGAGTGTGTGAGTTTGTCTTGTACTTAATGCTTTAAGTTACTCCAGAGATAAAAATCGCAGATCCCCTGGAAATCTTTCCGCAATTAAAAACAGTACAAACACAAGGATCAGCAAAATTCTCGCTTTTCACTACAGAATGCAAAAATTGCAAGACAAAGCGACAATGTGATACTATACAAAGAAATATGAATAACCAATAGTCATACTGCAGCAGGCTGGCCAACGCAGAAATTTCCCAAAGAGGAATAAACACCCCTAAAGCTTCATTTCGATATCTGTCGTAGCAAAAAAAGATATGAACGTTTGAGTGTTACACTTTCATGTTCTTTGCTGTCATTTTGATAGTTTTTTTGACAGTTGCAATACGTGTTACTGTTATATATCGTTTTAATTGTTAAAATCTAGAGAACAAGAAGAAATTAAAATCTAAATTTGGAAAATTTGATCATTATGACCATTCTGAACCCCCTTAATTTGTCTATCAAAGCATGCAACCAGGTCGATTACATTTGATTGAATTAATTATTCCGAATATTAAGGTTCAAGCACACAATTTCGGGGTAGAATTTCAGGAGAATTCACTGGTGTAATTAGATTTGCTGTATCTCGCAAAAGTATGTACTTCTTGTTAAATCTGCTAGCTTAATTTGCATATGGCCACAGCTGTTTAACTCTCTTCCTTTAATTAAATTAGCATAGTGTTTCCAACCCTTTCAACACAACGCCCCCTTTTCTTGAATTTAAGGAGACCCCACCCCTATTGTCAGCAGTTTGGGCAACGTGGCACTTTATTGTTGATGACACAATAATAATCGCATTTCGTGGGGTTTATAACCTCTGTTAGTGACTATAAGAAAGTTTTGCTTTACACACTAAGGAAAGATGAAATTTAATCTAGCGTTTTTGGTTCTGATTTACCTTTTCATCTTCCAAAGAAGAGAAGGAACGAAGCTTTTATGATCTGCTGTATAAATTTATGTTGGCATTTCTGGTTTTAGTGCATGGAGATGTGCGTATTTGTGTGTGTTGGCATGTTTGTTTAAATATTGAAGGAAACAGGACTAGAATTAATAGTTGTTCTGGGATTATTCGCACTTATTTGTGATAAATACAGCCACAAGTAAGTCAGCTATATGATCAGCGAGTTACATGACAGGAAAACAGTGCTGAACTTAAATTTTGAGGTTATAGTTAAAATGAGTATATATTAAGTACATAATTAGGAAACAGCAGAAATCCTAAATCTTACATCACATATAATTTCAAACTAACTTTAATGGTTCTTACAAATCAAAATAAAACTTCCTTATATAGCGTATGTGTTATTTATTGATAGCTTATTAAGCTATTAAATGTGTTTAATTTCCAGAAAATAAACATAAGATTTAAACAACCCAGGCCATCTTCCATGAACAATGAATTAGCATATGAAAAAATAAAGCTATGTTAGATTGGGTGTTATTAAGGATATATCTAAATAAGTGGACGTAAAAATACATTAGTCATTACTATTATTGTATCGCCTATTTGCAGAATAATTTTATATGACGCCACAATCGCACTTGGCTGAAGCCCACCGTGTCGTTGCCTGGCCAGACATAGTTAGCCATCCATCAACCAAGCACGGGTCGCTTGTGTCCCCCCCTCCATGGCAATCACTGCCTTGAATGGGGGAAGTTTCACCCTGTTGACAACACACAATGAAGGCTGAATAGAAACATCAGAGGGATCACTACCCCTACCTTGCTCACAACGAGCTTAGGCATTTAAACCACACGCCGAGTCTTTCAAATGAAACCAAAGTATGTACAGTGAGTGTAAAAAGGTTCGTACACCTACATATATAATCTGATGTGTTGCACTCACATGACTTTCTCTACTCTTGTACTAACCATTCTTACAAACTCTCATTCCTATATCTTCTTCGTGTTAGTTGAGATAAACATTTGTACAAATTATCTTATTGCTTATTTCCTTGTAGGTGCAAGGGGAATATTAAAATACAGTAGACTTTGTGCGATAGTCAAATCTTTTAAAGCTTTCAAATTCCGTTCTCTTTGCATTGTTAACATGTAACAAATGAATAACGATGTTCCATTTGACAGAAGTATAAGTTCTCCGAAACTTACACAAATAACAAGGAATATTTTCAAATGGTTCACTCTATAAAAGTTTATTTAGACAAATAAAAATCGTTAAAGCCATTTTCAAGAAAATCAAAATTTACGAAAAAATTTCTATGCAAAGGGTAGTTTAAGGTGGAGCAATTTTCTTGGAAATCTTCGTGTCTCATCCTTGAAAGACATTAAACTTAAATACCAACTTTGGTTTTTAACTGAATTTTCGTTTTTGAGTTATGCTGTCCACAGACTGACAGACACACAAATACACGCGGACCTTTTTCTAAAAATAGGTTTTTTTGATTCAGAGGGACTCAAAACATATATTTCCGGTGAAATCTCAACATCGAAATTTAGGGTGGAATATAATACTTCCTGTACTATACGTAGTAGAGAAAGTAAAATAGCACGAAACTCAAGAAATACGATAACAAAAACGTGAATGCTACATACAACAATAAAACCGCGATATGGTGAATAGAAGCTTAAAAATTAAATAAAATGCACCAAAGATGTTTAAGAGGATAACTAAGGGAGGGACAGTGGTTTTCGTAATGTACAAATTATTATAAGTGCATACTTGGCTGCCGAAGAATTGAATGCCATTCTAAACTGACTGCACCAGAATGTATTCTTTAATTCTGTTTCCCATTATTCGTTTACTTTTCAAATTGTTAGTTACAATAAGTTTGTTGTAATATAATATGCTAAATTATATAATGCGTTTTTGTCTGTTTTGTGTTAGGTATGTTTGAGTACCTAAATTGGTGTACTAAAGAATATGGACCTGTTTCACGTGTGTGGGTCGGACCCCGGTTGGTGGTTCTTTTATTAGACCCACATTATGTTGAGGTAAGTGCTTGTTCCGTGTTAGAATTAATGCAAAGCTCCTACCACCACTATCCACAGTATATCCATGTGAGGAAGAACAGGCATATCAATTTTATTATTTGTAGTTCAAAGGCTCCACTGAGATTGGCTCGATTGATATACTGCCCTGGCTATTGAAATCAATGCAGTATGTATGTACTTAAAACATTTGTAAAGATCTCTCAGAGAAAATTTACATTGTGTGTCTTAAAACCTTCATGGTGCCATGAAATGTATAATTATAACTAGGGCCCGGATTTTTAGGTTCTTAAAATTGACTTTTTAGTTATTTTTGTATCTTAAAAAAGTTTTTTGTTTAGTTCTTTAACCTCCTGAATTAGTTTTTATATTATTATTGTTTATTAATTTTATTATTAATAGTCCTCTTTTTATAGTAATGTTGCTGATATGTCCTGTAGATCCTTTGTGCACCTCAAAATACTATTTTTGGCCAGAGTGCACCAGGAAAATACGTAAATGAAATTATAGTTTATACGCTATGAGCATTATAACAGGTGTTTAATCCTTACCTGCATTCCAGCATTCGAGAACAGGTCATACAGGTTCTCCTGTATGGTATGTTTATCTGCACAGCACCTAGCCGCTTAATGCGACTTTATCTGTACAGTATAGAAGGTGTTCATATTTGTTCAAGCTTTATTGTCTGTGGGCATGGTTTATTTCGCTTTTGGCAGATTTGGCAAAATATTACTTTGCCATCTGTGGTGAAGTTCGGATCGTTACTTATCCACTGACGAATCAACCACTTTCGAGATGGGCTGACTTTAGGCATGATATTACCTGCCTAATCTAAGGAAAATTAACTAACTTCTAACGACCCCGCATTCCTTGCTTGCAACAATACAGAGCTTGGTCCCACACAGCTAAATACAAGTCAGTTGCCTCTTGCACTGTTTTCATTACTCCTCTAAGCATACATAAGCGAAAAGACGTAGCAAAGATGTAACAGTCAAAGTCCATTCATAATTTCATAAACATTTCATTTTCCCATTTTAAAATAAAGTTGTTTGTTTTCATTTTAAAATAAATAGAAGATTTAGCCTCTTTTAGGTTTTAAAGTCTCATTTAGCCATTTTTAGGTTTTATAAGATTCAAGCATTTGGCTTCGATGATCATGAAACAGATACCTAATTAAATTAAACCACTGCAGTTAACTATCAAGGAATAAAATAGTTAAAAAACTAAGAATCCGGGCCCTAATTATAACACTACAGAAAATTTTAATTTACGTAGCTTTTAAAATATACAGTTGAAACAGCACCTGAACTTGCATTAAATCTGTGACAAATGCATCATTTCTAATAAGGCTATACCCAGTCGTGGTTGATGAAGTTAGTTTAGTGCTGACTTTCCATGTTCAGGTTCAATTCCTGTTTTATACAATGACAATACGATGTTCGAAAACAACTATAAACCGCTCTTATTAATTGTTTGTTTTTCAGCTGCTGGTTGGAAGTATGAAGCATATCACTAAGAGCACGCTGTTCAGATTTGGAGAGCCATGGCTGGGAAAAGGACTGATTATGAGTTCAGGTATCTAAGATGAGGTTGCGTATAAGCAAGTCCTTCTTTACTGTCTTTTGTTCATTTTGATATGTAATCAATCTCCGCATTGCTTTCTTAGTTGTCTACCGTTTACTAAAATGTTCATAGTATTTCATCGATTTCTACTCTTTCCCCTATTTTGTGCAATGTTCTATTTAAAAAGAATATATCAGTTGGATATCATTATGTTAAACAAGTCCTAACGGCGGCGCCGTGGCCGACCGCTTAGACCGTTCGCCTCCCATCAAGGCGAGTTGGAAGTATGAAGCATATCACTAAGAGCACGCTGTTCAGATTTGGAGAGCCATGGCTGGGAAAAGGACTGATTATGAGTTCAGGTATCTAAGATGAGGTTGCGTATAAGCAAGTCCTTCTTTACTGTCTTTTGTTCATTTTGATATGTAATCAATCTCCGCATTGCTTCGATCCGCATGTGGACGAAACGGTGTCTGGACGGGTTTTCTCCGGTTTCCCACGCCACTCATTACAGCAACTGCTCCATCATCACCTCTCCTTTCATTCATTTCTCCTGCATTTCATATCATCCTCTTCCTCACTTTCATACCTGGTGCCTGGCTGACCACCCGCTTCCAGGTCTGGTCCTTATGCTCGTCAGCTCCCAGACAGGCATCTGACCCTAGGCACTGGCTTGTAACTGCTCCACACGGGGAGATAATCATATAGAACTATATTTTATGTGCTCTATATGCAGCATTTCCTGCCTACCCTGGTTTATACACAACGCATTCTTAAATAGCTTCTGACTATCCATATAGCTTTCCAATAAGTTAAGTTTCAGCTAAGGTATTGTGTTTTCAGGAGAAACTTGGAAGCTACACAGGAAGATAATCGCTCCTACATTGAATGGTTACCAACTAGAGCAGTTCTTCCATGTCTTCAATCCTAACCTGGACGTTCTCGTGAGGAAGCTCTCAGAACACCAGAATGGACCAAGCTTCGACGTATTTCCATTAATGAGCAGTTACGCTCTTGCTGTCATATGTGGTGAGCACTGTCAGGCGAGAATGAAACACGTAATGCACTTATCGATGCACAAAGAGTAGGTGCAGTAGCAAGATAGAGTATAATCTGGGGCTTTTCTATCATAATAGTCAATTTTCTTGTCTGATTAGTGGGGCCCGGATTTTGGTCACTGACGCTAGGCTGATGCAATATGGAAAATATACTTGGCTCGTAACATTTTAAGTGAAATTAAACCATTTTTACTTTCTCCACTACGTATACTAAGTACGGTAACTATTGTATTCGACCCAAAATTTCGATGTCGAGATTTCACCGGAAATATATGTTTTGAGGACGCTGAATTGAAAAAAGCAGTTATAGAAAACGTTCCGTGTGTATGTATGTGTGTGTGTTTTGGTATTTAAGTTTAATATCTTTGAAGGATGCAACACGGAGATTTTGAAGAAAATTAAACTACCCTTTATATAGAAAATTTTGATTTTCTCAAAAACAGCTCTAACGATTTTAATTAAAATGCTATGTTTAATATATATTTATGGCAAATTAAATGTATAGTTCAATTTTTCTAGGTGTAGTGCAAATGAGGTAACTTTTAAGTTCATTATTTGTTCTTTAAGGTCATTTTTGATACATCTTAAAGTCATAAAGTCATCATTTTAATAGTCTTCAGGTCACTAAAATCCGGGCCCTGCTCATCATTTGCTCCAAAACGGATTAATTTTCATTCGAAAAACTGACGGTTAAAGAGCCGAGCATTTAACGGTTAATAGAGTTCTGTTGCAGCTTCAAAATGAAGATTTTACTAGTTATTTATATTTCAATATGAATGTTTCAGAATTCGCAATGGGAATAAAGGCAGATGACATACTGGAGAATGATTCCAAATACTTCGAGGCTGTTAACAGGTGAGTGTGATGATGCGTAACTATGTTACCGGGTCATCCATATAATTATCTCGTCTCCGCAGGTGAGACAGGATTCCATTGGGTAACAGAAACACCATTCATACAGGATGGTCTCCGGTGATAACTGCTTTATCCAAGCTCTCGTAATGCAGTTTACGTCGAGTTTCAACTGGAGGAACAAACGAAGCTAGAACAACCCAAGTATAACTATACCTTTTGACAGTATTTATGCTTCTTTAAGTCCATACAGAATCTGTTCGTGCTGTCAAGAGATTATTTCATGATTATTTAAAGCAAGTGACTATTATCTCCGTGAATCATAAAAGATAAGGTGAATAAAACAAATTTACACACTTAAGACCAATTTAAGGATAAGAGATCAATTCAAATTCTCTAAAAAAAACTAAGAAAAGTAATTAGGTGCAAGCAGTTCCAGCATTTCCTTTAGTGACATGGAAGAGTGTATGACTTCAGTGCATTTTGATTTATTAGACAGTCACTTTACCTTACTAAACAACGGGCACTTTTATTAACAGACAGGCGACAGCTTGTCGGTCGAGCGGAACCCTACCTCAACTGCGGAAACATTATGTATGTATGGATGACTGTATAGTACAGACTACTGAATATCATGGAAGAAAAAAGCACTATCACTCACATTCTGCTTAAACTGTGATGGAATGTAAACTACCAGCGAAGTTTTCGGATTCACTTCATGCAAAAGTATTTATTTCACCTAACTTGGATATTGTAATTCACTGGCCATCATATGATGATTGAGGAAGCAAGCAAGAACCACTTAAAAGACATTATCATCAGAATTGTTGTCATCCTTTCAAAACACAACTCACGCATACCCAGGGAGAGAAATCTCATAGCTTTATCGGCGGCAAAGGATTGACTCAAGGGACTTACAGGCATTATTAGGCGGCCTGAAGTATTTTTATTTCAAACAATATTAACAACGTGTGACAGATAAAATACTATGTAATCCTGCTTCAAAGGTCACATCAACGTGAAGCAAAGTAAATAATTGCTTCAAACTGCATGTTTAATGTCAACATTTAACTTTGTTACAATAATTGCTGTTCTTTACGTAAAAGGTAGAGAGAATAAAATAGGAAGTAGAGATAGTCAGAAAATATACTGTCTTGTAAGAGAAACTTGTGCCTTTTTTTTAAATTTCACGATAGGGCATTAGATTTATTTTGTATGGTTTTTCTTGCAGTTTGGAGGATTTGATGTACAGGAGGGCTTTCCTACCGTGGTTACATCCCGATATAATCTTCAGAATGACATCGCTTGGTCGTCTGCAAACCAAGTGTTTATCTGTCGTAAAAGACTTGACCAAAAAAGTTATACAAGCAAGGAAACAGGAGATGTTCGGTTCATCCACTGCAAAGACATCAAATACTGACAACTGGGAATACGATAATGGTTAGGTAACTTTTAATTTTTCAACTTACAGAACAAGCTGCCATTTCTTCTCTAATTTCTACATTTATGCAACCTTTAAGCTTCATTTAGCTTACAATAGTCTTTTTGAATTACTTAGGTGTGTAGGAGAAATTGTAAGCCCTGAATATTTAATTGAGAGAAAACTGGAATCGATTATTCATGCTGGTATTTATTGTGTTTGTTTTGTGTTCACCAAAAAATATACCAGTTTTTGCTATATAAATGTTACATTTTATTTTGTAAATTTGATTGTTGCGTCCGAAACTATTTGGTACAGTAATGTAAAGCGTGATCAACATTGATTATAAGTATTAATTTTGGAGAAAAAAAACAATATTTTTCCTTTGTTGGCCTACGCAACCAAGGGGAGTAAATAGTTATATATTCTGTGGTAAATATTTGAAAAGTGATCAGTTTGCCGTCCCACATTGTCGGGTTTTTGGGACACCCTGTATATTAATCGTATTATCTATATCATGTTCATAGACATAAGATATATCACAGCCTAAATATTTAAAACGATTAATTTGTTCAAGGACCTTATTATTTACGTATATTTTTATCTTAGAATATTATTACCCTTAAAAGTCATAATTTCAGTTTTCTCTATAGATACTTCTACGTTATACTCTTTAACCCATTGTTTCTAAAATATATATTAATTTCTGGAGGTTGTCCTCTGTTGTGGCGATGATGGCTTGATCGTCGGCAAAAAGTGAAGTATTTATAGCTTTGTTGTTTTTTATTTCAAACATAAAATAAAGTTACTTTTAGTGAAATCAGACATAAATTGGAAGAAATCTTAGCCTTTGTCACCCATCGCTCAACATGACCAGTAATAAAAACTGCCACAGATGCTATACCGGGGTTTATTTCTTAATAACATTTAACATGAACCACCTCTGTGAGCGTTGGCGTTGTCATATTTCAGAGAGCTCAGTTTCGTTTCTCGGTTCAAGTAGTTAGCCGGATAGATTTCTTTTCTCTCTCTTTCCCCTTATGCTGGGCTTACAATATCCAGGTAACTCTATACTTAATGCACCTCAAGCTGGTGTTCGTTTATTTAATTAAACCCATCCACCTCTCTGCAATATCTGTGCAAAGGATATTAAATAACGAGGAAAAAACAAACGAGGGCAAATTGAAAAGTAAGTTCCGTCTGTATAAAGTAATTCTAGTTTATTTTGTAACTTCTTTACGTAGAAGTTATAAGTATATCACTGAATTATTTTCAACATAATTTCCACTTACGTTCAGGCATTTTTGCACCACTTCGCAAGCTTTATAATCGCCCCTGATTGAGGTTAACCTGTGACGCTCTCCTAGAGCTCTTCATCTGTTTCAATCCCACGTGACGAAAGCCATTTATTCATGTTTGGGAACATGTGATAATCACTGGGAGCCAAGCCAGGGTGATTGAAGGAGATTTTGTGTGCATGCAGCAATATGCTCGCGGGCATTTCGTCAAAGAAAACCCCAAAATTAAATATGCCACGTCGTTTATTCTAAACTGTTCTCGTAAGTTTGGTTGTACCTGACAGCAGACGTCAGTATTGTTATGTTTTGTTCCATAAACTCCACCAACCATACAGATTACCTACCCCCCAAAAAAGTTTAAAACTTTTTGAGGCATTTTTGTGGTTTCGTAGGGGATTTGATTTCACAACATACCTTTAACTGTCTTTGTGTTTCGACTACCGAACCTACGTTACATATCCCGTGAAGTTGAACAAATGACAGTGCCACTCCCATACTCATGGGTTTTGGGGCTTCATACAGAATTTTTGGTACACCGAGAAAAATTCCTACCGATTTGCGGGAAATGCTTCACATTCACATTTACAAGTTCTCCATCCACTACGAGATGGCTCCGCCGTAACCTGTGAGGCTCATATTCAGGAGTCTTGGGTTCAATTCCCGTGGCCGACCTTCCTGACCCATGGGTTTTTCGGGGATTTCCCCTGGTTAGTAGGCGAATGCTGGGAAGGATAATTATATCTCCCAAATTTCTTGTCCTTACATTTCATTTCATTCATCGTTTATCCTGTTGGTTGTGTTAACGAAGGCATTAGGTGCGGCTTGGCAGGGATAATATGCTCACAAGAACTCTCCACATTCTTCGCGGAGGGGGTGGCATATGGAAGCGTTGGATCCCGCTGGTGTCCCCCTAGAAGGCCCCGCAAGACCCATCGTCAATCTTGGTAAACCTTAGAGGTCTCTGTCAATGTCTGTGCCGCTAGTCTGGATCTGGCCGCCCGGGTTTCCTCTCACCTCATCCTTCCTCCCGGGGTTGCCCCTTTGGAGGCATAGGTACAATAAACCTGACTTCAGTACCGAACCCCCTCAGTATCCCTGTATTCCTATTCTCGTTCACTACAGATAGTCACCACTTCATTCTACATCAAAGATCTCAGTGCGTCCAGCTTCGAATTTACAGTACTAACATACACATTCATAACGTTGCAGTAATTGCACGATGAATTACAGCTACTGCTTGGTTCTCTTTTGTCCAAAAAGTCTTATTACTGCACGTACTTCAAACTTGGCGGGAGTTTCTATTGCTGCACACATTTTACAAGCCTGTTTTGGTGAAGGAAACAGTCGAATGCAATCTTACACATCTCCAGAGCATTCTGAGCCAAGCTACACAGCTAATCAAGCCAATTCTCCAGCCCGTGAATGACAAGAACGGACCTTACTTTCCAATCTGCCCTCTCACAATGACCAAAATATGCCAAATTTCCATTACTGCAACTTGAGCTATCTTACTAAAAGGATGCTTTCTTTGAGTTTTGTAAAGCGGAAGCACCAATTTTTAAAAGATTATATTCAGTATTTGTTATAAAAACGTATGCAAGATTGGTTTGTTGTTCAGAATATTTATTTCCGCAGGTATTAAGAAAAAGAAAGCCTTTTTAGACCATCTTTTGCTCAGGGCAAAAAATGAAGAGAAATTGACTGTTGAAGATATTGAGAACGAGGTGCACACTGTTATGGCAGCGGTAAGTTTACGTCATACTTGCACTGTATGTTTGTTGATGGTACAATAGCCATGTTATATTGAAACTTCTGTTCAAGGGTCATGACACAACAGCAGTCGGCTTGAGTTACACTTGCTGGTTACTGGCTCAACATCAGGATGTGCAGGTGAGCATCGAAATTCCTAAGTAACAAACATACTGTAATATACATATTTATTATTTATTTTATTTATTTACCTATTTATTTCTTTACTTATTTATTTATCAATTTATTATCTATTTATTTAATTTTTTCTACCATGTACATAGTTGGCTGAGAAGATAATTTCGATAGTGAGATTCTAGTGTAAATACGCGTTTTCCTTGAATATAAAAAATAAACAAAAATAATTTTAGAAAAAGGTATGTCTGTTTCTTTTTCTTGTGGAAATTTTAAGATATTTTAGTAAATTATTTAATTATTTTACTAATTATAACTCCGGCCGTGAAAGCCTTTGTTTATTTATTAAATTATTTTGTTATTTAACGACGCTGTCAATTGCCAGGATCATTTCAGTGTCGCCGGTGTGCTGGAATTTTGTCCCGCAGGAGTTCTTTTACATACCAGTAAATCTACTGACATAGAGCTGTCGTTTTAAGCACACTTAAAAGCCATCGGTCTGGGCCGGATTTCAACCCGCGACCTTGGGACCAGTATCCAACTAAGCCACCCAGACCGAATTTTTTTTTTTTTTTTTTTTTTTTTTCTTTCTTTCTTTCTTGTGGAGGGTGTCATGATGGTGATTCCACCGTGGTGGAGTCCCTCGACAAAAACTATACCAGGACTGAGTATATCTGGTTTGTGTGTGTGTGTGTGTGTGTGTGTGTGTGTGTGTGTGTGTGTGTGTGTGTGTGTGTGTGTGTGTGTGAATAGCATAACTCAAAAACAAAAATTTGTATAAATATGAAACTTTGTATTTAAGTTCAGCATATTCCAAGTATGAAACACGAAGATTTTCAAGAGAAGCCCCCAATTCCAAACTACTCTTTACATTTATAAAGGATATTTTTTTTTCAAAAATAGTTATAACAGTTTAGATTAAAATACCATATGTTATATTATTATTTATTTATGCCAACAAACTTACTGGTGGTGTTTTTAAACACACAAGCCGTGTGTGGGCAAAGTTTGAGAGGTAGAACTGGAACTTAAAAATTCAATGCCACAACTGGGATTTGAACCACAGACCTTCCGCTTACCGGGCGGCTGCTCTACCACTGAGCTATTGTGACAAACTGCCAGAAGAAATACGAACTGGTTTGAGTATTTAATGCCATTCTGGCAGTTTGTCACAATAGCTCAGTGGTTAGAGTGTCCGCGCGGTAAGCGGAAGGTCTGTGGTTCAAATCCCAGTTGTGGCATTGAATTTTTAACTTCCAGTTCTACCTCTCAAACCATATGTTATATATTTTCAATGCAATTTAAATGTATATCTTGACTTTCTAGGAATGTCCTCAGAAGTCCACTTTATTCTAAATGCGTTTTGCATACTATTAAATAGTAAAACATACACAAAATCTAATTGCACAAAGAAATGTAGATCTCTTTAAGGCGAAGATTTTTTTTTTTTTTTTTTTTATGGCATAAGCCATCTCAGAAGGTAACTCGTTATTCATTTGGTGTCTTTTGGCCACGCAAAGAGAACATAATTTCAAAGTCAATACATAGTGAGCCGCTCTTAAAACATGTGAGTATCAAGGCCTACTCTATCCCTCATATTTCCCTTGCGCCTACAAGGAAATAAGCAATAAGATAATTTGTACAAATGTTTATCTCAACTAACAGGAAGAAGATACAGGAATAAGAGTTTGTAAGAATGGTTAGTACAAGAGTAGAGAAAGTCATGTGAGTGCAACACACCAGTTTTGCTCTACACTTCTGGAGATCTGCCATATTTCTCGAATCTGGGTCAATAATCAGGCTTTGTCTACAAGGTCTTCATGATTTAAAAGTTACTGCATGGTGTGGCTTCACTTTACAATTCATTATTGGGCCATGTGTCTTTGAAGACAAAAATGAAATAAGACAGATTGTTACAGTAAACAGGGGTGCTACTATAGCACGTTACAAAAGCTCATCACTCCTAGACTGAGGAATCACGATATGGAAAACAATTTTCATGCAAGATGGCGCTCTACCCCACATCTACCACCTGCAAAACAATTAATTACACAGATCCATCTATCTTCTTGTCCATGCAGTCTTCTCAGCGTTCCCCCACATTCACGAGGACAATTGCACCACAAACACAAACCATCCGCACTGCATTGCATGACATCCCTCACAGCTTCTTCCACAATAGACCGGTTATTTCCTCAGCTAATGCAACCCAACATTTCACCCAATACTTCCCTGAATGCCACTAAGGGTGAAATCCCCCCTTGCACTCAGAAATCAAACACATAGCAGACCGACCGTACGAATACTGCCATTACCATGCATATATAAAAGTTTGGTATTTTTTAAAATATAATATAAACCCATTTTTCAAAAACTCTGAGGTACATTCCCAAGATATAAGCAGAAAAAGATATATTGAAACAAATGAAAATTCCAGCTACCTTTTCTGTCACTTGGCACACACTCCGCTGTCTCTCTTTACTGTCTGTCTCACAAACAGCTAGTTTTAAGATACACTTAATCAACACTCACCAAAACTGTTTCACTTCAAGACTGACTCCGACGCGACGACTCATGTCTAAAACTGTCTCTGATTCCATTCTCTCAACAACTACACACACACACACACACACACACACACACACACACACACACACACACACTCACTACAAACAGCTGTGTCGTTCAACGCTCAGGATTTTGTCACAAAAACTACTTAACTCTCCCACTGTTAAACTAGTTTATATAGACGAGAATGTCGTATCACGAAATTTTCTCGAAATTCACCTTTTCTCGGACCTCTCACAAGCAGTAGAAAGTTCGCGAATGGTCTAGAAACGCTTTTTTCTGCCGCAATTATTGTCGTCGGCTACGTATTTAAAAGTTGCGCAGTGGTGTGATCACTTTGAAATTCAATTCTTTGCATGACCAAGAGAAAAAAAAAGAATAACGAAATCCCATTTGAGAAAAATATACGTATTTTAAGAGACAAACCAACAACAAGGAATATCTCGGAAATGCTTAACTCCACAAAAATTGATTCGACATAAATTGTGTGCTTTAATAAGATTTCAATTTTCTATGCGGTAAGAGTTATCTCGTACAGTTATGCAAAAGTCATCCCGAATGAAGAGGATTTCAGAGACTATTCCCAGAAAATTCAAGATATATATTTAATTTGCCATGAAAACATCTTAATCATGTGATATTTTAGTCAAAATTACTAGAGCCATTTTTGAGAAATTTTTAAAAATGTTCCATGCAAAGGGTAGTTTGGGGTGGAGGTACTTTCTTGAAAATCTTTGTGTCCCATTCTTAGAAGACACTGAACTTAGATTCCAGATTTGGTTTTTAACCAACTTTTCGTTTTTGAGTTATGCTGCTCACAGACACGAGACCTTTTTCTAAAACTGATCTTTTTTTATTCAGGGAGCCCAAAAATATGTATCTGTGGTAAATTGCCAATGTCGAACTTTTTGACAGAAAACAATACTGTAAGTACATAGGAAAAGTAAAAATTATATTTTTTTATCTTGGATTCAAGTGACCTCAAAACATGTATTTTCCGAGAAAACTCGACATTGATCTTTTTTAATGCAAAACGTTCTCCATCTACAAGGTCCGTAGTAGAAAGTAAAACAGTAGTCATGTCTGTAAACAGTGTCGTTTAAATGTGTTTTATCGTCACGAATTGTGTAATCTCAAACTTGCTTGTTATTTTCGTTTACAGGAGAAGCTAGTAGAGGAACTGCAAAATGTATTCGGTGATTCGCTTGATCATGCTGCTGTGCACGACCTTCGTGAGTTGAAATATATGGAACGAGTCATTAAAGAATCTATGAGAATATTTCCTCCAGCACCAATATTTGCAAGATTATTAACAGAAGACTTCATCACAGGTGAGTAAAATGTAAGGCAGACATTTATGTATGTTTATATAATAGCTGAAATTTTAAAATAACGAAGTAATAGTTGTATTCTCTTTTGCACAGTTTGGGATACGTAAAGAATTGACAACCAAGGCTGGAGTCGAACAGTGATATTCAATTTCGAACAATGAGTAAGTGAGTGAGTGAGTGAGTGAGTGAGTGAGTGAGTGAGTGAGTGAGTGAGTGAGTGCGTGAGTGAGTGAGTGAGTGAGTGAGTGAGTGAGTGAGTGAGTGAGTGAGTGAGTGAGTGAGTGAGTGAGTGCGTGCGTGAGAGTGGGGTTTAAGGGCCCGTCGACAAGGTTATCTGGGTCCGTACCAAACTTGATATTTAAGTTTACAGTGAAAGAAAGAAATATATCCCTTGATCCGAAGCAACTCTTTAAGTCGAAATTCTTTTAACTTTTTATTTTCTCATAATGGCTGTAACAATTTTCACGAAATTGCCGTATGTTTAAGATATTTTCATGGCAAATTAAATGCGTCTTGAATTTTCTGAAAAAAAGCCTGTGAAGTCACCATTCTGAATCACATTTACATAATTGTTAAATCCTAAGAAATAGACCAAAGCTTATTGCACAAAAATATATATTTCGTTAAAGCACGTACTTTGTGTCAAATACATTTTTGTTTACTTAACTATTTCCGATACATTCCCTGTTGTTTGCTTGACTCTTTCAATGCTTATACTCTTAGTAGGAATGCGTTATTCACATTTTTATCTCTTGGCAATGTAAAGAGAACGGAATTTCAAAGCTTTCGCATAGTGACCAGCTCTTAAAAGATTTAACAATCATTTATGCCCACTGTATTCTATTCTCGTTGTATCTATAAGGAAATATGTAATAAAATCAGTTCTTGTATCCTTGTATCCAAAAATAACCTGAGATTTACTTGCAAAGATAAACATACTATACTGGACGAGTTGGCACTTTTTCTACTATCCTTGTCTAGCACACGGAGTGGAAGATCTTTGGGTTTCTATTGTTGAAATGGTCAGTGCCTTTTAAAGCTCTAACGTATTTGCTCATTACCTGAAGTGGTATGAGGGTATGACAACTTGCGGAGGAGGACTTAGCACCTCGACCGAAAGGCGATGTTTTGTGCCTGTGTGCCTGATGGGGCACCCCCGTTATAATGGATGAGGCGAATGGACATGAAGGGCGGCCGGAACGTTTCTACGACAGAGCAGAGGACAGGGTCCCCACTTTTTCCGCGGCGGAGGCTCGCTCAGCGCGGTTCCTCTTCCACCCCTTCGGGTTCGTACTCCTAAGAGGGGTGCGGGACTCGGAAATCGGTTTCCCTCCTCCTTTGGGCTTGTACCATTCCATGGGGGGCGGCACAGAAACCAGTATTCTCGCCTTCCAATCTCAGGACTAGGTTTGCAGAGCGCATTTGTTTCCGCTGCCGCGACGCTCGTCGACGCTTCCAACCCTGAAAGAGATTTAACGGGATAAAGGGTGAAATAAAATTATTGATGTAGGGACAGAAAATATCGGAGAATATGGAAATCCTTCCCAGCATTTTCCTGGTGACCCGAGGAAACCTCCGAAAAAACCCAAGGGTCAGGAAGATCGGCCACGGGGATCGAACCCACGACCTCCCGAATGCGGGTACCACCTGAGCCATCTCGCTCGGTTATGAGGGCAGTTAGGCATCCCATAAAAGAGGAACGGCTTAGAAAGAGTTGGGTTTAAGGACCCGTCGACAGCTAGATCATTAGGGGCTTAAAAAGATATGGTATCTTTTTCTAACAAGCAAGTGCTAAGTGCAAGTGCCTTGTCCAGATTGTTTATAGTTCATTATTTGTTTTGAATTAATGTTTAAATTGAATGCACGTATATATGTGCGTATATATATATATATATATATATATATATATATATATATATATATATATATATATATATATATATATACGCACATTTTTCTTTGTTTTAGATGAATACGTAATCCCAGCAGGAAGTGAGATTATTATCAATTCATTCATGTTGCATCGTCATGCTCATTACTTTCCTGATCCTGAGAGATTTGATCCAGATAGATTCCTACCAGAGAAGTGTGCAGAAAGACATCCTTACGCATATATGCCGTTTGGAGGAGGGCCCAGGATATGCGTCGGTATGTATCAACAATCTTGGGATAGCTAAAATAATCTACTAAACATTCAACACCATGTCATAGCCGGTATCTGAACCGCGGTTACTCTAACCAATTGAGCTACCACAGTAACGTGCCGGTACACCCAGTTCCCTGCATCTTCTGGAAGTATTCTACTGACCTTCTCAGGTGGAGTATGTATAGCAAGGAGGAGGCGTGTGAGTTTGTTTACCTTTTCCCCATGAAGAGGCGTCGTGTTTTTATATATGAACATAAATATAACAGGCAGTGGTGATTCAAGACACAGGTTATTTGAGTGTCTAATGGGCGGTAACCTTTGGATCAGAGACTATCAGTAAAGTCAGCTTCATGTTAAAAATATCAACTTGTGTAATCCGCGCTGCAACATGACGTGAATCTTAAAAATATTCTGTTCTCCTAATGCGTACAATCATTTTTTCCATGACTGTGCAAGCACGAGGGGGGTTTCCGAGTCCCGTGCCCGCCTTGGTAGTACGAACCAGGAACCGTGCTGATCCAGCTTCCGCTGGGGCGATTCTAACTGGGAAAATGTAGGGACGTTGCCCTCTCCTCTGTCGTGGCAACGTTCTGACCACCCTTCGGATCCACTCACCTCATCCAACCTACCGGGGGTGCCCCATTAGGGGCACAGTCCAAAAGATTGCCTTTCGGTCGAGGTACTAAGTCCCCCTTCGGAAGTTATCACTGAGTCACACGCCTTGCAAGCCATTAGTAAGGGTGCTTCTGGTAGAAATACTCTTTGTAGAATGACGAATCCACCCCAACCTGCTACTACATTTAGTACTTAGAAGCAATAGATAGAGTGGAAGGGATGGGAAGTAGAGTAACTTATTTCTGATAACGTTGCGTTGAGGTTGCTCAGGGAATTGAACCGGTTTCTGGATGTAAACAGGTAGGTCGCTTGCAGAGTCGTGTAATGTTTTGGGACCTAACGATTCTTATTGACCTACACTCGCACAGAAAACATGGAAAGACATGGCTTCGTATTTGTTTACGTTCACGAGATGCCACGCTGCGGTGGTTGTTTATGTACTGATCTAGTGAAAGTGATACCCGCACCATCTGCAGTGTTGCCAGCTTGTTTTCCACAAAACTAAAATATCTCCGTAGGAAATGCTCAGAGACAAAGAAGTAAGATACAAAATGTGTTCCAAATAGCGAGATCTATCACTGGTTTAAATTAATGTAATGACTTCCCTTCCATCTTGTATAGGATGTAAGGTAGAGGATGTTGCCAGGAACACCATGAGACTGAAACTCAAGAAGCCATAACTGAAAATGATGATAGTCGTCACTTGTCAGTTGCTATAGATGGAACATAACAAAGCGTAGCGCGGACCTTTTTTCTAAAAATGCCTTTTTACTTTCTCTACTGGTAAGTAGGGGAAGTATTGTATTCCACCCAAAAATTCTATGTCCAGATTTCACCGGAAATTCATGTTTTGAAGCCCCCTGAATCCAAAAAGGCATTTTTAGAAAAAGGTCCGTGTGTCAGTCTGTGGACAGCATAACTCAAAAACGAAAAGTCGGTTAAAAACCAAAGTTGGTATTTAAGTTTATTGTCATTCAAGGATGCGACACGAAGATTTTGAAGAAAATAGCCGCACCCTAAACTACCCTTTACATGGAAAATTTTTCAAAAATTTTGATTTTCTTGAAAATGATTTTCTTGATTAAAATGTCATATATTTGAGATATTTTTATGACAAATGAAATGTATATCTTGAATTTTCTGGCTATAGCCCATGTAGTCGTATTTACTCTGGACGACTTTTGCATAACTGGTAAACTATTAGAGATAGACCAAATCTTGCAGTACAAAAAATGTAGATCTTGCTAAAATACACAATTTATGTCTCAATAAATTTTCTTGTAGGGTGAACCATTTCGGAGATATTCCTTGTTATGTGTGTGAGTTTCGGAAAACTTAGAACTTTAGCGAAATGCAACGTTGTTCATTTTTTTTATATGTTAATCGTGCAAAGAGAACGGAATCTTAAAGGTCAAAAAGATTTGACTGTCACACAAAGCCTCCTGTATTCTAACATTCCCCTTGTACCTACAAGGAAATAAGCAACAAGATAATTTGTGCAAATGTTTATCTCAACTAAGACGAAGAAGATATAGGAATAAGAGTTTGTAAGAATGGTTAGTACAAGAGTAGAGAAAGTCATGTGAGTGCAACACATCAGATTTTTTATTCAAGGGGCCCCAAAGCATATATTTCCGGTGAAATCTCGACATCGAATTTTTGAGTGGAATACAATATACTTCCTCTAGTTACTATACGTAGTAGAGAAAGTAAACAATTAACAAATAAAAGCAATATACAAATTAGACAAAGAAAGACTTGTGCCTGTAAGAAAGCTTTTAGAGGGCAAGGCAACACAGAAGGAGATGCAAGAGGAAACTGGGGGATGAAATGAAGGATAACGCAGCATATAGGTCAGGAACGCACTGAAAACTTCCGAGGCCTTTTTCTCTAAGCTACAATTTTTAATATGTAACGTGGCTTTTCTCAACTTCCAGAAGAGATATTGCTTTCAAACTTTCAGGACATGTTTATTATAAAACTGGGCATACTTTAACACAAGGGTTTTAGGAAACATAAACTATTTCCTGGATTGCACCAAAAATATATTAAAACTGAAGAAAAACATACATAGATATTAATAAAAAGTTTAGTTAGAAAAATACAATATCCCCAAATCCCTGTGCTAAAGTGTAGCCAAAGGCATGGTCTTAATACTATAAAAAGTTCAACAATGTATTCTTAACAGATTAAGAGATTTAATATGACTAATTTAAAGAACAGGCCTTCCGGAGCGCATTGATAAATCTGCCTACTTATTTATTGCACTTCCAGACTATCTCGCATTCTTTGTATGAGTTTATGAACGCATGAACTTTTAGAACGGGTAAAATATGCTTCTATATATATTCTCTATTTTATAGTTAATATCTCGACAGAACCTATCCGGGAGGGCGGGAGGGGGAGAGTGTACCATGTAGAGGAGGGTATTTCAATAGCTTCCTAATTGGTCTCATAATATAGAATGTTTTATTACTATTTGTTTTATAGGAAGCTCATGAAGCGATGTTTATTTCATGTTCTGAAATTGTCATCTCTCCTACTCTCTCCCTATGTCTCCCTCTCTCTCTCTCTACTTCTCTCAGTCCCTCCCTCGCTCCTTCTCTTATTCTCTCTACCTTCCTCTCTCACTCTCTATTCCTCTATCACTCCCTCTCTCTCCACTCTCTCTCGCTACCTCTTTCTCACTCCCTTCTTTCACGCTCTCCACCTCTCCCCGCCTATCTCCACCTCTATCTCCATCTCTCCACCTCCCTCTCTCCACCTATCACACCTCCTACCTCCCTCTCCACTTCTCTCTCAAACTCTCTCTACCTCTCCCTCCGCTTCTCTCTTAACCTCTCTTCACCTCTCTCAACCTCTCCCATCTCCCTCTCTTCACCACTCTCTTCATTTCCCTCACTCTCCCTCTACCTCTCCCTCACCTCTAGCTCTCGCTCCCCCTCTACCTCCACCTCCCCTCTCTGAGTGTACGTATCGTGCGTGTTGCTGCCTTAACTCTCCATCAACAGTCGTGTTTAACATATAGAACTGAAGTTTCCCAAAAGACTAAGCAACTTATGGGACAATCTACATTCAGGGAAGAGAATATCCTAAAAATTCCAAACATGTAGGCATGTATACCTACATGAATGTGAGAGAAACTCAACATATTACATCACGATCAATATATTCCTCTTGTTACACATACCATATCAATTTAAAGAGTTCCTTAAAGTTTAAAATTAACATGTACCTACTCGTATTTTGCGTTTCCATTAACACTAACCCAAAGGTACACTACGTGTGTTAATACTCTTTCCAAAATGTGAGCCTTCCCTGAAATGCTGGTTCACTAAATTCACTAAAAAAGCAACTTAAAAATACCAAAGGGCACAACAGTTTAGTATAGAAGGGAAACAATATGTAGTACTTGAGAAATACTTACGTAATACTTCTCGAAAACACAGTAGATCAGTCCTCTTGACCAGATATAATGGCTAAGACATTTAGCCGTCACATTAAAATCTTACAACTCAATATGGACAATGTATAAATACACAATTAACTCCGCATTTGTAGGCACAAATAATATAAAACCGGCACAGAAAATCCCCAATGATCATTTCACACCTGAGCTGTCAAAGTTACTGTAGACAAGTTTTGAATTGGCGGGAAACAGACGACACGAATCACACGTCACAGTTTGAAGTTGAAGAGCGATCGTCACGCGAAACAAAACAAACAAGAAACGAAAGGCGCGGTAGCCAGTTCCCGCATGACGCACGACAAAAACTTAATTTAGTACTACCCGAACTTTATATACCTAATTTGTTAAGGAATTCAGTTTCTTCCAATTGGAAGCTGCCATAAATAAAGCATAATAAACAGAAAATGGACATATAAATGCCTAACTTTTTGATTTCATAGTTAATTATACTTTTAGTAATTTAATGAATATCTTATCGCTATGTATCTTTTTACCAGTAATTATTGCTAATTCATAATCAATTTCTACTTCCTCTATTAGATGTAGTAAGTAGAGGAATTTTTGTATTCCAACCAAAATTGCAATGTCGAAATTTCATCGGAAGTACGCGTTTTGAGGTCCCCCAAATAAACAAATAGAAAAAGATATGTGCATATGTGTGTGTCTATGAACAGCATAATTCAAACATGAAAAGTTGGTTAAATATCATACTTGATATTTAAGTTCAGCATCTTCCAAGGAAATCCCTCCACCCCAGATTACCGTTTACATGGAGTATTCTCAGAAAATTTTGATTTTCTCAGCCCTATGTATTTCCATGAAAAATGAATTGAATATCCTAAATTTTCTGGGAAATTCCTCAGAAGCCCTCTTCATTCTGGGCCAGTTTTGCATAACTGATAACCTTAAGTGATAGACAAAATGTTGCTACACAAAAAAGTGTAGATATCATTAAAACATACACTTTATGTCAAATACATTAATTTGTGAAGCAAATCATTTCCAAGATATTCCTTGTTACTTATTTGAATTTTACAATAATTATACTTTTCTCAAATAGGAATAAGTAATTTGTTTTCTATCTCTTGGCCATATAAAGAGAATGGAATTTCAAAGCCATCACATAGCGACCAGTTTTAAAACATTTGATCATCAGTTAAAGCTTACTGTATTCCCATATTCCACTTGCATCTACAAGAAAATTAGCAATGAAATAATTTCTGCAAAAGTTTGTTTTTATTGACATGAAGAAAGAGGAATAAGTGTTTGTAAGAATAGTTTGTACAAGAGCAGAGAAAGTCATGTAAGAGCAACACATCAGATTTTTCATAAATCAAAAACTAAGTTATTTCACTCACTCAAATCATTTCCCTTTCATTCGTCACTTCATTGACCATTTTATAATCTATTTTATCATTCTTTCTGCCCATTTATTTCACTATGCATTTTCTTTTCTATTAACGTCCTCCAACGTACTATGTCATATCAGACAATGAATGAATAAAATTAGTGAAATGTTCAAATGAGTTCCAGATCCATATAGCTTAAAGTTGCCTGACATTTACCTCTCAGGATAAGGGAAAACCTCGGAAAAATCTTTATCTGGATAGCTCATCCTAACCAAGATTTGAACTCAGACCTCTTGAATGTGAGGCAGACACGCTATCACACCACACTAAACTTCACTCTTACTTTATCTTGTGCTTTTCTTCTCGTGCTTCTCAACTTCTCATTTCCTCCTCCCATGGAACCTTCATAACTTTTCTCCCTCCTCCCTATTTGAACCCTTCTGTTAACCCATTGGCGTCTTATTTCAATACACTAATGGCTATTATTTTACTAACACCTCTGATTCTACTTCTAATTCCTAAATTGGTTTACAACCTGCATATCCCTGTCGCAGACACATTAATGAAAGCAATTTGAATAACCA
Organism: Tenodera sinensis; assembly: GCA_030765045.1. Classification (NCBI taxonomy): domain Eukaryota; kingdom Metazoa; phylum Arthropoda; class Insecta; order Mantodea; family Mantidae; genus Tenodera; species Tenodera sinensis. The sequence continues at coordinate 19,018,757 of CM060974.1, read as the reverse complement.
AGAACGTTAAAGTGAGATGAAATGGACTAGCCAAACTTCATGAGATTGAGTCCCAAAACTGCAGTTTTATGTACCAGAGGTAAGGGTTGGTAAGGGACCACGTAAAATGATATTGGCATGCATGTATGATGATAGTGTCATATTTTACTGCAATTGCATAATATTACTGGTTTGTTCTAAACATGTAACACAATTTAATTACTGCAATTTTTAAAGATCAGTCTAAAATTAATATTAAAAAAGAACATTGACTAAACATTGCCATGCTATTTAAATCCATTATTAGCTTATGCAAGTATGACACAAGCAGGTTAAACGTTTTACTAGTAAAATCATCCTCTCTTCCCATCCTTCAAATGGAAATCTTTACTTCTTCTCCATCCTTGTAACTCCTAAGTAAATATAGCTTCCTCATTCCATGTCATATATTACAACTGCGTTTATAATCTCTTATACTGTCTATATGTACAGTGAAAATAATCAGTATTCTCTCTCTCTCAAACACTAATTAACATTACACAAGTGATTGTATCAAATTGTGTGCATTTTGGGCATTTTCAGGATTCAGATTTGCAATGCACGAACTGAAGACAACCTTGGCCACATTGCTCAGGCACTTCAAGATTCTACCTCCAGAAAATCCCTTCCAAGAGCTGGATTTAACTCTACAGTTAACTCTTAAATCTAGGAATGGTGTTCCAATAAAACTTCAAAGTCGTAATTTTACGAAGTGTAATATTTCAAAATGACCATCAGATACTTTAGCAATAGCATTAGAACAGCAGTTTAAGACAGCCAATTAAAATTGACAAAAATGTTACTTTTAGAACTGTTTATTTAATATGTGTACAAGAATGTGTCAGAACATGCCAACTGTATGTAAGATACTTAATTTGCATATTAATGTCAGTGATGTTTATATAAAAGACACGCCCCTTTCTACAGACTTTTTTTGTATAACTTATTTTAAAGTGGCATTAACTTGTATTATACATAAAATTTGTAATTTTATTTTAATTTGTAAATCAGGTAACCAATATGTTGCTAAATCATGTAAAAGTTGTTTTATTGTGATATCCTCATTATATTTCTAGTTATAGGCTGTTGAATTTTACATTTATAAAGTAGATGAGACGATTTAAATGCCACTACTTGCACTTTAATATTATCATTTTTCTACATGAAACAGGTTTCAAATTTGCCTCTTAAAGTGTTGCAAAGTTCAATGTTTGTATGCTAGATGGCATAAGGTGGCAATTGAAAAACTAGAATGTGTAGGCTATGTTCAAAAAAGAATGGGAAGTTTTAGAGCTACAGTGGAGGAAACTGCCCCATGTACACCAAATTCTTTATACTCAGTTCCCCACTAATTATATTTTTCTTTATATTTATTATTATTAAATCTGACCTTATATAAAGGTTTGCCATGTGACACAGAATAGCTTTCATGTGTTTGAAATGAATACATAAAAAGGTTAATAAAAAAAACAACAACAAAAAAGCAAAGTTTTTGTTAGTATATGGCACAGTTAAATGATTATTTTATATTTTAGTACTTTCAAATTTAAATGTTATGGTTTCCATACAAATGGAAATTATTGGATAGAATTGCATGGAATTTTTTGTTGTTATTATTAGATATGTGATTCTGAAACTGAACCTAAAACATTACTCATTCTGCTAACTACTGCATGTAAAAAAATTTAAAAACTTGGAAGTTGAATTAATAACATTTTAAAAATTAGTTAAAAAATAAAGGACGAGTTGCAAATATTATAGGTTCAGGTTATTAAGCATGTACATGAGATAGTTCATATAAATGATGGTATTATTATGAGTTCCCATTCCACAGTAAATTTTATTTTATTAATGAGCAAAACATCTTATAAAACGACTTGCATTAGATATAAATCATTGAAAATTATACCTACAGTAGTTAAATAGTTATGACAGTAATGAGCATACAAAATTTCAAACAAATTGGATATATATACCCAGAGATATAATTTTTTCTGTCAACGGAGGAAAAAATACATTTTGCAAGTTAATGCCATCTTAACTGCAAAAGATGGATTCCTGAACTCACCTGAAGATACACCAAAAGAGAACTAAGTCAGTGAGAACCATGACTGTGGTCCTGTACGCTTCTAAATAAGTGAGAGAAGATCATTTTGGAGCTACACTGAAGAAATGAACATAACTGAAGCTCTAACCATTACTATCATGTATGATATGAGTGCTACTGATGATGTAATTGAAAAGTCATGAAACCGTGGTCTGTCTTTGTAATCACAACTTACATCAAAGATAAGTGAAACCTAGTTTCTAAATATTTATTGTATTTGTTGATTATATTATTTTACTATTAATAGCTTCAGTTTTTCATTTACTTCAAGATATTGCAAATTGTATTGCATGTATCTGTAAGAACTCAAAATAAAGTTTTTAAAGATCTAAAAATACTATCCCTTCCTTGAATTTATACCCTGAAATGTTTGTTCATTTAAAAAAGGACATAGTGAGTCCTTTGCAATTAAATTCTCATTTACTTTCTGATTTTCCCACCTTAGCGGGTCATCGTAACATCTTGATGACTAATGAATGTGCCATGTATCTCAGCTCTTATTCACGTAATGTTTACGTGTGGGCCAAACTTAACCCTCACTTCATTGAAGAAATTCAACATCCCCTCATGTCATGATGCGGGCCGGTGTTACCTGAAATTATTGTCGGGCCATTTCTTTGAAACCTCTGTGACTGGAGAAGCGTACCTCGAAATGTTGTCTCAATGGCTGGTTCTGGGACTTGGCGGAGTTGGTATTCTTAACACCGTTGTTCTTCAACAAGATGGAGCCCCAGGGCATCTGGGCTCCAGTTCGAGAATGGTTAAGTACCAGCTTTCTTATATGGATTCGACGAGGTGGACCTCTCATTTGGCTTCCAAGAAGCCAATGTGCAACAACTGGCTGTAGTCCTACTTAAAAGAAAATCTTGGAAAGATTCGGATGGCTTCCGTTGAACAACTGAAGAGAGAGATTATCCACATCTTCAGAACGATCACTCCCGAAATGCTCAGGCAGGCAAGCAGACAGACATGGCAGCGCATTCAACTGTGCGCTGAAAATTTTGGTGAACATACCGAAATATTAGACGTTTAAGAATGACGCTGACTGTTTATCTTTTCATATTTCCATTCCTTATTAGTGCAGCAATAAATAAATAACGCTTTTGTCACTTGTGAAAGTTTATTATTGCCACACAAACTTAGAAAGTATCTGATCGCAACTTTTGGCCCACCCGTAGTGAAATAACCAGAACAATTGAGGCAGCAGGAAATGGCTAGCCTCCACCTTAACACAAAGGATAGCCTTGCCTGGAGGCAGCCCCTCCAACCAGGCTAGCTTTCATAGAGCTAATAACTCACACTGGTGAAATTTAACTTATTCAGAGAAATCATAAAGAGTGAGTGAGTACGTAGTGTTTAAGGGCCCGTCGACAGCTAGGTCATTTGGGCCCCGAGAAATTATAAAGATTCAGCCAGACAGACCATGAGAAGACGACCTAGCAAGAAAAGGTCACGAATAGGCATTTGGAACATTAAGAAAGGAAAGACTTGAGGGAAGCTAAACAAGCTAGGGATAGGCCAAATATAGGAAATGGATCATGACCAACTGAGGAAACCCAGCTCGAAAGGGCATCTACAGTATGTTTACAACAAAACTTGGCCGGTAGGTGCACGGCCCATGTGACCTTCACTACATTTCCCTGTGCTTGCATGCTAATCACCACATGTGGGTCAGTCTTACTTCTGTTAGGTGTTTTGTGCTGTTCTAGTCCAGTTCACACATGTATAACATTAGGAGTGTTTAGAAGTGTTTAGTTTTGCTTGAAGTGTTTTCAAAATGAACTGATTGCAGTATACAATACAACAAAGCATTTATTTACAACAGTATGAGCTTACATAATTTTGTACGGAAGTTGTAACGCAATTTGAAATTAAATTTCCTGGCATGTGTGTTCCAAGCAGACACCATTCATTTGTAAATGAATTCAGAGAGATGAGATCAACTTGTAATAGGAAAAGAAAGGTAAAACAGCGTGTGCCTACGGAACAGAAATTAGTCAAAATCAGAGAAAGGTTACAATGGTTACCTCAAAAATCTCTTAAGTGCCTTGCACAACACAAAATGAAAACAAAATTATCAGGAGAGAAACAAACTTTTTTTTTTGGAAGTTGTTAGCTAATGCTGGATTTCTGACAATGAAGCCATTAATCCTCTTGCTCTCCAATATTTTTGAAGAGAGCAATAGCAGTAATAGTAACCGCTTTTTAGAGAGCACCATATTTTTATGTTTTGACGTCACATCACTCTCTCACAAGCCCCAAAATGTCTGGAGGACCACACCTGTCGTTGGTTTACGGGTCTCACCGACCTGACAGGGAGAATTATCAAAATAAATTCACTGACCATATCCTCTGATTACCAATCAGAGGACGTATTACATGCCATGACAGGTCAGCATGTTAGGGGTTAAGATTTTATAGAGAAATTAGAGAAATGGAGAGGTTGGAAAAATAAAGACTCCCTAGCCCTCAGGAACCCTAATAGCATCGGGGTCGGAAGAGAACAAGAGATGACCAAGGTAAGGTCAGATAGAAAAGTTACAGTGAGGAGCAAGACACGAGTAAGTGGAAGTAATGTTCTGCTCAGCTTGGGTACCTTGTGGTCGCTATTCACATATCCTCTAGATGGAGACCCCTGATAGTAATATTAAACTCAAGGTTTCAGCCGAAGCAGATTCTGTAAGTTCACCTTAATCTACTTGTGAATTTTTGAGACTTCTACAGAAATTTTATGAAATAATTAAACCTTCAATTACAACAAAGTGAAACATGATGTTCAGGATCATATTGAGACATCAACTGGATCACCAGTATACAGTAAAGCTAGGCGATTAGACCTTTTAAATATTTAATGTCTTAAAACATTTAAATTTACAGGATAAAGCCATACAATTCACTATGGAAACAGAAAATAATGGAAGCCTTCCATTCCTAGAGTTAAAAAGTTGAAAAACATAACAATAAATTGGATTTTGGCATTTATAGAAAATTTACTCATACTGATAATTACATAAAAAATAAAAGTTTTAATCCTTCTTCACACAAATTTGCAGTTTTCAATAGTTTAATTTATAGGTTAATAAATATACCCCTTAATAAGGAAGAATTTAACACAGAATATAAACACATTAACACTGTGGTAATTAATGGTTTTAATACAGATTTTATTCATAAAATGAATTAATGCATGTGAAGGAAAATTTCCTCAGAAGATGCTGTAGATGTTACTGGTGCAGATATGTGACATCTCCTGCGATAAGGCATGTTTTCTGTTTATTCTGATAACTATTAATGAGATTTGATATCAACGCATGTGTGAATGGGAGATGGGCTGTGCAACTGCCAGCCAAGTCATGCAGTATATGTCCAGGAGATAGACTGTGCACCTGCTGGCCAAGTTTTGTAGTAAACGTACTGTAGAACCTTGTAACCTGTTATAAACTTCTTTATAGGATACTATTTTAACCTTTATTCATTATTTATTATAGATTTTAGCAATCTATTTGTATATGTAGCTTCTTAATTATTGTATTACTTGATTTGATGAAGCAGATATTTTTATATTAGAAATCATACGGTGAATAAAATAAAATTAGCAGTAAAAATGGGCAAAATCATATTATCATGCCTAAGGAAATAGATCAAACTGTTGTAAAGCTCAAATTAAACCAGAATATTTTATGTACTGAGTCCACTACATATAAAGGAAAGGATTAATATGGGCTGGAAGCATGCAAAATAATTCCTACAAAATGTTGAAGTTGCAATTGGATGTTATATTTGTTTCGTAGATTAAATTAAATATCTGTACATACATAAATTTTCTTTTGAGAGACAACATTAGCTTACAATAAGTAATTATACGAAGTGTGTACATACATACAACGCTGGCCTTCATCTGCAGTATACGAACACTGCTTGATTACTAGACTACGAAAATACTTTACTAACATTATTTAAATTCAAATAAAAAATAACTTCTCTTCCTTCTACATGCGTCATATAGTGAATAACAATACACACAATTATCACTCTCTGGCAAGTACATAAACACACTGAACTGCCTTGTGCTGAAATGGAAAGTAGAGGTTAATTGAACTCCTCTACCTTTTCAGCCGAAGTCGTAATCTCTCTCTCGCTCACACAAACACACACACATACACTCACAGAACTTCCCCTTGACTTAACAAATTATAAAAACATTTTCTCACTCAATAGCTATGTTACATATTTTTTATTTGTAAACAAAAGGGCTACTGTTCAAAACGATTTTATAAAAATGAAAAAACTTAAATATAATTACACTTAAAAAAATGACAGGCTCTAAAAGGATTTAACGTTTTGCAATGGTCACTATGTACACAGTCTCACAGCTCTTAGGCTTTACATGTATTTTAAATGTATATGAAACCAAAACGCTTAATGGTGGAAACTGCGCCACCAACAGTCGATTTGCACCTTGCCGTGATATTTGTACTCTTCATTCAGTTTTGGTTCATTGTGCATATAAATAAATTTAATGGTCCAGTAATATTTTTACTTCCCCCTGAGATTTTTAAATGCTATTAACTTAACAGAGCTGTGTAATCTTGCACCAATGGAACTGCTTTATAACAGTGACTTTAAATCAATTATAAATTTAACCAACATGTAATGCCTCAATAAACGGTGGGAGCATTTAATTGTATTTTCAATATCGTCCAGCAATATGCTGCTACTCCAGACATAGAGAAATGCCACTACGAAATAATTGCTGGTAACAACATGACTAGCATAACACCGAGATTTTTCCCCGTCATGGCAACACAAAGCACTATCAGGAAAGTATAGCTGTGAGCGCAGAGAAAAGTAGAAATCATGTTGGTTAACAAATAACTACAAAGCCAACTTTTGTTTACAATAACATATTTAATAGGTACAAAAACTTTTTATGAGCGCTTTTACAGATGTATTTTGTACTTTTTTTTTAATTCTTTTCACAGCTTTTGTAGAATTTTTTTGTTGCTGTTTCTTGTTTGCAACAGACACAGCACAAAATTATAAATACTTTTAAGTTGAGGCCCAAGTGGAATTTATTTAAGCTACCATTGTGTTGTGCAGAAACTTTGCAGAGCCATCGGAAATTTCCTCCTCCTCTGGAAGGGTATTCATGGCACCCCTGGCCCAATCCACAGGATTAAGAGATGGGCTCCACTCTGCAGTTGCCACGTCCTCTTTTTCAGAATCACAGCTCTCATCTGAACTAACGCTTCCAGACCTGTGGAAAAATTAAGCACAATACAGATTCAGCATTAAATTTAGCACTGTACCTAACAGTATGTATAAAACAAAGCAATACTGGTACTAGAAGACAAAGAACAGCCATACTGGAATATGCGTGAAACAGCATTGTTTACTAATAATTGCTCAAATTTATAAAACTCAAGCATAAACGAAGCATCAGACTCCTGCAACCTGAAAAATCAGCTCTGGCACAGCACATTATTGATAATGTACACAGAATAAAGTTTGATGACACCAAAGTTCTTGACCACTCCGACAAATATTTGATCAACTCAAGGAATCCATAGAAATCAAATTACATCCATCAGATTTTAACTGAGACTGGATGCACACTAAGCATGGTTTGAGCACCAGCCATCAAACATATCATCAAAGACAATTCAAGCAGATCAGAACGGCTGACTGACAGTACAGAAAACCCGAACCAAGGAGGCCCATCCCAACTTAAGCAAGCAGCCCAATCACTGGGTTCTCCATGCTCATTGGCCAAGACCGGCCTGGCTCCGCCTATCTTGTTGGTGTATATACGTATACCCTGGCATTAGCTCCTGATGAAGACCATGGAGTGTCAAATGGTTGGAAGCTTGAGTTTTATAAATCTGACGTGGCTGATCACCCAAGAAGCAATTATTAGTAATATCTGCTGTGAAAGTTTTAACTCATTGTTTACATAATTCATATGTCAAGGAAAAGCATGGCAGTTGAAGTACACTCATTGCAAATGCAATAGTTTCAATCACATCATAATGAAGCTGAAATGCTATTCTTTGCAAAGCTGAGAGGTCGGCACCGCTCAAGAAAAGGATTGACATTTTGTGGAGAGCATTAGAATTATGCGTACAAAGACAATTGAATTGCACCTGGAAACGTACATATTATTTATATTGGTATACTAAGACAATAGCAAAATAGTGAATCTACATGCAAAGGATGTAGATTTGTTAGTTCTACATCAGTAATGATTTGTTAACGAGACATACTTTTGAAATACTGATGCTTAATGGTGCAACATCCGAATTGCTTGCATTTCTGCTGTTGGCATGGGCATTTACATTGTGATGTCAGCATCACTTTTGTTTCACCTCGTTCCCCTCTCCTTTCTCTTCAATAAACAGCATAACATGGTGACCACGCTTCAATACACAGGAATTGCTCTTGGACCTATTATCGTACACTAGTCACTTAAAGTTAACACGGCCAGGCTGCCAGTCTTAAATAATTGCATAGTTTTACTTTATGAAGAAAGCATAAAAAATGTAGCAATTATGCAATGAAATACAATAATTAATCACATAACCTTTCATATCAATATTCACCCACAAAGGCAATGGTTAGGGCAGCCGCTTGGTAAGCGGAAAGTCTGGTTCAAATCCCAGTTGTGGCATTGAATTTTTAAGTTCCAGTTCTACCTCTCAAACTTTGCCCACACACGGCTTGTGTGTTTAAAAACACCAACAGTAAGTTTGTTGGCATAAATAAATAATAATTAAGTATAATATTTACCTTATGCGGGCAGGCAACTGCAATTGCCCATGCTCATTAATGGTTGGCAGTATGGAAGTAAGCTTATCCGTAGGTCGCAGATATCTCAGTGTACGCTGCGACAATTTCCAGACTAGGCGCTGTCTGTGTGGCATCTGACACTGGGCATTATAACGAGCTAAAATTGACATTACGATTTCATGGCAGCAGAAAAATGTAGTCTCTGGAATCTGAAAAAAAAAAATAAAAACATTTGCAGCAAATATTTCAATTTAGTGAATCTCTCCCTAGACAGCTGCTACTGAAAGAGTTTTTAACATGAGCCACCAAAACTAGAAACTCAAGAACTAATGGAGGTAAGGGGAAATTTTGGTCAGTTTCCCCTTGTTGGTCAGTGGAACAAAAAAGAAAATAATGGAGGTACCTACTGTTTTCCACAACAAAGAAAGTCCCTGGGAAATGAGGTGCAGGGGGAAATTGCAAATTAGACAGAGGTCCAATACTCTGCCTACCCTTGTTTATGATACACAGGACAGCTCAATTACAGACCATTCAAAAACATATGGCCAACAACAGACAAGAGTAGCATGTTCCTGTCAGGGACTTTCTTGCCGTTAGCGAACAGTAATTATTAAGCATTATTACAGTCTGTGAGGTTTAACTTGACATGTACCTCTTAGAGAAAGGAATACTCGGCATCTCGCTCTGACAACGCAGATACACCAACCAAACTCGCATCAGTAGCAGAGTACCCATCCAATTGTTCATTCCCTGATTCAACGTCAGAAATTTCCAACAAATTTTTATCTTCATCTTTTGATTCTGATTATTCTAAATTTAGAAATATGTCTATAATTTCATCTATCAGACCATCTTTTTCCCACTAATATGTTCCTGTGTTGTACATGTTGACAAAGCTCATACGCCATTGGCAATCTTCAATCAACATACAATGAAAATGGGGATTGCAAGCTTCCAAGAGCCCGGAATATCCACCAATCACCACAAAGAAGTAGTTGCTATCCCACCTATTTTCATTACCTTGTGCTAGACATGGACAGTAAAAAACATGACAACTTAAACCTCAGACTTGGAGGAATCACAAGAAATAGCCAAGAAAAGAGGCCAAGACATTATTGAAATAACACAAGTGCAAATTATAACAATTTAGAACATAAGGATTAGAAATTAACTGAGAACTAGGCAGGGGAGATTGGTTTTTATTAAGCAAGCAAAAGGCAAATATCTAAATATGTAGAAGCAGTTTAGAAGTGCAGACACAAATATTCCCACAGAAACTGTTTTTATGCACTTCACTGAGGTATCCAATTTCTTTAGAGAGGGGAGAGGAAATATGTTGGTGTGCTGGAATTTCACTTTGCAGTTCTTTTACATGCCAGTAAATCAATTGACACTGGGCTATTGTTTTTTAAACACTAGGCCAGTGCTTAGCCGATTGAGCCACCATAGCAACATTGGGAGAAGGAGCAGGGAGGAGAGGGGGAGAGCAAATTTTACAAATTTTCCAGTTCTCTATGGATGGTTATATAAGTAGAAGCTTTAAGGTCATTTCCTGTAAATTTTCTTCCTTTTTTACATATTTAATCAAAATTTGATGTCAACCGACATACATTTATGACCACAGATGTCTTGAATTACAATAAATTAAATGAATAGAAATGCAGTACAAGACAAATTACAGATAAAACAATTATATCAAACTAAGAAAACCAATTAGTATTATAGTATAAATTACGTGCCCAGGTGATTCAACTGGATGATTCATGTTGATATTTATGTTTACCTGCGTCCACCAAAAATATGTCAATTTCTTTTTATGTGAATGTCACGTTTTATTTTGTAAAATATATTATTGTATCTGAAACTGGTAATATGGAACATGACAAGAATCGACAGCGAGTAAAAATTGTGAAAAAGGACAAAGGAAAGACAGTGGTTGGTAACCAAGAAGAAAAATAAGGAACCTTTTCTTGTACAGTCACGATACACACGTCAAGTTGTGAAGCTGTATAATTTCATGCAAGTAATAAATAGCATGTATGCAATATACCAATCTGAAACAAGTTGGTAATCTGTGATCCCAAAAAGAAATATTAAACACCATGACAGATTTTTATTTTTGTTGTTTAACAACGCTGTCAATTGCCAGGATCACATCAGCGTCGCCGGTGTGCCGGAATTTCGTCCCGCAGGAGTTCTTTTACATGCCAGTAAATCTACTGACATGGAGCTGTCGTTTTTAAGCACACTTAAAAACCATCGGCCTGGGCCGGGTTTGAACCCGCGACCTTGGGATCAGTAGACCAGCGTCTAACCAACTGAGCCACCCAGACAGAGATTGTATAGTAAAAGAAATAACTGATACTTATAATTACAAATGACATCACTTTGAACTTCTCGTAAAAGTTATATCAAGAAGAAAACTATCAGGCGACATCCAAACAGTTTTGGATATCTTCAGAAAATATATCTTTAAAAGTGTGATGATTTCTAAATATATGCTATCTGAATATAAATAAAATTAATTTTGGCAGAATACACAATTTAATTGCAATAACATTAGCCCTTGCCATCTTTTATCTGTTACCCACTAAGTACGACTTAGAATTAAAGAGCTCATCGCCAGCTTCAAATACAAAACCACCACAGCATAATAATATAAAAAATACAATATACAAGCGCTAATACAACCAAACTAGCAAAATCAATGAACCTAATGAAATAAGAACACTTACATATTTTAAGTTTTTTTCTTTTGCATTATATTTTAGATTGATATACCTATACCTTCAAACAAAGATGAATTTGAATACAAATACATATTACTAGTAAATCTCTTAACGTCTTACCTTACAAGTCTTTTGAAGTTCGATGGCAAAGTTGATCAATTGCATGATCTCAGCACCAACACTGGGGTCTTGCCTGGTGCTGAAGTCGGCAACTTTGTCCAACTGTGTGCAAAGCAATACCAGTGCAACTTCACTGGGACGGAAATTGGCACAGGCAGAATCACAAGCAAGGATCTCTAGCTTGAGCCAAAGTGAAGGGTCGGTCACCACTTTAGTGAAGAGTACTCCAACCCCTAGTTGCTCAGTGGCTGCTGCAAACAGTGCCGTGAACAACCGCAGGAAGGTAAGCGATGTGACAGGCACCACCCCTGGTTCTGCATCCAACTTGCTTGAGATGATGCCTTCCATGCGTGCTAGGTCTCCAAGAGTACACTTGCACTGCGAGATAGCAACAAGGTCTCTTGCCTCCGGGACAGGCACTACATCTTCCATGCCCTGCGCCTTCTGGTACTGGTGCACTTGCTTTGCTGCCAGGTGGAAGCAGCTAACAGATATACAGGCCATGTGCTTTGGACGAGCCTGAGAAACAACAAAATCATAACATCTTACATTCATATTACTTTCTCTAACCACTGTTCCACAAACTAATCTTACAAAAGCTCACGAGGCAGTTCAATAAATACCAATGTTAAGAATAGACACACATTTTTTCAAACAAATTATTTCTCAATATAATCCCCCTTTAAACACTTCTCCATATGTTCCTCCCATTTTTAACTCCTCCCAAAAATAGGAATTGTCAAGCACTGCAAAATACACCTCTATCTCGATATCCTCATTTGATCTAAATTTTGTTTCTAAGACCCATTTCTTCAGGTTTGTTCCAACATGATCCACAATCAATTCTGAATTATCTGAGCATGCACAGTACCTAAGTAGGATTGCAACATGACAAACATTCTGAACTAGTCATAAGAGCGTGCTTAGTTGTGCATGTAATTAAGAATATGTTGGTATTAGTTAGGAATGTGACAGAACAGTTTGCTGGAACAGACTTAAGGGTTGGAACATTATTTGAACCATCATTAATCTCTAATTCTGAATAACTGGACACGTGTAGTAGACTATTAGTCTATATGATTAGCTCATGTCCAGAATTTGTCTACTTTTGTCCAAGAACCGATTTCACTGGTCCCGAACTAGTTCCCAGAATGTTGGAAGCGCAGTTCTATAGGATTTTCTGTCATGTTGGAACACTGTTTAGCTACGGCGCATGCTCAGATAACAGAACTGATTCTGGATCATGTTGGAACAAATCTCGTATAGCTTACAACACATGTTCAGGTTATTCAGAATCACAGATTAATAATGGTTCAAATAATGTTTCAACCGTACAAAATTCTGAACTAATTCTGAGAGAATGCTCGATTGCACATGTGCATAAGAAAAAGTTGGTATTAGTTTGGAATGCGTTCGGAACTGCTTGTTGGAACAAACCTTTCATGTTTGAGAACAAAAAGGAATCGAAGGAGCCAGGTCGGGCAAATAAGGGGGTGCAGCAGCAATTCATGCAGTTTGCACTTTCGTTTTAGAGTCCTCTACAATACATTGTATACAGTTATGTTTTGTCATTGGACGTGTCTATCATGTCCATCTTTCTTTATATTCCTTATCTTTTACATCCATTTGCTCTATACTCAATTTTTTTTTACATACCTAAATATGTCTTTCTTTATTCATTCCCTTATCTTTCCGTCTATTCCCTTGTTTCCTACCATTTGTTATATTCACTACTTGGCACCTTTTTTCCTTTCTTCCCTACTTTCCCTCCTCCAAGAATGCTTCCTTTCTTCCTTTGCACTTTTAAAAATGCCCATATTTAATTTAACTAGTCATTTTATCTACTGTACCTCTCTGCTCTGCATCTATCCACAGATTACAAAAGCAGTTGCTCTTCCTTGTCACAGTGAGGTGTCTGTTGCTGCTTTGTTCTTCTGCATTTTACAATTTGTCTCTGGATTTTCACACCCTGCAAACCACTTGCCTGTAGTCTCATCTTTCCACACCCATAATTTGCCTTTCTTATCCCCTTTCTCTCTTTTCACTATTTGTACAGCCTTTTTGTTGTCCTCCCATACTGTTTCATCTTTTTCAACTGTTTGCCTTCCAGTACCCTTGGTAATTGCTCTTTCACACTCTCTACTCCTGTTTTTTCACACCTTTCTTCCCCTTCACCAATCTACTTCTTCACTTCTTTCTATTCCTCTGGGTCATTGCCCCCTCCCCTGCTGCATATAACCAGCCAGTTCAGCAAGCAGGTTGCTTGTTTGCTTCATGAATCAATCACAAATTGAATTAGCCAATCAAAGCAAAGCAGTTGTGAAGTAATAAACAGGGCCCAGATGTTTATGACTAAAAGTGTTAGAAATATGCAAGCACTTACGACTGAACAAAATTAGAAAATATGACTATATGACCCGAAATTGTTTATGGGGTACATTTTCAAAATCTTCAAAAATTTAATGCTGTTTAATCTAGCACCTGAATAATTTGCATTTGCATTTTGAATTTATGTAATTGCTCAATCCAGTGCTAACCCTCAGCTCCTCACAGAATGAAATGTCGCATTTTAAAGCATGATTAGAAAGAATTACAATAGCAAATTACATACAGCTTACCCTCCAAAGTTGCGGAAACATACATTTCTAAGAAATATAATTGTAAGGAATGTTACAGACAAGAATTTGTGGATGTGAAAAATCGTTTAGGACAACTGCAAGCACCAACGGAACTGGAATAGACGAACAAATATTACAAAAAATAGGAAAATTTAAGAGAAAATATGACGATAGTATAAAAAAGACAAAAAAATTATTTTAAAAAAACATCAAAAAAGCCAAAATATGACTTTATATGACCCATTAGAATTGTGTAATTTTAATAACCATTGATAAAATTGTACTTCGCTGTGGTTTTCCATGGAAACAACCACAAACAAAAACTATGACATGACACAAACATCCAGGCCTTGGTAATAAAGTTTGGTATGTTTTTATATATATAATAAGTTTACAAGAAACAGGATTAAAGCATGTTTTTGCTGTTGGGTATAGCAAAGGTACTATGTTTAATATACAGCAATATGAGACCTATGTCAGCATACCTTCATTTTTGTCAGAAATCGGTCCATAAGACTGATGGCAACAAACAGTACATCTGATGGCAAGTCGTACCATACTTTCAGGCAGCGCAGTACATGGGCAGAGCCATCTCGGATACCAGCAGTTATCTCGCTTAGATCCTGTAAGATTAAATATTTCTATTAAATTCAGGTAAACACAAAATCTGGCTAACAAACCTATACAGCTCACAAAACACAGCTTTGTAAAACATTGTGACAGTTCCCCACTCCTGAAGCAAAGATGCACAATAGCACTGACTAGCACTTGTATGATAAGAGAAGTGGGGGTCAGTGTTCCACCTGCTATGAGTGTCAAAAGTACAATGTGTTGTATATGTGACTGCCTTTGAGTTCTGATACACTTCTATAATCGCGGTCACAAATAAAGGCGGTTGCACAGAATACAAACATTCAACATCAGGGTCACATGCTCTCTAGCTAATCAGGCGTAGTCTGTTTCAGATCATGTGTGAGAATACTTGCCTACAGTTTAGCTTCTTCTTTCCCTGATTACCCTCCTCTTATGTAGGACTTGCATCCTCTAGGACTTACAAGCTAGTGCCTAGGGTAAGACACCTGTCGGGGAGCAGAGGGACCTCTGGACCAAACAGAGTGAAGACCTGGAAGTAGGTGGTCAGCCAAGCACCAGGTATGATAGTGAGGAAGAGGATGATATGAAATGTAGGCAAAATGGATGATTGGAAGGGTGATAACGGAGCAATTGGTGGAATGAATGGTGGGGGAAACCAGAGAACCCAGAGGAAACCTGCCCAGACGCCGCTTCGTCCACCACGAATACCACATGCAAGTATTGCCTAGGTGGTAGGTGAGCGGTCTAACCACTCAGCCACAGCACTGCCATTATACTTCCAGACTCAAGGAAGGATAAGGAATAATCTTGGCTGGAGAAAAATTCCCCCCTGCCGGAAATCGAACCCAGGACCCCTTGCACAGCAGGCAGGTGCTCTACCAACTGCGCTACAGGGCCAGCTGCATAGTTTAACAGTGAAATTAAATAATTCCGAGCAATAAGGCCACTCCAATGTGCCAGAGTTCCTACGATGGCAGAAGCAAAAAGAAGGTTGCATTATTCATAGTTAAGCCAGAGAAATGGTGTATAATGTGTACAAATACTTCCTAAGAAAGATGGGAAACTATTGCAATGCAGCACTTCCCCTATTACCCCTACCTCCGCATTATGTCATGTAACACCATTGTTTCTGACGGCTACTCTAGTATCGCATTCTCAAACTACTCTCATAACCTCACTGTGATTTACACAAGCTGTACTCTTGGGTGGGTCCCTGGACATAAAGGAATCTTAGGCAACAAGAAAGCATATACCCTGGCTAGGAAAGTATCTACGGTCACCCCGACCATATTGCCAGGGAGTAAGTAATCTAAACTTCACTTAAAACACAGGTGAATCATCACACAAAGAACAGCTAATTTTCTTTCCTAAAACCTTTCATTGGAAACAGCTTAATCTATAATCTTATATGCTGAATACACCTTATAAACCTCTATGCTTATTATTAAACCCTTCGAAAATATTAAACTTGTTTTAAACAAATTGCTTTTAAGTTAAATTCATTTGCGTGTTTATTCATCAATAATTTCAGTCCATTACCTGTGTGACTGATGGAAGCTGGAGATGTGGCTGGAATTTGTTCTCCAGCATCAATGCCTCATTCAGTTGAATGAAGGGATGGATGGCATCCGGCTGGCCCTGGTCCATTCCTGTGATGTCACTTTACTGGACCCCAGTTACACCTCAAGAATGGCCCAATTTAAGGCCTATTGTCTGTCAAACACATACAACATTTATAAGCAACTCGGCAGCCATCACAATTTGGCTATATTGCCTATAATCCCAATACAATTTGTGAAACGCAACTGCACCAATGCTTACATCATCTTATAACACTAGAGGAGTTTCAGTACTAACGAAAATACAGTAGACTCTGCAGCTAATAGTGCAAGATTCAGAAAAGCTATGAACAACACACCATTACTTTATAAGAGGCTATTAATGCAAACTTTCAACAAGTCATGTCTTTCTTGTGGGGTGGATCCTGAAGTCAAAAACTGTCATTGCGGCCACTTGTTTCCAAAAAGCCTTTGTTTCTTTCCCTTCCTTCCTTGTTTTTTATAATAAACACGGCTATGTTGTCAATTTATTCAGTTTCCAATACATAATTGTTGCAGGTGTCTAAACTGCAGTAAATATAGCATAAAATGTGCTCATTGGCATTATCCAACTGCAACCTCCAAGCTGTCATGTCATTCTAGAGAAGAATAGTCTTATTCACTTCTTTCAAGCAGCAAATTGTTTATACCTTTTCTAAATCGTTCAAGAACTACTGAAACCAGTTCTACATTCAATTTGTTTCAAAACTGTACTGCAGAGATTCAAACACTTTGAGCCTAACAAGGGGTCATTGTCAAGGTCAAAGAAGTAATA
Organism: Tenodera sinensis; assembly: GCA_030765045.1. NCBI lineage: Eukaryota > Metazoa > Arthropoda > Insecta > Mantodea > Mantidae > Tenodera > Tenodera sinensis. The sequence continues at coordinate 19,001,412 of CM060974.1, read as the reverse complement.
CATTCTTGGTTGTGGGCACAACAAAAAATATTTTATTCTGACGAAATAATACAAGTTGGTGCAACAGTATGTGAAATGTATTAGAAAGGACGGCAATTATATTGAAAAATGACATCTTGTTTGTATCAGTAATTGAAATATATACCTACTTCGCAAAAGTTAGCTGTTACTTTTTTAATCACCCTCATATAGACTATCTTAAGCATTACAGTGTTTGTAATATAACCTGGTTAGTTCCAAGCTATACATAACTTAAACCCATGTTGTTGGTATAACAAAATGAAGTTCAGAGTAAGTGCAAATCAATTTGTGTACTTAGTAATTGGCATAGAAAACGAACAATCCCATCCAGATAGAAGGCTGTATGCATTGCTAGGTAGCCACATAACTCCTTTTTTTAAAAACTTCCACTGCACTGTATGCTGTTCATGTACACAAATGCTTCAAAGTTGTGGTAGACCACAAAAGTTGCTTTATCCTGTTCATGCACTATACGTGTTCCAAGAGCATGTCCAGTCCCACTACTAGTGATAACTCTGTATGGCACAACTCATTCTTTGTATAATGCCAGCACAGAATACATTACAGTCATGTTGGGAGTGTTTACTTAGTAATTTGCAGAGAAAGTGAACAAACTCATTTGAGTTTCTTTGGCCTACCTTTAGCTACACCAACAGCATGGGTTTAGGTTATGTTACATTCTGTTTAACAGCAACTGTTGACAGTTGAGGCATACCAATGTGTTGTATTAAAAATCTTGTAGATGATCTAAACCTGTTTCCAGCAACCTTCTTGTAACTGTTGCATAAATGGTGCTGAAAATACCTCTAGCCATTGTTATTGGCAAAAAGCAACATACAGAGCACTGTTTAACTGAATTGTGACATATGAGTGTACAGAGTACGTTAATACTTCCAAGTTAAATAATTTGTATAAGTTATTTGTAATCTTCATATTGTAAATATTGTCTTATACTCTTAAATATGTTGACGATGCCCATATTTCTCTATGAAATTCTATGGCTAATAAACTAAAACTAAAAGGTAAACAATTTGAAAATACTCTTGAGAAAATATGTGATTATGAACACTGTATGGTAGATGACCTGTAATACTGACTTGGAATTGCTCTGTAATGTATACTGTACGATAATCAGTTAATAATTGTAAACACACCTCTTTTTTTTATCTTGTTGATGTCTAAATATTTGTATTTTATAAATCTACAAATAATAAAGAAAGCAGAAGCTTTTTAAAAAAGGAGTAATGTGGCTACCCATCAAGCATTGCAATACAGTTAAAAGTAAGCAAACCAATGCAATGTTTAACAATTTAATAGGTGGAAACAATAAGCAGAGTTCATCAGCAACTTCAATCTCAGAAAAGAGCACATACTTTTTCCTTACCAGTTTTCTTAAGTCCCAAAGACAGTACACAGCACAAGTTATTAGTCTAAAGTTAAGCTTTGGAACCTTCTACAGTCCCTGATCATGCTCAACTATCTTGTGGCAGCATCACAAACACATGCAGCACACACTGGGCTAATGATTGCTCTTCCTAAAATAAGCTATTACTCTTTATCTCATTCAGGTGAGTGATTAAACCATAAATAAAACACTATGAATGGCAAAGTACTTCTGCTTCAATTTGTTGGTGTGTCCAGTTGCACTCAATTCACCACTTTACCATTTACCCCACCCATTTTACCATTTACAAACTACCATTTAAAAAAAGTTAAATTTAATTCAACAAATATAATAAATATCTGGAGATTAAGCTTCACTTATCTTTGTATCATTTATATTGCATGTGTTAACCGCTATCTTCTTGTTATAATCCTTTAATGTTTCTTTAGATATTCTGCATCTTAATTTTAATCTTTTTTTTTTTTAATTTGACTTTGTCATACATCTTTGTATTCTGGATCTTTATGGTCACCTGAAATGTCAGGCAGATGTCACAATTTTTGTTTGTTTGTGAAATATATATATGGGTAAGTTGTGAATATAAAATGCAGATCATGGTTTTGTGAAACTTTTTTCACATTGTGTTTAATATTTGCAATTTACCAAAAGATACAAAGATTATTAGTTTAGTCTGTAATATTCATCATATCTGTCAATTTATGTTGCTTCACTGTTAATAGCTTCAGTTTTTGTATTGAAAGTTAAATTTATTTAACTAATCTAAGTTTTAGCTGAATTAATCAGTTAAGATGCGCCAGAATAAGTAAGTTCTGGGTCACAGTATAGTAAGATTATGTAATACATCTACCTTTTATATATTTAAGATTTTATCAAGAAAGATTTGTTTGCATTATTCATATAAAGTAACATTTTAATTTATGTAAATTATATTAAACTACATGGAGAGGGAAAAAAATGGGGGGATGATATATACGAATGCGTTTTCCAAGTATTTTTGCTTAATTTACTAAGATAAAGATATTATATTAATTATACTTACAGTATCTTATCTACAATTACATGGATCTCATTAAACTAGCAAAAATCAATTTCATAGGGTTATTGAGCAAGATACTTAAAGTAAACCAACATTTTAAAAGATCCTTTAAATTGAAGTTGCATTAAATCTAATTCTTCAGGGTTAAGAGGCCCTTGTTTCATTCTCAGTATATCTAGTAAGGAAAATGTGCAACAGACAAATACATACATCACAGCATTATTTCAAAAACTTCTAAGAAATACAAAGATTAAACAACAGAACACTACATTTGCTGCTGTTTAAGTAGGTACTTACATTTTCTTTTCTATTTCTGCCACAGATAGTTTAGTTTCACACTCACTACATAAAGTTAACCTCACTGTACTACACAGAACATCAAAGAGTGAGTGCCATGCTTTCTGTCAGTTCAGACAGGACCCAGCATGCACACCATGATGATTGGTCACTGCTAATGATTGCATAAGCATAGTGGAAGGCTGGGGTGAGCAATATAACTTCATAACCTCAGCCTCAACTGAAAGCATAGTACTTCACCTTGGAAATGTGTAAATGCAATCCACAATCTCAATGTGAACTACACCACCTGCTGATTCACATTCATGATTCAACTATTGCATCATCTACCACATCAAACAAATGCTTGTTATATTAATATTTGTTGCTTCATTGATTTTTTTCCCAGTAATTAAGTTTGGTGTTAATTGCATTAAATTCATTTATCAGTCATTAAGTTACTACAATAGGCTTTGTCAACAGATGCTACATCAAGCAATATTTATAAAGAAACCTAACCTTCCTAATAAAATTCAGAAATTTCATAAGCACACAATATACATATATAGTACAACACCCCATCGAAAGTAATGTATTGGTAGAAATATGGGGGTACAAAGAAAGGATGGGGAAAATATCAATCAGATTAACAGATAATTTTGCAAATTCATACTAGGATTGTTTTGAACCCTGAATGGAGATGCATTAGCTGAACTGGGAAGGGTTGGGAGAAAAGGCTTAATGGTAAAACACATTAAATTACTGGGTCTGTAACTCCTTCTATGCTACTCTGCCATACAAGTATATAATGGTCTTTTAGCCTTGAAAGTACTGTGCAAACTAGGACACTGTTTAAGATTTAAAAAAAATAACTGAGAAAGTTCTTGCTCATACATACTATTTACAACTTAAAGGAATACTATATACAGCTTCTTTATCCTCCAAGTGTTAACCTTCCTCTAATACTTAGATGTTAGAAAAAATAAGCAGAAAAAATCTGAGATATAACAAATATACATGGTTGTAACCTAAAATAAGAACAAATTAGAAACTAAAAGTTTCATTTATCTTAGTAATATTGTAAGCTAATGTTACTTACTAACCTTATTAAGATAAGTGAAGCTTTTACTTTCTAATTTGTTCTTATTTTAGATTCTGTTGCTTCACTGTTAATAACTTCAATTTTTCCTTCATACGTGGTTGTGCTCTATATCCTTGAGCCTAGCTCATTCTAGGACCAAAAGAACAAGGTACAGTACAATACAATTCTATCACTAAAAGAACAGCACAAAAAGCAAAATGAGAAGGGAGCTGGTTAGTTTGAACAAAAAGGCTTATACTGCAATGGGCAATATATATGGTGCAATCACTAGAAAAAAGACAAGGAGTTAATGACTACAATAAACTTTTTAGTTAAACACAAAATTACTTCACTAAAAACAGTTTTACGCAATTTTGTGTTCAACTAAATAAATAAGTCTATTATACCAAATTAATATGGAGTTTCACAGTATACTACTTCCAGTTTATAAATTACGAGTTAGTTAAATCAGGGACTGAAGACATGGAAAACAGGAAATAAGAGATAAAAGTACTTTGAAATATTATAGAAATCTGAAGAAAGAATAAGGGAGAGAAAAGTAGGTTGATATGTCCAATAAAACTGAAAGGTAAGGATTAGCATGGACCAAAATAAGGGCTAAGAGGACAAAAAATGAACAAAGAATTATGCTCATTATAAGAGAAAGATAACCACTGTATAATGGAATGAATGCAAAGAAACTCTAATATGGAACAAGAAATGGGATAAGCTGGGCTAAAAATTATGTTGTAAAAATCTTTGGAAATAGCAGGGAAATGTTTTTGAAAATGTTTGACAACTATATAGGGAAGATAAAAGAGAAATGGCAGAAGAAATGTACTAAAGCAAAAGAAGACTTTATGATACAAGTAAGAACAGAAGACAAATGAGGAGAAAAGATTGGAACTAATTAGCATCACAATAGGTATCGAACAGGATAAGGGTAGCATCCACTATACACCAACAACCAGGATGTTTAAGAGTATAGATCAGAAACAAGCAATCCCATGGAGAGCAGTATACAGATTATACAACAGGCAGCATCATTTAACAACTTGGGATCAGAATTAATTACTGTATTAGAAGAGAAACATGTTGGCAAGAAATTAAATAAATTCAGTCTCATTTGTGGCACAATAAAGAGAACCCTTAGGAGGAAAACTAGAAGAGAAACGCAAATTAAATTTTATAAGACAATGAGTCTTTGTACTACTGTATTCAAGTGAAACATGGGCATTAAAGAGAAAACAGAAAAGAAAAACTGAATCAGCAGAAATGAGGTATTTAATATCAGTGGCTGGATGCTTTCTGCTAGATAATAAAACAAATGAAGAAATAAGACAAAAATTTAACATATTTAAATTAAATAGAAACGATCAAACAAAATAAAGAAAACTGAAGACATCTACAGAGGATGGACAAGGATATATTCCCTAGAATAGTGACTATGTTCCAATAGGTAAAAGAAACTAATTTTTAAAATATGGTACAAATATGTGGATGATATTTTTGTTGTTGTCCCTGAGAAACAGATAAATGACACCTTATCACCATACTGACTGATTTGTTCATGAGTGATTTGGAAATATGAGTAACAAAAGCCTTCCCACACATATTCAAGATTTGGTTGCAGCATGTAGACATTTTTGCCATCATACCAAAGAAGTTTGCAGATGCCCTAAACTGCTTGACCTACAGAACCCAGCTATAAAATTCACCCTTGACATTGAAAAAGAAAGTTGGCTAACATTCCTGGACCTGAATGTCATGAGGCACAACAACAGTATAGAATTTGGCATTAACAGAAAACCCTCACACAGACAGTTAAATCAAGGAAAACAAACTTAACTCAAAGCCACGTCAACATGCTATATTCCACAGCTTAATAAACACACCACTGCCAGATGAATTTAAAAGGAACATCAAGACAATACCAAAAAAATGGTTTCAAAAGAGATTTAGTTGAAAGACTTCAAAAAGAAACACAAAAGACGAAAACGGATTATAGGCATCAACAATGCTAAACAATAGATCTAATCCACAACCTTCATCAACAAATTCACTTTTCACCCAAAGTTGCACAACAAATTCCAGAAACTGTTCCAGGATCATAACATTAAGCTAGCCCCTTACAACAGATTCAACTTGAGAAACCTGCTAAACCATCCATTAAAGGACACAATACCAACCACCTCAAAATCCGGTGTTTATCAAATAAAATGTAAAGATTGCCCAAAAATATACATTGGCCAAACTAAATGGAATCTAAAAACAAGACCTAAGGAACACATTAGAAATATAAAATTCAAACAAATCAACAAATCAGCCGTAGCCCATTACTTATGGCCAACTCAGCACACCATAGAATATGATATAAAATTACTGAAACACGTAAAACCAGCAGAACTAATAATTTGGGAGAAAATGCATATAATAGCCATGAATTTTGATACACCACAAGCAGACAACATACTGAAGTTTATATCCAGCAACACAAATAGCAGCAGTCACTACAACAGATGCTCTCTCTTCAACCACCAGTCAAGACACTTGAGAATGAAGACACTTGCCTTCAAAATGCATCCAGGTAAAAGTGAAACTATAATTGTCTATAGGTTGATTCATATACTTCTAAAAAAATCTGATGTGTTGCACTCGCAAGACTTTCTCTACTCTTGTACCAATCATTCTTACAAATTCTTATTTATATCTCTTTTGTGTTAGTTGAGATAAACATTTGCAGAAATTATCTTATTGCTTATTTCCTTGTAGGTGCAAGGGGAATATGACAATACAGTAGGCTTTGTGCGATAGTCAAATCGCTTAAAGCTTTGAGATTCCGTTCTCTTTGCACGGTTAACATATAAAAAGCTTAACGATGTTGCATTTGATGAAAGTTTAAGTTTTCCAAAACTGACATAAATAACGAGGAATATCTCCGAAATGGTTCACTACAAAAAAATTTATTTGGACATAAATTGTGTGTTTTAGCGAGATGTACATATTTTGTACAGTAAGATTTTGTCTAACTCTTACGGTTTACAAGTTATTCAAAAGTCATCCAGAGTAAACAGGACCACATAGGCTATAGCCAGATATTTCAAAATATACATTTTATTTGTCATAAAAATATCTTAAACATATGTAGTTCTAATCAAAATCGTTAGAGCCATTTTCAAGAAAATCAAAATTTTCGATAAATTTTCCATGTAAAGGGTAGTTTAGGGTGGAGCAATTTTCCTCAACATCTTCGTGTCGCATCCTTGAAAGACATTAAACTTAAATACCAACTTTGGCTTTTTTTAAACCGACTTTTCATTTCTGAGTTATGCTGTCCACAGACTGACACACACAGACTGACACACACACACACACACACACACAGACTGACACACACACACACACACACACACACACACACACACACACACACACACACACACACACACACACACACACACACACACACACACACACACACACACACACACACACACACACACACACACACACACACACACACACACACACACACACACACACACACACACACACACACACACACACACACACACACACACACACACACACACACACACACACACACACACACACACACACACACACACACACACACACACACACACACACACACACACACACACACACACACACACACACACACACACACACACACACACACACACACACACACACACACACACACACACACACACACACACACACACACACACACACACACACACACACACACACACACACACACACACACACACACACACACACACACACACACACACACACACACACACACACACACACACACACACACACACACACACACACACACACACACACACACACACACACACACACACACACACACACACACACACACACACACACACACACACACACACACACACACACACACACACACACACACACACACACACACACACACACACACACACACACACACACACACACACACACACACACACACACACACACACACACACACACACACACACACACACACACACACACACACACACACACACACACACACACACACACACACACACACACACACACACACACACACACACACACACACACACACACACACACACACACACACACACACACACACACACACACACACACACACACACACACACACACACACACACACACACACACACACACACACACACACACACACACACACACACACACACACACACACACACACACACACACACACACACACACACACACACACACACACACACACACACACACACACACACACACACACACACACACACACACACACACACACACACACACACACACACACACACACACACACACACACACACACACACACACACACACACACACACACACACACACACACACACACACACACACACACACACACACACACACACACACACACACACACACACACACACACACACACACACACACACACACACACACACACACACACACACACACACACACACACACACACACACACACACACACACACACACACACACACACACACACACACACACACACACACACACACACACACACACACACACACACACACACACACACACACACACACACACACACACACACACACACACACACACACACACACACACACACACACACACACACACACACACACACACACACACACACACACACACACACACACACACACACACACACACACACACACACACACACACACACACACACACACACACACACACACACACACACACACACACACACACACACACACACACACACACACACACACACACACACACACACACACACACACACACACACACACACACACACACACACACACACACACACACACACACACACACACACACACACACACACACACACACACACACACACACACACACACACACACACACACACACACACACACACACACACACACACACACACACACACACACACACACACACACACACACACACACACACACACACACACACACACACACACACACACACACACACACACACACACACACACACACACACACACACACACACACACACACACACACACACACACACACACACACACACACACACACACACACACACACACACACACACACACACACACACACACACACACACACACACACACACACACACACACACACACACACACACACACACACAGCTTTTTCTAAAAATGGGTTTTTTTTTATCCAAGGGGCCTCAAAACACACATTTCCGGTGAAATCTCAACATCGAATTTTTGGGTGGAATACAATACTTCCTCTACTTTACTATATGCAGTAGAGAAAGTCCAAAAAGGACAGCATAATTTAAAGTGAAAAAGCTTTACATGTTAGAGCTTCGTTTTCCTACAAGGAAAGGAGGTTGCATGGGGAAGGAATACATTTTATTTATTTACTTATTTCAAACGGAAGGCCAATCTGCCCTTAAGAATTTGCTGGCTATGAAAACAGCCATTTGAGCCTGTACAGGGAAGTGCTGTCCAACCGAAAACACAAATCTGTGTGTTCATTCCATACAGCACACAGAACAGAGATTTGATTCAGCAGGTTCTGGAAGGCATTTATGTTTTTTTTTTTCCCACAAGTTTCCTCCGGGGCTCTAATGACCAAGCTGTCGACGGGCCCTTAAACCCTACTCACTCACTCATTTTGGGTTTCATGATGCTCCTCCACCAATGAAAGCTCCAACATTGAAACATTGTACTTAAGGTGACGTATGGTACACAGGGTAAGAAATAATTGGTGCAAACAGTCACGTGGTGTAAGAAGAAGTAACAGCTGTGGTGGAAGAACTGACTTATTCGAAGGGGAGGAGTCGAAAGCAAGATTATCTCAGTAGGTCCAGAAAGTCCAGTATTATCCAAAAGTGTTTTTAAAGGTTCACAAAGTTCTATTATTAGCGCCACTGTTTTAAATACTACTTTTCACTCGTAATTTTATAATCTAAGTTATTTATATTTCCAGTACTGAGTGAGCATTTGTTTTCTTGTACTGTAAGTGTGCAAATTTTCCTTTTTTACGTGCATTAACACATCAGACGTAGTAAGTTACTATTGCAGGAATTTTTTGTTACAAAAAGTGGTTTAAAATGTTTTGCGTCTGAAAAATTCTCATAACTTTTGAAATGTTAGCACTAACCTTAGTAGTACCCCACAAAATTAGCACTTAGAGAGAAAGAAAAAATAAGCTACACAAAATCTTAGGATAAGAGAGCACATATATATTTTAAACCAGTGATAGCTTTTGGCAAGTGTAATAAAAATGTTGACAAATGTTTCTCCTCCTTGATAAATTTATAGGAAACACTTCAGGAAAAAGGACCTATTTTGCAACTGCGGATTTTCCCTGTGAATGGGCAACAATTTGCACCTAAGGATTAAAGTGTTAGCTGAACCTCAGCAGAAGCAATGGGGAGCTTTCTGCTGCAGACATTTAACTGCATTTAGGTTTGACACCTTTGATAGTGATATTTAATTCCCAAAGTGGCAGTTGCATATTTGCCGATAAATTTTTAAGCACCTAAAGCAGAAACAATGTCTTTCAATGGACACAAAAAACAGGCAGTGTTATTTGTCAGTGAATTCAGATGTATCCATTATATTATAGTATTCATAGTTACTTTTCTATATTACTTCATGAATATTTTTGTCTAGGTGATTTCAAATTAAGCAATAAGGGCGTGGTTACATAAAACATGCCTGCTTTGGGGAGGGGGGTTATACCTGCTTTCATCTAAAATTCTGAAGTGTCTGGTACTCTGCAAGAAACTCAATCTTAAATGATTGAGAGTAATCTCATGAGGGCAGATTTTTCGTTTTTGTACTTTTTAAATAACTCCATGTTTGGGCAATTCAATTTAACATTTTTTTTGAAAAAGTGTTACCAGTAAATGACATACACTTAGCCTGTTACAGGAGACATTCAAAACTGAACAAAGGCAGAATCAAAACATAGGAAATAAGAGGTACAAGTATTATATTTTATTTATTCTGCAACATGTATTATAGCTACACTGTCCTGACTGCAATAGTGTCCTTTCTTTCTTTACTCTGCTTACTCTACCAAATCTGAAAACATCAGTGAGACGAGATTTTATGATGAGTAGGCTTTGCAACCTTCACCTCTACCCCAAACCGCGTTTTTAGGCCATTCTTAGAGCGTTTCCAGTCGTTTTCCTTTGTTCTTTTATTTGGTCTTTTTTTTTCTCCCTGTGAAATTTATTAAAATAATTCCGTTGATTATTCACGTAACTCTGTTAAAAGATCAATTTAGAAAATACGAGAACAAAATTAATTAACGGTTTTCAACGGGCGATGTTTTGCTACTGTAAAAAACAATTTTTTACTGAGTTACGAGCTACTGTCCACCATAAAATTATTAACCAGAGGACTCCCACCTATTTGAAAAAGATTGCCCGTTGATGCAAATTAAGCGAAACTTTTACTACCAAATAGTATACAACGAAATATATTGTGCAGCTAGCTCACAAAAGCCAAGGATAAATCTTAATCAAAAGATACCTACTAACTTTAATGACAAATTTCAAATTGTATCGCAATAGCTAATTTTATCCACACTCACCCGGATGCGTCCAGGAAGATGTTTATCTACTATTCAGCCAATTTCGCAGGCCCGTTGTTAACTCTGGAATTAAGCGATGATATTTGATAGACTGACAGTTTAAAATAATATGGCGTTTTCTGTTGTTTTGTGTTCTCAGCTGATCGCTTCTCTTTGTTGATATACCTACGCCAATAATATAGTCCCTCACATTCCCCAATTAAGTATGGTTCATAAAACAGTAAAATGAATACACGACACTGAAAAGAACTTATTTTCTCTATTTCTGTAAAAACTGAATTACCGATTAACTGTTTATGCAAATCTGCAAAAGCCCAAATCTTTCAGCCTATCAATACACCGTTGCCAAATGCCTCTAACAAACGTCGTTTCTATGAAATAAGGGAAAGAGAGGTTATTGTCTACTTAAACATTAAAAACAGAACAATATGAATAAAACAACTTTTACTCTATTCATATCTTTTACCACAGCATAAATGTTTAGATTGCCGTGTTTGACATGATATGGCAGAGCAGAATGTTTTGAATACAAAGAAACCTCTTCTGATTGGTGCAAACCATGTCACGCGGATGATTTTTAATTTCTCAGTAGTCATCCCGAGGCCGGAACTTTAAATAATTACCTTATTTGAAAAACAAATGACGTAATGATGCTATAATAAAAAGTCCAATACAAGTTAATCCTTCAAATAAATTAATGTTTAAGACCGGCTTATCATTTCTCGCTTTGTTTTGCGAAAGAGACACGGTTCCCAGAATTTAAGATTGCCCTAATTCTAAAAGCAAACGAAAAATGCACAATTCTGTGGAATCGTACAGTAATAAAAATTAAATCCACACATCTTAAACTTTCGAAAAGGAAATATTAAACAATACAGTGTGTTTATTAATTTTGATTACCAATGATAATATAAAAATACTGAACACCTCAAGATTCACACTGATTTTACCGAAATGCATTCAATATCATACAGAATTCTGAAATTAGATGTCAGGTCCTTTCGCTTTTGGTATTTAAATCCATAAATATCTATGGCAACTGCTGAAAACGCAGATTTTGAGAATTTTTGTAATTGGGGTCTTTATTTTAAAAACTTGAGAATATTTGAAAACACTAAAATTCACAATGTGGTCCTAAACGAACACTCATATGCACCTGGTGTTCTGTTCATTTTAAAGCATTTTTAATGTAGGTACCTACTTTAATCCCAAATTTATCAAGGTACCAATAAAAACAGCACTTTAATAAACTTTGAAATATAGATTTTTGAAAATCTATAAAATGAAACCTTTCAATTTCTTTTCAACAATAATGTTTATCTTGTATATCAAAATCCAAGTTTTCATCCTGAATGAGCTTGGGATAATGTTAAAATATGGACTAGGGGAATGCAGTAAGCATAAGGAATGGTCATCTTTTAAGAGCTGGTTGCTAAGTGATGGCTCCGAAATTCCGTTCCATGTTAAAAAACACAAATAACAACTTCAGTAATTTTCCACTTGAGAAAAGTATAATTTGAAATTTGAAAGTAATAACAAGGAATATCTTGGAAATGGTCTTCACCAAAATATTTGACATAATTATGTTTTAATGAAATCTACATTTTTTGTGTAGTAAAATTTTGTTTTATCTCTTAATGTTCAGTAATTAGATAGATGGCATTCAGAATGAAGAGGCTTCGGAAGCTATTTTCAGAAAATTCAAGACATACATTTCATATAAAAATATCTTAACTAGATAATATCTTGTAAAGAGTATATTGATAACAATAAAGAAATTAAAATTGGTATTTCAATAAAAATTATTATGAGCCATTACTGAGAAAGCCAGAATGTGTTGAAGGCTTTCCATATAAAGTAGTTTGTGGTGAGGCTATCTTGCTGAAAATGTTGTGTCACATCCTTAGAACCTAAACACTAAGTTTGGTATTTAACCAATTATTTGTTTTTGAGTTATGCTGTTCTCATCCCCACCCTCACATGTACACATTAGCCGTTATCTAAAAATGCCTTTTTGGGTTTAAAGAATCTCAAAGCATAAATCTCTTGTAAATCTCGACATTGATTTTTGGGAGGAACACAATACATCCCCTGCCTACTATACATAGTAGAGAATGCAAAAGACAGTATGTGTGCATCCCTCACGCTGGCCATTTAAAATGTGTTAAAATTAAGATCCCCTCTGGTGCAGTAAAAACTTAGCAGTTTATCCAGGTTTTCCAATATAATTATAATATATATAATATACATAATTTTACTGCGGTGCAGCAAATTTGTAGGTGAGGTAACTAAGTATGATTTCCAAATAACACAGCTTAACGTAGCAGTTTCTTTTAAATGTTAGTCCAAATTTTGTATTAAACAACATTTACCATTCACTTTTAAAGTATAGTACTTCCATGCCAAATAGTAACAGAGTAGATAGCAAGCTTTCCCAAGTCCAGAAAAGGGCATTCTCAGCAATAACTTGATAAATAATTATAAAAATAAAAATCTGATGTGTTGCGCTCACATGACTTTCTCTATTCTTGTACTAACCATTCTTACTAACTCTTATACCTCTATCTTCTTCGTCTTAGTTGAGACAAACATTTGTAGACATTATTGTTTATTTCCTTGTAGGTGCAAGGTGAATATTACAATACAGTAGGTTTTGAGCGATAGTAAATTCTTTTAAAGCTCTGAGATCCCATTCTCTTTGCACGGTTAACATGTAAAAAAATGAACGATGTTCCATTTCACCAAAGTTTTAAGTATTCCAAGGCTGACACAAATAATAAGGAATATCTCCAAGATGGTTCCCTCTCCAAAAAGTTTATCTAGACATAAATTGTTTTAACGAGATCTACATTTTTCTTATTTTGGTCATCCCTTGTTCTCTTCCGACCCCGATGCTTATCAGGGTTCCCAAGGGCTAGGGAGTCTTTATTTTTCCAACCTCTCCATTTCTCTAATTTCTCTATAAAATCTTAACTCCAACATGCTGACCTGTCATGGCATGTAATACGTCCTCTGATTGGTAATCAGAGGATATGGTCGGTGAATTTATTTTGATAATTCTCCCGGTCAGGTAGGTGAGACCTGTAAACCAATGACAGGTGTGGTCCTCCAGACATTCTGGGGGTTGTGAGAGAGTGACGTTACCGCCAAAACATAAAAATATGGTGCTCTCTAAAAAACGGTTACTATTACTGCTATTGCTTTCTTTAATATCATTGTGACAAATATTGGAGAGCAAGAGGATTAATGACTTCACTGCCAGAAATCCAGCATTAGCTAACAACAACATTTTTGTATAGTAAGATTTGGTCTATCTCTTAGGATTTACCAGTTATTCAAAAGTCATCCAGAGTAAACAGGACTACATAGGCTATAGCCAGAAAATTCAATATATATTTCACAAACAAAAATTGTGACATCTGCCTGACATTGCAGGTGACCATAAAGATCCAGAATACAGAGATATATGACAAAGTCAATTTTAAGAAGAAGAAAAAAAAATGATTAAAATTAATATTCAAAATATCTAAAACATTATAACAAGAAGATAACAGTTAACACATTGAATACAAGTGATTATTTAAAATATATAAAGAGTCTTTTAGGACATGTAAACATTTATTTACAATTTCGGACCATTGCACACCCAGTGCTTTGAGGCAGGTACTTGTGAATTTAAAACATGTTCCGCGGGCACCAAAGAGTAGTCCTTTTACCTCCCATGCATTTTCAGGTACATTATATCTCTCACTAAGGTGAGGAATGCATGGTTGGTAGATGGCTTCCTTTTCCTCGTTCACCTGTGTCGCCTGCTGTAAATGTTGCTCCATTCTTACTGTTGGATCAAGAATGAGACCCTTTCCTGCATCCCTCTTGATGGCTACGATATCTGCTCTTCGATGGCTACCATCCTCAGACAGGCAATGGACCTCTTCATAGACCTCCCAATTGGCTCTACGAAGGGCTGTAGAAATTGATGAACGCACACGGTGGTGACGAGTGTTGTGAAGTAATTCTCCCTTTGGGCAATATCCTAGTACATGCCCATTCTTCATACAAATTTTTTAAACATATGGCATTTTAACCAAAATCGTTAGAGCCATTTTCAAGGAAATCAAAATTTTTGAAAAATTTTCCATGTAAAGGGTAGTTTAGGGTGGAGCTATTTTCTTCAAAATCTTTGTTGCATCCTTGAAAGACAAACTTAAATACTAACTTTGATTTTTAACCGACTTTTCGTTTTTGAGTTATGCTTCCCATGCACACACACAGACCTTTTCTAAAACTGCTTTTTTTGGATTCACGGGGTCTCAAAACATATTTCCACTGAAATCATGACATTGAATTTTTTAGTGGAATACTTCCCCTACTTACCAGTAGAGAAAGTAAAAATGATGATGGTGATAATTTTTTTCAATCATTTCATGCCATCTACCAACCATGTTTAACAACCCACTGCATTTATTCACTTCTTGTTTTTCCTTTCTATCTTTCCAATATGAATATGAATTATAATGAAAACTATGTTGGATTGAAACACTTAACAACACTTACATGTAATTAGTCTTGACCGGTTTCAAGAAAAGCTAAAAAGCATGCTGCAGAGTTAGATACCTGGGAAAAAATTCATATAATGAAAAACAAGCTCCATGTAATGAACTTTGATTTGCCTCCACAAAACTCTTTATGGAAGTTTATCGGCTAACCATTAGATGTCATCTCAACCAACCATACATCAAACAATATCAAGAATCAGTTTTTTAATTCTGATGATGGGAGCAAGTTAAGCACTTGAAACCGGTCAAGATTAATTACATGTAAGTGATGTTTTGTGTTTCAATCCAACCCAGTTTTCATTATAATTTAGATTCACATCACTGTTACTAGCTTATTAAAAGATACATAATTTTGAATATTTCTTCATCCTGTCACTGTGATTTTATCATCTTTCTTCATACAGATTGTAGTTGTTTTCTTCTTTTTTTTCAACTGGAAACCTTCGAAATTTTGTAAATGATAATAATGATGATGATAATAAACTCAGCATTTGAGAACTAAAACAATTTACAATAGACCTTGCTAAAGAAAAAAGAAAAAGCTTAAAATCTAAAATTGACGAGATGTTTTCCCAACTTTTAGCTTATTATTCTAATAGCTATTTGTTGAGTGACATTCTTTTCGATGAGGCTGCATATCAAATTATACTTACAGTTTAATGTTGTCTTGTTATTTCTGCAACTCCATTGATATTAATCTCGTTGACCTCAGGGGTGGACCAAGACACTGGTATTCAACCTTTTTTTCTCCCCATAAACCCCAAAGATAATTTTCCATTCCAGCCTGTACCCCTCAGATCTAAGCCTAGCCCTAGTTTTATAAGATTTTAATCTTATAAAATGGTCAAGAAGTTTAAAAATATCCTCTCCCATTGTATGTTCTGGTGAATGTTTACATCCTAGAATTTCATGTGCAGTAGCACCTCTTTTTACTGTCAAAATACCAAACACACAAGTAGCCTAGCATCATCAGACACACCCATCGACTCAAATAACAAATCTTTTGTCCATGTTAATATTTTCTGCAATTTGGACAATATATTGTGCTATATTATAAATTCTACACCCTAGACTCATGTCAGAAATCTGAATTTTTTTGATTAGGTACTTAAGCATAATTATTATGTAACTGTTTATCTGCTATAATCAAAGAACCAGGAATAAAATGAGATTGAACTGTTATATAAGGTGGTTTATTTTTGGCAACTAGCAATCTAAGTCATACAATGGCTCCAGCACTTTATTCATTTAAGCGTGCCTTATGCTTGAATTTTTCTGAGCACTGAAACATTATAAATCAGTCCGTAATGTATACTTGCAGACACTGTTATTGTTGATGGCATTTGAAACAAAGAATACAAAATGTAATTAGTGAGTGCAGCTGTAAGATATCATTGTTGGATAGACAAAATGTACTCTTGGACAGAGGGCAATTCAAGTCTCTATGGCTGAAATATTTTTTGGTATTTGTGATCATTCAGGGAACATATTACAGTAACTATATGTATTTTAAATCTTATGTACCTCCTAAAAATTCTTTGCGTACCCTAGGTTGAATATATCTGGATTAAGAGAGATTTAGGCAACCTATGAAAAATAATAACACACCATACTTGATGCTGATTTCTGTTAACTCTAAAAAATAAACATGTTATTTACAACTCCCGTGACAAAAGAAAATGTGAATATCATAAATGTTTCTATGTATATAAACAGTACTTTGGCTAGGCATTCAAGAAATGTTACTCAACTTGCAAATTCTTTAACAGTGTAAACTGCTAAATAGCTTTCCTGTTTTGCTTTCTGCAACAATACTTATAATAGCACGACTCTGCTATTGGCTAAAATTATTTGATCAACAATACATCAAACACACAAGTGCAACTAAAACACAAAGGATCATTATTACTTTTTTTGTTAAACCTTAATGTCCCTCTGTTCATGAACTGCAGCCCCATAATAGTACCCCTTACCTAAAGATGCTTTAAAAGAATGAAAAATCTCGGCTATGGCATTGAATTTTTAAGGCCAATTTCTACCCCTCAAACATTTGCCCATACAAGACTTGTGTGTTTAAAACCATCATTAAGTTGGTTGGCAATAAATAATATAATTAAAAACAAAGATCTTAATCGATTCCAAAAACACATCATTCCTATTAATGCACTCATTTTATTCAGTTACAGAGTTCCTTGAAATATAATTAAGTATAATATGTTATTAGTAGAGCAGCGACATCGGGGCCGGAATGTGCGGATATCGTATAGAATAGGAAGGGTCAGGTTGTAGCAATAAGGGTTGGCGGACACTGACGCGGCATGGTAGTGTCCAAATGACTATATAGGGAGAATTACGCATGTCTTATGCATATGTACTTTATTTCTGCAGTACTGTTTATAGCATTTCTGCTAACTTAAATAACTGAAACGTCTTTATTAAATAGTTAACCCAAACGTTAATTCACAATTTGCATATTGATTAATTGCTATGTCTATTTGTTGCAATGAATTACAACCCACATCTTCAGGTTTTCGAACGAAAATGACTGTCTCCTATCCGACAACACTGACTTATAGGCAGAAAAGCTGCATTCCACATCTGCTGAAACCACAGGTGCATTATGTAAAATATTTCACACATTTTCTGTCTATATCTGGGCATTTTGAAGCACTGCTTTCGTCTTTAATTACGTTGGCAATTTTACGCAGTTTATGGTATCCTTTGTTTTTCTGTAAAAGAGTTTGCAGTTTTGCAGCTATTCTTTTCCCCACGCTATCCTCCATAGAATTCAGCTTGTCGGTAACTTCTTTCTTGACGGTTATTTGTTTTACCAGTTCTTCTCCAGAGCTTTCTAAAGATTGGATTGCAGAGCTAAGAAATCCAAAATTCGAGGTAATGTATGACAACTGACGTTTAATATCAAGGTCACGTAAAAGGATTTGAGCTGTTTTTATTGCATTTGCAGCGTTAATGCCAAACTCCTGCACCATGTGTTTAACGGCATCGAAATTCATAGAATAGTACTCGCATGCTTCCAGCCATGTTCCCCATCGTGTTAGAACTGGTGCGGGAGGAAGAGCAACTCCTGGATAAAGTTTTCGAAATATTGCCACACGTGAAGGCGATTTTACAAATACCTTCTTGACAGTCCCTATAAGCTTATCAGCAGCAGGAAATTGAGATCATACCTCTTCTGCTAGTCTGTGGCAGGCGTGAGCAAGGCACGTGACATATATTACGTTTTTGTAAGTGACTTGCAAATGGGTTCCTGCCTTTACCATATAGGTAGCTGCATCGGTAACAAATAGTCGTACTCTATCGTGTTGCACACCTGATGGCCATAGTATTTTCATGGCATTGTCAAACACTGCACTTATAGTAGAATAATTTGCAACACTGACGTCACTTGTTAGAAGATACGATCCAATGGGACCTTCTGCGTCCAGTGCTCCAACAACTACATTGACCACAAATCGCCCAACGGCATCCGTTGTTTCATCCATTGAAACCCATATGTTGTGGTTATTTAGGTTCATTCTTATACAATCAATGCACTTATCATAACATTTTCGTACATAGTACTTACGTAAGGTCGTAGGATGCGGAATTGGTTTGCCAGTGTACTTTTCTAAAAACGCACACAACTTCGGATCCTGTAGTTTATGTAGAGAAATATCGGCAGAAATAAATGCCGCGCATAGCTCTTCATTAAATCTTTTATTTGATGGAAGTACGTCTTGTTGTAGCGATGGATCCTCACATTTTGCAACACAAAGCTTATGTGTTGCTGTACTGACATGTCGTAGCACATTACTCGGTTTACTATGAGTAATTGTTTTATTGCAAGGTTTACAATAAAGTTTTTCTTGAACAACAGAGAAAACATGTTCCCCATACTCAACTATATACTTTTGTAAACCTGTGGACGTTCGTAACCTTTCCTTTGGCATTGTGTCTGCGTGAACTCTGTGTGGCGAATACTGTGACTCAACGTAAGGTGTACTCAACCCTCTCCTTGAAACCGACACACTACCGGGCGCCTCTCAACAAACGCAACCGCTCCAACGTCGCTGCCCTAGTTATTAGGTACTGTAATTAATTTATAGGTTCTAATTTTGTGGATGGTTTCAATTTAAAACCTAAAATAAAGTTAATTTCGATGAAATCCTAGCCCTCATGTCAGTCTGGGTGGCTCAGTTGGTTAGACACTGGCCTATTGATCCCAAGGTTGCAGGTTCAAATCCGGCCCAGACTGATGGTTTTTAAGTGTGCTTAAAATGACAGCTCCATGTCAGTAGATTTACTGGCATTTAAAAGAACTCCTATCATCAGTACCCCTTAAAGTGTACACAAGAATAACTGAAATAGATTGAGAAAGGAGGTAGAAGGAAAGATGGAAGAAGAGCACATTCAAGATCACATTTTTACAATAAGACAAGCGGTGGATTTAAGGTTGACTAGGAGAAAGATATATGCAGCTTTTTTAGATATAAAAGCAGCTTTTGATACGGCACCACGTAAGGAGGCAGGGAAAGCCCTAAGGGAATTAAATGTTAAAGAGAAAATGGTTAAAGTAATAAAGAGCTTATATGGAAAAGTAATAGGGACAGTTAGAATATCAGGAAGACTTTCGGAGGAATTTGAAATGAGAAGTGGAGTTAAACAGGGGGGTAGTTTGAGCCCTCTGTTGTTTATATCTTTATGAATCAAATAATCAGACATTGTAAGAGAAAAACAAACAAAATGAGAGAAGGTTACTGGAAAATGAGATATAGTTTTAACGGCGGAAAATCAAGAGAATCTGCAACAATCAAGGGACACTTAGTAAGGATGAATGAAGAAAGATTACCTAAAAGAACATTTGAAGCAAGAGCGGAGGAGAAGAGAAGAATGGGAAGACCTAGGATGGAATGGAGACAATATATGGAAAGAGTGGCAGTCGGACATGAGACGAGAGGAATATACAGGTTGACGCAGGATAGGATCGAATACAGAAAGTGGCTGAAGGAACCCGACACCTAATGGCAGCAGGGAAAGTGAAAGAAGTAAAAGAACTCCTGTGGGGCAACATTTCAGCACACCGGCGACGCTGATGTGATTCTGGCAACAGACAGTTTCGTTAAGCTATTTTTTTTTTTTAACCTAGACCTTGTAATTTTTGTTCTGTATCTGTTACACATTACATATGACATTGTAACAAAGATCTCATCACTCTAACGCACCACATAATAAAAACCGCCACAGCCCCATGAGTAGATTTGCTACATGAAGAACTCCCGAGGGATGAAATTCAGACACACTTGTGGCACTGATATTATCCTGGCAATTGACAGCGTCATTATTTCATTAACAACAAAATATTTCTTTTTACTGAGATAATATGTTAGACTGGACTACTAATTTATTGAAAAACAAAGATACACATTTAAGCTTTTTATTTATCCATTTATAAAAGATTACTTAATGAACAAAACAACTTTAATTGTACGCACTTGTACATCTTTGACAGATGATTACAATGAACAATACACTGTCTTGAATAACACACATTCTTGACTCATACATTCTATTTTTGCATTTTTTTACAAACTGGCACGTTTGTGAGTGGGAAAAAAAAACAACACTGATTTCAGTTCACGGTGGTACCTTCAGATAAAAAACTAAAATTTCAGCTCAATTTATTCATTTTGATGCTGTGGAGATGAATTACAATTATTCTTACTGTTCTGAATCCGAATATCACACGAATGTCACCTTTATGTTTATTCCGGACACAGTAAAACACATTCGCACTTATCTTAAATACACACAGCACCTTTTAGGAAGCATTTGAATTTTAAAGTTTCATGTTTTATCAAATGTTAAAATCACTTTAATGGAATTCAGCTATGCATGAACTGACCACCTGTCTCAGTTCCTGTTGGGCATAGTCCTCAGGAAGGGGTAACTGGGTCACAAGGTACGTCAACACCCGTGATAAACCTGCATCTTGTCCTTTCTGCAGAAGCAGCAGGTTGCGCACCACATGCACGGTGCGTTTGGCGATCTCACTCTGACACAATCTGTAACATTAATAAATATGTTAGTACATAGGTAACACTTATACATCATCTTCTATATTTATGGAGTCAGTTAATTACCACAGCATAACTTGTCACATTAACACTACGAAAACCACATGCCATAAAGATCATCAGGGACAAATTGGCCCCATGCTTTTTTTTTTTACTTTCTCTATGTATTGTATTTCACCCAAAAATTTGATGTAAGGATTTCACCAGAAATAAAAGTTTTCAGGCCCCAGAAATTTGGGGCTGTTCTGCAAAAACACACTTGGAAAGAATATTTATTCTTCAAAAAAGATGCATCAGACTTATGTACAAATTAAAACCAAGAGAATCATGTAGGGATACCTTTATCAATAAGAAAATATTCACCATTTTTTTCTCTGTATGTTTATAAGACTATACCATATGTAATAGATAAGCAAAACTTAACAAGAAATAATCAAATGCATGATTATAACACACAAAACAACTCTGATTTCCACAGACAAAATGTTAATAAGGGCATCACAGAGAAAGACATTAGCATAAGAGGAATAAAGATGTTCAACAAGTTACCAACACAATTAAAATCTGTTGTCAGCTCAAAAAGACTATTTAAATGTAAGCTAAAAGGATACTTAATAAACAAAGCCTTGTATGATTTAAATGAACTGTAAATGTACTATCTGTATGAATTTGTAAATTTGTATATATAATTGTATAACTGACATGTCCAAAGTCAATGAAAAATTGATAAACTGGCACAATAAATTGAAATTGAAAAAGCATTTTTTGAAAAAGGTTGTGTGTCTGTGAACAGCATGGTTCAAAAACGAAGTCAGTTAAAAACCGAAGTTGGTCTTTAAGTTTAATATCCTTCAAGGATTCAACACGATTTTGAAGAAAATTCCTCCACCCTAAACTAACCTTTACATGGAAACTTTAATGAACATTTTGATTTTCTCAAAAATGAATTACGATCTTGATTAAAATGTGATATGTTTAAGATGAATGAAATGTATATTTTGAATTTGCTGGCTATAGCCCATATCCTGTTTACTCTTGATGACTTGCATAACTGATAAACCATAAGAGATAGACCAAATCTTGCTACACGGAAAAAAAAATTTGTAGGTTTCATTAAAACATACAATTTATGTCCAAATAAATTTTTTTGTGGAGTGAACCATTTCAAAGATATTCCTTGTTATTTGTGTGAGCTTTAAAATACCTATACCTTCCTCAAATGGAAGGTTGTTATTCACATTTTTAAGTCTTGGCCGTAAAAAGACAATGGAATTATACAGCCTTCATATAGTGACCAGCTTTAAAACATTTGATTATCGCTCAAAGTCTACTGTATTCCCATATTCTCCTTGTAGCTACAAGGAAATAAGCAATAAGAATAACACAGTGTTAAAAAACAGACTCCACAAATATACAAGACAACCTGAAATAAGCAATAAGAATAACACAGTGTTAAAAAACAGACTCCACAAATATACAAGTATAACTTGGATGTCACAGCTGCTAAATTTCTTGTAACATCAATTAACTTATACATAATTTACTTTAGTTTATTCAGAACATTTGAGAGGTAGAATCGCAACTGAAAAATTCAATGCCATAGCCAGGATTTGAATCACAGACCCTCCGCTTACCAGGAGGGTGCTCTAACCATTAACCTATTGTGACAACTTGCCAGAATGACATTGAATTCTCCAAATGATTCGTATTTCACCCAGAAAGCCACAGAGGGTGTCTCACATCAGAGACAATTACCCCAAGGGCAACTTACTATCTTAAGTACTTTATGTCCCAGGATTAAATAATCTTTAGATGGTAATTATTTATTTATGCCAACAAACTTACTGTTGGTGTTTTTAAACACACAAGCCGTGTGTGGGCAATGTTTGAGAGGTAGAATTGGAACTGAAAAATTCAATGCCATAGCCGGGATTTGAACCACAGATTCTCCGCTTACCAGGTGGGTGGTTACACCATGAAGAATTAAATAACATTTTGTAACGAAGCAGCTATAATAACTGCTCCATTATCTGCTCTATCCTATTTAACACCACCTCTGATTTGTGAAGAGAAAATGAGACAGAGACAATTATATTCTGTCTGAAGTACACATGCAGTCGAAGTGGCTGCTACATGGGAAAGGTACTGGGGCCACTGAGTGCAGCACCAGCGCGTCTCAGCACTAAATGCTCGAGTTGGAAAGGCCTGCATTAAGCTTTATGAGGACAAAGTACATACCTATCCATTGCTGTGGGACATGGAAAGAAGTTTATCCTGGAACACAAGCTAGTCAGCTGTGGCTGCAGCTTCTCCAACTGATAGCTAGCTATCTTATCTGTTGCCTGATTGGCCAACAGGGATTCCAATTCTTCTATCATCTTTAGGTAATCCCAGAGGAGCTGACCCCTGCTGTTCCAACTAGGTATTGTGCTACTGTGTTCTGGTGGCACCAGCGATGATAATAATTCTCGGAGATAATCATAATTTTCTGTAAAGGAAAAAAATATGGTTTATTTTTGGTGAAATGATACGGAATGAGTCAGTGGAGTTTTCAGGTCCATCAACAACTAGGTTATTTGGACCCTTAGTCAAAACTTAAAATCTAAAATACTTACAAAATTATATGGTTAAAAGTTAAAAAGATAAGGTTAAAAGATTAAAGAGTTTGAATACTAAAAGGTAGATGATGAAATTAAAACACTATAAAACAAATCTTAAAAGTCTAAAATGATCTTATAATTAAAATACAAGACTTGTGTATCAAACACAGTATGGGTGATGAACAGCAGTTCCCTATTTACAACTAAGGAGTTGTTACCTAAAATTGAGCCAAATGTAAAACCCAGGCCAATGGAATGGCACTCATAAGCATATTGTGACATCGGGCTTGGTGCTCAACATAAGTGGGACCAAGCTACTTCACACCACATGCCATGCCAGCAAGCAGGCAAAGACATTCAAGGCCAGGCTGCCTCATGGGACTGCC
This sequence comes from Tenodera sinensis, assembly GCA_030765045.1. Taxonomy (NCBI): domain Eukaryota; kingdom Metazoa; phylum Arthropoda; class Insecta; order Mantodea; family Mantidae; genus Tenodera; species Tenodera sinensis. Next base: position 18,976,272 of record CM060974.1, on the reverse strand, counting down.
ATGTTTACATGACTGTTAACAGAGGTGGCAGAAACAAAAGGGGTGTTGAGAACATTCTCAAGGACTTCTAGCTGAGTTACCTCTGTATGTGTGCATGTGTGCGTGTGCGTGTGTGTGTGTAGAAGTTGAGAAAGATCTGTGTATACAGAATGGAAGTGAAATGATCCGCCAGACTTTAACAGTAAATTTCTCATGTTGTGAATAGCAAGAAAGTCTCATACCAAAATGTTGAGAAGTTTATAGTTTCCTAGAAAAAAATATTTTTATCAAAAAAATGTACCATCACTTGGCTGAATTATTACTGATTGAAGGTTCTTGATTTATGGCTATACCCAGAAAATTGAATAAATGACAACTCTCTCCTTTGGCGTATTTCAATAGATTCAACGGTTTTTGTGTAAATTAAATTTAAAAGAACCCACAATTTGTGGCCTTTTTGTCACAATATCATGGATAATCAAGCAGGATATGTGACACGGAGAGTCCTTCCACACACTCGGACAGACAGCAGCCAAATCACCACGCAAAAAATGTCAGCGAGTGGCGTACATATGACCTATTCAAAAGTGGGTTAGAATAACCTCCGACTGCTATGAGTCCCTGCAAGAAATTAGTGTCCTTCATTGTTTGCAATTAAGTACCAGCTATAGTTGGCACAGCTTATTGAGATACCCCAAAAAACAAATGACATTTACACCCATTATGGTGTAGTCTGGTTATATTTGGTGATATTCTATCCGTTAGGTTGCATTAGTATCGCCAACTGTTCGTAACATATAACTATGGTAAAGTTACGGCCATAGCTGATGTTATTACATGTTATGTTGACACAGAAGCCCTCATTTATGAATGCGCTGCAAACAGGCATACTGATAGATTTTAAAACAAGATACCACTGAACATTCGTAAAAGGCAAAAGTCTGTGGAAAGCTCTGGCAAATGGTATGTGGACTGAACAGCCGCATTTGCCTCCTCATTGCCAATAATGTCCCATGGCCTGTGGTACATGTAAAAACTAACTGGTATCCACAAGAGAGCAGCTGTGAGATAAGTATCTTAAGTTTGACAATGAATGCAGAGATACAGATAAACTGTTTCAGGGCCTGAATGGTGTAAAGAGAGCCGATGATATGGATTATTCACATAACATGCTCTTAGTAACGATGGCTTAGTGCACCTTAGTCCAAGATTCATATTTTTCAGCAACTGTAATAGAATTTTTATATAAAGTGTGGTTGTTTGTTGTGTCAAAGACTACAGCTTCGAAGTTGGCAAGCTCCTTGTTAAAGCTAGTGCACAAGGGAAGATTTCCACAGTTCTGTTGTTCAACATATAGCATTCTGTCTGTGACACCATGCACAGCATTTTGTAGATAATGTCCTGGAATATTGGCAATTTTTGCAATAGCACTCAGGTGCAACTCTGAAATGTAACAGACCAAGGACTACCACCCAGCTGTTGCAACCCTCATCTCTGCCCACTACAAGCATTAGAGTAGGGTGCAGTACTGAGGGTGGGACGTCGTCAGCACCTCGGTCCTTCCTCGCCAGTATATTGTCTTTGCACCCACGGCTGCTACTTCTCAATCTAATAGCTCTTCAATTGGACCTAATAAGGGAGATTGCACTCCAGACCAAGTCATCAGTAAGGGAAAAACCCTGTGCCGATACCAGAAATTGAACTCAGATCTCCTGCTTGGAGCAATACCACCAGAGGACACTACCAGTTCATCAAACTACAGGGAAAACAGACTGTAAAGCTCAGCCAGCCAACTTAACTCAACAGATATTTGAAGTTAGGTTCACTGATTACCACTCTGGCTAAATGTCTCAGTTGCATTTTTATAACTTTCTTACATCGTGAATGACTGTATAGACACATGTATGCTACAGGCAGTTAAGAACATGTGATTTTAGTGAACTTCTAATGATATGCATGAAGTAGTTGAAAAACAGGCCTTAATTGCAAAATACAGTACAAAATAAAGCAAAAGTTTGCATACCATTTACAATTGCATCTGCTGCTATGTGTTCCATTATCACTTCATGACTCTTCTGCCACTGGCCAGCCTTGATCAAATAAAATGCTGTATCTCTGTGGCTGCAAATTAAAATTAACAATTGCTGTTTATTTCTTCCAAATATAAAACTTAACACAGTATAAAAAACACCATGCACAAGCATAATATAATAATGTTTTATTTTTAGCACATAATGATAATAACCATCCCACTTTACCAAGAATGTATGCTTTATCAAAATACATAAAACCCGGAAACAAGATGAGACCAATAGTCAGCAATACTGACATGGTAAAATAGTGCAGAGATATCCTTCACTGCCAAGATTTAACAATTTAAGCATAACAAATTCAGAAGAACTAATAAAAAAGATGAAATCCAGTGAACTCAAATCAAAAGACAGTCTGGTTTCTTTTAATGTCACTGCATTAATTCCCAGCACTCCTACTTCAGCTAACGTAAGTGACGTCAGTATTACTAATTCTAAATCAACATTAAGAAAATTCAAAAATACATCACTGTTTCTAGCTTCTTTTCCTATATTAATCAAACTTGGTATTTAGTTCAACATCGACGTTACAGGAAGGTTTTCAAGAAAATCCTCCCCACTCCAGACTACCCTTTACATGGAACATTTTGGAACATTCTGATTTTCTTAGAAATGGCTCTAGCAAGTTTGATTAAAATACCACATGTTTAAGATATTTTCATGCCAAAAGAAATGTATATCTCAAAATTTCTGGGAATGTCCTTCATTCTGGATGACTTTTGCGTAACTGGTGAACTGTAAGAGATAGACAACATCTTACTACACAAAAAATGTAGATCTCATTTTAATGAGAGACAATTTGTCAAATATTTTTTTTCCTGAGTGCACCATTTCTGAGATATTCCTAGTTATTTATTTGAATTTTACAGTACTTAAAATTTTTTTCAAATGGGAATTTGTTCTTTTATGTCCTGGACAAGCAAAGAGAATTTCAAAGCCATCACATAGTGACCAGTTCTTTAAAGATTTGACTGTCTTTTAAGTCTACTGTATTCCCCTATTCCCATTGTACCCAGAAGGAAATATGTAGTTAATTTCTACAATGCTTACCTCAATTAACATAAAGTAGATAGTAGAATAAGCGTTTTTAGGAATTACATTACCAAGGCAAGTAGAGAAACTCATGTGAGTGCGCAGAAATTCTTTTTTAATACCCATTAAATGTAATTTATTTTAAAATTCAGAATAAATGTCTGTAATAAAATACAATTAAGCTAATCCTCTTAGCATATAAGAGCCCTTTATTTGAGTTAGGTGCACATGTAAATACCACATGCCAAAGAAAATAGTTTTTCCTTGGATTTATAGAAGTATTTGAGTTGACCTATAGACACTAGTTTCACTTAACTTACTTTTGTCCGGAGGATTCTTCCTCTTCAAATGCAAGTTGAGAAATCATTGATAATGAAGATGATGGTCTTCGAAATAGGTCTGGATAAAAAGTAAATTAAGTGAAACTAAAAGGTCTATAAAAAACATAATTGTGTGGCACAACATCCCACCTGGGCCAAGGCCTACCACCCACCACAGGCGTCGATTGGGGTGCAGTACTGGAGGTGGGCCATAGAGAGTGCTCTGGTCCCTCCCAGCTGATTATGCAGTCTTCTTGACCAGGGGCCACTACGTATCAATCAAATCGCTCCTAAGTTGGCCACTCAGGCTCCTTACAAGGCTGAGTGCACACCAGACCAGGTCTCCCTGCAGTAGAAAATCCCCATGCTGGTGCCAGGAATTGAACCCAGGTCCCCCACTTGGTAAGCAGCAGCATTACCACTGTGCTAAGCAGACGACTAAAAGTGTCTATATAGGTCGACTGAAATACTTCTACAAATCATTTTAAAAGTTTCACTGTTCATATCACTTTGTATATGTTAAGTGGAACAGTTCATCCTCTATGTCCATTTACCCTAGACTTAACAAAAGCACAAAAGAGAAGCTCAGTATTCTGTACTGTGATAGAGATAAAGATATATATTAACTTACCGGCCATGTGTAGAAGCTAATGTAGCTTTTGCCTCATAGATCCACTCTGGGGGTATCTTGAGATCATTGCGTAAGAACTCTTCCTTAGCAACATAATCAGGATCATCAGAAAGCTCCACATTACGACCCAGCAAGTCAAAAATGGCTGTCTTGATGCTGCATTAAGAATAAAATCATACATTACCAAATAGGTCACTCCATGCTAAATTGAACCTCAACAGATTTTTCAACCCTCTATTGCCAGATGTGACATTTGATACAATTGCTTTTTTGCTAAGGTTTGAGATTTCTTTACTGGCTTTTTTCCCTCTAATTTCTTGTTATACTATTCCTTAGCAATAAGTACTTACAGCTGTTTTATATTGTAAAAATATTAATGTTCTTTTTCTTTACAAATAAGAAGCAAAATCCATGAAACAGCAGTCAAACTAACCCCATAATCTTCCAAATGTGTCATCACACCAGTTATTTTGCTTGGGCCCTTCCCATCCTTTACCACTGTCACATTTAACAGCAGTTCCTAGGATTTGAACTTGCAACATTAGACTTTGAATGGATAGCCAGTCTGTTGCTATAACAATCACAGTTGTTCAAAACATTTTGGTTGTGCTGCCTGCGAAAGGGATATGGTTATTGTCCGGTTGATAATGGAGGAAAGTTACCTTCGAAACGCGTCCCGGAAAAATATGCTGTAAGTGTTGTTCAGTGTTATTAATTAACTCACCTTTTAAATTAAATTAATTACAACACTGTTTTCAAACTTCTATGAAAGGAAGATATGAAAACCAGTTTAGTAAATGGAGTGAAAGTGGCATCTGTAGCAAAACAATCCCGGCAATAGTTTGTATAGCTTTGAGAATGAGTTGGAGTTAACTCGAAACTTGAGTCAGTGTTTGAAAAAATAACTTGAAACATTACTAAGATGAGTGAAGTTTTTAGTTTCTAATTTGTTCTTACTTTAGAGAGTTATTACTCTTTTTAACCCAATTGCATCATATTTAAATGCATTGGCAACTAACCAAGACATCAGATTTAAATCCCCTAGCTTTACAGCTAGGCAGTAATGCCTTAATGCTTAAAAAAATCATTTAAAATCAGTTATTAACTATTTTGTTGAACATTTCAGTGCACAATATTAAAAGCATACACTCACCAATACTGCTGTTGAGTGTGAAAGAAATGGAAAATCAGTTTGAATCTCTCTGTACCCATTGTTTCATAAAAAATTGGGATGTCAAGGCATTGGGTTCTGTTCCAGTACAATTGAATAGCGATTTTTGCACTTGAGACATCAAAATAACTTAAGCAATATAGGCCTGATTTATTTGTCATCTTTCATCACTTTCTGTTGGGATTGTTCAACTACCTCATTGCATAAGCATTTATTTTGTCACATATTTTGTCAAAGAAAGGTTCCATGTATTCTGAAAAAATTAAAAGTGCAGACAGATTCCGTAACGCATGCTGACTCATTAAGTATTTACAAATACCACTATTTGCAGTAAAAGGGTAGAGAATGAGGTCAGTTTTAGTCCAATTCCAGTCACACTGATTTTTCTGCATCGTAATGTGAACACGTTTCGAAGGGTCTGACATTTCATCATTGGCTTCATAAATTATTTTCTTTGCTGCTTCCTGTCATCAGAATCTTCTTCAGACTCTGTTTTATATTCAGAAAAATCATCACTTTCACTCTCTAATATACTTTGTACCAGTTTTCTCAAACCCTTCTTGTCAATGGTGTGAATATTTTTCGTCGCCATGATGGCTACTGAGGTGAGTGAAATAATGCTAAGATAAAATTGTTTTTCCTTGATTGAAACATAGGTGATTACGTCATATTGACCAGAATTACAAACACCACATGTTAGCATTTCATTCCAGCCGTATACAAATGACATCTATAAGAAGGAACCTGAACTATGTGGAATTTTATTGAGCAATGCAGTATAGTGAGCTAAGCTGCCATATGATTCATATGCTAAAAAGATGCATGCGAGGCCTGGGCGTCAAATGATGCAAATGGGTCAATTGACTAATAATCAAAAGTCCATGCCTTATACATTTTATATTAGCAACTTAATTGTCTTACTTTGAGGAAATCTGAGCTGTTTCAAGCTGGCAGACAAAGTTAAAGACTGTATTACCTCTTGCAAAGTGCATGATGGAGCACTAGCTTAGATTTTCAAAGCTGATACACATGTTTCGATAAGAAAGCTAGCCTGCTTTATACAGCCTAGCTTCTATGAGACACCAGAAAATTAGGGGTGCACAATGGACAAGTAATGTCCGAGGTGCTTAGGGCTTTATTAGCCCACCCCTTCTAAACCTAAATGAGAACTTGTGTGTGATTATTCTACTAACAGTTATTAATGATGCATTGTAATTTTACCTTGCAGAGTCCTTCATATGCAGTAGTATAAAGGCAGCCCAGTGCCACTGTCCTTGACTCTCTAACTGCAACGCAAAGCTGATATGAATCGTGGCTTCTGAGTGCGCTGAGTTGTGGGTGTAGCCTAAGGCATTCAATACTTCCTGCAGGAACCAACTGTAAGAATAATGCACATCACATACCTTACACTCAAAGTTGGAGCTGCCAAACTGCTATTTTAATAAACTTTTATGTGTAAACATTCAAAACTGGAGTGCTCAACAATAGCAAAAATGTAACCGTTTTAAAAAGAGCTACATGTTTTTATGTTAGGCGATTACTTCGCTCTTTCCCAACCCCCAAAATGCCTGGGGAGCCACACCTGCCATTGGTTAGCGGGTCTGCAGCACATCGCCAGGAGGATTATTTAAATAAGTTCATTGACCTTTTCCCCTTTAGAAACAACACACACAAGATTCCCTGAACAACAGTGGCTTTCAATTTTAACTGATGGTTCTTTGTTGCCAAACCAAAACAGAACAGGTGTTGGGGTGACTTGTCATCTCTTTACCTTCCACAAACCTCTTGGATTTGGTACCACAAATTTTGATGGAGAGGTCAAAGCCATATGCACAACACTACCAAATCTTCTGTACAGAATAACACAATTCCAGAATGCAGTGATTCTTTCTAGCTCTAGAGCAGCTATTTTAACTATAACACCTATTTTAACACACAAAAGAAAATATCAACAACTTCTCTAGTTAAATAAGGAAATACTGAAGCTATTAACAGTGAAGCAACAAGATACTAAAGTAAAAACAAATTAGAAACTAAAAGCTTCACTTATCTTAGCACCAAAGAACTTGGAATATTACTAAGATAAGTGAAGCTTTTAGTTTCCAATTTGTTTTTACTTTAGAATTCTCTAGCATTGGACAAGTCTATTTCATCTCACTAAATTAAAGAAAAGATTGACTTTTCAGTGGGTACAAGCACATTGTGGACTGTCCGGCAATGACAAAGGCCGATTATCTAGCCAAAAAGGGATGCAGTAGTATACTAAAGCCTGTTACACAATTATCATTCCACACAATAAGAATTATAAACCTACATTCCAAGAAATGATTACACAAATCACTCTAAAATTTCAGAAGATAAAAGATGGAAATGTGTCATTACTAATATTTTGTGTTAGTACATTAACCTCTTAAGGGATGTCGACGTGAAATCACGTCCATTTAAAATGGCAGATGAGCGATATGGGCGTCCTGTGCATTTAAGCATTTAACCTTTATTTATCCCTTATCCAACTCAACTTATTATAATTTTCCCTTTATGAAACATTTTAGTAAGGTCTATATACTTTATTGGCTTACCTTAATATGTTCGTTCTGCAGTGATTTACCTCAAAACAGGGATAAACACACAAGGGTACGTACATCTCCACATTCGCGAATTCCCTTCTTGCGGCACACGAAACACTTTCGAAATGGGCGGGACTTCTTTGCTCTTGGTGGTATACTTTTAGGATAATGTTTTCCTTGAAGTCTGAGGGGTGCAGGGGTTTTGAATTTTCAACCCCCAACGTGGTATTGTTCAATTAGGCTGTGAGTTATTTATAGTCGGTAGTCAAGGTCGGTCATTGTCCTGTGTGGGTTTAGAGAGCTGTCCAAATCCCCAAACAATTGTATATGGTTATATCCAGTTGGTGCAAAAACATCTTTTTATATCACTTCTACCTTCAGCTACAAGCAGGAAAGAATACTATGTATTTCAACAAAGAAAGACACGGACTCTACTCAGCTACGAAACTCATGTAAGCAAAAGTTGTAATGTTGATCTATTCTGATGACTCAAGAGACCACGCATGCAGTAGCGATTTATTACACAGTATGCTGACGCATAAGCCACACATACAATGGGTGTTTCTTTACTGTATCTTTCCGAGAACTTATATTAGATGTGTTCGACAGAGCAAAGTTGACTTTTCACCACAGTGAAACAAAATTGTGCCATTTCAACGTTTTGCAAATACAACTCAACTTTGCTGATGACGTACATTTATACTGCAAATAACGAGTTTTATACCTGTTTTTGTTTCATTAAAATAACTTAATATTTACACAAAATACAGCTGTGTATATACGAAGCACATTTAACAATTTAAATGCTAGCAGTTCTCGGCTCGCGGACGTTTAAATGGCCATCGCTCAAGAGGTTAATATTGCTTTAAGATCATGATATTGCCTCGTTGAACTACTTTGCGACTTTTATCTGTGGGGAACACTAAAAGGCAGGGTGTACAAGAAAAATCTGCATTCTATTGATAAACTTAAACAGTATATAAGAGAGGAAATCGAAGCCATCACTGCAGTGGGACTTCAAAATATTGTCCAAGATGATGTTAACTTGTGTAGCAGCAGATGGAGGACATTTTTAGTATCGAAAGTGAGAACGTTTTTGAACATGTTTTTATTAAGTATAAGAGTGTGGGCCAACCACTGGTTGTAAGATCTATCCGCTCCCGGCAATCAGCTCCATGAATACTGCTGCGCTTTTGCCATTTCCCCCAAAATTCTAAAATAAGGACCCTGTACAAATGCACACATAACAACACATACCTTAGTCTGTAATCTAAAGGATCCGCTGTGTGGGTGGCAGGATTCAATAGCTGCTCCAGTGAATATGCTCTGCTGCTGTACAGTTTTAACAGATGGAAGCAAAGATCATACACTTTAAGCCCACTACTAATCTCTGGTTCAATGCCTTCCTGTAGATAAGGAGGATCTGGCAGTCTTGCATATGCATCTATAGATTCAGGGGGTCCGAATGCATTCTCATATTGATTCAAAGCATCAGTCACAGACGATATTGGTGAACACATGTACCTACGAAGGAAAACAACTTGCAATCAAGCAGCTACCTAACATCACAACATAGTTGTTATAGAAACATAACAAATATCATCTGTCTTTCATTTAATATGCATGAATAAATTTATTTCTCTGCTTCAGTTTCTATAATATACATCCAGAAAGTAGGACCTGATAGCATCCAGAGATGGCACTGCCTGTAGGATACGAATGTACATATACAGGAGTAAAGAGGAAGTATCTGGGAATAATGCAGTAAAGTTTCAGTCTTGTGACGGCAGTGGTTACTGCACTAGTAAATGGAGAAAATGGCTGTACTGATATTGTCTCCCACTGACAGTGAGGTCCATGCAGTCATCCAATTTTTGCACACATAAAAGCAATCTCTAGCAGAGATCCATCACCAATTGTGTCACATGTACGGATACAAAATTATGTGTGATAGTATGGTAAAACAATTGTGATAATTCACTAAAGGACGAACAATATTCATGACAGACCATAGTGGCCGACAGTCCCTGGTTGTGCCAGAAGCACTGGAAAGTGTGCAGCAAGCAATTGTGCAGAACTGGTGCTTCACCATTTCAGAACTCTCTTGTGAATTCCCTCAGATGTCTCATTCACTTTTACACAAAATAATTGTCTCTGGCAGGAAATTGTTTTTCTAACGTGAAAACGTTTCCACAATGATGCTAAGGTCCAGAATGGAGTGACTTTGCCATTCCAAATACTGGCAGCAGTCAGCTATAACTTGGGCATACAACTGATGGTGCACATTTATGATAAATGCCTCAACAATGGTGGTGACTGCTGAAAAGTAGCCAGTGAATCTATGTAATTATTCCAATAAATATTTCTTATTTAGTGATGCTAATGTTCTCTTTGTCGGTCATCAGGACTTACTTTCTGGATGCACCTCATAATTTACACATAATCATATATAAGCCTATTTCTAAATTTATTCATTAATGGTACCTATGAAGTCTGCAGTGGTGATACTTTATTTTTCAATATTTCTTGCTACTGAAAACCTGAATATTAATGTGAGGATCGTGAGGTGGAATGCTTAAGTTCCTAACTGATTCTCTATAAATTAAGGTGGCACCATTACAGGCAATGATTAGGCAATGAAATACAATATATAATTTACTTAGCACTAAGAAAATTAAAAAAGTAAAAATAAGTAAAACAATTAAGGTGCACAAAATACACTTAAGAGCACATTTGAAGCACATAAATTTGCATAATGTTAAGTATCATTTCATTCTGTTTGCAGGACAGACAAGAGCTTAATTACATCCTGTTATACACCGGAGAGCAGATAAATAATCAGCATATCTATTAGATGTTATACAATGAAATGTTACAACTTGTAAGACTTCAAACAACTGAAATAAATTAAAATTCAAATAAAAGAAATGTTAAGAGGTTTGATTGTTAATTATGAGTTGATTATGTTTACACTGCACCTCAATGTGATTAACCTCACTGTTTAAAAAACTTCCAATCATTATAATCTTCGCAAAAGTTAAAGGCATATGGAGCGGGTCGTACTGCAGGCTCCAGCGAATCCTAAGCTTGCCCCTCCTACCAATGCTGCCAAATGTGGTACACGTATCTCACATGCTCTTATGTACAGAACCTCTGTCGGTGCATGCACTACGCTTGGCACCAGCGCTCACATGCCTTTAACTTTTGCGAGCAGTATAGTAAGCTTTGATTGTATTTAAATGAATTGTGTAAAAGACAATGTAATACTGAATTGAACCACCACCTGAGACAGCATTTGTCCAAGATGCCAAAATGCAAAAGAATGAACAAATAAAAATGAGAAAGTAAACAAAGCTGCATTTCTCCGATTTACCCAATTAATGAAGCTAAAGAATGCCAATATCATGTCCAAGAAACAATGAAGAAAAGGAAAAAGGAATGGAAGGGAAGAGAGAGAGAAAGAAATAAAGGAAAGAAACAAAGAAAGAGATAGAATCAAAGAGAGATAGAGGAAGAGAGAGACAGAAAGAAAGAGAGACAAAGGAAGAAAGAGAGAGATAAAGAAAGAGAGACAGAAAGAGAAAGAGAAAGAGAGAGAAAGAGAGAGAGAGACAGAAAGAGAAAGAGAGAAAGACAGAAAGAAAGAAAGAAAGAAAGAAAGAAAGAAAGAAAGAAAGAAAGAAAGAGAAAGAGGAAAGAAAGAGGAAAGAAACAAAGAAAGAAAGAAAGAAAGAAAGAAAGAAAGAAAGAGAAAGAAAGAGAGAGAAAGACAGAAAGAAAGAAAGAAAGAAAGAAAGAAAGAAAGAGGAAAGAAACAAACAAAGAAAGAAAGAAAGAAAGAGGAAAGAAACAAAGAAAGAAAGAAAGAAAGAGGAAAGAAAGAAAGAGGAAAGAAAGAAAGAAAGAAAGAAAGAAAGAAAGAAAGAAAGAAAGAAAGAAAGAAAGAAAGAAAGAAAGAAAGAAAGAAAGAAAGAAAGAAAGAGGAAAGAAACAAAGAAAGAAAGAGGAAAGAAACAAAGAAAGAGAAAGAAAGTAAGAAAACAGGAAAAAACTGAAATGGCTCTGCCCCCTTTAATGATTAGTTTAATTCTTTCTTTTGCATCCTTATACATAGCACAGCAAAATAATTACCAGAGATGGATGGCAAATGCCCGTTTCCAGTCCAAATTCTCACAAACATTTATTGTGCCATGAGATGACTCCAGGAGAGGTATACCAGCCACCAGCATTAACAACTTGAGGCGCTCTCTGTAGATGAAGGAATCTGCTTCCACTTCATGCCAGCTGCTGAGTTGATGCTGCAGCAGTTGTCGTGGCATTGAACCACTACTCACCTGGGACAGCAACATTGCTGCGTAGTGATCACCTGCAAAAACATCAATCACATAGCAACGACAATATTCCATCCACACTTTACTCAAAATGCATGCACCTGCAAAGTATCTTTCCAGAAAATTAAATATGCAGACTCACCAGCCTCTTGCATCCTTTCACACGCATCTTTAATCTTCCTGCCGGTAAGCAGTGAAAATGCTACAGGAACATGAGGCTCTTGTTCTGTAGAAAGTTCTGAAAGAGCTGCCACTTCTTTCTGCACCTTCTGATCTACAACAGTCTGCAACCACTCACTCACAGCCAAGCGTCGCACCATAGCTTTATGATGCAATAAACTGCTCTCATCTGAAACAAACAGTTCAACCATAACCAACATTTATAAGTTCTGTTAAAGGAGTGAAGTGATGTGTAAATCACTAAAACCTTGGGTAAAGAAATTTAACACCTTTTCCAAATTAAAGTCCATGGATACCTTTTCAGTATACACAGTTCAGTGATGGCACTTCTAATGTTTGTGTCCTTTACTGGTTCTATGCCAAGTAGCAGCATATACACGAAAATTACTGTAGCTCTTTAAAGATTGGTTCTCAACCAGTAACAGCAACCAGAGCAATGAGAATGGGAAGTGGGAATTCTTTTGTTTCTAACTGACCAATATTTTTTCTAGCAATTAGAGATAGGTGTAGTGGCTTTTTCACGGCAACTTGAATAATTTCTACAGCAAAAAGCCTAATATGCATAATATAAATCTAATATGCCATACCTGGTAATGAGAATATTTTTTTCTTTGCCAGATTACCCTTCCCTACACCCCCTAGAACTTACAAGCCAGTGCCTATACCTTCGCCACTCTTACTGCAATGCAAACAACAGCATGTGTTTGAGTAACACTTTTTCGGTTGATCAAACCGCACAACTTCCATGTCAGCAGGCACAAATGAAAATATAGCCAGTTAACTAATATGCAAAATAACATGAAAAAGCATGAAATAACTACAACTATTTGCAAAAACAGTTTGAAAATCTTATAGTAGCAATAAATGGAATACATTAATTTGCAAATATATTATTATTAACAGCAATACGAAATGCACGTGAAGCAATGCAACTTTGCACTTTGTTTACATTGCAGTTTAAAGTAAGGCCAGCAAAGGTATTGGGTCAGATGCATGTCTGGGAGCGTAAGAACCTATGGACCGGACACAGTGAAGACCTGGAAGCGGGTGGTCAGACAAGTACCAGATATGATAGTGAGGAAGAGGATGATATGAAATACCAGCAAAATTGATGATTGGAAATGTGATAATGGAGTAATTGGTGGAATGAGTGGTTGGGAAACCAGAGAGCTTGGAGAAACCCTGCCTTGACCCCGCTCTGTCCGCCACAAATACCATAAGCGGGTCCCTGGAATCGAACCCGGGCTGCCTAGGTGGTAGGCAAATGCTCTAACCAACTTGGCCACGGCACCGCTGTAGTGATGAAAATGAGAAAGTTAAAGCTTGGCCAAGACTTCTTTCTCCAACCCCGGGACCCGAAAAGCTTCCCATTGATTGTGAACACTCCCATTTGAATACATGCATTATAACGGCACCTTAAATAATTTCTACAGCGAAAACTCTAATATGCACAACATAAATCTAATATGGCATGCACAGGAACAAGAAGAAAGTTAAAACTTGGCCAACTCTTCTTTCCATTCCCGGGGTCCAGGAAAGCTTCCTGTCGATTGTTGTTGTTAGCTAATGCTGGATTTCTGACAATGAAGTCATTAATCCTCTTGCTCTCCTGTCGATAGTGAACAGTTCCATTTGAACTTTGCCATTCTGATTATTGTTACCATTACCGGTGGTTGTGAAGCAGCCTTAAATGGAGATTATTGTAGAATGCTACAATTTTGCATCCTTTGTTGTAATTTTATTCTTGGGAAACACTCTCTTTTCATTATCTAAATATAAAAGCTTGTTCAAGTGATTCGAATCCTGGGAATTTAAAATTGCTAGAAGGAACTTTCATTAGAACAAACAGTCAACATTAATTATTTAATAATTGCACACATTTCACAGACGATTACATCCAGTAGTGTGGTGAAACTATAAATTCTCATCAATTTAGCAACTGTAGACCCCAATAAAATCTTATTCTTGAAATATAATTATAAATGCTTTAATTCTTCTCTGCTACTAATTAACAACCACTCCCAGTCAATTTGATCAGCAATATATTTGGTGTCTTCTGCTTTTACAGTGTTAGAAGTAATACTTTCACTGCTGCTCCACAAATGAAAAGTAGTAGTCCATTCTTCTTCTTTCCAGAAGAAGTCAAGAGTCATTTACTGCTTTTATCATCTTATCATGTTTCGATAACATGTGTAAAGGCTCAAAATACACAGTAGTTAGTTTAGTTATAAATTTGTGTCTTTCTGTACCAACATGACAGAGATAACTGAAAGTTGACAAAATATTGCCATGGAAATTAATGTTCTTCCACACTAGCCATGTGAAGGACCAGGTTGTAAAGGGGTAGGGTGAAACTTGGAAATTCAATGCCATAGCTGGGATTTGAACCATGGTACTTCCAGTCTCCATCTGGCTGCTCTAACCTCTGACCTACCATGGCCAACGTGCAGACAACATCAAAATCTCCAATCACTCACATTTTCCCAGTGAGCCATACAAGGAGATCTCAAATACACATGAGATAACATAGTGTGACATTGGTTGCACAACAATAAAACCCTCTCCAATTCTTGCTGAGTCATCATTGCACATGTGTATGAAAGGTTCTTGAAAGTCACGTGACGTCGGCTCCAGTATAGATAGGACCACACAAACAGCATGAGTAGTCAGTAGTTAGTGATAGAGTTGTAGTTGGAAGTTTAGTTGTGTAAATCGCCATGTACAGCTAGTTTTTAGTTACAAGAGTGAGTCGGCCAGCCTGTCAGTGAGTACGTATGTGTCGCCGAGTGACTATCATAATAGTCAAGATATAAGGGGCAGAGAAACTGGAGAAAGACATTGAAAGACTGAGAAAGATTATAAGAACAATTGTGATAGCAGAAAGGACTATACACTGGTTAAAGAGAACAAAATTGTGCATTTATAGTAAAATTTAGAGGACAATAAAGTGTTAGGAAAGTAACAGGACTTCAAATTTTGTCATTTTTTTTTTTTTTTACAATACCTTAACAGGTGACTTACTATGCTGTAAGTATTTAAGTTCCAGGCTTCATCATTTAACCAATTTGATTGACCTTATAGTTGCTTAAATGATGAAGCCTGGGGCTTAAGTACTTACAGCATAGTAAGTCGCCATTAAGGTATGTTATCTTATGTGTATTTGAGATCTCCTTGTATGGCTCACCGAGAAAATATGAGTGAGTTGGAGAATATTATGTCATGTCAGCATGTTGGCCATAGTAGCTCAGTGGTTAGAGCAGCCAGACGGAGACCAGAAGATCTGTGGTTCAAATCTGAGCTATAGCATTGAATTTTTCTTATAAGGAAGTATTAATCTCCCACCCTACTATACCTTCCCAGGCCTATTTTGGCTGCAATGTAATGACAGCATGTATTTGAGTAACAGTTCATTGGTTATTATTTATTTATGCCAACAAACTTACTGTTGGTGTTTTTAAACACACAAGCCATGTGTAGGCAAAGTTTGAGAGGTAGAACTGGAACTTAAAAATTCAATGCCACAACTGGGATTTGAACCACAGACCTTCCGGAAGGCCTCTCAAAGTTCATTGGTTGATCATACCACACAACTTTCATGTCAGCAGGCACTAATGAAAATATTGTCCATGAACTAATACGCAAAGTAGCGTTAAATTTAAAATAACTACAAGAATTATTTGCAAAACAGTTTCAAAAGCTTCCAGTATGAATAAATGGAATACATTAATATGTAAACTCATTATTATTAGTGCATTTAACTGTGATACAAAATACAGATACATGTAATCACAGAAGGAACTGAAGGAACAGGGCATACAGCTTGTTCACAATGGCATCTGTTGTGGAGTAAGTAAAGCATCGCCAAAGGAAACCATTACACAGTGGTGAAAGTGAATTGTTTTAGACATATTTACAAAGCGTTATGAGAAATACCCAACACCATAACTGCGTAATTATTTATTTGATGTGAGGTTGAATATATACAGTCATGAGTAGTTGGAAGCTTTTACGGCCAGAGTCAGAATTAAAGCTAGAGATTTCTTCCGGGCTTAAAAGCCGTGGCCTGCTGGAGTTTAGAGGTCCAGATGTTTCGTCCACACCTGCGGTGGACATCATCAGTGGCGTGGTCTGAGTCCTCTCAGCAAAGGTTCAGTTACAACAAAATCTCTAGCTGGAGGTGCCGTATTTATATCTGGACCGCTCACAGAGAATTGGCTAGGCTTGAGTAGGAGGTGTGTGTTAGATGGGCACTCAAGCACAGCCAATCCCCTGTGAGCAGACCAGATATAAATACGGCACCTCCAGCTAGCAATTCTGGTGTAACTGAACCTTCGCCGAAAAGACTCAGATCATGCCATCGATGATGTCCACCGCAGGTGTGGACGAAACATCTGGACCTCTAAACTCCAGCAGGCCACAGCTTTTAAGCCCGGAAGAAATCTCTAGCTTTAATATATATAGCCCTTGACTTTCTTCTATGGCTGTAAGCAAAGCCACTAGATGGCACCGGTGCTCCAATGCAATACAGAGTCAGAACCAGATGACAGTTCACATATTAAGTCACACCATATTTCTGTCAATCATAGGAGCCTGCAGAGGAATACAATTTTACACTTTATTTACATTGCAACCTAAAGTAAGGCCAGGGCAGGTATAGCATTAACCTTCTAAAATAAGAGCAATATGTTCTCACCTAGGTCTGGAAGACTTCCCCACAATGCCACACAAAGATTCCACACTTCACTTGAATATTCCAGTGAAGGGTCATTCAGAGACAGAGATGCTAGATTTTCAGCTGCAACACAATGTGCATGTAGTGCATCAACACCTGACTGAGGTGACAGAGATGGACAACCGTCTTCTACCTTGCTCACACTGTATTTCAGCTGCACCTTCAAGTGATCTTCCACACTTTCCTAAAACATTCACAAATCATGTCATCCCCTATGTTCTGAATTTGCATTAAAAGAGTGGGCTCACAAATATTTTCTAAATTTATATAATCCTATATAAATGTGAACAATTTGTATGTATGGGAAAGTTGTCTAAGAGAGTGCAGTGTCTAAAAGTACTGTGACATTGGTCATACAATATACAGACAAGAGGGTGTTTGGGTGACCTTGGATAAGGCGAGCTGCTGTGTGTGTGTATGTGACTGTAATAATGGCAGTAAAACACAAAAGTCCAAGACTACAGGGCAACTAGCAACTGTATGCGATTGAACAGCAATAACACCAGCAAGGTCTAGAAGCTTCCCGACAATTCTGCTGAGTCATCATTGCACATTTGTACGGAGGGTTCTCGAAAGTCAGGTGGACCTGGCTCCAGCATGAATAGGACAGACACAGTCAGTAGTTAAGAGTTAGTTGAGTGAGTGATAGAGTTGTTGTTTAGTGTGTAAGTCATCGTGTACAGTTAGTTTTTAGTTATGAGAGTGAGTTGGCCAGCCTGCCAGTGAGTACATATGTGTCGTCGAGTGATTGAATTGTAACAGTCAAGATATAAGAACTAGAGAAAGACATTGAAAGACTGAGAAAGATTATAAGAAGAACAATTGTGAGTTGTAATAACAGTTAGCAGTTGTGTTAGCAACAAGAAGGAAATTGTGCATTTGTTATCAAATTTAGAGGACAATAAAGCCATAGAAAAGTAACAGGATTTTGCATTTTACAATCTTTGTTATAGTATGAATGCTTATTAGCGATTAACTGTTGGCAAAACTGTCAATCTTCATATGAGGTAGCTACTAGAGGGGAGAAGAGTGATGACTAACATTCTGCTCCTACAAATATAATTAAGGTAAGAAATGCATTATTCTTGATCTTTTCTTTTAATTTTATTTGTTTACAAAGGGACAGTGGATGTAAAAAACTTATATCCTTTGTATAAAATAGGAAAAGGAATTTCTTTCAAACACCACCACATAACCTTCAAAAGCACATATCGTTGGGAGGGTTTTTAGTGTTGCCAACTGTTAAACTTCAAACTCATGGCTAACAGTACACACCCAAAAGTTTGCATGCATACTCTTGGATGCATGTACCTCCGTAACACATTGTGTGAATTCTTGTTCATAAATATTTTAAGCTATGAGACAGTTTACAAATTGTATGGCATTCATACATTTAATTAAAATAAGAAATGCTTTAATTAGCCCTATTAAATTTCAACCATGTATAAAAACTGCCTGCTTCTTTGAAAACAAGGAGGAACATTGCAGACATGTTTGGTAGTTATTTACAAATTCTATTACAAAATTAAGGATTATTAATCATTTACTTGGATTTTAATTCAAAGTTTTCTGTATTGCAGTACACTCTTCAGTATGGGAAGGTACAAGAGGAACTCTGATAGAAAACTGGTATTTACAGAGGATATAATGAAAAATTAAGAAGAGGTGGTTCCAGGGTGAAATTAAAAGATCAATTGCCCATCTGTATGGGGTTAATGAGGCTACACTCAGGAAAAAGGTTGAAAACTGGCACTTATTTGTGATGACTGTGCCTGAGTTAAACATTTTTCATTTGTTTAAAATGTTTGAAAAGCTGTGCACATTTCATTACTATGATCATTCCATCGAAAAAGTGTTTGTAATTTGGACAGGGAGATTTATTTATTTATTTATTTATTTATTTATTCATTTATTTATTTATGTACATTATGTACATTGTGTCTGCATACCCTTAGACCATAGGTTGTTCAAAAGTATACTTTTGCAGGACTTTGCATCTGTAAATTACTCAGGTACTTATTATGCAGCTACATTAATCTTAATTTTGCTAACTGTTTATAAGATAAGAATTAATATCTGTATTGATAACATAAATATCTCTTACCATTATGGGACAGTAAAATAAAATTTAAAAAACATATACTCTTACCCGCCTTTCCCCTATATTTAAACACCTGTTTACTATGCTTTGTCTTGGTTAAAGTTTAGGTTAGACATAATTACAATTCAAAATGTAATGTTTCTTTTGCAACATTTAATGTAAAATGCAGATGGTATTCTTTGTCATAGTGGCAATCTGTAAATGTACAGGAAGACTTTGAAATAAAATAAATTAGTGTTTAGAGTACATAGTGTAATTTAAGAGACAATGAGTACAATTATATAGCTAGTGTAATTTAGTGACAAAAGAGTTTTGGCTCCAATGCTTTGAGTGAAGCAAGATGGAGAATTTGGATATCTTGCATTCTTCAATATGAACAAGTATAATGCTTAAGTTATGTTAAAGTTTTTCAAACAAGAGATCACCCAAATAAATAATTATAAATACATATATATTACACCAAACAAATGTAAAGCTTTACTTGGAAAAAATATACCACTGACTTAGGAAAAACTCTCACACACCTCTGTCAAGTTGAGCCAATAACAGCACCAACAAGACAGTGTGTTCTTCCCTTTGTCCTTAAAACTAGGTTGGCAGAATAAAGGAGGTAAACATAAGACTCTTACTTTTTAGTTTGTGAACATCATTGATGAATACGATTGAATTGGTGCATCTGAATTAGTTTCTTTTCAAGCTGAGGAAGACATTCAATTTCCTAATCGATTCGTATTTTGTTCCTAGTAATCTACCAGGAAAAATATGAATCGGTTGGCGAGTTTAATGTCATGCTGGCAAGTTGCCATGGTAGCTCAGTAGTTAGAGCAGCCACGTGTGAAGCAGATCTGTGGTACGAATCCAGGCTATGCCACTGAATTTTTCAGTCCTGATTTTACCTCTCAAACATTGCCCACACACGGCTTGTGCTTAAAACCATCAGTAAATTGGTTGGCATAAAATAACAATTATACATCAGATGCTCTTCTTTCTCATTGTTATCAGCCTGCACTATTTACCTCTGATAGTGGCACATACATTGTTGCCACTAATTATTGAATGGCCCATGTATATTAAATGAAAGAAAAAATTCCAATTAATAAGACTGCAAAAAAACTAAAAATGTCTTTTTTGGCAATTTTCACCATTAATTAATCAAATAAATACGAAACAAAGCCAAAGACAGAATCAGACTGAAAAATTCAATGCTATAGCTAGGATTTGAACCATAGATCTCCTGGTTTCCATTGGGTTGGCCTAAGCACTGAGCTTCCATGGCAACATGCTGGCATGACACTAAATTCTCCGAGAACTATAGCACTGAATGCTTCAGTCTGAGGCATTCCTGACCATAAGGGAGAACAACTGTTTATTTAAATGTTTACCTCAATGGGCAACAGTGAACATTTTGGTACAGCCATGAAAAAAATAATGGAGCGCATTTGGAGAGCAGAATATTTGTAAGTTTCACATTGTGTTGCAGCAAGGTTTACACAATTCGATATTCCAACATGAAGCTGAGTTTATTGATAATCTCTGATCCATGTTAGCATCTATCGGACACTTGAATTACCACGTGTATTTGTATTTGTGAGCATGTATACATACATATAAACAAATTCAGCTGCATGTTGGAATATCAACTTGTGTATACCGCACTGCCATACAATAATCTATTGTGCTCAATCAGCTCTTCCATAGCCGTACATAAATGTAGTAGAGGTCACCTTAATATTCTATGAAAAATGGCCAGAGACAAATCAGAGGGGCTTGGTTTGAAGCGTAGACAGAAAATTAAAATGACATTTTACTGAAAATGTGCATTTGTTGTTTTCGTCCGTCTGGTCAGGAATGACTCAATTCTACCTTTCCAATCTTTGCCCTACATGACTAGAGTTGCCGTCAGGAACGAAGGCAATTGTGCAGTAGATGAATATAGGACATCACAATCACATGTTTTCTGGCCAACCAGACAAAGTCTATCTTCCTTTCATAGAACATAGACATAGTCTGTTTCAGAGCGCGTGTGTGAGAGTATTTGTGCAGTTTTACAGTGAAATTAAGTAATACCAAGCAATAGCTGTTGTGTGATAGTAAGTTCATTAACAGTTCCGAAGATGGCAGATGCAAGGAAAAAAAGAAACTACACTTTGCGTTATTCACAGTCAAGCCAGGGAAATAGTGTATCATGTGTATAAATACTTCCTAAGAAAGATGGGAAACATCTGCAACGCACCATTTCCTCTACATGTGCGTTATCTGTCACCGCCATTGTTCCTGATGACCACTCTAGTGTGAAAGAACAATTAATTGCCAAAACAAAATGCAGTTTTTATAATGAAATATAATTTGTTTGAGAAAACAATTGTGAAAGGTACTAACCATAAATGTAGCTGAAGTACTCGTACTGTAACCTCCACCTGAGAACAGCAGGCGTTGTACAATACTGTGGGAGCAGTCTCCTTCAGCCCGCCCAGATAAAAATATGTTTAAAGACGATAGTTCTGAATTTAGTGGCATAACTGCTGCAGCCTTTTGGGTGTTGAGAGTGAGCAGTGTACTCCTCTTGCCCCAGCTAGCTCTGCAGCTGCGACCCAGCATGAGTCCCAAATCTGCCGCACATCGTGCAGATACACACCCCACACTGGACTTCTCAAGTGGTATCATCTGGCCTTGATGTTTCAGCACAGCTATCTTAGGCTTTACCACTGGAGGATGCATCCACATACCAGATGGTGCTGGAGTTATCTGCATTGGGGTTGGTTCTGCTGTACCTGCACACCAAAGGGAAATCCAACAGTCCAGAAGTTCTATTACCATTGCAAGAAATACTCTAATATACTAAAAAAATAGCAGTAGAAAATATACCTTCTTTACTGAATTGGCCTTATTCAGAAACAGAGCTTGGACCATTGATAACCAGGATAATAACTAAAAGATAAAGAGAACTTTTGTGACTAATTACAGCTTGTGTAAAATGTTGCGACACTCCACTTGCACAAGGGAAGAGAAATGAAGAGTTGTGGGGGAGCAAGGGACTATAAGTGTTATCAAAACTCAGACAGTTACATATATAACAGATTGTACTTATCACCCCCACAGCAGGTGGAACACTGGCCCTCACTTCTTATGCAAGTGGGCTTGTCAGCAACATTGCACACCTTTGCTTCAGGTGGGGGGAACTATCACGTTTTACACAAGCTGTAAATGTCATTTACATGCACAAATTAAAATTTAGTTACTCCAGATTCACTTTCTATGCCAGGTTACTGGGATACATTTCGGAGACATCTCCATTATCAGCCTTGAGTCACTGTCATGCTTCCTCCTGTGGCTTCTGGATGGCAATGCCTGCCTGGATGTATGAACTGTATGATGAAATCCTTTTCACAGGGATATCAAAAGTTAAAATTGTGTTTATTTTTATGCAAGAATAATTATTCCCAAATGTAGATTTCCACTGGTTCCTTCTGACGCTTAGATTTCTCTTTCAGCTGATGATCTGTGAATCAAAAATGCTCTACAACTGCTTATGTCTCAGTTTGTTTATATTACATTAAAAAATGGCTTTTTATGGAAAATATCTTTCATGTAGAAAAATTTGTTTAGATTAAAATTATTGAAAAGAGTAAAATCATTCATCTACCTTGGATATACATTAACATATTTGTATGAAGTAGACGTTTCAAACAAAAATATTAATTTGAATAAACCCATGAGAATAATAAACACAATAATGAAACTATTAGTGCAAAGAGATACCAGAGTACGCTTATACAAAACACTGGCAAGATCTACACTTTACTGTGGCAGGGAGGCATGAACTTTAGGACACAAGAGGAAAGAAGAACTACTGGTGAAATGAGCTTCACAATACACACAACGCAATGAACTACACAACAATTATACATACAAGAATACCTGAATGCATCATTTACAACACACAACATTGGATAGTCATCGAAGGCATGCCTCGTTATTACCCATTGGCGGGGAAGAGATCTCTGGGCCTTCCAAAAAAGCACTGGACACAAAGCTCATCTGTGACCTTGTAACAGGTCACTAGGTTTAAGACTTGCACAGAAGAACATAACGGTAGGGAACAAAATAACAATACTAAATAGCCTCACATTCAGAATGGTAAATATACCCATGAACAGAGAAGTGTACAATAAAGAATACAAGATTCTAGAAAAAGTATATAAAAATGGCTTCATAAAAGCAATTGTGGACTGGGAGATAAATAAACTTAAAAATAATAAACAGATCACCACAAAGCAACATAAAAGAAACCAAGTAGTTAAAAAAAGGATTCACTTTCACCCGTAGTACAAAATTCCAGCAAGAAAAACTTTGTGTAAAATTGGATGTAAAGATAAAATATATCTAGGAAAGGCAAAGAGGAAGATGGACACAAGGTTTAAAGCACACGTGAGAAATGAGAAGTTATGAACGAACAAAAATCAGCAGTAAGAGAAACTTTTAAACATGCTTAGAAAACCAGCAGAGCTCTCCATTTAGGAAAAATGATTGAAATACAAAAATAAATACAACATATTAAATTCTGACATTGCATATGAAAATGATTTCACTGTATAATACATCCAGTGAGGAAACACCATCTAAGTCACAGGAGGAAGTGTGGCAATGAGTCTACGCTGACGATAGAGACAATAGGTCTCCAAAACATATTCCAGCACACTTTGGTACAGAAAATGAAACTACTGTGATTAACATTTTTTTATTTATTTATTCATAGAAAATGTCCCAATGAGCCAACAGCCCTAGGGAAGGACTGTTCTTCATAATATAATATGGCAGCTAAGCCATTATTATAAAGGGAAAACAAACAAAAATGCAATTAAATTATTATAAACATAAGTATGCTATACTAGAGAAACATTAGATAAAATATACGGCATTTTTTTTTATTGTATAGCTCTCTTTGGCTACTTTGGTCATGTTGGAGGCTTTGACTTGAGAATCAACTGATGTGTTATTGCTTGCTGAACTGTAAGGTTTCTTAATGTTGATTTTTATCATGTTTCACATTAAACACACTCACATTCACTTCCACATTCATACTCTGCAACTCTGTAGGGGATAGGGAATTATTCTGATTAAAGAAATATCTGCAATCACAGTCGGGAATCGAACTCGGGACCTCTGGGACTTTTTTCTTTTTTATTAATTACTTCAAGTTCAATAATATAAGATGCCCACAATTATGAATTATTTATAGTTGTATTTACAAATAGTTTATTTTTTCCCTCGAGAATTCAGAACAAGGTCTTAAGACTTAACTAGACTATATAAAACTAAGTAAGAAATTGGTGTTGTACACATACTAACTTATATGTATACAGTCGCCGCAATGGAAATCTTTACAAGGTAATAAAAACAACAAATACCGACTTTACATGGTTTTATTTTCAACTTGTGCGTACAATTAGTACTTGGTCATATTTCCCTTAACTTTTATCACTTTCAGGAGTCTCCTAGGCATTGAGTCTGCTAGATATTCAAAATATTTTTTGTCCATTTCCACCCACAACTTCAACACTTCCTGTAGCTCCTTAATACTTGATGGTTGCAGCTCTTCTATTTTATTTTTCATTTGATTCCAAGCATTTTCTATTGGATTTAGGTCAGGAGAGTTACCAGGCCATTGAAGTACAGGTATATTATTATCTTTCAGGAACTTCTGAACCATCTTTGTCCTATGTGCAGGGGCATCATCATGCATGAAGTACTGACACTGGTGAATCGGCCAAAATGTGAACAAATGCTGTTGTAACACTTTTAAATAGTTACTTCCCTTCATTGTGATATTCTTTGGGAGAAAGTACAAGCCACCTCTACCATAATTGCCACTAAAAGCACCCCATACCATCACACTTTCTGGATGTTTAACAGTTTTGACAGTAAACTTTGGATCATATCGTGACACATTTTTTGGCCTCCTCACCATTTTGGACTTTCCTCTGACCAGTTTGAAAGTGATTTCATCAGAAAACATTACTTTATGCCAGTCCTCTGATGTCCAGTGCTGATACGTCTTGCAAAAATTTATCCTTTTCTTCTTCATAGCTTCAGTCAGAAGAGGCTTCTTGGCTGCACACCGACTTGGTAAACCTAAGTCTTTTTGAAGTCGATGCTGAATGGTCCTTATTGCAACATTGTTGAGAAGGTCTGGGTGTTTTTTCTTTAACCCTGCCGCTGTAATCCATGGATCCGCCATCACTTCATGTTTTAGCAGGCCATCAGTTCTTGTTGAAGTCTTTCTTTCACCACCTGAGCCGATTTTTTGTCTTGGTGTGTTGCCAGGTGGAAAAGATGCTGCTGCTGTTTTTAGGTCATAAATAGCTCATCTTGAAACCTTTAGATCGGCAGCTACACGAATCACAGAGGTACCTACTTCCAATAGAGTTAAAGCATGAGTCTTCTCCTCAGAAGTGAGCTTCTTGCGTCCCATTATTTGTATTATAATGAGAAATACACAACTTTAAAAATAGCACTCGGGTTAAAAATTTAATTACGATGACAAACTGGAAACAAAACACTCTGTACAAATACCAGAGACTGACTGAGACCTGGCCTGCTAATAGAAGCAAGCTGCTACTGTGCACTCAAGAATCATATGATTTGCAGCTTCGCCTGCTCCTTTGTATAGTGACGGGATAAGAACAAACTGAGCACATTGTCTACGTAAAGATTTTCCTTGCACTATGTAAAGATTTCAATTGCGGCAACTGTAGTTTAGAGTTTGCTACAATTTCACAATTCACCTAAGTATTTTCCTCCTGATGCTTGAATTTAGTTTGGATTGCTGTATCTGTTCATTTGGTACTGAAACATTTATTTTTGAAGTGACAGACATTTGGTGAATTTTATTTTTATTTTTGGGGATATGGTTGCAAGTTTTGACAGCAGTAGATAAGATGTATTTTAGGTTATGTTTTGTGGAGTTTGAGTCTACTGAAATTTGATTGATCTGGTATTATAGGAATGGACTTCTTGTGTGTTAGTGAATAGGAGACTGTTTTCTACCTTGTACATGGGAAGAGATATTATATATATATATATATCTACATAGAATTTTTATTGCACTCTTTTGTAAGCTTTCTTGTAATTTTGCAAGTAATGTCAGTATTTTTCACTAAAGATTAAAAATGTTCAATTACAAGCTAAAATTATTACTAGCATATTACAAAGATACAGCTCCAAGAATTCAATATTAAACTGAATGATCACATCACCGTATGTCTACAATTAATTTTTGAAAATGTAACTCAAAGAGCAGTTTAAATGCTGTACCAGTAAGTTTTTATAGGTAGTTCATGAAATATAATAATTCTGATGTTTATGGTAAAATTTGCTGGATACTTTTATTGTTCAAGAGAGTTCTTTACTCTCACATTATTTCTGTAATAGTTAAGAATGAAACTGTAATGCAGGCCTGGGCAATTCGAAGGTATCTTGAACGACCATGCTTTTAACCTACTAAACATACAGTATCAGAGCAAGGCCGTGAGAACTGCTGTAATGGAATAGTGAATTTACAAGTCTTCTTTTTGTGCATAATATACTTTGCTAACTCTTGTCTACTGTATAAAGTTGCTAGACACACCATAAGATGAGATATAGTGCAACAACAGCATATATATCTGTGGCTGCATACGAATAGTTATTCTGGTATGCAGTTACAACAGAAAATACACGGTCTCTATTCTATATGGTAAACATTCCATGGCCTCTCTCCACTGTGCAATAGAACCAAGAGTCACCAGAAAAATTTTACCATCAATCTTATGCTTTTAAATAGGCAGTATATCTCATAAAAATGTTGTAGCTCATGTGCATAAGCTCAGCAGCAGAAATCCTCATTTCAAACCTTGTATAGTGCAGGAACTTAGTGGTAACATCATGCAAGGAATCGCAGGTATTCCTGCTGCTAAGCTGAGGCAAAAGTGCAACAACATTTTTACACGGTATGCTGCCTGTTTGAGAGTATATCAACATTTCCAGCATCTACTATAAGGTAAGGATATAGTGTGCCTCTGACGGCACAATTTCCCTAGCAATTCTCAGTTCTCTTGCACAGTGGAGAGCCTGCAGAATGGGTTACAATCATGTAATAAGGACCCTACAGTTTTTGAGCTCTGTGGTCTATCAAAGCAGATAGACCACACAAGTTTATCATGTTCTGCATCCAGCAATCTCAGAATGGCTGCAATGAGTTAACAGATGACCTGCTTCTCGCTGCTGCAGCAGAGAATGACGAAAATTGTGCAGCTCATTATGGTACATATGCAATATTTCTATAATGTTTGCTTTTGTTTTTATTTTCATTGTTTGGCGCAAGAGGAGGCTTAAAAGGTTTGTGTATGTCATATCAGTAAAGGGCAACAGTTCTAGAGGCCTCATGATCACACTGAAAAAGAAAGTATACAAGGAAAAGAAAAGGAAACAGGTAGAAAATGGTAAAAGATAATCTTTTGCATATTCCACAAAGAAAATGTCAGGGCCACCCACATAAGTCTTAGGTCCTCTAACAAGCAATGTGGAATGTGTCCCCCACACCATTCATTTAGTTCAAGGGGACCCTCCATTAGTCACTAGTCACAAAGTTTGATGAGATTTTATAACAATACAAAAGTGACATGGATAAGAGAGAACAAGACAAAATTATATAACATGGTAAACTGATACATCTACTCTTCTGATATTTAATTGCATAGGCCCACCCCCAGCCCCTAAAGGCTCGTTCACAACCACCGACTATGGTATTGATAACCAGAATGATAAACTGGAAATACATGTATCTAAAATAAAATAATTATTTAGAAACTAAAAGCTTCACTTATGTAAGTAAACTGCAATTATTTTTAAGGAACATGGAATAACCTTGGTTCCTCAAAATAAATATAATATACAAAATGTACTTAACTTTTCTAAAAAGGATAAAATTACAAATTATAAAACATCTGGCATTTATAAATTTATCTGTTTGGATTGTGACAGGTTTTACATTGCTAAAACTGAATGTCATTTGGAAACCACAATGAAGGAACATTTTAGAAATATTAAATATAAACAGATCGATAAACCAATATGACATATAACTTTTAGTCATTTAATCATGAAATAAATGTAGAGTTTCAATTATTAAAACAAATAAATGGACCTATAGATTTAATGGTTTGAGAAAAGAATAGGGACTGCATTATGAAGTTTGAAATACCACTGATCAATTATATTAATAGGTTTGTTTTATTCTTAGAGGTAATACATTGAAATATTAAGTATTTGAGTGTTTGTAGCTATGGTAACTGTTACAAACATCACTGAAGACATGGAGTCATTATGAAACGTTTGCATAATGTTTCAAGAACTTGCAGTAATTTACTAAGATAAGTGAAGCTTTTAGTCTCTAAATAATTACTTTATTTTAGATTCGTATTGCTTCACTGTTAACAGCTTCAATTTTTTATTGAATTAAAATACATGCATTAAAATGGAAATGTTCACAACCAATGGGAAGCTTTCCCAGGCCCCAAGGATGAAAAGAAGACTTGGTAAGGTTTTAATTTATTTGTTGCCGTTACTGGGTACAGTATGCTAAGATTCCTATTGTGTGTATTAAACTATTAACTGTAGAAATTAATCAAGGTGGCCATGCCATGAAAGAGCTGCTAGAGCTCTCACTAGTCACAGGCTAGAAAGCATATTGATCAGTTAGAAACAAATGAATTCTCAATGCACAATATCCCCTCCATTTTCTGGTATCTTATCGTTGCCAGGCTGCTGTGAACCAAAATATTGAGTGCTGCCTTGTTTACTGTTCCTGGAATTGTTATGATTACTGTTGTCAGATAATTGTGAACCAGTCTTAAGTCCTTAACTTCAGTCCTGTCACCCACCTTCTCCCCTTGGTTGGTCCCAGTCATTATTTAAACCTTATTAAAGCGTGTAATAGTAATTTGCTCTTCACATCCAGGGAACAATATTTTGGCAATTTTTAGCCAAATGTAGAATTGTTTCTTTTACATTAAAATACATAAAAATTTAAAAATAGCAAGTTTGTCCTACAAAAATCTATTTTTAAATTTAATGAACTTTGTGAACAATATAATACGAAAATTTCTTTTATAAACACAAAGGTAATGGTATCCATAGTGAAAGAAGCGATTAGAACAAAAATAGTTGTAAATAACTGTAGCATAGAACAGATGAACCATCTTAAGTACTTGGGAACTGATGTTTACGGTAAGGAATGTGATGTAAACAATAAAATACGCAAATTTCAAAGAGTGTGCAGAACAATTAATAGGACATTTAGAAATAAAATACGTAAAGAAACAAAATTAAAATTTTACGAAGTTATGGCTGCACCTATACTAGCGTACAGAAGTTAGACTTGGACATTAACTAAAAAAACAAGAGTAAAACACAGGCTTCAGAAATGAAATTTTTAAGAAGTATGAAGGGATGTGGCGCCGCCTCGGCTGAGCTGTTAGAAGTTTGGTTACCACCTAGATGGCCTGGGTTTTGATCCTAGGGACCCACATGTGGTATTCGTGGTGGACGAAACGGCATCAGGGTGGATTTTCTTTGGGTTCTCCGGTTTTCCTTGTCACTCATTCCACCAAATGCTCCATTATCACCTTTCTAATCATTAATTTCATCTTCATTTCATATCATCCTCTTCCTCACTACCCGTTTCCAGGTCTTCACTCTGTCCAGTCCATAGGTTCCTGTGCTCCACAGGCACTGACCCTAGGCACTGGTTTGTAAGTCCTAGGGGGTGTCAGTCCTACATAAGGGGAGGATGACCAGGTAAAAAAGAAAGAAGGGATGTACAAAGAGAGAGTTGATAACAATGAAAGTATGAGAAAAGAGTTAGGAATTTTTAATATAAATGAAAGGTTAAAAGCTTTTAACAAAAGTGGAAGGAACATGTTGAAAGAATGCCAGAGATCACACTTCCTAAACAAATAACGCAATATCATCCTAAAGGTAGGAGATCGCTGGGTAGACCTAGGAAATGATGGCTGGAAGACTTTGAAGGTGGAACAGGCACCTGATTGCCTATGCCATGAAATGAAGAACAAGAAGAAATTTAAAGCATGTTTTTAAAGCAATTAGTACATGCAAGTTGTACTGCACACTATTTCACATTCAAAGGCTGCACTCATTTCCCACTAAAATGCATGCAATAATATAATACCCTTTTATTTTATTTTAACATTTATATATGAGCTAAACAGCTAAAACTTTACTCCACATTCCATAACTGGTGGAAAGAGATAATTTCCAGAATTCCATATTACATTAGCACTTGTTAAAGCACAAGGTGAATGTATGCAAGGCAACCTGTTTTTCATTTTTGATGCAAGCAGAATTAATACTTTCCTCCTTTTTACTTATACATTCAACATAGTAAGAAGCCAGCGTATGTTCCAAATTTGTCTTTGACTTTGCGAAAAAAACTGCGGTGTTTTCAGTAAAACATTTGTAAACAATTTTGTTTTGAAATATTATGCAATTTTTCCTATAAAAATGCTAACAACTAAACGTAACTATATTCATACTTTTCAACACCCTAAATTGAAACTGGTGAAGCTTTTCCTCATTTGGCAAAGCATAATTTTGCAATTACATACAATTTTGAATGTGTAAAATGTTCAGTCCAGTAAATGTAAAAAGATTACACATAAGCCACAACACCGAAATAAGAATAAAATATGTTCACTAACCTTTATTCAAGAAGAACACAACTGTAGTGCATACATATGCTTCAGTTTGTGAACATCAAGTTTTTAAGACAGCACTTCACAAAACTGAACAGACCTTCTCTCACATGTAACGCAGTGACACATTCTGGGCAGTAGAAGAACCTTAAAGCATTCTGCTATAACCTCACTTTCATTTTACAAAGGCTTTCAGGATTGTGAACATCCAGAGGCCACTCTTCGCAAAACCAACTAAACTACAGTGCCTGTCTAAAAAGTATCCGACCTTAATTTTTGCTGTGCAAAGTAGTGATGCTATGGCAGCGTCACTGTGCACAGTGGCAGGAGGAACCTTAATGTACATGCTTGAATTTTCTCACTGCATTAGGATGTGTTGGTCGCTGACTGCAGGTCGTCAAGTGGGGTGCTGTTATAAGTGTTCATCGGATTTAGTTTTCTTGCAAGATGTCTAAATGAATTGAGCAAAGATACTACATCAAATTTTGCCAAAAACTAGGTTAGTGTATGAGAGACAGAGAAAGGCACTGGAAGGACTGAGTCAAGGTTATGAGAAGTTAAATTTGTGAGTTGTGATAACATGAATACTGTAGACTGTGTTAACGATGAGAAGAAAACTATGTATTTGTAATAAACTTTTAGAAGACAACAAAGTGATAGAAAGGTAACCGGACTGATTTCGCCATTTTGTCACACTGTTGTCAGGAGTGGGATTTGTTGAATTTTCATTTTGTCACAGCATGTTCTAGAGGATGTTGTGCTCCACTAAAAATGAGGTAAAATAATATTTTACTCTTAAGATAAAAGTCACCCCACTTAATATATACAAAGTGATATAGATAGTGAAACTTTTCCAATGTTTTAGAAGTAAATGAGTTGACCTATAGTCATTTATAATTTCACTTATAGTCTATAGGTCAACTCATTCACTTCTAAAACATAAAAGTCACTGTCTCAACTTCTCTTTCTCCCAAATGATTTATTGTAAGCTGATGTCTAATTTCACCTAACCAGTTGAGCGAATACACCATTCTTGTACAACTAACCAATGTTTCAAAGAATGTCCTTGTGGTAAGTGATAAACTCTGAACTAATACAGGTTCTTTATTTAAAACCTAACGGAACACACAGCATTTCGCCTCTCCTGTGACCTTGCTGGATTTCCCCACTACCGGCTGCCATTGTGCACATGGCTAGTCAGTACTGGGCCTCTGAAAATCCACATCACGTTCAAGAAATCCCTCATTATGATCAGAGAGTTGGAGTTTGGTGTGCTGTTAGCCCTAGATGCATCATTGGTCTAATATTCTACAGCAGACTGTAAATGCAGAGAGGTACCAAAATTAAATTTTGACCCCATTTTTATCATGAACTGACAGAAGAGAAATCATATGGCTGGTTTCAACAAGATTCTGCTACTGCCCATACAGCAGAGGAGTCCATAAATAAAATTAGGGAAGTGTTTCAAGATAGCATGATTAGTGCTGGTGTATGGCCCTCTTGCTCCCCTGATCTATCAGCGTGTTATTTTTACTTGTGGGGTAACCTGAAAGACAAAATTTACCAGACAAATCCTCATACACTGGAAGAACTAAAACAAAATATTAGAATTATTATTTATTTATGCCAACAAACTTACTGTTGGTGTTTTTAAACACACAAGCTGTGTGTGAGCAATGTTTGAGAGGTAGAACTGGAACTTAAAAAATTCAATACCACAGCTGGGATTTTAAGTTCCAGTTCTACCTCTCAAAATATTAAAAGTTAAATCAGAAACATTACAGTGGTCCAACTTAATTGTGTGAATCAGAATATGTTCTCCCGATATAATGTTTGTTTAGCCAAGGGTGGACATTTCCAGCATCTTCTATAAGGTAAGTGTTATACATGCTTTATGCACAGAGTTTATGTAGGAGCAAAACCAGCTGTGACACACCCAATCACACACAAGCAAAATGCTATGCGCCCATTAGGTTTTAAGTGAAGAATCCTGTATTTCCTGTCTTCATGATCATCCCTCGTAAACTCCCTTTGCCTAATTCTAATATGACTCCTTGCCATAAAGAGTTATATGGAACTCCTAAAATCAATTTACAGTAAGATATCGAAACTTTTCAATGGAATTTTCCTATGAAATAGTATACTAAGGAAATAAATATTTTCTTTGTTAACAACTATCAACAGCCAGGATCATATCAGCACCTCTTCCTGCAGGAAATCTACTGTCATGGGTCTGTTACTTTTAAGCACAATTAAAAACCATCAGTCTGGATCGGGTTTGAACCTGCATCTTGGGATCAGCAGGCCAGCATCTAACCACCTGAGCCATCTAGACCGACATATATATATATATATATAATGAGTTATTTCTATTATAATTCCATGTGTTTTATAGTAATTTTAATATATGTATAAGAATTATACCTTGTCTCAAAATAAAATGAGTAATAATAACCTTAACTTTTAAAACACTATTTTGCAATTCAGCTTTCGGCTATACTTATCTGAATAGTTTACTAATATAATAGTTTAGTTCATTTAGTTATGAGAGCTATATTTTTTTCAATCTCCAATAGCACCTGCAGGGGGTCCAAATAATGACAGGAGATGGGCACTTAAAGATGTCCATTACCATAGGATCCCCTGCCAAATGTAAGTTATGGAATGTTAAGCTTCTCCAGAAATCAGGGCATAATTTAGTGAAAATCCACCACAGAATAAGCCAAATGTATCATGGGAAATTTATCAGCATTGGCATGGTGTAGAAAATTTAGAAATTGCCGAACAAGTGTTCATGATGAACATGGTCAAGGATGAAAGTGTTTGAGCACCCTCCCTACAGCCGAGACCCAACACCAGCAACTTCTATGTTTACTCATAGTTGAATAGCTGTTTGGGAACAATAGTCTTAAGGTCACCGAACAGCCTGGCTCAATTGACAGCTGGCAAGTGATTTTGCAGAGGGTATTGGAATGCTCGTGGATAGTCATGACAAAGATTTCAATCTTCATGATGATTGTATTGAAAAGAAGCTTATGGATGTGGTGAGCTTTTGTCAATAAAACCTATTTTCTAATCACATTGGTTTTGATATCATGTCCTATTGGAAGTTGAAAAGAAAAATGGCCCTTGTATAGTTTAATGTGATTCATGAAAAGTTTAAAAAAATGTATAAAGAATAACCATCACTTTTAAAACAGTTTTACTTTTCAGCCTCCAGGTACACTTACCTGAATGCTTTACTAATACAATACTCTACTTCAGATAGTTAATACATTTAGTTAGATGGTGTTTCAAAAAAAATTCCATCAGTTTACTGGCCCACATTCAAAATAGGTTGGTCATCTCTGATATAAAACTTTTAGTTCATAAAAATATCTTAATGAGTAAAATAAAAGAGTGAATGAAATTGGCCACTTTATTTCTGTATTACAGTAATGTAACGAGCATAGGAATTACATAACCTGAATAAAAACTAAACACTACTACATATAACATATTCACAGTGCAGAATCAAGGACTCTTATACAATTATATTACATTAGTATTTTTTGGCCAACCTTACTTTAATCCTAATGTCAACACTGAACAAAGTATTAATCTGCCAAAGCACAGCATCACTGGCTACTTTTCAAGACTCTTTCTATCTACTGCTAATGTAGGAACAGTTACCACATGCGTGATAAGAGTTGGGTACACAAACGGAGGTACAGCCATGGAGAAAATGGCTGAGTGCCTTACGAGAGAAGAATAAAATACCACGTTGTATGGCAGCGCAGTTTACACAAGTCAATATTCCAACATGCACTTGAGTTTATAGATAGTCTCTGTTCCATATGTTATTGTCTATGGGACACTCAAATAGGCTGTTGTTGAATCACAACTTGCTTTTGTATTTGCGAGTATGTATACTAAGGTGAGTGATAATTCAAGACACAGGCTATATGAGTATCCAACAGACGATAGATAATACATGGGTCAGAAACTATCAAATTCAGCTGCATGTTGCAATATAGACTTATGTAAAGTGTGCTGCCACACGACGTGGAACTTAAAGATATTCTTCTCTCCAAATATACTTAATCATTTTTTCCATGGCTGTACAATTTTGTATGTTATTTACCCTAAAAGTGGTGTTGTGTTGTGTTGTGTTGTATGGTCTATAATTTAAATTCTAAGAGTACTTACACAAACTTCAGTCTCTGTCACAAAATGGAATTGTGCTCTCCAAGTTGCTATCTATATCAAGCTTGGTGTTACACCTACATTAATACTAAACAATTGGTCAGAAATGCCATCTAAATCCCACATTTTTTTTTCTCTCTTTGGAGATTACTTGATGTATGGCACCCCACCATTGTTCAACAGTCACCATGTTTATCCACTCCCCTACAAGCTGGCATACCTCAGCCACTTTGAGCAAAACATTGTTCTTCCTTGCAACATAACCAATTATCTGAGCCATGGGGATCACAAAGGGGGGGTCCATGGCTCCCCCTTGCAAATTAATGCATTTAATGTGCAGTCAATTACTGACCATTAAACTATTTTTAATGCAAATAAGGAATGCATTATTTTCAATTAGTAGCTACATATTAAAATCTAACATAAGAACAAATTAGAAACTAAAAGCTTCACTTATCTTAGTAATATTGAAAGATTTTCACAGCTGACATGTTTCAAGTTGTCTACAACTTATTTTCAATCTTGCAATATTACCAAGATAAGAGAAGCTTTTAGTTTCTAATTTGTTCTTATTTTAGATTCTGTTTCTTCTTCTTCTTTCATAGTGTTTAACGCCCACTTTTACTACTACGGCACAGCAGGCAGTGACACTGATGATACATGGAATGAAGATGGAGCACTGGTGGAATGAGATGGCGGGGGGAAACGGGAGAACCTGGAGGAAACCTGCCCCAGCGCCGCTTCATCCACCACAAATCCCACATGCAGTTGCCTGGGATCGAACCCGGGCCCCTTTGGTGAGAAGTGAATGGTCTAACCACTCGGCTACAGCGTGGCCTAGATTCTGTTGCTTCACTGTTAATAGCTTCAATATTTCCTTATTTAGCTACATACTACATTACTAATTATTGCCGCCAACAGTGGTTCCATACCCATAGTTATATATGTTTAATTTATTGTCAACACTGGTTCCGCACTACACCAATACTGATAAGATTTTTATTTTTGTACAAATTCTTCCAGTTGAAGTCTCCACGAGAATTCTTACTGAGAAAGATAGAAAGCAAAACCTGTACTATAATTATGTAATCAAATCAATTTTATTTAGCACAAATTAATATGGCTATCTGGAACAAATATTATAACTAATCTTTTACAGTTTTTGACAACAGAATAATGAATTCATATTGTTTGATAGTAAAATTAGAACCTGTGGCTCCCCCTTAAAAGAAGTCTGCTAATGCCCATGATCTGAGCCCATATCAGCTCTATTGGAATGAGGTTGCAATGATAAGAAGGAAAGCGTAGAACAGTGTGTCCAGCCTATTTATTGAGTTTATCTATTTTATAAAATCACACACATTTATTATTACTAATACTTTGGTTATGCCTGGCTCATAACTGACACAATTCCCTGTTTTCCAATTTTTTAAGATTTTCCTCTGCTGTGCTTTCGTGCTAAAGTACCATTAATTGCCCCTGGCAAGACAAACAACTCACTCATGCATATGAGAGCACAATGGAAGTTACGCAACGACTGTTACCAACATGAAATATTTTTAGTTTCATAAATGCCTTTTAGAAAATGCAGCAAATGTTATTTATTAATTATAATAGGCTGACAGTAAAACTGTTGTTCATTTTACATTTGTATGCGAATGACAATATTTAAATAAACATTAAAGAGGATTATATGTTTGGGTATGAACACACTTCATGTTTTAACTTTTCACCAATCACACAGACTTTAACCACATGCTTTTGTTAATGTCAGGAGTAAAGTAAGGATGGTTGAAGTACATGCACCATGTTAGTTCAAAATTATTCACAACTAAGCTAAAGAGTCCTTAGAACAACAATCACATCAGACACAAAAGCATCTGTTAATAATACAAAAGCAAGTGGAGATAGTTCATGCATTCTCTTGCTAACTTTACAATGCAAAATGAAATTCACAAAATCAGGCTACACCCTTCACAACAACTTTCAACATTTCCCAAGTACTTTCCTACTGCCGACACCCATTTCATTCCTGCAAAATTTGTAACTTAATTTTTCCTACCTGCAAATAAGAAAATTGGTAATGTTGCCTTAGACGGGCTTAGGGGGCACATAATGCACGATGGCAACAAGTGGGAAATAATAGTGAGTAATAGCAGCACATCATTTGCATGACGTTGGAAGTGCATAGTTGCCAATGCGTATATTACGAATGGAAGTAACTTGCCAGGCAACATTACCATTATTATTACTAGTATTATTTACTTTCATTACAACTTTTATTGTTAGTGGGTGTTAACTGTAAGATACATACTGTGTGACAATTTTCTTTCGATAGTGGCATTTTACTTATGCATACATTCCTAAATTCAACCCAAAAATTCTCCAAAATGTAACATTGGGCATAGAATAAATGAGAATTCCTTCTAAACGGGAATATATTTCATAATATACATTTAAGAAAAAAATACAAAGTTGTGCTATAGAGGCATAAACCACATAATCTGAAATAACTTTAAAATCGTAAGCTCGTTCAATTGTCTGTAGGTAGATAACCTTAAAATGGGAATACTGACTGAATGCTTGAAACATTGGATTTTACTGGAAATAGTCATCGTAAATTATGGATGATTACAAGGCTTTCCACTGTAATGCAGATTTCCATTAATATATTTACATTAATAATGTATTAATAATAAATTAATATATAATAAACTAAAGGAAATGAGAAAAATGGAATAACGCTTTCTGCAAATGTTACACCACCTTTTCTGCTTTATTTACATTCTCTCCCAATAGATTGCACCTCCATTCCATTACTCCTCTCCTCTTATTAATACTTGCCAACTTCTTTGTCTACTACAGGGGATGTAATGTATTTCTTCATGTCAATTTGGCATGGTTTAGCAAAACTGCACATTCCTAAGCCCATCCGGGGCAATATTACTGGAAAATCTATATTGTGGATACCAGACTATGCGGTTTTAATTACAAAAATTTTGGAAAACTACATTGTTTTGTATTCAGGTAAATATGCTATATTTTCTATGCTACTTACTGCACTTTAATTACAGAGTATATCAAATACAGCATTATTGTAATAAATCTTTCATACTCCGTAAAAAGCCATACTTCTTAGTAGAATATAGTAGTAGATTATGATGCAAAGGTTAAAAGTAGAATGTTATTTCACAATCCTACTAGCAAAATAAAGCCACTTTTAACACGTGTGGCATATACTATTTTTTCACAGCGTTCAAATTTGAAAAATATAATATTATACTGAATCCTGAAACTAAGAGGCCATGTTTAGAATATGATCAACTCACATGTATAGCAAGACTCTTGAAACAAGAGAAATGACGTTACAACTTGCTAATTAGCATGTTTTGCCTTACACCAGGCAATGAAGCGATTAAATGCTATTTCATATTGCTTTCTAGATTTGTTTGAGTAGTAGTACTAGCATCATACTTTCTGCAGCTTGTGTAATTGCACCTGGTTCTTCCACTTCAGTTTCTTCTAAGTTCATATCTGTTTACATCTTGTTTGGAAATTCTAGCATTTACCATTAAATGAAAAATGCCAGGAACATAACCCGGTAATCCAACATATTTGCTTTAAAAATATTCTCACGATCACTTTGGAAAGTCTCTACTGCTTTAAAAGTTCCTCCTTTTGCAGGTTTTCAAATTCTTTTATGGTGCACATCCATTCTTTCATTAGAAGTTGTAGTCACAAATGCCAAACACACCAAACTCACAGAAATAGATTGTTTGCTGCAGCCATTTTTAGACTTCTAATGTATGTTAAATGACTTAACTTGGGGGTATGTGAATGTTATATTAACATTGAGTTACTTTATGTTAAAGCTAAGATTATTTGATGAAACAGAATTTGCATTAACTTCAGTGTTAAACCAGTTTGAGTTAAAAGTTAACACTGGTGAAACCGACCCCAAGGATGATAACTATATTTTTTAAAAAATCTTTTTTAATTTCTCAATAGAAACATTCTTTACAGCCTTTCCAAATTTAAATTTCTATTTATTATAACTGTTATATTTATATTTCTTCACCGACAATACCTTCAGTTTTTGTTTGTTTTAAAAGCATGAATTGCAATCACAAGGTATTCCTGAAATCTGTGAATCAACCATGATTTACCAAGAAAAACTACAAGAAAGTGTCAAAAGAGTTTAGATATTTTTTGGTTTTAGAGAAGAACATCTTCAATCACTTATAGAAATTTCTCACCCTTGACAGCAATGGCGGTATATTTGGGGCTTGGTTCCTGAGCAGAGAACTGAGTGCGGAAGATTGGAAAACTCTTGGACAACTTTGGCACTACTTCTTGATCCAGAGTTCCTTCTGTATACTTTTCTACTTCTTTGTTCAGACGTTCGGCATCTGAGTAAGCAACTGCATCCATGTACTCTAAAATGTAAAATGAAAGAAGTTTTTCATCATACAAACAATTTCAGAATATAGACAGTAAAATAAAAAACAGAAGTACAAATTCACTTTTGCTTGACTCTTACCAGCTGATAGGAGATCATCTGCAAAGAAGGAAGCCTTCATCAATTGCACTTTATGCGCTGAAGCGCCCAATTCTTTGCTCAGTTCTATCGTTGGACTGGTAGGACTTCTGACCTCTTTCTGCAGGCTATCATCTGGAATTCAAATATAACCTTTAATTGGATAAAATACAAATATATGACAACAAATGCAATATGAGAAATAAAAGTGAATGAATACTGTATTTACTCGAAAATAAAACCCTCCTCCATTGTAAGACCAACCAAGTTTTGCAGACCAATTTTAGAAGAAAAGACACGTAAACGAATGTTAGACATGTTAATTCCAGACAGCCTGTAATTCCTAGAAAAACAGTTCAGAATTTTTCTATTAATGTACATGCAGATGGTTGGCCGAGGACAATTTTTAGCTTTCACTTGTTTGCAAAGTGGGAAATTAGATATTGACCCTCACTGATTAGTAGCTTCAACCCTTCTACCTGCTTTCTTCTTACTAATAAAACAAGATCTTTGATTACATCAGCAGTAACTTTATAGAAAGTGAGTTATTCCTGTACCTGTCTGTGTTAGCAATAACATGAATTCATGGAAAAGTTTTACTACAGGTCTTAAGCTAGATGTTTTGGAATTTGCAGAAAAAAATGGTGTACAAGCAGCAGGTTGAGAGTATTTGGTACAACCAAACTTGATTTGTTACCGGGTAAATTGAGAAATAAACCTACAGCTGCGAAAAAAGGAACTTGAACTTTTCATGGACCTAAGAAAGGACATCCTGCTGCAATGGATGATGCAGTGAGGAGTGGGTAGAAGAGAAGAGAAGAGAGTGCTGTGAAGTGACATGTGAAATGATGCAAATGAAAGACGTGAAGTAGCAAAGCAGCATGCAACTAACAACAATAGTTCATGTTCAATACAACATAGTATTAAATTCATAGTTGAGTCATACATTTCGTATTTTCATTTTTATAAGTCTCCCAACTTTAAAATAAAGGGGTCTTATTTTCGAGTAAACATGGTATGTTTTACATTCACATTACTTTCTCTACTCGCTATCATTTATTCTTATACGGCTTCCATAGACCATTCTTACGAGAGACTTTTTTTTTTTTTTTTTCCCTTCCCCACGATCAAGATCACCCTGAAAGGAACCCATTTTGAGCAAGTTGAAGCTGTCCAAGGAGCAGTGGCAAGGGCCTTGCCACGGTCTCCAATGAAGCAAGCTTTCCCAAATGTGTATTGTGCATGGTAGAGATACTGGGAAAAGTGTGTAGGACAGACAGACAGACAGACAGACAGACAGACAGACAGACAGACAGACAGACAGACAGACAGACGCAGGCACGCACACACACACGCACAGCACTGCTTGTAAGAATGCTTTTCTTGGATTCAGGGAATCTCAAAGCATGAAATTTTGATACTGAATTTTTGGGTGGAATACAATACTTCTACTTACTGTATGTAGTAGAGAAAGTAAAAATGCATAAAGAAAAAAGACTTTCATTCTCTTAAATAACAACACCACAATATTCTCTCAGATAGTAAAACCCATGTACTGTTTGAAATATTTGAAGACAATTTTGTAACTAAATTATTACCACTAATGTCTTCCAACATCCCCACTTGTTGATGCATGTCTTCCTCCATGTCCTGATCATCTTCCAGAAGACCAGTGTCAAGTCTATGGATCTGCTTCTCAAAACCATGTGGCATAAGACCATTGGACAGACCTTGTGACATCTGTAAAGAGAACTGTTCAACATATTCTTTTTACTATCAACTTAACATAGGTATGTAGTAGACAAAGCAAGCTAGGCAACTCACAGGATACCTTAAACGACCTTCATTTTTTTACCTGCTAAACACAGTTATCAGTACAAGGCCGTGAGTGGACTGCGCTCAGAGTTTCCCAGGCCTGAGAACAACCTGATTCAAGTAACATTTATTCTAGCTCTCTGTTTATACGTTCAAACAGCGGTTCTTTCTTTCCTTTCTCTTGGAAAGAGATGAAAATCAGATGGTCTAAATCTGTGCAGTATGGTGCGTGATCAAACACACCCCATTGAAAACACTGGTGGAGCCTCTGTGTTGTAGTTGCAGTGTGGCACCCGTTCGCTGTGTTTTCTCATGGTCAGATATTTTGGGAACCCAACTCGCACACAGTTTGCAGTACAGAAGCCTCAGTCACAATGGTATGCACAGCTGACCATCAAATTTCAGAAAATGAATCACTCAACACAGAAA
Source organism: Tenodera sinensis (assembly GCA_030765045.1). Taxonomy (NCBI): domain Eukaryota; kingdom Metazoa; phylum Arthropoda; class Insecta; order Mantodea; family Mantidae; genus Tenodera; species Tenodera sinensis. The sequence goes on along the minus strand of CM060974.1, from coordinate 18,934,422 downwards.
TTGTGAACCAACGATTTTTTTCCAGTCGCCTGATCTACAAGCTGAACAAGATCAGTTGACACTCTCTTCCTTACCTGCATCAAGAACACCCATGCATTCTGCTTCAAAGTTCCTGCACCATTGCTGCAACTTATGAAAATTTCATGTACAGGGGAAATAGTTTATCAGCAGTTCCCAAGAATTCAATGTGGCTGACATTATCCTAAACTGCAGTCGACATTACACAAACCAGCAGTACTGTCAATCTACATAATAAACATATTATTTCTAACCTCAAATATCTCAAAGTGATATGACACGATCAACAATCATACTAGTCATCACACAACACATCTGCACAAAGCTTCACCTAATTTTCATTGTAGTTTTGTTTTCCCGATCTATCAGACCTTGAAAATGCAGCACTATATAGTTAACCTGGAAAGTTTAGTTTCAAAATAAGATTTGCGGAGTACATTTCTAGCTTGATACTAATAACTCCCATTATAAGATTGTCTGTACTTTGATTTGGTGCAATCTCACCCAAGTTAAACTTTTGGGAGCTCCCATTAAATAAATTCCCCTATAATTGAAGACTAACCTCTCTGGCAGGAGATTGTTGTAGCTGCTGTTGCTGTTGTTGTTGCAGCTGTACTTTCTTTGGAAGTATCTCTTTAAGGGGTTGTTTTTGAGCTTGCTGTTGTGCAACTGCAGTCTTTGACTTCTTTAAATCTGAAGGAGGTGCATCATCATCGTCATCAGAATCAGAGAGGCCATACTTGGAGAAATGGTCTACCTATCAACAAAAGAAATAGAACAATTAATTCAAACATTATTAATACATAATAGAGTCCCTTTTTAGTGATTTTGGCAGTTTTTGACATTTTTTCCTTAAATAGGGGAAGTCCTTAGAGAAGGGTTCATGGGAAATTTGTGGTAGGTATATTATAAGAAATAATAAGAGATAATTATAATCAGTACTAAACGAGGAACAGATGGACACATGAGTTTGGATCATTCATGCCCTAAAATGTTTGTTTTGCACTTGTACAACAAAGCCACTTGCTATTGGATTAACTCATATTCCTTCTTGTTTAGTGTAGATTATAATTCTATATACATATGTAAGGGAAATTATAAGCCCTGAACATTTAATTCAGAAGAAACAAAAATAGATGTTGGTTCATGCTGGCATTTATTGTGTATACTTTATGTTCACCAATATTGTATTAATTTATTATGTGTGTTACATTTTGTTTTGTTAATTTCAATATTATGTCCAACCCCTTAGGGGTCCCCCACCTAGGGGATATGTGGATGGCGACCACTAGGTACCCAAGCTGAGCAGAACATTACTTCCACTTACTGGTGCCTAGGGGATATGTGGATGGTGACCACAAGGTACCCAAGCTGAGCAGAACATTACTTCCACTTATTGGTGCCTAGGGGATATGTGGATGGCAACCACTAGGTACCCAAGCTGAGCAGAACATTACTTCCACTTATTGGTGCCTAGGGGATATGTGGATGGCGACCACTAGGTACCCAAGCTGAGCAGAACATTACTTCCACTTACTGGTGCCTAGGGGATATGTGGATGGCAACCACTAGGTACCCAAGCTGAGCAGAACATTACTTCCACTTACTGGTGCCTAGGGGATATGTGGATGGCGACCACTAGGTACCCAAGCTGAGCAGAACATTACTTCCACTTATTGGTGCCTAGGGGATATGTGGATGGCAACCACTAGGTACCCAAGCTGAGCAGAACATTACTTCCACTTACTGGTGCCTAGGGGATATGAGGATGGTGACCACAAGGTACCCAAGCTGAGCAGAACAATACTTCCACTTACTGGTGTCTAGCGGATATGTGGATGGTGACCACAAGGTACCCAAGCTGAGCAGAACATTACTTCCACTTACTGGTGCCTAGGGGATATGTGAATGGCAACCACAAGGTAGCCAAGCTGAGCAGAACATTACTTCCACTTACTGGTGTTTTGCTCCTCACTGTAGCTTTTCTATCTGACCTTACCTTGGTCATCTCTTATTCTCTTCCAACCCTGATGCTATTAGGGTTCCTGAGGGCTAGGGAGTCTTTATTTTTCCAACCTCTCCATTTCTCTAATTTTTCTATAATCTCTTAACCCCAAACATGCTGACCTGTCATGGCATTAATACGTCCTCTGATTGGTAATCAGAGGATACGGTCGGTGAATTTATTTTGATAATTCTCCCAGTCAGGTCGGTGAGACCCGTAAACCAACGACAGGTGTGGTCCTCCAGACATTCTGGGGGTTGTGAGAGAGCAATGTAACCGCCAAAACATAAAAAATATGATGCTCTCTGAAAAGCTGTTACTATTACTGCTAAGTCTCCTCAAATTCATCAAGCAGTTATTCTCTCAGATTCCAGGGCACCAATTATAGCAATTACTTCCAAGTTGTCACCAAAATACCAAACAATTATAGAATGTTGGAAAATCCTTACTCATCTAACAGCACTTCAAAAGCATCTTCCAATGGATACCAGCTCGCTGTGGACTGAGCGGTAATGAGAAAGCTGATTTTCTTGCTAAAAAGGGTACCGGTAATGTGCAGAAATCTATAGTTAGTCTACCATTTTATGCAGCTAAAAGATTAGTCAACTATGAATTCAAAAAAATTATTGCAAAATATTACTATGAAAAATCAAAAAATAAAAGATGGGAACTACCAAACATTCAAACAGTAATTCCTGAGTATCCTAGAAAAACGGCAGTTGCAACCTTCAGGTTGATTACGGGACATGATTGTCTGGCAAAACATTTAAACAGAATTGGGATATATTCTTCACCACTCTGTCCTCTATGTTATCTGCAAGAGGAAATGGACCGAGACCACCTTCAAATATGCCCGGCCACTTCTAGCACCCCATCCATCAGTGAAAAATATTGGAGAGCAAGAGGATTAAAGACTTCATCCAGCATTAACTAACAACATATTATCCATTGGGATTTCATTTCTTTTGACCAATGAAAAAATTTTAACCTATTCTCCAATTCAGCCAACATAAAATCAGAACTGATGCCAAATTTCGATAAAGTGAAGGTCTAAACGCAAAGCTACTGCGTATTTCAGATTCCGAGAAAACAGGAACTGTCAGCCCTATTTCCGATTCCAAGAAATCTACAAGCATCATTTCTATTTCCGATTCTGGGAAATCAACAAGTGTCAATCCTTAGCGTCCTAGTGTTCATTAAAATAATTTTTTGTTCTTTATTATATAAAATTCTTTCCAATTTGATTTTCCCACAATTGCGACTAACAAGAGCTCTAGCGACTGTTCACGTAATGGCTGCCTTGAAGAAGTTCCACCTTGTAGGAAGAAGTGGTCTAATAATGAATCTAATATGCTATGCCCAGCAACAGGAACACCAAAGTTGAATCTTGGCCAACTCTTGCTTGTCATTCCTGAGGCCCGGGAAGGCTTGTCATTGTTTGTGAACACTCCCATTTTAATACATGTATTTCAAGTCCCTCATTCTGGTTATCATTACCATTGTCACTGATTGTGAACTAGCTTTTGGTAAAGAGAAAATCGAAAGAGAAACAGTGATTGCTATAAGCTTGGAAACCAACAAGAATTAATAGTCAGTTTTTTGGCACAGTTGTGGTCTTAGCATTACATAGGAAGGGCGTGAATTTGTGTGCAATCAGTGTTAACTAAGTGCCGCAAATAAAAACACATAAATGATTCTAAATAACAAGTAAAAAGAGCAAACAATTCGCAAGTAATTGCACATAAAAGAAATTATGCGTCATTGATTTTCGTGGATATAAGTTTACGCCAGAAAAAGTGAAATAATAGTTTGTCGTGAAAGTGATGCACATTTAAACTTCAGCAAGAAAGAACTGGTAAAACTTTGCCATAAAGAAATAAACGGAATAGTTTCGAACAGCAGTTTTTAAAACCTCTTAAAAAAATTAATTAATTTGTTATACAAGTAGAATTCAACCTGAACTTAAATAAAACAAATCTTTGGAGATACCTGGATTTCATTTAGAGAAATTCCTTGACCACGCCATTTTGTAAAACTTTTTCTGTCACCTGCTAAAATGACCCTCAAACACAGTAGTCATCACTCACATGCACAAGCAGTAATGTGTGTTTAAAACCTACACAAACCAAATCAATGTATCTGTGCAAAGGTTGAGATGCTGAATTAACATGCATTATGTTCCCTAAAAGTGAACTTTTCATTAAAGAAAGGTTTGTTATTAGCGGGTTTAACATTGTACTTTTGCTGAGACTTTTGAAAATATTCATTCAAAATAGAAATTCCTTAAAAGTGCAGACGTTAGAAAGGGGTTCTATGTCTAATTTTATTTCCTGCAAGATGAAAACATTTTACACCCATTTTCTTTATTCAAATACTGCACAATGTTTGGAAAATATTCCTCAAAACTCAGGATACTTACTTTAAAGACCCAAGAGCCAGTTTGTGGTCGATATTCCAGGAAACGAGTCTGCAACTTTGCACAAACTCTCCGCAATTTTCCTTCATAATCCATTTGTTTCAAGCGTTCTGGATCTGTTATTGGCTGATGTGTTGTTTTATCCATTGGCCATACCCTATCCAGAGTTACCTGGGCTTTGCGGTTGAGGCCTTGTCCAACAGGAGGCTTTGTATCATCATCAGGATACAACATCACTTCCTTGTGGCGGAAATGTACTGAAAACAGAAGAGAGTTCATATTATACAGAACCTTTAGAAATTGTTACACATGCAAAATGGGAGGGAATTCACTCATTTGAGAATCTCGGTGCCACAGCCAAAGTTCAAGGTCCCATGACCAAATGAGTTTATATAGATGGGTTATGCACGAGGTGATCAAAAAGCTTCTGGCACAAGACCATAAATGCAACACACTTTGATTTGTCTATTCTGCATTGTCACTCTCAAAGTAGTCTCCTTGGGAGTTTATATACAGTTTGCTTGCCAGTTCATGGTCCCTGGGAGGAATCCAGCAAGCCAGTACATCAGTAAACAATTCTGATATCTGAAGCAGCAGTCATGCCTCTATAATCTTCGCAAAACTTAAAGGCATATGGAGGCGGGGCGTACTGCAGACTCCAGCGAATCCTACGCTTGCCCCTCCTACCAGCGCTGCCGAATGTGGTGTATGCATCTCACACACTCTTATGTACAGAACCTCTACCGGTACAAGCACTACGCTTGGCAACACCGCTCCGTTTGAGCATTGGCCAGCGTTCACATGCCTTTAACTTTTGCGAGCGGTATAATTGCACTTACAATAATGTTGCCAACCTCGCAATGTGTATTCACACTAGATCAAAGCAAAGAAGTTACTCCAAGTAGCGGAACTTAAATGTTATTCTTACTTCATGCAGTACATTAAGTTTAAAAAATCTGATGTGTTACACTCACATGACTTTCTCTATTCGTACACTAACCATTCTTACAAACTCTTATTCCTATATCTTCTTCGTGTTAGTTGAGATAAACATTTGTACAAATTATCTTATTGCTTATTTCCTTATAAGTACAAGGGGAATATTAGAATACAGTAGGCTTTGAGCGATAGTCAAATCTTTTAAAGCTTTGAGGTCCCGTTCTCTTTGCAAGGTTAACATACAACAAAATGAACAATGATGTTCCATTTCACAGAAGTTTCATGTTTTCCGAAACTGACACAAATAGCAAGGAATATCTCTGAAATGGTTCACTCTGCAAAAAAATTTATTCAGACATAAATTGTGTTTTAGCGAAATGTACATTTTTTTATATGTAAGATTTTGTTTGTCTCTTTCGGTTTACGAGTGGTTCAAAAGTCATCCAGAGTAAATAGGACTACATAGGCTATAGTACTTACAATAGTAAGTCACCATTGGGGTAATTTGTCTCTGATGTGAGACTGCCTTTGTGGTTTACCAGGCGAAATACGAACTGGTTTGAGAATTTAATGCCATTCTGGCAGTCTGTCACAATAGCTCAGTGGTAGAGCAGCCACCCGGTAAGCGGTAGGTCTGTGGTTCAAATCCCAGTTGTGGCAGTGAATTTTTAAGTTCCAGTTCTACCTCTCAAACGTTCCCCACACACGGCTTGTGTGTTTAAAAACACCAACAGTAAGTTTGTTGGCATAAATAAATAATAATTCAAAATATACATTTCATTTATCATACAAGTATCTTAAACATATGGCATTTTAATCAAAATCATTAGAGCCATTTTCAAGAAAATCAAAATTTTTTAAAAATGCAACGGGTGGTTTAGGGTGGAGCTATTTTCTTCAAAATCTTTGTGTCGCATCCTTGAAAGACATTAAACTTAAATACCAACTTTGGTTTTTAACTGACTTTTCATTTTTTAGTTATGCTATCCACAGACTAGCACGCATGCACCCCCCCCCCCCCGCCCCTCACACAGACTTTTTTCTAAAAATGCTTTTTTTTATTCAGGAGTCTCAAGACATATATTTCCGGTGAAATCTGAACATTTAATTTTTGGGTGGAATACAATACTTCCCCTACTTACTAGAAGAGAAAGTAAAAACAAACAATATTTTCAACTACTCCGTCTTACTCCCACTGATCATTTTCTACCTTTTCTATAGATTTTCAAAACCCTGCTAGTCTGTTTTGATTACAAGTGATATACCCTCAAGCGTTTATCGTGCAATTCCTGTAAGAATAAGTCACCTGTTACATTTCTCTAACTATTCGCTTTACCTTGGCCCAAGCTAGTTCTATGGGATTGAGATCACATGTGTATGGGGACAAGCAAACGACAGTGTGGCCCAATGAAACCAAATGTGCGTCACCTCTTTAGGTTTGTTTCAATCATCCTATAAAGATCTGTTTTACACACAGAACTGTCACTCTAAAACCCTTTGTTCTGCAACCACAATATTATAGCAGATTTCACACCACTGCTAGGTGGGGATTTATCTACTTCTACACTCCTCTTTTCTTTACTTCCGAGATAACACTAGTGGCTCGTTTAATTTTTAACTGAAATTGAGATACTAGCAAGTAAACATAGTAGGAATAACATTGGAGGTAAGTTGGCAAACTAACCAGCAGCAAACCTTATCTACGAAGTTTACAAAACTTGGGTTACAGTATTGTGGAATGCCTCTCCTCTTCCCTTCAGTCCCCTAAGACCATGAGCTGGTGAACAGACTACTTGTCCCAGCACTTTCGTCACCCCTGGAAGCCATCTTTACTTCCCTCTAGTTTATGTTGCTTTAACAACATGGGAATATCCCAACGGAGCTTTTAGGAGATACCTCATGGCTTGTGTGTGGCAAACAGTTAAGGTTGCTTCACATCCACCTCACAATGGGAACCATAACGACAGTAACAACGGAAAACAAGGTAGCACTCAATATTTTGGTTCACAATAGCTCGGCAACAAGAACGACAAGATTCCAAAAACTGGAGATCAATCTCGTGCATAGGATATTCTTTTGTTTCTAACTGACCAATTATATTTTTTCTAGCTTGCGACTAGAGAGCACTCTAGTGGCTGTTTCATGGCATGGCTACCTACAGCAAAAAGTCAATATGAATCTAACATGCCATGTCTGGTAATAGGCATAGAAAGTTAAAACTTGGCTGTCTTCTTTTCTGTTCTCAGGGCCCAGGAAAGCTTAACGTTGGTTGTGAACACTCCCATTTGAATACATGCATTTCAAGCTTCCGTTCTGATTATCATTACTGTTGCCAGTGGTTATGAACCAGCCTTTAGCCTTCTAGGTCTCATTCCTGTACCAACTTGCTTCATCACATGTACACAGAGGGATCAGTGCAGGGCAACTGTTTCTTTATTTCTGTGACAGGCAGATGACAATAAGGTGCTATTCAATTTATCTGCTTTCATTTATCTGTGGATAGATGGCACAACATTCACTAGCATCACCTACAGTCTGATTTTTAAAAGATACAGATTAATACAAGGAAAAAGGAACACAATATACATGAAACTCTCTCAACCAAAAAAATCTGTCATCGCAAAACATTCAGAAAATACCAGCCAAAAGACTTTGACAATTCAAAAATTTTAGCAATCTGTGACAATTTCTCTCAACGAACAGTGAGGGAAAGTATAGAAATATTTAAAGAAAAGAGCAGTCTGAACTTTTTTTTTATTTTTATTTATTACCATTCTCCAACATGATGTCATATCGGATGGTGAATGAATGAAACGGGTGAAATGATGCCCAAAAGAACCCGAGGTCCACAGAGCTTTAAGTTACCCAACATTCATCTTCTCAGGATAAGGGAAAGCCTCGGAAGAAAACCTTATCCAGATAACTTACCCTAAGCAAGATTCAAAGTCATTATCTTTTGAATGTGAGACAGACACGCTATCACGCTACCGAGGTGGGTAGTCTGAACTGTGACATAGGCAAACCATTCATCATGATATGGAAGACCCTATTAGCAGGTCAACTTCCTATTGGAAGAGAAGGAACCAATAGGATTACGAGTAGGATGGGACAAGGCCAGTCGAAGTAGGCAGTGAATAATTGGATGGATTTTTTGCAGTTGCCCAGTGAAGAAGCTGAACATAGTTTTGTGGCAAAACATCGGCATAGTTTTTAATTTCTTAAAAGCTAACAAGGTACAGAATATACTGGAAACCAAAAAGTACTAATCTAATCTCTAGATATCTGTAAAATATTTATTGATACAGTTCGTCCAGATTGTCATGACACTGCATATGCACAAAAGAAGAGAAATTAGAAGTGACTGGAGTGGTGGGGAACAAGTGAGTGATGTCGGAACTGAGCCAATCACATACACAGGCAGTGTACGTTTATGTACTGTAAACAATTATTCTATGGTTATCACAGTCAGAGCAAGTGGTATACTAATCCCCTCCTCTCCTATTATGCAAGTGGGCAGGTCTCTGCTATTCCACATATACGCTTCTGGGCGAAGTGTCACAATGAACTGGACAGACTGCACTGGTTTTGATACTGTATAGACATACCTATTTCATCCAAGTTAAGGCCTGCAACATCCAGTGGACCTGGGAAGAAGACATTTCCGTAGCCCTCACGGCCAACAGTGAAGTTTTCCACAACACAGCTGCCATCGTTGCCCATGACTTCAAGGATTTTGCCGAGAGTGGGAATGGTGTAGTAGCCCACTCTCCTTAGCACAATTCCTGTGGGATGTGAACTCTGGTCCTCAATAAGTGCTGCTGGCTCATCTGCCTCAACACTGTCATCTGAAATCATTCCAATTATTTTACATCAGATAATATAAGTTTACAGTGCCTAGATTAGTGGTAGATTTGTGGCACAAATTATATGTCCAAATGAATTAATGACAGAATTTATGTCAATATTTCACAGCCTCAATTCCAAAGCTATATGAATAATAAAACCATAGCCAACAATTGATATGTTACAACTAATAACAGCAAATAATCAAGAAGTGGCAGTTGCTAGGTACATGACTAAGAGAAAAATAAACAACCCGATAAGCACTATTGATATATACTTGTGTAAGACTGAGATATATTCGTGTTACTAATTCTAACAAGATATTACCGGCAACCAATACTACTGGATCATATTGCCGTAAAACATTTGGTGAGGTATAGCATGTTGAATTTGCCAACTGTGATCGTATTGTAAATATTACAATCTCATCACTGCAATGCCGCTGTTAATAAAAAACTGCCACAGATTTATGCAGTTTTCAAAATACAATTATGAAAATTGACTGCTTCTATGGTCAAGTGGTTGGCATTCTGGCATTTCAACCCAGATGACCTGGATTATATTCCCAGCTCGGTTGGGGCAATTTTTCTTTAATTAGAACCTTTTCATACCCTCCACAAAGTCTCAAAGTTGCATTAGGTTTAAATATTACCAAATTAATGTTCATAATGAAGAGTGCAATGGATGATTGAGTATTGTGGCTGATGAACTGGTAGCAAAACTCAATTAGAAGATTCAAGAAAATCACAGATTCAGAATAATGGAGCTTCATTTAGTTTTCTGCAACTTTTACTAAGTTTAAAACCACGACTACCATTTGTTTCTAACGAAGACCTGGCTTGCAACACAGCACTTTGGTGACACGGAACTGCAGGGAAAACGTAACTAACTAGATGAAGTCTCAAGCTGCAGAATTTTATGACAATGGAATTTCAAAGCTTGCTCAGCGCTAGGACAACTGTCTAAAGTTGTATGCGGACTATGTTGAAAAGTATTTAAGTGTCAGAACTGGAACTTAAAAATTCAATGCCACAGCTGGGATTTGAACCACAGACCCTCCGCTTACTAGGCAGGTGCTCTAACCATTAAGCTACTGTGACAACCTGCCAGAATGACATTGAATTGTCACAGTAGCTTAATGGTTAGAGCACCCGCCTGGTAAGTGCAGGGTCTGTGGTTCAAATTCCAGCTGTGGCATTGAATTTTTAAGTTCCAGTTCTACCTCTCAAACATTGCCCACACACAGCTTATGTGTTTAAAAACACCAACAGTAAGTTTGTTGGCATAAATAAATAATAATTTAAGTGCCACTTTCAAATGAATATAATATCATTTTTTCCCTGTACTTTGTGTTTTTTAAATACCAAATGTAATCAAATTTCTGGATAACTTTCCTACATTAAGGGTCACAGGCTTCGTCTTTATGAGAAGATGACTAGTTTTATGGGGGTAAAATTCTATAATGCTTTACCAAAAGAAATTAAACTTGAAAAATGTTTGTAAATTTAAAAAAGCTTTGCAAAATTTCCTTATAGATGGAGCCTATTATACTATTGAAGAGTATTTATTGTAAATAGTTTGATTGTTCTATTTTATTAGTGTTTTAAGCTGTAACGCAATCCAATGTGTACATTATTGATATGATTCAATTGTGAGTCTCACTGTATTGAATTACAATAAATTCTATTCTATACTGTCTGTCCACCAGGTCATGATCCCTGGCAGGAATGCAATGAGTCTGTCCATCAGTAACTAATTAATTCTAGGCACAGCAATATCTGAAACTCGATTCGTACTTCTGGTTGCACATAATGCAAGTACAATCAGAAGTACAAGTGCAGCTACAGATATCGTACCTAGAATACTGAATTGAATCACCTCATGCATTTGTATCTGCGAGTACACATACAAATGAGAGTGGTGATTCAAGACACAGTCTAATCAAGTGTCCAATAGACGATAACATGGTACAAAGACTATCCATAAACTGACCTGTATGTTGCAATATCAAATTGCGTAAACCTCACTAACACACGACGTTGAACTTAATATTCTGCTGTCCTAATGCACTCAATCATTTTTCCTATGGCTCTACACTCCCTAATAATACTCATTTTATAATGAAAAATTGAAGCTATTTACAGAGAACCAACACAAATCTGCAAGTATAACAAATATCTAGAGACTATAAGCTACACTTGTCTTAGTGTTTGCTTCAAGTTCTTGAAGTTAACCGCAAACTGCAGTTCCACAATATATCTATTGCATCATCAGTGCCACACTTGTTTACAGTGGTCACTATCATAAAAAATTGTATAATTCCAAATTATAATAAATCTGACATTTATCAATTTAGTGTTTTGATTGTGACAGGGTTTATATTGGTAAAACCAAATGTCATTTGGAAGCCAGGAAAGGAACATCTTAAAAATATTAAATATAAACAGATTGATAAATCAGCTATGGAAGATAATTTTTGTCAATCATGACATAAGCCCAGAGCTTAAATTATTGACACAATTAAATGGACCCATAGATTTAATGGTTTGGGAAAAGAGATCCATTTTTTAAAAATAAGGACCATGTAAATATCTTATCTTCCTTTCTTAGAAGTTTGAAAACAATGTTGTTATAATCAATTTAATTTAAAAGATGAGTCAATAACACTAAACACTTACATTAAATAATGTAAATAATTTTGAAATACTGCCGACTGATTCTGTTAAATTTGTTTTGTTTTAGTATTTGGTAATATATAGAAATATTAAGTGATTTAGCATTTGTTACAATGGTGACCAGTATGAACAAGAGTGGCACTGATGATGCAGTAGAATTGTGGCAGGAATTGTATGCATATCCAAAGGAATTAATGAGAGGATTCACATCAGTATTTAATATGTCAAGTTCTATCCACATAATATCTGTAAATTTCATATATAATGTAAATATCAGAGTTATACTTCTCGGCTATTCAAATCATAAGAAATATACTCAAGTACGACAGTAACCCCTTGTGATCAATACATTACAATAGATAAGAATAGGTAATCAATAAGCGGCAGTTGCTAGGTAAATGACTAAGAGGAATAAATAATTACCTCAATAGGGACTAATGATATATACGTCGAGGACACATATATTAGCACTACCAAATATAACTGGATATTACTGGCAATCCAATAAGATTGGATTGTATTGCAGGACGTTTATTAAAATATCGCACTTCGATACTTGTCACATGTGATCGTACCGTAAATATTCCACAATATTTACAAGACAAGTGTGAATTTAACTTATACAAAAATCATGAAGGTCTTGAATAGAGTAGTTTCAGGACCTAATAGTATCGATATATTTAAAAGAGTGAAGATAACTTATGTTATTACAGCTTCATCGCAGTAAAGTTCAATCGGTGAAAAACTGAACATTTATTGGAAATATATTAATTATCGCCATTATTTATCCACTGACCCTTGAACGCCCTGAAGATAAGATTCATCGCTACACCGCTAAGCAATATACAATAACTGTCACAGAATTATTGCAAAACTAGTTTGCTTTCAATTTTAAGAACTTTCGGTAAATACTAAGATAAGTGAAGCTTATAATATCAAAGATATTTGTTATTATTATTTATTTATGCCAACAGACTTACTGTTGGTGTTTTTAAACACACAAGCCGTGTGTGGGCAAAGTTTTGAGAGGTAGAAATACAAACTGGTTTGAGAATTTAATGCCATTCTGGCAGTTTGTCACAATAGCTCAGTGGTTAGAGCGTCCGCCCGGTAAGCGGAAGGTCTGAGGTTCAAATACCAGTTGTGGCATTGAATTTTTAAGTTCCAGTTCTACCTCTCAAAAGATAATTGTTATATTTGTAAATACTCATTTTATTCGTTAAACTTGAAGTGGCTTTATAATTACATGGCAAGTGCTTGGTGTTCATTAGATGTTGGAGCAGTAGTGTATTTCAGTCAATGGCCAAACATACTCTTTCTGTGCCATGTGTGTTTATTTACATCCAATAGATTAATTATAATGGATAGATAATAGATATACAATTTCAGTCTTTACTCACCTGAAGTGGAGGTACTATTGTTACTATTTTCTTTGTCTTCAGTGTTCAACGAAGAGCGAATTGCCTTCTGAGATGGTGGAGTTTCTATGATGCTAATGTTAGTTCTTCCAGGGCTGAAAATTATACATGTTTTAGCAACTTTATGAGAAGCAATACGCAATTCAAATGTACAAAGACATACAGCTATGGTTCATTGCTTTTTAAAGCAATACCTAAAGAGTTCTCTATCAGCCAATATTGTTCAAAGCAGGTCTTCTAATTTACTTTGGTAAGTCCAAAATACTCAATAAGACCTCTCATTTCATACATCATACACTAAAATGACCTTGAATACTGTCTACTTTGAATACTGTATTTCATTGCATAATCGTATCCATCGCATAATGGTCTCACCTTGATTTATACTACTTGGCAAAGCCATGAAGCGTATTAGAAAGAATGTGAAACTGTCCAGATGTTTACACAAGGTTATTGCACAAACATGGCTAAACGGTGTGCGTGCACCCTGTTCAGATGCAATTATATCTTCAGGACAGCAGTCTCATATATTGGCAGGTGCGAGAGATTGTCTATTTATCACTGACTATACACCAAGATACTATTATTTTGCTCTTCTAATAAGCAAGATAAGAAGTGATCATAGTGCTCGACAATCAAGGCCAATACCTCAACGCTTTGCCAAGTAGTAGACAAGCAATTAGGAGGTAATTGATTTTTTATGCCAACCAACTTACTGCTGGTTTCCTTCCTTTTTAAACACACAAGCTGTGTGTGGGCAATGTTTGAAAGGTAGAATCAGGACTGAAAAATTCAATGCCACAGCCAGGATTTGAACCATGTGAAGCAGAAGATCCTTGGTTCCAATCCCAGCTATGGCAGTGAATTTTTCAGTCCTGATTCTACCTCTCAAGCAATTCGAAACTTAAGCATTCACCACAAAATTGTGACATTAATATTCCAGGTGTTCACTAAAGATAAATAATGAGAAATAACATGCCGCCACTGCAACCTTGAGTATCATTATATGTTAAATAACATCAACTCGAAACTTGTTAGCACCAAACAACTTGGAATATTACTAAGATAAGTGAAGCTATAAGTTTCTAATTTGTTTTTACTTTAGATCATTAGATGTGTTACATTCATGGGAGAGGGAAAAGGATAGGTATGTAGTATATTCCGACGCTCAGCGCTAAGGCACCATTCCTATTCCTGAAGTCATTGATGCATCATTCAAGACGCAGCACAGGAATTAGCAGAAAGGTAAGCAAATGAAGCAGCGAGGTGTGCAAACTGTCTCACACATGGTTAGCACGTGCCAAGTAACCAGCTTTGGGCTAATTCCCCACCTTAAGTAAAGTCAGATTCAAGCGGAAAATATGAGCCTTGGAATAGAAGTAATCGCTTGACACCACAATAGTGGTAGAACAGGGAACTTGAAGAAGAAAACAAGTGTAGCTGTGGTAGCTTTGCACAAGATAAGCAAATCCCCAGGTGAGATATTCAAACTTCTACGGCAATTGAAAATAAGCAGGAAGTTTGTCTCCTGCACTGTTCAGTGCTTCCTTGAGACTGAAACTGTCAAAGATCGCCAGAAACGATGAAGACTACACACTGTGCACATTCCACAGATGGTAAAAGCAGTAGCAGCACATGTTCAAAGAAATCTGGTACAGAGACAGCGATGGTTCAGGTCTATGTCCTGCACATTGAGGAGTGATCTGGGTCTCTGTGCCTACAAACAGCGGAAAGGACACCTCACAAGTGAGCTGAAGCAGCAGAGGTTCATAAAAGCAAAACGCTTACTGCAGCGTTATGCAGAATATGTCACAGAAGAATCCTTTTCACTGATGAAAAAATTTTCAGTGTTGAGATTTTCAATGCCCAAAATATTAAGGGTACATGCCAGATCCTCCAGAGATGCTGCTGAAAAGGCTCCAAGAATCCATAAGGGCCATCACCCTGCATCTGTTATGGTATGGTGGGGTGTGAGCTACAAAGGAACCACCAAACTCCATTTCTGTGGAAAAAAAGGAGTCAAAACATCAATTTATGTATACCAGAAGACAGTACTAGAGGGAGCGGTCATGTACCTCAACAACACTCTCTTCCACGGACAAAGTTGGAGCTTCCAGAAAGATTCAGCCACAGCACATGCTTTACACGAGGAGTTTATGCAGGAGCAAAGCTGGCTGTAGCACACCCAATCGCACACACGCAAAATGCTCAGGACCCATTAGGTTTTAAATAAAGAACCCTGTATTACTTTCACAGCATTTTATAAGTATTTTTCTTCTGCCACAACCATCATTGCATTAGTAGAAACAATAAATATTAAAACCATTAAAGTATCTTAACACAAGTACAAACTGCATGTGGCTATTGCATGTATATTTTGTTTTATAAAACAATGGATGTTCATTTTTTTTTTGCAGTAAACCTGCATAAAAATGTACAACAGTGAAATTTTACACTTGTCTGAAACTGTTTCGTAGCTTGAAAATCACAGGTTTGGAGCCCATGGGTCCCTAAGAATCCAGCCATTTATAATCGAAGTCAATCAAGAGAGGGATTGAAATTTCATGGAGAAAGAGGGGCAACAATGCTGTTTATCACTATCACTATCAGTTAGGATTATTAATATGAAGACAGGATTAAGCCTGGAATGTACAGTGGATATTACTTGTGCTCATATTAGAAGACTATTATAAAATATTGAATCTACACGCAAAGGTTAGAACATAAATGTATCAGTGTAAAGATTTACATTAACAAGAGAGACATACATATGAAGTATGTTGTTTATTTTTTACTTTCCCTACAATGCATAGTAAGTAGAGGAAGTATTGCATTTCACCCACAAATTTTCATTTCAAGATTTCACCGGAAATATGTGTTTTGAGGCTCCCTGAATAAAAAAAATGCATTTTTAGAAAAAGGTCTGTGTGCGTGTTTCAGTCTGTGGACAGCATACCTCAAAAACGAAAAGTCGGTTAAAAACCAAAGTTGGTATTTCAGTTTAATGTCTTTCAACAATGCAACACAAAGATTTCTAAGAAAATTCCTCTGCCCTAAACTATCCTTTATATGGAAAATGTTGATTTTCTTGAAAATGGCTCTAATGATTTTGATTAGAATGTCATATGTTTGAGATATTTTATGACAAATGAAATGTATATTTTGAATTTTCCAGCTATAGTCCATGTGGCCCTGTTTACTCTGGATGACTTTTGCATAACTGGTAAACCATAAGATAGACCAAATCTTATAGTACAAAAAATGTTGTTTGTTGTTAGCTAATGCTGGATTTCTGACAATGAAGTCATTAATCCTCTTGCTCTCCAATATTTTTCACTGATGGATGGGGCACTAGAAGTGGCCGGGCATATTTGAAGGTGGTCTCGATCCATTTCCTCTTGCAGATCACATAGAGGACAGAGTGGTGAAGAATATATCCCAATTCCCCCTCAGGGGTCTCCGTCTAGGGGATATGTGAATGGCAACCACAAGGTACCCAAGCTGAGCAGAACATTACTTCCACTTACTGGTGTTTTGCTCCTCACTGTAACTTTCCTATCTGACCTTACCTTGGTCATCTCTTGTTCTCTTCCGACCCCGATGCTATTAGGGTTCCTGAGGGCTAGGGAGTCCTTATTTTTCCAACCTCTCCATTTCTCTAATTTTTCTATAAAACCTTAACCCCTAACATGCTGACCTGTCATGGCATGTAATACGTCCTCTGATTGGTAATCAGAGGATATGGTCGGTGAATTTATTTTGATAATTCTCCCGGTCAGGTCGGTGAGACCCGTAAACCAACGACAGGTGTGGTCCCCCAGACATTCTGGGGGTTGTGAGAGAGCGATGTGACCGCCAAAACATAAAAATATGGTGCTCTCTAAAAAAACGGTTACTATTACTGCTATTGCTCTCTTTTTTTATGAAGTACAAAAAATGTAGATCTAGCTAAAACACACGATTTATATCCAACAAAATTTTTTGGTAGAGTAAACCATTTTGGAGTTATTTCTTGTTATTTGCGTGAGCTTAGTAAAACTTAAATTTTCATCAAATGGAAGATCTTGATTCATTTTTTATGTTAGTCGTGCAAGGAGAACGGAATCTCAAATGTATTCTAATATTCCTCTTGTACCTACAAGAGAAGAAACAATAAGATAATTTCTGCAAATGCTTATCTCAACGCAAAGAAGGGGAAGGAATAGGAGTTTATAAGAATGGTTAGTACAAGAGTACGGAAAGTTGTGTAAGTGCAACACATAAGATTTTTTAATTCGGTGTACTCACAATATTTATTTCTGGCGAAATCTAGATATCAAATTTTTGGGCATATACAACACCTTCCCTAGCTACCATATAAGTAATTTTGGAAATGTGCTAATGATATGGACAATTATGATAAATACATGGTTAAAGAGGTTACTACCCACCTTATATATGGTGGAATAGTTACAGTGGAAGGTGAGGGATGTTCCTCAATACTACTGTCATTATGTTGGCTTTCTTTCACCCTGTAATGCAGAACAACTATGTCAAGTTCAAAACTGCGCTAAAGAAGCTTAATCTACATTTGATTGAAGGTTCATTAATAATTAGATGAAATACCCGGCAATGCCCGCGATTGGACGATTTATCTGTAAAACTTTCGAAGTTAAGTTACACTTGCCCAACAACCTTGTTTGTTTGCAGACATTTAAAAAATATTATATAACATACTTAAATATTTAATCAAACTATTAGGATACTATAAGGAATAAAAAATAAACTAAATAAATACACCGGGAAGACACTATGCAAAAGTACGGTTGAACAACCACAAATACCACAGGATGAAAAATGAGTAGAAAAAACCATGTGAATGCAATACAATGCATTTCTATTTCAATAATATAGAAAAGTGTGTGAATAGTTTGAGGAAGGATGAGAAGAGAAATACATGTGAATGTGTTATGTAAAAGAAACAAGTAGAGAAAACCCTAAGAATGTAACAGGTTGCATTTCTATTTCAAATAAATATAAAATTGTAAGAATTTCTTTTGAAGGACACATAGAAGACATGTGAATGTGTTCTGTAAAAGAAAAGTAAGTATAGAAAATCATGTGAACGTAATACGTTGCATTTCTAATTCAATAATAGGGAAGTGTATGAATTGTTTGTAGAATGAGAAGTGAAATGTATGTGAATGTGTTATGTAAAAGGAAAGTGAGTTAAAAAGACCATGTGAATGTAATACATTACATTTGCATTTCAATCACATAGAAAATTGTATGTTGATGAGCAAATAGACAAGAACATGTGAATGTGCTGCATAAAAGAAGAGTAGAGAAAACCATGTGAGTGAATACGATGCACTCCTATTTCAAACATATAGAGAAATATTTGTATTGTAGACAAAGAAATGTGGTTGTTTCATAAAAGAACAGTGAGTAGAGAAAACCATATGAATGTAACGTGTAATCATAGAAAAATTGTACGAATTGTATGTTGAAGGGCAAGTAGAGAAGGACATGTGAATATTACATGAAATAAAAGCAAGCTGACAAAACCATGTGAATTTAATACGTAGCATAAAAACCTTCTTTATGAAAAATTATTTAGATTTGTCAATTTTCATCGCATCATTTATTCTTAGGCCAACAAACTGGTAAACTTGGCTATTTAAAGGAAGAGAGCACAATAGGTCTATTCTGGTCGTGGTGTATAGGGCCATAGAAGCTTGCTCTTCTTCTCTTTTTAAAATAATACTAATCGTTTATTCCTTAAATTATTATTCACATAATTAGTTTTCCCTGATCCATGCCTATTAACTGAAACATGACAACAATAATAATATTCATTGTCAATAGATCTGCTTACAAATTTCTGACAATTCCAGGAGAATGTAGGTTTCAGCTAATAAGCATTGGGAAAAGTTATATACAGTTGAACCTCATTTATGCGTATATCAAGGGGAAGAGGGAAGATTACTTGTAACTCAGAATTACTTATAAATGAGATTTTGATAATGCCTAATATTTTTTTAAAGCAATAGTGAGCCTACATGTGCAAAATTTTACAAAGATAGGTACGAAAAAACATAATTTTGAACTTGGTCCAACTTTAAACATATCAGTTTGGCTTGCTTCACTTTTCTTGCATTAAGTGCATACACCTCATTTTGTTACTGATGACTACATAGTAATTCCTAAGTCTGAAGCAATTTCGATTTTGGTTTTGTGTGGATTAAGTTCCATCTCTCGTATGAATTTTACTTTCCGAGCTAGTGTATAACATTTTCTTTTTGTTCTCCATGGCTGATTAAAAGCAACTGAGAACTGAAAGACAAAACCAGGTACCGAACTTCATTTTTTTCTTCACTTCTAGTATGGGCCACATCCTGTTATCTTTACTTCTTGCTTGTTGCCACGACATTGTTGCACTGAAAGCTGCCGGCTCTATCAGCAATCAGTCTTTGTTCTTTGTTTCCGCCAGTCATTCAGCTTGTGTCTTGTCAAGATAAGGAAATATGCCTCGAGTTTCTTTAAAGATAGCGTATGCTCATAATTACACAGAACTCAGTTGTATTTCACTGAAATTTAATATGTATAACAACGAATTACGTATAAATAAGGTTCTATTAACATGAGAGGTAGAATTGGAATTGAAAAATTCAATGCCACAGCTGGGATTTGAACCACAGACCCTCTCAAACATTGCCCACATACGGCTTGTGTGTTTAAAAACACCAACAGTAAGCTTGTTGGCATAAATGAACTATAAAAATTCTATTAACATGTTTCTAAATTACATTTTGCTGGGACTTACAAAAATTGACATTAAATATGAACCTAAAATAAGAACAAAATAGAAACTAAAAGCTTCACTTATCTTAGTAATTGCTGCAAGTTTATAAAATGATGCATTTGAAAAACAATTACAGGGATAAGTGAAGTTTTTAGTTTCTAATTTGTGCTTATTTTAGATTCTGTTGTTTCACTTCAATTTTTCTTTGGTATAAATATGAGAACTGGGTTACTTAAAAAGCAGGTTCAACTGTATAATGAATAATCATGGGAAATTTTCTAGCAGATCAAGTTCCTACCCCATTCCACCGTATTACAAAAGGTAATAGGATTTACCACTCACCAAGAATTATTGTTCATTTCTATAAGGGCTTTATCTGTGAGGATGCTATTTTCCTTGTTTGCTTCTGTTGATCTTTCTGGAGTTGCCATAGAAGATGAATTCTCTAAGAGACTTTTGTTTTCTTTCAGCTGAAGATGTTTCGCATTTGTGCGAGGTGTTAGGTTCACATTTTTCACCTCCTCTTCCTCCAAGCCTTCAAAAAGTGATTTCTGTAATCAAAAAGAAGATTAATCATTCAACAATCAATATTGTGATATTTATATTTCAATTGCTATCAAAAGTGTAATAGAATGCAGTTTGTGAGTTCAAGTATCTTCTACTAACACTCGCTTCAATGACCAAGGTTCTAGAGATCAAGGAAATGTGTGATTGTACTAGAAGAGTTTTGGTACTGCAATACAATTTTTCTTCCTTTCCTTAATTATAGAGATTGGCAATAATTTTGGTAGGGTACTTAAAAATGTGCAGGTTGATTTGTGTGCTGGCAGAAGTTACTGAAAAGTACAGAGTAGCTTTTAATTATTTTTATTTCAAAATATGAATGGTACACTTAGGTTTTTAAATGACGATACATGACAGCTGTCAGCTTCTCCAGCTGACGTGTTGTCAAGAAGTAGGTAGCAAGTTACCTACCTAGTAGTATAAACAAATATGGCAGCAATGATAGGAATGAATATTCCAGAAACTGCAGTCTGCCTTTGATTTCAAGAACTTGCAGTAGATGCTAAGAAAAGTGAAGCTTATAGTCTCCAAGTTATTATTACATTTATAGATAATGCCATTCAATGTTTAGCATGAATTGCTACTTATTCCACATTAGTATAAGGAACCCAAAAATCACTGTTCAAATGCACTATTAGTTAAAAAAAAGTGTAAATTAATCTGTTTTGAAAATATACAAAACAGGTATCAATTGGATGCTTCTACCTGTCAGGCATGCTGTATCACTGATTACTAACATGCTCACCCCATCCTAGACCACAGTTCTCTTAATTCTATTGCTTGCTCACATGAAAATACTTACTTTGGAAAGAGCTACAGCTCCTAAAGGTTTCACTTTGATCCTTGCATTTCCTCTTGGTGATACTTTGAACTGATTGTTAGCTAATATAGCCTTCTGTGCTGCTGGATTTGTAGGATTTAGCAGTTCATCTGTTTTTCCAGTGGCCTGTAAGCATATCATATACGTAAATGATTACTGTAAGTCAAAGCAATTCAAAATTCCAATACCAACTTCCTGGAATTGAAACCAGTAAGTTGCCCACATCCAGCAAAGCATTCTGCCCCAATATGAAATGTAAAATGTGTAAAATGTACAGAAATCACATGTAAAATAAATGGAAATTCAATTTTATAAGAATCCTTCAAGACCTGGTAATACTGCTGTTTTCTGTTACACATACTGAAATTCTTGATACCGCAATAAACACGTATTAAAGCAAAGAACACCACTATAAACTACTTTGTTGGAAGATTTTTCTTACTGTGGTGTGTAGTAATATTGTAACAGCCATACCAGTTGTAAACACCACAGTAGGGTTACACCAGTGATTGTAAAGTGACAAAATCTAATTCAGGTCAAGTATTCATAACATCAGAATACTACAAAGCAGGCAGAAACTTTATTAACACGGGCAATTCACACCCCCTTGTCTGTGACACCTGATCAGTTCACGCCATCTGTTGTGTCTCTTCTGGTCATCTCGCCACATGTCAAATCACGATGCCCGTCTGCAGATCTGATCTGTGTCTGACACTGACCAAGGTAAGTCTCTGTATTTTAATACTCTGGCCCAGGTCTTCCCTACCCAAACCCACTGGGTCTAATAAAATTACTAGTCTGCCGATTCAGGGTTAGCATTATTTATTCACCCTAGATGGCTGCCAAATCTCTCTCGAGTGCCTCCTCACCTCTGAGCATTCATCCCCCTCTTCATGTCTCTCTCCGTGAGAGGTTCAATGCAATATTTAGTAAAAAATTTGGTCACAATCTGGGCAACTAATTTTATAGATTCCTGCTTTTTTGTTCTGTGGTATTTGGCCCTTTGACTTGTTGCATAGTTATTTCTCTACGCTGAAATTATTTTGTGAAGTGAAGTTGCTGCTGTATTTTTAAAGATGTGGAACCTGTAGTGCCTACTTGGATGGAAAGTGAAGTTTTTGAAAATCATTTCACATTTTTGTTAGGAAAGTTTAGTCATCTCTTTCATGTGTTTCTGTTTTTTGAATTTCATTATTTTGTCAATGATTTTCTTTAGTTGAAGCCATTGTTAATTGCTGTGCTACGTGTTTATATTCTTGTTTGTATTTTCCCTCTGATAAATCCCTCTGACTTTTGAGAGGTAGAACTGGGACATAAAAATTCAATGCCACAGCTGGGATTTGAACCACAGACCCTCCCGCTTACCAGGCGGGTGCTGTGGCATTGAATTTTTAAGTTCCAGTTCTACCTCTCAAACATTGCCCACACACGGCTTGTGTGTTTAAAAAGACCAATAGTAAGTTTGTTGGCATAAATAAATAATAATTACCCTCCGATTTTGTTTTAACACAGATCCAATTTTTACTTTCTCTACTGGTAAGTAGAAGGAAGTATTATATTCCACCCAAAAGTCTGATGTCAAGATTTTACGGAAAATATGTTTTGAGTCCCCCTGAATCCATAAAAAGCATTTTTAGAAAAAGGTCCATGTGTATGTATGTGTCTGTGTGACTGTCAGTCTGTGGGCAGCATAACTCAAAAATGAAAACTCGGTTAAAAACCAAAGTTAGTATTTAAGTTTAATCTCTTTCAAGGATGCGACACAAAGATTTTGGAGAAAATAGTCCCATGCTAAACTACCCTTTACATGGAAAATTTTTTGAACATTTTTATTTTCTTGAAAATGGTTCTTAATGACTCTCATTAAAATGTCATATGTTTAAGAAATTTGTATGACAAATTACTGTTACTAGCTTATTCAAATATACACAAACTAGGGTAGGCTAGCTTAATGTGAAAATCAACAAGGTCATTCTTGCTAAAGAAGGCTACACTACCATGTTACCTTTCTCTTCACTCACAAAATGTTAAGACCAGAAATAGAGCGAGTGGTGTTATAGCAATTGTATCACATAATTAAATTATATAAATGCTTCCGTTCCTCTTTTATTTCATTATTTGCTACCTTTACTTAGCTTAACTTTCTGTCATTTTACACATGAAGCATAAGCTTAATGAATCCTGGTACTGAGTTGCTATACAGATTAATATTTATTATTATTTATGAAATGTTTACTTACTGGTAGCAGGTTACGGAACAGAGGAGAATCTCCAAATGGCATTGATGCCAGTGATAGAATTTGTTGATGAATGGAACTTGTATTTTGTTGATTTGCCACGGGATTCGCTGTAGTCCTGCAGTAGAAAGAGAAAATTAAATAAAAAGTAAAGTTTAGGTCAACCAATTCTAGCACTTAAGCTCTGTGAAAGCTAGAGTTGGAAAGGTAGAGTCAGACAGAAACATTCATGCCACAGCCAGGATTTGAACCACAGAACCTCAGTCTACCTGATTGTGGCATTTTCAGTCTGATTCTGCTGCTCTAAAATTAAACATATTAAATATGTTGTACAGCAGGAATTAAATCTTTTACATTCTTATAATTTTTTTAGTTTTATCAGCAATAAAGAATCAATATACAATTATTGCATACAAACATACAACTTATAAATTGGAATCTTAACATCTATAAAAATTTCTTTTTGGACCATTAAGTCTTGATACAGGATCATGTGAGTGGAGCTTGTGATTGTGCTCATGAAGAAAAACAACATAGATCTTTTAGTACACATGAGATCCAGAGTATACATCCAAGCCATTAGATGAACTTTTCAATGATGATTTGTTCTATCCTATTCAGCCAATGTGAAATAACTCCTTACTTCAGCACTGCTGGAGATTCCATATATATACGGTTTTTCATTTAAAACCTAATGGAACACACAGCGTTTTGCCTCTCCCACGGCCTTACTGGATTTTCCTCATTACCAGCTGCCATTGTGCACGTGGGCCACAGAACCACTGGTTCCATGGCAAACAAAAACCGAAAGTGTAAACGTTGTTTTAACAGAGGAAAAGTTAGACCAAATAATCACATGTTTTTAACGTTCACTAACCAAGTCCATCCCAAAATTAGCAAAACAGATGGGAACTTCAGTCTTCTGCACAAAGAGCAGCTAAATTCTTAAAACAGTATAAGTGTACAAGCGTCCATGCTTTAAAACAAGTGACCCAGTATCATGAATGCATTACTGTGAATGGATTCTTTCATCAGTGAATGACGGTTTAATTGATTCACAGGTTCTGTTCGTTTCCAACAAGGTATGGTTCCACCCAAATGGTTAACACTCATAACAGTCGGTACTGGGGCTCTGAAAATGCACATCTCACCCAAGAAATCCCTCATTATTATCGGAGAGTTGGAGTTTGGTATGCTGTTAGTGCTAGATGCATAATTGGTCCAATATCCACAAGCAGACTGTAAATACAGAGAGGTACCAAAAACATTTATGACCTTAATGACATTTTGACCCCATTTTACCATGAAGTGACAGAAGAGAAATCATATGGGTGGTTTCAACAAGATTCTGCTACTGCCCACACAGCAAAGGAGTCCATGAATAAAATTAGGGAAGTGTTTGAAGATAGTGATTAGTGCTGGTGTATGGCCCTCGCGCTGCCCTAATCTAATAGTATGTGATTTCTACTTGTGGGAAAACCTGAAAGACAAAGTTTACAAGACAAATCCTCATACACTGGAAGAGCTAAAACAAAATGTTAGAAATTAAATCGGAAACATTACAATGGCCCAACTTAATCATGTGAATCAGAATGTGTTCTCCTGATACAATGCTAGTTTAGCTGAGTGTGGACAACATTTGCAGCATCTTCTATATGGCAAGAGCACTATACATGCTTCACGCGCGGAGTTTATGTAGGAGCAAAGCCGGCTGTGGCACAAGATTTTAAATAAAGAGCCCTGCATAAGGCCAATCAATGATAATTGATAATTCTAACACACACAAACCGTATGTAGACAAACTTTGAAAGATATAATCAGAGCTGAAAAATGCAATACCATAGCCAAGGCTTGAACCATGGATCTTCTGCTCTATGCACAGCTGCTCTTAATCACTGAGCTACCATGGCAACATTCCAGTACAGCCTAAATTTCCCAACTGATTTACAGGAAATTTGCTAATTAACATCGAATCAACATAATCCATTTCTAGATTTAAAGATAAAATATAACGATTGTGAAGTTGGGTTTGTGCTCAATGAGGGATGGTTGGGGCCAAGCTGCTTCACACCACATGCCCTACCGGCAAGCAGGAAATGTGTTCAGGGCTGGGTTACCTCGCTTGACTGCTGTATTTACGCCACAATTAGTACGACAGACAGAGGTAGTGAAGAAAGACACTAATAGGACTGAACAAGGTTATGAGAAGTAAAAATAGTAAGTGGTGATAGCCCATATGGCTGAAGACCAGCACGGTCCAACGTGGCACCCATGGATGCCACTGCATCCGTGATGTATTTTTCTGGCATCCTTTATGAGCAAATTTTAAATTTCATTTCCTTCTGAATATCTTCCCAGTACACACCCATGGAGTATGTTTTTGTATACCTAAAGTTGCACTCATTACTTCCCTAACCAGAGCTTTCCCTTTTTGCTCTCAAAAGAAGGAAACTTGCCCTAACGGTGGTTGTAATGGCACCTGCGCCTCCTTAGGCATGAGTTAAATGAAGAATGTTGGAGAGCACAGCTACAGACTATGTTAACGACGAGTAGAAAACTGTGTATTTGTGGTAAAATTTTAGAAGATAATAAAGTGATAGAAAAGTAACTGAACTATCTGTCATTTTGTTAAACTGAATTTTGGATTTATAGAAAGTCAATTCATACTGACAGTTACCTAAGAAATAAGTTTCTATCCTTTTGCACATATATTTACTGTTTTTAATAGTTTAATTTATGGGTTAATAAATATACCCCTTAATAAAGAAGAGTTTAACAGAAAATATAAACATACTATTAACCTGCATTAATCAATCATTTTAATACAGGTTGTATACCCTGAAAAGATAAGGAAATTTAAATATCAAAAGACTGTAAAAGAAATTTCTACCCTAAAGGAAATAAAAGATGATTGCAATTTTAAAACTTACCACTCTTGGGTTAACAAAAAATTTTAAAGAACATGAATAATTTTGGTTCCTCAAAATAAATATAATGTAAAAAATTTGCTAGGCTTTTCTAAAATGGATAAAATTTCAAATTATAAAAAAAATCTGGCATATATCAGTTTAACCGTTTGGATTGTGATAGCGTTTACATTGTTAAGACTAAAAGTAATTTGGAAACCAGAATAAAAAACATTTTAGAAATACTAACTATAAACAGATTAAATAATTATGCAGACTTCCACGGTCTTTGCCAATCACTTGTTTCTTCACTTCCAGTATGGGCTGTGTCCTGTTGGTCCTTTTAATCATGCTGACGTTTCACCGTAAACTGTATTCTGCTTCTTCACTGGGCGACTGCAAATCTCGTCCAACTGGTCATTATCTTTATTCTCTGAGTGCGAGGACAGCGAGGCCAGTTAGAGTATAAAGGCAACGACCAGTTGGACAAGGTTTGCAGTTGCCCAGTGAAGAAGCCAAAAACAGTTTACAGTGAAATGTCAGCATGATTAAAAAACCCAAAAGGACACAGCCCATACCGGAAGTGAAGAAAGACGTTATAAACAGACTGATAAATCAACTGTGACAGATGAATTTTGATCATTTCATCATGAAATAAATCCAAAGGTTGAATTATGAAAACAATAAATGGATCCACAGATTTAATGCCTTGGGAAAGGATAATCATTTTGAAGAATAAAGGTTTATGTAATGAATTTTAAGATACTACGATTGATTTAGTAAATAAATTTGTTTATTTTCAGTAGCTGGTAATACGATGAATCCATCAACTAGTGTCTGTAACAATGACAACCGTAATAAACATTACTAAGGATGCACAAGATTTTCCTGCGAAAATGGTTAAATACTTATTTGAAATATTTAACTCAACAGCTAAGCTAAGTGGAATTCAGTCACTAAATATTTAATATATTTGTTGATCTATATTGCTTCACTGTCAATGAATCCAGTTTTTCCATTGTAATTATATTTCTACTTACCCTCCAAGGAGAGGATTTCCACCAAGATTGGTGGACATTCCTCCAAGACCTGTGCCTGTACCAAATGTGTTGGTCGTTCCAAAAGTGCCAGAGTTGAACATTCCAGTATTGCCTCCAAAAAGACCACCTGGTTTATTTGCTGTATTTCCAAACAAGGATGGACCTCCTAGGTTTAGGCCAGTGCCTGAAAGAACAAAAACTATGACAAATCTGCATTATTTACAAGAGATTTTGTTTTCTACAGTCTGTGAGAAATAACCTGGCACTTGACAGCTAGCTAATTCACTTACCTGTGAACGAGGCTAGCCCTATCTCATCCAATCGTGTTACAAACACATTGTGCAACAGTTAGTCGATTGGACGAGATAGGGCTAGCCTCGTTTGCAGGTAAGTGAATCAGCTAGCTGTCAAGTGCCAGGTTATTTCTCACAGACTGTGGTCTTGATGCATTCATACATACCAAGTGAAGTGGTGGTAGCTGTAGTCTGTCCAAATGGGAAGCCTGTACTCGCTGGCTTGAACGACTGGCTGAAGAGGGAAGTGTTCTGGTTGCCACCAAACATATTACCACCACCAAAGCTGGGAGTTGTAGTGTTTCCAAATGTGCCTGTCCCAAAACCAAGCCCTCCAGCTGGCTTGCTTCCAAATAAGCCTGTGTTGGTAGTTGTGTTCTGTGTTCCAAAACCAAAGCCAGAACTTGTTGTTGCCATATTGAAACCTGGTTTGTTTTGGTTGAACAGGCCAATACTCTGAGAACAAAACAAACATAATTCAGATTCACATTTATTCACCACTTGCAAAATGAGTTATAAGGTTTCGTCAATATGAAGGATAAAAACTGCACATATATATTACAAATGCATTAATACTATGAGTTATATATATATTATACTATATAGACCAGTGTTTTTCAATCTTTTTCATGACACAACCCCCCCCCCCCCCCCCAAGTATCAAAAAATATTTCGCGACCTCCAGACCCTTTTTTTCATGTATGTTAAAAATATATAATCCATACAAAAATTTTAGGCTTTTGCGATATTAGGATTCGGATATAAATATATAATTAAGTATGTAAAACATATAATTTTAAATCAAATATGTGGCCAATTGATAACAAATACACACATATTGTTGGGGCCGAGACTCCCAGCGACATCTGTAGGTAACACTTGGAACTAGTACAGGTTCCGTGAAAGGTCCACAAGTTTCGAGATGCACTGGCCTATAAATAGGGCGGTCGACCGCGGCCACGGCAGTTGAGTCCAAGACCGCAAAGCATGTGGAATTGGAAGCAAGAACGCAATAAGTGGAAACGATTCAGAAGTGAAACTACGCTGTTATACGGACTGTGTGTAAGGTGCCTTGGAGTTGGAATAATTGTAAAGTGATTTGTGAGTGTGAGATATGCATGGTTGAGTTGTTTGTTATAATTGAAAATGGATAAATTCCTGAAAAGTTCATCAGAACCGATGTTTAGCAGGCGTAGTGGAATAAAGAAACATCATTAGGACGACAATTATTTAAAATTTCGGTTTGATGTGATTGAGAATAAACCGCAGTGCGTAATTTGCTTGGAAATGTTGTCAAGAGAAAGCATGAAGCTATTGAAGCTGGTACGCTGGTACCTAAACACAAAACATCCTACCGAAAAAAATAAACCACTGGAATTTTTTGAGCAAAAATTAAGAGCTCTTGATCAAAAAACTGTTATAGGACAAATGTCTAACCTAAATGAGAAAGTGTTGCTCACTAGATATCGAGTAGCTTTTCGTGTGGCTAAAGCAAGAAAACCTCACAGTATTGCCGAAAATTTGATTTTACCAGCAGCTTTAGAAATAGCAGAGATTATGTCTGGCAAGCAAGAGGTCGAAAAGCTCAAAAGTGTACCTCTCTCTGACAATACCATTCAATGCAGGATAAGCAATATAGCGACTGACATTCATGATCAAATCATAGAAAAAGTAAAGAAAAGTTCTTTTGTGTCCTTGGAATTTGATGAATCAACGGATATTGCGGGTTGTGCACAGTTTGTAGCTTTTGTGCAGATCCACGATGGGAGAAATTGATTGAACAAACTTAAGCGCAACCTTCACATTAAAATGAACGAGTACTCAAAGATTTTATTTTTTGTTAATGTGTTTGTATAAATAACACGAGTGTCATTTTGTTAACACTGAAAAACACTGATATACACTATTTATATTTGCTATATTATTTTCTTCAATTGAGTAGCAGCAGCCTACCAGTGTGGGGGGAGGGGGAGGGGTAGGGGATGGTACATGGCTGCCTCACATTCAGGAGGTCCCCAAGTCTAAATCTCGGTTAGGATGAGTTATACAGATAAGGCTTTTTCTGGGGTTTTCACTTATACTGAGAAGAAGAATGTCAGGTAACTTAAAGCTCTATGGACCTTGGGCTCATTTGGGCATCATTTCACTAATTTCATTCATTTATCATCCAATATGACACATTACGTTGGAGGACATTAGTATGTACATAAAAAAAATTACAATTGAGTAAAAAGCATTATTTATCAGGTAAGTCTTGATAACCTTGGTTTTCTTCACCTCTGCATTCATTCAATCTAGTGAGGTAAATCTTCTATCTTCCTTACCTGTTTACCGTCCCTTGATGTAGGACTTACACCCCTAGGACCAAGCCAGTGCACCAGGTATGATAGTGAGGAAGAGGATATGAAATGCTGACGAAATTGATGAAAGGAAAGGTGGTGAGGGAGCAATTGATGGAATGAGTGACAGGTGGAACCAGAGAAACCCACCCAGATGCCGTCCAGCACAAATACCACATGTATGTCCCTGGGATCGAACCCTGGCCACTGAGGTGCTAGGAAAATGGTCTCAACTGCTCGGCCATAGCGCTGCCTTAGTGAAGTAAATGAATGCACTAACCTTTTGCATTGCTTTCAATACATTTGGTACATAGAGAGCCTCTTAGTCTGTTCCTAAAATAGTTCTAACATTAGGTGCAACTTGATCAAAGTGGTTTGCCTTATTTGAATATACACCCACAGGTGTCGCTGTCGCTTCTGGTGTTGCCACTGATTGTGATGCTTGATGCACCAGCTAGCTGGATGTGGCGTCGTAGTGGGATGATCTCAAATGGTGTGGATCTAAGGTTGGATGGAGGATAGATATTTACCTGATTTTGCTGTGTTCCAAAGGATGGAAATCCTGTGGTTCCTGTGCCAAAAGTGGATGGTTGGGACGTTGCAGTGCCAAAAAGTCCCCCTGTTTGAGGCGCTGCAGCTGAAAAATTAAAGAAGCTTGCATTAACTGCCTATGCTGCAGTGTTCCCTCCAATATTCCCCCACCAACACCACACATAGCCAAACATACAAGTATTGCATGCTGTATATAATACTTACTTCCGAAAGGTTTGGCCTGAGTGCTTGCTCCAAAAGGATTGGCAGATGTGGTTGTGTTGAAAGAGAATCCTGTTCCAGTTGTAGTTGTCATAGTTCCAAATCCTGGTTTACCGAACAGGCTGCCACTTTGCTGTGTTGTAGATCCAAACACACCACCAGTGGAAGTTCCAAAACCTGTAAAACAAACATTATTGAATATTTGAGTATAACACTGCATCTGTGCTGCCAACCTGCCATACTTTTTTCAGTGAATTGACCAAAATCGCATATTAGCTACCAATCTCCTGAAATATTTTACTTTGTAAGGATTTTTTCTAAATTTGTATTACAGAACCAGCGTTAGATATAATTGCTCATACTGCTGATAATACATGCTCGATAAAGCACTGTCATCAGCAGTGAAAACGTGAAGTGAATGGGAAAATGAAAGAAGTTTCTTTAATTTAAGTAACTTGCAACATGTTTACACGACTCTTCAGTATTTCCTTTCTTTATCAAACAATGTCTAAAGAGCAATTCACTTTTACGCGTTATCCAGGTTCTGTATATTATACTGCATACCATCAGCTGCACACGATTGTTTTCATTCACAGTCATCTTCAGTATTCAGTTCTATTTGGAGAATTACAAATCGCTTCTACCTACTTAATGATGATGCTATGGAAAAATCACTAAAACAATATATTTACAAAAATGTTTAACATCTGTATATTATGTTGCAAATATATTGTTTTAGCGATTTGTTTATGTCTGCCATTGCCAGTGCAAAGCCCAGATGAGAAAGGAGGAGGGTCGGGAAGCCATCTCAACTCTCCCTGTAAACAATTTCAAGAGATATAGCTGACCACCTAGCTAATCGCATGTGCTCAGGCCAAAAGGTGGCATCCCCACCAGGGCACTCAAAGACTGTGGGTTAACAACCTGCATCTCTTAAAATTAATTTGTTGAAGAGCCAGAGGGACAGAGAGTTGACAACCTTTGGTTTATTAATTAATTTAATATTAGGAAATCGCACAATGTGCACTGATACAGGTACATTAAAACAATACATATTGCATGCAGCTTGTCCTTTTCGTCTATATTTGTTCCATATATTGTCTTTCATGTTTCGCTTCACTTTTGCTCTGTCTATTTGTCTCCACAACAAAATTTTCTTAAGAATATTGTTCCCTTTTCACACACTTCCACATGGTATCTTGTGCCTCGTCACCCACATAACATGCACATGCATTTTTCCCCTGGCTCATGGTGTCTTTTACCTTACATATCAGGTGGTGGAAACCATGTGCTGCAAACCTTGTTATAAGATGCCTTAGTTCATAGTTTGGGTCCTTCCAGTCTTCCTCGGTCATTGCATCCGTGATGTAGAAATCATCCCTTATTTCAGCTTTTTTTATTTGGCGTCCCTACACTGTTTGCTCGTACGCATCTGTTGCCGGTAACAGTATTTGTAGTCGGAGCTCTTCTATTGTCTCTCTGCACATTTCATTTCTCAATCTGGACAGTGAGTACTTCGATAAACACAGAATCTTCATGAATGCTGCCTTCACTTTTTCTATGTTTTCTAGGACTTCTATAGGTTATCATCGGTGCTATTTTTGCTTTGAACAATTCCATCGCCATCTTTAAAGAGCATAGTCTCAGCAAACTGAAAGCAAAAGTAACTAAGAAACAAAATTCCCCTTTGGTTTATTAAGCAATGTTTAAAATAAATATGTATAATTATAAAACTTTCCATTAATTCATAATGCAGTCAAGTTTTAACAAAATCCCAATTGTTCCTCCAATCTACCGCTATTTTTCTACTGTGCCTCCCAAAATTTGTTTACAGGTTGGCAGCACCACATGGTGACAATGCTGATTAATCATTGTTTTTCCTCAGCCTTGGCAAGCAGTTCTACTTCATGTTTGTGATAGTAAACAAAGTGGACCTGCTACAAGTGATTATTCTTATCATGTTAAAGCCAAATTGTTACTTGGAAGAGAGATACCCATTTTGCACACAACCAAATTGTTACACAGAAAGTTGTTACTTGGAACACATACTATTTGTACATTACCAAAGTAAACACAGAAATGTGTTACCTGGAATAGATACCCATTTTGAACATTAGCAACATAAACACAGAAATTTGTTATTTGGAATAGATACCCATTTTGTATATTAGTAAAATAAACAGATATTTGTTACTTGGAATAGATACCCATTTTGTACATTACCAGAAATTTGATACCTGGAATAGATACCCATTTTGAACATTAGCAAAGTAAACACAAAAGACTACTTCAAATTACTACAGAGCTGTTTGGTTCCCCACATTCTAACATACATCATAAGCTTGTCATAGAACTTCCAAAATTAAGTCAAGCTACATTATTTTTAATTCTTCTCTTTTCAGAGTAACAGTGAAGTTTATTTCCTTTAACATTTAAATGCACTAATTGAAAGTTTTATTACTCTGACTTTACTTTCTACACAAGTAGAAACATGTCCCAGTAAGTTTTGGTATAGAAAGTGAAACTAGAATAATAAATATTATAGTTAGTGCATGTAAATGTTAAGAAATATTAGTTGTTACTTTCACACAAGATAGTTACATCATGCTTCCACCAAGCATGCAAGTGATAAAAAGTTAGCACTCACATACTTTAGTGCACTATCCTTAGCAGTGTTCGCAACTTCAGAATCAACCGTGTCAGAGATGTGTAACTGGAATTGTGTGTTAAAGTGCACCAGAGAAAAGACATGCCATTATTGAATATGCCAAGTTGTTTAGACACAACAAATTATGATGAGAGGTTTTTAAACACACAAGTCGTGTGTGGGCAATATTTGAGAGAAATACGAGTTGGTTCGAGAATTCAATGTCATTCTGGCAGGTTATCACAGTAGCTTAATGGTTAGAGCACCCATCTGGTAAGAGGAGGAGGGTCTGTGGTTCAAATCCCAGCTGTGGCATTGAATTTTTCAGTTCCAATTCTACCTCTCAAACATTGCCTACTAACGGCTTGTGTGTTTAAAAACACCAACAGCAAGTTTGTTGGCATAAATAACAATTGTATACGATATTTAATTATCAAAATTGTATTTTTTTTAATCAATGTCCAGAAACTATGCACATCGAAAGGAAATATGTTTAAGCTCAATGATGACTATAGGATCGGCATAGCGTAATCAAATCAACGAATAGCCAATCAATCCAATTGTTATGTCCATAACTACAGAAACCAACAATTACTCCTATAGAGAGGTAATGAACTACTATTAGCATGGTATACATTGCAAGAGGCAGTCGCATATTGGTGCTACCGAACAGAAAAGTTGTCAGTGATCAAACAGCGTTGGATATATCACAAAGGAACATAGATTACAGTGCTGGAATATATGAACCACATAGTAGTATTGTGAATATTTTTATATATTAAAGAAACAGAAGAATAAGGATATTTCTCTGACAAAACCTGAAAGTTTGCGTGCATAACAGTTGCAAGACTTGAACATATTGCTCATTATAAAAGTGTGAAATAGATTTCAAATATATTGCAAGTTAATGATAATTAAATTGAATTAGCTGAGGATCTGAATTATCACTACAAAGAGTGATACCTCACCCTTATTTGTTTGTTTGCACCCTTAATGCCCTGAAGATAAGATTACACTAAAGCCGCTACAAATGTATGAAATAATACGGACTTCCGCTTGCGATAATGTGCATGCTACTTGGTTGGACAAGTGGGATGGAGGGATGACCACGTGTATATTAGATGCTATGAAATCAGAACAACATGCAGTACCTTTCTGTGGGGAATTCAAATTGTTCAAGTCCTCATTCCAGATTGCATACTGCATGGAATCATGGATTCGGATCTTACTGAATCAAGGATCCGATTTTCTTTTAAAGTGTTAATGGAATGGAGCTTTATTGCATGGAAACACCAACTGTAAAATGTTGACGAAGGCCTCCAAGACCGATATCCATTATTTTTCTCAGAAAGTATAAATAAAGAATAAATTAGGATACACAGCTGTTTTCAGAAGACACAGGGTACACCTACCAAACATAGGCAACCAATGCCTACATCGGAAAACCTAAGAAAAATAATGGAGTGAGCAGGTAGCGTTTAAGGGCCCGTCAACAGCTAATTCATTTGGACCCCAAGTCAAACTTTGAAGGCTAAAACACCCACAAACTTCTTGTTAAAAGGCCAAGCTAAAACACCAAAATTAAAACGGTAAAGCAGTTAAAACATCTAAACAGCTAATGTTAAATCAGTTAAAACGTTCAGGTGAATGTTAAACAGTGAAGGGTTAAAACACTAAAAACCAACAGTAAAAGAGCACCAATCTGAATTCAGATACTAAAAGCATAAAATTAAAAGGCTAAGAGTAAAACACAACTTACACTTGTTTGTGAACCCAATTTCAATGAAAAACCGCAACACCTTATCTACAGGTACCAGGTTGTTGCCTTGAATGGACTATAGAGTAAAACCCAAGCAAAGGGATTAGCGATTCGGAATGTATTGCAATCAAGCAAGGCAGGCGACACAGACAGTTGCACATCACACATGGGACACACAGGGGCTGGGTCGCCATGCTAAAGATGAACATGAGTGGCATGTGTGTGACCTATGTGTAATTGAATTAGAATAACCTCTGACCGCCGAGAGCCGAGAACCGAGAAGCCCTGCACGAGGTCAGCCAGGTTGTATGGTGTCCTTAATTGTCTGCAACTGCTGCCAGAATGAAAAGAGATGACAGCTTTAACTCCACTGCACATTCCGAAAAGGCAATGTGTGTGTGGAAAATTCCAGCAAGTGGCAGACAGCTCTAGAAAATGATGGATATTGGTCGTGGAAACTTTCTCAATATTTATGTATGGGAGAGCGGAGAAAGTATAAATTAGGATATACAGCTGTTTTTCTGTGCACATAGCCCAATAAGAAGCAGGCCACATGACCTGCAAAACTGGCAACCAATGCCCACATGAAGCAGCATACACCGGAAAGCCTAAGAACAATCACACCTACTGTATTCAAATCGATTTGTATACACCAAAGATGCTATCCTCTACTGTACTCGTAACACATTGAATGTTTGTCATTTTGTTTTCTTAGCAGAATAAAACAAAACCATAGAGCCACTTTTATTGTTTCTATAATCTCACAATGTACTTTTCCCAAAAACATTGGCAAACCTCAAAATCTACTTAACATATGCAGAACAAACCAACATATTTTTGACAGGTACACCAGCATAAACCAAGTCAACCAACATAAAAGCTTGAATTATATACCGTTGAGCCTTCCTTATCCAAATCGATGTCCATACAGATCAAATTCAACATGAAAATGTGTGGTTCATGTTGAGAATGGGTTGGACTCAAATCTATTTCAATTCCCCATGGAAACGTAGTGACACATGAGAAATGTTTCTATGTTCAGTTCCTAGGTAATGTCATTTACTGTGGAATGACCAACATGACCTTGATTGCATGCACTATCATTAGCCTAACCCAGTAGAGATAAGCAGTAATATGCAACATAGGAATTTCTTTAGGAAATGTTGGTTAGTAACACCTAACTCAAAAGTTATGAACATACTAACCCATAGACGTGCTTCCAAATAGAGGTTTGTCTTGTGTGAATATACCTCCTGTCCCTGTGCTGGTACTGGCCCCTGCCCCAAACAGCGATCCTCCAGTAGATGTACCAAACAAGCTTGGCTGCTGGGTGTTCTGTTGTGGTCCTTTCCGATTTGCCATATAGTCCTCCAAACGGAGTTCTTCCAAGGATTTGGACTCATATTCCTTCATGCAGGTGATGCAGTGGTGTCTGGTGCTGATATTCTGCGTCACTCCATTCTTCATCATTGTGTCAGTGCCCGTCACTGGCGCGAACTTTATGGGAGTGCCGATGGTAGCATTTGTTGTAGTTGTTGCACCAAACCCTGAAATGAAATAACATATATTTAATATAAAACATAGTGGGAAGAACCAAGAACACAGTTTCAGAAATATACACAAAACTGGAGAAGGATGCAAAGGAAGTAGGTTTAATAATAAATAAGGAGTAAACAAAAGTAATGACACAAAAGAGAAATAGAAAGAGCAGAAGAAGGAACATAAGTATCAATGAACATCAGCAGGAAATAGTCAATAACTGCAAATATTTAGGAACACATTCAGAGTGATGAAAATGAAATAAAAGCTCAAATAATAGCGGCAAATAAAGAAATATTTGAGGACAAAGTAATATTTCCTAAAACAAAAATAAGATTATACAAAACACTCATCAAGCTAATATATGATAGTGAGATCTGGACAATGACCCAAACATGGAGGAAAAACTACTAATATTCGAAATGAAAATCCTTAGGATATATGGAGCAATTAAAATGAATGAAATGTGGCAAAACTGGTATAACAAAAAATTATGCAACATATATAAAGATGGTAATTATTATTTAGGCCAACAAACTTACTGTTGGTGTTTTCAAACACACAAGCTGTCTGTGGGCAATGTTTGAGAGGTAGAATCGGAACTGAAAAATTCAATGCCATTATTACTGGGAGAAATACGAATTGGTTGGAGAATTCAAAGTCATTCTGGCAGGTTGTCACAGTAGCTTAATGGTTAGAGCACCCGTCTGGTAAGTGGAGGGTCTGTAGTTCAAATCCCAGGTGTGGCATTGAATTTTTCAGTTCTGATTCTACCTCTCATATATAAAGACATTAACACTGTACTAGAAATCAACATATGAGGGTCATTCCACAAGAGATGCACACTATTTTTTAAAAAAATACAGTTTTCATTCTACATCTTTGAAATTTTCACAGTGTGAAGACACATTCTTTAGGAACCTTTCATTTCTCCACATAATCCCCATCCTTCTCAACTACCTTACACCATCTTGGAACCAGTGCATGTATATCCACACAGTAAAAGTCTAGACCAGCATGTTTGAGTCACTGTTTGGGAGCGTTCACAAGGGAGTTATCATCTTCAAACTTCCTTCCACAAAGAAATTCTTTCAGTTTCCCAAAGAGATGGTAGTCACATGGAGCCAGGTCAGGACTACAAGGCGGGTGTTCCAATGTTGTCCATCCAAGTTTTGTGATCACTTGCATGGTTTTTTGACTGACATGTGACTGTACATTGTTGTGTAACAGCAAAACATCCTGCTTTTGCTGATGTGGTAGAACATGACTCAGTCGAGGTTTAAGTTTCTTCAGAGTTGCCACATATGCATCAGGATTAATGATGGCTCCACGTGGCATGATGTCCACAATTAAGTCCTTCAGAATCGAAAAACTTTGTAGCCATAACATTTCCAGCCAAAGGTGCAGTTTTGAATTTTTTTTCTCTTGAGTGAATTTGCATTATGCCACTCCATAGATTGCCTCTTCGTCTCCGTGAAAAACGATGGAGCCATGTTTCATCGCCTGTCACAGTTCTTCCAAGAAAGTCGTCTCCACCATTCTTGTAATGTCCCAAAAGTTCACTGTCTTTTGTGTTTCTTTGTGAGCCTCTGTCAACATCCTGGGACCCCACTTGACACAAACCTTTAACTGCAACACTTTCAGTATTTTGCATACACTTGTTTCTCCTATTCCAACATAGAGTGACAATTCATTCACTATGATGTGCCTGTCAGTAGAAACCAATTCATTAACTCTCTGCACACTGTCAGGAGTTTGTGCACTGCAAGGCCCGTCACTATGAGGAGAATCCTTTATATTGCCACACCCTCTTTTGTCACGAAATCTTCTTGCCATCAACTAACTGCACTGCGATCGACAGCAGCATCTCCATACACCTTTCCAACCTCTTGTCCATGCTGCCCACTGTCTCATTTTTACAGCACAGGAATTCTATGACAGCACATTGCTTCTGACAGATGTCAAGTGCAGCAGCCATCTTGAAGACATGCTGTGACAGGGCCACTTACGGGAACATGTTGAAATAAATTGAACACAAACGGAAATAATGCATTTACACACTGTAAAAATTTCGAAGATTTACAGTGAAATTTTTTAAAAAATAGTGTGTATTACTTTTGGAGTGACCCTGTAATGCGGTTAAGATGGGCAGGACACGTTCAAAGGATGGAAGATAAATGAATCCTCCAAAAAAAAGTTTTAAACAGGAAATTCCACAACACAAGAACTAAAGGGAGACCAAAAAATTGATGGGAGGATATATAAGAAGAGATGTCCTACAGATACTGGGAGTTCGAATGTGGAGACAAACAAATGAGGAGGCGACACGCAAAAGTGAACATGTCCCCCAAATACGAATTTTCACAATAGGCATACAACATATCTGGGCCAAAGATAAAAAATGGATTACACTACTTTCCAATCCAGATATAATCCCCCAGAGACCAAGGAAAACAGCTGTTGCAGCGTTCCGACTATTGACAAATCATGACTGCTTGGCAAGTCATCTCTACAGAATAGGTATCTCAGCCTCACCGATATGTGTCCTGTGTAACGATCCAGCAGAAATGAATGAAGAACACTTGAAGACCTGTGAAGCATTAAGATCAGAAGAAACTACAGTTCAAAAGTATTGGAAAGCACGAATGCTAATGGCTTCATTGCCAGATGCAAGGCACTAGAAAACAACAACAACATTTTCTTCATATACTCAGGGGTCTCCGTCTAGGGGATATGTGAATAGCGACCACAAGGTACCCAAGCTCTGCAGAACATTACTTCCACTTACTGGTGTTTTGCTCCTCACTGTAACTTTTCTATCTGACCTTACCTTGGTCATCTCTTGTTCTCTTCCGACCCCGATGTTATTAGGGTTCCCGAGGGCTAGGGAGTCTTTATTTTTTCAACCTTTCCATTTCTCTATAAAATATTAACCCCTAACATGCTGACCTGTCATGGCATGTAATACGTCCTCTGATTGGTAATCAGAGGGTATGGTCGGCGAATTTATTTTGATAACTTTCCCGGTCAGGTCGGTGAGACCCGTAAACCAACGACAGGTGTGGTCCTCCAGACATTCTGGGGGTTGTGAGAGAGCGATGTGACCGCCAAAACATAAAAATATGGTGCTCTCTAAAAAGCGGCCATCATTACTGCTATTGCTCTCTTCAATATCATCAGTGAAAAATATTGGAGAGCAAGAGGATTAATGACTTCATTGTCAGAAATCCAGCATTTGCTAACAACAACATATCTGGGCTAAATTTGAGCATGAAAACACTGTTAAAATGGAATCACGTTAATTAGAGTACATAAGCCATTTTTATTCTCAAATTAAATCTAGAAAGAAACCATTTCTTTAAAATTCACAGTTAAATATGGACATATTTGCTTTTGCATGAATAACAAACAATTCCAGATTTGAGCAATTTTCAAGAGGTATGTGGTTTATTCTTAATATTTTCAGTTTTAATGCTATATATTTTATTTACTTTATAAAACTATAAGATTCACAGGCAGTTGGTTAGATTTTGACTTCATAAAAATATTATAATTAGCTCTTTTATATGTTGTCTTTTTCAGAAAATATATTTGATATTTTTACCACATTGTTCATATTAAATTGTGATTTTTTTATAGAAGTATTAAAATTTTCATATCAAACACTGAATTTAAGCTTACAAAACAGTAACATGAACTCTTTATATAATATACTAAAAATAAAGAAATTCTTTACAAAGTGACACTACATATGCCATACTGATGACAATTCCAGTTAAGTGATTAATTATATGTGTATTTTTATCACTGTGAAAACATTTTGATCTTTAAATGCTTTAAATGCATAAAATACAGCCCAGTAATGCTTTAATGCATGCTTAATGCTGCTGCTGTTACACCACCTGTGACAAGACAATCGTGAGAAGAGGGCTGTATATAACGAGGGCCACGGAACAGACGTGCACTGTGTTATGCAAGAGAATGAGGTTATCGTATCACGTGACTTGAACATATACTTCTATTGGCCATATGGACTTAGACTTATTTGCTTGAACTGTATGCATGGGCAGGTTCGCATTTGCTCTGTGTACTTTTGCAGGGTTATTTCAGCGGACAGGATCAAATTTGCTTTAATTTCACGATGTATATACATTTGGCTCATCCTCAATGTTGCGCTCCATATGCTAACTTTTTTTTTTTAAATTTTGGACAAGTTCGCATTTGTGTCACCTCCTCAAATTGTGAATTGTGGTTCAGTTTTAGAGGAAATTGTGACAAAAATAATTAGAGTTGTCATTTACCACAATATTATCTTGCTTTAAATGTTTAGCCATAATATGGGTACACTGCTCAAGCTCGGTTTCCTTTACAATATCTCATATGTTTCATACAAATGTATCTCACTTACCTCCTGTACCAAATATTCCTGTGCCGGTATTTGTGGTTGTTTGTCCAAACAGGGAAGGAGCGGTTTGAGTCGGTTGCTGTGGCTGCTGCTGTTGGCCAAACAAACCCGTGCCAGTGGAACCAAAGCTCCCGAACGCTGGTTTGTTCTGACCAAAGGCAGACGTGCCACTTGAGCCAAACAAACCTGTGCCTGCATTTTGCTGAGCTCCAAACAGACCAGTGCCTGTTGTATTAGAATTAAAGCCTATAAGAGAACACAAATGCGCACATTATTAATCATTGTCCCTAAAAATTATGGGTTGAAACAAAACATGCCTCATAACAATGAACAGTAATGCCCCTCCATAAAGGCAAACATATTACTATATATATCTAAATACAAGACAAAATGCTATGGAAAAAAGTAGTTTTCTTGCGTTCAAGATATACAGGGAGTCCAAAAAAGAATGTACACCATTTTAAAACATTTTTTTTCTGTGGGTCCACTGATGTAATATTAAAATCTTCTATTTATACAAGTACAGGTTTGCATTGTGTACTTTAGTTGGCAACATAAGAACAGTGCTATTAAAGAATTACAATGAAGGAAGAACAGTTTTTCTGTTTTAAAATATGAGTCACTTTCTTAAACATTGTTTTTTTTTTTTTTTTTACTTTCTCTACTGGTAAGTAGAGGAAGTATTGTTGTTGTTGTTAGCTAATGCTGGATTTCTGACAATGAAGTCATTAATCCTCTTGCTCTCAAATATTTTTCACTGATGATATTGAAGAGAGCAATACCAGTAATGGTAACCATTTTTTAGAGAGCACCATATTTTTATGTTTTGGTGGTCACATCGCTCTCTCACAACCCCCAGAATGTCTGGAGGACCACACCTGTCGTTGGTTTACGGGTCTCACCGATCTGACCGGGAGAATTATCAAAATAAATTCACTGACCATATCCTCTGATCACCAATCAGAGGACGTATTACATGCCATGGCAGGTCAGCATGTTACGGGTTTAAGATTTTATAGAGAAATTAGAGAAATGGAGAGGTTGGAAAAATAAAGACTCCCTAGCCCTCGGGAACCCTAATAGCATCAGGGTTGGAAGAGAACAAGAGATGACCAAGGTAAGGTCAGATAGAAAAGTTACAGTGAGGAGCAAAACACCAGTAAGTGGAAGTAATGTTCTGCTCAGCTTGGGTACCTTGTGGTTACCATTCACATATCTGCTAGATGGAGACCCCTGAGTCATGGTTTTAAACTACAACCAATTCTTCACTAGTAGAGAGGAAGTATTGTACTCCACCCAAAAATTTGATGTCGAGATTTCACCAGAAATATATGTTTTGAGATCCCTGAATCAAAAAAAAAAAAAAAAAAAAGCATTTTTAGAAAAAGATCTGTGCATGTGTGTCAGCCTGGATGCAACACAAAGATTTTGAAGAATATAGTTCCACCCTAAACTACCCTTTACATGGAAAATGTTTCGAAAATTTTGATTTTCTTGAAAATGGTTTTAACGATTTTGATTAAAATGACATATGTTTAAGATATTTTTATGACAAATGAAACGTATATTTTGAATTTTCTGGCTACAGCCTATGTAGTCCTGTTTACTCTGGATGACTTTTAAATAACTCATAAACCGTAAGAGATAAACAAAATCTTACTATACAAAAACTGTAGATCTCGCTAAAACACACAATTTATGTCGAAATAAATCTTTTTGTAGAGTGAACCATTTCGGAGATATTCCTTGTTATTTGTGCCAGTTTCGGAAAACTTAAATCTTTCATGAAATGGCACATCCTTGTTTATTTTTTTTTTATATGTTAAGCGTGCAAAGAGAATGGGATCTCAAAGCGTTAAAAGATTTGACTATTTCTCAGTCTACTGTATTCCCATATTCTCCTTGCATCTACAAGGAAATAAGTAGTAAGATAATTTCTGTAAATGTTTATCTAAAGTAACATGAAGAAGATATAGGAATAAGAATTTGTAAGAATGGTTAAAACAGGAGTAGAGAAAGTCATGTGAGTGCAACACATCAGATTTTTTTGGATTCAGGAGGCCTCAAAACACATATTTCTGGTGAAATCTGAACATCAAATTTTTGGGAGTAATACAATACTTCCTCTACTTACAATACATTGTAAAGAAGGTAAAAATAAAATTGGTTGAATATTTGATTGCCAATATATCTCTACTCCTTTAATGTATACTTCTGCAATTTACATAGAAAGATAGAGCTTAAAAAGATGAGTTATTTGTGTATTTTTCATTTGCTAAAATGAGTCATTTAGCCACAAAATACTAAATAATTGGATTCCAGTGTGTCTATTGGAATAAATTTGTGAACAATTGGCAATTGAGTAACTTTGACTTGTGTGTAGAGCGAAAGATTAGGAATGTTGACAGAAAACACTACCTGCTCAGGTCTCATGATGACTGTTCGGAAAGAAATCACCCCTTCCCTCGTTACTAGTAGTAGCTGATAACAAATGAGGAGCATTTTTTCAAAACTTGATAGATGCACAAAATGCGTTTCTCAGAAAAACGGTTTTTTCTATTTATTGGCAATACTAATTGGTTAGCACAGCAACTGTATCAATCATTCAATTCTCCTTCCTGAAACTGTCTCATTGAATGTGAAAGGAAACAAACAGCATAGTTTAACAGGAGCAAATTTGGGGTTTGAAAATGCGGAGTCTTTTTCAAAAGCCAATAGATGCTGATTAACTTTTATGTGTGAGCGAGAAACTAAGACATGAAATTTCA
Source organism: Tenodera sinensis (assembly GCA_030765045.1). NCBI lineage: Eukaryota > Metazoa > Arthropoda > Insecta > Mantodea > Mantidae > Tenodera > Tenodera sinensis. The sequence continues at coordinate 18,890,254 of CM060974.1, read as the reverse complement.
TTATTTTTGTGATTTATTGTTATTTATGCATTTATTACTTTTTTATTTATTTTCACCCCTTTATAATACATAATGTACTATACAACCAACTTATTAATGTTTATAAGGATTATTTTATTAGGTATAAACTTGGAAACTAAGTACCGCTACATTCACAATAACAATGTTTTTGTTTTATTTATATAACAAACATGTTGAATACACACAAAGAAATTTCAAACAATATGAATAAGTAAGCTTTCACCTTTATTAGTGCTTGTGCAGTCTGTGGGTACATCGTTCTTAGTTTTTCTCTTTTCCATATCTGCCTCTGTCTTAATCTTCATCAGTCCCATTTTGCAGGTTGAGCATGTGTCAGTGTGTGGTCTACGGAATGAAAGATTGAAAAAGTTGTAAAATATGTTTTTATATTTTGACAATGAGCAGACTGGTAGATTTCTTGATCTTCTTTCGTTGCAGAAGTTGGTCCACATTTTTCTGATATTAGGCTCTGGAGGTAAATATCCACTCCTTGATGTTGCTCTTCCATAGTGGCTTTCTATACATCTGTACTTCTTAATGTCTTGCTTTATAGTAGCAGTAATGCCCTTCTGTAATATTCCTGTTCTGTCACCTCTTCTGATTTCCTTTGGCACATGCCCAGATAGAGAAATTTTCTAGCCAGGAGAGATAATCTAACTTTTGACACCCCTGTGATTCCTTGGAAGCTTTAGTTTTAGGATCTCGTGGAGTACACTCGAGACCATGTGAACATTTAAATGCTGGAGTATGAGCTTTCCTTGGCTTGCATTTTGATTTCCTTTCTTTGTTTTTGCAATTCCTACCTCCAGTGCATACTACGACTGGTACAGTTTCACAATCTGAGCTCCTGTCCATTGTGCATAGTACATTGCAGCGTCTCAACTAAGAACAAAAATGCCATGTAAGTATAACAAAGCTTGTAGAAGCACCTGCCTGCTGTGCAAGGGGTATCGAGTTCGATTCCCAGCAGGGGGATAGGAATTTTTCCACAGCCAAGGTTATTCATCCTTCCCTGAGTCTGGAAGTATGAATGAAAGTGTGAATGTGTGTGAATTCAACGTATAAAAACCCCCAAAGACCGAAAAAGCCACTGTTAAACGAGTAACATATTGCCAATAGGCAAGGCTGCCGATATGACCTCTGCAGTTAAAGGCAGGATATAAACGAAAAAAAAAAAAAAAAAAAAGAATGAATGAATGTGAAATCCAAGCAAACAGCCTGAGTTTGCAGTTATTGCCAACGATGCAGTAGTGTACAAAGCTTACAGAAATGACTGAGAATTCCAAGAATCGCAACAGTGAGATGGCAGTCTATGCCAACATGCGTTTCATAGAATTTAGGTTGCTGCACTTTGGATTATAAAATCATAAAATTGCATCTATCGACCTTTGCTTTAACTGAGCATGTGAATCTATCAAGTTTTGAAAAAAACTGCTAATATTCCCCAGCTTATACACAGGACACGAATCAAATTTTGCAAAATCTGATTTCACAGAATGATGCAAAAGGTGAAAATTATGCCGATACTATATATAACTCAATTTCGTGAAATTTTGCATCTATCGAGTTTTTGAAAAAACACTTCTCAAATACACAAGACATGTGGCAAAACCAGTTTTTGAGCCCCACTCTGCTTTGCAGTTTCACTCGTTGTAGTGTGAATGTATGCATGGGGTAGCAGAAGCTGATTAGTAAATAAAACTTTTGCCTATTCAGTCAGTCCCACTCTGTTGCCAGATTCTGCAGATAATGCACTCAATAATGTTCAACTATCTCTTTGAATTTGTTGTTGGACTGTTTTATTTGTGATTTTTAATCTATCATCACATGAAATCTGTGCATTTATACCCCTAACTGCTGAAATAAAAAATATTTCGTTGTTTAACGATGCTGTCAATTGCCAGGAACACATCAGTGTGATGGAATTTTGTCCCACAGGAGTTCTTTTACTTGCCAGTAAATCTACTGACATGGAGCTGTCGTTTTTAAGCACACATATAAACCATTGATCTAGGCCTGATTTTAACCCATGACATTGGGATAAGTAGGCCAGCGTCTATCCAACTGAGCTACCCAGATTGACCCCTAACACTTGTATGTGTCTTTTGAATGTATTGCACACCGTAAGCTTAGAACTTTGATGTAAGCTTTTTTGTTGATTACATTTTCTATTGATACCTTACGCTCGCTCTCACATACATGGACGTACTCAAATGCCTCTATCATAATAAAGGAACACCATAGGGAAGTTCTTACCAAAAGCAGATGGCTGTGTGGTCTGTGCTTGTCCAAAGACTGGCGCTGCAGTGGCTCCTCCGAATAGTCCACCTGTGGTTGGTGCACTGCTTCCAAACAAAGACGTTCCTGTAGATCCAAAAGCAGGTGCAGCAAAACCTGTTGTTGTGGTTTTACCAAAAGTTTGACCAAATGGATTTGCTGTAGCTGCTCCACTAAATCCACCGGTGCCTGTCACCATGATAGAAACAATACTACATTTCAGCACTCATTTATTTTGTCAAATTTGCATTACATTTGGAAATAGACTATGTAAAGAACCAAAACAATGTACTCCTGCCAGTATGATGCCAATTCTATTGATATATTTACTATAACAGAACTCTTAATGAACTATACTTTTTCAGTATACAAATGTGTCAAAATTTCATGAGAGTCTAGAATCTCGTCACTGAAAATACCTTTTATTTTTCTATACTTACCAAATGTTGTCGTAGGATTAGTTTGTCCAAAAGGTGGCTTTATGTCACGAAACATGATGGCGCTCAGTGCTGAAAAAAGTAATTTAATTATCAGTTAAATTTATGCATGTGAAAGAATCATGGTTTATTAATTGTAGGAAGTTCTGCAATGATGGGCATGGAAAACTCTTCAATTAATAGGGAGTATCAAATTGAGGCTTATAGATAAAAAGTAAGTTACAATTGGAGGATATTAAAGAAGAATATGCAGTTGTGTGAGAACAGAGGTATCTGAGGTTGCACAAAGATACAGAAATAGAAGGGGACGGGGGAAATGCATAGTGATATATGATAAGATGGTTCAAGAAGGATTTGCATGAGCTAGAATGGGAGTTATGAGTTTAAGGCTTTATGCTAACAATTTATTACAATGTTCAATGTATAAGGAAACACAGATTTCCATTGTTTATAACACTGTCAAACTAAGTTACAGTGAGAACAAGAATGACAACATAAATGAAATAATTTAGATGGGAAAATAATAATTAGAAAGATTTTAACTGCAAAGAGAGAGAAAAATATAAAAATTACAGGGAACTATTTGAGCCAAGTCATAGAGAAATGAAAAAGAATGACCAAGCGTAAGGTAGATTCATATTCAATACTTGGGCAAATTAAAATTTAATGAGTCATGTAGAAATACTTTAAGCAATTAAATATAATAGCTCTACCAAGCTCATATATTTCCAAACCATTTTATACCCTACAAAGTATAATTCCTTGTCATTAACCCACTTTGATATTCATAAATACAACACTAGAAATAAAAGTAATAATGCAATCCATAGTCACAGATTACACCTGTATGAAAAGATCACTGGTGTTGCTGGAATAACATTTGATAATGGGCTGCCGGAAGAAGTAAAGAAACGTCACAATAATCATAAATTTAAACAACTGTTGAAACATTTTTGATTAGTAACTCTTTCTACTGCATTGATGAATGAATACCTGTGGAAACAATTCTCTAACAGTAAACATTAACTGAGTTGTAATACTTCAATTTCATTGACACAGCTATTTTGGGTTTGTATTCTATAATTTGCACATATTCAATTACAAATTTTTGCACTTGTTAATAGTTCATTGTGTTAGTTACTGCTCATTTAATACAGAGAGGCCCAAAAACATCCGAACCGCTGTGCAGTGTTTTTCCACTGCACAAACTGAAACAATAATTACGGATGCTTGGTTATTCTCTGCTCTGAAAGTGCAGTATCATGCAGTATTGAGCTGACACTGATATAGTGTGGCTGAATTATTAGCAGTGTGCTTTATTATTTTGTCCTGTACTTAATCACAAGGTGTATTATGGCTATACATTTGCTTTCTACTGAACAGCGTGTATTTATTTATGATTCGTATGTGCTAACTCAGTCAGCTCGCCAAGTGAAAGTGTGATTTGCAGAAAGACTTCCAGGTGTAAAAGCTCCAGGCCAGACAACAATCCATAAACTTTACAATCAATTTCAGGCCACAGGAACTGTTCGGGCTAATAATCTAAAAGATGGCATACCGTTCTTACTGAAGAAACATTAGACATCAGCCATCGTTCGGAGAATTCCCCAAAAATCGATTGGGCATATTTCACAACCGGCAGGCATTTCTTATGGCTCTTTGCAAAGAGCTACTAAAGTGCTGAAGTGAAAACCATATAAAATAACTGTAGTACACACTCTTCAACCAGGTTATCCTGTAATTAGGCGCACATTTTGTGAGCGAACTCTTTAATAGTGTATGCAATGTCGAAATTGACCCACAATTAATATTTTTCACAGACGAGGCTTGGTTCCACCTTCATGGATATGCGTGTACACAAAATAATCACCATTGGAATTCTGAGAAATCTAATATTGTTCATGAAATACCCCTTCATGACAAAATAATTGGTGTATGGTGCGCCATTAGTAGACAAAGAGTTACAGACCCAATTTTTTTCTAGTCAACAGTTGACACATGTACATACATAAACACAATTTTGCCCTTTTTTCATTTAGAGAATTAACTGACAGGAAGCGTGATTGTCGTTTTTTCAGCAAGACTCTGCAACAGCTCTTACATCCAATCTTTAGATGAGAACAATTGAAAGTGTGTTTCAGGACAGAATTATTAGAGATTAGTGGCCCCCTTGGTCCCCCGACCTAACCCTCTGCAATTTCTATCTCTGGGGTAACTTAAAGCATGAAGTGTACAAGACAAACCTACGCACCCTGAAGAATTAAAACAAAATATCTGCTAGGAAATTGCCAGTATTTCTCAACGTGAACTACAGCGAGTGATGGATAATTTATTTCCTAAAGAGGTGCCAAAAATGTATGAATAACAACGCTGAAAGTGGACCCGGATGATATTTTGGTGAGCTTTGATGTGGAATCCTTGTTCACCAGAGTGCCGCTAGAGGACTCACTACAGCTCCTATCTGAACGGTTTCTGGAAGACATCACCCAGCTTTCAGACACACGCTCACTTCCACATACTTCAATTACAATGGCCAGTTCTTCAAACAGACGGATGGGGTAGCCATGGGTTCACCGTTGTCACCTGCTATTGCCAACTTTTTTTTTCATGGAGAGCTTTGAACATACTGCCCTGGATACCACCTCAGACAAACCAAAGGCTTTCTTCAGATACGTGGATGATACCTTTGTTATCTGGCCACATGGAAAAGGAAAACTTTCCACCTTCTTAGACCACCTCAACAACCTACATGCGAACATCAAGTTTACTATGGAAGTTGAGATCGATGGCTCACTCCCCTTCCTAGATGTTCTGGTCTACAAGAAGCCGGACGGCAGCCTAGGTCACACGGTATACAGAAAACCAACACACACCAACCGCTACTTGGACGCCTCCAGTCACCACCATCCTACTCAAAAGAAGACAGTTATCTCCACCTTGTTTCACCGAGCTTTCGATATTGCGGATGAAGACCACATTAAGCAGGAACTTAAATACCTACGAGACACATTGCTGAAAAACGGATACAGTGATAACGACATCAAAAAGGCACGCAAGAAGGTTGAAAACAATCGAAACAACCCCCAACGCCTCACTCAAAGAATGGATAGCTGGCCGAGCAAAGCCTACATACCATTCTACGGTTCCGTCTCAAACAAGTTCTCCCGCATACTCGCTAGGTATAACATCAAGACCTTCTTCACACCTCCAAAGAAGATCCAAGAATACCTTAGACTGGTAAAAGAACCACTTCGACTCAAGGTCCCAGGAGTTTACAGGATTCCTTGCGAATGTGGTAAAGTGTATGTAGGCCAAACAGGACGCACAATAGAAGAAAGGTGTAAAGAACATCAACGCAATATCAGGCTCCTACAACCAGAAAAGTCAGCAGTGGCCGAGCATTGTATAGAGTATGTCCACAAAATAAACTTTGAAGACATCAAAGTTCTGGAGCATACGGATAAATACTGGGACAGAGTCATTAAGGAAGCCATTCAAATCAAACTACATCCAAACAATTACAACAGGGACCGCGGTCTTCAGCTAAGCCCTGCCTGGACAATAGCCATGAAACACATTCACAACAGCAACTATAGTGATTCTGGTCCAAGTACTGACCCTCAAGAAAACACTGTGGCCGGTGACAAACATAGCCCGAAACAGCAGGCCCAATCACAAATCGTCACCCGCTCATTGGCCAGGTCAACGCAACCCCCTCTCATCTAACATTGTATATATAGGGGGAGCGGGAAAATAACGGTCATTTCATTCTGACGAAGGCCATCGAGTTTAGAATGGCCGAAAGCTCAATATTTTCAAACCTCACACGGCTGATCGCCCGTGAAACTTTAATAAATATTTATCCAATCACTTCATAAACTGTGTTACCAAAGTGGAAGTTCAAAAGTTCCTTGAATTTATTGGAGCTATGTTTTCTGGGTATTCCCAATATCAGTTGAGATGTGAAATGATCTGAGATAGGAGAATATTAATGCTTTCAAAATACAAATACAAGAGTGCTTCAAAAACAATAACATAGTCTGATGCATCGCACTCACATGACTCTTTCTTCTCTTGCGCAAACTATTTTCACGAACTCTTATTCCTCTATCTACTTCATGTTAATTGAGATAAATATTTGCACAAATTATGTTAACCTATTCACATGATTTGATGACCCGGGCTAGCATGCGCCATTTTTGCACATGAATCATATGACAACCTCAGCTCACTATGCAGTAGTGCCCTATATAGTTTAGGTTCCTTCTCATAGATGTCATTTGTGTATGTCTGGAATGAAATGCTGGCATGTGATACTTGTTATTCTGCTCAGTATGAGGTAACCAACTATGTTTGACGAAGAAAAAACAATTTTATCTTAGCATTATTTCATTTGCCTCAGTGGCCATCATGGCTGCAAAAAACAGGCCGTTCAAAACGCCGTCACATTACTACGCAGAAAATCAGTGCAACTGGAATTAGACTAAAATTGACAACCTCATTCTCTACCCTTTTACTGCAAATAGTGGCATTTGTAAATACTTACTGAACAAGTATGCATCAGAGGTGCTGTCTGCTCTTTCAATTTTTCAGAGTACATGAAACCTCTGTTTGACAAAATATGTGACAAAACAAATGCTACAGAATGAGGCAGTTGAACAACCTAAACAAAAAGGTGTTGAAAGACAATAAAAAGGTTTAACACCAAAGAAGATGAAATTGGGCCCCATATTACTTTAGTTATTTTGATGGCTCAAGTGCAAAAAGCCCACTTCAGTAGCATGATGGTTAGTGTGTCTGCCTCACGTTCAAGAGGTCGCGAGTTTGAATCTCACTTAGGGTAAGTTATCCGGTTAAGGTTTTTTCCCAAGGTTTTCCCTACCCTGAGAAGACGAATGTCGGGTAACTTAAAGCTGCATGGACCTCAGGCTCATTTGAGCATAATTTCACCCATTTCATTTCATTCATTCATCCGATATGACACAATGTTGGAGGACGTTAATTTAAAAAAAAAAAAAAAAAAAAAAAGTGCGAAAATTGCATATTTAATTGTATTTGAGCAAAATCTGATGACATCCCACTGTTTCATGAAACGATGAGCAAGGAGAGATTCAAGCTAGTTCCTGTTTCTTTCACACACAACAGCAGTATTTGGAATACAGTATTGCTGAGTTTATGCTTTTAATATTGTACATGCAAATATTCAGCAAAAAGCACTTAATGGTTGATTTTGAATGATTTTTTAAGTATTAAGCTGTTACCAACCACACAGTAAGGGGATTTAAATCTGATTTCTGGTTAGTTGCCAAGGCATTTAAATGATGCGATTAGGTTAATACATACTTAAGCAAATCCAGGTTAGCTCAGTAATAATTGGGGCCAGAGCCCAGCTCCAGGGTAGCTCAAGGTGTGATCTGGTACTCAATAAATCAATCATTCATTCAGTAATTATCCTCAGTAAGGAATGCTTTAGGCACAAGATGTTACCTGGAAGAAGTCATTTGACCGGCCCATACTCCTTTTTAAGTGACGTAGCTTGTGTATCTTGCAGAAACTGGTGCCATATTGTATCTCAGTAAACAGCCACCAAAGGAAGTGGTGAAAGATCACTAAAGCAGTGTTGCCAATGCATGAAAATGCAGCAAAAGAAGCTACCCTGAATGCAACACCAAAATAGAACTGAATATATGCTATCCTGGATCATAGAGGTTTGGTTCATTGATCCTTTAGCTATGCCGTGTTATCATTCTGCTGCAACTGCTTCACACTTCTACTTATAAAAAACATCCTTCAGATATGCCTAGTGGGTTATGGCCCTAAATCAGTGGCAATGCTCCACTTTATTGTACATTCTCTGTTTTTTCAGTTTCAAATGTTGACCACACTCCCAGGTGTGGTCAAGTGGTTTGCTGGCATGTTGTATTATATCATGATCTTTGGATCCTAGAATGAGCCAGGCTTGAGGATATAGAACACATCATACATCCATGTGATATTCTTCCCCCCACACCCCCAAAACCTGCACACAATCATTACAAAATCTGAGGAAGATGAACGCTAGTGGGATAAGGAAGCTATATTATAGTATGCTTTATGTTGTAAATAGTATCCATGATCAAGAACTTTCTCAATTCATTTTTAAATCTTAAAGTCTTTTGGTTTACATGATCACTTCAAGGCTAAAGGAAAACCATAGCAGAGTAGCAGGGCTCTTTTTGATAAAGTACAAGCAATTACATGGTTCGTGCAAGTCATTTTGGTGTTTATTATTGTAACTGTGTACCAGAGAATTCAATTTAAACAAGTTATGGTTATCAACCATATGACAAATCTGACAAACCCTTTATGGCCATATGACTTTTTGCTGTATTTTTGTTTTATCTAAGAATATCCTGTTAATGATTGTTGCCAAATTGTTATAGATCCTTGTTGGGAAGTCAATGTACTAAACATTAGGAGTGTAACAAGAATGTTATTTGTCCTTCGTTGCCTTATCATTATTCATATCTACATTAAAATCACCATAAACTATAAGCTTAGTGTGGTTATCCTATAGAATAGCGGCGCCACGTGGTCGACAGGCAGCTGTGTTGTGACTGAAGAGTGGTGTTATCAGCTACCTGTCATTCAACGCCTTGGTGATGTATATGTCGCCAACACCAGAAGTATGAAATCTGCGGAAGTATGTGAATGTTGTTGTTATTCTTAAAGTTATTATTATTTTGTAATTAAGTGATGTGACGTAAGTTCTTGTGTGGTGTCGTTGTGGTTTTAATCTGTGTTCTACATACCTTTGAAAATGAAAAATTGGACTGAGGAAGAGATATATTCGCCTTTTAGCGAGTTGTACAATGTCAGGTTGGCAAGATATTTGTGTGTTGCAGCACTATGTTCTTCCGTTGTATGTCCATGACAGACTACAACTGTCAGTAAACCACATGATGTCGCTCATTTACAGTTTTACCCTTAGTGTTACTCCTATAGACCTATTTCGGTTCAGATTGCATATCTGCTAAAACACTAACCATTGCCAACTATGCTTATGTAGCATTATATTGCACTCATTTATTGTACACCATGTAGTCCTACACATAACTGATAATGATTCAACTCAGGATATGGTAGTTAAAGTTGGATGTATGTAGTTAAAATAAAGCCATATAATTGAAATTGCTTAAAAGGGAGGGTGGGCAGCAGCAATGACTTGAACGAGGCAACATCATGTTCTTAAGACTCCTACTTATTAGCTCAGGATAATTTTGCACCTAGCCAGGATTAGCTGACGTAAGTATTTCTGACGAAACAGCGGTATTAGAAGGTAGGCGATCTAAATTATTTAGAAAATAGCTGATAGTACCTGTTGCTATTGTTAATTTATTTACACGTGGTGTTAATCATATCCCCATAAATGAATCGTTAGTGTTTGATAGTGCATTCATTTTATTGCGTCAAATTTATCTTTTAAAAGGTGATTTTCCTTCTATTGACATTCCTTAACCAACTTGACGAATTAGTGAAAGGACAAAGAAACGGCGCGATTTATATTACCACAGTAATTATGTGGATTCTACGTACCTTAATTTTCATAAATAATCATCAGTTTTGATACAGTTATTTATTGACTAGAAAGCTTTCAGAATGTGGCGCAATACTTCGCTACTTAACTTAAGAAAGTTACCGACTTATAAATGTCTGCAATTATATTGGTGAGAAATAGGGCCAGATATACAACAGACTTAAATAAGCAAATTGGTGTTAAGCGCGAAATAACTGTATCTAACTTAAATTACGACGCATGCACGCATTAATTGTCAACTAGTATGTTTACACCTGTTAAAAGAGGTACTGTACATCAAATACTTACCAATGTGGCTTTATAAAACATATATCACGAAAACGAAAGTATCACGTACATTTTCATCAAATATAAATTATCCTATAAATCTATTACAATTCACAATAACAAGAAATTTTATGAATTACAACTTCGACTAAAAGTATTACAAATGTCTGAATAACGTTTCAGTGTTTCACTGTCCAATAACATTCCAAAACACTCTGTGGAGCCAACTGCCAACCCACAAATAAATATTACGAAATATCACGATACACAAAATAAACACCAACCTGCCGCGCACAAACTTCCGTTAGATATGCAACCAGTAGGTAAATTCAAGGGCTAAGCCCTGAATGTTGAAAGCGTGTCACAGAGCTGAATCATTTTTTCCAAGACTATACAGAATATTAATAATCGTGCAGTGTACAGCCGGCTGCAAATGTTTTCCGATGCACGAGAGGGTGTAGCGGAAAGAGACGAAAAGTTTTCCTGTGGAATTCCTGCGCCTGGACGAAGCTCAATGATGACTCCACAGAAGGATTTACATTTGTATGACTTCCTCTGATGTGTATTCAGCGGGAAAATTAACGCTGTTAACTGCCATGATCACATCAGCGTCACCGATGTGCCGGGATTTCGTCCCGCGAGAGTTCTTTTACATGCCCGTAAATCTACTGATATGGACCTGTCGTTTTTAAGCTCACTTAAAAACCATCGGTCTGGGCCGGATTTGAACCCGCAACCTTGGGATAAGTAGGCCAGCGTCTAACTGAGCAACCCAGCCCAACATCATCAACGGGGAGCCATCAAGAAGCTAAATAATCAATTTTACTCTATCCAGGGGGAAAAAACTCATTCTTTTCTGCACGTATTTAAATAAGTAGCACTGCTTTTTTGAGGTAGCATTAACGGCGCTTAAGAGATGCTTTTAAACAATTCCTTAAAAATGCATTCCTCATTAATAATAATAATAATAATAATAATAATAATAATAATAATAATAATAATAATAATAATAATAATAATAATAATAATAATAATAATAATAATAATAATAATAATAATAATAATAATAATAATAATAATAATAATAATAATAATAATAATAATAATAATAATAATAATAATAATAATAATAATAATAATAATAATAATAATAACAATAACAACAATAACAATAATAACAATAATAACCATAATAACAATAATAATAATAATAATAATAATAATAATAATAATAATAATAATAATAATAATAATAATAACAATAACAACAATAACAACAATAACAATAATAACAATAATAACCATAATAACAATAATAATAATAATAATAATAATAATAATAATAATAATAATAATAATAATAATAATAATAATAATAATAATAATAATAATAATAATAATAATAATAATAATAATAATAATAATAATAATAATAATAATAATAATAATGCTGTACCTAAACAATAAGGAATCCAAAATTAGTAAAGAATGGAGTATAGCAATAAAGAGGCAGAACCGTGTATAGTTGTTAGTAGTAACAAAGACAACCCCAACAACTCCATCAATCGTGGATCCTTCTTGTGAATCAAGTGAAGAAGCATCTGATGAATCACTAGAACCTTCGTGTCCTGCTGCATTAGACCAGGCCTGGTAAACAGTGGAAGTTCTGAAGCATATATACGAGCAACTAGAAGAGGAGTCCGCTCCGTGGATTGAACCTCAGAGATGCCCTAGTCCATGTTTGGTGATAGATGGCTATCCGTGAATCTGCACTTATTCCTCCTGCGTGCCCCGAAGTGTATCTCAGTGACACCCTAGTTCGGTGGTACATAGCTGTCCTTGAAGCTACACCTCTTCCTCCTGAGTCCCTTCCATGCATTGAATCTCAGAAGTGCTCTAAACTGTTGTTGGTCCTCACCAGAAGGAATTTCAGAACAAATTACAGTGCCTTATGATTTCTATTAAAATGCCACGTGATTAAAGCTACATGAAATGTATATCATGAGGGGATCTTTTTTGGGTGAGGATGTAAAAGATCCTCCTCATTACAGATGACTTTTGCATAACAGGTAAGCCGTGACAAGACAAATTAAGCTACATAAACAATGTACGGGGTGGGCCAAAAGTCGCGATCGGATGTTTTCTAAGTTTGTGTAGCAATAATAAACTTTTACAAGTGACGTAAAAACGTTATTTATTAATTGCTGCACTAATAAGGAATGGAAATATGAAAAGATAAACATAACTGGGCCAGTCAGCGTCATTCTTAAACATCTAATATTTCGGTGTGGTCACCATCATTTTCAGCGCACAGTTGAATGCGCCGCCATGTCCGTCTGCTTGCCCGCCTGAGCATTTCGGGAGTGATCGTTCTATAGATGCGGGTGATCTCTCTCTTCAGTTGTTCAACGGAAGCCATCCGAATCGTTCCAAGATTTTCTTTTAAGTAGAACTACAGCCAGGAGCGTCGGCAGACTTTTTTTCCAGGGGGGCCACATGTTGGAAGATTGCACTCAGATGATATTAATTCGTTATTTTACTGTCAATATTTATAATATTTGTTGCAGATAACCGTATCAACTTGTGCTACATAAAAGTTGCTCTTTACATCAAAATTAAAATAATAGTTTAATAGTCAATAATTGAGTGCACATTAAGTCCATCAACTTCCAGGGGGGAGCCGCGGCCCCTCATGCCCTCCACCCCCCTTCGCGACGCCCATGACTACAGCCAGTTGTCGTATGTTGTCAAGTCGGGACTTCTTAGAGGCCAAATGAGAGGTCCACCACGTCCAATCCATATAGGAAAGCTGGTACTCATTTGTTCTCGAATTGGAGGCCAGAAATGCCCTGAGGCCCCATCTTGTTGAAGAACAACGGTATTAAGAATACCAACTCTGTCAAGTCCCAGAACCAGCCATTGAGACATTTCGAGGTACGCTTCTCCAGTCACAGAGGGTTCAAAGAAATATGGCCCGACAATAATTTCACCGGTAGCACCGGCCCACATAATGACGTGAGGTGGATGTTTAATTTCGTCAAAGAAGAGAGGGCTATGTTTGGCCCACACGTAATCATTAGGCGAGCGAGAGCTGAAACACACGGCGCATTCGTCAGTCATCAAGAGGTTACGATGAACCACTAAGGTGGGAAAAGCAGATAGTAACATTTGACATGCATCAGGTGGTGTTTTCATATCCCTGCCAATTCATTTATGAGTGGACCTGTATGGATGATAACTCTCATTTTTCATCCAACAGCGCAAAGAGGTTCTTGGAATCTGTATTCCCGCCGTTCGTTTCCCTTTTGATTTCTTCGGCGAACGTTCCAATGATTAAGATAGAAGATTACTAACATGATCACCGCAATATTTTTAGGTCGCGTTTTGCATCCAATACAGAGCATGTTGGGAAAGTCTTCTGATCCAGGTTTTGGAGATTGGCTTCACTGGGAGCTGCTTTATTGAAACGAAGAACTAAGTTTTCACTGATTTGTTCGTGCGTTTCGCCAGTTCGTTCTTTTTCATCAACCCACACACTAACAATGAGACGTTCCTCAATCGTATATTTGCTTGTATCAGTCATTACTTACAACACAAATAGCGTTTCACATTGACATCAACTAATAATCCGCGAAAAATCTGGCTTGTCGCTGTAACATAACAATACCCTCGCTGTATCGAAAAATTGACAAACTAATGCAACAGAAAGCATATGAGCTCTCCCGACCAGCTATACGGCCTTCACGACATGGGGCCACTACTTCTCCATGAAGTAGCTCCTCAATTGGTCACCCGAGGGCATAATGAGGCTGAGTGCACCCCATGCCAGACTTCCCAGCGGGAGAACCCCCAGGCTGGTACCGGAGATCGAATCCAGGTCATCCGCGCCAGACGTAAGCGCGCTACCAACTGCGATACGGAGGCGGTCTCCGAAATGGTTCACTCTACAAAACATTTATTTGTGCATAAGTTGTGTGTTTTAGCGAGATTTGCATGTTTTGTATTGTAAGATTTTGTCTATCTCTTACGGTTTACCAGTTATTCAAAAGTCATCCAACTTTGGTTTTTAAGCGATTTTTCGTTTTTTAGTTATGCTGTCCACAGACTAACAGACGGACGGACACAGAGAGATAGAGAGAGAGAGAGAGAGAGAGAGATGCAGATACTTTTTTCCAAAAATCCTTTTTTTTTTTTTTGGATTCAGGGGGTCTAAAAACATATAGTTCCGGATAAATTTCGACATCGAATTTATGGGTGAAATACAATACTTCCCCTAATTACCAGTAGAGAAAGTAAAAAAGAACCAGAATATATTTTTCATTCTGATGAAGGCCATGGAGTCTACAATGGCCGAAAGCTCAATGTTTTTAAACCTCACACGGCTGATCACGCGTGAAGCCTTAATTAATAACGCGCGCCGTGAAAGCTTTAAATCCTACATACAGAATACAGCATTTTTAAGGGATATCAATTAAACTTGTTACATTTTTATATTTGAACTGGGATTTTTCAAAAGAATGATAATTTGTAAAAGTATGTAATTCAGTAAACTGTAAGTAAACACGTCAATTTAACTTGTCCGGTAGACAGTACATATGTTGTTGTTGTTGTTGTTGTTGGTTTATTTAATGACGCTGTATCCAGCGTCTTCTGGATTTCCGCGTCTGGTGTCCTTGATGAAGTAGAGATGTAGATGTAACATAAGATGTAATTTGAATATACATATGTTCTTATTATGCTGTTAGTATTATAGTTTCATTTTACATTTTCTGAGGAAACGAAGAAGAAGTGGTGCTATATAACGTATTTTCCAATTTAGAAGTGAGGAAATATTCCAGGGACCGTGTCCAATACGTGCACATATGTGTGAATATAGAGATGTCGAATGTTGGTAATTTTTAGGGCATTGAAAGAATATATGATCTGCATCGCCAAACTGACCACACTCACAGCAATCTGTATCGCGTTTTCCGATCTTAAATAAATAAGCCGGGGTGTGTGCTATGCCTAATTTCAATTTTGTTTCCAGAGATATAGCCTCTTTATCTATATTTCCCACTGAAAACCATAGCGTTTTAGATGATCTAGGTAGATGGAAATAAGTATCGATATGATGAGTAATATGTTGTCGGACGTCCTGGAGACCGCCTGTGGTGCCGTAGTAGTAAAAGCGGGCGTTAAACACTACAACAACAACGTCCTGGATGTGTATTCCTGGTGATGGATTTGGGGGAGAATTATTGGCAGCTGCTTTGGCCAGTTTATCTACGTACTCATTACCTATTATGTTGGAATGGCCAGGTATCCATATGATATGTGTCATGTTATGTCGTTGATCTAATGAATCTAGTTCGTGAAAACATAATATTTCCCACCAATCAAGAGAAGGTTTTATTTGGAATCTATTAAGGGTTTGTATAGCACTGTAGGAGTCGATACAAAGTAGGATTGTGGAATTATGTATATGGCGTAAAGAATATAGAGCTTGGTATATTGCGTATATTTCTGTTGAATAGTTAGAAAAATAACGTGGAAGGGTGAATAAGTCTCTGGTATCCGTGGTTTGATTGAAATATGCGGCTCCCGCCCCATGGTCAGATAGTGATAGACAGTACATATAAAGGTATAAGTTTGTAATGGGAAATGAAGTGTGGCATTACCACAAACTCAATTTATTACAGTTTCACGGGCGATCAGCCGTGTGATGTTTGAAAATATTGAGCTTTCGGCCATTCTAAACTCCATGGCCTTCATTCTGACGAAGGCCATGGAGTTTAGAATGGCCGAAAGCTCAATATTTTCAAACCTCACACGGCTGATCGCCCGTGACACTGTAATAAATAACGTGCGCCGTGAAAGCTTTAAATCTTACAAACTCAGCTATCCTGCAAACTCCACATCCCGTCATTACAGGCTTTGAGCGACAGTCGAATCTCTTAAAGCTGGTCATGGCTAGTTGGATGGGAGTGTATTAGGGCATATCGGATGTATAAAAAGTGTAGAGAAAGGGAGTCAAGACATTCCTATGACACTCCCCCATGAATGTCTCGGAGGAAAGAATGATAAACTGAGATGCGTACAGCAAATCGTCTGGAACAGAGATAGGATGGGATAAGACAAATAAGTGAATCAGGAATGTTACGTTGGAGTAGCTTGTAAAGAAGATCATCATGCCAAACGGAATCAAGAGCCCTCGAGACATCCAAGAACATAAGCGTGACCTATTCATCTACAGTCTTAACTTTCCACACGTAATCTGTGACCCTTGCAACTTTAAACTCCGCTAATTTCTGCCTAGCATAGTCAAATGGATGATGTGAAATGAGGGATGTGGATGTGGGCATAGGCGCTTCAAAATGAGCTTGTCGTACAGTTTTCCCAGATCAGAGATACGGCTGATAGGATGATAGAAAGAGGACAGCTGAGGAAATTTGTCTGGTTTGCGAATAGGGGTAACAGTTGCAATTTTCCATTGCGCTGTAAAGTAAGTACATTGGAGGCAGGTGTTTCAGTGAGCCAACTAAGAGGCCGGTCCTTTTTGAGGCAGGGATTTAAGGGGCTCAACAAGAACCGATCAGCTCCAGGAAATTTTCTGATGGGCCGCTTGTGCAGTAGATCAGATAATTCGATAGCATTAACTAAGGAAAACGATTACAGAGGAGTTCGAGAAAGAAAATCTTGGACAGCATTCACTATCCTTTGATTGTGAGTCTGGTAACCAGGGTTAGAAGCATGAGGCTGGAACTGCTCGGCGTAATGGGTAGCCAAAGTGCCACAGAAGGCCGCCGGAGTGTAGACAGTACCGATAGCAGTGGAAAGAACAGAAATTGGTGAGCGCCATAAATGTCGGCAGACTTTTTTCCAGGGGGGGGCACATGTTGGAAATTTGCAAACATATAATATTAAATCATTATTTTACTGTCAAAATTTAATATTTGTTGCAGATAATCGTATTAATTTGTACTAAATAAAAATTATTCTTTACATCAAAATTAAAATAATAGTTTAATAGTCAGTAATTGACTGCACATTAAGTTCGCCAACTTCCATGGGGAGGGCCCTTGCCCCTGTTTCGCGACGCCCATGGTGAGCGCGGCGTTGTTGGACGAAGAATCCATTGATTCCTTTTCTCCGCTGCATTCTAATTTTCAGGAGAAAGGCTTACTTCTGATAGGTCCGGATGTGACTCTTCAAAATGGCCACCTGCTGGTTAAATTCCATCTTGTGTGTGGGATCCCGACTAGGTTGCCAGATGAAGCAAGCGCGACATTTGGCCTGCACAAGTCTGAGTCGGTCTTGCAGTTCTACAGCAGTGATATGCCTCCTTCAATGAGTTTATGAAGAAAGAAACAGCAGGATCAAGGTCATGATAGGAAAGTAGAAGGTAGCTGGTAGCAGTTCTGCGCTTGAGCGCCACTGCCATCTAGCTTCTTTACTGTCGTGAACAGCAAACGCAAATGTACTGATTCTCTTTTAATGTGCTTCTCTGAAAGAAGGCATTCCATAGAAATAAATATAATATATAAAGGCATTTACTTATAACGCCGGTTTTAGTGTAACGTTTGATATTTTCAACATCTATAGTTTTTTGTCTGGTTTATACAAATTCCTGTGTCCCTCAGCATTGGAATTACATGCATTACATATTGATAATATTTCATTAATTTTACTTTCTCTACTACGTTTAGTAATACGTTATTAATACATTACATTAATTACACTTATTTGCGTTTTACTATAATGTAGATAACCGAACCATTTTTATGCGTAAAGGATCTCCCTATACTCTCTGATGTTACTTTTAGGTTGGTGTTATGTGATTACTATTTGTAAGGTATGTGGGATTGCCTCGGTTGGTCATATAGATAATATTTCCCTCCAAAATTCGAAGTACTATTATTATGCATTAATTCAAGTTACAAAGCAGAAAGTACAAAACACCTACCCTACCTAAGAGAAATAGTGTAAGCCACGAATGTATAAAGTTTGGTATAACGTGTTATGGTAGTAAGCAGTTGTCAAGTGATATATTTTATGATAAAGGCATTGATGTAAAAGGATGGCAGTAAGTGTGAAGGACTTATTTGACTGGAAGAATACCAAGGATGCTCTACGAGATCTTGAAGAAGCATTAAAGTGTCAAAGATGGTAAGAATTTGCTTAAATCTGAAGAAAATGATTGCCAAAACATTGGGTAGGCTGAAAGATCAGAATAGCATGACACAAGTAAAACTTCTAGATTATCAACTTAACAGTTAGGCATCTGTCCTGTGCTTTATATTGCACTCATCTTGAATTTTTATCAAAGCAAGGATATAAATTGCCAAATAAAAGGATTTCCGGTTCATTTCCGCATGACGGATGGTGTGCAACATGAATATCTGCTACAGGAAAGTATTTGCACACATTTTTTCAAGTCTGAACAATCCAAAACTGACTATATCATGTAAAAATCAATACCAAACATATATAGTATGTTTTGGATAACATTTCAGTACTTCTGGCACTGGTGATACACCTAGATTAGATTTTAATGAGTGTTTAATTTGTTTTATATGAAAATCATATTGCAATGTCAACATGATCCATTTTCCTTCACTGTCAACTTAAGTACAGGAACTGAAACCTGCTAAAATGGCTATATTTTACTGCTGCTTCTCTCAGGTATTGCATTGTGTTTGACATAGAACTATCAAAATGTCGTCTTAGAGGTTGTATAAACTCAATCTCCAGTGTAATAAGGCAATAAATATATAGGTTTAAGAAATGGAAATAATCTATTGGATCTGTTAATAGAGCATGGCGTTATTCATGAAGTATATTTGTGGAAGAAAGAAGAGCAATAAAATTTGAATGCAGGAAAGAATACCCACACACAACAGTTAGTGCGAAATGAGGTAGTGTGTGTTTTTTTTTGCTCTGGTTGCATCAAAGGGAAGTTAAATTAGTTTAAGTTTCTTTTATTTATATATACAGACTGACCCCAGAACATCCGAACCACTGTGTTTTTCTACTGCACAAATGGAAACACGATAACACAGCTACTGTATACAAGGTGATGTGGTTAACTTGTTTTTCTCTGCTCTGAAAGTGCAGTACTGAGCTGACGTGATAACGTGTGGTTGAGATATTACCAATGTGCTTTATTATTTTGTCCTGTACTTAGTCACAAAGTTATTATGGCTCAGCATTTGTTTTCTACTGCACAGTGTGTATTTATTTATGATTCGTATGTGTCAACTCAGTTCACGAAGTGAAAGTGGGATTTGCAGAAAGATTTCCAGGTGATATGCAACTTCTGTCTGGGGTAACTTAAAGCATAAAATATACAAGACAAACCCACACACCCTTGTAGAATTGGAACGATGGGGCACAAACTAGGTGTTAGAATGCATAAACAAACAACTGGCACCATTGGGGTACTGTGAATCCACACAATGTTGCTGATACACTACATTCACAAAAAGTCACTGTTTGGTACACAATCAGTTCAATGCATAATGTGGCCCATTTTCATAGAGAGAACTGTTACAGTAGCCAAACACAGATACCTGCTAAAACAGTTTTTGTATCGGCTGCACAATGCTGCAAAACTACTGGTTTGTGCAGGATGGAGCACATCTACACCATACTGCAGAAGTCTGCTTTCCTTCAGGGAAGGTTCAGAAATTGAATCACTGCCCTGGACACCTCATACTACATTGGTAGTAAACTGGTGTCCTAATTGTCCTTGCCCACACATAGTTCTGTACATTCATTGCTGCAGAAGGAAGACACTTTGTATTAAATCTAGTTTGTGTGCTATAACATACACTTGAGAACCTGACTCTATAAACCAGGGCTGGCAAGATAAGCACTGGAAGTGTGAAATGCTTAACCCCTTTGTTCACCCTTCCCTGTTCCCTTCTATGCAACAGATAAACGTAGAGGAGGACATCTGCAGCTGTGGTGGCCATTCGGGTTTTAAGTGTAACGTCATTTGCGACGTGTTCAAATGCATACTTTTGAACTAAAGAGTTGGTTAGGAAAGCACAAAGAGGGCTAATGACATTAGCGAATATGAGTGGAGGACAGAGACAATGCTAGACGACTCATATTGGCACTGTGTGTCAAACAGCTCTCTCACCACTTTACTGAGTTTAGCCAAACCTTAAAGTTGACATAACCAGTTCTATAGAATTAACAGTTTATTGCCTTTGTTTTGTTATACAATAGTTGTCATGCAGTTCTCTTATACTACTAAAGACATTTAAAAGTTTCTATACTGTATTCTCAAAAATAAACATAATTTATATGAAAAGTTTATTGAAATTATTTACAATGTACATTTTATTAGATAGTGGCGTAGTTATAATGATACTTCCCTAGTTTACACGATTGGTATCCTTGCTGGTTTCTTTTTAAATATTAACATTTCTATGTCCAGCTGCAAACTAAGATGAACTTAAACGTAGAACACATTGAAAATGTTTATCTGTAGCAGGACCTTGTTCAATGTCAATGTGCTAAACAGTTGTTCACATTGATATGTAGTACCAAACATGACCAGTAATTTACTTGTAAAAAGGCTCAGCTTGGGAAACGTTTTTGGCAGTGATGTGTACAAATCCAAACCAAGTTTTCCTGAACTGTGCAATAATGTGTTGCTTTGAAGGTTAATTAATCTTGATTGCAGTTCATCTTGGGCCACCAAAAATTCATATGTAAATGGATCTTTAATATCAGTGGTTTCGTGTATGGTAAGGGAAAATGAACAAAAAGCACTTGTTCTCCCAGTCCCAAATTCATGCCGCATATGTAGCCACCACTGTTCTGTTTACACTGCCATGCGACTATAGCTAGGAACAACCGGTTTAGCTGTTGATAGAGTGTAGTAGTGGTGAGAGGGATGGTAAGTTCACAACTTGAGTGACTTCCTTCCCATCCCTGCTACAAACTCTTACTCTGTTGTCATAAACACAGATTAACTCCTATTTTGTGCCACCTTGTAAGTGATACATATACACAGTAGAGGCCTGCATGGGCCGACATTCTTAGGTTCGGCCCGGCCTGACCCGAACTCAGCCAAGCCCGAACCCGAGAAGAGGTTATAGTGCCAGGGCCCGAGCCCGGCCCAGCCCGATTATTTAAATTTATTATGATGACATTATTATTGTTGTTATTGTTATTATTACTATTATTTGAAACCTTTCAGCAGAATAATCATAGAGAATTCCTAGTAAAGGAATGCTGTGATAATTGTGCTATTCTCGGAAAAATAAATAATACATTATTTTGTATCTTAATTTTCAAGCCGAGCCCGACAAGTATTTTTCAAATTAGGCCCAAACCTGGCCCGTGGGCCGGGCCTAGGCCCGAGGCCGTGCAGACCTCTAATACACAGTACAATCCATATACATGCTAATGTAATAAGAACAAACGTACTACAATATTAAATTTTTTGACAAATTGGCTTTATTTTGGAAGAACTATTATCATGGAGGGCTGTGTAATTAACCAGTTCATTTCTTGTAAGAATTTGGGATACAGTTGTTATAATTTGTTACTGTTTTTGCTTTTTCTGTCAACAGCAGGAAGATAACTGAGAAACCTGAATGTTTCGACATATGTGGACATTTCTTTTGCAAAGAGTGTATAAAACAAACAAAAGGCCCATGTTCTGTTTGTGGAGCTCCAGTGCGTTCTTCAGAAATTTCACCGGATCAGTTGGTGGCAAACTTAGTAGCGGGCTGGTCAACAATATGTGACTTTGTTGGCTATGAAAAGTGAGTGCTAATATCCAAGATCTCTACTTAAATAGTTTAGAATTTTATTCGGTGGCTCAAATAGAAAAGGGAGGACCAAATAATATATTTCTAATGCTGTAAAATAAAGCAGTACATCTCCTGTCTATTGAAGAGGGAATGTAAGAATGTTTTCAGACATTCATAACTTATGGATCAAGATATTTCTATTTCAATAATGACAAACATATTTAAAAAATACAATAAACAGTTTGTGACAACTATACTTATCCATTTTAAAATATAAATTCAAATGTAAAAGGAAATGTTTCGCAGTTGGTTGCATCTTAAGCTTTTTTTTTTTCTTCTGATTCTTGTTTATTTACTTTGTTACTGTTGCTAGGTGATGGATTGTTCGCTACTGGAAGTGAAACAAATGTATTGAGAGTCAGTTGGCAGTGTTTCAAAATTTATTACATAATCTCTATTCTTCGGGGCAAATAGTTTCTTCCATGCCATTAAATCACTGCGTCCATTTAATAAATAATAGAAGCTGAAGATACAATTGATTGATTGCAAAATGTGTTCTTTTATCATATACCAGGCCAATCAGTTGGGAAATTAAGGCAATGCCAGCCTGTTGTCATGGTAGTTCAGTGGTTAAGAGCAGCTGCGTGTAGAGCGGAAGATCGATGGTTCAATTACTGGCTGTGACATTGAATTTTCAGCTCTAATTCTACCTTTCAATGCCCTGTTATGTTTGAATTTATATTTTAAAACAGATAGGTGAAATTGTGTCAAACTATTTATTATATTTTGAAGTTTGTATTGTTTCTTTGTTATTAGCTTTAATTTTTATGCATTATACAAACACAGTTTGATACTGCTAAACGAAAGCAAAATTTTAATATGTTTATGCTGAAACAGCCATAAAATAAACCCTAATAAACTAAGTAAATTGGTTATCAATTAAAAGTGTGAATGCTTCTTTTCTTGCTAATCAGGAGTCTTGACGATTTGCGTTGCAATATAAAAGAAAATAATTTAAACACCATAGCAATTAGGGTGTACCATTTAAAATACAAAACTTGAAGTCTCTTCCGGTTAAACTGGTATAAGCAGAAGTCATTAAAATAAATTTATATGCTATGAATATAAACTAATTAGTCAAATGAACATTCTTTAATGGATTAAAGCAAAGGACAGTCAAATCCAGAAAAAAAGAAACAAACATTTTACAGTTAGGCCTGTACAGTATTTTTTAACCGGATTGAATTTCACAGAAATATCTATTGTATGTCATTTCTAAAAAGCAGTTGAAGTCTGAATCCATAAAAAATATAGGGTGTTCCTTTAAAATAAGAAAGTTGAACTCACTCCCGGTTAAACCGGAAGTAGCAAAAATTGTTAATACAAGTTTTGAGTCCTCTGTACATGAATATTTCTGTACACCAAGTATTGGGATAATCAGCCACATGCTTCAAAAGCTGTCTTATAACTAAGCCTGTATATATAAAAAACCACTAAAAACCAATAAACGAGTGAATATCATTGCCTGTTAGCAGTTGTTCCAATTGCCAAAGCTGCCAAAATGACCTTAAATGTTAAAGATGGCATATAAGTGGAACAAAAGATGGCATATAAGTGGAACAAAAGCGAACAAATGTTTTAATACTTGTTGTTAGCTAATGCTGGATTTCTGACAATGAAGTCATTAATCCTCTTGCTCTCCAATATTTTTCACTGATGGATGGGGCACTAGAAGTGGCCGGGCATATTTGAAGGTGGTCTCGATCCATTTCCTCTTGCAGATCACATAGAGGACAGAGTGGTGAAGAATATATCCCAATTCTGTTTAAATGTTTTGCCAGACAATCATGTCCTGTAATCAACCTGAAGATTGCAACTGCTGTTTTTCGAGGATACTCAGGAATCACTGTTTGAATGTTTGGTAGTTCCCATCTTTTATTCTTTGATTTTTCATAGTAATATTTTGCAATAATTTTTTTGAATTCAGAGTTGACTAATCTTTTAGCTGCATAAAATGGTAAATTAACTATAGATTTTTGTACACCGCTGGTACCCTTTTTTGCAAGAAAATCAGCTATCTCATTACCACTCAGTCCACAGTGAGCCGGTATCCATTGGAAGACTAGGTGTTTTTGAAGTGCTGTTAGATGGCTAAGCATCTTCCAACATTCTATAATAGTTTGGTTTTTTGGTGACAACTTGGAAGTAATTGCTATAATTGCTGCCCTGGAATCTGAGAGAATAACTGCTTGCTGAAAATGTGAAATTCTATACAAAAGATTTTGTAGGGCCATTCGAATTGCTTCAATTTCTCCATCAAAGTTAGTAGTTCCATAACTTAAAGATTTGTAATAGGAAAAGAGGTGACATGTGACTCCAGCACCTGCTCCATCTTGGTTTGATATAAATGATCCATCAGTATAAATATGGAGCCACTCATGTTCTGGAAACCTAGTATGGATTGTTTCTAATGCCAATAATTTTAGAACACTAGTTTTAATACTGGTTGCAACTATCTGGAAGAATAGCCAAAGGTTTGTCTTTTGTTATAACTGTTTTCTCACTTTTTATTACAGTTTCCCTAAGAATTAAAATGTGAGGCGGGGTTTTATTCAATAAGTCTTTATCTAGCAGCGGGAATATAGCAGCGGGAATAATGTTTTTACTAAAAGGTGGAAAGTTTGTTATAGCAGACGCTACTCTTATCTGCAGGGTCGACGGTCAACGAATGGAATGCATAAACCAACGTTCTTTTGTTACAAACACATTTATTCGTTATTTACACTTTTTATCACAATTTCAGTTAGTTAACAACTTCTAAAATTCGATAGCGTCTACGCTGGTTAAAAGTTTGGGTGTAATTTACATGTTCACACGCCATCAGCAATTATACGTCCTTCCACTTTGAGTTCACAGACGCTAATCATAAACTAGTCCAAGCGTCCTATGACGCAACACCGCCATTCTTATGTATTCATCCGCACAACAGTTCTCATTGGTTGAACTCAAAGTGACGAGAAGACATTGGACCTTGAATATTAAAAAGAAATAGGTCCCTGATACACCCAAATTAAAAGAATTAAAAATTTACACACTCTTACAAAAATATTTACATGAACAACTTTCTATTAGTCAATATTCCGTCTCATATGCCCCTTGTTTTGTTTTTCAAGTTGTCACCTTATTCACAATCTTGAAACACAATACAATACTTCTCCCTACTCCTATGATTCAATCACTTTGTACAATATTTTTTTTTCAGTCTTCTTCACTGTTTGTCTTTGTCCTTCGCTTTGACATAATACAGCATGTCTTTATAAGTTTTACATATTCGATTACCACACAATACATTCAGTTATTATACAATACATATCCAGTTATTGTACAACACATTTAGTTATTACACAATATGTCCAATTATTATACAATATATATTCAGTCATTGTACAATATATCCAGTTATCATATCACATATGTTCTGTTATTATGCAATACATATTCAGTTATTACACAATACATATTCAGTTATTGTACAACACATTTGATTACTACACAACATGTCCAATTATTACACAATATATATTCAGTTATTGCACAATATATCCTGCTATCACATCACATATGTTCTGTTATTATGCAATACATATTCAGTTATTACACAATACACATTCAGTTTTTGCATAACGCATTTAGTTATTACTCAACATATTCAGTTATTACACAATATATCCAGTTATCATACAATACATATTCAGTTATTGTACAATACATATTCAGTTCTTATACAACACATACTCAGTTATTGTACATTTGGCATTGACACAAATACAATTTAAGTGTTTCATGTGGTTTTTGACTTGTATTCTTTGCTATGAGGAGAGAAAAACAGGATACAAATTTTGAGCTAATGATTATGATCATGTTTATGGCAATACTTTATTCAGTTCTTTGCCTTCTTTGTCTTATAAGCTTGTGTATAGGCAGGTTGTTGAGTCAGTTCTTAAACTCTGATGTTACTAATGGTACTAATTTTCTTGATTGGGTTATTATTCATTGTTGTTTGGTTCAACATTTCTTCGAGCTTAGCATTGGCTATATTCATCTTAATTCATGGGCATTGTTTTTCTGATTATGGTTTTCCTCACTTCACTAATTGTCATTTCTTTGTCTCTTATTTTTATAAGAGAAAACTTCTATACTTACAATTATTCTGTAATTGTATTATTTTTCTTCTCAATTTACCCTCGACATCTTTGTGTCGAAATATTATATCTTTTTCATCATAATTGATTCATTTTTATTTTTGTCCCTGACATCCTTATGTCAAAAACATATTATCTTCCGTCGCTATGATTCATTTATTTAATGACAATCAGTGTCCTCATCTGTCTTTGTTGACAATGCTCTTTGTGGTCGATATAGCCAATGACTATGTTGATTTTCTTCCTTGTTGTAATTCCTAATCTGAACATAATTTTCTATAAGTAACCCATTAAAAATTGTTATCTTCTTTCATTTCCACTACTCCTGCCTTACACATTTGTTGACAAAGACTATTTGGTCCTTTCTTTGTATGGCTTCAATTTATTTTCTGTTAGGTGACATGTGTCTATCTTCAGAGCCTGTCATTAGCCCACCTTCTCTTTATAGCACGTTTTCTATCGGGAACTTGAGATGTACGTCAAATCAACATTCGCCATCTTGCCCGGTTCCATCTTTCCAGATCTCTTCTCAGATGCCTTGGATGCTTTGTGGCTTTTTAAGAGTACCTTTTCTCCAATTTGTGGGGACCATTTCCTGACGAATCTTTTCACCTTGTTCCTCCCTTTTTCAGCCTTCTGTTGTAATCTTCTGAATGCCAATTGACATTTTTCCTTCTCTGATAATTCTCTCTGGGCAGCCATCGTAGTGTCAATGTCAATTGCTAATTTTCTTGGTTTCGTGTTGGTCATCAGCTCGATAGGTGCAAACTTGGTCGTGGGGTTCACCGAATGGTTAATCACCTCCTCTATATATCCGCATTTTTCCGTCCAGGAAGTGTGGTCTCTGTGGCAGAGTAAACGAAAATAAATACTTATATCCCTCATGATTCTCTCAGTCGGGTTTCCCTGGGGATAATATGCTGAGGAATAGTACAATTTTATTCCTAATGTTTCTAAGGTGTTCTGAAACAACTTGCTCTTATGCATGGTTGCATTGTCCGATAGAATACATTTTATCCTCCCATATTTTGGGATGTAGTCCTTGACGATTTTATCTAAGCATGTTCTACTTTTGATGTTCTTAATGGGGTATATGTTTGACCTCTATGTCGTGTGACATTATCTCATGTATGTACCTTGAGATTTTGGAGTTGGTCAGCTTGCATTTTTGAATGAAGGACAGGCTTACGTGATCTGTATATATAATTATTTTATAAAGATATATATATTGTCTGAACTTTTGTAACGCAAAATGGATTGCACCTATTTCCAGTTCGGTTATGCAGGCATTGGCTTCTATTTTATTTAAGAATCTAGAAGCTGTGGCAATCACATGTTTGTTGCCATCTGCATCTTCTTGTGCTAATATTGCTCCATATGAGTGCGCACTAGCATCGGTGTATACTAGAAAAGGTGAATTTGGATCCGGTCGTTCCAGGAGAATACTGTGCTTGAAAAGTTCTTTGATATTCTCAAAGGCCGCCTGGTGTTCAGCATTCCATTCCCACTTAGTATCTTTTTTCAACAGTGCTCTAAGGGGTACCAACTCCTTAGCGTAGTTGACCACGAATTTCGACTGGTACTGTAAAATGCCCAGAAACCTTCTCAACTGTTTTAAGTTACGTGGGGGTGGTATATGCTCTATGGCCTTGACCCTCTCCGGATTAGGTTGTATACCATCAGGTGTTATGATGTGGCCTAGAAATTCAGCCTCTTTAACGAAAAACTCACACTTTTCTAAATTTAGGGTCATGTTGCTTTCCTGGAACCTGGATAATACATAATCTATGTGATGTAAGTGCGACTCGGGGTTCTCACTGTATATTAAAAAGTCGTCTACATATTGCGTCACAAAAGTCTCGATGGTATCTCCAAAAACTTTGTCTAGAGCCCTCAGTAGTGCACTGCTACTGGTCGATAGTCCAAAGGCACATTTTGAAAAATGGTATACCTTTCCTTTGTGCAAGAAACAGGTATATTTCCTGACATCTGGATGAAGAGGAATTTGCCAGAACGATGCTGTCAAGTCGAGACTTGTGAAATGTTGACCTCCCTTCAATTTCGATATTAGTTGGTCTACCCCCTCAGGCCTGTAGTGATCCGGCAAGGTATGTGCATTTATCTTCCTTGCGTCGATGGTCATCCTCAATTTTCCCCCTTTCTTATGGACCCATACTACTGGATTCACATAACATGAGTCCGACGGCTCTATTATTCTGTCCGCTAACATTTTCTGGATTACTCTGTCAGCTTCCTCCCTGATGGAGTTGGGGATGGGCCTGGATTTATGTGAATAGGGGGTAATATCTGTTACTGTAAATGTATGTACGTACTTGTTACACGTACCTGGCTTTTTATTGAAAACTTTCCTGTTTTTAACCAATGTTTTCCTAAGTTGGTTTCTTTCCTCTTCAGAGATGCCATGTGCCCCCCAGACCTTCTCATCGATTAGCTGTAACATCGATTCTTCTCCATCTGTTGGTAGTGGTTCAGGTTGGTAGTTGTCCCAGGCAACATACTCGTCTTCTGTGCAGATCCAATGGCTGCAAACGTTAGTTTCTTCATCGCTCGTCCAACCTGTTTTCTTCTTATTTACCCTTAGGTCTACCAATCTATTCTCGTGGACATTGATGTTCTCCACAAAGAATTGTTCATCCGGATGGATCCCTGTCTGGTCTGGTTCCTCCTGGCATGTTTCTTCCTCCAGGAACTTCGCAGTGCATTCTGAGGCTCCTTCCTTAATGATAAATTCATGTAGGTCATAGTTAATTACCGACCTCCAAAGGTTAAGCAAATCACTGCCAACGATTAGGGTAGCTGTTAGTCTAGGTATTACTAGGGCAATAAAATCGAACTTCCAACTTCCGATTTCAATTACCAGCCTTACCTGGTATTTAACATGTTCCTTCTTCTTGCCAATTGCTGTGCTGCAATATACTCCACACACAGGCAAGAATTCAGCATTTCTTTTAGTTATCAGTTCCTGGAACAGCTGTTCGTCACATACTGATGTGTTGGCTCCTGTATCAATCATTGCTGGCAATTCGATACCCCATACCTTCAGCCTAATCATTGGTGGATTGGTTATTTCCTTTCTTTCACTCGCCTGTCTTCTCAAGGTACCTACATTACATTGGTCAATATCGCCCCTACTGCCACACAGGTCAACTTCCGGGACACAAAGTTGACTTGTACTTAGTTTTCCTGGACGTTGGAGGTGATCGTCGTTTCTGTATTCTGTGCAGTATCGGTCCTATCCGGCACATTTTCATTCTGTTCCTGTTGTCTTACGTTGTCGGTGTTCCCTTGGTTTCTGCCCCTTTGACGTGAACCCCTATTGTACGACGGCCTATGTCTGTTCAAGTATTCCCTACAGAATCGTATATGATTCACTTGATGGGTACGGTCTACTGGTCTTCCACGATCATATCTATGCGTTCTGTATCTCGATTCACCCCTCGGTATCGTGTCGTGGTATCGCTGTCTTGTGTTCTCCATCCTCTCGCCATGATTATGTGGTTGTGGGAAATGGTGTGCCCCTCTCCCCCTTTCATGGGTACTCCTAGTATTTCTATGTTCTCCCTCACTCTGGTTGTTCGTAGCCATGTTCCGGTTTAGGATGGGTGAGTTTGGGTGACCGTTCCTATGTCTATGCTCATTAGGCCGACCATTTTGTGTTTCGAAGGCTGTCAGCAGTTCTATCATATCTGCAAAATCTACTGGCCTCGCAACAATTAATCCTGTTCTCACTGTGTCTGGGAAATGTCTTGTTATACTGGCAATTAGTTCTGCCTCCGACAAGTTGGGGTCTAATAGCTTTCCTTTGTTGGCTACTTTCATAAAATAATCGACTAGCGACAACCCTTTGGTTGGATCGTATCTACCTGTCGCTAGCTCTACCCTAGTTTGGTTTTGTTTAGCTGGGCCCCAATACCTTGATAGGAATAAATTTCTGAATGAGCTATAAGACTCGTGACCAGCTAGTGTTAACCTGAGCCATTCTAATGCCTTGTTTTTTAAGCTTTTCTTAACTATCATCATCCTAAGCTCGTTTGGTATCCTTTTCACTTTAAAATATTCCTCCATCTCTTTAACAAAGAGTTTTGGATCGTCTCCCTTCTCCTCGTCAAATGTAGGTGGTGTAATTTCATGTAATATGCTGTTGGTGTAACATGTGTTATGTGTTGTGTCATTGTTTGTCTTTCTCTGTATGGTGAGTCAACATTTTGTACATTACTCAAGTAACTCTCATCTTGTACATTACTTACATCTAAATCATCTTGTCTTTGTAATGCCTTCACAACATCATTTACATTAGCCAAATTTTCTTTCCCTTTTTTCATTTCTTCACAAATTGATTTTAAATCATTCTTTATTTCTAAGTGGCTTTGTTTCATATCATTTATAGCATCCTGTTGTGAAAGCATCACATCATTCATTGTCTTAATTTTAGGAATTACAATTTGTTCTACAGTTTCATTAATAATGTCTTTCTTTACTACCTCAATCTCTTTCCTTAATTCCTCAGTTATTTCTGCTTTTACATTTGTAATCTTACAGTCTACACTTGTATTACATTCTGTTATTTCATCCCTACATCTAGCAATTTCTTCTTCTAACACAATTTTATTCTCTCTCATCTCTGATTCTATCTTTCCCATCCTATCTCCTACAATTTCTATCCTAGCTTCTAAGGCTTCCTTTGTTTCATTTAAGTTTTTATGTACTAATTTTAAATTAGTTTCCATTACTTTCATATTTTCTTTACACTCCTGTCTTCCTAATTCTATTTTCTGTTCTAGGTTCTGTCTACCTAATTCCATTTGCTGTTCTAAGTTCTGTCTACCTAATTCCATTTTCTGTTCTAAGTCTTTTCTCACTTCCTCCATTTTCTGACCTATCTCTTCCTTATTCTGTTCCATTTTCTGACCTAAACTTTGTTCTATATCCTGTTTCAATTCTATGTTATTTTGTTTCATTTTCTGACCTAAACTTTGTTCTATATCCTGTTTCAATTCTATGTTATTTTGTTTCATTTTCTGACCTAAACTTTGTTCTATGTCCTGTTTTAATTCTGCATTATTTTGCTCCATTTTCTGACCTAATTCTACCTTGTTTTGTTCCAGTTTCTGTTCTAGTCTTTCAAACATCATCATTAACCTTTGGTCTTTGCTTATTTCCGCCTGTTCCGCACCTTCTAATCCTTCCTGATAACTAGGCCTATCTGCCCCTTCCCCCACTCCTGTTTCTAACTCTTTTCGCGACATTTTAATTCCTTTATCTAATTCACTTAATGTTGAAAGTCCTGCTACTTTGCCACTTCTGAGTAGCATTAATCAATGGAAATAAAATGTATGTAAAGAAAAACAAAAAGTTTTGATCCTACTTTCTTTCCTGCTGATTCTTCGTCCAGTTATTTACGTCTCCTGGGTAGTTGGCTTCGCCAGATGATCTCCGGTGTTTTTCCCACGTTGATTCTCCGTGTATCGATGTTTTGACGGATCGTTGATATCAAACGATGTTCAATGGCGTCTTTTTCCTGCACGATGAGATGGCGTCCTTTTGATGTTAACACTTCGTAATTTTGCATTCCATTCTAAATTCGCGCTCCACGTTGGGCAAGCCATTTGAGGCGGGGTTTTATTCAATAAGTCTTTATCTAGCAGCGGGAATATAGCAGCGGGAATAATGTTTTTACTAAAAGGTGGAAAGTTTGTTATAGCAGACGCTACTCTTATCTGCAGGGTCGACGGTCAACGAATGGAATGCATAAACCAACGTTCTTTTGTTACAAACACATTTATTCGTTATTTACACTTTTTATCACAATTTCAGTTAGTTAACAACTTCTAAAATTCGATAGCGTCTACGCTGGTTAAAAGTTTGGGTGTAATTTACATGTTCACACGCCATCAGCAATTATACGTCCTTCCACTTTGAGTTCACAGACGCTAATCATAAACTAGTCCAAGCGTCCTATGACGCAACACCGCCATTCTTATGTATTCATCCGCACAACAGTTCTCATTGGTTGAACTCAAAGTGACGAGAAGACATTGGACCTTGAATATTAAAAAGAAATAGGTCCCTGATACACCCAAATTAAAAGAATTAAAAATTTACACACTCTTACAAAAATATTTACATGAACAACTTTCTATTAGTCAATATTCCGTCTCAAATGATAAAACTTATTTGTGGAAAACCCCTTGAATAATGAGCCATCCTGTCCTTCAGAGTTCATAACTTGACTGTACCATTCTTTTTGAACAGATATTTAAATACAATGAGCTTGTTTTTACTATGTGACAAGTGTTGTTACTGAAAATTTACTTCAAATTCACTAATCTCTAGGCAGGCATCTGAAAATACGGAGAGATCTGAAACCCAAACAAGAGACAAAAAGGAAGAAAAGGCCAAGAGAGCAGGCAAGAGGAGTGTTGAAACAACTGCTGAAGAACCTAAAAAGAAGAGTTTAGATGCAGGCTCTTCAAAAAAATCAGCTGGAAACAAAACACCTGGAAAGGATAAACGTAATGCCAAAGGTGAAACTCCTCTCCATGTTGCCTGCATAAAGGTAAGTGATTTTATAATTAGATTTTGTTTGGTGATGCATTATTATTTTGTGTTGTAATATGAAGGGCGCCTCAAAAGTAAATTTCACTATTTTTTTTAAATCTGTATGGTAGGCAGGAAAAGTGGGAGTCACAGGAGACCTTGAACCAGGTGTAGTGGCAGCACTGTAAGATACCTAGGTGCCTTATCTTTACCACTTGCACATTAAAATGGCAGTGACAATGGAGACTGCACTCCTACTGCTGATTGGGAAGTCTGCACTGTAATCTGTTTTTTTGATGGCAAAAAATAAATTTCCAACTGAAATTCACCACAAATTGTGCAGTATGCATGGTAAAGATGTTATGTCAAGACCAACAGTTTGTTGTTGGTGTCAATCGTTCACTGAAGAGAACAGCATTACACAATGAGGAACAAAGTGTCCGACCTTCCACTTCCCACACTCCGGATATTGTTTACAAGGTTCGAAGGTTCATTGATACCAAGCGGTGCCTTATGCTTTATGCAATTCTATTTTAACTTTCTCCCTAATTTTAAATAAGCCATGCATCACTTCACAGGATCATTTCTGAGGATCTGTGTCTGTGGAAAATGTGTGGGTTTGTTTCATGCTTTCAGAACAATACAAGGAGCATAGAGTTGATGCTGCATTGCAATTTTTGTAGTTTTTTGAGGATGAGTGAGATGGTTTATACAACTGAATAGTAACCGGGTGCGAGACATGGGTGCATCACTTGACACCTGAATCCAAAAGACAGAGCATGGTGTGGAAACAAAAAGATGAGCCAACACAAAAAATACAAAAGTTGTATCAACTGGCAAGGTCATGGCAACAGTATTCTGGGATTTTAAGGGAGTAGTGTTGATTGTTTATGTGCCCTGTGGGAACATGATGACAGTGCTCACTATTGCGTGGTGCTCAGAAAACTCAGAAAGGCGATTCAAAACAAAAGGAGAGGAAAATTGAGTAAAACAGTTTTTCTGTTCCACGATAATGCTCACCCACGTGCTGCTCATGAAACTCTAGGCCTGTTGGAGCAGTTTCAACAGGATGTTTTCGGTCGTCCACCTTACTCACCTGACCTTGCACTGAGTAATGACCATCTTTTTCTGCAGCTGTAGCAACATCTCGGGAGAAGACCCTTCACCAATGACGAGTTAAAACAAGAAATGGAAAGATGGCTAGCCAGTTTGGCAGGAGAGCGGTTTGACACTGGAGTAAAAAAAACTGTTACAATGGTACTAAAAATGTGTTAAGATTCAAGCAGAGTTTTCAACTCTCAAAGATAAAGGTTTTGCTTTTCCCTTTTGTTGGGAGTGAGGTAGGTTCTGTAAAGTTGGTATGTTAATGAAAGATAAGTGAAAATATTTTTTTGCAAAACTGAATGTCAACGTAAGAAACCTGTTTCTTAAATAAATTTTCTTTATTGCTTAACTACTTGTTTATGTGATAAATTTTAAACTGCAGTCGTACTATGGAATGGTGGGGAAAGTATAGCCATAATCCAGAACTATGTAAACCATCACTAGGGACCTGTAAAATTCTTGAGTAGACATCCTTAAAAGTTGAAATATTAATTTTCTTTTGTGTGCCACCAGTAGCCAATCATGAAAATCAATTGTTACTTGACTATTGTTGGTGAGAAATTACCGTGTAATTAACATTCACGCTACCACATGACAGCCTCTGTGCACTGTTACCATATTTACATGCCCATCTGCAGCAACAAGACCAATATCCATGAGATATAGAAGACTGTAAAGTATTGAATATAACATGTAGAATGATTAAATTTTCACAGAATCATTTAATTCAGCGCCAGTTTTTAGCTCCTTTACGTGTGTCCTTGGGTCTGCCAGCTACCCTTGCTGAGGTGCTGGCAGATACTGTCACTGCCGTAGACCGTCTCTTATGTTTTATCCATGCTAGTGATATGGCTGGTCGTGTCTGAATCGCAGATTTTATCTTGTTTTTATTGGGTTGTTTGGTTTTTGCTGTGATTCTGTGTCCTATATCTCTCGGTCTTTTTATTAGTTTTGCTTCTACAGATTCTGGCACTATTTAGGTAACAAATTTGTATGTATAGCTTTGAGAATAAGTTGGAGTCAACTCGAAACTTTAGTCAGCTTTGCACCAAGAACTTGCAATATTACTAAGATAAGTGAAGTTTTTAGTTTCTAATTTGTTCTTACTTTAGAATCTTGTTGCTTCACTGTTAATAGCTTCAATTTCCTTAATTCAATCCTTAAAACTCATAGTACTTTCCTAGAAAAGGTAACACAGATTAAATCCAAATTGAACATTCCTAACACCAGAGAAAATCTACTTATAAGAGAAAATCCATTGGAATTATTGCAACCTACCTTCAATTTGGAATTAATAGAGGAAATAAGTAAATCAGACACACCAAAAGAAATACAAAAACTTCTAGCTCTGGAAACAATCAATACTAGGTATCCCACAGAAGAATGGCTGCACATATATACTGATGGATCCTCGAAGGAAAACCTTACTGGAGCTGGAGTTACGTGTTCACATTTTTCCTTTTATCATTCTGTTGGCAGAGACACAACAAATTATGATGGAGAAATAGAGGCTATATACATTGCTCTCCGACAATTATTAAATCTTCCCTTAAATAAATTTAACAAGGCAGTCATTCTTTCAGATTCTAAAGCTGCAATTCAGGGAATATGTTCAAATACTACAAAGAAGTCAACAAAAATTAGAGAATGCTACAAAATGTTAACACAACTCAAAAAAGTTAATAAGACTGTTCACCTCCAATGGATTCCAGCACACTGTGGAGTCATGGGGAACGAAGCTGCAGACTCACTTGCAAAGAAAGGCACAACAATAAAACAAAATTCTAAATTCAATTTCTCATATTCCTCAATAAAACGCTTGATCATAAAAAATTTTTGTCATTCATATCTACAAGAAATAGAAACAAATGCCAAAGATAAAAAATGGATTACACTACTTTCCAATCCAGATATAATCCCCCAGAGACCAAGGAAAACAGCTGTTGCAGCCTTCCGACTATTGACAAATCATGACTGTTTGGCAAGTCATCTCTACAGAATAGGTATCTTAGCCTCACCAATATGTGTCCTGTGTAACGATCCAGCAGAAATGAACGAAGACCACTTGAAGACCTGTGAAGCATTAAGATCAGAAGAAACTACAGTTCAAAAGTATTGGAAAGCACGAATGCTAATGGCTTCATTGCCAGATGCAAGGCACTAGAAAACAACAACAACAACAACTTTTTAGTTGTTTAACCATTTTAAACTACAGGTGTAATGCCTGCACTTTCTGTTTTATTATCTTGTTTGGGTGCTAATAACCTCAGTAGTAGTGTGCCCTAACATCCAACCCAACGAATCCAAAATAACACAATTGAGGAGCACTGAGGAAGGGCAATTAGATACTGGCCATACTTATGTTTAAATTCATCACCGATTCAGCAGATTTGGCATATTAAATATAGAATGTGTGATACGCCAAATAGGATGCTGTGGTACATATCTTGACAACTTTTCATTGCAAAGCAAAAGCGAAATCATTCTGTGTAATCAAATAGCATATACAACATGCAGTGGAACGATGCAAGATCACCAAGATTTGTTCTGAACTATAACAGATTGTTTTGATTCAGCTGAGAGGTGCTCTGCAATGAAACTTCAGCATTTGTTGACATTTGAGTCCTTCATAATTAGGGTTTAATATGGTGCTCTCTAAAAAGCGGTTACTATTACTGCTATTGCTCTCTTCAATATCATCAGTGAAAAATATTGGAGAGCAAGAGGATTAATGACTTCATTGTCAGAAATCCAGCATTAGCTAACAACAACAACATAATTAGGGTTTATTACACATACATTGTTGAATGTTACAGACCCTGACTACTTCTTCTCTGCTTCTTCTTATTCTTCTTTAAATTCAGTAATTACAAAATGTATCGCGTTATGAGTAAATCTAGAACTTGTGTGACTTTTAGGGTAAAACAGATGAAGTAAGAAGGCTACTTGAAGAAGATGCAAATCCTAACACAAAGGATAATGCTGGCTGGACACCTCTAGTAAGTTTTCATGTTATTCTGTATTATTTACCTTGCAAACACTATAATAGGAAACTTAGAGCCTTAGTTCCCACAATGCCTTTTTGTAACTTATCTTGGGAAAATTTTATAGTTTTTTTATATTATATATTAACTTATTATCTAAGGAAAGTAGTATAGACGTATATATTGTACACTTTGTTCTAATTTTGTTTATGTAAAGTCATTAGAAAAGTAGTTTTTTATTTGTTAAGTCTTTTTACTTGAAGTAATACAGGATAGTGAATAAAAGTTTGAATTTTATACAAAATGTTGGTTACAAAAGTAGTATCACTGTTAGTAACGTAAACTGTTCTTAGAGTGCTTGGTGTTTTGGATCCTATGCAACTAACATCATGGTTATTGTACTTAACTCTGAATGTTTATATTTAGCTGTTTCTATGTAACATCTTTCTTTATTGTAGCCAAATATAACGACATTAAAACATATGATAACCTTTTCCACTGCTCTCTTTATTGTGCGAGAGAACCCATAGTTACCAGGAAAAGTTACCCATTGGATGGAAAATTCAAAATATACATTTCGTTTGCCATAAAAATGTCTCAAACATATGACATTTTAATCAGTCATTAGCCATGTTCGAGAAAATAAAAATTTTCCATGTAAAGGATAGTTTAGGATGGATCAATTTTCTTCGAAATCTTTGTGTTACATCCTTGAATAAACTTAAATACCAACTTTGGTTTTTAACCAACTTTTCGTTTTTGAGTTATGCTGTCCACAGACTGACAGACAGACACATACACACGCAGACCTTTTTCTAAAAATGCCTTTTTTTTAATTCAGGTTGCCTCAAAACATACATTTCCAGGAAAATCTCGACATCAAATTTTTGGGTGGAATACAATACTTTCTCTACTTAACTATATGTAGTAAAGTAATAGTCTGGGGGAAACAAGTCTGGACTGTAGGGAGAGTGGTCAAGGATTTCCCAGTGCATGTTCTCCAATTTGTGCTGTGAGGTGCAGCATTGTCTTGGAAAAGGATGACATTTGCAAGGGGCATTCAATGTCTTCATTTCAGCTAATTTTTCTAATTCCAAAGTGTTCAGTGATAATGATTTGAATACGCCCAATGCTGGCACCCACTTCTGACTTGATTTCTTCAACAATGCAGCAGTGATCACCTTCATTAATGGCACGTGTGTTGTCTTCTGTGAGACCTGACCTTGGGCGTTGGGCGTGACCTTCATTTTGCACAATTCCTTGGATACCCTAAAATCATCTGGCCATACTAAGCACCCAATTAATAATGCATTGCACAATAGACGAAAGAACCTCTTGTTGACTCATGACTGTACTGATGCCAAAACTTAGCCAATCAGCTAACCAAGTTGGTTCCCCCTCTGTAACACACTGACCTTTAGCCCGCCACTCCACCATCCCCCTTAGATCTGCTTGCTCAGTACTCTGGCTCAATCTCCCTTGTATTTTCTGCTGGTAGAATTGCCATTTATGAAAAGAATCCTAAGAAGCAGATGTTTTTAAAGTTATTATTTAACGAAAGATATTTAGAAGGAAAAAAAACTGATTAGTGTAATTTTTCAGCACGAAGCAGTAAATCATGGATATGTTGAAATTGCGGAGCTGTTGCTAGAAAATGGTGCCATGGTCAATGTTCCTGGTGGTGGTAATGAAACACCACTTCACGATGCTGTTTTAAATGATAGAGTAGAGGCTGTGAAACTACTTATCAAGTATGGTGCCAATTTGGAAGCACGCAATGCCAGTGGAAAGACTCCAAGGTAAGTCTTTCAGATTTAAAAAAAAAGCATTTCCGATATCTAGCTACTCAGCATTCCATTTGTAGCTTCATTTAAGAAAATTAGTACTATTAGATAAACAGTATTATCAAAAGATCTACATTGTAAGCATAATCAGTGAACTCCATTTGAACTTGGCATAACAGTTTTTAGAAAATTTTAGTACTACTGATACACTTTATCTTGAACTCTCAAATAGTGTTATTGTCTGAAGCTGTCTGTGCAATGGACAAAATTGTTAAAATCATTCATTGAATACACGTAGGACAAGGTTCGGTAAAATCATGTTGGTAGAACTAAAAATAATAATAGTAATAGTTTATTCACCATTTGGTAATTACAATAATTACAATAGGCTTCGTCCATAACTTACAACTAATGAAACAAAATAAATATATATATATATATATATACACTGAAGGGATCGTAATATTTACATATGTTTTACAAGTCATGTTTACTTATATCTAGGTATTCTTAAGTGCTATTGAAAGGAGTTTTTACTAGCCATTTATATTTTTTTCCTTAAATCTTTGAATATTTGTACTGCGTGTTTCTAAAGGAAGTGAATTAAATATTTTTATACCATTTAACTTGTAGTACCTTGAGGAGTCCCTGGGATCGAACCCAGGCCAGCTAGGTGGTGGGAAAACGGTCTAACCACTCGGCCATGGTGCCATCTAAAGCACATTCTAGTTAATTTGTCAGTTTCTCCACATGTTTATCGCACCTCAGGTGTTGGCTAACTCACAGACAAAAAATTTTGCTTCATTCTCTAGTTTTGTTATTTTTGATCCAAATTTGAAGCTTGGCAACCCCTGGTTCTTGACTGTTTTATTGTGCAATTGAACAGCTATGAGTTTGGCCTTATTGATTATTAGTTTATTAATTTTGAACCTGTTAGAAATGTTATTGTGCATGATATATAGTATCTCCAAGTTTCTTACTATCCTTCCTTAATATACTTGTGTCATCAGCAAAGAGTGTGATATTTACATCAGGTTCATGTTTTAAATAAAGTGGTAGATCATTGATGTGGATCAAAAATAGAAGGGGACCCAGGACTGGGGTCCTTGGGGTACCCCTTTCTTTCTCCTGAAGATTCTTCTGGGCCCTGTTTTTTGTTATTGGTGCAGTTTTTATTGTGGTGTGGCTTCAATTTAGAGCGATGTGGCTCTTATTTTCCTCAGGGCGTGGTAACGGATGGAATGAAAAATCACACGATGTTTCTTCACCACAATGTATTATTTTATTAACACTTTTTCTCTATTTTACATTAAAATAGATCCTCTTAGCACCGTTTTAAATTATTTAAGTCTTTCCACTTTTTGAATAGTGGAACAAAAGCTTGATGAAAGTCTGGTAAACGTTCTACAATGTTCCCACGCTACCAAAATACGTCCTATTGTCTTGGACACGTAGACGCTAGTGAAAGAAGTCCGGCGTCATCTCACGTGATACTACCTTTCTCGTATACATCCGCGTATGCGTCCATCAAATAGTTCCCGTATTGTTAGGGAAGTGATCTTTAGCTATCCTGATTTTGCTTTTATTTTTGAACACATATAATTCTAATATTTATACATATATATTAAAATTAAATATGGAAATATTTATGACGTCTTTAAACAAACTTAGTTGTTCGTAACAATGAACATTAGTAACACGTTTTCATCATTTAACCATCTCATACCAACATCAAAAAACAAATTACACTCTTAACAAATATTCACATAAACGATTTTCTTTTGGGATCTTCTAATATTCTGTCTCATTATCATGCTTAAAATTACCTACCATCACAAGGCAATTTTGTCTGATAACTGCAGCAAAAAGAAATCATTCTTTAAAGAAAAAGAAAGGAAGTTCTATTTTATTCTATTATTCTTGTCATTAGTAACATGTTATCAGACATGAAATAAAACGGAAAACTTTTTTTGCAGAGACTATGTTCAGTCAGAAGTGATGTTGGCGGTCTTAAAAGAAACTGCTCCAGGTACACCTGTAGCAAGTACCCGCAAGGAACCCAGGACCCCAACCATATCTAATGAAAAAGCAATGCTTCTTGGTGACAATTTGAGCGTTGAACAATTTGCTCAGCTGTCAGCTCTAGCAAGAAAACTGAGGCTCAAGGTTGTTAACTCTTACACGTGAGTAACAAATTTATTGATTAGTGCATGTTTATTGCATGCTAGCAAATACTATGTGCATACTTTTCTTGAACTTCCAGATGGCACTATAAAGATGGCAGCGGGACTTTTCATGTCTTTTACACAGTCATACTTTCAATTATATCTTAAGCAGCTGTGAGTAGTAGTTTCCACAGTTGTTTTTTCCAGTTTAGGCCGACAGCTAAAGCAAAGTGCTAAACATATGGCTCCTTTGATTATTTATAGGAGATTGGTGTAGCTTAATCAAAATTAAGAAACCATAGCCCTTGCTACTGCTGTTGGTGTCTGTACCAAATACAGAGTTATTCCAAATGATTGTCAGGGTTACAAAAATTCATAACTCACAGTGCAATTGGCATAGGAATATGAATCTTATTTTATTGTATACTGTAACTCGTTAAGCTTTTTTACATACATTACAAATGCTTGATATGTACACCTTTTTTCACTCTACACACATCTACTCGATAGTCCATCTCTTCCCACACACAAGCCTACATGGCAACAGTGATAGCTTCGAAGGCAGCTCGGATGCGCTGCTTCAGTTCCCCACAACAATTGGTATCCATAAATTGTGAGTACCATCTGCAAACAGAGTTGTTGGAGGGAGGCTCCTTCCCGTATTTTCTCCGAAAATGACGGACTGTTGGGTATTGATGATATTCAAGAGCTTTCTCCTAACCACTAACCACCATTTTGTTAAAACTGCTGTTACTATCACCTGGTGGTTACTGGTGTCACTACAGTAGACACAGAACAAAACTTTTGAGATGGTAATTATTATTTATTTATTTATGCCAACAAACTTATGGTTGGTGTTTTTAAACACACAAGCCATGTGTGGGCAATGTTTGAGAGGTAGAAATGGAACTTAAAAATTCAATGCCACAGCTGGGATTTGAACCACATACCCTCCGTTTACCAGGGGGTGCTCTAACCATTAAGGTACTGTGACAACCTGCCAGAATGGCATTGAATTCTCAAACCTGTTCGTATTTTTCCTTGGTAAACCACAAATGCAGGTGAATGCAGAGAAATTGCGTAAACCATTCACCAAGCAGAGTGGCGAAGCCCTACCCACTTAACACACACCTCCTGCTCAAGCCCAGCCAATCCCCTGTGAGCAGCCCAGATATAAATATGGCACCTCCAGCCACCGATTCCGTTGTAACTGAACCTTCGCCGAGAAGAATCACACCATGCCACCGATGATGTCCACTGCAGGTGTGGATGAAATGTCTGGACCTCTAAACTTAGCAGACCACAGCTTTTAAGCCCGGAAGAAATCTTTAGCTTTAATTATAACTCTGGCCGTGAAAGCTTCCGATTACTCACCATCTACTTTGTTTCCCCTTTTGTATTTCATCCATTTTTGTCTGAATCTCTGTGCCAGTCCTTTACCTCTTACTAAGTGTTCCATTTATCTGCTCTTTAGCTGCCATGTCACGTAACTCCTTATTCCTCCTTCACTATATATACAGTCACCTCCACTGCTTCCTTAATCAATTTATGAAACAAGATTATTATTGCAATCATTTTTAAAGTTTAAGAAGAATTGTAATACATTAGTACCTGAGTCTTGAGTGTAAGTGATATTTTACACACTGATTGATTATCCATTACCATATTTTCTTCTTGCCCTATCGGACACTTTACATTTTTCTCATTGTTTATATGATCTGTAATAAAACTGGAAATGTTTTTTCCAGGCCTGAAGTTACACATGTGATAGTGCAGACAGACGATGCCAATGTATGTCCTGTATCTTTTGTCACCCTTAGTGCCATACTACAGGGAAAATGGATTGTAAATACTACTTGTAAGTTTATAGAAATTCTTTGACTTTTTTTTTTTCATGTGCAAGCACTGTTTCTGTAGCATACAAAGTGAAGACAGGAAGATAACAGTTAAATTTTGCGTATCATTAAATAGCAGTAAAACTCACCTTTTGTGTTAATAAATGCAAACTACTGTATAGCTAGTTAAGAGTTTTATAGCTTCCCCGTCATTTCTAAAGATACCACAACCAATCATCTTTTTACACTCATTGTAGTGTTCAAAACTACTTTGTATGTAGAGGTAACTCAACGAAAGCTTGCTAACAAGAGCTGCACGAAACTTCCGTACTACTCAAAGACAGGTTACCTCGCTCTATTGAAGGCCACATGCCATTTCCACTCCCTGCATTGTATCTGCAGCTCCCACTGCCCACTCCCCTTCTAGTTACTCACTGGATATGCTAGTGGTACCAGACGTCCGGAAATTCCTGGACATGCCCTACATTTTAACCGTTTGTCTGATGTCCGGGGAGAATTTCTGAAAAGCCTCTTAGTTGACTACATTTTTAGAAACAAGAAGTGATCGTTAGAAAAAGAACTGGCATTTCTATTAAATAAATAGAAATGAATAATTGGTTATTAGCCACAACTGCAACTCGCTATGGCAACATGGCTACATGAGCTACAGTGAAGGAACATACAGTTTGTCCAGATTGTCGTGACACTCCCTCACTCCTGAAGCCAGATGCGCAATAGAAGAGACATGTGCACATGTATAATAGGAGAGGCAGGGATCAGTGTATCCTCGCTCTCACTGTGATAACTTCACAATATTTGAGGTTATTTTGAGTCACTTATTTACACTTACCTTCAGTACTAAATTGCTTTTTTAAAGCGGAAACGTTTTCAGGATCATTCGATCCCATCGTCAGCCATTGGTTCACAATAGTTATTTATAATACGCAAACATATACCACTTGCCTGAGTTCTGACATCACTCTTGTTCCCCACCACTGCAGTCACTTCTCCTTAATTTCTCCTCTCTTGCGCATGTGGAGTGTCACCACGATCTGGACAAACTGTACTCGTGCATTAGTAATATTGAACGAGAGATTGGCAACGCAACATTTGCACTGAGGCAAAAGGTTGATATTCTATGGAAACAAAGCAACACAATGCTAAAGTTGAAAGAGTATTTTTACTAATAAGAGCACAGTGGACAGATGAAAACAGGTTATCTATTAATTCAGTTAGAGGTATTGTTTTGGTGAAGTACAATTTTAAAAAATCCAGTTGTATGGAATTTCTTGATTATATTTCAGATATTCTAGATGTTTTGCACAAGATTACTTTTTCAGAGAAGTTGTTGTTGTTGTTAGCTAATGCTGGATTTCTGACAATGAAGTCATTAATCCTCTTGCTCTCCAATATTTTTCACTGATGGATGGGGCACTAGAAGTGGCCGGGCATATTTGAAGGTGGTCTCGATCCATTTCCTCTTGCAGATCACATAGAGGACAGAGTGGTGAAGAATATATCCCAATTCTGTTTAAATGTTTTGCCAGACAATCATGTCCTGTAATCAACCTGAAGATTGCAACTGCTGTTTTTCGAGGATACTCAGGAATCACTGTTTGAATGTTTGGTAGTTCCCATCTTTTATTCTTTGATTTTTCATAGTAATATTTTGCAATAATTTTT
Source organism: Tenodera sinensis (assembly GCA_030765045.1). NCBI lineage: Eukaryota > Metazoa > Arthropoda > Insecta > Mantodea > Mantidae > Tenodera > Tenodera sinensis. The sequence goes on along the minus strand of CM060974.1, from coordinate 18,845,608 downwards.
TTGAATTCAGAGTTGACTAATCTTTTAGCTGCATAAAATGGTAAATTAACTATAGATTTTTGTACACCGCTGGTACCCTTTTTTGCAAGAAAATCAGCTTTCTCATTACCACTCAGTCCACAGTGAGCCGGTATCCATTGGAAGACTAGGTGTTTTTGAAGTGCTGTTAGATGGCTAAGCATCTTCCAACATTCTATAATAGTTTGGTTTTTTGGTGACAACTTGGAAGTAATTGCTATAATTGCTGCCCTGGAATCTGAGAGAATAACTGCTTGCTGAAAATGTGAAATTCTATACAAAAGATTTTGTAGGGCCATTCGAATTGCTTCAATTTCTCCATCAAAGTTAGTAGTTCCATAACTTAAAGATTTGTAATAGGAAAAGAGGTGACATGTGACTCCAGCACCTGCTCCATCTTGGTTTGATATAAATGATCCATCAGTATAAATATGGAGCCACTCATGTTCTGGAAACCTAGTATGGATTGTTTCTAATGCCAATAATTTTAGAACACTAGTTGGAGTATCACTTTTTTTAACTTCTTCTGTCAGGTGTAAATAATATGTGATGTCTAATGTATGTGTTGGATTGACTTTAGATACGAAGTTTTCCTTTGAATTTGGAAGGTGTACATCCTTCTTGATATCTTGAATTTTGGAAAGAAAGCTCTCCTGAGTCCTTAGTGTATGTGTAAAATTTCTCTTGTGCCATGTATTGAATGGGAGTCTGATCAACTTTTCATGTTGAATAAGAGCCGCTTTTTCTATTTCATATTCAATGGGATATTGGTTGGTTAGTATTTCCATAGCTGCTATTGGTGTGGTTTTGATAGCACCTGTAATTAATCTCAGACTTTGGTTTTGAAAGATTTGAATTTTTTTTGTGTTTGCTGTTACAAGAACTTCGCTGCAGTAAGTAAACAACGGTTTTATATATATATTATATGTTGTGTTAAGCGTTGCTCTGGAACATCCCCACTTCATTCCTGTTAGACGTTTTAACAGTGAAAGGCGCCTCTCTGCTCTTTGTATTACATTTTCTATTTGTTTAGTCCATGTAAGTTTGGTATCAAATGTAACTCCTAAATACTTTGCTTCCTTTGTTTCTGGTAATTGTTGACCCTCAAAATTTAGTTTTATTTTTAGTGGTTTTTTTCTTAGTGAAAAGATTTGGTAGTTTGATTTTGTTGTATTAACAGTCATTAAATTTTCTTTGGTCCACCTCTGTAAGTTGGTTAAGGATTGTTGCATGGTTTTTTCCAGTTCTGTACTTTTGCTTTTTGGTTTTGAAGTCCACATTACCAAGTCATCAGCAAATAGTGCACACTATTTCAGAGAAGTATAACTGACTGTTCATGATTACATTTAACACTGTATGTTTCAGGGTTTTAAGAAAATATAAGTGCATATGCGTATGAGTATATATAAATAGCATTTAAATTATAAATTTACACTGTTTTTGCATTGACCAACAATGTTCTACATTTTCATAAAATAATCTGGTAACCCTAGGATATGCACTCCTCTAGACATTGTTAGATAGCGGAGCCCATAATAGGGACACGGTCGACCTGCAATAGCATAACAGTACATTTACCAAAATAGTCATCCTGCAGATTGGCAAGTGTTTGCTGCACCAGCTCTACATGTACTGTATTGAACACAAAAGGTGCAAAAAAAAATTATTATTTTGTTATTTAACAACGCTGTCAATTGCCAGGATCAGATCAGTGTCGCCGGTGTGCCAGAATTTCATCCCACAGGAGTTCTTTTACATGCCAGTAAATCTACTGACATGGAGCTGTCGTTTTTAAGCACACTTAAAAACCATCGGCCTGGGCCGGGTTTGAACCCGTGACCTTGGGATCAGTAGGCCAGCGTCTAACCAACTGAGCCACCCAGACTGACACAACAACAAAAGGTGCAGTAGCTGTGTTGATCTGTCAACGGTGCATGGATGTGTGTGCACACACCATAATCAAAAAGTCGATTAAATATTGATATCAGCGTTTAATGTCATTTAAAGTCTTCCAAAGATGCAACACAAAGATTTTAACAAAATAGATAAATAAAAAATATCCCTCTCAGATTTTAGAACAGTAATAGGACCTCAGTGGACAAGAGAAGTTTGTGATAGAGGAAGTGGAAACAAATTATAGGACAAATAACTTACGGTAGAAATAGGAACACAGTGGACAATATGAAGACATTGGAAGAAGTGGAGCTCCCAGGGACTACCTCACCCTGAGAGAGTCTTTGAGTTAATCCCTAGGAGGTCCTTGCCCTAAAGGGATTTAATTTGTTTATTTATTATTTTTATTTAGTCATTAGTCATTTTATTCATCCTTTAGTAATTACAGTAAAGGACACATCACAATTAGAAATTAACAAATTGAAAAATATGTAAATGGTTTACAAATTATTTATAATTAATTAAATTTATGTTCCTCTATACTATAAAATACATTTTCAATTAGGTACCTCTTATTTGCTCTTAAAACGAATTTAATGTTAGAAATTTCTTTTATTTCCCTTGGTAGTTTATTAAATAAATCTTTTCCTATGCTTTCCAAGTCTCTGTTATTTAATGTACCTCTTAAAGTTGATCTATAATAATCATCATTATGTCTCAAAATGTGTTCATGTATATTACCATTTTTTAATACTTTTTCTCTTTGCAAAACATTTTATGCTTTCATATGTATATGCATGGAACAGTTAAGATGTTAAGGCTTTTAAAAGTATCTCTGCACATTTGTTGTCTATCTATATTACCACTTTCCTAATTGCGTTTTTCTGAACTTTAAAAACTTTTTGAGTTTTTGTTACTGAGATATTTCCCCACAGAGTTATGGCATATTTTATATGTGAATATATAACTGCATAATAAACCTGTTTTACTGTTTCATTATCCATTCCATTTCTTGTCTCAAGATATACATGCCCTTATTTATCTTTTTTGTTATGTGAATTAAATACTGCTTCCAAGTTAAGTGTTTATCATTGCCCCGAAAACATTTACACTTTCCATTTCCGGTATAATCTCTCCATCTATTTGTAATTTAATATTATTAGTAAAAGCTCATCTTAAGTCCAAAGTTGATCCATGCTGTTCTTTTAACATTTAATATCATATCTAAACTAGAGTAGTGCTTTTTTATAATTTTTAATATAATTTTTATAATTTTAATATACTTCTGAAGTCCTCTTCATTTGAATGACTTTTGTATAACTGGTAACTTATGAGAGATACACAAAATCCACTACACAAAAATCTAGATGTCATTTTTGCATAAAATTTGTCAAATACTTTTCTTGAGTTAACCGTATCCAAGATATTCCTTGTTTTGGTTTCAGTTTTCAAATGGGAAATTGCTTTCTTTTCTTCTCTCCTAGTCGCACAAAAAGAATGGAATTTCAAAGTCATTACATAGTGAAACGAGAGCAACAGACAATTTGTGCATGTTATAGAGCTATATATCATTTTAACAATCTTTATAAAATTACAGTGAAATCCTCCTTCAAATCATACTTCAATAACAATCCATAATAAATCAAATTTATTGTAATCCATTATTCAACTCCAGCTCTTAAAAGATTTGATATTGCTTAAGCCTACTGTATCCCCATATTCCAACTTACCTATAGGAAAATATGTAATAAACCATTTCTAAATACATTTATCTCGATTAACATGAAGTAGATGGAAGAAAAACGTTTGTAACAATAGTTTGGTGAAGAATAGGTAAAGATAGTCATGTAACACAAATTTTTCCTTCTTTCTTTTCCAAGGGTTAACTCTTTCTTTGGAAATGGGGAAACTGATGGATCCAGAGGTGTTTGAAGTAAAAGGAACTACTAACTTTCCTAATAGTGAAGCTCCCAAAAAAGGTAGACTCAATGCACTCAAGCAGGTACGTACCAATCATTAAACTACAGGTTCACTCAAAATCTGTGTAAGGGCCATCCAAAAGCTAACGTTACAAGGGCTCCTGATGCCAGGGAAATTTTTTGTTTTGAAGTTGGCATACCTATCATGTAGGTGGATCCTAACCGTCAATTTGTTTGATCCAATGTGTTTGATGACCATTTTGTTCAGTCAAATTCTTCCAATAGAGAGTTCATCACATGCTCCCACCATCTCCCATCTGTGTGATATCTGCAGTCATCCGTTTTTTTGACTTTGCAGAACAATACCAAAGCCTGTGGAAGTTTATGGTAGTGTGTCACTACATCCTTTGGTGGATATTATGCCTTAAGGGATTATCATTAATGCAGAGGCTTACTGCAATATCCTATAAAAAAAAACTCTGAAGAGTCATTCAGAACCACAGAAGGGGAACACTGACCTGTATGACAACATAAAGCCCCATACTGCATGAATTTCACAGGAGCTTCTGACATCTCACCCGACTTGGCACCTTCGGAGTATCACCTTTTCACTAAACTAAAGAAATTGTGTCACTGTTAATAGCTTCAATTTTTTTAATTAGAAAAATCATATTTTGAGAAACAATAAATACAAATTTTATTTACATAAGTTATAATTAAAATGACTGGTACACATAAATTGAATGATGAAAATGGGAAAACAATAACATGGTTTCTCAGAATTGTTTAAGAGATCCAACCTGCCCACTGCAAAAATTTTTGAAGGGCCACAGTGTTTTACTATGCAAAGGGTGATAGATTGAGGTTCAACTGTATTTATTTTAAACACATTTTCAAAATCTTAATACATTGTAAGTTTTATCCATGTTGCTTCACCTCTTTGTTTCAGCTACCAAGTCTTTTAAATGGCTGCCACTTTTACTTGCCTGGGGTTGGCACCACATACAAGTTGGGAGACAAGGTACTATCAAAAAACGATTTGTTGGACTTGATTGACATTGGAGATGGAGTTGTGCTGACAAGAGAACCTGACCCAGAGGCTATACCCACACAGGAGCGCACTGTGCCATTCCATGTACCATTAGACAGTGTATTAGCAAAGTGTTCTCATTTCATTATTTACAAACCTGGCAAAGATCCCATGCTCAAGTATAACATGTGTCACATAAAGTCTCTCCCAGCAGAGTGGCTGTTGGATTGCATGGAAACTTTCAGCATCTGGGATCCCCCCACACAAGATCTTTAGTTGTTTTAATACCATAATTGTTCATCCCTTGTGACTGTGGTACACAAGAATCGCTTAAGATTGCATATGTGCTAAAACACTTCACCTGTTTTCTAGCAGGTTCATACTAGTTATGCCAGAAAGTACCGTATTCACTTAAAAATAAGACTCCCTGTTTTTAATGGAATTATAGCCAAGAAATTGGGAAGGTCTCACGAATGGATATTTCAGAAAATGAAAGCAACAAATGCATTACTGAACTGTGAATTTAATACCTACGTTTTATTAAACACTAACTATTGTTACTTGCATGCTGCTTTGCTACTTCACACCCTTTCATTTGTATAATTTCACAGGTCACTACACAGCACATTCTTCTCTTCCACCCTGTCTATTACGGCATCCTTTCGTTGGGCCGTGAAAAGATTGAATTCCTTTTTTTGCAACTTTAAGTTTATCTCGCCAATTTCTCCAGTTATGCATCCTGTGTGGTTGTACCAATTACTGTCGACCCACTACTCATACACCATTTTTTTATTCATCAAATTCCAAAACATTTAGCTTAAAACACATAGTGAAACTTTTTCGTGAATTCATGTTACCACTAATACAGACAGGTAGAACAGAAACTCACTTTCAATTAAGTTGCTGCTATTGTAACCAAAGGTATTGTTTACTAGTAAGAAGAAGGCAGATAGAAGGGTTGAAGCTACTAATGAGTGGTCAATGTCTAATTCCCTGCTCTGTTTTTCGCAAACATGTGAAAGGTAAAACTTACCCATGGCCAACCATCTGCATGTACAGTAACAAAGAAATTCTGAAGAACTGTTTTTCTAGGAATTACAGTCTGTCTCAAATTAACATGTCTTAACATTCATATATCTTTTTTTTCTAAAATTCGTCTGCAAAACTTGGCGGGTCTTACAATCGAGGAGGTTTTATTTTCAAGTAAATACGGTATATATACCAACCATACAACCCCCTTAGCCATTCAGTATTATTCAGGATTATATCAGCATCACCAGTGTGTTGGAATTTCGTCCTGCAGGAGTTAATTTACATGCCAGTAGATCTACTGACATGGAACTGTCATTTTTAAGCACACTTAAAAACCATCGGTCAGGGCCAGATTTGAATCTCCTATCTTAGGATTAGTAGGCCAGCGTCTAACCAACTGAGCCATCCAGACCAACAGTGTATTTAAGATGGAAGAGATTCAAGCTCCCGAAATGTCGATGTTCCTGGCTGAAACCCTGAGAACACTTCACCAGGCTTATTGCGCACATGTAGCATTAAATTGCACTCCTTATTTGCACAACTTGTAATAATACACATATCATTAATTCACTCTCTGGATATGGTATTTATATATTGAGTTAAAGATGTATATGCTAGAAATAAAGAGTAATGCTGCTTATGGTTGTATATTGCAGTCCAGACTCATCAGTTAATTGTGCATATGTAGCATTATACCATACTCCTTTATTGCACAACTTGTAATATACGTAATTGACAATAATTCATACTCAGGATATGATAGCTATGAATATATATGCTCAAAATAAAACTATATAACAAGGTCGCTTAAAAGGGAGATTCTGTGGCTCCTAAAACTTTAATGAGACAATAGCATGTTCTTAAACCACTACTTATTAACTCAGAATAATTTCCCACCTACCCAGAATTTCCTAATGTAAGTATTTCTGATGAAGCAGCGTTTTTTGCACATATGCAATCTTAACTCAAGAATCTTATTAATCTGGATTGTTTTTCTACCTGTTTTGCTTCTCTAACACATCACAAATTTACCGTGCACAAATTCACTGGAAATATATGTTTTGAGACCCCCTGAATCCAAAAAAGACAGTTTTAAAAATAAGTCAATTACTGCATCTGTGGACAGCAGAACCCCAAAGTCTGTTAAAAACCAAACTTGATATTTAGTTTAGGATCTTCCAAAGTTGTATTATGATTTTCAAAAAAAGATACCATCCCAAAAAATTCCAAAAAATTTTATTTTCTCTGAACTGACTCTTGACGATTGTAATTAAATTACCAGTATGTTTAAGATATTTTCATGGCAATGAAATGCATATCGAATTTTCTGGGAATAGCCTATGAAGTCCTTTTCATTTTAATGTGTTTTGCTACACTTTTAAACCGTAAGAGATATACAAAATCTTACAAAAAAAAATGTGTATCTTGTGAAACCATGATTTATGTCAAACTCTTTTTGTGGAATTGTGACCATTTCCAAGATATTCCTTGTTATTGGTTTGAATTTTCAAAAACTACTTTTCTCAAATTTTCTCTCTCTTGGTCAAGCAAAGATAATGAAATTTCAAAGCTGCACATAGCAATCTGCTCTTAAAAGATTTTACTATTGCTTAAGCGTAAGGTATTTCTCTATTCGCATTGTACCTATAAGAAAATATGTAATAAAATCATTCCTACAAAATGTTTATCTCAGTGATCATGAAATAAGCATTTGTAAGAATAGTTTGTTGAGGAATGCATAGGAAAAGCCACGTGAGTGTAACATCAATCTTTTTTTCTTATTCTTGTAAGTGCCAAAATGTTTGTTTCCAGATTCTGGATTTTTGTACATCCAGTTTACCTCTGGTCTCAGTTTATCCAGATAAATGCGGTTCTTGTGTGTGTAACTAGATCTTGAGATTAAAAGTGAAAAACAGAAAGATTATGGAGATAAGTTGAAATGGTTTGATGATGATAATATTATCCAAATAAGATGAAAGAGTTCATCATATATTTTTGGATGTTTACTTTCTAGCATAACATTTTTATATAGTACAAACTGTACATACATTTGTAAATTTTGTACACTAATCCAAGTAAATAATTTTCAGTTCACATTGTTAAATATGTATTAGAACTCCAACTATCCTAACTAATAAGCACTCCATTTGCATATGTTTATTTTCCAAAACTTCCTCGGTTAAACTGGAGCCTTGGTTAATTGTGAATCTACTATAGTCTGTAATTTATTCTATTAATAACTGACGTGGTTTTCAAGAAGTTTTGTTTTATTACTGTAGACATCAGTTCATATCATTAATATAGACTGCATAACTATGCAGGCATGATAAAAATTGTTTAGCCACGTATCTTACATTATATCAGGAGCATAGAAAATCGCTAATATGTAGATAACAAATATAAGAGAATATTGTACTCCTAGTTGCATTTGACAATTGTGTTATGCAGTTCCATAAAATTGCTTCTCATTGATTCCTCTGACTTGCAATGAGAAAGCCACATCACAAAGTCCTTTTTTGTTACAGTGTAGGATACTACTGCAGTATTGGATTAAATAAAACTTTGCCTACATTTGTTATATTTATTTTTCTCGCCTCCAATGGTTATTAAGATAACAAAAACAAGAACTCAGTTCAAAAAGCAATTAAAAAATTAAGTTAAACATGTATGTTCATCAATACAAATTCACAGCCATCGTGTATTAATCCTTAACATTTTCTCTATTATAGTTTATTTTCAGAGAAATGACTGGAATCACATGTGAACTAATGCTGGTTCACGAAGCGAGATGGCTCTGCAGTAATGTGTGAGGCTGGTATATGGTAGGGCGTGGGTTTGATTCTTGTGGCTGATCTTCAGGGCTTTTCCCAGGTCACCAGGCAAATACTGGGAAGGATAATTACATCCCCCCCCCACAATTTCTTCCTTACGTTTCACTATATTAATCATGTCATTCAGCCAGTTAGTTCCTTCAGGGTTGCAAGTATCAACAAAGGCGTTAGATGCAGGTTGGCAGATATGATATGCATTTTGTAAAGGAACTCTCCGTCCATCATCGGTGGGTTCTGGAGCGGGGTGGCATCTGGGGGCATTGGACCCTGCTAATGTCCCCCTGGGAAGACACAGATGTCTTCGAGGAGTCGTCAAACTTGGTAAACCTTGGGAACCTCTGGCAATGTCTGTGCTGCTAATCTGTATCTGACCCTTCAGAGGATAAGGTTGTGCATCCCTTGATATAAGTCTGTTGCCTCACATAGCCGGCACAGAACCCAGTATTACCATGTTGTGTTACTTTGGAAGACTTAAGGCTTGACGTGCAGAGAGCGGTGCTGTCATGCTGGCACAGAGAGTGTTCAGCTCTCTGCAGAAATAAGCTTAGAGAAGTGAAAGCACTGCCAATAAACTGGGTAACTTCTTCCCGCATATCTCGTCGGGAGGAGTTCAACTTGCCTCGGTTGCAAATTGGCCACTGCAATTTTTTGCATGGTTACCTATTTAAACAGGATCCTGCTCTATTTCGAGAATACTTGTAATTAAGAAACTATTTAAAAATGTCTAACCCTAGTTACAAAGGGACTTCAAAAACTAAGTTACGCATGATTATGACAGGCCAAGTAACTTCTATTGAATGCTGCACTATGCCTCAAAGTGGCAAAGATACATGACAGCACTTTTCAACATAGTCACCAAGTAAACCAGCCATTCAATTCTTCAGCATTAGAAATGGTCTCTTTGCTTGGGGAGGCAGGCTGTTTTACAAACTGTTTCCCCCAAGATGTTCTTTCAACTTGCTGAACATATGAGAATCGCATTGTGCAAGATCTGGACTGTTTGCTGGATGCTGCCATAGCCGGAATTTGAACCATGGATCTTCTGCTTCACGTGCAGCTTCTCTAACAACTGAGTTGCCATAGCCAACTTGCCTATGTGACATTAAATTCCCCAAACAATTAGTATTTTCCCGAAGACCACAAGGGAGTCTCAAATCTGACATAAGTACCCCAAGGGCGACATACTATCGTAAGTACTTTATGCCCTGGAATTAAGTAACTTTTAGATGGTAATTGTTATTTTTGTATACCAATCAATATACTGGCGGTGTTTTTAAACACACAAGCTGTGTGTGGGCAATGTTTGAGAGGTAGAATCAGGACTGAAAAATTCAATGCCATAGCCGGGATTTGAACCACAGAATTTTTGCTTCACACGTGGCTGCTCTAACCACTGAGCTACCATGGCCAACATTAAATTCTCCAGCAACCAGAAGAGAGGACAAGTTGAATCAAAAGAGTGCGTCAAACTTTGATGTGGCAAAAGTGAACACAACAAAAATCATCAGAGAATATGGACAGGCAGAGAAGTAGATGACTATCTGAAACAGAGGAAGGCTAGGAGAGAAGAGAAGGGGCACAAGAAAAGTGAATGTGCTGCAATGAGGGAAGGGGGAAATTGGGTCAGTGGGAGAAGTAAGGGAGTGATCCCTGCAGAAACCAGATTATTGAGTGAAGCTGAAGAAACTTTTTTTCTCTTCCATGTTGCTTTCCTTCTTTCTATTCTTACTCCGATTTTTTTCCTCAGTCTTTTCTACCCTTTCCCTTACTGGATGTCTTGATTCCTTATAGCATCTGGTTATGCCACTTATGTGAATGTAGCTGCAGTTCTATCACCATTTGGTTTACATGATATCTTTATTTCTTTTCGTGCTGTTGGTATGCCACTTTGCTGCCTCCAAACAATTAGTGTGGCCATATAGCTTCCGATAGAGCTTCTGGCAGGGGAAAGAAGTAAAAAAATTAAAGAGACACGACTTTATACATAGCATACAGGGACAATGTATGTCCTTACAAGAGCAAAGGGAAAGGTGAAAACTTATCAGGAAAACAAAAAGGAAATGATTCGCCACCACAGCATGAAACTAGGTTTAGTAAATGATCCAAAAAGTCAAAGGAGAGAAGGGGAAAGAATAGAACCAATTAGAAATTAAGGAAATAAGAGTGAAGTGAATTAAGGGTATAGTGAAAATTAGGGGGAAAAAAAGAGAAACACGAAAATAAGTTCAGGAAGCAACAGGAGAGTTAATAAAGTGGAAGTCTACAAAAAGGATGTAAACAAAAGTGATAAAAGCAGATAGGTCTGGTAGGTCTAAAATATTAGGAAAAAGCTGAGGGGGAGGAGGAAAGGAGGTACATTTGGAAAAATGACTGGGAGCCAATGCTGAGCACAGCGGATAAATAGTAAGAAAGAAGCAACTGTACTTGGCTACCAGATATGTAAATGCTAAGTAATAGGCCCTGGGAGACCTTGTCTGGGGTGCACTCAGCCTCATTAGGTCCCTGAGGGGTCAATTGAGGAGCTACTTGATCGAAAAGCAACGACCCTGGTGGAGAACACAGCATAACTGGCTGGGAGATACCAGAGTGTTGAACACGTCCCACCTCTGGTACTGCACTGCAATCATGACACCTGTGGAAGACAAAGAGGGGGAGCGCATTGGTCAGGCAGTAGGCCTTGTCCCAGGTGGGCCGTTGTGCCACAGGGTTAAGTAATAGGCAACTGTAAGGACTGGGATCTAAGTTCATGGGCAACTAAACGTGTAAAAGTATATTTAGTACCCAATAAATCAAATTCAATATTGTATTTGGTGTTTCTTCAGCCATTGGAGGTTTGCAAAAATTTTTCCAGATTTCAGTTCTTATCTTTTTATCCAAAAAATGTCAGGTGGTTCACAGGTTGTTGAAAATTTGACTGATCTCTGAAGTTCTCTGTTAACAATGCGGAATGTCCCCACATTGTCCAAATAAATTGTGAATGGTAATTTTCTACTAAAGGCTATAAGAATTTGTACACATATGCCATGCTCTCATGATATATGTCAGAGCATAGTGTACAATTTTCTCATTCCCAATTTCATGTTGTAATTCACTGCGGTTAGTGAAGGGTTTAGTTGAACATGATCTATTGGTCCCTGGTTCAACCCCAGATTTTGACACTAGAAACTGTGAAATGAAATACAAACAAGAGCATAATTTAAAAAAATTCAAACGTGAACAGCAAAAGAGATAAGATAAACAGAAATGCATGTATGTAATATAAATTCACCGTTATAGAATGCAGTGGTAAGAACTAGTAGGATTACAAAAACAAATACTCACAACTTTCCATAGAAACTCATGAATAGTAATTGCATAACCTCATGTGGACTATTTCATCTCAATTTTTTTGACAGAAAATTAACATTGCTTTATATACAAAGTTTGGAACATGGTACTTTTGCAATTAAAATTGTAAAGTATTTTAAAATTTGCAAATGTTACAGCTGTAAAACCTTTTAACCAAATTTAAATAGAGCTTTTCATTTTGATTTCTAAACCTTGAAATTTTATATTTGTATATAAAAATGTTCTTTGTGTATTTAAGTGAAGCAATTTTTTTTATCACTTCTGGGTTAAAGAAAATGGTTTTAGCATATATTAGGTTTCTATAATTTAAATGCTAATATATTTTATTGGAGTGGTGTTGGATAAGGATTTATCTAAAGTAATTAAAGAATAAATTACTTTATGTGCAGGAGGCAGCAAACATGTGGTTAGGACCACTGCCACATGAGATTTTGCTGAACCAAAGGCATACATAAGATAAATATGAGGACACTTGCTATGGGGTCATATAGTTTTAATTGTTCCCTTGAACGGAGAGACAAAAAATCCTGAACCAGCTGCGTTGTGTTTGGTCTGTCCATATTCTCAGCACTCGCCATCTGCTGGTATAGAAAAGCACAGATGAAACCATAAAACATTTTTAAAACTAGTTTTAAAGGCTTTACTTACCAACTGTATGAAAGGAGGTCATTATGGGAGCTCTGAGAATGAATGAATGAATTTTATTTGTACCAATTCTTTTACATAACTTTTACAATTATCCTACTCTAACCTAAACTACATACAAATTTTACATAACCTTATTGCTACCTTGGTTTGCATGGCACCCAGGCCATTTGCCTCCCAGGTAGCTCTGATCAATCTATTCCATCTTATATTAATTAATTGTCCCTCTCCCCCACTCTGCCTTCTTCATTTACACTCTTTACTTTTCTTGCCCATTTTTCTCTTACTTTCTTCAAAAACTCACCTATACTTCTAGGCTTCCTTTCCTCTTTCACTGTTAACATTTTTATGGCTACCATTTTCCCCTCTATTTTTTCCCATTTTTTCTCCCAAACCTTTTTCCTCCATAATGCTAATTCCTTACATTCTGTCAAATAATGTTCTATACTTTCTTTCTCACTGCACATTTCACATATTCCTATTTTACCGCTTCTTGTCCCTCTTAAAAATATTGCTCCTGTTCTCATCCACGCTAGTCCTTCTTTTTCCTGTCTGTTACAATAATCCACATATGGTTCTCGCCCCCAACCTCTTTTTATTTGCTTGTAGAATTGTAATGATTTCTTGTTTTCTAAACTTCCCCATATCTCTTGCCTTTCTATGTCTTCTACCCTACACTTTACTAGTTTATCTACATTACTTTCATTTCTTTCTTCAAGTTTCCATATATCTCCCATTCCTATTTTCTCCATAATTTTTCCAACCCCTGCCCACCAACTGTTTTCATTCTCTAGATGAGCTCTGAGAAACAATATTGTTTATGAAGTACCTGTTCATGGCGAAAAAATTGGTGTATAGTGTGCCATTAGCAGGGTTCTGCAACAGCTCATATGGTCTATCTTTCAATGAGAACAATTGAAAGTGTGTTTCAAGACAGAATTATTAGTAGAGATTTGTGACCTTGGTCCCTGACCTAACCTGTGATATCTATCTCTGGGGTAACTTAAAACAAAGTGTACAAGACTAACCCACACATACTTGAAAAATTAAAATAAAATATCCGCCAGGAAATTGCCAGTATTTCTCACATGAACTACTCCGAGTGATCGATAGTTTCCTAAAGAGGTGTCAAAAATGTATGTATGGACAATGACGGTGGCAAGTTTCACCATTCTTTCATAAAGTTGGTAAATAAAAGTAGTTCTAAAAATGTTGTATGGTTTCATTCACACCTTTCTATGAAAGCAACAGACAGCAATGAGCACTGAGGACATGGATAGGCAAAACACTGCACAGCTAGTTTGGAAATTTTTGACTCTCACGGCAGACTCACATTACTATGCAGAGAAGCATAATATAATGCTGATAAAATACCAAGACGCATTTATTTACCAATTTCGTTGCTTCCTGCAGTCGCCTCACTGCTCTATGTAATAAAATGATAGGCTTTACAGTTGAATTAAAACTAGTCCATTCTGATAGCTAGTTGCACATGTGCACTTGAAAGGCTTTGAAACAGCTCGGAATGTGAAGGGTGCAATGTAACAGTAAAAGTGTTTGTTGCTATGGAAACTCAAGTGCACATGTGCATTTAACTGTCAGAATGGATTAGTAATTTTAATTCAATTTTAGTTGCAGCTTATGTTTTGTGAAAAGGCATGTACCACCTGCACACTTTATCTCAAGTTCTCATATGGCGTTTTTATTGAAGACTGCAATAGTACTTTTCATGTCTTACTGCAATATGGGCAACGATGCTAGTGTTAATTTGATACATATTTTATTTTGTTTAACGACGCTGTCAATTGCCAGGAGCACATCAGCGTCGCCGGTGTTCCGGAGTTTTGTCCCGCAGTTCTTTAACATGCCAGTGAAACTACTGACATGGAGTGTCGTTTTTAAGCACACTTAAAAACCACCGGTCTGGGCCGGGTTTGAACCCGCGACCTTGAGATTAGTAGACCAGCGTTTAACCAACTGAGGCACACAGACCGACATTAATTTGATGAAACATAGGTCTTCGCTTCAAATGCAGCCGTCTACTATATAATAGTTAGTGGGAATGTGTAATACAAATTCATTTGCTAGATGCCTGTAGCAGTTCTATTGAAATTCGTTAGTAAATATACCTATTTAATTATTTTGAAAAGTAAGACAACAATCCCCAACATGTTTACTAATTGAGTGTTCTGTGATGTTTACTATCTAAGGTTAGTCGGCAAATCTTATAAAGGACAACTTTCGAAGAAAGATAGCTATAAATGCAAAATATCGGCAACCCTGACTGAAGAGAAATTTTTAAATTGTGGTTACATACTCTGTGGGTTATGGTAGTGGATTCTCTCTGATCAGCGGTTGGACATACTGACAAAATTATATATTCTGTGATAAAGCCTCCTCCTCAGCTGACCAATCATAGTTCAGGATACTGTTGTTTTGAATTTTAAAAGAATGTTTTAACGGCATTATTTTTGGTGATGGTGAACAGATGTCAACTTTATTATAGTTTTAAAGTTCTTTTATAGATATGTATACATTTGTAGAATAGACTGAAAGATCATTTGATTATAAAATGAGTACGGTAAACATGGAAGAGTTAGAAGCTCTTTGTGTGGTTTCAAAAGATTGCCCAGAGGAGTGTAAAGATAGAGTGGCGGCAATTATTAATAACATGCGAGACTTAGTTAGTAAAAATGGAAAGGGGTAGGTATTATGATATTTCATCGCTGTAAATAGCACTATGTAATAAATAATAAGCTATTATAAAACTTAAAAGCGTAAATATTCTGTTATATGGCGCTGTGGACAGCTTTCTCTGTGATCCGGCAATGAACAATGTTTTCGAATATTTGACACTCCCATCCAGTAGCTTGTATAGGTTTTCACAGTATACTGATAGCAGGAAGTGTGAACTGTGCAGTACTACAGTCCAGACATAAGAGAGGAGAAAATAGGAGTTATTGGAGTGGTGGTAAACAAGCAAGGGATGTCAGAACTTAGTCACATACACAGGCAGTGTATGTTTACGTGTTACGTATTGTAAACAATTGTGTAGTTATCACGGTCAGAGCGAACGTTACACTAATCCCCATCTCTCCTAATATGCAAGTGGGCATGTCTCTGCTATTGTGCATATATGCTTCAGGAGTAGGAGATGTCTCGAGAACTGCACAGCCTGTATTTCCAGACTGTAGGGATCTTGAATTATTATGGTTAAAGAAAACTTGCAGTTGCTGTTCTACTGATCCCAATGAGATCCAAAACTAAAGTGAGGGTGGTGTTAGAAGACATCATTAACTTGACCTAAGAATTTTTGCAAAATATTTCAAGTGTCACTTTCTGGAAAAATAAATTTTAACATTTTCAAAAAACATTTTTTAAGTTTTCTCAGCTTAACCCCTATGGAGTAGCATATCATATGAAACCCCTGAAAACAAGCTTTAAAATGATACCACTCCCAGGGCTGAATCACAACTTGTTGGTGTCCTGCACTTAATTAAAGGTATCAAAAGGCATCATTTAATCATGAAAATTTCAGATTTGAACATTTAATAACTTAGGAACCAATGGAGTAACAGACCTAAACTTACATATTTTATTACAATCCTATCATTTCAATAATTTTGCCAAATGTCCTTGAAATCTGAGACGTCAAGTCTGAAAATCCTTCTAAATTGTGTTAAGTTGACATGGAATGACCCTATTTAAAGCCAGTTATAAATCTATTACTGTAAGTTATTAATAGAGCCCTTAAATGTGCATAATGAAATAGTAAAATAGGCATGCAAATATGTACAAAAAATGTAAAAAGAAAATATACCTATGAATGCAAAAATAAATGAAAAATCAAATGATTTGTTTTGTGGGTAATTTCTTGCCAATATAAGTAAAAGCTCCTAGTCTGAATTTTAAAAGAAGGTACATGACAGTCGTCAGTTTATCCATGTGGGAAGCTACAAAGGTTGTCAAGAAGCAGATAGCAAGTTATGTGTACCCCCTCTTTACTCTCAATAATCAGAACATATATTCATTATTCATTTATTGTCAATAGACTGCAATACAGTTTCTGACATTGTCACAAATTTATATTTATAATTTGTATTCAAAGATGGACAACCTAATGGTTACACATATTACTATAGCTACCTATCATTTGTGATTTACACAGAGGGTCTGTAATTTCAATATGGACATTATTATAGTTCATTGATACTGTACAATGTGTTTGTTATCAAATACTTCTTCAGAGCACTCTCAAATTGTTTACCTTTAGAACATTTTAAATATGCAGGTAGTTTTGCATGAAGCATTAAACCTATGACATTTGGATCCTTTTTTGAAATATTTTTACTAAATCTCTGCTGAAAATAATCATCATTGTGTGGGGTGTAGTGACTATGGGTATTGCTATTTTTTAGGTTTTGTTTCTGAACTGCATAGGTTACAACTTTATAAACATACAGAGAATACAATGTTAATATCTGCTTATCCTTAAATATTCCCCTACATGATTCACGAGAGTTCGTATTGAAAATCAATCTGACTGCCCGTTTTTGCAATCTAAATAACCTTTCGATATGGGTTGCAGCAGCACAGCCCCAAATTTCTATTGCATACAGTAAATATGGGTATATAACTCCCTAATAAATCATTTTGAGCCCCTTCTCATCTAAGATATTTTTAAAATGACGTAGGAGATACACAGATTTACTGATTTTGTCACAAATATGATTTATATGTCCAGCCCATGTTAATTTTCTATCAAGTATTATTCCTAGAAATTTATGTTCGCTTACGTCATGAATACTGTTATTATTTACTGGTAAGGAGAAATTTGTGGTGTTTATATTACTCTGTGAGAAATGAATTAAGGTTGTTTTTGTCATGTTGTATGTGAGGTGATTATGTTTAAAGTAGCTAATAACTGAGTCAGTGGATTGCAGTAAGTTCTCCTTTAATATATCAACATTTGCCCCTTGACATACAGCAGTTGTATCATCTGCATAAGCTATTATATTTGTATTTTTTGAGATTGTTATGTCATTTACATATAAAATAAATAATAGTGGTCCCAACACTAATCCTTGTGGTACACCATGCATAACACGTTTAAATTTTGATTGCATTTTTCTTACTGATCTGCCCCGTTTATCGTACAATAGTGTAAACGAGCAAATCTAAAAAAGTCTATATTTAGAAACGTTTTGCTCCAACTTGTAATAATATTAAACACAGGAGAACTTTCGGAGAGGGTGCTCTCCATCATTTAGCTATTGGTCGATTGATTCAACTTCAGGTAACTGCCTCCCTCTTCTCTTGTTGCCTTGTCTGCTGTTCTTCCTATTGGCTAGTTGTAAGACTTTACTTATGATTGGTATGTTGAAATTCATTATTCGATCTCTATCCTTAATATTTTCCCACAGTGTTAACTCCCAATAATTTTTTACTGGTTTTAAAGTTTGACATCTAGGTTGATATGATTGCATGACCAAAAGTGGTGAGCTATGGCTGATTTATCTGTTTCTTTGTATTTGATATTTCTTCATTCTGGTTTCCAAATTTCATTTTGTTTCACCCATGTATATTTTATGGCAGTCTTCATAGGTGACACAGTATATTCCTGATAATTTAATACTTGGAGTGATCTAAAAAATACCAGTATTTTTTTATTTAATCTAATGCTCTAGACACATTGGAGGATTTCCATTTGTCTTCTGACTTCCCAATATGATTTTTCTTCCGACTGTCCAATGGATTTAAAGTGCAGCACACTCCTTAAGATGTTCCCAGTTCATAACAGAGCTCCCATTGCTCAGCATCTAGTGAGAAGTTGTTAAAGTTGGCAACACTGTCACATACATTTTGTAGTGAGCAGTTCAAGTCCCATCTCATATCTCAGACCTTGGTTGCCTTCTGGTGGGCAGACAGTACTTAGCACTTTAAATATTATTAATGCATAATTCTCAGCAGTTATATGGTGAACATGTTATTTTGTTGTAGATATAAATGGAGCTTAAATGATTTTGAAATTGGATGTCCATTGGGAAGAGGAAAATTTGGCCGTGTGTATTTAGCTCGTGAAAAGACCTCACACTATATGGTGGCAATTAAAGTATTGTACAAAGCAGAACTTGTAAAGGCCAGGGTTGAGCATCAGGTGTTGCGGGAGATTGAAATTCAGACACATCTAAGGTAAGTGGGAAAAAATATTTATAAACATTTAGTTTTACAATCAAAATTTCAGTGCAGTCTTTCTATGTCTGCACAGCTTATATACGAGGTGCATCCAGAAAGTAAGTCCCGATG
Organism: Tenodera sinensis; assembly: GCA_030765045.1. Taxonomy (NCBI): domain Eukaryota; kingdom Metazoa; phylum Arthropoda; class Insecta; order Mantodea; family Mantidae; genus Tenodera; species Tenodera sinensis. The sequence continues at coordinate 18,826,586 of CM060974.1, read as the reverse complement.
ACCGATAAAGAGAACAAAAACATCACTAAGTAAAAAATATTTATTGGAATAATTACATAGGCTCGCTGGCTACTTTTAAACATGGTCACCACCACTGTTGAGGCATTTATCACAACGGTGCACCACTAATTATATGCCCAAGTCATAGGATTCTGCCGCCAATGTCCGCAGCCACGAAGTCACTTCATTCTGCACCTCAGCATCACTGTGAAAATGTTTTCCTGCCAGAAAATGCTCCATGAGATGGAAGAGATGAGTCACTTGGAGTGAGGTCGGAGCTATAGGGTGGATGTTCGAAGACCTCCTATCCAAACATATTCAACACATTTCGTGTGGCGTGGCTGTATGGGGTCTTGCACTGTCATGCCCAAGCGTAATGCCTCTTGTCAACATTTCACGTCTCTTGTTCTGGATTGCCCGCCTGAGTTTATGCAATGTCTGGCAATATCAATCAGCATTTACGGTCTCCCCTCGCGGTAAAAAGCCGCACAAGAGGACACCACGTCGATCCCAGAAGACAGTGCACATGATCTTTTTGACAGAGATTGTCTGCTTGAATTTGGTCTTTGCAGGTGAATCACTATGCCTCCAATGCATTGATTGTTTTATCTCTGGTGTGGCATGCACCACCAATGTTTCATCCCCAGTGACAATATTGTCGAGAAACGGTCACCTTCCGCTGCGTATCGCTATAGGAATGTCAATGCTGTAGCCAGACATTTGGTTTTGTGTTCACTTTCCAACAATTCTGGCGTCACCAGTGACGGTCGGCCATTGCGGCCTTCGTCGTGAATATTGGTTCTTCCGTGAATTGCCTGCACCATCGTCTTACCCTACTGTCACACATGTCCTGTCCATACACGTGACACAATTGACGATGGATCTCTGCTGGAGATTGCTTTTGAGCATGCAAAAATCGGATGGCTGCACGAACCTTGCATTTGGTGGGAGACAATATTGGAGCAGCCATTTTCTCCTAGCACAGAGCAGTAACTACTGCCGTCACAAAACTGAAACTTTACTGCAATGTTACCACATACTTCCTCTCTTCTCCTGCGCATGTGCACTCCTATCTGACTGATGGTGCCATCTCTAGACGCGATCAGGACTTACTTTCTGGATGCACCTCGTACATATTTGTGTAAATGAAAAACTCAAACTTTACATCTAAGCACCAACAAGCAAAATCTCAGCAAATTAGCCACGATTATATGTTGATACATGTAGCTCACATGTTTCAGTTTCTGGATATGTGACACATATGATTGTAAATAGTTATGATCTTTTTTATAATTTTTCTCAAATATGGTTAATTTCTACAACTTACAAATAGGCATTACAATTTAAAAATTGGTACTGTCAGTAACAAACATTGAAATCGACACAATCATTTATTTATTTGCCACTTAAAAATCCATGTGGCCTTGACTGATAATATTGAAATACCAACTAGCCATGCAGCAGGGTAATCCAGAAGTACCTGACCTAACAAAGAAAGCACAAAAGTTTTGAGAAAAAACATCTTTATTTCTCTACATAGTCTCCTTTCAGCTTGATAGTCCTCATTACCCAAAACAAAAAATAATAAGGCCTTAAACTGGAACATAAGCTATTAAAGACTGTATAGAATTAGTATATTTTTTTCCAATAAGCATAGTAGTTATTTATGTTATAAGTGGCTTAAATAGACTTATTTGTGAGATGTTTAGTACATGAGCATGTAAGAACGAGTATTGTAATTTCACACAAGCAAATCATTGATAAGCCACGTGTAATATACTTTTTATCTTATCCTAACATTAACTGAAATAATCTTATATTAATATTATTAGAGTTGTCAGTACGAGGAATTGAATTTTAGTGGTGATGGAGGTATTGCATTGTTGGTATGTTGCTACGTAACCCTGCCAGAATAAACATCAATTTTGATTGTTTAAACTGCACCAGATAAATCAACAAATTAATGAAAATGGATATTCTTGAAGAAGTCTTAGATTATGCTAAAAACTCTTGACTTGGATTTTTACTGGGCAAGTCAAAGGACTTACATGACAAGGAATTTTTGCTATTTATAGAATGGAGAGCTGCCAAAGGAGTTAAAATAATTTCCGAAGATGTGTTGTCAGCATACTAATGTGTACCATAAGGTAGAGGAATCTATTTAATGAAATTACAATTTGTTTGATTTTTTTGTGTTTAATAAATAAAGTTGCAATGAAATAAAGACTCATTTTTGTTGTTTTCTAGAATACATGAAGTCTGTAAGATAAGATAAAACATATACAAATAAAGCTGTGATACTAAACAAAGGAATAAAATATGCTAATGTTGAGCTCTGCTTTCATATGTTGGTATTCTAATTACAAACTACATTTGTTATTTCAAGATCAACCCATTGGCGTCATTCAACAACCAGGGTTCACACTTCTTTTCTCTTATATCAATTGTATGGTGAGCTCAGCTCACAATGCTGCATTACTCTATGTACAAGGGCCATCTAGAAAGTAAGGTTAACAAGTGCTCCTGATGCCACAAAAATTGTTTGTTTCGAAGTTGGCACACCTGAAATATAGGGTAGATCCTAACGGTCTGTTCGTTTGGCTCGCAGTTTGTTGGCTATTTTATTCACAGTAAATTCTTTTGGTGGAAGGGGCTATCATGCACTCCTGCCACCTCCAGTCCGTGCGATATCTGCTGTTATCCAGTTTTTTGACTTTGCAGAACTTTACCACTGTGAATATCCATCGGAAGCTTGTGGAAGTTTATGATAGTGTATCACTACACCCCAAAATCCAAAAAACAATCACTTCAGTGGGTCAGTCATACTCTCCAGCCACCAAAAGTTCAAGATGACCCCTTCAGCCAGAAGAGCCATTACATCAGTTGTTTGGAACCCTAACGGTGACCTTCTGGTGGATACTATGCCTAAAAGGGCTACCATTAAGGTAGAGGTTAATTACAATACCTTAGAAAAACTCCAAAGAGCCATTCAGAACTGCAGAAGGGGAATGCTGACCAGGGACCAGCCGTAGGCACAATGCAAAGCCCCACACCATGCGAGTTTCACAGGAGCTGCTGAAATCATTTGGATGGGATATTTTCACCTCCCTCCTTGTTTACCTGACTTGATTAAATAAAACATTCTTTTTCTCTAATGACTGTCATTTTTGCTTGATTTAACCACTCAAACATTCTAACAAGTTTGCATAATACTTGCCATTCTTTTTGGAGATAGTGAAAATTATCCCATATGCATCCCAAAAAAAGTGACGCCATGACCTTGTCTGCGGAAGGAACTGTCTTTGCCTTCTTAGGAGCCATTTCTCCCCATTTAACCCACTGTTTCAGGGGAACCCTGCTTTTGTCAGTGTAAAGCAAGAACAAACTAGAAACTAAAAGCTTCACTTATCTTAGTAATATTGCAAGTTCAAATGCTTCAAATGCTGACTAGTTTCAAGCTGTATCCAACTCATTTTCAAAGCTATCCAAACAAGTTACTATAGCTACCAATGCTCAACTTAAAAGATCTATTTGTCGCTAACCTCTGGAAACAAAACCCTATAAATTCATTCTACTGATGGTATTTCAAAATTCATAACGTGGTTCCTGTTTTTTAAAATGAATATCTTTTCAAACCATTAAATTTATAGGTCCATTAATTGTTTGGAAAACTTTGAAAACGAGTTGGATGCAACTTGAAACTAGTCAGTTATTAAAGAACTTGCAATAATACTAAGATAAGTGAAGCTTTTAGTTTCTGATTTGTTCTTATTTTAGATTCTGTTGCTTCACTGTTTATAGCTTCAATTTTCCTTGAATTTTGTCAGTCTGTCGTGCTGCAAGGGTTTGTTTCCCTAGCGCTCCTTTGAGGCTCTGCAACTGCTCATCAGACTTGCAGAGGTCCTGGAGGACAATAAGTTGTCAACATTTTAGCAATGGTAAACATGAACTTAAAAATTTAGAACTTCAGATATCGAAATTTCATACTTTTTCGACCTTTTTATAACTTTGTTTTAATTCTGGCTTTTGCCTCTTTGTATGGTATATTTATGAATATTTGCTTTTTTACTAGCATTGTTATTTTATATCAAAATTTATCTCTGGCTTTTGCCATAATCCACTTTATTAGGACACTTATGACCAAGTAGTTCCCTTAAAATTACTTCATCAATCACTGTTTCGACAGTTCCTTCATCTCAGGGGTGAAATGATGGATCCATGTTTCATTCCATGGTTATGAATCAACACAGAAACTCAGCTTTATTGTGGTGAAACATCACCAAACATTCAATTGAAACGTCCTCGCCACACAGTTTTTGTTTTATTGTGAACAAACATGACACCCATTGTACACACAGCTTCCTCATGTCCAAATTTTCAGTCAGTATGCGATGTACAACACTTTTTGAAATGTCTGCTAGCTCGCGTACTTTCAATTAACGGTCATCCAATACCATTTCGTGAATTTTCTTTATAATTCTGGCATGGTCACCTCATTTGGTCGACCACTGTGATGTTTGTCTTTGGGAATTCGCACAGTCTTGCTTAAACTCTGCCACCTAATATTTTATTGTCGTAAATGGAGAAAGCTCTCCCAAGGTAGAATCTAGCTTTAATATTGGTTGAACTAAGACCTTTCAAATGGAAGTATTGTATCACACAACGAAGACGACTTTTATCCATGTTTACAAATTTTCTGAGAGCATTCACTATTGATGGCAGCTAAATAAATACTAAACAACATAGCATTGTCAAACTTCAAACAAGCATTTTTAAGGTTGATACTTTCTACCATATTCATTTGTTTGAAACAGGCACCACTGTTTATACATCAGGCTGGGTACTTTGGGGCAGCCCTCATATATTTATTGCATAGTTTAAATTTTAATTGCTGAAGTGTATGAAATACTGGAGTGAAATGCTCATAGCTCCAACTGACTTTGATATTACATGTCCTAGTAAAATGGAGTTAAGTGCTACAAGCAAAGAGAAGAAATGTGTATCTTCCTTTCATAGAAGTTTGAAAACAGTGTTGTTAAATTAAAAGAAGAAATGTGTCTTAACATATTTTATATTAATTTAGGCATCCAAATATTCTGAGTATGCTGACATACTTCTATGATGATAAACGGATTTTTCTTGTGTTGGAGTATGCTGCTAAAGGTGAACTCTACAAGCACTTGCAGAATTCTCCAAATCGTCGATTTTCAGAAGACAAGTAAGTACATTAATCATTATTCAATTGTAATTAAGTCCAAACTCCATTCAATTGATACCAGACTTATTGATTTGTAAGATTGATAACTTTATAAATAAATTAGATATAAATAATTGCAATAAATAATTTTCATATATTAACCCTGGAACACTAACCCTATTCCTATAGTACATAAACACTAAGCCTCATAAAATACTCATCTGGAACGATTGACAGCAATGATTCAACTGCTTTCCTGAATTGTTATTACACGTCCTGCTTTCCTGAATTCATATTATTACAAAAATAAATCTGCTTAAGAGGTAGAACTGGAACTTAAAAATTCAATGCCACAACTGGAATTTGAACCACAGACCTTCCGCTTGCCGGGCGGACGCTCTACCACTGAGCTATTGTGACAAACTGCCAGAATGACATTAAATTCTCAAGCCAGTTCGTATTTCTCCTGGTAAACCACAAAGGCAGTCTCACATCAGAAACAATTACCCCAATGGTGACTTACTATTGCAAGTACTTTATATCCCAGAATTAAATAACCTTCACATGGTAATTATTATTTATTTATGCCAACAAACTTACTGTTGGTGTTTTTAAACACACAAGCCGTGTGTGGGCAAAGTTTAAGAGGTAGAACTGGAACTTAAAAATTCAATGCCACAACTGGGATTTGAACCACAGACCTTCCGCTTGCCGGGCGGACGCTCTACCACTGAGCTATTGTGACAAACTGCCAGAATGACATTAAATTCTCAAGCCAGTGGTTCAAATCCCAGTTGTGGCATTGAATTTTTAAGTTCCAGTTCTACCTCTTAAACTTTGCCCACACACGGCTTGTGTGTTTAAAAACACCAACAGTAAGTTTGTTGGCATAAATAAATAATAATAAATCTGCTTCCTTATGAAATTCTGGATACGTGAACACTAATCGTCTTAAAATTTACGACAAAGCACTTACTAACAATGTACTGTTGTTGCACCCGATTTCGACAATGCACACCCACTGACCGAGCTCTTCAAAAGCTAGGAAGCTACTGAAAAGGAAATAATTGTGGCGCGAAAACTATAGGAGTAAAAGCAGGATTGCCAATCGTGTGTCGTAAAAATAACGAGGCTTAGCGTTCTAGGATTAAAATCAAGGCAGAATGTGAAAAGCATGAGTAACAATTTTGTCAGTAGATAAGAAGAGCTCTTGAGGCATGTCCCAGTTTTACTTTCTCTTCTGCGTATAGTGAAGCAGAGGAAGTATTGTATTCCATCCAAAAATTTGATGTCAAGATTTCACTGGAAATATATGCTTTGAGGCCCCCTGAATCCAAAAAAAAAAAAAAAAAGCCTTTTTAGAAAAAAAGTCTGTGTGTGTGTGTGTCAGTCTGTGGACAGCATAACTCAAAAAGGAAAAGTCTGTTAAAAACCAAATTTGGTATTTAAGTTTAATGTCTTTCAAGGATGCGACACAAATATTCTCAAGAAACTTCCTCCACCCTAATCTACCCTTTACATGGAAAATTTTTTGAAAATTTTTATGGCAAATTAAATGTATATCTTTGAATTTTCTGGCTATAGTCCATGTAGCAATCATGTTTGAGGTTATTTTGAGTCACTTATTTACACTCACCTTCACTATTAAACTGCTTTTTTAAAGCGGTTTTAAAAAAGCAGTTTAGTAGTGAAGGTGAGTGTAAATAAGTGACTCAAAATAACCTCAAACATGATGAATACTTCACTGTCAATAATGCTTCTATTTTTAATATTCACCATGTAGCAATGTTTACTCTGGATGAGTTTTACATAACTGGTAAACCATAAGGGATAGACCAAATCTTACTATAAAAATGTAGATCTTGCTAATACCCACAATTTGTCTAAATAATTTTTTTATGTAGAGTGAACCATTTCAGAGATGTTCCTTGTTATTTGTATGAGTTTTCGAGAACTTATACTTCTATCAAATGGAACGTTATTCACTTTGTACATGTTAACTATGCAAAGAGAACGGAATTTGAAAGTTTAAAAGGTTTGACTATCGCTCAAAGTCTACTGTATTCCCATATTCTCCTTACACCTACAAAAAGATAAACAATAAGATAATTTCTGCAAATGTTTATATCAACTAACATTCAGAAGATATAGGAATAAGAGCTTTTAAGAATGGTTAGCACGAGAGTAGAGAAAGTCATGTGAGTGCAACACATCACATTTTTAAGTGGTGTAGTGTCAGTAAATTCGATTCACTATTATCTAGATAAGAAGCTATTAGCTAGTTGAGGTACTGTCTGTTCACCAGCTGGTGGCCTTCAGGGACTGAAGGGAACAGAAGGGACATTCTGTGATAGTGTAACCTGAGTTTTGTAAACTTCACAGATAACGTTGCTGCTGGTTAGGTTGCCAACTTACCTCCAATGTTATTCCCACTAATATCTCTTAACTTCAGTTAAAAATTGAACGAGTCACTAGCATTATGTCGGAAGTAAAGAAAAAATTTGTGTAAAAGTAGATAAATTCCTGCCTAGGAGTGTTGTGAAATCTACTATGGTATTGTGGTTGCAGAGCAAAGGGTTTCAGAGTGGCAGTTCCATTGGTAAATCAGCTCTTTACAGGATGATTGAAACAAACCTAAAGAGGTTTCTAAGGCAGACGCTTTTTGGATTTCATTGGGCCACATTGTCGTTTGTTTGCCCCTATACATGGTAATCTCAATCTCAGAAAGCTAGCTTGGGCCAAGGAACAGTTAGAGAAATGTAACAGATTACTTCTCGTTACAGGAATAGCACAATATAATGCTCAAGGATATATCACTTGTGACTGAAACAGACTGACGGGGTTTTTGGAAACATAGAAAAGATAGACCCCTCCGAAGGAGTGTCGCCTTGCCGTGGCGGAGGGGCTCAGTACCCGATCCAGACGGCCTACTAAGTGAGTCTTCGTGACCACTGGTAGGCAAGAGGTGAGGGGAAGCTAAGAACATTCCAACGGGTAGATGAGGCTCGTTAGTCTTGGTCGACGACTCATCTAGGAGAAGAGGACTCCGAAATCAAACTCCCCCAGGGGAACCTACCACGGTAGGTCCGGGTATGGCGCACCCGGGGCCCCGAGCCACTCACAATCATCTCACCCCCTCCACCTTCATTAACTGTGCCACGTGCGACGTTTTATGTTGCTTTTTATATCACCCTCTTCCTCTTCTAGGTTTATTCTGATTATTAGTTTGTAAGTTCCTAGATTTATAACTCCTGTCTCACCAGCAGGGATCTTTCCTATCTCCGTGGTCCTGTCCCACGGTTTTCAGCGCGGCCCCCGACTTGTGTGCTCTTCGGAGGTCTCAGGCGCGAAAGTTGTGCGGACCCTTCACACTGCCCCCATGTGTAGCCTTAGGTGCGGAGCCCGTCCACACGTCATGTACACCCACGTAGCTCCTTGAGGGCACGGCCGGTGTTAATCTCCCGACGGCCGCGTGCCGTCGGGTTAGTATCACCGGCCGGACGTGTTACCGCTGACGGAGCCCCGGTGTAATCAACCCGAAGTCCCCTGAATCCACGCTGACTCCGTTGAGGCAGCGTGTGCTAAAGCGGGGAGCCACAGGCGGTTATTCCTGTGGTGGGGGCATAAAACCGGGGTGTCACGTGGTGAACGGTTTACCCATGCGGACAAGCAGTGGAGATCGGAGGGTAGCTCCTCTGAAGTACGCCTTGAGGTCAGTCATGGAGGGTCTCCATGGCGGCACAGACCGTGGAGATTTTGGTGTCTTTTATCCTTTGACCCCCGGATGGCAGGCTGACGCCGACGGTTCCGGATGGGGGTCCAATTCATAATGCATCCGCGCAAAACCCCTTTGTTTGACTCGTTTTTAGTTCTGACATTGGCCTGTGAAGGGAAGACGATTAAAGATATCAGTCCATTCTATATAAAACGCGAAGTAGACAGGATATGTGGCCCGGTGAAAAACGCGACGAGAGTACGAGACGGTACGTTGTTAATTGAGACCAACACGGCAGATCAGTCCCAGAAACTTTTGAAAGCGGCTTTGTTGGGGTCCTACCCAATTCGGGTAGCCCCCCACAAGACGCTTAACACCTGTAGGGGAGTGGTAACCACCTCCAGTTTGGACAATCTGACGAACGAGGAGATCGTCAGCTGCCTCTCTGACCAGCGTGTCTGTCAAGCCTACCGTCTTACTCGTAAGCAGGATGGCAAGGAGCAAGCTCTGCGTACGGTGTTTCTGACATTCAAAGGCACTCAACTACCTGAATTTATCTTTTGTGGCTACGAACGTGCCGCCGTACGCCAGTATGTACCGAACCCCATGCGCTGTTTTAGATGCCAGCGGTTCGGCCATACTAAAACCTCCTGCAACAATCCCGCCATTTGTGAACGCTGCGGTTTACCCGCCCACGAGGATACGGCATGCACAAGGAATCCTGTATGTGTGAACTGTGGCCAAAGCCATCCATCTAGCTCGCGCCAGTGTTCCACGTTTATGGACGAGAAGGCGATACAGGAGTTGCGTGTGAAAGAGCGGCTTACATTTCTGGAAGCTCGTCGCCGCTTCGAGCAACTGAAACCTGCGACTACCCTAGGTTTCGCTTCAGCAGTTCGCCGCACTCCTGCTCACACTGTGGCCGTGCAACATGTACCGGTCGCTGATGCTGCCACACAAACGGATTTACCGAACATCTCTCCACCGACCCGTGACGCTCCTGCACCGGCAACTACATCTTCCGCCGTGCAGACACAAACTCACCAAGCATCCTCAAGCAGTGGCCACACTACTTTGCCTGTCCCTGTCAATCGTTCGCGCCATAAACACCGGGCGAGTAGCCGTTCCTCCTCAAAGAAGTCCCGCTCCCGTTCAACGAGCCGCCGAGGATCTTCAGACTCCCGCACGTCAGCGGAGTCATTAGAGGACGGCGAATTAAACATTCCAGGTCCTAAGTCGGTCAAGGTAAGAATGAAAAAGAAAAAGATGAAGACCGTACGCTAATCTCTTTACCATGGAAATAATCCAGTGGAATGTTAATGGGTACCGTGCACGTGTTCCGGACATACAGCACTTAGTTTTTCAACGCTCTCCATCAATCGTCTGCCTACAGGAAACCCACTTACAGCCTAATCACTCTCTCCACCTTCGTGGATTTTCAGCATTCCGCCACGACTCTGTCGCTGATAGGAGAGCATGCGGTGGTGTTGCTACGCTGGTAGCACATAACATCTCTGCCACCAGTATAACCCTTAACACGCCACTGCAAGCTGTAGCTGTGCGTGTACAGCTGCAGGGCCTCTGCTTCTCCGTTTGCAACCTATATTTGCCACCGGTCAGTGTCGTAAACGAGAATGATCTTCGGGCTCTCTTGGCACAGATTCCGCCACCGCTCATCTTTCTCGGCGATCTGAATGCCAAGCACTCTCACTGGGGCTCCAGCACTGACGATGCTCGTGGGTGCCTTGTAGCAGACGTTTGCGATATGTCCGGCTTAATCATACTAAACACTGGCGTGCCTACTTTCTTATCATCTGCCTATGGTACACACTCCGCGCTTGACGTTTCTTTCAGCAGCCCGTCACTAGTACCTATACTTGATTGGTCGGTACTGTCCGACTTATTTGGCAGTGATCATTATCCCATTAGCATTCACATATCGGGCCACCATTCTGTGCCAACGCGATATCCTCACTGGATTATTTCTAAGGCGGACTGGGGGAAATTCCGTTCCCTCATTCACTTGACCGACAATGCTTTTACCACCATTGACGACATGGTGGAATATTTTACCGGCTCTATCCTTCTCGCAGCAGATTCTAGCATTCCTCGAGGTTCATCTACACCACGACACGTTCCTGTGCCCTGGTGGTCCGAGGAATGCCGTTTGGCTAGTAAAGCTCGTAAGCGTGCTCTGCGTGTTTTCCGAGCACACCCTACGGAGTCGAATTTTACTGCTTTTAAACGCTCTCGTGCAAGGGCTCGCTTTGTAATGCGCAATGCAAAACGCACATCCTGGGAATCTTACGTGTCTTCCCTTTCACGTCGCAGTTCGGCCCAGAAGGTGTGGACTGCCGTCCGGCGTATGTACGGTAAGTGTCGCCGGACAATCATCCCCGGTCTTGTCGTACAGGGCTCCATATACACCAGCGAGCAGGATATCGCCGACGCCCTTGCCGATTCCTTCGCCACTACTAGCCAAACTCAAAGCTACGACAGAGCCTTTTTACCGATTAAGGAATCCGCGGAACGGATAAGCCTAAATTTTAATAGTGATTGTAGTGAACCCTACAATGCACCTTTTACTGAAGCGGAACTGGCGCATTCTTTGTCCCTCGCTCACGACTCTTCTCCTGGTCCTGATGACATCCATCGCCAAATGCTGCTTCATCTTCCATCTGCGGCTCTATCATTCCTGTTGAGCATCTATAACCGCATCTGGCTTCAGCAGGTTTTTCCATCTTCCTGGCGAGAGGGTGTTGTAATCCCTATCCCTCGACCCGGAAAAGACCGTACACTCCCCTCTAGCTACCGTCCTATATGCCTGACGAGTGTCGTCTGCAAGACCTTTGAACGGATGATCAACACTCGCTTAGTATGGTGGCTAGAGACGAACAACCTGCTGAGCAATGTTCAGTGCGGTTTTCGTCGCCATCGCTCCAGTGTCGACAATCTGACACGCATGGAAGCCTACATCCAAAATGCCTTTCTTTTGAAGCAGCATGTCGTGGGTGTCTTCTTCGATCTGGAGAAGGCCTACGATACCACATGGCGTCATGGTATTCTCCGTACTCTTCACGGGTATGGTTTGCGAGGTCTTTTAGCAATCTTTCTTTTTAACTTTTTAGCCCTGCGTCGCTTTCGTGTCCGCATTGGCAATACGTTCTCACAGGAGAGGATCCAAGAAAATGGTGTGCCCCAGGGGTCGATTATTAGTGTAACTCTTTTCACCGTTGCCATTAACGGCATTGCTAGTGTCGTTCGTAGGGGAATAGCGATGTCGCTGTATGTTGACGATTTTGCGATCTATTATCGATCTTATAGTCTCGAACATATAGAACGTCAACTGCAGCTGACCATATCCTCTATCGCCGACTGGGCCCTTCGCGCCGGCTTCAAGTTCTCCCCTACGAAAACACAATGTGTCCACTTTCATCGACTTCGCGGTGTACACCCTCCTCTAGAACTCCGTTTGCGTGACACACCCCTGCCGTTTGTTTCGCACATCAAGTTCTTGGGCCTTTACCTAGACAGCAAACTCACATGGGAGCACCATATTCGTCAACTTCGTGGCTCCTGCGATCGTTCGCTTCGAGTGCTCCGGGTTTTATCTGGAGTGTCTTGGGGTGGCGATCGCACTGTCATGTTGAGGCTGTATCGTTCATTGGTGAGGTCCAAACTAGATTACGGCAGTTTTATTTATGGCGCGGCGTCCGCCTCTAAACTCCGTCTTTTAAATACTGTACATAATGCTGGTATCCGTCTGGCTACTGGAGCTTTCCGCACTAGCCGTGTAGAGTGTCTGTATGCTGACTCTGGCGAACCCCCACTTTCTATTCGGCGCTCGTTTTTATTGTGCTCTTACGTGTCCCGTTTGGCGGCCCATCCTGGTCACCCGTCTTTTAATCCTGTATTGCGCCCGGAACTCGCTCACCGTTATCTTCGGAATAACACGATCTCTCGCCCAAGCGGTATTCGATTTCACGAACTGCTTAACTTACACGCGCTGCGCATGCCTGCTGTCGAACGGTTTTCCCTTGGCCGCTGTCCTCCATGGCAATTACAGCGTGCCCAGTTCGACCTGGAGCTTTCGATGCATGCTAAGTTGGTTACCCCTCCATCGGTGTATCGTCAGCTTTTCACCGAGATCCTGGGACGTTACCGGAATTACACTCCGGTATTTACCGATGGTTCCCAGGTGGATGGGGCTACAGGGTGTAGCTTTGTGCATAACGGTGAGACTCACAAGTGCCGTCTGCCAGACTTGAGTTCCGTCTTTACCGCCGAGCTGTTTGCAATATTTTATTTCGTCCTTTTTATCTCCAGTTCCGTTCCTGGAAGTTTTATCGTCTGCTGCGACTCTCTGAGCGCACTCCAGGCATTGCAACAGTTTGTCGGCACGTCAGCGCTAGTTGTGAAAATACAGACACTCGTCTCGCAGTTGCTCTCGCGCGGATACCAGATTGTTTTTACCTGGACCCCAGGCCATGTAGGCATTCCCGGCAATGAAGCAGCGGATGAGGCTGCTAAGTCTGCCTGCCGTTTGCCGGAGATCTTAACACGCAGTCTTCCCTACACTGATGTACAACGGTACTTCCGACGTCATATTTTATCAGTCTGGCAGCAATCGTGGGAAGCGTTGGATGTCACTGGCACGCAATTGCGGACAATCAAGGAAACGGTGCAGCCTTGGATAACATCTTCAAGGGATACCAGGCGGGCAGAAGTCATCTTGGCCCGCCTGAGAATAGGTCACACGCGCATCACGCATGGACACTATCTGCGTGGTGAGCCGGCGCCGGTATGTTCCACCTGTGGCGTTCAGCTCTCTGTGGCCCATGTCCTAGTTGATTGTCCGCGCTACAATCGTGAGCGCCAGTTGTTTGGCCTGGGTTCTAGTTTAAAGACGATGTTAGGCGACGACCCGGTAGCTGTGGATTCAGTGCTGCGGTTCGTCGGCAGCATTGGCTTTGGTAAGCAAGTTTAAATTTTATTGAGTGGTTTTACCTTTTACCTTTTCTATTTTATCTGCTTACCTTTTTAGATCATTTTACACGCTTTTAACTATTTTGAGCATACTTTTTAGACAAGTTTTAAGTTTTAACTTTTTTAACTTTTGGCTGTTTTAGCTTGCGTTTTAATATTTAAGTGGTGGTGAGTTTTATCCATTTTTTATCTTTTGACTTGGGGCTCTAATGACCTAGCTGTCGACGGGCCCTTAAACCCTAACCACTCACTCACTCACTAGAAAAGATAGAAAATAATCGGTGGGAAAAAGATGGGGTAGTTGAAAATACTGTTTATTTTATAAGCTAAATATACTGCATGAACTAAAAATAACATTTAATTTCCCCTATTTTGAGTGACTTCTTTGCTTTGATCTAAAGTTAATACATATTCCAAGGTTGGTACTACTAACATCAGTGCGACCATAAGCAGGAGGTGAGCTTCAGATATCACTGTCTATTTGGAGTTGTTTGCTGATGTACTCATTTTCTGCATTCCTGCTGGGGACTATGAGCTGGTGAACAAACTGTAATGTTGAAGCAAAGCAATTGCAATGACTCAGTGTGTTTTTGTTCACTGCCAGGTCTGCGCAGATATTCTACAAGCGCTTATGAATATCTGCAATGCTCTGGTTTTCTGCCAAAAGAAACTCAATAACTGCTCTCTGGAAGACGCCTCAGCTGCAGATAATATTTTTAAGGCTAGTTATAGCTCTGCCACCTATCGGAAATTAATGAAACTTGAATATTTAAAAAAGTCTCAAACAGAATTCCAAATTTTTTCATCTGAAATTGGCCCAGGAGAGCAATGTGTCCATGAGTGTCGGCAGACTTTTTTCCAGGGGAGGGCCACATGTTGGAAATTTGCAATCATATAATATTAAATCATTATTTTATTGTCAAAATTCATAATATTTGTTGCAGATAACCGTATTAACTTGTGCTAAATAAAAATTGTTCTTTACATCAAAATTAAAATAATAGTTTAATAGTCAGTAACTGGCTGCACATTAAGTTCACCAACTTCCGGGGGGGGGGGCTGCGGCCCCCCCTTGCCCCCGTTTCGCGACGCCCATGAATGTGTCGCATTACTTTCTTGTAGAATTAATGTTAGAACTTCCATTTCTGTCCACTGGCAATAAAATGAAACTAATTACTTTCACTTATGTTTCAGGGCTGCCAAATTTACTTTCCAGGTAGCAAATGCATTGCACTTCTGCCATCTTAACAATGTGATTCATAGAGACATCAAACCTGAGAATTTGTTGGTAACAGCAAGGGGAGAAATAAAGCTTGCTGATTTTGGCTGGTCGGTGCATGCTCCTTCCTCTAGGTAAGTTGTCAGAATTTTGGTTTTGTAACTCTATTGCAAGTGAAGACATTTTAATTGTGTGCAAGCATACATTAATATTTCAGTACTCCAATAATATCAACTCAAACTAAAAAGTACACATGATTCTACAGTACTGTAAATGTTTTTCTAAATAATAGAAGAGTGTTAAATCATCAGAAGTATCTTTTAATGAAACAGAAATTTTCTTAACATAGATGTTAAATTGCCTAAACTTTGAATTAATATTTAAAATCTGTTGGTGAACCAGCCCTTGGTTTTAAAGGGTACAAGGCTGTACCCGATCTAGCCTTAAAGTGGGTATGGATGTCAACATTTCACTGTAGCACAGCATGTCCAATGCGGTACCCGTGATGTATTTTTCTGGCACCCTTCATAAGCAAATGTTTACCTAAACGATTTCTAATATTAATTCAAATTTCAAAACAAGACTATTTCCTTCCATATATATTCCCATGCTTTCCCTTTTTCCCCTCAAAAGAAGGGTACTTGCCCTAATGGTGGTTGTGATGGCACTACGCCTCCTTAGGCATGAGTTAAATGTGCCTGAGTGTGTAAGAAAGTTGGACAGTACTCATATTTTAGAGCGAGTTAAATAGTGAAGTACGATTGGGAATAATTTGTTATTACTTTGCATATTCTATCACTTATTTGGTGCATTCAAGTAATGTGAATAATACTGTAATTCAACTTCCAAAACATTTAGGCATGAGCATGTTTTACTTCCAATTATTGTCACGTGGTACTCAATACTTCTCCAATTGCATTGTTTACTGCTAAACCTGGGACATAAAGTACTTACAATTGTAAGTCGCCCTTGGGGTATTTATCTCTGATGTGAGATCCCCTTGTGGTTAACCGGGAAAAAGTATGAATCAGCTGGGGAATTTAATGTCGTACTGGCAAGTTGGCCATGGTAGCTTAATGGTTAGAGCAGTCGCTCGATACGCGGAAGATCCGTGGTTCAAATCCCGGCTATGGCATTGAATTTTTCAGTTTCTGATTCAACCTCTTAAACATTGCCCACACACGGCTTGTGTGTTTAAAAACACCACTAGTAAGCTTGTTGGCATCAATAAAATAATAATTACCATCTAAAGGTTACTTAAACCTGGGACATAAAGTACTTACAATTGTAAGTCACCCTTGGGGTATCTATCTCTAATGTGAAATTCCCTTGGTGGTTAACTGGGAAAAGTATGAATCAGCTGGGGAATTTAATGTCGTACTGGCAAGTTGGCCATGGTAGATTAATGGTTAGAGCAGCCGCTTGATAAGCAGAAGATCCATGGTTCAAATCCCGGCTATGGCATTGAATTTTTCAGTTTCTGATTCAACCTCTTATTTTTCAATGTTATGACATCCTGGCTGTGAAAGACGTAATCAAATTGACAATGTCTGAAGCAACTAGTGTATCTGTGAACAGTTTAAAATGTAAGAATGGAAATAAAACAAACCGTAAAAACCCCTAAAAAGAAAAGGGAAAGGCCTCTTAGTGTTTTAGGGCAAGTGAGTGTTTTGTTAAAAGTGCTATTCGCTTTGAAGTTCATAGTTTCTTTTTAAACAATGAGCCTCCTATCATAGGTAAGCTACTTTCTTTACTGAACAGTAACCCAGATCTGAATTTTAAGAAAATTGCATTCCACACTTTGCTGAAAGACATTGGGATTGATTTTGCAAAAAGAAACAAAATTAGTGTGATAATTGCTGGAGAAGACATTACCTCAAATCTGAGGGTGCCGCACCTCCATGTGACGGCTCAGTTAACATAACTTTATATTTCATAAATTTTTTTTTTTTTTTTTTCTTAACCGCTATCTTTAATTAGTTTGTTTAGTAAATATGAGCCGAGTGCAATTCTAACCCCCTGTGCTGCTACAGTGAAAGATATGATTGCAGTAAGTGAGATGTAAACAGCTGCGCACAGAGAATGAGAACACATATTTATTCGTGGAGTGATATAAGCACAATGTTTATGTGTTTGTACTTTAGACCCAGAATTACTTAGTATAATTTAGGGACAAAGTATATAATTATACTGTCATGAGAGAGAGATATTAAGTGATAGTCAGCTCACACCACTGCCTTTGTAATTTGTGTTATGCAACACACAACAATAGTCGGCTCAGAACAAATGCTGTTGTACACATTTCTAGAAGGTTTTGAAGTGCAGGGACTTGTTTACAAGAGCTGAGAAACTTCTGATTTTTCCAGAGAATTCACTGGTAATTCAGAGGCTATATAAGCAGACTGGCTTGTGCAGTTACTTGACAGCGGAGAAGTGTATGCGAGACAGAGAGAGAGTTAGTTACCGCACCAGTGTCAAGGAAAATTAGACAGTACAGCTGTGAGTTTCAAGATTATGATACAACAGAACAGTTGTGAATGGTGGTTCTGTATCTGCACTATGTGACTCAATGGTAGCACTTTAACAGCTTTAGAAGAAATAAAGTGACATAAAAAGTGACCGGACAGGTTTTTCATAATATAGTTAGGTA
The DNA here is from genome assembly GCA_030765045.1 of Tenodera sinensis. Classification (NCBI taxonomy): domain Eukaryota; kingdom Metazoa; phylum Arthropoda; class Insecta; order Mantodea; family Mantidae; genus Tenodera; species Tenodera sinensis. Next base: position 18,808,819 of record CM060974.1, on the reverse strand, counting down.
ATTTAATGACAAATAGAGTGTAGGCTTCATTACTTTCATGATGCAAGATTGAGAATTTGACTGCCCTGTATTCTTCAATATAACTTTATGTACAAGTAAATAAATAGTTATATAGCTTAAGTTATGTTTATAAATTATTCTCCAGCAAGAAATCACCCGAATAAATTATTCCAAATATTTCACCGAAAATGTAAAGCTGTTAATTAAGGAAACATTGAAGCTATTAACAGTGAAGCAACAGAATCTAAAATAAGAACAAATTAGAAACTAAAAGCTTCACTTATCTTAGTAATATTGCATGATCTTCCACAACGGACTAGTTTCAAGTTGTATCCAATTTATTTTCAAAGCTATCCAAACAAGTTACCATAGTTACCAATGCTCAATTTAAAAAAATCTGTCGCCAACCTATGTAAACAAAAGCTTATAAATTTCTTCTAATTGTACATGTAAAGCTGTAGAAATAGTATGCCACTGGCATTGGCCTTAGAATAAAATCTTGCATCACATGTAAAGTTGAGCTGTAGTTGGTGTTGAAACCTAACAAAGCTGATCATTCAAGAGGAGTCTATCTCACTCAGCAGTTGAATAGCTGCAGATGAGTGTTAAGAAAAATAAATGAGTGATGCAGAGTGAAAGAACAGTTTGAATAGTAGTTGTGAAGTATGAGAACTGTAAAGTTTCCAGAGTACCAGTTCTTTAAGTTAGTTCACACTTCATAGTGTGTTGTGCTAAAGTTGTTTTCTAGTGCCTTGCATCTGGCAATGAAGCCATTAGCATTTGTGCTTTCCAATGTGGTACTCTCCCAGTCAGGTTGGTGAGACCCGTAAACCAACGACACGTGTGGTCCTCCAGACATTCTGGGGGTTGTGAGAGAGCGATGTGACCGCCAAAACATAAAAATATGGTGCTCTCTAAAAAGCCGTTACTATTACTGCTATTGCTCTCTTCAATATCATCAGTGAAAAATATTGGAGAGCAAGAGGATTAATGACTTCATTGTCAGAAATCCAGCATTAGCTAACAACAATACTTTTGAACTGTAGTTTCTTCTGATCTTAATACTTCACAGATCTTCAAGTGGTCTTCGTTCATTTCTGTTGGATCGTTACACAGGACACATTGGTGAAGCTGAGATACCTATTCTGTAGAGATTATTTGCTAATAATAAATTGTCAATAGTCTGAAGGCTTTGGTCTCTGGGGGATTATATCTGGGTTGGAAACTAGGTTTTTTTTTTTATTTATTTATTTATTTTTTTTTTTTTTTTTTTTTTTTTTAATATTATTATTATTATTAAAGGAAACTCTTCTGTACAATTAGGTTACAATATAGTTGAGCTAAGCTAGACACAGAACAACAATGATACGTAATCCATTTTTTATCTTTGGCATTTGTTTCTGTTTCTTGTAGGTTTGAATGAGAAAATTTTTTAATGATCAAGCGTTTTATTGAGGAATATGAGAAATTGAATTTAGACTTCTGTTTTATTGTTGTGACATTCTTTACAAGTGAGTCTGCAGTTTCATTCCCTATGACTCCACAGTGTGCTGGAATCCATTGGAGATGAACAGTCTGATTAACTTTTTGGTGTTGTGTTAACATTTTGTAGCATTCTATAATTTTTATTGACTTCTTTGTAGTATTTGAATATATTCCCTGAATTGCAGCTTTAGAATCCGAAAGAATCATTGACTTCTTAAATTTATTTAAGGGATTCTAAAGTAAGAACAAATTAGAAACTAAAAACTTCACTTATCTTAGTAATGCTGTTATTATTTGCTGACCCTGGGTTTCAAGCTGTGTCCAGCTCATTCTCAAAGCCATATAAACAAATTCGTTACCAAGCTACAATCTTTTATTTTTTCCTGTTAATAGCTTCAATTTTTCCTTATTTAAATTATCTAAGGGAAATAATTGTTGGAGAGCAATGTGTATAGCCTCTATTTCTCCATCATAATTTGTTGTCTCTCTGCCAACAGAATGTGTTGTGCTAAAGTTACGTGCATTAATTGTTGCAGACTGGTCATTGTGGTTTCTTCTAGGTTCTCTATCCAAAGCACTGGCAAATAAGTAATGTAAACCTATTTTTGTTTGTTTCAGGCGTAAAACAATGTGTGGTACTCTTGATTATCTGCCTCCTGAAATGGTAGAGGGGAGAACTTACAATGAATATGTTGATCACTGGTGTATTGGTGTGCTGTGTTATGAATTTTTGGTAGGGAAACCACCATTTGAGTCCAAGGATTCGCATACTACATATGCTCGCATAAAGAAAGTGGATCTACATTTCCCAAGCCATGTGCCAGAAGGTGCTAAAGATCTCATCAAGAAGGTAAATTTTCCTTCAAAAATAATAAAACCTGCCAAACATATACATTGCATAGGCTCCAGCGGCCACTGTCCAAGGTATGAGTCTTCCAGGGAAGGCTGCATCTTGTTTGTGATAGATGTCAATGTTTCAACCCTCTATGTTGGGCTTCTTTAGGCTATACTTGGCGACAGCACCTACAAGACTGTCAGTTTCCGTCTAAATGAAGATACAGCCTTCCCCGTAAGACTCGGATACCATGCCAAGGCATATAACTAGAGGAAATTGTGTATAAGGTGCTGTTCCAGTTATTCACCAAAGTGAAACCTAGCACTCCTCAACAATACACAAATATTAAAAATAATAAATATTTAACCATTTTTATTTGTGAATAAAGGTGTTTGTTTTTGTTGACTACAAAATAGCACAAAAGTGATATTAAATATACTTTTCCTGCAATATTGGTTTATATTTAAGTTGATATTTAAGCTTAATATCTTTCAAGGATGTGACACGAAGATTTTGAAGAAAATTACTGTAATAACTTTGATTAAACTACAATTTATGTCTATATGCATTTTTTGTGGAGTGAACCATTTTGGAGATATTCCTTGTTATTTGTGTGAGTTTTGAAGTACTTAAAACTTTTCTCAAATGGAAGATCGTTATTCACTTTTTTATCTTTTCCTGTGCAAAGAGAACAGAATTTGAAAGCTTTAAAAGATTGTCTATTGCTCAATGCCTACTGTGTTCCCATATTCCCCTTGCATTTATAAGAAAATCAACAGTAAGATAATTTCTGCAAATGTTTTATCTCGACTAACATGAAGATATAGGAATAAGAGTTTGTAAGAATACTTAGTACAAGAGTAGGAAAATTACCATGGAGACATTTCTGCAGCACTCTGATGCAATGGTTTTAAGCTATTCATAAATTTGATGTTTGAGGATACGCAACTATTTACCATAAGGAACTTACATAACATTACCTTTTTGTTTTGTTTCAGCTTTTGCGACGAAATCCTCTTGAACGTTTGCCTTTGCCTGAAGTTATGAAACATCCATGGATACTCCAGTTTGTCAAGCCAAAACAAAAGTCTTGAGCAGTGCATTACATGTAATTAAACTGTTCTTTGTTTTAATAAGAATCTGTTTTGCTATGGAACAGGTTAATTCTATTATCCTCACAATGTGAGCCTGTTTTCTTCAATTATCTTTAATGGGTGTTTTGAAGCTCTATTGTGCCCGAGAAGGTACTGGCATACCAGATAATGTTAGCCTTTAAAGCAGACTTACATTGGAAGTAAAATATTTTGTCTATTCAAGAGTTAAAGTATGAAGTAATACGGTAGAATCCTTTTATAATAATTTTCAGGGAGATTTCGTATTTGTTTCTGAAATAGGTGCTGTCCTTAGAAGGAAAGTTTGTCATGTATAGGGTCATAGCCCTTAAAATGAGGTAATGTTTTATTTTTCTAGAATTCGACAGTTTCGTACATTGTCAGTCACGTAAGTTCATGAATCTTCAGCACAATACAATAATTTTCTTAATTTATTTTTAAACACATTTAAATACATTTTCTCTGTACATATTTAGGTGTTAAGGTTATGTGTTGTAATAAAAGCCCCTGCAACATATGGATCTTTGAGAGGTAGAACTGGAACTTCAAAATTCAATGCCACAACTTTTTTTAAGTTCCAGTTCTACCTCTCAAACTTCGCCCACACACGACTTGTGTGTTTAAAAACACCAACAGTAAGTTTGTTGGCATAAATAAATAATAATATGCATCTTTTTTTATTTATTTAGTATTATAGCTAATTTTATGTAGGTCATGCTTATCCCTTGTTTCCTGATGCATTTCCTCATTCCTGGCATATGTATCTAATTTTGAATAAGCAAGCAAAATAATTCTGAACAAATATAATGAATAGACTAAACAATTTCATACTTTTAAAAATTTTCCTATAAATTCCTTTCGTTTTTAGCTTTAATTCTTACACATGTTTTTACTTTCTCTACTACCTACAGTAAAACAGAGGGAGTATTGTATTCCACCCAAAAATTTGATGTCGAGATTTCACAGGAGATAAATGTTTTGAGGCCCCCTGAATCCAAAAAATGCATTTTTAGAAAAAGGTTTGTGTGTGTGTGTAAAAACAAAAAGTCGGTTAGAAACCAAAGGTGGTATTTAAGTTAATGTCTTTCAAGGATGTGACACAAAGATTCCGAAGACAATTCCTCCACCCTAACCTACCCTTTACATGGAAAAATTCTCGAAAATTTTTATTTTCTTGAAAATGGCTCAGACAATTTTGATTAAAATGCCATATGAGATATTTTTATGGCAACTGAAATTTATATCTTGAATTTTTGACTATAGCCCATGTAGTCCTATTTACTCTGGATGACTTTTGCATAACTGGTAAACCATAAAAGATAGACCAAATATTACTATACAAATGTAAATTTTTTTTGTAGAGTGAACCATTTTGGAGATATTCCTTGTTATTTGGGTGAGTTTTGGAGAACTTATACTTCTGTGAAATGGAAGATTATTCATTTTTTTATGTTAACCATGCAAAGAGAATGGAATTTGAAAGCTTTAAAAGATTTGACTATCGCTCAAAGCCTACTGTATTCTAATATTCCCCTTGCACCTACAAGGAAATAATAAGATACTTTTTGCCAATGTTTATCTCAACTAACACAAAGAAGACATAGGAATAAGAGTGTGTAAGAATGGTTAGCACAAGAGTAAAGAAAGTGATGTGAGTGCAACACATCAGATTGTTTTGTAATGTGAATAGCCTCTTCAGTTGAGAGTCTATGTTGGATCCCCATACTTCAGTACCAAACACTGTATGTGTGTGTGACTTAATGACAACTTGCGGAGGGGTCTTAGCACCTCGACTGAAAGGCAGTCTTTGGTGACTGTGCCCCATGAGGATGGATGTGGCAATTGGATCTTAAGGCCAGCAGGAATGTTGTCATGACAGAGCAGAAGGCAGGGCCCCTACATTTTCCCAGTTAGAAGCACCCTGGCAGAGGTTGGCTCAGCCCAGTTACTCTCCCACCCGTTTGGGTTCATATTCCCAGCAGTTGTGAACCTGCTCCCCTCCCCCCTTTGGGCCCCTCCATGAGGGGCTGGAAACCAGTAAGCTCGCCTTCCAATCTGGGGGACAAGATTTCTGGAGCACATTTGTTTCCCCTGCTGTGCTGCTGCGTCTCTTGCCGATGCTTCCAACCCTGAAAGAATCCTAATGGGATGAAGGGTCAAATGAAATAATTAATGTAATGAAATGGAGGGATAGGAAATTCAGAGGATGTGGAAACCCTTCCCAGCATTCACCTCACGACCTGAGGAAACATCCATAAAAGTTCATGGGTCAAGAACGGTCAAGAACACACGTTACTGTATGTGGCAGCTCACTCGGTAATGTGTGTATATAGATTACCCCATAATAGACCATGGTTTTCAGCATATAATATAGTTCATGCCTTAACAGCCTTCCTCATCCATTGCTTTTTAGAGTACCAAATGGTTGTGTCGAACGGTGTCAGATCGTTCACTTCTGTCGCTCTGAGGTGTAATTCAACAAGCAGAATCTTTAACATATGTGCAGAACAGTAACTGACTTGGTAACAACAGATTCTTTTGCTAACAGTAAATTGAGAGGATCCCCTTCTGTCGTGTTCATGCCATTAGCACCAGAAGAAGGTTGAGGGACAATTTTACAGAATGGGTTGTTAAGGGAGGGCACTGCTGTATTTTGACGGATGGCTAGTCTAGTGTATACCTTAAGCTACTTTTCTGCAGACATTGATATGCTGTTTCCAATCCAGTTATCTAAGTATATCTCAACAAATAAGAGATTATGTGCCTCTAGATGTTACATTGATCTAATACTAATTGAAATTGTTGGGTATTACCCCAGTGTTATAATTAAAATTAAATTACAGTAGTCTTATATTTGTGGAGAGATTTATAAGTTAAAATATTCAAAGACCTGATTAGCACCTGTGTCATTGTACAGTTCCTCAAAAAAGGAATGGCCTCACTCTTGAAAGGCAGAATACGTTTTAAGTTCCACTTCGGATCAAGTCCTCTACAGATAATGGATTTCAGGGGATAAGTGAAAGCATATGTTTGAATAAGATGCAAGGGCTCCCTAAAGCAGTTTTATGCATAGTTGGAGCTGTGACCAAGTGGTGAAGATAATGGTAATGAAATCTCCTGACTGAAGGCGTGTGGGTTCAAATCTCCCTTCTCTGTGTTTACACTTCAATCCCATATTTTCTGTATTTTGCTTTTATAAATATAATTTAGCAAATGTGTATTTTAAGTATTATTAAACTAAGGTACATGCATATATTCTCCTTCCTTTCAATATCCTCCACTATGCAAGGGGTTGTGGTTCGAGTCCCACCTCGGGCATGTGCGTTTGTGTGAGAAACAGAAAAATATTGCGGAGAAGCAAGAGAAAAAGGAAAGAACATGCTAACATGCTTTCATTGATTAAGAAACTATGCCATGCACTTGTTCATTTCATAAACATTAAATAATTCCAGGTAATAGGCATTTAAAATGATGTGTATCTTAATTTGCATTGAATTTGTTCTATATATTTTATTATACTTCCCTAATAAGAAATGTCAAGAATGTAGGTTTGGTTCAGGAATGGTTTTATCAGTTCTTTTATTCTACTCTAGAGAGGTGCATGTGTGTTTCGACACACAACCGTCCCTCTTGGCAACTATTTGAACTTTTAGAATACCCCATGCTGTTCACATATTTTATTTCAAATTAAATAATATGCTTCCCAATGTCCTCGTCATGGGAGGTGGTAACTGGTAAGGTAACAGACTGCTTATCAGGGTGATGTACACTGGGACTATTGTTTCCCAGGACCGCTGCAGTGGCTGAGAAGGCCTGACAAGAACTGTGAAAAGCCAGGCTAATGGAGCTCCGCTGAGGTCATCACAGTGCTAATCACCTGCATGGTGGATATTCAATTGATTCAGAGAATTCATGGAATGGCCGGATGGATTACAAGGAAATGAACAGGCAATACAAGAACAATGGATATTGGTACATGGAATTTAACATCACTAACAAGAAAAGAGGTAGAGACAATAAAAGAAATAGAAAAATATAAGTTACAGATGTTAGGAACAAGTGAAACTAAAAAGATAGGAAATGGAGAACAAGTTGGAAAAGGGGTATATATTGAAATATGCAGCAGTTAGCAAAGATCAGAGGGCCAGAAAGCGAGTGGGCATAATACTCTGGAATTTTGAATTATACAATAACATTCGGAACCGGTTAATTCAAGAATTATTAGAAACATGTTGAATTAGAAGAAAAAATGTCTTATTGAGATATACACAGTGACAGAAGATGGAAATGAAATGGAGAAAGAAATGTTTTATGCATCATTACAAACTACAATAGAAAAAGCCTGGGAAAGTAATACATACATAATCATTATGGGAGATAGGAATGCACGTATTGGCAGAGATGCCAGGAGAGGATATGGAAGTATGGGAAATCATGGTGCTGAGAGCATTAGAAATCAAAATGGAGACAGGATGATTGAATTCTGCATAGATAATCAACTATTAATTGGAAATACGTTCTATCTACAGAAACTAGTACACCATTTAACATTCCTAGCTAAAGAAAAAATGCAAAAAATCTCCTAGATTATTTAACCTACACAAAGCGCACCCGATATGCAATACAGGATGTTTATAGAAGTGCAGAATTAAGTACTCTGCATAATCTATTACAGAAAATACCAGCTGCTCTTATTACGATTTGTAATTCAAATATCATTTGATAAAAAGCAACTAGTAACCAAAATCTTCTCATCTTGTGGCAGTTCATAAGCTGTTAGTTAATTGTAATGAGTGATTGTGCTCTGTTCAGAAAGGGAAGTTTGAGAAGTACAAGAAACCATGAGAAAGTGTCCTAACATTTAACTGCAGATTTGTTTCAAGTAACTTATAAAACATGCAAAGTTTTTCCTGTTTATCCTCCTCTTATGTAGGACTCGGATATTGTTTAGAAAAGCTTACGCAAGCACTTGGTCATAATTTCGGCAAAGTCCCACTCGGCAGTGTGTACGAATGGTCACGAAAGTTGCCGAAGTTGCTGTGTTAATGCAGCGCTGCCAACAGCAGAATGTCCCTAGGAGTTTGTTGCCAATAGTAAGTTTGAATGTTTTTGCGGGAGTCGGCAGTATGCTGCTGACCTTCTTAGAAGCAACTAGTGTAACAGATCGCTTTATCAGTATATTAGATTTGCCACCTCTGTGCTTTAATGAGGAGTCATGCATGCAGTTCCTGTACGACGAGGGCCTGCTGAGGACTCGAATGCTATGCAAGGAATGTGATGTGCCCTAGGGCGAAGGCTACAGTCCCCCATATGTGCCATCCCAGCGCATGGGGCTCCGTAAATGGATTTTTTCTCCACTCGAAAATTAAAAAATAAATAAATAAAAAAGAACACAAATTAATAAAAATAATATAATACTATTAAATATAATATATATAAATAATATATATAATATATTATTAAATAATAATAATACAATAATATAATATGTTGTTTTCTAGTGCCTTGCATCTGGCAATGAAGCCATTAGCATATTATAATATAATATAAAAGAAATAAAAAAGAACGATAAATAATAAAAATAATATAAAGATGATATATAATATAAATCTAATAACATTAAAAATAATAATATAAAATAAATAAACAAAAAAAGAACGATAAATAGTAAACATAATAAAAATATAATAAATATAATATATATATATATAATATTAAATAATATTAAATAATAAATATAAGTATATTATATATAATATAAATGTAATAATCATCATCATACGCGATAGTGATATGTCTGTGGCAGCAAGGACGCGAGTGAGTACATTTGTGTTTAATGTGTTGGCAACGAAAAAAAGCAATGTTGGCAGATGTGAAAATCGTCTGCTAGTCATGCAGTGAAACCTAGTGGGCGATTGTGAAACTACTGTCGGCACATGCACAGTAAGTAAGTTCGGACTTAGAATCTGGCTGGCAAGTGGAAAGTGAGCTGTTCTAAACTTGAGCCTAGGACTCACAAGCCAGTGCCTAGAGCCAGATACCTGTCAGGGAGCAGAGGAACCTATGGTCTGGACAGAGTGAAGACCTATAAGTGGGTGGTCACCCAAGCACCAGGTATGATAGTGAGGAAGAAGATGATATGAAATGCAGGCCAAATCAATGATTGGAAAGGTGACAATGGAGCAGTTGGTGGAATGAGTGGCAGAGGAATCAGAGAAAACCTAACCTGATGCTGCTTCGTCTACGATGAGTATCACATGCGGGTCCCTGGAATGGAACCCCGGTCACCTAAGTGGTAGGCAAACACACTAACTGCTCAGCCATGCATCCCTAACATGTGAAGTTAACATTATGTATATTCTCATAATACATCTGTATTCAGTTGAATCTAACCATGCCACCAGAACAGCATTACTTTGTCATGGAGGCTATATTCAATGGAATCACAATCTAATGTGAAATACAAAAGGTTTATAAGTGTTCTTACCTATTGTTGCTATTTATGATGTATTACTGAAAGCTACCAGAACATTACTTATTGTTGACTTAGAATATTTAGCGAAGCTGAAATGCCCAGAGCGTAGGTTTCATGGTATGCATTATGCATACTTGAGGTTTAAATTTGTTGTACCAGGTAATCTAATATGCAGTTTCTATAATTTCTCTCAAGCATCAGTAATTTACCAAACAATGTTTCAATGCTATTATTTAGCGTAATGGTGTTGCTGGAGAGCAGCCCTCCCCCAACTGAGAGGGGCCTTCGACTATTGCCATACTGGGACTTGGTCCCTTACTGGCTTAGGAATTTGTTTTAATGTTAGGTTTACAGAAGTAAGTGCTTGGGATGGTGAGGTGAGGGAAAACCTTGTGTAATGGTGTTTCTTTTTTTCCTTTGTCTCTTGTATTTTGTTTTGAATGCTATTGGTGTTCTAAGAGCAAATTTTGACAGTGAGATCTGCCAGCTATACTGAACCATGAAGATAAATGCGGTATGAACTAAGATAGTTTGGGGAGTGATGGAAGGTGGACTCTGGGCAAGGTTCTCTGCCAGAACATTGCAGTCTACTTGCCGGTGGAGAGGATTTTTTCCATGACCCTCAGCAACTGGGTGTCAAGGACTGATGGAGCTGGGTGTGGTTTTTGGTGTGGGTGGATAGGTCGGCAAGTGTTGTTGGGTTAATTGCCAGGCAGTAGTTGTGACTGTTGCCCAATGGAGGCAGCCGGGGCACCTCTGGAGGTAGCGTTAGTGGTGGTGGTGATGGCGGTAGATACAGTGCACTCCTTTTGCAACAGACCAGACAATCGTGGTGAGTCTATTAATGGGGCTGCTGTTGTGAGTGGCTGCAGCTCAGGTGGTGATGATCCTGGGAATGGGGTATCAATATGCTGCGGCTGGTTGTTGGAGGCTGTCAGTGCAACAGCATAGCTTTTATGTTGTATCCTGACCACTGTAGGCAGTTTGTGGTAGTGGGTACCCTTTAAAAGCTTCCTTGGTTACTGTGTCATATCTTCGTATTGCCCATTTTTATTGAGATACATCTCAATACTGGCCTCCTACCAGATAGAGCACTTGGCATAGCGACAGGAGTCTTCTTTGCCGTAGTTGTAACATGTGGGCTTGGATCCTTTGACACCAGGAAGTTGGCAGTCCTGCTGCTTGTGACCTGGCTGTTCACAATAGAAGCACACTGACTCCAATCTACAACTGGTTGCACTGTGTGAACTGCTGGCAGTTTGTGCACTGTGGCGGTCAGGCAGGACAGTAGGCCTCAACGGAAATCCCCTGTAGCCTGGCTGTGACGTCTGCCTCAGTAGCATACATGGGCAGATCCTTCAGGGTCACATACTTTAGCTTCTCCTCCAGTCGCAGAGTGATGAAGTACTGTACTATACCTGATTTTGCGGTGGTCATTTGAGTATTGGGTAGGAATGCCATGGTGCCATTCATATTCCTGACGGTATAGTGGATTCCAGGGTTGGAAGTGTTACGGAGGCAGGTGAGATTGTGGGTCATGAAGGATAGGAGTTGTGTTTTATAGGAGCTGGTAGGAGGGGTGGTTTTTGCAGAGCTATCAAACTCTGTCCATGTTGTCCATTGTGCTCTGCTCATCACGTTCACCTTATGTGCAGCCATGGTTTGGTACAATTGGGTAATCACTGTGTGGGACACCTGCTCATTAGAGAGCATTTTCAGAAGCTGGCTGTCTGCCTGCACTACGCAGACAGCCCTGGCCCTTTTCTCACTCAGCATTATAGTGTGGGCTGAGGACGAGAGCAGTACTGCAGAATTGATAATTAGTTCCATAGTCACGGAGATCATGAAGTCACCTACATCTAGATAGCACAGCGTTGGACGTCTGCCATCTGCTCTTCGGCGGAATGGGGCGGCTGAGTTATCTCTATGTAAAAAAGATGCCGTCATTTTAATTGCGTGAATGCTCTTACGTGCAACAAGGGACTGAAGGGGCATATAGCCGTCTGTTGCCCACGGAATCTTGTGATATGTAGCTCTCGGTAGATGAGAGCTGTAATTGCAAAACTTGACCTGCGTTGACGGCGAGCGATAAAAAGAGCGGTTGGCAATGGACCAGACCCGCTTTGCTAAACAAAGCTTCATCTACAGATTAATAGGTCCGTTCCCTAGCGGTTGGAACAGAACTATACCAGCATTCTTACGCACGTGGGTAATCGAGCACGTTCTCAGAACTAGTTCGGAATTTTGTACGGTTAGAACAGTACTTCAACCATCCGTGATTCCGAATAACCTGAGCATGTGTTTTAGGCTATACGATTTTCGCACGTCCAGAATTTGCAGTTCCTACTTTTGTCCAAGAACCGATTTCACTCCACTGGTTACGAACTAATTCCCAAAATGTTGGAACAGCAAATTGGAAATTCAGAACCAGTTCTAAATAGGTTTTTGTCATGTTGCAATTTTACTTAGGTACTGCTCATGCTCAGATAATTCAGAATTGATTCTGGATCGTGTTGGAACAAACCTATAATATCTCAGAAATAAGCCAGGAACGAATATACACCACTGGTCATTTATCAAGCCACAGACACGGCTGTCGCTATGGGTCGGGATGGGGGGGGGGGGGGCAAGGCGGGACCGAGGTCACTCTGAAAATCAATGAATTTAATGTGCAGTCAATTACTGACTATTAAGACTATTATTTTAATTTTGATGTAAAAAACTATTTTTATTTAGTATAAATTAATAGTCATCTACAACAAATACCATAACTTTCAACAACAGAATAATGAATTAACACTTCGATTGCAAGCTTCCAACATGCGCCCTCCCCCCTTAAAAAATTCCCCCTTCGCCCATGGTCACAGAATATGTACCTCACAGTGAAGAATCATTCCTGTGCAGCACAGAATATATAAGTCGATTTTGCGTATTTCCAAAACTGAAGAAAGAAAATTCCCTCGCAACCCTATGAAAACTGACTCAGGAGTACCAACGATTACTACCAAAAGGGTTGTTTCGTATAGGTTAGGTGTTAACTGTGGTTATTACGTAAGCATATAAAGTGCAGATTCCTGAACGGTTTTAACGTCCTACAAAATGTATTTGTAGTATCGACGTTTAGAGTAACTTTAAACAGTATATGGACAAATAATTTACGCAGTTGAAGTCGTTTTAACATAGACTAGTTTAAACCGTGTGGAATCCAGTGACTGAAAATGACAGAGGAAGGTGAAGAATGTGAGCTACAGCAACTGGTACCCCCAGATGACGACCCTCGGTTAACGAGTAAATCCGGGGAGGTTACCCCTCCTGTGACTGTTGGAGTAAATAAAACCACTCCTACTTCACCATGTAGCAACAAGGTTAGTGAGAAAACTAACCTGTAGTGTAAACGTAATTGTTTCCTAATGGATGCATTTTTAGCTAACAGTTCCTGGGCGAACAAGCTTCGCTCGGCTTTTCTTTTCCATTTTTTTAATCGTGGGTATTTTTTTTATAGAGAAGGTACTTATTTAGATAAACTTGAAAAGCAAAATGTTAACTAAATATAAATTTTCATCCTAGTTGTCGGAGCTGTTTCAGTGACGAGACCTTTAATATCCTGACTTGTTGAAATTGGCCCATTAACAGGGAAATTATGGTCAAAATAAGGTTTCGACTAATTGTGACTGCACGAGTAGACTAAGATAGCTAAGTGAACTTATTTTAGGTTTTCTGAAAGCTCTTGACGAGGTCTTTAATATCCTGGCTTGTTTGTTGAAATTGGCCCATTAACAGAGAAATTATGGCCAAAATAAGGTGTAGAGTAATTGTGACTGTTACACGTAAAATCACATTTTTCAGGAATGACAAAATTTGATCGAAATCATTAGAGCCGTTTCCAAGTTGCACAGAATATATTTACATATATGCAAGAATTGCTCATTTAAATATATAAGATATTCAGTAACCTGGAACAGTGCTCGCAGTGAGCACCAAATCAATTAAACATACAAAGTAAACAATTCTTATTGTGCATATGGACATTTTTTAGTATGCTGGCCCACCTTCACTCTTACCTGTGTCATATTTCTAAAAACACGTTAGTTTTCTTAAAACTGCTTATGTAAACCTAATCTAATCTAACTTGTTTAATGAATATCAAAAATAGAGTAAAAAACGGTGGATTTTATTTAAACTGCTGTTGTATGTTTGTTTCTTGGTCCCACTGTGAGCAGAGCTCAGGGATGTTGAACATGCTATGCAACTCCCTGAATACGTAAGAAGGTTTTACACCTACATTTGTGTTATTGCAGTGAGCACTTAAAGCATTTTGAGAATATACCAAAGTGGGCCAACATACTAAAGAGTGATGCACTAATCATTTGACCCTTTACTTGTGACAAATATAGGTTAATGGGACATTATTGATAAAGATTGCATACCCGGGTTAAACACTGTTTCACGAAGCAGAAACTAGAGGGAAGGAAGTGAGTGGTTGACAAAGTAGCAAAGATCACTAAATGAGCGACTGAGTAAAATCCTCAACTTTGGCAATGATTGGACTTAAGCTACATTTATGTGTCAGCTAAGCTTGATCGTCACTTCATAGTTGTGGCTTAAGAGTACAATTGCTCCACCCCTCCTATTATAAAAAGCATCCTTCAGCTTAGGAACTACCAATGTTGTGAATGCTTCCATGATGCCTGGGCTGTAGTGTGGGTTAAAAGTGTTGACAGCAATGCACAATCTTAACCACATTATTTTTGGCTAGTGTTTAGCCACAGTTAAAAGAGAACTAGGTAATGCATAGGCAACCTACGTAAGTATTGCACATAAGCTGTTTTAAGGTGAACACCTTGCATTTGGAAATACTTAAGTGCAAAATACTATTTATATACATGAGTGAAGATATTGCCTGTTGGATTTTAGAACCTTTAGCTAGTAAGATGCTTAATAATATTTTTTCTAGGTGTCTTCAAGCACAGGCAGTGTTAGAGGTCCCATGAGCCAGGGCTCTGCAGGTTCCCGAACAGTAAGCAGAATGGCTACTGGTGCTACCCATGGTCATAGTTCTACTGTTATTTCCCCCTCAGGTGGTAAGATTGAATAATGCAATGTGTCTTTGTTATAGTATATCTTGTCATTAGATTACAAATGTATTTGTTACACAGTATTGTTTCCTAAGTGAAGTTGGCAGTTAGTTAAAGGCTGATTCACAACCACTAGTAACAGTAAAGATAACCAGAATGAGAAAATTGAAATGCATATTCTGACCCCCGGGCTTGGCGCACAACAAAGGGCAGGTGGGACCAAGCTATTTCACACCACATGCCAGGCCGGTTAGCGGACAAAGGCATTCAAGTTCAGGTTGCCTCATGTGTCTATGTGTAAGTGACTAACCACAATTGAAGCGGTTACAGAAAAGGGGTTTTCTGGTTATCCTTCGAGATAGATCCAGCTGCATCATGTCAACGTGTCTGAAGGAATTTGATATACATCATTAACTATAATCATGACAACAATACATATAAGTACTAATCAGAAACAACATATTAACCAATGAAGAAGTGAACAAAGAAATACAGTAGAACCTCTCTTAACCGAAACAAAGGGCGGAAGGAGTTTTCAGATAACAAAAATTTTGGATAATGATTAATGTATTTTTATTGGTTTATCATCACAGTACAATACTACTTTTTTCAGAAAAAATCCTCTATTTTCTTTTGTCGTTTCTTTTCGAGAGGTTTTCTAGCCGCAATGTCACGCCACCGTTTCATTAGCAAAATGTCAGAAGGCGTTAATTCGTCACATCTTTCGACGAACCGTAATGCTATCTGAAAATATACGAAAAAACTTTGTAAGAAAACTGGTATGTATGCACAAATTTTATGCTAACTTTGTAACCTATACTGTGTACTGTGTTGTGAAATTGTACTTACCTCTAAGCCATTGAATATTTCGGTTTAGAAATTCCCTTTTTCACTCGCTATATACAGCACTGTGCTAAATTTCATACTACAGAAATTCTGTTTATTTTTAACACAACGAAATATAGTTTACTATATGTGTAAAATATAATGCAATAAAAATAATGCAAATTTTTTTTTTGGTTGGCCATTTCGGTTAAAAGTGTTTCGGATAACAGAGGTTCTACTGTAGTATCATATACTGTAGGGTTACATTATGATTTCATCATGAGGCCAAAGTCATAATTTTATCTTGTGCCTCCCAGTATTTATCGGTGAGAGTAGTACTCGTCAGAGAGGAGTATAGTTCCTTGGTTGCACAGTATACAACATGGACTCTGTATGATGCCAATATGGTGCAGGTATCTCAGTCATGTCCAGTGGTAAGTCTGAACTTGGCGACAACTGTTTTTCAAGGGAGTTTAGGAGTTAGTTCCAAGCTTTTTAATAATTTTTCTCCCCTGGAATTTAATATATTTTTAGTTAATTTAGTTTTTATAATCATTATTCATTTTCTTCTTAGTGATGCATTTAACTGATCCCATTGGTATTTTTGATTGTACCTTATTTTGAATTTTGGTTCTCTTTTCTGCTAGGATGTCTGCCTTCTCATTGTTACTCAATCCACAGTGTGCAGGAATCCACTGGAAGGCTTTCTTAATTAAATTTTGTATCTGTTTAACCAAACAGTGAACTTCTCTTTATTTTTTCTGCTTTTGGATCCTGAGTTACTGTTATTGCTTGGATTGCCACTCTAGAATCTGATAAAATAACAATATTTTTACATCTTTGTAGCCAAACAAACAGACAAATATTTTTGAACAGTGTAGATTGCATCAATTTCTCCATCAGGAATATATCAATTCAACTGCAAAGATTGCAACAATCTTTATATTGGAAAAACAAAACGAAAATTGAAAAGAAAGTCTAAAGAACATCTTAGGAATCTAAAGCATAAACAAGTGGAAAAATCAGCAGTAGCAGCACATTTTTGGCTAGAAAACCATGAAATTGATTCTGAACCTACATTGTTAAAGAGCTCCTCTCATGCAAAACAACTAACAGCCTGGGAGAATATATTCATTCCGAAAAATAAATGAGTCTTCAACTTAGAGTTGCCCCAAACTAACAGCCTCACCAAGAAATTCCTAGAAAAGATACCAGAGGATGACAGCGTTGCAATCTCCCAACTCGACGACAGCATGTTCTAGCAGTCGACATCAGGTTGAGAATGAGAGTAAGTGAGCTCTCAAAATGTGCCCCATTTTTAATAAGTAAGTGATGTAGTGCAGTAAATCTGATTCACTTATCTAGGTACAAAGTTATTATTTCTTAGTTGAATAGTGTAATTTCTGACATTTGAAAATTCTTATCTAAAATGCCAATAATATAAAACTCTTTATATGCATAATGTAAATGCAAGAAAATCAAAATAAAGATGCAAAGGGCAAGACAATGTTAACATAATGACAAAATGTTGAAAAAATGCCCTAAGAATACAGAATGCTATAAAATTACCTAACAAATGTGCATTTTCATAATTTGGGATGCAGGATATGGATTTATGGCCATGCTAGCAATATCCATGATACAAAAAATAAAAGTTGGCATGAAAATCTAAATCCCACTGATAACAGGCTGATATTCTCTTAAAGTTTAAAATTATTAAATAGTTGATCAGAGCCATCTCCATGGCGCGGCAGTAACATGTCTGCTTCACATTCTGGAGGGTTTGAGTTCATATTTTGTTTGGGATGAATTTCCTGGTTAAGGTTAAGGTTTTTGTCAGTGTTTTCCTTATTCAGAGCAGGCAAAATGGATCTTTGGTACATTTGAATATTCATTTATTTGCCATTTTGACCTGTCCAAAGGATGATGTCAAAACTTATAAACAAGGAAAATAAATAAGAAAGTTACTTCCACAGAGAAACAATCACACGCCAAATAACAAATGAATAACAATGTACTGATGCCATAGTTTCTTTGCAAACAGCTGATTCATGAATGGTTAGGTAAACTTTGCTGGAAATTGCTCTTTATAAATTTCCAATGAAGCTTGGAGTTGTGTTCTATTGGATTTTAATCAGATTCGAAGCTCATTTTTGAACTCCTTTGAGAAATCCATCCTAATGTAACATTAACACAATTGTATTCCAATTTTTATGGTATCACAGAAAAAGGAGTTTAAAAATCAGTTTTGATTATGTGGTTAACAGACACAGTACAAAAAAGAGGGGAAAAAATACCTCTGTAATATACAGAATAATATACTCTTAATGATTGGCAATATTCACAATTGGAATATTTATAAAAATGTTAAATTTTGCAGGTTCAGGAGCAAGTGTAAATCACAATACACGTTTTCTATACATCAATGAAAGGCCGTCTAGAGGTGCATCTCGGAACCATCCGGTGGCTGCACGGCTACACAACACCAAGAAAGGTATTTTAAATGTTCTAGCTCATATCAGTCTGCACATTCCAGGTTTAACATGGCCTAGGAATTTTGTTTTGCAGCATTGGCTTTCCTCATGACGTCCATCTGAGTTGGTATCAAACTAAAGGTTACATGGATTGCATGATATATGTTCAATATATGTACAAATATGGTTTTGCTTCCTGAAGCTTCAGCTCTGTGGCCATGTTAATGTTAGTACAATCCATTTATTAGTCTCTTGTGTCAAAGATCAATTAAAAGAGTAAGATTTCTTCTTCTGCTTCATCTTCTTCCTTTTCCTCTTCCTCCTCTTCTTCTTCTTGTTCTTCTGTTCCCTGCTACCTTTTATCTAACACCGGAGTAGCCTCGCTCTATCCATTTTCTCCATTCTGTTTATCTCCATTAATCCTTTTCAGTTCTGCCATTGTTCTTCCCCATTTCTGTCCATTTATTTCAATTCTCCCCTCCCATGTCCCTCTTGGTCTCCCTCTACCTCATCCTCCTGCCACATACACTTCAAAGACCTGTTTTGTTTTTCTCTCTTCTACTATCCGTTTTATATGTCCGAACCATTTTAGTTGTCTCTCCTTTTTATATCAACCATTGTTTTCTTCTGTCCTTTCTCCATTCTAATTCTTTCATTTCATATCCTGTCTTATTGTTTTCCTTGCTATTCTCAAGCATTTTCTTTCCACTGCTGTAAACTTACTCAAATGTTTGTCTTTCTGTTCCATACAATGTTGTTGGCACTATTATGTTATATATCTTCAGTTTTGTTTTATTATTTATTTCTTTTTTTCCTATTATTATATTACTCATTCCATAATGGGCCAAGGTGGCTTTTTTAATCCTATTCAGAATCTCTTGTTCTAAAAGTAGATTTAAAAAGGATTTAAGTAGATCTGCACTTCGGTTGAGAGCCAACCCAATGCATGGTCTGCAGCTAAACATAATGCAGTTATAAGGTTTAAGCATATTGGTATCTGATGCTGATAAATCATGTTAAAGCAAAGTCGGGTAAAAAGCTGGCATAGAATGTCTTTAAAACAGCTACCTGAGTATAGAATATTGATTTTCAGGAGCTTGTTATCAGCATTTTTAAGATTTAATGCTACAAAAATCTCTCAAATCTCCAACTAATCACTTGACAATTCAACACTGAAATTAGCTGCCTTCATGTATTATATTTGTTTAGCTTGTGGCTGAATTCTTCTTCGTTAACTTCCCCTGGTTACTCTAAAAGTGTCAATTCCTGTCTTTTGCTATTCTCTTTAATTCCATCACATTTTTGTTAACGTTCTTGCCCAACTCCTCTATACAATTCTCATATGTGACTCTGGGGCAGCCTCTCTGTCTTCCTCCTTCTGGCCGTGCTTCCAGAAGCTGGTTTGGCTTCCTTCCCTCATCCATTCATGATACGCGACCGAACCATCGTAATTGTCTTTGTGCTAATCGTTTCTCAATTGGGGGTTGTTCTAATTCTTTGATTTCTTATTAGCTATCTTTTAGTTTTTCCAGCTATATGTCACAGGCTTTTCATTTCTGATCTCGTTATTTTACTTATATCTTTCCCTCTAGCTGGCCAGCTCTCGTTTTCATATAATAGGATGGGTTTCAGTACAGTCCTGTATATTTTGAGCTTTGGGGGTGTATTTCTTTTACCCCCCAATATGGTATGACTAATTTGATAATATGCTCTATTACCTTTTGTGACTCTTACTCACTGTAGCTTAATCCTTTAATGCCAAAAGCTGCTATCTTGAGGGCCATTGGTTCATTTCCTGTTATGCAATTACTGTTTATTTTTCTTTCTTTTTTATGCCATACAAAGAAGAACATTAACACTACTATCAATCTCCCCATTTGGTTCTTGGATGGAGTACAACCTTTGCCACTGTCAACTCAGCCATGAAAATTCAGGTCACCATTTCAAGCAGTTCCTACAAAATGATGTAAAGTCTTAGATGTTTTTATACTTTCTTCACCCTTTAAACCATTCCCCATTTTGAAATACGTATATGAATGTATTAAGCAGGTTTCAACTTTTTGTTAGCAAGAATTGTAATCAGTTGTACTGATATGTTGTAATAATAATAATGCATAAATTGAAAGAGAATTTAAAATCTACACCAAAACATTATTAATATGCTCTACTCAAAAGAAAAAAAAAGTAGTGAACAAGACTCGAATTCGACAACGATGATGACCTTATACTCGAACACTGTCAGAATCATTGCACCATCGCTTCATTTTTGTGTGTTGCACTCTTGAATGTTTGATATTAGCCAGTGGCATACTGGCACTTTCGAAACTTATAGCTGTGATTCCAACAACACTAATCATCTTCCAGTATTCATTAATACAAAAGCAACTTTGTGGAAGCGCCGTGGCTGAGCAGTTAGACTGTTTGCCTACCACCTAGACAGCCTTGGTTTGATCCCAGGGACCTGCATATGGTATTCGTGGTGGGCCAAGCAGCATCTGGTCAGGATTTCTCCATGTTCTCCAGCTTCCTCCACCACTCATTCCACCAGCTGCTCCATCACCACCTTTCTATTCATCAATTTTGTCTGCATTTCATATCATCCTCTTCCTCACTGTCATACCAGGTGCTTGGCTGACCACCCACTTCCAGGTCTTCACTCTGTCCGGTCCATAGGTTCCTGTGCTCCCCAACAAGCATCTGACCCTAGGCACTGGCTTCTTAAGTCTTAGGGGGTGTAAGTCCTCCACGTGGGGAGGGTAATCAGGTAAAGAAGAAGATAACTGTAACTTACAAATTTAAACTGACAGGCCAATAGTTTGCTGTCTAATGACTTATTTGACATCTCCATGCATTCTGAAAATATTTTGGTATAGTTCATTAACGCCTGATAGATTACCATGGCCACAAAGACAATTGGAAGATAAGGATTAATACCAATATAAATTTTCTTAACTTTCAATAATAATAATTTAATTGAGTAGGCGTAGAATAATTTAATTATTTGTCATTGTGAACCTTAGATACACAATGAATTTTTAGAAATTATGTAGATGTACATGTATTCCAGATTTTTCTCTGTAAACAAGTATTTATTTGCTGTAGTTTTGTAGTTTAGAGATTTTGTAGCATTACTTTGTTTTAAGTAATTTACATTATTTACACCTTTTAATTTAGTCTTCTTTTACTCTCCTATAACTCATATGTACAGATATTAAGTTGATTATATACCTTTTATTCCTGTTTTGTTTTCCCCCTTTTTCCTTTTTAGTTGTGTTTTGTTTTTTGTTTTGGTGTGAAGTAGGTTTAGCCAGAGGTCGCTCGTGTCAACACCACTGTTTTCTCACAGATGTGACAGACGTAAGAAGAATGGAAGCTGCCCTCCTGCACCTTCTAGAAGACTTTCACTCTGGCAAATTGCGAGCTTTTGGTGAGTCTGAAGTAAATGTATGTTGCTGGTTAATTTATTCTTCAAGATTACAGGATTATCTCTTTATTTAAAACTTCATATGACCAGTACTTTTTAACCATGGATTAAGTAATTCTTGGTTCACAATTTTATAAACAGCTTTTATTCAACTTAAATATTTGTTGTTTGTGCATTATAATAATTATGGTACTTTTGGAGACAGAACTATTTTTGTACCTCTTGTACAATAAACAGATCTTTCGGATATCAGTTTATATAAGAAGCACACTGGCAGTTTTATGCGCATACACTAGATGTACTGCATGATAATAGACCAAAAAATAAATAAGACTTAAATTATTTGGCAGTGAAGCAATATAAATTTAAAAATTGTAATACCATATTTCATCACATAATAGTCACACCTTGACAGCTCCATGTTAGTAGATTTACTGGCATGTAAAAGAACTCGTGCAGGATGAAATTCCAGTACATCAGCAACACTGATATGATCCTGGCAATTGACAGTGTCATTAAACAACAAAATAATTTGAATTTTAACTTCGCTTTATAGACAAGCAATCAGGACTTAAGCATATCACTGCATAATTGTCGCATTGATATTCCAGGTGTTCACAATCCTGAAATATTGCAAAATAACATATTGCCACTTCATCCTGTTGGGTTCATGGGAGAGAGCTTATGATGAACTCTTTTGTTCCTCCACATATAAGGTTCTCAGCAGTATCCAATAGCAATCATAGTACTCAAAAATAATCTTTCAGCTGGCATATCATGCATTTATTAAGTTGTAATGTTTTAATAACTGAAAAATATTGGAGACTAAGAGAACTAATGGCTTCATTGTCAGAAGTCCAACATTAGCCAACAACAACAACTGTAAAACAATACTTACGAATTTTGGCAATTTTTGGCCTTCTTTACTTTGTCTACTATTTATAGTAAGTAGAGGATGTATTGCATTCCACCAAAAAGATGCAGTATCAAGATTTTGCCTGAAATACATGTTTTGGGATCCCTGAATCTAAAAAGAGTATTTTTAGAAAAAGGTCTATCTCTGGTAAACTGTAAGAGATAGATAAAATCTTGCTATACAAAAATAGTAGATTTCATTAAAACAAAGAATGTTTATAAAAATAATAAAGATAAGATGCAAAAATCTATTTTTTATAAATATTCTTTATTTGTTTGACATTTCCAATACTTATACTTTTCTCAAATAGGAATGTGTTATTCATTTGTTTATCACTTGGCCATACAAAGGGAACATAAAGCAATCAGTTCTTAAAACATTTGACTAAATCCTACTGTAATCCTATATTCCCCTTGCACCTACAAGAAAATTAGCAATAATGTTATCTCGATTAACATGAAGTAGATAGAGGAGTAAGAGTTTTTAAAAATAGTTTGTGCAAGAGTAGAGAGTCATGTAAGTGCAACCGTCAGATTTTTCAAGATGGGTGTTCCTAAATGATGTAACAATCAGAGTATTTGTAACTTTAAATTTATCAGATTTTTCCTCTGGACTCCACCATCTTCACTTAACAAATTTACTCACAAATTAGTAGTTATAACTTCTCTCCCCCTTTCGTTTTGCTGAAGTTTTATAATTAATTGAAGCAGTAAGGTAACCAAGCTGCTTATATTTGACAGGTAAAGACTGCAGCATGGAGCAGATGACAGGCATACGAGAGCAGCAAGAGCGACTAGCAAGATTACATTTTGATTTGGGTGCTCAGCAAGAGCTGTACGCTCCACTTAGTGAGGAAGGCCTTCGAGCTGGTCAGGAAAACATGCATAGATTAATGGAGAGTCTGGAACAGCTTAGTGTCTCCATTGAACGACTTCATTCTTTCTCTAGTGAAAGCCGAGAGAGTAGCATGTTGCAAGATTAGCCATATATCTTTGTTTAGGAAACCCACATTTGTAAGGTTTTCTTCTATTTTTAATTCTTTTTATTATGTCTTAAATTGAAGAGAGAACTACTGCCGAAGTTGTGAAGTAGAGGGCAAAAAGTGCTGATCAAATAAACTCTAAACTCATTTTGTCACAATAGGATGGTGCTATCAGTACTGGCTTTCTTAGTAATGTTTACCTCCATTTCTTTTCAGAAAATCCGAATACAGTAGACCCTCGACTATCCAGGGTAATGGAGGGTAACACTAACATGCATAAAGCAAAATAACCAAAAATCGTCACTACTTCTACAGTATTGTGGCTGTTGTTTTTATCACAGGTCGGGTTAGAGCAATGTGATCTTATTAGAGGGTCGTATGTAATGGGTAACAGATACAGAACAAAAATGGTGAGGGCTAAGATTTTCACCAATTAAAGTCCTGATTTCACCAAAAGTAACTTTATTTTATGTTTTAAATAAAGACCATTGGTAAAATTAGTTAACCATATTAATGGAACTACCGTCCAAAACCATTCGGGTTACTTCCACTGCAATGTTTTTTCCAAAACATAAATGGCATCACAGTAATCTAATTTGTTCCTCTAATGCTTATTTATATCCATATATATATTTAGCATTCTTCTCTTTTCTTGATTTTCCGTGACGTTTAATAACTTTCCATGAGACACTTTGTAACATGGGACCTCAGTTAATCTGGGCTCAGATAACCATGTCTCTACTGTATACATGTATATATTAGACAGTTCTTAAGCCTATTCTCAAACATATTTACAAATAGATTTGTATACAATTTTCTATCAGTGAAAAATATTGGAGAGCAAGAGGATTAATGACTTCATTGTCAGAAATCCAGCATTGGCTAACAACAACAACAATTTTCTAACATTGTCCTAGTTAACAATGATTAAAAATACAAAAATTAAGTTAAAAGTTGCAGTTAAAAGAGAATAGTCAAAATGATCATAACAGGGTTTAAATACAAGGAATGTTTACAAGTGTAGACTATATAAAATAAATAAACAAACAAACCCGTAAGATCCCTGTGGGGCAAGGGCCTCCTACCAATTATGGTAGGGTTAACTCAATAGTACTTGCAGAATGAGCTAATCTCTGTGAGGTATATAAACATCTATTAATAAGAAAAGATATTTATTTTATTTTAAATTTGTTGCCAGTTGTTTAATGTCATTTGGCAATTTATTGAACAGAATTAAACATTAAATATTTAGATTTTTTCTGATATTTTCATGTTGAAACCTTTTCTAAAGTAATCTGCATTACATCTAGTGTAATGATGGAGCTGTGTGTTATTTTTAACAAGAATACCAACACTTCCATTCTTTTTATTGGAACGACAATATATATTTGCAAAAACAAACCCTGGAATACTATATAAGAGGGCTTTGTTCTCATTCAGCCAATGTTCTGTGAGACAAATGACATTCACATGTCTATGAGTGGATGACAAAATGACTTCTAATTTATTCATATTCAAGATGCTCTCGGGCTTCGAGCCAGGTGTAGTGATGAAAAGACATCAACGTTTCGGGAGTGTACATCTCTCCCATCTTCAGGATGAATGACTAGCAAGAGTGAAGGGACCAGTACTGTCAGCCAGTACGTACCGAGTAGAAAACACCCAGTCTAGTGTGGAGGTGGTTCACCGCTCCGTTGGAATCTGTGTTTTCTGAGTCGGTCGATTTCCAATTTTAAGGCTGGTTTCCAAGATGGACTAAACTGCAATCCAGCGTCCCGGTTCAGTGTACTCTTCTCGGAGGAGATGGCCAGAGCCTCCTTAACCCTCCGTTCCCATAAACTGCTACATTTTGCCACAATGGTCGTTTCTTTGAAGTTGGCTCTGTGGTCTTTTTCAAAGCAGTGCTCCGCCAGCCCTGACTTTTCAGGCTGCATTAATCGTATGGACCGTTCGTGCTCCTTGACTCTGGTGGAAATGGTCCTGCCAGTTTGCCCTATGTACGGCGTCCCGCATTCACAGAGGATACGGTATACCCCTGGTACATTAAGGAGCAGTTTGTCCTTAACCGGCCTCACTAGGTGTTGGATCTTCAAAGGCGGCTTGTGGATGGTTCTGATGTTGTGTTTAGCGAGAATTCTACTGATTCTGCCGGAAAGATTGCCAGTGTATTTGACTTCTAATTTGTTCAACTTATTCCTGGTACATTGAATATTTAAATACATAAGATTAAATAAATATTTTGACTCGGAAACATTACCTGTATTAAGTAAGACAGCATCCAGCATTACATCCTCCTGCTCATTACTTCCAGGGTTGAGTTTAGGGAATTGCTCATCTGGGTCCTTTCCATTGTTTGAGGGTACTGCCTGTTCACAAACAATTAACTCAGATATGTCTGAAACCTTAAAGCAGTTAGAGATATCTAGTTTTTTGAACTGGATGTAAATGCACTACTTTCACTTTTGCACCAGTTCACTTTGGTCACTATGAGAATTAATTGTCTGCATAGTTTCATTAATGACTCACTACAGATTCACAAAGAAGTAATTTGCTCCCTTTATTAAAATGTATACCATGAGATGTGTGAAATGTCCTAGGTACATTGAAAGTCTTAATTATTTTAACGTGTCCATACTGCTTGCACATGTCCGATAAAATTGGATTCACAGTCACTGTTCATCAGTTAACTCAGGAGTTCGGATGCTGATCGTATCTCCATGGAGGTTTTGCTATAATCACGTTTGTGTTTGCTAAGCTTCTTATTGCCTTTTCTATTGTCGGTATCACATTTTCCGGTTTGCCATGCAATATCATTGGTGCCACTGATAAGTACCACGTAATCGTTTTGTTGAAATTGGAACACTTTGCTTCGATTCTTCTTGTTATATCTTCAGTTTTTGCTCTGGGATTCACTGAAAATATTTGTCTTTGGAAAAAGGAACATGATTATCAGTAACCAGGATATGAATTGGAGACCGAGAAACTTTGTCTAGAAAACAGGGACCAGGTTATCACTATCATGGATATGAATTGGAGACTGGACAATTTTGTGTTCAGAGGTGCTTTGAAATTCTGAACTATTTGTGATACCAACTCCAAAGTTGGATGGCATTTCCGAATCATCAATCGTGTCTCCAGCCCTGTGAAAATCAGAACAGGCTCTGTGGGATACTTCTGCACCAAGAAAATCACTGTCACTGAAAATGTTCTTGTTGAAGGGCTGAATGCCTGCTTTCCTGAACCCCGATTCAGCATTCTTCATTGATGCACCTTTGGCATATGCTATTGCAAAAATTCCAGGAATGTCATTTTCAGTAACAACTCTACCTGGGTTATTTAAAATCCAGTTTGTACTTGTTCATCATAATGATGATTGATGCCCTTTGAAGACAGTGACATCTAATAGCTGCAACTTATGTGTACAATGTGAAGGTAAGCAAAGGATCTGCACATTATTTTCTCTGGCTTTCAATAGAACTTTTAGGTTTCTTGTATGGCTCTTGTGCCCATCAAGAATTAGAAGTGTAGGTGCTGCTTTATTTTTTGGCTGTACTTTATCTAAAAAATGGCCAAACCATACAGCAAATGGCTCACTCGAGATCCATCCTGTTTTTGTAGCTATGCCTACTCTTCCAACAGGTGCCTTGTCCAGGAGCTCAGACTTCATCCTAACTCTAGGAAACAAAAACAGGGGTGGTATATAATGGCCAGCAGGATTTGTGCGTACCAAAACTGAAACAGCCTCCCCCTTCTCTGCAGTAGTTAAAGCTCCAACAATCCTTTTTCCTTTCTGTGAAATGATTTGTGGAGGTTTATGCACAACTGTATAACCAGATTCGTCACAGTTGTATATCTGATCTGGCAGAATCAGTCTTTTACCACTTTCATCATACAAAACCTTATGCAAATTTTCATAGAACAGATCAACTTTAGCCTTATTGAAACCTTGGGCTCTCCGAATTGAAGTGCCTTGCAGACGTCTTATTACCAGGATAGGATGCCTTTGAGCCAATCTCAACCTGCTCTTAATTTCTCTCTATTAAAAGGATGTATAATGGAATTTACTTCACAATATTGATACGAATAATATCGAACACGCATAGGAGTTAGACCATAATGTCTGGCCTCCATACCAAGCAAAATATCGACCAGTTCCTTTTCTTGCTTCTCACTCAGTGCTGTTTTCCTCCCCAGTGATCTAACAATACTACCACCATTCTTGAGTACTTCAAGATGTCTTCTTAAGGTTTGTCGAGGAACACAAAGTAACAGAGAAGCTTTCTTCTGGCTTTCTCCTTCCTGAACATATTTGACTGCTTTTGTCTTAGATTATACAGACTAGCCTCCATGTTTACGTTTATTACTGGGCATCTACAACGGAAAAAGAGTAATCAAATAATAGTTAAATTGTTCTAAGCATTCATTACTAAAATAACAGTAAAATACATTTGGCTAACCTTCAAATTTTAAATAAAAAGGTCTACATAATTAGAAGAAAAATTAATAAGCGCTCAGGGACTTCAACCCAAGTTAAGTGCTACAAATTCCCAACCATCTTAGTTATATACAAGTTTAGTGTATATATATATATATATATATATACGTCAAACATAATTAATTCATGCACATTACTATTTTTCCCCTAATTAATTAAAATGTAATAGATGGCATAAAATTTGATTTATTGCAGTTAGGTTTTTTTAAAGATAGTAAACTATTTTATAATTAAAGTTAAATTGATCCTTTAGGTGTAGCATTGGAACGAGAAAAATGTGGTACTCAGTGACAAGTGGATCCATATATCAGTTTAGCATGAGCACCCCTGCTTATCTTTGCCGAGGAGATCAAGTACGTTACACTGCCATCTAGTGACCGTGTAACACATGTTTGAGGTTAACCACCAACACACACTAAAATGCACTCATAAGGCTATGATATTATGCATATTCCAAAAGGATTACTATCTTAGTGTAGTCATTATACTTTTCAAACATAAGTTAACAAAATAACAATTGACAAATTGGATTTTTATGTCTTCTTATGCACAGACGAACAATCTCCCGGGCAAATGCTCATCTAAGCCACATTGTGCAGTCAGTTAGCTAAGAGATAGCCAGGGTCACTGTTCACTCAGATCACTGAACTCCGATATATGGAGGGTGCTCATCTTAGACGTATGCTCATATTACCCTGATGTACTCGTATATAACTTCTTTCTTAATCTAAGTTAGACTTAACCTAAGAATGTGTTGAGGTATTCTTGGATCTGTCGCTCTTTGGGCTCCTTGGCGTTTGTGTGTAAGTTTATCAATGTGGTAAGTGGTGGGGCCGTGCCAGCTGTCTTCTTGTATGTGTCTGAGCTTCATATGAGTTCTTCATGGTGTGGTCTTTCGGATGCCTTTTCTGTGTATTTTATCATCTGTTGTTCGATGTGTTTGTGTAATGGTGTTGTTTTACATTTTTCATATAGTGTAGACGATTTATGCCAAGGAGGGAGTCTGTTGGCTATTCTTAGGCATTTCCGTTCCATTTGTTGAAGTCTGTCTATTGTGGAAGGTGTTGCTAATGGAAATAAGCCGATGGCGGCGTAGGTGAAGTATGATCTTATAATTGTTTTATGCAGTTGCTTGAGAATCGGTATTGATAGTCCAACCTTGCCGATTTTGGAGAGGTAGCATAGGGTGGAGATGGCTATTTTTGCTTGTTTGATTTTTTCTGCAAAGTGATTTTTCATGCACAGTTTGGCATGAAGTGTGATTCCGAAGTATTTGATGGTTGTCCTTATTGGTATATGGTGGTTTTGGTACCTTATTTTGGCCTCCCGGTGTTTGCATTTTGTTTTCTGTGTGAAGATGATGGCCTGTGTCTTATTAGGGTTAATGGTCAGCCTCTACTTGGCTGCCCATCAGCTGAAAACTTTTAGCTGCTTTTCGAGTCTGGGTTTGGCATTATGTAGTCTTGGTGCTGTGCTTAGGTAGGCGGTGTCATCTGCATGTTGCGCTAGTTGTGTTGTCGGGTAGATTGGTTGTGCTGTGTTTAGGTAGACAGTGTCATCTGCATGTTGCGCTAGCTGTGTTGTCGGGTAGATTGGTTGTGCTGTGCTTAGGTAGGCGGTGTCATCTGTATGTTGCGCTAGCTGTGTTGTCGGGTAGATTGGTTGTGGGGTGTCCGAGGTGTAGAGGATGTACAATAGTCCTGAGATGGTGCTTCCTTGTAGTGTGCCTGCGTGGAGTGTTAAGGGGGCTGAAAGGGTGTTGTTTATTTTTATTCGGGCTGTCCTATTGTGGAGGAAGCTTGCCGTCCATCTTGTGATTCGTGGTGGGATGCCTATTGTTATCTTGTACAGCAGGCCATTTGTCCAGCATTGGTCAAACGCTGCCTGTATATCAAGGAATACGCCGATTGTTGTGAAGCCTTTGTTGATGTTCTGGATCGTGGATATAACCCGTACTTGTTGGTCTTGTATAGTGACAAATGTTCTGTATCCAGCTTGGGTGGTTGGTATTAGAGTGTGCTCTTCTATGTAATCTTGTTGTCGCTTTACTATTATTTTCTCAAATACTTTAGATAGAGTCGCTGTAAGTGATATGGGGCGGTAGTTCTCATGGTTAGTGTTTGGTTTTCCTGGTTTCTCTAGCAGAATCATGTGTGTTTCCTTCCATGCTTTCGGATGGTAGCCATGTTTTAGCATTAAGTTGTATAAGAATATTATTTTGTCAATCATTTCTCGGGGGAGGTTCTTCAGCATCTGGTATGTGATGGTGTCAGCTCCTGGGGCAGTGTTTCCTTGGTGTCTCACTGAGTTGATGTCATTCTGCGTGATTGTCCTTTCAGTTTCGTCATCGGGGTTCAGTTGTACAGCCTGCATTTGCGGTTGGTATAGTTCTGGATTATTCTTTATGTGTCTATCAACATTGCTAAGGTGGGTTTTGTTGAAGTTTAGTACTTCTGGCGTTTTGAAGGTATTGGTGTAGTGTCCATGGAAAACTTTTAGCTTTTCCTCTGCAGAGCTGATGGTTTTGTGGTTTCTTCTTCTTTTTTTCTTACATTTTAATATCAATTTACGTTAACATTAAACCACATGTACCTTGTAACATGGACATGAACAATCTAATGTTTAAAACATTAAAT
Source organism: Tenodera sinensis (assembly GCA_030765045.1). Taxonomy (NCBI): domain Eukaryota; kingdom Metazoa; phylum Arthropoda; class Insecta; order Mantodea; family Mantidae; genus Tenodera; species Tenodera sinensis. The sequence continues at coordinate 18,778,085 of CM060974.1, read as the reverse complement.
CACGGTGAAAGGGATCACCTAACTTCGTTTTCATAGAGCATCAGTGTCATTGTGGGGTCCTAGAGTGTTTTATGATCTGCCTACCTACCTTATCTTTTTTGCTTTACATTTCTCCCGTTCAACAGAAACCGGTAGGTATCTGTTGCCTTTGTGTTGTAATTGGATATTGCAGTTGTAACTGGTTTTTTTATTTTAAATGAACCATTATATTAGAGAAAGGTGGGAAGTGTTAAGAGAAAAGTGGGAAGGTGATGATAAGAGAAAGGAGCAAATGAGGCTTTTTTTTTTTTTTTTATTATGATGGCGAGGTCATATTTTAAATATCCAGGGCTTAAAGGTTGCTGTTGTTGCATTTTCCATCTCTCCACAAATAAAAATTCCTTTAACTGAGGCAGCGTCCAATCGGCTGGCTGTTCCAAACTTTGTAACCAAGTAAAGGTGCCCATTATCAACCAGAGAAGACAATTTTGAAGTGGTGTGCACACCTTAGGTATATTTAAATGTAATATATCAGTCTGTGAAGCCGTTCAACCACCAGGTATCCACACTCTACACTTTCTTAGAACCCAAGTCCATATCGTTCTTTTACTGGAACATTCCAGTACTCGATGTGGAAGTGAGTCCATTTCTTGACAAATTGGACAGCTTTGAGAGATAGCCATCTTGTGACGATACAGTTTGTCCGACATAAGAAGGATTTCATTGATTATTTCATATGTAATCGCTATCCATTCCAGGTTTATCTGCAGGATGCTAAAACACTTCCAAATGCGCTTCCAGGGTAGCTATGGATATTTCAGCTGTACATGAGGGGTAACAGCAGCAGATCGATGAAGAAAGGCATAAATCTCCTTCACCTTACAAAGGGTACCATCGTCCACTTTCTCTACCAGTAACTGGTCCAAACCAGAATAGGTGTTCTATAACATTGGAGGTACCTTCTCACGTTCACCCTGACTCCAAAAAGATTGGTAAATGCGTTGTATCACTGGGTCACCCTAATTCATCAGGGCAAGCAGAATCATCTTCATCAGCAGGGCTTTCGACTGAAGGGCTACATCTATTAATCTGCAGCCACCTTGCCCTTAGGGAGACACAGTTGAGCCCACGCAACACGATATAGCTTCCCGGTTCAGAGAAAATAACCGAACAGCTGTTCTGTTCTTTGGCAATGTTCTTTCATTGGTGGGATCACTTGAGCAAGAAACCAAATTCTGTTCAGCGCAAAGGTGTTACAGAACCATATTGGTTGAACCAAATTCAGCATCCTGGCTTTCTGGATATATTCTCTTTCTCTTTATTCATCCTTTTAGAACATATACATGTTGTTGGATATATCAGGTTATATAAAATACATACATTGAAAAGTGAGAAAAAATATAATAATGTTATATATACCACTAATATCAATAATTAACATTTGTACATGGTTTCAATAAAACTTACAAATTTGGTTATATCAATTGTTTACAGTTCTTCATTAAAAAATTCCTCTGTCAAGGAATCACACCATGTAAGACATTAATACGAGAAGTTCAGTTGTATTCCCTCATATCCGCCTCGTTACTGAAGTAAATCCCCAGAATCTTTGTGCGTTGCACAATTGAAATTCCTAAAATTGTTCTGTCTGGAGGTCGTAATCCAATAGGTAGTATCTTGTATTTCCTTATATTAAATGCCATTCCTGTACTGTCCTCGTATTGCTGTAAACATTCTTTCAGGCGGAGACAATCTTCGGGTGTGGTAACCGCTACTGTAATATCATCGGCGTAGGCTCTCACCGCAATTCTCTGCCCATATATCTAAAGTCCAGTAAGGGTACACTGCAACTGTTGTATCAATGAATCAACATATAGGGTGAATAGGATCATGGACATGGGGCAACCTTGCCGCCATGGTAGTACAGCGGGGCAGTCTGCTTTTAAGTGGGTCGTGTCATGACAAATGACAAGCCTGGGGTTGTCCGAGGTTACTGATGGTGACCATATAAGTATCAATCACCAAACTAGCCAGTATGTTGTGTTTGAGCCCAATTTTCACAGCATGCACTCCATTGTTAGCCAGGAGAAGATATTGAGTGCTCCATTTTTCTCTGCGGATGTCATATACTATGCCATATTTACTCAGCTCCTGTGCTAACACTGCAAAAGGCACCTCAGAAGACAGGTTAAACACTCGAACATTCACGCACTATTGGTGCAATGCTCGAGCTGATAAGAACAGATTTTTTATTGATCAAAAGCTAACTTACTACATTGCATATACATTTTGTCAGATAATCAGTTCAGTATTCAGAGAATTATCTTATAGTCAAGTAAATATGTATAATATACATTTTTAACATGAGTGTTTATATTAATCCAGTTTTCTTGATGAGCTAGCACAAGTTTAATTGTATACCAATGTAGTGGTTTCATGGTCAACAAGACATATATATATGTGAGCATATATAAGTCACTTTGGTCTCTGTGGCAATTGGTGGTGTATTACCCCAGCATTTGCCTTTAGAGGCAAAATCCTAGCCAGGGTATTTGATCACTGTCAGATGCCAGTGATACACTTGGCATAGATATCTCTTACATACCTGATGACATCTGACACGTATAACTTTCTGAAAAGTGACAGGTGCTTCTTAGAACAGATTTTCATGATCTTGCCGTGCTCTGGGTCTAGTGAGTCAAGAATGATGGTGCCTACCTCAAATTTCTTGTATGTGGTGCCTAAAGCATCGGCCAAGCCTCACTTCTGTTAAGGGAATGGTAATGTCTATGATGACAGCCTTACCATCCTTCTCCACGAGATCTGGCCTTTCCATGACTTGATTCTTGGCCAGGATGGTGAACCTGCTTCTAGCTGCCTTGCGGACCCTACTGTCCACAGCAGTCTCCAGGTGATGTTAGAGTACCTCATGCAATGGTTTATCACATGAGGCAGGATCTCACTGTCATATCCATATCGTCTGCAGCTCCGGTTGCATCTCTGTTCTTGATGCCAGCATCCAATAGGGGCAATAAGTTAAGGTGTGTCTAGTGGATGGACCTCCAATCTGCAAATCTTGTGTAGAGGCCCATCCTAATGAAGTGGGAGCTGGCAGGGTCGGCAGATATACAGTTGATAGCTTTTCCTTGGCTGGGCAGCTCCAGAAGACGAGAACATTACAAATATAATATAGGCTTCAGTTGTTGTTTATATATGGTGTAAGTTGTTGAATAATAAAAAATTAATAGATTGAATAGTTTGCAGTGTATTCCAGCTCCTGCATATTATGTTATTACATAAAAATCTTATGGAGTGTTGTTGTTAGCTAATGCTGGATTTCTGACAATGAAGTCATTAATCGTCTTGCTCTCCAATATTTTTCACTGATGGATGGGGCAGTAGAAGTGGCCGGGCATATTTGAAGGTGGTCTAGATCCATTTCCTCTTGCCGATCACATAGAGGACAGAGTGGTGAAGAATATATCCCAATTCTGCTTAAATGTTTTGCCAGACAATCATGTCCTGTAATCAACCTGAAGGTTGCAACTGCTGTTTTTCTAGGATACTCAGATATTCCTGTTTGAATGTTTGGTAGTTCCCATCTTTTATTCTTTGATTTTTCATAGTAATATTTTGCAAACATTTTTTTGAATTCAGAGGTGACTAATCTTTTAGCTGCATAAAATGGTAGATTAACTATAGATTTTTGTACACCGCTGGTACCCTTATGGAGTGTAAACTATACAATTTGGTAACAGAATTAAAAACGAAATCCTAGTAGCTGAAGATAATCTGCAAAATCCACCTGCGGATAATCAAGAATCTACTGTATAAAAATCTTAATTTTCCCTTGTTGGATCTTACAACAATCTAAGTCAGGATCAGTATCAAGATATATAACACAGCTTTGTGTTCAATTAAAATTTTAGTAAATGTTTGATTCAGAATGTGCCAAAAGTTTCTTGTCAGGTATTATCAACAAACATGCATTAACCCTTTAATTGACAAGTTATTTTGCCACATATGCCGTTCCTCCTTTAATTCCTAAACCAGTGTTCATATCCCTTTCAGACGAAGTGATTTTAATAACTATGATTGTTAGAGCGATATGCGTTGGCCATCCATTCAAAGCCAAATATCATGAGTTTGAATACCTGCAATTGCAGTCAAATGTGTTTGTGGTAAAGGAAGGGGAGGGCCCAAGTAAAATAATTGGTGTAATGGCACGCTTTGGAAGCTCACAGGTTTACATTTGACTGAAGTTGCATGAATTTTGCTTTTTATTCTTAAAAAGAAAAAAAGAACACTGGTTTTATTGACAAAATTTAATATTTTGACAGGTTAGCATAACAAGGAATTAAGGAGCAGGAGTGAATAGGGTATCTCAAAACTTAACAAATTTTATGTATAAGTCACACTGCCAATTAAAGGGTTAAGGACTTCTGAATATACTGATGTTGCATGTAGATATTTTAATTTAGTTCATCTGAGTTATTTTTCACATGCAGTGTATATATACTAATGAACACAAGTCAAGTCCCACTTTCTCTCACTCGTGAAGGAATCACATAAATGGCAAGTAAAACAAAGTCAACCAACATTTAAAATTGGCCACATTGTTATGGAAGTAACTGGCAGGAATGAATATAGAACAGATTTTTATTGTATTGATTCTTATATCTTCCACTCTGTTTTTCTTCTTCACTTGCTTTCTTTATTAATAACATTGATGTTTTCACTTCAGTTAATATGCCAGAAGTGCCATTATCATTTGTTTTGATAGCAATATGTATGTAAGTTGGTAATATATTTTGTCTTACCTTAATAAAATGTACAATTGCAACAAAAGGTTTTGCATGGTTATTTATTGCAACAGTGCCCATGTACTAACATTACAAATTGTTAATTATAGCAGCAGAAATACACATTGAAGTAATTAGGATTGTCTGAGAAAAGTAAGCTGGCATACTCCAACTTAACTATTTTAAAAAATCTTGTGTTGCATTTTTCATTCACAGAGCATGTAAATTTAATATCAATGAAATCAGAGACATGAAGGTCAAACAAACCAAGGAAAATTGAAGCTATTAACAGTGAAACAACAAAATCTAGAATAAGAACAAATTAGAAACTAAAAGCTTCACTATCTTAGTAACATTGCAAGTTCTTCAATTACTAAGATAAGTGGAGCTTTAAGTTTCTAGTTTGTTCTTATTTTAGATGGTCAAATTTTGTGCAATCTGACAAAGGATGACTCTTGTTTTTTTCTGGAGTGAACCATTTCATAGATACTCCTTGTTATGTGTTTGAATTTTCCAATACTTACACTTTTCTCAAATAGGAATACATTATTTTATCTCTTGGCCATGTAAAGAGAATGGTATTTCGAAGATACTGCATAGTGACCAGTTGTGCTCTTAAAGCATTTGACCACCACTGAAAGCCTACTGTATTCCCATATTCCCCTTGTACCTACAAGAAGATTAACAATTTCTGGAAATGTTGATATTACCATGAAGCAGGTAAAGCAAATAAGTGTTTGTAAAAATAGTTTTTACTGGTTTTTTCTGGATGTTCTTTCACATAAGCAGTGTGTAGGATAAGGTTAAAGTGGATCAGACTGCAAAATTGCAATACCATTGCTGGGATTTGAACCAGAGTTCAAATATAGGTTCTGCATAACTAAACATAAATGTCAGTTTGTAAGTTTCTATGAACACAAATAATGCACTTTTTCATTTAATACAATCTTTATTGGCTGTACATTAACCAAAACTTTACAAAACATCATTATTACATTTTGTGTTAGCAAAATATCTTTTTATCTGCGACTATGGCAGTGATACATTTTTGCTAGTCTATTTGCACATATATGGAACATTAATTACATTATTATATAGCTGTTGATGGTATAAATTATTACCACAGCAAAACATAAGGTCTTGAAATTGATGAACTAAAATACACATCATTGAAATTATGGAGCAGTGATTTGCAGCTTCTGTATATAAAATCACAGTACTTTCAAACACGACAGCACGGCGTCTCCAGACAATATACAGATTACAGTACTGCAAGACCAAGTAATCAAACAGTAACAGACAAGGGAAGGATGTTCAGCTGGTTAGTCTGCACAATGTGGCTTAGAACAAATGCCAAGACCATACTCCAATGTTTGATGCCAGTATGCAGTTTAACTTGCCTTCTTCCTTATGAGACAAGAGCCTTCATGGAGTGCAACTGTCGTCAGTGACTTAATTCATGCTGTTGTATCGCTTGACATCAGAAAACTGAAAGTTTTGTGTTTACGACAAAACAAAGCTGCTTGCATATTATTTGTAGAATAGAAATCCTGTTTAAATAACATTTGAAAATTAAAAGTGGAGCACAGGAATTTTGGAATTGCATGTACTTATATATTGTGAAAAATATTGGAGAGCAAGAGGATTAATGACTTCATTGTCAGAAATCCAGCATTAGCTAACAACATATAGTAAGTGCACCTAAGTGTTGATAAGGTGCTGCCACCTGTCAGTGGTTTTTATACCTTCCACTATCAGGTGCTCAGCAAGTATCTTGAGTCTCTGGCTTATGTTGAACTCTATCTTTAATCCTCAAGCACTTGAACGTAAACAAAATGTTTGAACACTAGTTAGGTCCATTTACTGTTTATTTGCGCATCAGATGTTCCTCTTAGTGATTTGTTGTAAAGACGAACTATTGATGTTTGCTTACTTTAGTTCTGATGAATTGTATAAGAAATTTACAGCTTAAAATATCTTTTATGACTGCCTCCATAGAACAGAGGTTACAGGTTCAGTCCCCAGTACCAGCATAGGGATTTTTCCCCTGCTGGAGATCTGGTCTGCGGTGCACTCTGCCTCGTTAGGTCCCACGGGGGGGAGGGGGGGGCATTTGAGCTACTTCAATAAAGAAGTATTGGCCCCAGGTTGCTAAGACGACATAATTGGCCAGGAAGGCTCAGGGAACTGGCCCAGTCCCACTCTCCACTCATGATGCCTGTAGTTGGCAGAGGTAGGGGATACAGTGGCCAGGTGGACTTTGTGGTACAAGTAGCTTTGGCCAATCAGGGTGAAGCAGAGGCAAAGTAACACAGTTTGGTATGAGAGGTAGAATCAGGACTGAAAAATTCAATGCCCATAACCAGGATTTGAACCATGGATCTTCTGCTTCATGTGCGGCTGCTCTAACCACTGATCTACCATGGAAACTTGCCAGTATGACATTAAATTCAAGTGATTTGTATTTTCCCAGTAGACCATTAGGGAATCTCACATCTGAGATAAGTACTGCAAGGGTGACTTACAATTATTTTAAGTACTTTATGTTCCGGGATTAAATAAATAAATAAACAGTTTGGTGTGTTTACATGCAGAATAAACTTAGAAGAAACAGGGTTTAACCACTGTGTGGCTAGGAACATTGTTCCCAATGCCTAATATCATTGTATACACCATCCACATCACAGATTAAATGATCAAATGCTTTTGCTTTTATTTCTGATTGATTGACAAGATGTGCCACATTGTCAAGAATGTCACATCAAAAGCAATTTTTAGAGTATTTGACCTGGCAAGTGCACAGAAATACAGTTACTCGTAGATGAAAAGTCTGTGGTGGTGATTGCAGCAGTACAAGATACATGTAGGCTGCCTGGAGAACATTGGAAGAAAATTATAGGCATTATCTTGTATGGATGTTTGGTTCATAGAATCAAATACCTGTTACGACATCAAGGCTGCATTTGTACCCTAGAAGGTATTCCAACTCAGTAAGAAAACAAAGTATTCAGGCTTTTGATATGTTTCTCATACTCTTATTGGAAGCTAAACAGAAAGAGAAGTATGGGTATTCCACTGAAGGTATAAAGCTTCCTCCCCAACTTGCTGGGCTACTGTGCTTTTCAAATGGGAAGGAGTTTGTCCTTGAGCACTTCCAGGCTGGCCACCAATTGAAGTCCTGCTGTGTTGTCATATTGCTTTCCTGGGGCTTGACGCACACTGTCTTTACTAGTAGGACAGTGTGCGAGGGAGAGGGAAAGATGAAAATAGTAGGGGTAATGAGCTTGCAACAATATGCATGTAAACGTATCTCATTAGCTGCAGATCAGAACTCTTCCCATTTGAAAAGCACAGTAGAGCTTTAAAGTCTGTTAAAGAACAAAAAAGCTATACTAGAATCTGTTCTTTTTCTATGTTTATTTTGATACCGTAGTAAGAAGTGCTGTTAAAGCACTTACAGAAGCGAGTTATTACTATGACCAATATCTACTGCCATCACCAAGTAGACAGTGCCATGTTGTCAGATGTGTAATTCGAACATTCTTTAGAAAAGAAACAAAATTAGGACATTGCAAGAAATCTAATGTACAGGATTAGTTGTGAGCAAAATATTTCACAAAGAAGCAGCCTTCTAACTTCACGTATTAAGGAACCTTTCCGCTAGTTAAAGCAATTATTGCAAAAGCTGAACTTCAAAAACAAAACAAATTTAACATGCCATTTCCCTCTCACATAAGTACCTTTCGCCCAGTTTATATTACATTTGTAGTTATTCCCCTATCACTAAACAAAATATTCTGTTTATGCTCTTAGATTAACTTTGTTGAGAGGACATTATTTATAATGTACAAATACAAGATTACAAATACTTAAATACAAGAATAGAAATATTTTCTGTCAAAATAGATATACTGATGTAAAAATAACAAAGTCCAAAGGCTGTTTCACAATAGCTCAGTAATGAGAATGGGAATGTATATCAGTAGCAGAGAGGAAAGTCAATTTTGCTCGTTGCAATGTTATTTATTTGTAACTTACTAATGATATTTTTACAGCTGCTTTCAAATCAGCTAACATAACCCCAACTAGTTAATGTCAAAATTTTACAGAGTAAACTATTAAATGCATAAATTAAGGTTCTTTGTTAATTATAACAGTTTATGCTGTGTGTTATAGCTTCAGCTGTAGTTTTTGAGGCAATATTCAGTTTTGAGTTGCATACAAACTACAGATGAGCTGAAAGATACTGCAAATTCATATATCCAAAAGTGTTTAATAAATTCAACAAGATTTTCAAGGATTATAATATCAAACTGGCTCCTCAAAACATAGCACAAAAACATTTGCTCAACCATCCTTTAAAAAATAGTACTCCAAATAATAAACTCTCGAGAATTTACTACATTAAAATATATATTTGTAAAACCAAGAGGAATTTACAGACTAGATTGAAGGAACGCTTCAGAAATATAAAATACAGACAGATAAATCAGCCAAAGCCCGTTGTTTTTGTTCATGTAATATCAGCCAAGAAATTAAACTTTTAAAACCAGTAAACAATGATTGGGAATTAGCAGTGAGGGAAAGTATACACATCATCAAGAACAAGAATTGATTAATGAATTTTGAAGTGTCATCAATAGTGGATGTCTTAGAACTGACCAATGGGAAAGGAGCAGACTAGGCAATGAGGGAAATGGGAGACAGTGACCCCACGAGAAAATCAACTGAAGATGGAGAGGAGCCTCTCTGAAGGAACAAGAGTGTTTTTAAATTTTAACGACATGCACCACTGTTCAGAACACTTCATTTTCATCATAAACTTTATAGAGATGACGCTTTTGCTAGAACCAGTCCTATATGAATCTGAAGGAGTAAGGACCTGTAGTCAGAATGCACATTTGCTTGAATTTCTTCCAGTTTTATTTACCCAGCTTGCAACTCAAAAGAGCTCTGGTAGCTGTTTCATTTCACAGCCAACGTGAATAATATCTACCAGAAGAAGCTAATATGCACAATATGGAACTGGTATGTCATATTCAGGAACAAGAACCAAGTCTTCATCCTTGTTCCCGGAACATGGGAAAGATCCTTTAATTTTGAACCTCACATTATAATACATACATTTTAACTTTGTGATTTTCATTCTCATTACTGTTTTAAGTTACTGTGAATCAGCCTTAAGAGGATCAGTGGCTTCAATTAATCCTCCCTTCTCTCTCTCATACACACACAAAATACCTGGCAGACACAAAATTTAATGGCAACTGATAGCTGACCACTACCATTCTCTTTCCTGTTGTGCAAAAAGTTTTGTGGGTGCACATGATATTTATATACTGGCTTTATAGTGTGATTTCACAGCATGCTTAACTGTACAACACCGCAAGGACTGGCATACCTCTGATTGGATACTGTGTTGAGCCACCCTCATTTAAATTTTGTGTCAGCCATAGTTACTCTTGTTCATAAAAAAATCTATAAATTAGTGTAATGCCTATGGCACATAAAATTATTACCATCATTATCTTACTAGATTTTTAAATATAAAATGTTGATTTTTCTTCTTCAGTTTCAATAAAATGCATTTATTTTATCAAATGGTTTACACATGCTTAGATTAGTTTCCATTAAAAGACTGTTAATAATCACTTTTTTATGTTGAGCATTATTAATTCAATCAGCACTCATTTAAAAATAATTTTATCAACCCCTCTGTAGAACTAGTAAGATGAATATTCTTGCTGGACACATAATGTAAATATCCACAGGCAAGACTTTCAGTTGCCTAAGAAGCTTTAACAATTGTTTTTAATCAGTATCTTGCTGTCTTGGAACTTCTGCTGAACTTGTGGATTTTTACAAATCCTCTAAAGACAAGATGCTAAAGTTACACTAGTATTAAGGCAGGCTGTCACATGTTTTTAACAATGCGTCCTAAACTAAGGCAGTAATATCAATAATACAGTGGATATACACTGTAATTTTAGTCTCATTAAAAATTAATATAAGGCACACTATTTTTTTGACGGCTTTTCTACTTTATTTACCTTTTGATATTTCTTCCCCTTTTATGGTCAAAATCTACTCACCACTGTCAAGTGGGTGAGCAAATTTTCGAGAATTTAATATATAATGAAACTTGTGTAATTCAAATTATTGTTTAATTCAAACCTTTCCTTTGTGTTTAATTCCAACATAATTTTGTTTAATTCAGAGAAAATCTCCAGAATGATGTAGATCTATGATGCGGCAGAATGCAGGGGCACAATGGGTAAACTTCTAATTTTAAAACTGAAATGTTGTACAGTTCACGTTTTTTGTGCTTTCAAGAAGCAAGAGACATAAACAAGAATGTCTCTGTGGGAAATTTGTAGAATCAGCAATAACAGCAACAGAAGAACTGAATACAGCTCAGATTCTGATATATCAAAGGCGTACACATTTCTCATGTGACTGCAATACTCTATACATGATGTATTAATGGCAAACCTGTGTAGTACTTAAATATAACAATTATTTAGAGACCAAAAGGTTGACTTATCTTAGTACTTGCTGCAAGTTCTTGAAATATTATGCAGACATGTTTCTTGATGCCTCTATCATATCTTCAGTACTCGTTTATAACAGTTTTGGTAACTGCTTAAACAAGAGCACCGATGATCTTATGGAGGCATCAAGAAACATGTCTGCATAATATTTCATGAACTTGCAGCTAATACTAATTTAGTCTCTAAATAATTGTTGTATTTAAGATTCATGTCGCTTCACTGTTAATAGCTTCAGTTTTTCATTGAGTTTAATTTGTGTAGTATGTTTCCTTTGGATAATTTAAATATTTTATTAGACCCTTCATATTCAAATTACACAAGTTTCACCGTAATTAAGTTATTACCGATCAGCCTCTTTTAAAAGTTGCGAGGCAGTAAGATAACATTTACACCTCCATTTCTTGTTCCTCCTGTTTGCCTATGGTTGTGTACTGTACTTTCCTCGACACTGTATCCAGCACGGGCATGAAACGGTGTTTGATCTCCATTCTGTTCATATACAAAACAGTAGCCAGCAGCACAATCAAAATGACTGACAGAATACCAAGCACAACAGCGGTGGCTTGATGAGGTGCACCAAATGCAGTACTTGCAGCCACTTTTGGAGGACATTCTATCGTAGACAAGCCAAGAATAGGTTTGCCACCATTGCTTGGAGGAACGCCACGATGGCATCTCAAAACCTCCTTGTTACGAACATGTACTTCTGTCTTCTGAAGCCACGAATACAGTTCACGAATCTCACAGTCGCACAGGAAATGATTACCAGTTAGATCAATCATTAGACTTTGGTTCCTCTTAGGCAAAGAGTCCAAAGCAGTCAATTCATTAACAGTTAATCTATATATCTGATTCCATTCAAGGTCTATAAAGCGAAGATGGTTCAGACAAGAGATGTTGAAATCTATACCTGACAGATTATTATTTGCAAGATGAAGATCCATGAGATTTGGTAAGTCACAGAATACACGTGGATCACGAAAACCTTTAATTTCATTCTGTTCCAAATGCAGTTTGACAAGTCGAGTAAGGTTACTGTTTACAAATATGTCGTGCAGATCAGATGCCAGATCGTCATCCGTATTGTCTGCAAATGCATTGGTTAGATGAAGCTCCATTAAGCTGACAAAGTTGGAGAATATACGAGGATGGTGATGGTTGACACCGTCTGCATCCACTGAGATGGTGAGGTCGTTGTGATTCAATATAAGCCGTTCTACATTGCTGACACGGTGATAGGATTTGCCACGGATCTCCCGTATGTGGTTGCTGGACATATCAACCACTCGTAAATGAGTGTAATTGTTGAGAGTGCCAAATACGTTCCATGGCAGCTCAGGAATATGATTTCCAGTAAATATCAGGACCTGTAAAAGAGAATAACATGCTTACATAAACTCTATTGTGTGTTTGATAAACTCATTAATGCCAACAGCATATGGTGTTGCTTTGGTGCTTGCATAAAAAAAAAAATGGACAAGAAACAGCACCTTCAACTGGTATATGTATTGGTATTTCAGCTGAGTCAAAAGAAAGCTAGTGTCCAAGTTTTGTCCATCAATTTTCATGTCCTTCAGAGTACTGATTGAATTGGGGCAAATATCACTCCTTATACAGGCTGGAGGGTACAAGTATATATCGATGAGCTGGTTAAAATGTTTTTATGCAAGTTCTTCCCCTTTATTCATAGTTTTCACAACAACAAAAAAGTGTTTAAACTGCTATGTATATAGTAGAACAGCAATTATCTTGAGCCCCCATTAACCGAGTTGTGGGTTAACCAAGGTCCCATTTTACAAAAAGTGCAGTGCAAAGTATGTACTGTACAAATAGAAATGGCACAGCTAGCTCAAAGATTGGAAGATGAAACCGTCACTGAAAACAATGTAGCCAAGTGGATCAATGCAGACGAACAATTGGAAGTGACTGATGAGATGGTAATAGAGGCAGTGAATGTAGAGACTGAAGAAAGTGAAAGTAGCAATGGAGACATTGAAATGAAGAATGAGAAAATCAGCCCCAGTGAAGAATGCAAAGCGATAGAAAACACCATTGAGTATCTAGATCAACAGTGTGAGACAGCTTCAAGAGACCTTCTACTGCTACAACAATTGCATGAAATGGCAGCAAAGGAATAAGCAAGTTCTGTTAAACAGAATTCATTACAGACTTCTTGAAGAAATAACGTTTTTTTAACTGAAACATGTACATACTGTATGTGTGTAGTGTAGTTTTTTATTTTGTATTTTAGTTTATTTTTCTTTGTAAATACATCATTTTTTCATTTGATAATACAGTAGATGGAGTCAGCATGCTGACCCCCGCCACCCCCAACTGCACTCCTCCATGGCCTTGACTGTGGTTGGAGGACACAGCAGCCGGGCAATGAGGGTAACCTCTGCATGGAGATGCCCTAGGGATTTTTAATACAGCAGATGCCTTTTTCACACATCTTTGACCACATTTTCATTCATTTCACCAGTTTACCATGTGCCTGCCTCTCAATTTTTGACAGAGTCTTGTGTTATCCTAGTTTTCAACTATCCAAGGTTCTGTCTGTCCCCCTTACCTCAGATAATCAAGACTACTGTATTTAGTAACACCGCCCTTCAATGATGTCACTGGTGCATGATCCCTTTACAGCCAGCCAGTTATCAGCAATTCTGATGAGATGGGAAAAAAGAAGGTCGCATGTGCATCTTTAATGCAAATCGAGCTCTGCTAGTGTCAAAGCCTACTATCTCCATGAGCTCATTTCACAAAAGACATTTGAAGCTTTGTAACATCACGCTACATGTGGCAGCATTTTAATACTTTTCTTTTCATTTCATTCTTTGATCATACTTTAATTTTTGGTACTTTCTGCTGCAGGTGATAAGATACCAACCATGCCATCCTTCAGCTTTCTTTCATATTAGCATACCAGGAAAGGAATGTTAAATTTGTTCCTTAAGGTGCAACTACCAATGAACTGTTAACACTTCATTGAAAATTTGTATTAAATTTAACACATGGGTAACGTGATGCTTTCCGCTAAAAAATAACAAATTTCAAATGATAATATTGTCTATCAATCCAAAAGCACTACCGTAATTTGACTTTTTTTATTGTTTGCAGTGATGTTTCTGTCATGTCAACTTCTAACACTGCGGTGTACCAACATGCGTGCCAGCTTGTGGCATAGCCAAGTTGAAAACAATCACTCTATTTATGTCAACAAACTTACTGTTGCTGTTTTTAAACACACAAGCCATGTGTGGGCAATGTTTGAGAGGTAGAACCGCACTTGGCAAAACATTGGTATCTTCGATGCCTTCTAGACCACGGCCTACAAGCCTAGAAGAGATAAACTTGGCTAATAGTCAGGACGCCGGCTGTGAAAGCCTAAGTTTATACACAAGTGTGGACTGGTCCTTAGTCTTTGTTTCTTTACACTTTATTGGAAAAAAGTCACATATGTAGCAATAAGGATGAGGTTCGGTTTCACATTAGTCATTCAAAAAAATCTCATAAATGGACTTCTAGATTTAAATTGTTTACTTCAAATCTTTCCAAGAGTTTATTGTTTTTCAAAGCTCTTTTTACTTGTTTTCCTGTTGAGCATTCCTGCAAAACTGTTCAGTTCAACCAAATATTTTTGAAGGTAATTATTATTTATTTATGCCAACAAACTTACTGTTGGTGTTTTTAAACACACAAGCCGTGTGTGGGCAAAGTTTGATAGGTAGAGTTTATCATCTGCAGTAGTTTTCTTGTGGAAATGTTGGCATGAGAAGAGTCATCTAAACTCTAACCAGAGCTCAGACTTACCATATTGGTCCAAAAATAAGTCACACTTTTTATTCAAATTTTGCCCTCAAAAAGTTAAGGTGCAAGTTACATCTGCTACCTTGTTATTTACACAACCTTGCTGCAAAAAAATTATGTTCATTTGCGACTGAAAATGGCAGCAAAGCATTTTTTATGCAACAATACAAACTGCTGCCAGTATTTCATCGGTGTTAAAATTGTATAGATCTACCAAGATTGTCTCATTAGGTTATAATTCAATTTCAGCTGCATGTGGATACTCATCGCTGTCAGTATCAGTATCATTTCCATCATTAATATTGCTAAGAAAACCTGATTTATGCTGATATGAATGACCATTAAGAGAAAAAAGCATCATTAAGCCAAGAAATTCAGCAGTTACAATGCAAACTTCAAAGTTACAATTGTATGTTATACCAAAATATGGCATTGGTATGTTAGGTGCCAATGTGTTGTATTATACATTTATAATGTTTATGGTAGATGTAACAAAACAAAAGCTTGCCAATGAGAGCTGTGCAAAACTTCAGCACTACTCGGATAAAATTGGGTTACCTCGCTTGATCAAACATCATATACCGCTTCCACTCCCTGCATTGTACCTGCCACTCCTACTGTATACTCCCCCTCTATTCATTCACTGTGATGTGCATACCTTGAAACATTGTTAGATACTGGAGTTCATAACAGAGATACCGTTGCCCTGCAACGGGCGTAACGATGTGGTACGAAAAGTCTTCTGTGATCCTGCATTCTGGCAAGCTTTCATTGCGCCAACTCTACATATGTCTTACATGTAAATTCAAGTAAATTTCTGCTAAGTTTTCTTCTCTCAATCAGTAAAATATATTTTTTTTATTTCTTTGAAATTTAGGAAAGTGGCTTGGCTTATATTGCAGTGACAATTTATTTTCAGACCAATAGAGTACTTTTAAAAATCATTTACACAACTAAAGTCAGCTGTTATTGCCATGAGAACTTGACGTTAGATTGTGATACTAATTTCTTAAGCACTCATAATTACCTGTGTGTTTGCGGGCAGGTGCTGAAGTACCGTAGTGTTTGTGAAACCTGTGTTGGTGCAATTTACGATGTACTCATGTGGTCGATCCTGATACTGACCAATTCCACAAGTACACTTGCCTCCAAACTCTGGGCCACATATTCCATTGCTCTCCCATACTCTCAGTAGCACTATGAGCAGGAGCAGTAGCTGCATCTTGTTGCTGAAATAATATAACAATCTGATAGCAAAGCAAATTCATAAAAGCTTACTCCAAACATTGGTGCAAGGAGGAAAGATAAAATTTAAGCCAAATTGACTAATTCATTGGGAGCTAACAACTACTAATTGACAGAAACACGGAGGCTATTTACGGACTTATAAGAACAAAAACCAGAGCTATTTGATTTACCAAGTTCCTACATGATACAGCTTACCACATATACCATTATATATATATATATATATATATATATATATATATATATATATATATATATATATATATATATATATATATATATATTATTACTAATTTCATTTTATAAAAATACATTTCATAAATTTTATAGTTTCACATAGAAAAGAAAAAAATACACCCACATAGCTGAGTAGTTGCTCTTATATAGCCTATGTTTTATAGCTGTGCTGATGAATAATAGCTACCAGTTATAATTATAATGCACTAAGATTGTGTATGCACTAAAATCAAATTTTCTTCACAAATAATTATGTTAGCGAATACTGCGTAAATACAGTACAGTCCTGATAACTCAATTCTCAATAACTACATAGTTTTTATCTTTTTTATCATTAAACTTCACTGTACAGTAGAGTCCTGATAATCCGAAAATCTGCCTAATCCAAAGAGGGCTAGGAAAAAATATCTACCAAATATTTAAGAGGTAGAACTAGAACTTAAAAATTCAATGCCACAACTGGGATTTGAACCACATTGAATTTTTAAGTTCCAGTTCTACCTCTTAACATTGAATTTTTAAGTTCCAGTTCTACCTCTTAAGCTTTGCCCACACACGGCTTGTGTGTTTAAAAACACCAACAGTAAGTTTGTTGGCACAAATAAATAATAATCTACCAAATATACTTTGAATTTTAAAATAGGAAAAAATAAAGATTAAGATTAAACTAGTTTTTCCAAGTAAAAACATAAATTTATTAGCACAGAAAAACATTAAATAAATGCTACAGGAGTAAACAGTGAATCTGTTGGCTATCTTATACACAAAAACTAAAAAACGGAAGGCCTAGACCTACTAACAATGTGCATAACAAAGTTTGAATGCAATTTTTTTCCATTAACAGGAAAACAAAACAGAAAAGCAAGTCAACACTTAAGAAGTGAAGTCAGTGATCTTCTTTTGACACAACACACTGAAACGACTTGAACAGACAATTTTTGCCAACTTCCATTCCGACTTTCACCAGGCTACTTGCGCTAGGTAGACACCAACAGTGCTTATAAAAGCATTACAGTAATTGCTTTTCGAGACTCAGTATGTAGTTGTAAAATAAGTTACAGCATACTGTACTAATTTTCTACTTTCAATCATTTTAATATTTAACACAAATGCTTAAGGTCAATATGTTGTCGTATTTGACAAAAATTCACATAATCCGAATTTTTGCTAATCCCAAGAGAGTTCAATCCCATTTAGTTCAGACTAGTGGGACTCTACTGCAATAATTTCTGTAATCCACTATGCCGCATAAACACTTACTATTGATGCTTTTAAATGCCCAAGCCGTATGTGGACAATGTTTGAAAGGTAGAATCAGAACTGAAAAATTCAATGTCATAGAAGTAGATGGAGAATTCAATGTCACACTGGCAAGTTGTCGCAGTAGCTCAGTGGCTAGAGCAGCCATGTGTGAAGTGAAAGGTCTGTGGTTTAAATCAAATAAGCTTTAATTAAGCTTGGACACTGTAAACCTTTATTTATAGAATTAAACATTCCAATTGTTAATAATTTATATATTTATGATGTGTTGGTCCAACTAAAAGAAAATTTAGATGTCTATGATGACCTAATACACATAGTAGAAATAAAATCAACAGATTCCAGAAGACCTCAAAGTATTACAAGGTAGCAGGCATAAAACTTTTGAATTCACTTCCATCAAAATTTTTTCTTTCTTTACCTGATTACCCTTCCCTTATGTAGGACTTACAAGCCAATGCCTAGGGTTAGATGCCTTTCAGGAGCACAGGAACCTATGGACCAGACAGAGTGAAGACCTGGAAGCGAGTGGTCAGCCAAACACCAGGTATGATAGTGAGGAAGAGGAAGATAGGAAATGCAAAATGATTACTACAAATGTTCAACTCTTGAAAGGTGGATTGTATAAACGGTAATCAAAAATCTTCTGTAGAGATACAGAAAGCAAATATTAGTGTTCATTAAATATAATGTAACGTACTAGTTGTTTTTAACAATGCCTACTGTAATAAAATGAATATCCCAAATCGGGAAGTAGTTTTAATGCAGAAAATAGGCATGCCCAAGAGGCATTTTGAGAAGAGCAGACACGAATATCTTGAAAAACCAATCTCAAAGTTAAATAAGAGCTGAATCTACAAAGACCCTTTTTAATGAAAGAAAATGGCTATGGTACTGAAGACAAATGGCTTAATTACATCACCACTAAGATTTTGTTACCCTAAAGAACCATAAAATTTACAGTAAATCATCCAAAAAAAAGTTATGATTCCAAAATAAAACTGTCCAGTTAGTCCATTAAAATATTCAAATTAAATAATTGTAAACCCTATAACCATAAAGTTTAGAACTGACATGTATTTAAACTATAAAACCTCTATAAAGTTACTAATGATTGTTATATGTTGCTAGTTTTAATTTACCTACACGTATATCAATGCTTCTGGTGCATTAAACGCATATTTTCAACAAAGATTGCTAACAGTACGTTTTCCGAGCATATTAATGGATGTTTACTCCCACATTTGCATTTAAAGCCTTGTTAAATAATAGCATTTAACTAATCAATACGTTTGTGTAATTTTATAGATCCACCCAATCCCTTCCCCATTCTTTAACTTTTTTGACCTATCATTTATACTACGACGATACTGTTCGATAGTCCATCGTACAAATTGAACCCTGCATTGAAATTTCCAACTTACGGATTGCTTTCACGTTTATTTATTCGTTATGCGGCGTCAAAAGTGCGTAATATGGTTCGTGGTCCATAACTGCAAGCGTAAATGTCTACAAGAGCAACAGGTGAACTTTACCTTTATTTCTTGCGCAACTGTTCTACTTAGGTATGGATTCTGTTCAACAGGACTTCTCAAATAAAAGTTTAAAAGAAAAGAGAGAAAATGACGTCATTCAACTGTATGCATAAATAAAGCTGCAAGATGTTCCTTCTAGCAAAGTAAAGTTCACAAACAACATGTTTGCTGAAGATTATTTGTGAATAATTTAGTTCTCACCGGTGGCGTATTTCTCGCAGCAGTGTTATCTGTATAACTTGGTTGTAGCTGTAACACTCGTGTAGATTTCCTTGCTTTCGCACCAAGACGATGAAATCTCACATTCTCTTATTCTGTTCCTCCGAGTGGCTGTACAAGAAAGGTGGCACACTCACATCTGTCCAACCAACCTCTATTGTCAGTTTTTGCGATGACGGTATCACACCTGCATAGGCACTACAGCTGTGAGGCTGCTGCTGATTCATTCTCAGGAGCCAATAGGCGTTTTCCAGCAACCCGCGTGCAAGAGTAGCAGGGGAGTTGTCCAAAAATGTATAGAAAAACTTGTAGTTTTAAGCTTCGTCCAACCATTTTCAGTATAAATTTTGCTTGAAATAATTAGCACATAATATCACAAGTGGTGGAAGAAAATGACACGTGTGGGTCTTATCTACACTATCCGAAACTTGAGGCGTAAGGAAATAGTAAATAAATATTTTAACAACAACAACAACAACAACAATAATAATAATAATAATAATAATAATAATAATAATAATAATAATAATAATAATAATAATAGTGGCAAGAAGTATAGTGATAAAAGAAATAAAACTGATGCAAAAACTATAATAAACCTGTGAATAAA
The DNA here is from genome assembly GCA_030765045.1 of Tenodera sinensis. Classification (NCBI taxonomy): domain Eukaryota; kingdom Metazoa; phylum Arthropoda; class Insecta; order Mantodea; family Mantidae; genus Tenodera; species Tenodera sinensis. The sequence goes on along the minus strand of CM060974.1, from coordinate 18,757,837 downwards.
CTCTAAAGTAGGCAACAGGTGACAATAATGCACGACAGTCCACTTTTTAGAAATTATGAGGTTATTACCCACACTCAGGTTTTATGGTAATTTTCGAAGTTGGTTTAATAATTAATTGATGTTAACGCATATTATGGGCTACTCTGAAGCACAAAATAGCATTTTTAAAATGTAAGAAAGAGTCTCACCCAAGAAATGCTAAATCAATTGTGAAATTTGAGGGTACGGTCAAGTTCCTCTCAAGTCAGGTGTCGCTATCCGGTTATTAATATAGTATTCATCTCGGACCGGTTAGGGGAAAATTTTTTCTTTACAATAGGTACCCTCTTCCCCTGCTTGTTGCGTATACTTCCCTTCCTGCCGTATTAAGGGTCTTTGAGACTGGTTGACAGTTGACAAAGTGCGAAAAGGGCGGAGTATAATCACCCGCGGTTTTGATACATGTACCAATTTTTGTGGTCACATATTTTCTTAGCTACCTTACCCTATGCTTGGGGATGTTCCGTGTAGTACTGATCACTTGCCTCTCTTTCCGGGCAAGTACATATATCACGGCATAACTGAGACTCCTAAACACGTTGCGATTCTAAAAAGTTTGGCTTTAATTATTACAAACTGTTATTTTTCATTTCTACTACTGAAAATAAGGATGAAATCAATTATAGTCACTCTAACAACCTTATGCCCTAATAGTATGTTTCCTTTCCGCTGTTAGTCAGATTAGTAATAAGGCGTTATAATATACCATACCGCCTTCGTTGGCATTTTGTTTCTTTTTCTCTTCTCTTTACTACTACTCTAAGTAAGCACGAAAACAACTAATCACAGTAGCAATATAGTACAGGTTACCGTCTTTGCCCATAGCTTTATAATACGCAATAGCGTCTTGGTTAGTATTTTGCTTCTTTTTCGCGAAAAGAAATAATAAATTATTCAGGTAAGCGGCAAATCCATGCCTTTTAGGTAAATTCTTACGTGATTTTTATAATTTCTTATACCTCCCTCTTGAAATTACATGTTAATTTAATACAGTAGCTGCACAATTATTATAGCCATATCCGATATTCAAAAAGTCATTTTTCCCCATGTATTAATACAATGTTTTATGCATAACAATCTCTTTAAGATCACAGCATGAGTGTATCTACAGAAGAAGTTCAGTTACTTCAAAATATTTTAACCCGAAAAGTTCAACTTCATGGAGCGTTGTCTTCAGTCTCCAAGAAAATTCAAAATTATCTACAACAAATTAAGCGTCAGAATACAATAGCCAAAGTTCCATGATGAAAATTCTTAAAAGCACCAAGCAATATCCTTATAAAATTCAACTTTTACATGAACTTCCGGAGGATAAGCTGATAGAAGAATGCATTCTTTTGAATCAATTATAGAGTGCATTAAGAAAGAACATCCAGCTTTTTCTATGACACTATGAGAAGATTTGGAGGGTGGACTTAGCACCTCAACCAATGAAATATTTTGTGTCTGTGTCCCTGAAGGGACGTCTCCCTGGAGGAAGGGGTGAGGTGAGAGGCTACTAAGAGAGCCCTGACTGAGGAGAGACGACAGCAGACGGCAGGGTCCCTAACGACAACAGATTTAAACTCCCCGGTGGCGGCTCGTACAACCGGCTCCTTTCCCTCTCCCTCAGGAGGCAGGCCGGGGCGTTTCGGAGGACGAGCATTTACAGAGAGCAATGCACACTTGGAATCCTGAAACAGCCAACCAAGATGAAAGGTGAAATGAGTGAGATGGAATGGAGGGACACAAAATTCGGGGGAGGTAATTATCCTTCCAAGCATTCGCCTAGCGACCCGGGAAACACCCGAAAAAACCAATGGGTCAAGAAGGTCGGCCACGGGAATCGAACCCACGAATGCGACCCACAGACTACCGCCGGAGCCATTCCGCTTGTATTCTTAGATGAAGGCACGTTATGGGCAATTGAATTTAAGCGATACAACTGTCGATGCTGGTCAGACATAAATCCCCAATGGAGGAGAACCACGCGCAGTAACCACAGAAACTGCATGTTTGGGCTGGTATTGTTGGTTATCACATTATTAGTCCCTTGTTCTTTACAAAAACATTAAATGCTACTCCATACTTGGAGTTGCTTCGAAATGAAGTAGTACCTGCCCGAAATTCTGGTTAAGTCATGGTTGATACGAGCGATTGTCATTTGTCAAGCAGCTGTGAGTTATCAATATGAACACAGAATTTAGGTGAACTACCTTTCTTTTTAAGTTTTACTCCTGTTTTGTTTTTCTTTGCCTTTATTGTAGGTATTTGTTAAAAGCTATTGCAGAGTACTATCCGATTATGTAATCAAAATATAGAGCGTTCTATTTAAAATAAGACAATTGCAGTCACTTCCGGTTAAACCGGAAGTAGTAAAAACTCGGTAACAATTTTTACTTCTCTGTACTTACATAACTGTTTCTGCACACCGAGTTTCGTGCTAATCAATCACATGCTTCAAAAGTCATAGCTCTATACTATTCGTAATGTAAAGAGCTTTAACAAACACTCTTGAGAAAATAAATAACGAAACATTAATATTAGATTATTTAATCTAAAGGGTAGTTTGGGATTGAGGGATTTTCTTGGAAATTGTGTTGCATCTTTAGAAAATACAGAACTTAACTATCAAATATGGTGTTTAATTCACTTTTCATTTTTGTGTTATGCTGTTCACAGACACATGGACTCGCTTTAAAATTCGGGAGATCTTAAAATATGCATTTCCAATGAAATCGCGGTATCAAACTTTTGGATGCAACGTACTCTTCTTACTATAAACAGAAGTATGAACTGCGAGTACGAGAACATGATAATGTATAAAATGTAAGTCCATGAGAAACTCAGTGTTGCACAGTGTAATTATCTGTGGAAATTGTTTGGTTACTCTTATGCTTAATGAACTGAGAAGACTTCATTTGTCCTCAATAATGCAATATCAAGCAGCCATGCTGTTATATAACGGTAGCATTCTTGCTCTGGTACTGCAGGACGAGGTTAGTATTCTGCTTGGGTCAAGTCTCGTGACTGACATTCGCCATGCGGCGTTTTTTTTGGTATTGTGCAGTGGCGGCCGGTAACATCTTGGCGACTGCGTGTATTAATAATCATTAATCACATAACTGAAAATTATGTTAAAAAGCATTATAATACTAAATGGTTTTCGAAATGGCCGTGAAACTTCATCTAAACATATAAATTCACCTATTTGTAGAGAAAATCTATTCGCCTATTTTTTTCTGGAAGTAGGCACATTTTTTCAATCACCCGCAATCGCCCTTTCCCGACCAACGCCTACCGTCCGACCGCTGCGACCTCCCACCTCTACCCACCATAGCCGTCAGGACTGGGGTGCAGTACTGAAGGATGGAACGTAGTCCTTCCCTGGCCTATGTATGCGGTCTTCGCAAACAGCGACCGCTACTTCTCAGTCAAGTAGCTCCTCGATTGGCCCTTCAGGGACCTACGAGACTGGGCGCACCCCACACCACCGGGAACCGAACCCGGGTATCCCGTTTGGTAAATAGCAGCGCTACCATAGTGCTATGGAGACGGCCTATGGGTATAATACGCCGTTCGAATGAAGTTGGGAATTAAAAATGATTAGTTAATAGAAGATAAAATGCAAGAGAATGAAGACAATTAAAAGAACGGCCGTTCCAATTGAAACTTTCCCCACCCTCCTGACCCTGCTTGTCGTGGTGTGGTCCAGGCAGCACATAAGACTGTATTTATCTCGGGAGTTTAGCTATGACCTTGTGGTTCACGCAAGCGAGTTGTTTTTTTCCTCTCGCGCTGACGTTTTATACCCTGCTTCAAAAGTAACTTATGCTTTCTTTCACAGTAAAATAAATATTACGCGAAAGAGCATCACTAATATATTATATTACCGCATAAAACAAAGCAATTATAATTATACTTTCAATAATATCGCTGTTGAACAATGTTTATTGGAGACTAAAGTACTACACGATATTAATGTTGTAGCAAACAGGCACTACTTATAATCCAACGGCCTTGTAGACAGTAATGTTGAACTGCTGGTGTTACTCTGTTTACATCGTACCAAGAAGCTCCCCACCCAACAGCGCGATTGTGTGTTCAAGGATAAAGACGTTCTCCTGGGTTAATGACAGTAGCAGCAGTCTTGGGTGGCATTTGTTTTGTCATTTCTACTGGGTGTAAAGTATACACGTTCTATTGTTTACCTCCAAATTTCTCCTTCCGCACCTGCCCCTCGAGGTTCCACAACGCAGTATTACAGTCTTTACTAACATAGCTTGCACATTGTCAAAAGTTCCCTAGAGATAACAAAGACTTTATAGTTCTGGAAAATCTTTATAACGAAATGTCGTTCTTTATTAAATGGACCACTGGTTACAATTTGGGGGGTAGCGCTAACTTGCCACTGCCTCACAGAGCCGCCCCTGGTGTTGCGTTTCACCTTTTTGTTCGTTTTATGTTGTTACTTTCCACCCATACATATTTTACACGGGTACTAATATTCATGTCCGAGATGAAACTGGACCCTGCAGTCTGCCATGCGAGGGAAAGGTACACGTTTTAGCGACGATGGCCACGGAGGCCAGTCATTTATTAATATGGATATCAGGTAGCTTTCCCCAGATTCAGTTGCGCATTGTTCTTCCTATGAAACGTATCAGTTTAAAGGAACGCTATATTAATAAAGGGGAAGAAGTAAAAACCTTGGATATAAAATTGACTAAGAAGGGGCGAAAATATTGTCCTTTTTAATTGTTCTTAATTATTGTGATTTTGGACTCAAATAATATATCTTTAGGCGGCCTCTAAGCTCTAATGGTTAGTATGCTGGACTCCAAATCTAGAGGTACCGAGTTCGATTCCTTGCATGAGGGAGAGGATTTTTGTCTGGCCAGGATTATATGTGCCTTATCCTGAAAGTAAGGATGCGAATTTAAGTTCACTATCTTCCAAAGATGTATACGAAGATTTTCAAAATAATCCCCCACCCTATACTACCCTTTACATGAAAAGATTTGATATATGTTTTATTTTCTCAAAAGAGGCTTCAAAGATTTTGATTAAAACACTATATATTTAAGGTATTTACAACGTAGCATGTGAAGGGCATTTTGTATAAGGGTAAACCGTTAAGAGATATAATTCAACCGCTATTGCACGTGGCCTCCCTGGCCGTTATCGGAAACACGCGATGACGTCACAGTAAATAGGTGTAAAAGTACTGCCGTTCCCTCCCCCTTCAACTCCCGGCAGGTGCTTCGCCCTCATTCCCAGGTACAATAATATTATTTTGTACGAGTAATAGACAAAAATTTAATACACAAACAAACAAGTGTAATTATTAGTTTGAATTGTGTCGGTCTGGGTGGCTCAGTTGGTTAGAAGTCTCTCAGGTAACACACACCACATCCATTGTTTGTTCTCAGAAGTCATGGGTTTCATATTGCACTAATGAGCCTGTCACTTCAGCCAATTAAATCAAAGAAATCACAAATGACAGACAGTTGTTGATTCCACATGAAGTAAAACACAGCATTGCAACATCTCCCTTGTTTTCTCTTTCATTCTGTTAGTTTTCTCGTAACATTGGTCTTCTAAGAAAGAACTGTCCATTCGTGAAGTATGAGTGCTTACTTGGAGAAAACATGACAACATTGCTTTTCATGACACTGAATACCTTCATCATCTCACTTACGTTTGATCTGTTGCATGTTAACCATTAGAGTAGCACAGTAATACCTAAGAAAAGGAGCTCATATTTTGAAAATGTAAGCTGCAGAAAACACCAAGCAAAGTTGTTTAAACTATGTGTGTAATAATATATTCACAGACATTTATTTAAATTTACGCTCAAGCATAACTAAATGTAGTAATTATACTTGTGGTAGCTGCACTTTAATGGACCTTATTAAAGTTCAGATTTCCATTAATCAGAAAAAAGTGCACCTATTGATTATTCTCATACATTCAGTCAAAGAACTAGTGCAAGTTTAGAAAAAGTAAAATGTTGGACATGAGTGACAGTGAGATGCAACTTACACCACCAGAAATTTCTGCAAAGGTACATGTCTCTAATAACTTATTGCTACAAAAATCAAGAAAAACAAGAAAAATTCTAAACATTGGAAAATCAAAATGCATAACTCGGTGTATGGATGTGGCAACCCTATTGCCTTACTTTCAGGTCGCAATCAGCCAACCCAGTGTCTGAGGATATAGTCGGACCACCCTATCCCAGGAGTCATAATGATGGGACCAAATCCTCCAGACCCCAATGCTATTAGGGTTCCCGAGGGCTAAGGAGCCTTTAATTTTCCAACTTTTCCATTTCTCTATAACCTCTGAACCCCTAACATGCTGACCTGTCATGGGATGTAATGCGTCCTGTGATTGGTAATCAGAGGATATAGCCAGTGAATTTATTTTGACAACTCTCCCGGTCAGGTCGGTGAGACCCGTAAACCAACGACAGGTGTAGTCCTCCAGACATTCTGGGGGTTGTGAGAGAGCTATGACCGCCAAAACATAAAAATATGGTGCTCTCTAAAAAGTGGTTATTTTTACTGCTAATTCTCTCCAATATTTCGGCCACTTCTAGCGCCTCATCCATCAGTGAAAAATATTGGAGTGCAAGAGGATTAATGGCTTCACTGTCAGAAATCCAGTATTAGCTAACAACAATACCAAGATTTTTTAGTGCTTCACATTTCACTATATTTCTGTTATTATATGTAGTTATAGCACCATAAATGCCTAAATGAAGAGTACTAATATCCACAAAGACATTTATGGGGACATGAGTCCAAATCACATTGTTGACATTCTCGTTAGGGTTTTCTGTCTTACATTTTTGTAGGAGAGCAACATCCAACAGGTCTCCGAGTGTTGGTTTCATAGTTTCCATTACAGCAACTGGTAAGGTATGAACATGATGATAAATCTGCTCCACACCTTTGTAATGATCATACTTACACCTTGTGTGATGGAGTGACCACACCAACGTGGTGTGGAACAGTGTCGACTAGTTCTTCTAATATTTCAAGGTATTCATAAGATATTCCTTACAAATTATATATCAAAATAATTAGGAAAGTCTTTACTATTTTTTAAGAAAACAAAAAAAGAATGTAATTTTTTAAAGATTTTTTAGGCCACTATTGTTCCAAACTGTGAGACAAAGCAGTTACCAGTTACATGTCCCTTTAAACATATTTTATGGAGTCAATACTTACTCTAAAATGTCTTCTGGCTGCTGTTGTTAAAATCTTCATGTTATTACGATTGAGACTTTTTAAAAAAACTTTCATGATCTTCAATTATGATCCCAGTCCACCACAACAAGCAAGCTATCTCAGGAAGGTTATCAACAATTGCAGTTAGAGAACCAGAGGGGTTGTGAGCAGGGAAGAAATGCAAACTCACCACTAATAGCTACAGTATGCAACACCCAGTTTCCTCTGGAATCTACTCCCTTTAACCAAGATCACAAACAAGTGAGCCAGTTCATAACAGAGGCCCACAGAAGAAACAAGCAAAATTGGTCATCAGGAACTATGGCAACGCAGAGGGTAGGCTCTTCACAAAGTCATTCTCCAAAACGTGATTTCAATTAAGAAAGGAAAGCTTGAGATTATCATCTGCTTGGGAAATCACCAAGAGAAAAGCTGTTAAAAGTAATGGAGAAAAAGAAGTTTTGAAGCAAGTTTATCCCAATTGAGGAGATGCATTGCAGAGATATGGTAATGAAGAACCAAGACAGCCACTACACTATCCACTAACATGTCTAAATTTAACAACACAAGAAGATGAATGCTTAAAACAGATACAGTTCCTGTTTCAAGAGAAAGCCAGTGATGTTTGAGAGCTTATTGAAACAGAAGCTGAATTAGAAAGACAAAATGCAAGAAACAAATCTCCAGAAGAAAATTCCATCACAAGGATTGAAAAGGGAGAAATTTAACAAGTGAAATACAAAAAATTATACTTTTTTTAAATGTAACCACAAACCAAGGTGCCAGAACAACTGCAAACTTCACCAAAAACATATTTCTTTCCTTCTTCCTTTTCCTTAAAACTAAATTTCTGTAATTCTCTTTTACAATGCAGTTGAATTAGATTAAAACTATGAAAATAAAAGATAAACACATTTCATTCAATTCAGTTGTTTTTCTAATTAGCATATAAAAAAAAACTGCCTACTTCAAAATGCAGTACCTTAATTATATGTTCTGTGGCAATACCTTTGGTTAAATAACCTCAAAGTGCCTTATTTGTTCTCTAATTATAATTATAAGAATAATAATGGTGTAAATAAAGAGCAGAATAGTTTTGGTTGTAATGCAGTGCATAGAATTATAAATATCAGTGCTACTGTTATTCAAATTTATACTCTTTTGAAGTTATTGATCATTCTTCCTTTATAAGATGAATTAGTTACTTCAGTGATATATGGCTTTATAACTTTATTCTTTAAAAAAAAAAGAGGTCTACACTTTGTTTTGCTAAATTCATATGGGCATTTGTTAATGGAGTTTTACAAAAAATAACAAATACACCTTTTAATATGAATTAAACACACAAATGAACTTGTATTTCATATCTGTTTATTTATTCACCAAAAGAGGTGCAAAAATTCATAGGCTTCATCAAGTAACAACATACAGCCATGGGCGTCGCGAAGGGGGGGAGCATGGGAGATGCATGGCCTCCCCTTGAAAGTTGGTGAACTTAAGGTGCAATCAATTACTGACCGTTAAACTATTATTTTAATTTTGATGTAAAGAACAATTTTTATTTAGCACAAATTAATGTTATCTGCAACAAATATAAATTTTAACAATAAAATAATGAATTAATATTATCTGATTGCAAACTTCCAACATGTCGGCCCCCCTTGGACATCAGTCTGCCAATGCTCATGCATACAGCAGTAAACTACAGTTGTTCATATTATGTGATATGTAATGACAAATCTGTACAGTTACAAAATCATGATTTACAAAGGAGGTGATATAATAAGGCACCTAAAACTACCAATTTAAATAGGTAACTTTTGTACCTTAATCAGAGGTTAAACATGAATTAAGGATGTCTTTGAGGATAGGCTGAGCCTATCCTAAAATGACTATGCAGTAGGACCCAGATAACTTGACTTTTGATAACTTTATACTCTATGTAACTCGATAACTCTTTCATTTTAATTTTTTATCATTAAACATGACTGTAATAATTTCTATAATCCACTATATGGTATAAATAGTATAGTTAATTTTATAAGTAATAATTAGTGTATACGTACAACTTACTGTATTCTTCCTTATAGGACTGACTGCATACTGTTATCTAGGCAGAACATAAGCAGCCAGCAAACCATTGTCACGAAATCAAAAGCTTGTCACTAATAATGTGAATATGCAGCACAAACACTTGTTTGAAGGTTTATTGCTTTTCCCAGTGCATGCGTGGCATGAGCGTCGGCAGACTTTTTTTCAGGGAGGGGCCGCATGTTGGAAGTTCGCAATTAATTCATTATTCTGTAGCTAAAAACTGCAAAAATTGAGTTATAGTATTTGTTACGGATAAGCATGTTAATTTATGCTAAATAAAAAGTGTACTTTACCTCAAAATTAAAGCAGTAGTCTAACAGTAATTCACTGAACAATACATTTATTATTTTCCAAGGGGGGGCCGCGGCCCCTCCTTGCCCCCCCTTCGCGACGCCCATGATGCGTGGTAAGCTACTTTCAATTACATACTTCTGGTTATAGAGTCATATTTCTCAGATTTCAGACAGTGTTGTGTTGAGTTGTGTTTGTGCCAGTGAAAATGTTGGATGAGAAGAAAAGACAAGTTAACATGACAATGAAAATTAAATTGGCCTTGTTAAAGAGACTGGACAAAGGGGAACATATTACAAGGCTTATTTTTAAAGTAAGTACTGATAAGTTTTAAAAAATAACAGAATATTATTTTCCAGAGACTTTATTGTTGTTCATAACTACGTCTACACTTAGTTACCACCTTATTTAGCCACTTATCGTAACAACAAATCAGCTTTTGTAAGCCTTTGTCAAAGAATGATACTGCCTGTGATAAAAGTCAAGTTTGCACTTCTTTTTTAACATCATCGTGGTTGAAATGTTTTTCAGCAAGGAATTTCTTCAGATGAAGTGACAGATGAAAATCACTTGGTGCTGCATCAGACTGTAGGGAGGATAGTCAAACTTCTTCTAACCAATTGACCTGATCATTCAGTTTAGGCTGTGCGTGGCCGGGCATTGTTACTCATTGTTTCTCCATAAACCTTGCAGAATTGGGCATGAATGTTTACTAACATAGCATTTCTCATATTAAAAAAACTAATTATTGATATGACCACAGTCAGCAGGTCATTTGATTGTTTTGAACATTTCAAAATGCTCAAACAATAAGAAAGAGCCACACTGATGGTTGTTCACAGCTGTGTTTAGTATCCTAATAAATGGAGGAAGCGACCACACATGCTCAAAATCTTGACTGCAGTGCTGCAGCAGCAATATATTTAAATGGTACTTACTTTAAAAACATGCCTCATAACATGTAATACATTTTAAGATATGTTATAGTTTTCTGTTTCTCATATTGTGCTAGAACAAGCATTTATGCAATTTGCAGTATTATGTTATGAGTTATGAATAACAGACACCTTATTACATAAAACTAGACATTTCAGTCACTTGACACTCTCTCAGTCCACATTAAGTTGAGTTATCAGGATTCAACAGTACCACATTTTTTTCTTTCATTTTAATAGGTATGCTCTAAATATTGCACTTCTCTTCCAATGTAATTTCTGATTCATTGTTGGGTTCCATGCAATTTACATGAAAGCATTTGTTGGCTGTGGGCAGCTTGTCAAGGCAGCCTAAAGCAAAATGCAGTTTCCCTTGTTCATGCATGCGTCTGAGTGCTCAAATTTTTGTAGGTAGGAGAGGGGTGAGGGGTTCGTAGGTACTACCTACTTGCTGCCACAAAGGCAAACCTAAGCAAGCAATCGGACAAACAGTAGCATTCTGGTTGGCTTCAGCAGTTAGCAGGGGAAGAATAAAGTGCATTTGAATTTGTTGTGATTATGAGGTAACCTTATACGAGGGTTGGAACTTAAATAGTGGCAACACTGCCGCAGAGTTGCTATGCAATGGAACGTGATATTGTCACTGATAGCACATGTTAGTTACATACCTCCCTTACCTCTGTGCAAATTCTCTCCCTTATCACATCACATGCATGTGCAATGGCGAGAGAAACAGAGTCTTGTATAAGCTAGCGGTCTAATGTAATATCACAATATTTTCAAAGCAGGAACAACAGAATTGGATAAAGATTCAATGTGCTAGAGGTCATACAGCACGACAGTGTCATTAAGGTCTTTAAGAGGCTTGTGAGAATCTGCACTTCTTGGCATTTGGTTCTGAACTGCTCCAGAGATTTGTCAGGCAGGAGACGACTCCATTCAAACTATCAACAGAACCAGCACTGCTGAGAGTATCCTACAAATTCCACGTCGCTGGCAACAGATTATACACAACAGTGGTGATTACTTTGAATGACAGTAAAGCTTGGTACAAGTATCTCTTCTGTATCAGTTGGAAGTAAATAGTTGACACTATTGAAGTTCCAACCCTCGTAGCTTCACAATTATTGATTTATTGGAGAATATTGTGCATCTTCTAATAAGGGATGCAACTTACTTGTACAAACTAAGTTATAATAATAAGTTATGGATTAAATGCACAACATGATTGTTAATTGTATATTTACAGGAAATTCCTCCTACCCTCCACAAATCCACACTTTGCCCCTGGAAGAAGGCATGTTCCATTTTCAGGAAGAATAATGGAAAAATATAACCTTCAATAATGATTTATTCATACCTACACTATTTGAATTTGTGTTGTAGACAACAACATTACTATAATTTTCTGTGCTTAAGTTTCAGATGTATGTAACACTATTACTTCATTTAAAAAACTTTTGTGTTCAAAACGTAAATATTTACTGTTTCTACCATGTACATAGTAGGTAGAGAAAATATTGCATTCCACCCAAAAATTTGATACCAAAATTATACATGAAATGGAATTTTTGTGGTCTTCTGAATAAAATTTATTTTATAGTCAAGACCAAAAATTTGGTTAAATACCAAACTTGATGTTTGAGTGAAGATTTTCAAGAAAATCACCCACCTCAAAATATTCTTTACATGGAAAAAATTGAAAGTTTTGATTTTTTCAAAGATGGCTCTAATGATTTTGATTAAAATACCATAGGTTTAAGATATTTTCATGCCAAATGAAATATATATCTTGAATTTTCTGGGGATATCCTCTTCATTCTGTATATTTTGCCTCACTGGTAAACCATAAGAGATAGGCAATATCTTAGTACACAAAAAATGTAGAACTCATTAAAGCACACAGTCTATGTCAAATCAATTTGTTTATGCAGACAACCATATTCCTGTCAGTCTAGATGACTCCACTTCCATTTTTACTGCAGAGCTGTATGCATGGAACTTCCCAAGCCGTTTTATACGTGCGCCACCGTAAATTAGGTGATTGCCTGATTTTGAGTGATTCCCTTAGTGCACTTCAGAGCCTTCGTGAGCTGTACAACCCCCAGTCTATTGTACAACGTATACAGGATGTCCTCCATGTTTTACACGCTTCTGGCGATGGCGTGGATTCCTGGTCACGTAGGTTTGCCGGAGAATGAAATGGCGGATTTGGCAGCAAGGACGGCAACTACAGAACCCAGTATTACCATCTCACGTGTTACTTCGGAGACTTTAGGCTTGAAGTGCGGAGAGCCGTGCTGTCGTGCTGGCACGAAGAGTGGTCAGCTCTCCGCGGTAATAAACTTAGAGAAATAAAAGAACTTCCGTTAAAATGGATAACTTCCTGTCGCATACCTCGTCGCGAGGAGGTTAGCTTGGCTTGGTTGCGAATTGGCCACTGCAATTTTTCGCACGCTTCCCTATTTCAAAGGGACCCTGCTCCTCTTCGTCCGCTATGCGACAACCTTTTGTCAGTCCATCACATGCTACTAGTGTTCCTCTCTAGCGCACCTCCGAAACTCTCTGCAGCTGCCTGTCAGGCCTGCAGTGGTCTTGGCGGACGACAAAATAACGGTCGAAGAGTTTTTAGGTTTTTAGCGGAGTGCAACATGAGTTTGAGGATTTAAACTTTAGATACCTAGTTGTTATACTCTTTTGACATCTTAATCACTTTGTTTAAATTTTGACTTTTGCCATTTGGTTTTTTATATATTTATGTATATTTATTTTCCCTTTTGCTAGTAATTTTATTTTTGATTGAAGTTTCTATCTGGCTTTTGCCATGAATTGTTAAGGGCGCTAATGACCATGCAGTCGAGCGCCCTTAAACCTATATCTCCTCCTTCTGGATGACTCAGTTGTATAGATGCTGGACTACTGATCCCAACACACATGGGTTGAAATCCAGAACAAAACAGTTGTCAGTTACAGTTACGAGTTGCGAATTGTGATTCAGTGTTAGAGGAAGTAAGGTGACAAAAAGTAAACGAATTTATCATTTGTCACAGTATTATGCTCCATCAAAATGTTCGATACCAAGATTTCACTGGAAATACATGTTTTGAGGATCCCTGAATAAAAATAAAAATTATTTTTAAAATAAGGTCTGTGTGTGCATGTGTATGTGAACAACATAACTCAAATGCAAAAAGTCGACTAAATACCAACCTGATATTTAAGTTCAGCATCTCCCAAAATTGTGACAAAGATTTTCAAGACATTTTCCCCTCTGCGGTCTAGTCTTTACATGGAAAATTTTAATTTTTTTAAAAATGGCTCTAACGATTTTGATTACAATACCATATGTTTCAGATAGTTTTATGCCAAACGAAACGTAATTCTTAAATTGTCTGGGAAGACCTCGGAAGTCCTCTTCATTCTGGATGATTTTTGCATAACTGGTAAACCGTAAGAAATAGACAATATCTTACTAGATAAAAATGTACATCTCGTTAAAACACAATTTGTGTCAATACATTTTTTGTACAGTGAACTACTTCAGAGATATTCTTTGTAATATGTTTGCATTTTCTAATAATTACACTTTCCTCAAATCGGAACTCATTCGTTTTTTGTTTTCTCTTGGCTATGCAAAGAGAATGGAATTTCAAAGCGGTGATAGTGACCAGCTTTTTAAAACATCTGACTGTCACCAGGACCCTCTTCTAGAAGGTCCTGCTATCACTTAAAGCCTACTGTATTTCTATATTCCTCCGGCACCTACAAGAAAGTTAACAGTAAGATAACTTCTGCAAATGTTTATCTCGATTAAGATAAAGGAACAAAGGTTTGTAAAAAAAGTGGATGTAGTAGAGAAAGTCATGTGAACGCACACATCACATTTTTAATAGTAAATTGGGGTATGGTTTTTATTATTCTTATGTTTACCTTTATGTAAAGTTTGGTTTGTATGTTCTTTTACCGAAACGAATTGGAATCCATTTGATCCACTATTAGTAGCGGAAAACTTGTGGCGAAATGTAACACTGTGATGTTGGCGACTTTATTTGGCGGCATGCCTTCAAGAAACGAGAAGCGGTCAGTGTTGATAGAGTATGCCGACAGGAATGGCGCCGCGCCGAGGTGAGGAATTACCCTGGGATCTATTCGACCGCTGCTTATTGCCCGTGATATTCTCTCATGCCGCCGCCGTAATAATATCCACTGTACTTAACACTCTGTACATATCCCAGGTGTCAACATTCACATTGTTTCTCATCTTCGTCACCTCCAGCCTCGGTGCTGTCATATTCTATCACAATCTTAAGGTAAGCCCTTCTACCTTGATAATATTCCGAGCAGCAGATCTATAGACAGTAACCTAACCTTCAAATCCAGAGTTCCCGGGTTCGATTCCTGAATTTGTCTTTACCCAGGATTACCCCCCATCCTCTCTAGAGTTGTGAATTTAATGTAATAACTAAAAGTAATACAACCCAAAGTTTAACACCGCTTTACGCGAGTGAAAATCATTGCTGATCTTTAGGGCCCGGATTTAGGGGATTTTGCATTTTTTTTTTTGTCCCTGACGATGCTATGTGTAAATATACCTGGCTTATATAATTTTGAGTTAAATTAAACCACTTTTAAGGTTATTTTGTCCGCACTTTTAGATTTTTACACCACAGGATATTTTTTACAAGTTAGGTACCTATGTCATTTTAATGGGCAAATCCAGATTTTTGCCGTTTTTGTAAGTTTGGTTGCATTACTCTTATATTAGTAGAATCAAGTTTCAGAACCTTGAAATCCTAAAGTTTTTGGAAGTCTATTGGAGTGTGGCTCTCCCATTTATTTATTTATTTATTTATTTATTTATTTATTTATTTATTTTTTTTTTTTTTTTGTTTAACTTTTGGTCTCCCCAACCACCGACTAATACTTCCAACTAAACGGTTTACATCTATTGTAAGACAGACTTGACCTGTAAAGGAATGTGTAGTGAATCTACCTGCTACTTTTGAGGCCTGCTGTTACAATGCATCTTCACACAATAGACGCTAGTGGTTGAGATATTTGTATTACCTGATACTGATAGTAAAAAAAAAAAAAAAAAAAAAAAAAAGTATTTCCGAGAAATTGAACATCAAGTAGAATGAGTGAAATCAGTTGCAAGTAGTCTTAGACGTGTGAAGATGAATTGGGCAAACTTGTCCTTGCTAAACCGGATAATTAGTTGAATAAGAACAGTGGGCATGTTACTATATGCAAGATTGCTGATGTACTGTCAGATAAGTATTCCCTCGATAACGAATGCTGCAATATTTGTTACTTTGAACATGCCCCGGATCTTCCATTCATGTTGAAAGAAGCTTCTGAATGTTACACTCCTTCAAATTTGAAAACTGACTAAATATGTTTGTAACATATTGTAATTCAGTATTCATTGATAAAGTATAAGTGAAATGTGCAAGGAGATCGACAAAAGAAGGTAATTATGTTCTTTTGGTCATTTTAAAATGCATTTTAAGGTCAATGTTTAATCTTCTTTAGGTCATCAAAATCCGGGCCCTAATCATTACTATAAGACATGCAAAAAATTATTAGTCTCTCAGTTGGTAATTTAGGACTATGTTAAAGGTGATAATTTATATTTTGACTAACTGAATAATTAAGATGAGTTTAATCGGTGTACATTTCTTATATTGTAAATAAATTTACTAATTACCCAAGAAATCTTGCTTAAAGTATAAAAATAAGTATTAAAATGTAGGATCAGAGTTAGTTGGAACAGTTGATAAGTTGTTTATGAGAGTTGTGTTACCGTAGCAGTGTCAAGGACAGTTAGACAGAACAACTGCAACTGTAACATTACGATACAACTGAACAGTTGTGAATTGTGATTCTGTACGCGCAACAGTGACTTCTATAACAGTATTAGTGCTTCGCTAACAGTTTTAGAAGAAATAAAGTGACATAAAAAGTAATCGGACTTGTTTTTTTGCATAATATAATGGTTTTGCTTTAATGTGGCTCGTTTTTAAAGGGGTATTGAGTTTAGAAAAAAGTTGTATGTATTGAAAACATTTCATAAAAGTTTTAATTTGTTCATTATTTTCACCAATCTATTTAATGACGGAGGCCCCCCCCCCCCGAAAATGGATTACTGAGTACATGCTTGGCTGCGATGGAATTATAAAAACATATAAAATAGGTATTCTCATTGATTGGCTATTTGTTTAGGCAATGTGAAGTTATCAACAACAACAACAACATCAGTATTGTCATTTCAAGTGTATTGGCACTGAAAGAGCTGAATCTCTTTACGTCACATCCTAATTTAAAACCCTAAAATAATTAATTTTATATAATAATAATTGAAATAGTTTGTACCTATGTTTATTTTAGTAATAATCATAAATTTATTTTTCAAAATTGAAGCTGACACGTCACATTTCCCCATTTTTTCGTTTTTCGCTACAATATCTCCTGAAGGCTTAAATTTCGCTACACCTAGAGGAGTTCCGCTACGGTTGGCAACACTACCTTTACTTAACTCCACTTTCAATGCCCCGCCCACTTGTTCCATAACAGGACCTTCTAGATTAACATATTTAGGAGGTCCTGTCCATAACCGTTTAGTTTCTCTTCTCGCAGATCGTCGCGACGGTCGCGCCTCAAAGAAGGATTACGTGACAGCTACCTCACACCACGCGGTCGTCAAACAATGAGCGGGTCAGAACAAACGCCGTTGCATGCACTTCTAGAAAATATCGAAGTGCAGGGTTTCATTGCAGATCGCCGAGAAACTTCGATTTCCAGAAAAGTCGCCGGTAATTCAGAGACTACAGACCATTCGATTCTTTTTGGACAGGGCTTGAAGGAGGGGGTAGGGGTTAGGCTACCCTGACCTCCCACTACGCTACGTAAGGCACGTGATGGTGGTGTGCCAGGCGTGAGGAATTGAAATATCGGCGTGGCAATGCCATCCTTATCATGCAACATGCCCACGAACTTTGTTGACAGTACCTATTTGGCTGAAAGTTGCTTAGACGTGATCGTAAATAATAACCTGAATCTTGGACCCACCCTATGCCTGATCACTGAGCAAACTACGTTTCAGGTGACCCCGGTGGTTCGGTGCTTGTGGGTGAGCTTGAGCGATGCTGGATACTTCCAATCTGGAAACGTTAAGGACCCCGTTCATTCTTGCCCACGTAGTCTCCTGGATCTTGTTACCCTTTAGGCATTTCCTCGTCCCTCCGTCCCAGGAGTCGCGTTCCAAGCACAAAGGTCCACATTGACCTAAGTGAGGTGCTGTGTCTCAGTTTCGGGGCCTCTCTCCGTTATAAATGCCTTTACTTTTTACCTAAATAGGTAAGAGGAAGTATTGTACTCCACCCAAAAACTTTATATAGACATTTTACCGGAAATGCATGTTTTGAGGTCTCCTGAACCCCCCAAAACATTTTAAAGCCTAAAGCAGACGCTACTCCGCAGGTGTGAAGACATTCCCCCACTTCTCCTTCCTTCGTGAACCACGAAAGCTGAAAAGTGAAAAACGGTTCTAGGTAAGGCATGCTACTGCAATTATGGAGGGCGGACTCCTCTCTTCACACCTGCGGAGTAATCTTCTTCAGTCCTGGGTTAGAGGATGGAGTTTTTTCTTTAACCAGGATTATTCACCATTCCCCCTTAAGTCTAGAAGTACGAGTGAGAGAATAAATGTGTGCATTTAACGTTATAAAACAGTGATTAACCAACAATAAAGCGAGTGAACATCATTGCTGTTGAACAATTATTCCAAGAGCATAGTTGTCGATATGGCCTTAGATGTTAAAGGAGACGTATAAATGTGGAAGTGGGATGCCCTATCTCGATAAAGAACACAATTTATGTTAAATAAACACTTTTGTAGTGTTAATCATTTCCCATATATTCTTTGTTATTGGTTTTGAATTTTCAAATACTTATACCTTTTTCCAAGTGATAATTCCCTATACGTTTCTTGGCTATGCCAAGAGTATGGAATTTCAAAGCAATCACATAGCCGCACGCTCTTTAAAAATCTGACATATCTTTATCTTACTGTATCCTACAACGAAATGCGTAAGTGTAAACGTAACTTTTGAAATAATAGTTTGTAGAAGAGTCAGTAGAGAAAGTCATGTGAATCCAACATTCCAGGGTTTTATTTTACTACGTATAGTAAATACGGGAAGCGTTGTAGGAATTCCACCCAAAAATTCGATATCGAAATATCACCGGAAATAGATATTTTGAGACATCCTGAACCTAAAAAAGGGGCATTTTTGAAAACGGTCTGCGTGTGTATGTCTGTGAACATCATAACACAAAAACGAAAAGTCAGTT
The DNA here is from genome assembly GCA_030765045.1 of Tenodera sinensis. Taxonomy (NCBI): domain Eukaryota; kingdom Metazoa; phylum Arthropoda; class Insecta; order Mantodea; family Mantidae; genus Tenodera; species Tenodera sinensis. The sequence goes on along the minus strand of CM060974.1, from coordinate 18,738,906 downwards.
AAATACCAAACTTGGTATCTAAGTTCAGCATCTTCCAGGGGTGCAACCCGATTAAAAAAAAAAAAAAAACAGACCATCCTTTAGATGGAACATTTTTTATTTTCTCAAAAATGTCTCACAATTTGGATTAAAATACTGCATATTTAAGATTTCTTTGTGAAAAATGAAATGTTTATCTTGGATTTTCCGGGAATGGCCTCAGAAGCCAAAATCTTACACCACAAAAAACGTAGATTTAAAACACACAATTTATATCAAATACTTTTTTGTGGAGTGAACCATTTCCGAGATATTCTTTGTTATTTATTTGCATTTTCCAATACTTATACTTTTCTCAGATGGGAATTCGTTGTTCGTCTTTTTATCTCTTGCCTAGATAAAGAGAATGAAATTTCTGAGCCATCACACAGCGACCAGTTCTTTAAAGATTTGACTAGCGCTTAAGTATTCCCATAATCCCCTTGCACCTACAAGAAAATTAGCAATAAGATAATTTCTGCAAATGTTTACATGAAACAGAGGAATAAGCGTTTGTAGGAATAAATTGTACAGGGATAAAGAAAGTAATGTGAGTGCAACACATCAGAATTGTTTACTGTTGCACTTTGTTTCTCCGTTTTATATTTGGAGCAGTCGAACAGATGATCTCTGCTGTTTCACTTCTTTGATCCAGCCGCAATCAGGGTCTGCGTCATGCGGAATCTGTAAAAATAGGATCTTATGTTAGTCTTTCTTGCCTTCTGCAGTGTGATAAAGTTGGCTGTGAAATACAACATCCGGAAAATACTTCTTGCTTTCTTTCCCATTGGCTGTAACTTTCAAATGGTTTCTCAGGCATTTATTGCTGTGAAAATCTTATGGTTTTCATTATAAGGATTTTCGGTAAATAATATGTAATAATATCACAAGAGGGCGGTGATATTTGTGGTAAACGAAGCGGCGCTGGGGCGGCTTTCCTCCGGGTTCTCCGGTTTCCCCCGTCATCTGATTCCACCGGTTATCCATCTTCATTCCATGTATCATCAGAGTCACCGCCTGCGGTGCCGTATGTAGTAAAAGCGGACGTTAAACACTACCAAACCTATGACGATAATCTGCCAAGCGCGAGAAAAATTATCCCAAATATGAAACCTCGAGTGGTATCTGTTTAGAGTATTCCACAGAATAATAAATAATTAATTTACTTAATACTGTTTAATATTAATAGTGACTTAAAGGTAAAAACTTGCAACTTGCAATAACATTCATATATTTGAATTAAGATTTATTTTCACAGTTGGCACTCTTAACTAATCTTAACAAGCTGTGAGAACATCAGTCGTTTGTTTTGGCAAACATAATAACATTATGTTCGAATTTACAATGTAGATGAGATAGGATTAAATGTTGCGCAAAATAAAGTTTCTGAAGTTATTTCAGGAAAGGGGAAGCGGCAGATAGTGACAGAAGCAGCTTGATTATTATAATTTTTTTCAACAAGTGCCTCAGAGAACTTCGTGCCACCAATGCTCATATTTTCTCGCACGAATACAAGTAACTTGCTCGTGAAAGGTTGCCCATCAGGAGCTATAGGAATTGCTCATCCTTCAGGATGGGTTCTAAACCATCTGTTTACTCAGTAGTTAACTCACTTCATTGTACACACCATCCGAGGCTTCTCCCATACTGTTCATTCTACTCTAGCCATACCCGTAATGTAGACGTCATAGACATGGCTGGAGCAAATCATGTGACAATTTTGTCTCTTCCGCCTCACTCTACAAGACATTCATGGGGCCATTTAAGAGTTATTACAGTGAATAATTTAGGACATATACCAAATCAATTGAGGATCCTATCAAAGTGCATGAGGCTGGAGAGCTCTTGAAGAAGGCACACATTAAAGTGCAAAGAGCCATCAATGGCTTTTCTGCTACAGGAATTTATCCTCTCAACAAAACCATCTTCACCGAAGCAGATTACATAGCAGCCCAAGCAGATGCTCCAAAGATGTGCAGCACAGTGAAGAGTACTGAACTTTTATTGCCAGCTTCTGCAGGTTCGTGTGCTGTACATCTCCACAAGTTCTTTCAACTTATCTACTGCTCCTTCGACTTTATCTGCTGTTTCTTCAGTTTAGTCTGCTGGTCTTGCAACTTCCTTTACTGCTCCTTCGACTTCATTTGCTGGTCGCCCACTGTTACCTGGGTTTTTCGTGGTTTTCCCTTTCGGTAAGCCAATGTTGGAATGGTTTCTCATCTACCACGATTTTCATTTCCATTTCTTTCTCGTATTCCAAATGTGCTTTTAGGTTTCGTAGGGTAAGGCGGTGCCGGGCAGATGGTGCGGATGCTTGCTCAAAGGGAAAAATGTTTCTTATGGGCTCTAGCGGGTTACTCGGTTTCACGGTGACTCACCTTTCCCTCTGAGTAGTTGCAGGGTTTTTTCCAACCAGGAACTGTTAAGGACTTAAGCGCGTCTTTCTGCCCTGTCTGCCTGCGTCCTGTAACCTCCTGTGGTTCCTTCATCTTGAAGAATGGTAGCTGAAATAGACCATCCATAGGTCACAGTGTACTAGGTGTCCCCCACCCAAAATTCGATGCCGATATTTCACAGCAACCACTTGTTTTGAAGCCCTCTGAACCCAAAAATAACTTTAAGAAAAAGATCTCTGTGTGTATGAACATCATAACCAGGGTTGCTCAAAGAATTTTCATATAAGCTAATGATGTCACCTTGTGCTTCACTCCATCTCCTTCATTTTGTGCATGAAGCATTTTCTTTTCACTCAATTAGGTAACCCAGCATTAGAGAGGTTTGTTTTTTGTGTCCTATGAATGCATCATAGCACGGCGAACAAAAGGTGGAGGAAAATCCGCCTACCTCTGTTTCGCATAAGGTTGGGCGTCATTGATCACAACTCAAAAACGAAGAGTCTGAATGCAACACATATTTTTATCATATTGTGACGCCGGGCGCGGCAAAATACAAAGGACGGTCGGGTTTAAGCTACTTCACACCACATACCAGGCCGGCGAGCAAACAAAGGCGCCCAAGGTCAGGCTGCCTCGTGCGACTGTTTGTGTATACGTGACTAACAATCGAGTGGCAGAACCAAAAGAGGTTTTCTTCAGTACCTTCGAGAAAGATCTGGCTACGTCATCGCCAGCGTGTTTGGAGAAGTTCGCAAAAGGTCTGTGTAACTTCATGCCCCACTATATAAGGAGGCGAGGAAACAACAGAGATAGAGTTACAGTTACAGACATGAGTCGCTCAGTGTGTCAGTGAGTGCGAGACAGCTGTTCGGTAAGCCGCGTCGTAGTGAACGATTTTAACGAGTCTCGAGTGATTGTATTATCAGAATTAGTGTATGAGAGACAGGTAAAATGATGAAATACAAGGAAAGGACTGAGGCAAGGCTACGAGAAGAAAACAAATGAGTTGTAATACCACGAACGAGTATAGACTGTGTTAACGCCAGCAGAAGAGAACTATGTTTTTGTGCAAAAGTTTAAGAAGAAAAAATGACAGAAAAGTAACTGGACTGATTTTGTCACTTTGTCACAATAATAATTTGGTTTACAGTGTAAAACGTAAGCATCTATTTAAATTCCTTGACTACTGTATAAGTAAGAAAATCTGCAAACTTTAATTTTTTGTTTTATTTGTGACTTATTTTACTTATTATTTGTTTATTTATTTATTTAGTTAAACGTCCTCTAACCAGGTAGGTTATGTCTGACGAGAATGAATTAAATGGCTGAAATGCTCAAGCAAGCCCGGTGTCTACAGAGCTTAAATTACCCACATTTGTCTTTTCAGCGTAGAGGAAAACTCCGGAAAATGCATTATCCGGATAACTCATTCTAACAGAGATTTTAACTCAAGGCCTCGTAAATGTAAAGCAGTTATGCTACCACCACACGAGAGAGGCAAACTTAAATGTTTTCTTTATTACTGATCTATAAACAGGAAGCCATTTTTAAATTTATACAACTGTAGAAGTCTTTTGTTCCAATGAATTAACTGCTTGGCACCAACTTCTGTAAAAGAATTTCTCACTGCTAGCTCAGCGCATTCTCGTGTTAACTCGAAACCGCTGAACGTTGCGACCTATAAATGTTGCACAGCTGTTAATGTTTGCGGTCTTTTTTTCGAGTTTAAATTTAACTTGTGTGCACAATGCATGTGCCAAAACATGAAATGTCACAGTAGTTGCTTTTGAAAGCTTTTGGGACAGCATGCAGATCACCAAGCCAGCGCTAGAGTTTTCAGAAATCGTATTATTTCATTCTTTGGTAGCAGCGTGTGTTTTATTGTTTACAGCGTTCTAAATTGACACGAATTTGGGGAAGCTTCTTCTAGCATACCCGGTTCTTAAGTGGAACTCCTCTACTCGTGCAGCCACTAATGATGCGAGAGATTTACTGGAAGTTTTTTTTTTTTTTTTTTTTTTTTTTTTTTTTTTTTTTTTTTTTTTTTTGTAGATGTAAGGATACTATGGGAATGCAATGGACTTTAAATGATAGTCAAATCTTTAAACAGCTGGTCGCTATGTGATGGCTTTGAAATTCCATTCTCTTTGCATATTTTGGACGTAAAAAACGAATAACGACTTCACATTTGAGAAAGCATAAGTATTTGAGAATTCAAACAAATAACAACGAATATCTCGGAAATGGTTTACTCCACAAACAAAATATATTTAATATAAATTGTGTGTTTTAAAGAAATCTACATTTTTGTGCAGTAAGGTTTGTCTATCTCTTACAGTTTACCAATTATACAAAAGTCATCCAGAATGAAGAGCTAAGAACATTCCCAGAAAATGCAAGATATACATAATATTCATTTGGCATGAAAATATATTAAACATGTGGTATTTTAATCAAAATCATAGAGAAAGTGAAAATTTGCTAAAATACTTGAAATATGGAGAAAATGCCAAAATATTATAAAATATATATTTTAAAGGTAAAACATCTAATACTTTAAGGGTTTGGAGCAACCTCTCTTCAATAATGACGAAAAAATAGGCTTTGTGAGTTTTTATCTATATTTAACAATACAATATCAAATGAAATAAGATAAAACCTTGTTTATCCGGATCAGATTTTTAATTTTTTTCTAAATTTAATGCTCACATTAGATAATAAATTTAACGATGATAGCAAGAACGTAACTATAAGTATGTACGCCAAATATTCACTTTTTAGTTTGGTTCAATGTACAGTTCCTGCATAAAATGTAGAATAACTTATGGTAGTACGTACTGTACTGTAGTGTAAAATGCTACCTGTTCAGTTTAAGAAAGATTTAATAATGTGTCACACGGTGCCGACGCGGTATGTTTCACCAACTATAAATACACCGGAAGGAAATGTTTACCTTGATCCCTACCCATCACTATAACTCCCTCAATCTCCTCAGTTTTTCTACTGTTTTCAAACGGCACGTGTTTTGTGCCTTATCAAAGTGTTTGGGAGTGTAATTCAGTGTACAAGTTTAAACTGACATCAAAGCGAAAAAAGATCGTGGTTTCAAAGTTGGATGCAATTAATCGAATTGTTAAAGGAGAAACATTGAAGAAAATAGCTGCTGAATTGGGAGTTGCTGCGCACCAGCTAACAAATATTGTGGCGTACTTGGAGCGTCCGCCTAACACCACTCCAGCTGAACTATTACTGATAAAGTATTTGAGTGACCGTACTTCGTTCAAACGCCGCACGTGTTTAAAACAGAAGACTGTGGATCAATTCTTTCTTAAGAAATGATGTGATTTTATGTGATTAAGATTAATATATTTGTTAATGTCTTGTAAACAATATGCACTATGTACTGTACATAATTTGGTTAAAAAGACAGCTTTTTATCGTCATAAACGGCAAGTCTGGTTATTTAAGGATTTAAGAATTTTGTTTTGCTTATTTCCCATATACCTAACCTCCGGATTTTCGATTTTCCGGATTATGTTTGGTACCAGTTAGTCCGGCTAAACGAGGTTTCAGTGTACAGCGATTTTATAGATTTTAATCAGTGTAAAACCTTCACAGAAACAAAGTAAAATAAGTTAATGGCTGTTTTGTCCTTGCTTAACCCAAATTAAAACATGCCATTAAAAGTTCCGGTTCGCGAAAAAATTATCTTCAAGAATATAAGGCGTTTATTTCCCTACGTGACGCCACATAAAGGAAATGTTACATTTTCTCAATTACACTTGACTTGTTGGAAAGAGTGGCTTGAACTTTCTAAATGTGTATCATAGAAAACTAAGATAATGAAATATCTGGAAAATCAGGTTCATTGCTAACGAAATTATTTTAAAAGAGAAAAATAATCTTACAAAATATGACGTTTTAAATATATTAAGATTTTATCAAAATATTGTGAAATACGAAAGCCATTGCCACGTGCATTGAATTCTGTTCACTGCGAAACGTAAAAACACTTGTTCCCATCATGATAGAAAGGATGGTTTAGATTATGAAATTTCATATTTAAACATCCTTTCGCCCCATATTACCGTTTAGATACATAGAAAAAGTTTTATTGTTTTGATTTTCTAAAACGTTGCCGTAACTTTTTAATTAAAATATCAAAATGTCTAAGATATTTGCATGACAAATGAAATGCATATCTCGAATTTTCTGAGAATAGTCTGTGAAGTCTCCTCATTCTGAATTATTGTGGTATAAATGGTAAACCGTAATAGATGGACAACATCTTACTAAACAAAATCTGTGGATCTCATTAATTAACACAATCAATGCAAAATACAATATTTTTGTGGAATTATTCATTTCCGAGATAAAAATTTACCTTTTCCCAACAAGTAAATTGTTATTCTTATGTTTTCGTGGTTATGCAAAGAGTATGAAATTTAGAAGCTATCACATGGAGGCACGTTAGTAAGATCTACATTTTGTATAGTAAGATTTGGTCTATCTCTTACGATTTATGAATTACTCAAAAATCATCCAGAGTAAACAGGACATAATAGACTATAGTCAGAAAATTCAAAATATACATTTCATTTTTCGTAAAAATATCTTAAACATATGTAATTTTAATCAAAATCGTTAGAGCCATTTTCAAGAAAATACAAATTTTCGAAAAATCTTCCATGAAAAGGGTAGTTTAGGGTGGGGCTATTTTCTTAAAAATGTTCGTGACGTATCCCTGAAAGACATTAAACTTAAATGCCAACTTTGGTTTTTAACCGACTTTTCGTTTTTGATTTATGTTGCCCAGAGTGACAGACACAGACATACACATGGACCTTTTTCTAAAAATGTATGTTTTGTATTCAGGGGGCCTTAAAATATACATTTCCGGCGAAATCTCGACATCGAATTTTTAGGTGGAATACAATACTTCCTCTACTTAGTATACTAGTAGAGAAAGTAATACAATCTGTAACTAGTAGAAAGGACATCTAGTGGTTTTCAATTGGATTGATGGTTAGACTGAATGAATTGAAATGCGTTCGGCGAGTTGAAGGCTGTCTCGTACGTCTAGAATTCATAGTAGCACAGGTCAAGCGCAGAACATGTTCACACACACACACCTGATATGCACGTAATTATCTTAAATACCACACATTTGGTGTCAACACAAGGCCAAAAAGAGGTGGAGTCCCCGAAGGCTCTGAATGATCATTTATCACCCACGTTTGTCAGTGTTTTCATGGCCGACCTACCCACAGAGCTACACGTTACAGCCCAGTATGCTGATGGGTTCTATTCCGCACAATCATCCGGTCTTCACACGCTTTCAGTGGTACCACCATATCATCCAAGAGCGTGCAGGCGTTGGCGTTTGTCCACTCGTGTCGCGAAAATTGCGGTTGATGAAAAAAGTTGTCAACCTTCTAAAGCACACGAACAGGGACCTAGGGAGGGGAGAGGGTCAGAAATTCCAGTGTATGGTATAAACATTCTAATTTACTTTAGATTTATTGCTCTTACGTTGATTAAAAGCACCAACTCCCATCACATTTTCCCAAGCAAGTTATAACAGGTGATCCAAAAGACTCCGAACCGGCTGCGATGCGTTTTGCCTGCACGCATCCTCGGCGCTCGTTGCCGACTACCGCTGTCATAGAACAGCGTGGAAGAAACCATACACCATTTTTAAAACTACTTTTAAAGGCTTTACTTACCAATGTTATTAAAAAAAGATGCTGAAACTTGCCACCGTCGTTGTCCATACATATTTGGCATCTCTTTAGGAAACTATCCATCACTCGCCGTAGTTCATGTTAAGAAATACTGGCAATTTCCTGGCGGATATCTTGTTTTAATTCTTCCAGGGTGTATGGGTTTGTCCTGTACACTTTATGCCTTAAGTTACTGCAGAGATAGAAATCACAGATCACCTAAAAATCTTTCTGCAAATCACACTTTCACTTGGCGAGCTGACCGAGTTAACACATGCGTATCGTAAATAAATACACGCTGTACAGTAGAAAACAAATGATGGGCCATAATACACTTTGCGGCTTAAGTACAGGACAAAATAATAAAGCATACTGGTAATAACTCAATTACACAATAGGGCGTCAGCTCAATACTGCACTTTCAGAACAGAGAAATACAAGTCAACCGCATGACCTTATGTACAACAGCTGCGTTATCGTGTTTCTGTGTGTGCAGTGGAAAAACACCGCGCAGCGGTTCGGATGTTTTTGGGTCTCTGTATACTACCGATCATATTCACCTATTTAAAATCAGCTTAAAAAGCTTTGTCGTCATTTTGTAAGAATTAAATCTGGTTCACAATCACAAACACTGGTAATGATAACCAGAACGAGAAAGTTGAAATACATATATTCAAATTGGAGTGTTAACCGACGCGAAGCCTTCCCGGGCCCAGGAACGGGAAAGAAGAAGTTTTAACTTTCTGTTTCCGTTACCGGGCACGGCATGTTGAATTCATATTGTGCGCATTAGGCTTTTTGCTGTAGAAATTATTCAAGGCGGCCATGCCATGAAACAGCCGCTAGAGCTCCCCTTAGTCGCAAGCTAAAAACATCATTGGTCAGAAACAAGTGAATTCCCAATGCACAATTTCGATCTCTGCTTTCTATCGATAAGCTGATCGATAGTGTATCTTGCTGTTCTCGTTGCCGGGTGGTTGCGAACCAACCATTATGTTTAAGAATTCTCTTTTCCAGTTCTTTTCTTAGCAAGATAGTTGCTTTTTCACTTCTAAGTAGGCTTCATCAGGTGCTCAGATTGGTAGCCCAATACTCTCAGAACATTATTCCTATTGTTGACCTTCCGCCACATTTATTGGATCTTTCCTTCACTCAGATCAGTTTTATAACACCAGCTAATGTTTTTCTGTATTTTCGGCATGCGTAACCTTTTCACGCGCACATGACTTCCCCTTCACTTTCATAAGAACTACTCAGTCACCTTCAGCAAAATACAAGCGGGTAGTTCTGTAGTCAAAACAAATAATTTGCGATGACATACACGTGCTGCATGAAATGTAGTGTGGATACCTGACCGGCATTTTCATGTTCTTGGATTTCCTGAAACTAAATCAGTCATACTCAAGAACCAAATAATCCTCTGGCCGCTTAATTGGCAATATTTCTTTTGATCAGTGATCGTTTTTCTCACATTCACGTCTATTAACTCGGACATAGGCCACCTTAGAAATATAGCATTCTAAAATTGTTTCTTTGTTACACTCGTACATGCTCAACAATTAACGTGTAAATGTACAATGAAAGTTTATCTCGATTAACAAGTAAACAGAAAAAAAATCTAATGTGTTGCACTCACATTACTTTCTCTGCTCTTGTAGTAACTATTCCTACAAACGTTTATTCCTTTTCTTCGTGTTAAACGAGATAAACTTTTTAGAAATAATTATCTTATTGCTAATTTTCTTGTAGGTGCAAGGGAATACAGTAGTTTTTAAGCGATAGTCAGACGTTTTAAGTGTGGTCGCTATATGATGACTGAAATTCCGTTCTCTGTGCATAACCAAGAGATAAAAAATGAACAACGACCTCCAATTTGAGAACGATTTATAAGTATTGCATAGTTCTGACAAATAACAGGGAGTATCTCCGAAATGGTTCGCTTCATAAAAAATCATTTGGCATAAATTGTGTTCTAATGAGATCTACATTTTTGTATAGTAAGATTTGGTCTATATCTAACGGTTTACCAGTTATGCAAAAGTCATCCACAGTAAACAGCACTACATGGATTATAGCCAGAAAATTCAAGATATACATTTAATTTACCATAAAAAATGTTAAATATATGGCATTTTAATCAAAATTGTTATAGCCATTTTTGAGGAAATCAAAATTGTTGAAACATTTTCCATGTAAAGGTAGTTCAGGATAGAGGAGTTTTTTTCAAAATCTTCGTGTCACATCCTTGAAAGATATTTAACTATATCAACTTCACATACAGACACGCGCGCGCGGACCTTTGTCTAATTTTTTTTTTTTTTTTTTTTTTTTTTGAGATTCAAAGGACCTCAAAACATATTTCCGGTGAAATCTCTACATCGAAAAGTTGGGTCGAATCCAATACTTCCCCTACTTACTACTATACGTAGTATAGAAAGTGATACCTTTTGTAAGAATAGTTTGTAAAATAGTGAGTAGAGAAAGACATGTGAATGCAACCATATGATTTTTGTTTTTCAGATATGCCCCTACTTACGCCTTTTAGGCATATCATTGCTTTACTTGATAGATCCTCTTGTGTTCATGTTATTGAAATTTTACGTACAAACAAGTGAAAGTGCTGTTAGAGTGTGTTTCTTTGCGGATTATCTCTAAACTTCCTGTGAGCTAAGCTCTTAGTTTCTTTCCAGCAGAATTTTTACATCTGAGGTATTGTGACAAATATAATCACTCCTTCGCAATTGGGAACCGCTGTACTTCGGTTTCATATTTGAAACATGCAATGTGTTTATAAATGTGTAGACTACGGCTGGAGTTAGGGACACTAAATTTAGTCGCCGTGACCCGAAGTGTTTGCCAAATTGCCCCCTCCGGAGGCATATTAATAGCGCCATCATGCCTACGGTCATCCTTGCGAACGAATGATCGACTTGGGCAACCGGTTTGCGAGGATTAAAACGTTCTCATCTGAAAAGGAGGCTAATCTAAAGGTACATTCACCTCATAGGTGCTAGGAGCAGTATGCTTGTATCAGATTTTTAAAGACATTATTATGGGCAACACGTTCAGTTTTTTAACCATTAATATTTCACGCCTGTGCAGGGATTACATGAACTTTATTTAATGTGACTTAACGCGACCGAACATAACGTGGAAGTGTAACACGTTGCATTCTATTTAGGGTTGACTTAACGTGACGTGATTTAAAAGTTTGACAATGCCAATCTTTATTTTTTTCATGTTCGTCAAGTTTGGATGTCACGTGACTAATTTGAACCTATGGGCAAAAAGTAATGTCATTGAGTAATAGGTTGCGCTTCTCTGTGCAACTATTTGCATGAATACTCTTTCCATTTCTTTGGTTTTACTCCAAAAGAAGGCTATAGCAAGCTCAATATTGTATTCGCCGTTTAAAAATGTTTCTTACTCCACATTTTCGTATTCTCTTTCCTTCCATTTTTGGGAAAACATAACCACTAATTATTACAAATGGAGAGCTACTTCGAATATCCGCCATGTCTGCCGAGTAAAACAATAGACAATCAGAATCATTCCCATTACGTTAGGTACTTCCCAACAGGCGTTCTAGTTTAGCGACATTTCTTTCCTCGCGTTAAGTTCCTCAAATATTATTAATACAAAAGTCAATTCTTCTCTCAAATTTACGTTAGTTACCACAAATGTTTGAAAATTATATGATACAAAGTTGGTGTATAACAGTTATGGAAACAACACAACCATTTTTTTTCATCGACTTTGGTAAATAATCACGCAACGCGCTAGAGATTGGAAACTTCCAAATTTACACGTGCGTTGCGTGCATAGAGGAAGAATTCTGCACTTCTTTCTCCATGCATTACCAGTTTCTGAATAGCATGCGTAGATATTGTGTCATGTTCCCTTTGGCCGTGACAACCATTTTGAATGCTGGCGCCAGACGTTGCCTTGTTATTCGCTTCGCTTTGCATAACACTTTTATGTTCTATTTAGTTATAAAGATTGCATGGTTTTCATTGTGTATGTTATGGGTTATGTTATTCAATTTGAAACTTATGTTACGTATGCTCAGATCTAGAAACCTTGCCAAGTTCTTGCGTTATGCATACGGCTGCATTGTAAATGGTCCTACCTCACGTGTGTTCTTATGATGAGTTCGGTTAACGTTATACCTTTTCATTGTGAATGGTGCCGAACACTCACAAGAAGCTTTCTATCCATTGCATACTAATTAATCTACGTGCATCTCTCATTAGGTTGGCAGGTGTTACTCGATACAAGTATAGGAGCCAAGATCTGTTACAGTCTCGGGATCCTAATGACCAAGTTGTCGACGGGCCCTTAAACACCACACATTCACTGTTACAGTCTCAGCGAAACATGCTCAACCTATCTTTCTCATGCATGGTCCTGAGATCGTTTCCTCTGTGGACGGGTTTGGAGCATGACTTTAGGAAGTCTATCACGATGATTAATTCGTTGTACACGATTCTTCCACTGCAGCTGCTACTTACTTGTTTATTTTAGTTCTTGCATAATAACTTCATTTCGATTGCGGTCCTTGCGAGTGTTGCCCTTATAGATCTCACTTCAATGGCCATAATTTTTGCTGATATCAGTATTTTTCATGTCTTTGATTTCACTCAAAATGTTACGAGCTACGTATATAACATCGCCTTAGCATTATTGGATAAAATATACAATCATTGAAATCCGGGTCAATAATTATAACCAAGATTCGTAAAGTTATTTACTCCTTCTATTAATTGATTGCTTAGAGAAATTTTGCTTGTGGCCAGGTATTTTCCACAACATTCCAAGACTTTTTCAGAATTAATTTCTACGCTGTTCGTATTTGATTATGCATGGAATACTGAAGTTCATCTTCAATTACATGCAATTCGATTAGAGCTAAATCACCAGCAAAGAGTAGGTCATCAAGCTATAGATTTCGACTGAGAGAAATTATTGAACTATGACATGTCTGTTTCCAATCGTTAATGATCCTCTTCGTATAATAAAATGTAGGTAATTGAGATGGGCCGTAGCTGTTGCCAATCTGAAAGTCTATTGTTGGTTCTTACTGATATGAAAGTTGTTTTATAGATGCTATAAATGTTCACTAAGATCTATTGAAGGGACATCCTCTGCTAGCATCTCAAATAATTTATTTCGATTAACTCTATCGAAAACTTGTCCAATGTCAATAAAAACAGTGAGTGTCTCAAAGTTGAATTCTCGTAACCCCATCAAGATCTGCCTTTACAAAAACGGCTTTGTTCTTCTCTAATGAGACCTTCGTAATGACCACATAATTTATTCTTGAGAATATTTGTGTATATTTTACACCAGAAGTTCGAAAGACCCCCCCCCCTCCCTCTCTCATATATATAGTATTTTTGGAACTCCTTATTTGTACATTGGGTTTGTCACTGACTTAATCCAGTTTTCTGGAGTGTCTGGAATTTTGTGTTAAACTAAATTATTTTGCAGTTATTGACTTATTAGCAGCATTTGAAACGTGACAGTAGAATAATCATATAAAATTGCTGGTAAAGAAATGCTGCGATAATTGTACTATTCTTGGATTTTCGACATCGGTGACCAGGAAATATGTATGGAATTATTTTTTACCTCTTAGTTTTCAAGCCAGAGCCCAACAAACATTTTTTCAAATTAGGCCCGAGGGCTTGGTCCAAACCCGCCCAGACCTCCAGTATGTGCTCGACAGACTATTTGGAAAGAAACTGTAAGTGGGCGAAGTATAAGAATATTATACGAGCGCGATTCCTGTTAGAAATTAAACAAATTTTTCAAACACAAATTATTTCTCGACAGTCCCCTTTTAGGGATATACACTTCTCCCAACGCTCCTGCCATTTTAACCAACCCAAAGTAAAGGTTGTAAAGCTCTGCAGAATTTGCCTCTGCCTCGAAGATGATCTCCTCTTTTGATGTACATTTTGTTCCCGCGAGCCATTTCTTCATGTTTGGCAACAAGAAGAAATCGCTGAGTGTAAGGTCGGGCGAATTTGGGAGTTGCATAATGTAATTCATGCGGTTTGGCGGCAACAGCACCGGCTGAATGTGCTGGTGTGCTGTTGTGGTGAAATAGCAGTTCCTTTTTCGCCAAATGAGGCAGTTTCTCCATGAACTTCTTGTCACTTTGGGCCAATAAATCACTATAGTATCGTTCTTTTTCCAAGAAGTCAATGAGTATGATACCTACGCCATCACACACCCGGCCTATGGTATTTAGCTTTGTCTTCTTTGGACCAGATTCACCGAAAGTAACCTATTGTTTTGATTTGGTTTCCAGAGTATAATAATGAATCCAGATCTCATCGATAGTGACAACTTGACATACAAAGTCCTTCGGTTTTCGCTTAAATACCTCCAAATACAGCTTCAAAGAAGAAAGCCGCACCCCACTTGTCCAAAGTCAGCGAACGCGGCGTCCATTGTTTCGACAACTTTTTCATCTCCAACTTAACATGCAAAACATGAATTGCCGTTCCATCGACAGACCTGTGCCCTATAGCGCTTCGCGCACTTTCGTTCGACGATCAGCGAAAATCACATCGTGACATTCTCAATGTCTCAATGACTTCCTCGATAGCCGCATCTGCCAGACGTCCTGGGTATTCATAAAAACGGATGTTTGACTGTATTGAAAGTTGTTAAACCAATATCTAGTTATTGCCGCGCGCGCGCGGAACTTTTTCTAAAAATGCATTTCCGGTGAAACCTCCACATCGAATTTTTGGGTGGAATACAATACTTTCTCCACTTATATGTAGTAAAGTAAACAGCGAGTCAGTGAATAATACTGCACTCGATCCAGTTCAGCGAAAAGGCATTGAACGGCTAACTGAAATGCCTCTCAAATTACTAATCTATGAATCAGTACCAAATTTCGTTTGGCGACATGTAACAAATGACAGCAAACAATGGTAATAACTTAGTAACACCAAAAATGTTGAAACACAGGTACTCATTGAGCCGGCTTGTATACCCTTCTGGAAACAGTACTAGGGAAATAATTATTTGGTTAACTGTTCTGCAATTTGTTTATCTGTTATGGTTTCTTGGTTTTATAAAATCCAGTAAATGTGAGGTGAACTTCTCTAAATTTATGAAAGAGAGTCAGTTTTGGAGACACTGCAGATCATTACATTTAAAAATAGAAACTTGTTTTAGAAACATTTTGCTTCCATCACTCCGTGAAGTTCTGACTAATGTAATGCACAGTAGGTATCTCTAAAATCAACTCCAGTTTTCATATATGAGAAATCACGTCAATGTAGACATCAACATTCACTGCATATGCCATTTTGATATTGACATTCAAATAGTGTAATAGGTAACTGTTGACATGATGAATTGCTGTAATATTTATACAAATGGCTAATAAATAAATCTTCCATAGCATAAACAGTAATGAACTTCACAAATTTACTCATATAAATTCCTAGATCTACATTTAATTTTTCCCGTGTGTGTGTGTGCATGTGTGTGTGTGTGTGTGTGTGTGTGTGTGTGTGTGTGTGTGTGTGTGTGTGTGTGTGTGTGTGTGTGTGGTAAAGGAGGGGAGATACCCCGACCCACCGCGACCCCAACATGGATATTTTGCGGACTACACACCCCGGGGGAAGGAATGAGGCCAAGTGAACCGTAGGCTCGTCAGAGCGAAGCTAGCGAACCCCAGAGACGCGCAGATGCCCCTAACAGTTATAGAGATTGTCACCTGGCGCACAACTGAAGTGTGTCCTCTACCAATGGAGAGGGCGACAAGCGACTCTTGCGACCCGGGCAACAACTACCAGGAGGGAGAGGGAAGAGGTTCCAGTGCGCAAGCAACTGTGCCATCTGTCTGTAGTCGCCGGAACGCACCATGCTACCAACGAAACCGTGGAGAAGAGAATCCATCCCGACATTCATCTAAGTGACAAGGGGAAACCACGGAAAAATCCAAGTCGGTCGGCGGAGATCGAACCCGGGATTTCCCGAATGCGAGTCTCACCCGCTGCCGCAGCGCCACCTCGCTCGGTTCCATTTGCCGCTCCATTATGAGATCTTGATCAAAATTGTTACATTTTATAAAATAAAAAATAATGAAATCTTTTTCATGTGAGGGATTATTTTAGGTGCAGATCTTGCAGCTCAAAATTCACTGGCTTAATATGAAATATATTTAGCCAGGTGACTTCATTGTGAGTTTCTCTCCCTCCCTCTCCCGCCCCCTTTCTTTCTCTGAGTCCACTTGTGTATGTGCCAAGGACACCTTCACTAAAGATCCATTCAGGCTATCAGTTATATTTCAATAATATAAGCTTCCCAGTTTTTCTTTGTCGCCTCCTAGGTAAGCAGAACTAATGTATTCCATCCAAACATTAGAAGTCTTAAAAGTATTAAAGAATTCAAACCAGTAATCCGTCAAGATTTCACCGGAAATATTTGTTTCGAAGCCTGTGAATAAAAATAAAAAGTATTTTTAGTTCTGTATGTGTGTATGTGTTTGTGTGTATGTTTGGCACACCTAACTCAACCAGAAGGTTGATAAATATTGAATTTGGTATTTAAGCAGTACCTAGCTTCCAATGATGTGACATGAAGATTTTAAAGGAGGGGAAAAAGATAGAGAAAAAGACACTTTACGGAATGCTCTTAGGCTGCTGATTGGTGGAAGGAAATTCATGGGGGTTTAGAGAGGCAGTTATTTTATGATAAAAGAGAAAACACCCTTGAATTTCCCTCCACCAATTAGCAGCCTAAGAGCATTCTATTACAGTGTCTCTTTCTCACCTCCCATATGTTTACAACAGGGTCAACCACAATCCTCCGTGGCCTTAGCTGCAGCTGGACGACACAGTGGCCGGGCAATGTCTGTGAACAGCATAACTCAAAAAGTAGAAGTTGATTAAATACTAAACTTGGTATTTACATTCAGTATCTTCCAAGAATGTGCCACAGAACTTTTCAAGAAAATTCCCCCGTACCAGACTACCCTTCACCTGAAACATGTTTCAAAAAATTAGATTTTCTAAAAATAGCTCTAACAATTTTGATTAGAATACCATATGTTATGTTAAAACAAATGGAATGTATATCTTGAATTTTCTGGGAATAGCCTCAGAAGTCCTCTTTATTCTGGATGACTGTTGAAGAAGTAGTAAACCATTAGAGATAGACCAAATCATACTATACAAAAAATGTAGATCTTGCTAAAATACACAATTTAAGTCAAATACATTTTTTTGTGGAGTTAACCATTTTGGAGATATTCTTTGTTATTTGTTTATATTTTCTAATACTTATACTTTTCTCAAATAGGAATACATTTTCAGTTTTGTTTATTTATTGGACACACAAAGAGAATGGATCTTCAAAGTCAACACATAGCAAATGGCTCTTAACACATTTGACTGTCACTTAAAGCCTACTGCAATCGCATATTCCCCTTGCACTTACAAGAAAGTTAGCAACAATATAAGTTCTGCAAATTTTTATATTGATTAATATGGAGTAGATAAAGGAATAAACGTTTGTACACGAGTAGAGAAGGCCATGTGAATGCAATACATCACATTTTTTATGTATGAGAGAGTAGCTACCAGGAAATCTCCCTACCTTTCTTTGTGCCTACGTTAAATGAAAAAGAACAAATGTGCATTGCACATGATAAAAATAAACTGTATGATAGTTATCAAATGCTTATTTTAAGTTTATTTTATTTTTAATGACTGTACATTCATATTTAAAGTGAAATTAATGTTTGCTTTTAGGTTACGGCTGCTGGTAAAGGTGTACTTATCACCGAATGTGATTCTCGAATTGGCTTTGCTTTTGCTCGTCAACTTGATGACTTGGTAAGCATATATTACTTTTATTACATTTCTATAAATCATTTTAAATTATAAAGTATTTAATGACTGGGAAGGTTTACACTTATACCACAGAACTTCTTATTTCTTATTATGTAATAAGAACTTAGATAAATAGATACCTACAGAAAGAATGTAACATCAGCATATAATTGAAAGATATTTAGAGCTAATAAGTAAAATTCTAAGTCTCAACAGATAGCGGTAATGCCTATGGCTTGTTATAAATGATAACACAAATTCAAAATAGTTGCACAATATAGTAAATGGAACCAATAGATCTATATTAAAAGAGAAGTAGATATCTCTTCAGACAATACAATGAATGTTTTCACGAGCACCTGGATTCTGATGGCATGTCATCTTTGAATTGTTGTAACATAGACATTGCTAACATGTACAGAGAAATCCTTATTGTGGGTCCTAGATTATGAAAAGGCTTACTGTGATGATTATATATTTGTAAGTTTCTGATAAGTATAAATTCACAGAATTGAAATATTTGGGATAGTTTATTGAAGTCTAGACATGTGACTTCCTCTTAGCAAATGTGCAAGTAGTTTCCTGGAACTCATGCAGCAGAAACAGATTTTGTGATTCCTTGAGATTCTTGCTCTCTGAACATGCACATGGAGTCTGCTTAGCTGATATGCGCTGACAAAGGCCTTACTCAGTTACCTTGTCAGCAAGTGTTTTATATTTAAACCCCCAAATTTTGATGTAATGAGAGTTAATTTCATGTGCAAAGAGGAACCTGCAAGCACTGATCTTTAAAATGGAGCCTGGAACACCATAAATCTCCGTAAAGGTAAATAAGAAACATGCTAAATCAAAAACAAAAGATCAGATAACACCAGACAGTAGATCTGGAAAATACCAAATTAACTGTATGGATTGGTTTAGATTTTCTATACTCCATCGAGCCTGGGAATTCTGCTCCTATTTCCAGTGTTGGCCAACTATTGAAGCTCTTTCTGCATCCTTACCATGGTTCCTACAGTAGAACTAATGAGCTTTGTCCTCAGGGTTTGCATGGGTTGGTCAAAAAATGACACAGGAACAGATATTTTCATGAGTTTTAATACTTGAAACAACTCAATGACATAAATGGAGGCATGCTGACCATTGGTTAACACAAAAACTTTAGCTTTTATGCAGCACACTAATTGTTGACCTAGTCGTCACTCGCGCCCAACCGCCAAGTGATTTCCCAAGCATCTTCCAGTCAAAATTTTTAAAAGAAAACCATTGATCTGAACACATCACACTGCCAAAGTCAAATGAGTGTGCATCAACCACCGGTATCAAATTAATTTCCGTATCAGGATTGTGAAAAGTTTTATATAGAAAAAACCAAAAATATCTCAAAACCAGATCCAAAAAACACTATAGAAAGGTTAAGTTAAAGCAGGCAGATAACTCAGTTGTCGCATCTCACTTTTGGAATGAAAACTATAGCCCTGGATGCAAATCTGAACGTATTAAAATACATGACAGGCCACAGTGAACTCACAATATGGGGAAACATTTTAATATGAAACCACAAAGACTGTCTTATAAATTCGAAAATTCAACTGGTTGAAATCTTTGTGAAGAGGTTCACTGTTCTAGCACCACAGAGAAGGTTATAGGCAATTACAATAAGCAATGGCAGTCAAACCCCTGAGTTTGAAAATGGAAGCAACGAAACTAGTCCATCACAAATTAAAGTATAAATGACATTATGTTACATCCAACTCTACAAATATAAAAGTATGGATGTCACTATTACTAAATCAATTGTTCAGCTTCAAAAGTGACTGTGAAGATTCAACAGATTTGTATTTGTAATCCTAATCAAAAATATTGTGATCAAATGACAAGTTCAGTTAATTTTTATGCCACTTTATTTCACTTAAAACTGAATCACAATTCACAACTCATGACCTTGCAACTCACAATTATTCTGTTCTTCATGACCTTGATACAAACATTGCTCAGCTGTACACAGTTTCCCCTGAAAATTGTACTAAATCATAAAAACTGGCAAAACTGTTTATGCAGGCTTGCTTACATAGTCAAGAATTAGGTACGACAATTTCTCTGAAAATCAACATTTTTTGGAACTTCTAATTGTGTATGACAGCATTTATTCTGACTGACATTATTGTCTTAATTTACTAGCCAGCATAGTGGTGTGAGGTAGCTGACCTTGATTCTCCTTTTCCAGCAGCTGGCCTGACAATATTTATAAAATTTTATAGAAAACCACCTTTTTTTTCAAAATGGTCTAGATTGCCCCAGATTATACAATATCTACATTAAAATGATACGGAACACAAAATTCTTGATATATAAGACAATTATTTATAGTTTTCTCTGAATAAACTTTTCTGCTGCAGGGATTTACGATATTTGCAGGCTTCAGAAACAAGGATGAGAGCTCCAATGCTAAGAAACTTAAAGAAGAATCATCTGGACGTGTTCACGTCCTCCAACTTAATGTCACATCTGAAAGTGAAATATTGGCTGCGGCAACCTACATCAAGGAACAGATGCCACATGGTAAATTTATTTACCCTAGAAACTTAATCAGCTCTTTGTAACATTTATAAATATCAAAATAGTATTATTAAGGTAATAAAAAATTAATGATAAATAATAAAAAATGTTAATATCCATCAGTTACTTTAAATTATACACTTTTGATATATTGATTATACAATATTTGATGCAGGACTTTGGGCTGTTGTAAACAATGCTTCATGGGCTACTTTTGGAGAAGTAGAATGGATTCCATTCTCAGTATTCCAGCTCTCTGCAGAAGTTAACTTCTTGAGTGTTGTCCGGCTGACACAAGTATTCCTTCCACTTGTACGTAAAACTAAAGGTAAGCAGAAATTATCTTTTACACTTTAAAGTTATGATAAGTGTTATATAGAAAATCTTTTTATGGCTGCAAATTATTTTAGTTACCCAGAGAATGCAGATTTAGGTGATTTCAGAAAGTAAATGTCTTAAATAGCCATTTGTTGTTTTAAAATTATTGCTATTAAAAACAAATTACCTTAAGTAGATACTGTTACAAAATGATAATATCATTGTATAAAAATCTGTGAAATAAAGTTTCTGTGACCATCCTTGAGAAATATTGTAAATGTGATAGTTTATTGATTAAATAGTTTATGAAAAGGGGTGACTTGTCATGTTGGCTTCTAGGTCGTATTGTGAATGTGGTGAGCATCCTTGGGCGCATTGCTTCCCCTTGTCATTCTCCTTACTGCTCAGTCAAATTTGCTGTGGAAGCTTTCAGTGATTGCTTGCGCCTGGAGATGAGACGATGGGGAGTAGACATCATTGTGGTGGAACCTGGGGACTACACTACCGGTAATGTTGCTATTGTTATTTTAAGTGGCTTTAGTGTTAACAGTAGTAAGTGTGTGTGTGTGTGTGTGTGTGTGTATGTAGATCTACAGATTTTGTGTGCCAAATTTTCATGAAAAGCGTTAAATCTTCAATCCGTTGCTTTGCTCGCACACACACACACACACACACACACACACACACACACACACACACACACACACACACACACACACCCACTTTCACACACACACATGCACATACACACACATAGAATAAGTCTCATTAAATGATAAATTCAACACTAATGAACTTTTGGTGTGCATTAATGTTCCTGACCAAAGGTTTATTTGCAACTGTATTTCATTTTTGAATGTACATATGTGGATGGAATTTTAAAGGAATGCATTAACTTATTTTGCTTTCTTACAATAAAAGTTTAGAAATAAATATGTTTAAATTTTTGTTGGCAGGCAACATTTGGTTTACAAATGATGAACTGGTGGCTCAGGCAAGGCTCATGTGGAAGTCAATGACTGAAGAGGCAAAGGCTGATTATGGCGAGTCATACTTTGAGGAAAAAGTGAGGAGTTTAGAGAGGTACACCAAGGGAGAGGTCAGCATTTACTTTCTTGTCATACAATTGGAGCTATACGGTAGATAGTAAAATAATTCTACTTAATTGCTCTGATACTTTTGTACCAACAAATTTTCTCTGAATGGAACTGTGTTTTCTTTAATGAAGTTATGTTGAATATACACAGGAAATTTTTCTTTTTGTATTTTGACATCCCCCAATGTAATGTCATACCGGACAATATACACAGGAAAGTGGTGCACAAATATTCTTATAAAGAGATTTCATCATCACATCATCATTACATCACCACCACCACCACCACCACCACCACTGCCACTGCCACCACCACCACCACCGCCTTCTTCTGCTCTCCTCCTCCTGTTGCTTTTCTTCTATGGCATATTGGTTCATATGGTTCAGGTAACCCATCTATGAATTTTTGTCAAAAAATTTACTTTTAGATTTTTAGTGTTATACTCCAGTTTGTAGATTGCAGTTTCACATTCTGCTATCAGCATTCGAATAGCTATGATATTAATGAAGTAATTCAGAATTTTAAAAGTTGGTACACCTGTATTTTGCTTGTTGCTACAAATTTTAAAATATCTTCTGGTCCAATACTTTTTTCAATACTTTGCAATATTCAAATTGCTCCATGTGGTGCAAATCATAACTAATTTTCCTTGTAGATATATTTAGGATTGGTAAGGAACTTTTGAACAAAGAAACTGATTTGGAATTTTTTTAATGTATGTTGATTACATAATTAAATGTTTTATATAATCTGGAGTGTGTTGAACCTAGTTTAAAAATGGGCAGCATGATTGGTGATTACATTTTACTTTTCATGTAAATATCTTAAATGTTATATGGCATTATAATCAAAAATTAGTACAGTTATTTTTGAACAAATCAAAGATACTTGTATCAAACTTTTTTCTAAATAAAGTCTAATATGATGTGAGGGATTTCCTTAAAAAGAAATACTTATGAGTTGTTTCTTGGCTTCCTAGAAAATATGTAAAATGCATGTCATCTTTATTTAATAAAAACTTGACTTGTACATATTTTTATTTCCAGTGCACAGATTTGTTACATGATGTTCTCCAAGATAGAAACAGTTATACATTTTTATATTTTCCTTCTCTTCTCAGGAGACAGATTTGACCCCTGTTCTGCGCTCACTTTCTGATGCTGTGTGCCGCACTTTTCCCATTTCACGGTATACTCCTGTCACTCGTGCTGAGAAACTGCAGGCATTTGTGGCAGACCATCTTCCACGCTCTGTGTATGACATTCTGTACACATGAACTGAAAATAATTACAAAATGTGAAGCACCAAATCTAGTCTTAAGACATCACAGAACAAACAACTTCTGAGTGCATAAAACAAATTAAAATGTGAAAATGAGTACCTACTGTCATAACTGACAATCATTACCAAAGAGTAAAACAAGACTAAGAATAGTATTTATGCTAAAATAAATTAAACATTTGGAAAGTGCTTAGATTTTCTGGCATTATGTTATATTCTAAGAAGTGAATATGAATTTAGTTTCTCTTAAACATCTAGTCATACATTTAAGTTTATGCATGGAAGAATGAATATTACTTTGCTTTAAGTCAGCTCTAAAATCAATCATATTTATGCTTATTATGATGTAAAGGAACAGAAATTGTAATTTGCATTTCATATTATGAAAAATGAAACTGCTTAAATACAATGCTAAGATCATATAATCTTACTTTTGATTTAAGTAGGTTTTAAATAGAGGTGCTTTTAATTATTTTAAGGCATGTAATTGAACACAGGGCTGTACCAAAATAACACATACAACAACACAGTCAATAGATACTCCTATTTAAATTTGAACTAAACATGGGAGAAATTCTACATTAGGACTGTATATGTATCCTTTTATACATTCTTTAGTATGCTGTCCTAACTCCCCAGTTTGATGCTCTGTGCGCACTGATATCACAATCTAATGGCACAGATGCCAACATGACACTAACAAACGCCATTGGCACTAAGTCGCAAAGCACAGCCAAGAGACTTAGGACCCTAAGCCGCAAAGCATACCCATTGAATGTTTTTTATAAGAAGAGGAGTAGTGCAAAAGGCTGCAAGTGTGAAATAATGGCAGAGTATAGCCAAAGCATCAATGTAGCTAAAATGAAACGATCCAGAAAATTAAGGATTTTCACTTAGGTTAGCATTCTCATTCCTGTGTGCAGTTTCCTACACATGTTGTTTTCTTCTGTCTTCACACAACATTTTCCTTTAAAAGAAAGACTCTTGGATGGGGAGGGTGGGTGACCAAATGACTTTGCTGCAGTAACATTAGTTCTTTTTTATTTTTTTTTAATGTTAATGTCCTCCAATGTAATGTCATGTCAGATGATGAATGAATTAATGAAATGATGCTCAAAAGAGCCTGAGGTCCATAGGGCTTGAAGTTACCAGACGTTCATCTTCTCAGGATAAGGGAAAATCTTGGAAAAAGCATTATCCAAATAACTAACCCGATCGAGATTTGAACTCGGGACCTCTTGGATGTAATACAGACACACTACCACCATGCTACAGAGAGGGCAGCATCTACTCCTTTAACATTTCACAAGGTATTTTATAAGGCACTCTCTGTTACTGTAATACTTTTGTTTTCCATTTCCTAAATGTCTCAAATTGGGCCAACATACTAAAGAATGCCTTTCATGTTTGAGGTTATTTTGAGTCACTTATTTACATGGTCCTGAAAACGTTTCCGCTTTAAAAAAGCAGTTTAGTAGTGAAGGTGAGTGTAAATAAGTGACTCAAAATAACCTCAAACATGAAGAATACTTCACTGTCAATAATGCTTCTATTTTTAATATTCATTTAATATTCAATGCCTTTCATGTCTCTTATTGTTTTTACATATTAGGTACTTAATTAATTATTATATGCTCAATGTTCCAACAACCCACTCACATCAATTATTGTTAAAAGTGTTACTATTTATAATCACTTCTAGTATACTCTTTGATATAAAAGTTATTTCTATCATTTTAATATTTTCGGTCAACTGTAAATTAACTTTATTCCTGTCTGAATAAAAAGATACTATGTATTTCAGTGCAACAATGTATATAAACACTGCAGTATTAAGAAGATTCTTTATTTGAAATAAGCACTGCCATCTGAATGCATTTGTGTAATAAATAAAATAAAATTATTATAATTCAGAAGTTTTTAATAATAATGATCCCTAATGGTATGGGCTTTTTTTAGGGAGACTACATTTTATTGTTTTCTGTAGTTGCATTAGTGCAAATGCAGAGTTCCATTTTGATACCTGTGTTTTGTAATTACTGCAGCCATTTTGTAACAAACCTTCCATGAGAGAGATAACCCATTATGAGTATTGGCTGCCTTCTAATTTTACAGCTTATGTTATTGTAAAATCTCTGAGAGAAGAGTTAATTATTACAAAGTAAAAGTACCAACAATTCTTTTTATAACTGATATCATCTTCAGTGCCTGTTGGGTTTAGGCAAAACTATGAAGGCAAGGAATTTTTAAATTAGCATTCTATTTTAGCAAAGCATGAGTTGTATTTAATTTGATGAGTACAAGGCACTTGCAGTCTAATTATAATTTGTATGGAGACTGTCCAAAACTAATCAGTTTATAATTTACACCATAGTAGTACACAATGTGTTTGAACATGATCAAGACTTGTATTAAGAGCCTTTTGAGATTATCAATTTCTTGATATATAGATATGATCTACTTGGTGACGAGCATTTTTATCATACTTCTCTGAGATATGATGTAATCATATCAATGCAGGCCAAGAATTGGAAAATTCAATAATCTGTAATATAAATTTGTAGTACCCATAAGAAGCTTTAAAATATGAACACTACATTTTATTACCAGCAAGCATAATACCAATATTACTATGATACAGAATGTTTCCCACCCCAAATGTATGTGTAAATAATCTCCACTTAATTTCGTATGTATATGTGCACTATTATCATATTAATGCTCATGTATTTAATATTTCTGTGATTCTTAAATATTCTGCTGTATATAGATGTTCCTGGCAAAGCGATTTTAATAGGTTGAAATTATGACTTTCAACGTGATTAGACTCAGTTTATGGCCCAAAGGTCTCGCATTGCTTTGTTAAAGTGTAAATGGGGAAAACCGTCTTTCTTCTTTTATTACTCGAGATTATACGAGACCACGCGACTATCTGGAATGCCAACAGCCCAGAAAAGCTAGAAAGTACCGCGAATTAGGACTATTTGTACCACGTGATGCGGAAGTAGGACCTATCATAATTCGACTTCAAGAAGCAACGCAGTGATAACCGCGAAAATTCCCCAATGAGGGAAGGACTCGATATAAACACTGAAGCAAGGCTATTGCGTATACAAATCACAAATTTTCGAGTAGAAAGAAACTCTACCAACGATGTCAGTGACGCAAAATCCGCGCTCCTTGAATAGAATTTACTGCGAAAAAACAATGTGCCGTTAAGGAAGTATACCTTCTGCGGACTAACTTGGCTCGAGGTTCATAAAAGTGTCAAGTCGCTTCCACTAGCAAGTTAGGGATGGGGTAGAAAACATATTTTGCGGTCACAAACGCCGAAAGTCCGCCTCTCAGTTTATGTTGTGTTCCGTGTTGGACTACTTCGGTGTGAGCGCAGATGATGGAGCTATTGCCTCTCCCTATCTTCCCCGCCAGAGGACTGAGTACTTGCTTCTCTTTTCAACATATCTCTTTCTCTTTCCTTAGGCTCGAGACAAGATAAAATACACAGGGTGTAATAGTCAGAAGGTACCATAATGGTTATGTAACTGGCATGAGGTTCACGTTTGCAACGAAAGGAAGTTCAACAAATATAGTAGCGTGTGATAAAACTACAATTCCGCGGAAGAAATAGTTTCTCAGAATACCAGGTGTAAAATTCCGATCGAATCGAGGAATAAGTACCTCGCGAACTGAGTACGTTATATAATATTTATGATAGTTGTGAGACTTAGTTGACACAAAGTGCCTGTTGGCAAAAGCCAACACGTATTAATATTGCAAATATTTTCCTTTTAGATAATTGCCAGGAATATCTTATATGCGCGTGTGATACGTGAAGTAAATAAACCATGCATACAATTATTCATTTGAGCCTTCCTTAAACCCAAAAACTAACGATAAAGTAGATGGACCAAGCGTGGAATATATCCGAGTTTATCCAACCCGAATCATCAAACCATGCAGCACTTCCAAGCATTCCGTCTGCTATACTCGCTTCCTTTGGCCAAATATGAAGCTTCGGGGTAAGATATTTCCAATAGCATTGCAGCAAAACAACAATACTGATCGGTTCTCCCTTTTCGAACTGCTGATGATTTCTACTTGTATCTTTCCTTCTGTAAAAATTACTTTTGGAGGCCTACTTGATAATTTACACCAATTTCGCCCATATTATAGATGTATATGGGGACGATTAATAAAGTTGTGTTTTTCGTACACTTCTTCCAAATTATCAAAAATTGCTGGACCATAGTTTTATTAAATACAGAACACCTAGTCATACTAGTTGATTCTGGTGTCCTGAAAACTACTTCTGGATGTCTTGTTATAAAACCTTTCACCCAGCCCCTCGGCTTTCCCATTCTCAAAGGGATGCTTTATATTGTTTCTCACAGCGAATAAGCAGGCTGATATTTTGGTCAAGCTGTAACATTTTCTTTTTAAATATGTGCACGGCGTACAATTTGCAGTTCCCTAGCAGCAGAAAGTACTGTTGAATATCGCCTACTTGCCTTTTTGGAAGACCCTGTTTTTAAATGTGTTTGCATAGCACCAAGTTAAATATATTTGTGTGTACTAGAGATTTGTATCTTGATACTTTAATTGCTTCGTATACACTACAGTACTTTCTGGCTACAGAAGTAATTTAATGAAACTATATATTGCAATATAAAACACACACACACACACAAACACACACACACACACACACACACACACACACACACACACACACACACACAACCACTTTAGTGGTTACTATTTTATGTAATGACACTTACGGCTTCATGAACCATTAAAAACAATAATAGATCACTTTAGTAGTGTGGTAGTTTATTATTCCTTAGAAGAAGGACAAAAATGCGCGATGTAGTAGAAAGGGCAGAAAACCTAAAATGGAAATGTGGCGGACACGTATCACGCATGGATCACCAGAAATGGATGCACCGCATCACAATGCGGGACACGCAAGAAGGACGAAGAAACGTGGGACGTCGAAGGACCAGATGGGCAGGCTACTTTCGAACCAAAGCGGGAAGTCAATGGTCAAGAGTCACAAGAAACAGAAAAATATGGAGACAACTGGAGCTAAATTGGAATCAACAAGCATCAAAAAGGGCAGAAAGACCATGACAGCGAGTGCAAAAGTTGTGAAAAGTGCAGTGCGGAAGTGTCGGGGACGGGATAAGCGGAAGGGTTTCATAAGTAGAAAATAGGATTAGGAAAAGGAAGGCAGTTCAGCAACACATCGAAGCTCCCAAGGATTCGCTTTAATCCCAGTTATCAGCATTGTTTTGAAATATTTAACACTGAAAAGTAACTGCTACATATTCTACCAAAGCAAGAATAAAAGAAGTCCCAAATGTTAATGTTTCATGTATTTGTATGTAACATACATAATAATGTGATAAACATGCTCATATATAATAGAATTGCAGCGATATAATTTAAAACAATTCCAGTCAAATAAGTACTGAGATGTATTGATCAAATAAATCGAAAGTGGTGTCTATATATGTTACAACTTTGAATTTATTAGTAGCTATTAATTATACTAATTTCACGTCGTAATCGTTTAAAAATGCTATATACATTGAGAAGTTGCCAAGCCCTCTGCATAAACATGCTTTTACAAATACAATTTACAGTGACTAAACTTCCGCAGTCCAGATGAAATAGAACGAATGTATGATTTTCAATGGTAAATAAGCTTTATCTCGTCAATATAAAAGTGTCTGCAGGTAGTGGTAGTTTCACAGTAGTGGATAGTTTGATTTTGTTTTCAAACTGTTCATATAATTAATTGTTGTGCTGTAAACGTTAGCGATTTTATGAGCTGGTTTGTACATTTTCCCTGCTCTAATTGCTTTGTAATGATTTAGTAATACCAAACATTATATAAATCTTTTCGTGTCCTTTTAATTCTTTTATTTTATCGTGACCTTCAGACTAACGTTTAAAAGTGCATCTTGGCTTTAATTTAACATTGGAAATATATAGTTTTTAGCATTATATGTCGATCTGTTTTGTTAAGTTCTCCTTCCTTGTAATCATCGTTCTCATTTTAGAAAATCGAAGCAAGGAAATAAATGTAGGAAGAATAAAAACATATATCTATGTGGTTGCTTGCTACATACGCACTGCGTTTTACCGAAATTATTTAAATATTTAACGCACTGTTTTTCTTTAAATGATCTAGCAGAAATGTAGACAGCAAAATCAACGCTCGTTTTCATCGTAGAATACTTTTGTTCATTGCACGCATGACTACATGCAGCTAACATGCAAACCAGAGATTAAAGTAAACCATGAAATAACAACAGAAAATAAAATTATTCTCAAGAATGCAGCCAGGCTAGAAACTTGGTACAGTGATGGATTTCTGGAGAAGAAGCATAGAACCCACAAATATTTTTCATCTGATGATAAACTCGAGAGTTGACCGAAATCCAAAATAGTGAGTGGGCGGATAGGGCGTTGACCGTCGTGGTCGAGAAGTTGCTACCCTTGCCGTATGAAAACCCTGGGAAGCGCGTCGATCGTCGGAAATGAAACGCCGCACCCTTTTCATCACTAACCCCATAGTCCTTCTTGGCTATCTAGTTAAAAACCCTCTCAAATTATTCTTAAAGTGAATTTCCCATTTATTATTTCTCAGTTTTGAATTATATTTAACCCAGTTTGAGAGTTGACGTGGTCATAGCACATTCGTTATTGTATTTGCATCTACTTATATGGCGCGTCCAAACGTTGAGAAAGGTTCCTTTCTATTCATGTTTTTTCTCTCTCCGAGAAGACTTTTTTCAAGCTAGTTCCAAAAGGCACCACTACTTCTCTTTACTTGCCCCTGCTTTCTCTGTTCTACTAATTTAGTTCACTTGATAATACGTAAAACTGGATAGCTATAAAGTTAAATGCGAGTATATACAGAGTGTTGTACAAGGCGCGCATACGATTTGGTGGTACTGGCAATACCTGGGTGCATTACATTTTTAAAAAACGCTATTTCATTGTACTACGTAAAACGTGGGTAACTATCAAATTTACACAGAATACTGTATAGGTCACGTGTTCAGTTTTATGGTACTGGCAATGGCTGGATACACTACTTTTTTTTAAAAAATAAAAAAAAAAAAAAGGTGGCTTCAAACGATAAAAAGGACTTCATTTTTTGCAGAGCTCAAACTTTCTGCCTAAGGGAGCTATGAGACTATAGTTGATTTTATAACGTGGAAGAGAACGTATTAGGAAGTAATCTGGGTACGATGGTACCTAATTAGTTAATACATAGATGTAGCAGGTCCTATACATCAGACTAAAAGATTTACAGTGAATAATAGTTACCTATATAATCCAGCGTATGGGAAATATTGATAGGTGCTAATATTCTGAAGAATATAAAACACTCTCAGGAATGAGTACCAGTAAAAACCGCCAGGGCTATTCTTGTATCCTAGAAACATGGCAATCCGAAAAAAGTATATATAGCCACGTATATGCCATTGAACTTACGGAAGAAAATAGTCCCCTGAAACGCCGGTTATATAGATACAGAGTAAAGGACTTTCTCTGGTGCTATAGAGAACAGCAAGTGGTTCCTGTGATTTAATAAGCGCGTACACAATGACTGATAAAAGGCGTTGGTTTGAAATGAAATAGTAGTTCCTGTACAATCCTTCCAAGCGAAGCTTGAATTAAAACATTTGCAATAGGACCCATGAAACACCTATTGAAAAAATATATCTCCAAAGGTACAAATGCGCCAATGCAACCTGATGGCAGTCTTTGAGGAATAATTTTCTACCTTTCTGAATCTCATCCGACATCCTGCAATCCGTATTCCTTCTACAAGCGCTTAAACTCATTGCGGGTAGATAGGGTTATTAACGATGACTCCGGGTCCCTTCAGCTTGCCAAAATCTTACCGAACTGGAAAGAAGAGAGTGGAAGAAGCTCCTGGGATGATCGACACCGGTAGCTGAGTTCAAAGACATGGAATCCTGAAGGGGAGATGAGTGGTTTAAATCCTTCCAGGACCACCTTCCCTGACTAATATTTGTTTCATGTTTCCTCAGTCCTCACAACTGGAAATGCCAAGAGGTACCTTAAACTTGAGCCTGGAAGTTTCCTTCCAAATTATTTCATGTATCACCAGTGTCACCGCCTGTGGTGCCATATGCAGTAAGAGCATGCGTTAGGCAGGATTTTAAAAACTCTCAACATAAGTTGTCATCTGACTATAGTCACCATCACGAACGAAGACGGTTGCGCAGAAGACAAATATTCAATGACGTCACACTCACGTGTTTTCTAACCAATCAGGCGTAGGTTGCTTCAGAGTGCGTGTGAAATATTGCCTACAGTTTAACAATGAAATTAAATAATTCCAAGCAATATTTCCACTCCAATGCATGATAGTAAGTTCGTTAAGAGTTCCGACGGTGGCAGAAGCAATAAAACGTTACGTTATTTACGGTGAAGCCAGAGAAATGGTGTGTAATGTGTATAAATACTTTCTGAGAAAGATGGAAAACAGTTGCTACACAGCAGTTCCCGTATCACCCTTACCTGCGCGTTATATAATTTACTGTCATCGTTCCTGACGGCTACTCTAGTGGAGATTACTTTGAGATAGCATCTGAAGGTGCTGCCGGGTTCAGAGTAGGATTTAATACTCTCTAGTGTACAAGTTACGTTGCGTAATGCATTATTCAGTGCTATATTGTGCCTGTGCCTCTAATTTACTGTGTGTAATATCATGCACATAAACCTAGTACCAATGGCGGCTGGCAGTTAAGGACTCTAGGGCGTTCCCTAATAAACAAAAATAAGAAAGATACTTTAACTTCACATTAAAAGTACTGGTTGAAAACTCTTGACATCAGACGTGATGCCAAAAGTTATTCCTATACTTCCTGTTTCTATTTACCCTGTTTTGTGGGAGAAAAATATAACATTGTTTATACACGGACCAGCGCGGATGTTTCCATTCCAAAGCAATTTTGGACTACATCTCACCCGTCCGGAGTCTTCACATCAGAAAGATACAGACTGCGGCGAGGAGAGCTGCAAGGAAAGTTTAGTTTCTGGATGAGGAGTGAGGTGACGGAAGGGAAAATTGTCCACCGTCCGAGAGGGATAGTAGGTACGCGATAATTTTTCTCCGAGCTGTTTTTGATATGGCATTTCATCACTGCTGCCACGTGCATACATGAAATATGGATCTCCTTCCTTCTAAAATTGAACCGTAGTATAAATTGATTGTAAATGAAACATTAACGTTATATTAATGATGACTGATTTATGTTTATAGGTCGTCCGTATTCTCCTGCAGCCATATTTTGTTCCCGGAAGCGGTATTAAAATTACGTGTTAGGTTGTTTGAGTCAACTGCTTTAGAACTGAAGCAGGAGTTGACAGTTGTTTATAGAAGAAATGATTTTGCAAATGCTTCTGGTGCTTTGGCACTTTTCCCTTGTATTTATGAGAACAAGTTAGCACTCCTGTTACCAGAATCGGTGAAACTATTGTGCATTATTTTCACAATTCTGATGACTACATCAGAGTTTGAAAGGTGTTTCTCGACACTCAAGGGAATAAAATGATTCGCTGGAAACACAATGGAGGACAATGGACCTGTCTTAATGCGTTTACCATGTGTTCTGTTGAGAAGTTCCTACTGTCTACCCCTGACTTCAATCAGCAGTGATCAGCCGTTTTGCAGAACAAATGAGCAATTTGGGCCCTCTGAACACTAGTTGCCCGGCTCTGACTCAATGCTAAACACGTGTTGCATTGAGAAAGCTCTACTGCCCACCCTTGGCTTCAGTTGGCTAGAGATCAGCCATTTCACAGAACAAAAGGAGAGGAGAATGAGCTTCAGACACAAGAAAATTTGTTAGGTAAGCCTAGTCATAACTGTTATTTGGTTTGATAGGCATTAATATATGTAATAGTTTCTGAAATTTATTTCGCAAAATTGTGCATTTTCCGGTGTATGCTTGGTGTTATCACATAAACGCTACAGCCATCCCAAATTTTCAAGTCAGGAGCCGCCTCTGCCCAATACAAATAAATGCATGAAAAGAACATCTATTTATCCGTAATGAAAAACGCATTATGTGATTAAAGATTATATAAGTACCGAAAGGAATAAATTAAAACCCTAGCAGTTGCGTATTATGTGTTCCTTTTCATTAACGTTCATTGATTCTAAAAATAGTTCCAAAATAGTTCACTCTAATATCATTTAAGTTTCGTCTTTTGGGGCAATTTATGACATGCCGAATGTATAGTAGAGCCAAGCTTTAGCGTGTAAGTCGGATGACGCTTTTTGCAAAAACCTTTTAATTACACTAGTAATTATTCATTAATTCGCACCTAGCCCTCCATGGTGGCGACCGTGGTATGCAATTAACTTACAACCTCCTCAATATTGAAAAGCAAAATGTATATATATATAAGTATTTTCACCTTCGGTAATTTCTGTTCATGATTTTCACGCATCAGGACATTGTTGAACACAATACAATTCATTGTTCTTGCCCGACATGGCGAAGGTAAATTTTTTTTCTTCTGTTTAAGTTTGCAATTCTGTTAAATGTATTCGATTGTATGACACTATTCTCTAACTTAATTAAGAGGAAGAAGGCGTGTCAGAATTTGAGCATTCTTTGCTTTTGGTGGCATTTCGCGGTGGAAATTAAAAGGTGCGCAAACATTCATCACAATAAAATCATTTAATAAAGCAGCTTGTTTAGCAACCGTTTAGATTGCATTTGTAAGGCCTTGTAAGGCGCGCATGTGTCATAAAATAATTTGTGGGCGTGCGTTAATAACTAGTGTTTAATAAAGGGCAGGAATTGAAGGGATCGCAGGGATTTTGACCGAAAACTCAGGTCAACGCCTTTACGGTAGGTATTGATCATAGAGATTGTGGGAGGGCAATGACCCATCCCTCCCTGACCTACCCAAAAGGGATCTTGGGTCCGGTTCCGTCATTCAGATTTCAGTTCGTTTATCTAGCGTTGCACTTTGGGAAAGCTGTGCCAACACCGGAACCTACCCCAACAAATATTTTGACGTAGGAAACGCACATTGGGTCTGGTAAACATTTTACATAACATATTTGCATGATCAATGTCAGTTTCTATGAGCAGATATGATTGAAATAGTTTAAATTTCTGTTTAATACTTTGCATAAGATAATTGGTAGTAAAATTTATTTTTATATTACTACTGAATGTGTAGTTGGTTCTTGCTTTGAATGAGAATTAACCCAAAGATTTAATACCTTAAAAGCGTCTGACAATAGACACTGATCAAAAAAGTGAGAAAAGACATTTACATTCTTTGTTGCATGTTTTCACTTATCCACTTTTATCTTTCAATAAGGTGCACAGTTACCAGTTCCTACCCCAATGAACATTTTGGCATTTTAGGAAATGCACATTGGGCTGGTACAAATTTTTCATGTATTTTGCGTGTCAGTTTCTAGTATCAGATATTAATGTAAATTATGTTAGTTTATTGCGTTTCAAAAGGTGATTGATAATAAACATGCTTCAAAAATTGTTAGATTTTGCTTTGAATAAGTTGTTTTAATCATCAGACAAAATTTTTTGATATTCTAAAAATTACATCCGGAAACCAAATATAATGTAATAGACATTGAGAAAATGTGATAAAGTGTATTTAACTTTTTGCAACATTTTTCCGGTGGCATTTTGGGGGATCTCTATGTTCATTAAGCAATGTTTCTTTGCATAAATAATGGAATGATAGAAAAGTTCTTGAACGATAACTTTAGTTGGTATGATTTCTAGAGTGTTTTTCAAAGCATGTAAATGTTTATGGTTATATACATAAATAGTGACTTGTAATTATCTATTACAGGTTTGTTCAGATCTTGGATCAACATAGATGGAACAAGATAGCGATGATTCCCCAACTGGAAATGGTATGCCTTTCAAAGTTGTTGACCTAACACGAGAGAAAAGGAAAGGCATTGTTGCAACTTGTTTGCATGACCTTATTATTCGAGGTAAGTGCAGCATTTTATTTTGTACGATGCAAATATGTTGTGAATAGTAACACAGGGATAGCACAATTTTATGGATAAACTATTATGTCTGCCTCAAATTTTGTCCCGTGTCTCCATTCCCAGATGACCGTATTGTGTAGACTATAATGCTGAGGTTAATATTTTACATGTCATTGATTTATTTTTTTGGCTTTATCTTTGTATTATCAATATTTTGTGTATATGAACAGGTTGAGAGGTTACTGAGTTATTGAAATGTAGCCCGTGTTAAGTTGACAGGTTCCTGTGGTATCAAAAGTTAGCCTATCTTAGGTTACATTAGTTGAGGTTAGTGTATATATATGAACAGCATAACAGGATTCTGTTTTATAATTACTACTGCCATCAATAACCAGGTGTTTATTGATGTGTGGCTTATTTACAGAGGTATATTAGTTTAATCCGTTTTATTAAGTAATAATTTTGTTTTCTTCAAAACAACAATTTGATGGCCAGTCACATTCAAAAGTGTGCTCTTTGTTAGTCATATCTATTGTTAACCATAACTTTAGTGGCTAAACTTCTGTACCTCACGGCTGTGATTACTTCTGCGTTGTCATTGTAAGAAACTCTTAACACCAGTCGATCTGTGGCAACAAGGTTGCGAACTTATGAATGAGAAAAAGCTGCCATGTTTGGGGTTTAGCTTCACAGGTTCTGTGATCACATCTTGTCATCATTCTTCACTTCTCTTATAAAAATATTTCTCGGATATGCTTCACGACTTATGTCCCCAAATCAGTAGCAGTGTGTTTTAATATATTTCAGTTCTTGCACTTGGATTGATAGCAACTATGTACAAGTGCTGTGACAGGAAGATGGCGTGATATGTTGACATTGCAACATGATTTTCGTGTGAAGGAAGTGGAAGGTTAAAAGGTTAACATGCGTATGTTACCACCTTTGAAAGTGTTCAAATGTTATCCAAAACATTTTGTAATCACTGAGAGGTAGAATTGGAACTGAAAAATTCAATACCAGAGCTAAGATTTAAACCACAGACCCTCTGCTTACCAGACAGGTGCTCTAACCATTAAACTACTGTAACAACCTAGCATAATGATGCTGAATTCTCCAACCGATCCGTATTTCTCCCAGTAAACCACAAAGGCAGTCTCACATTACAATTTTAATTGTAGTGTCAAAACCAAATGGGTATCCATGACAACCTAGTTCAGTGAGAAGATTTTGTGAACTTCATATGGGAAACAAATTGTTCACAAATATTGTTGTTAGCTAATGCTGGATTTCTGACAATGAAATCATTAATCCTCTTGCTCTCCAATATTTTTCACTGAGTTGAAGAGAGCAATAGCAGTAATAGTAACCGTTTTTTAGAGAGCACCATATTTTTATGTTTTGGCGGTCACATCGCTCTCTCACAACCCCCAGAATGTCTGGAGGACCACACCTGTCGTTGGTTTATGGGTCTCACCGACCTGACCAGGAGAGTTATCAAAATAAATTCACTGACCATATCCTCTGATCAATCAGAGGACGTATTACATGCCATGACATGTTCACAAATATATCTTGAGCCTAAAATAGCTACAATCTTTGTTGCAAATCTACACAGTTTGGGGTATTTGTTAATGATCGAGGTCTATCCATAAACTCTCTCTAAACATCAGGGAGGTGAAGATAGAATATTTACAGAGGGATTCCACACTGAACCAGCTGTTGAGGCTATTATATGTTAGACCCTGGGAGGAAAGGAAGAAGTGAGAATGCTCTATGGGCGTGCTGGGACCTAGGCGAGTAGTGAGCCAGCATGAGGGCTCTAAAAGGGGGCTGGATATTCATTTTGACACTAGGGTTTGCCAAGCAGCTACCGGTCAGGTGACTACAACTGTCACTCATCTGCCAAGAACAGCAATTACAGTTTACAGTCTTCACATAGGAGTGCCAAAGCTCGCTCACTGCCAGTGCTTCTGACCATGACAGACTGGATTGAAATAGTGAAAGGAAAATGGAGGATGGGAAATTCAGGGAAGTTAGTTATCCTTTTCAACATTTGCCTGATGACCCGGGAATCTCTGAGAAAACCTATGGGTCAAGAAGATCAGTTGTGGGAATCGAACCCACGAACTTCCAAATGCAAATCTCACACATTACCATGGAGGCAACACCAGAGAAAAGTTGCAACTGCTCTGTGACTCTTTCCTTTATAAACCACTATGTTGTACAACAACAAAAAATAAATGTAAATAAACCTGTTATCCCTCCCCCTCCTCCTGGTTTCACACAGATTGGAAGTGTATATGCCAATTATGCACATAAATTTATCTGGGAAGACTTCTGATTACCTCAAGTGGGGCTGCCAGCGATCTAACATATGCGGCAGTTTCTTTTCTGTTCTCATACTGAAAGGCAAAAACAGAGGCATATTGGGTCGTTGACCGTACGTGAAGCCATAGAAATTTACAAACACCCCAATAATTTTAACAGGAAGGAAGAAACTCTAAAATTGAGTAAAACCTAGCATCCAATACTCGAACATAAAAAAGAAGCACTAATGCAGAGAAATCACGTAAATCATTCAGCAATCAGAGCAGAGAAGCCCCGCCCATCTAACACGCACCTCACGCTCAAGCCTAGCCAATCCCCTGTGAGCAGCCCATATATAAATACGGCACCTCTAGCCATAAACGATTTTGTTGTAACTGAACCTTTGCTGAGAAGACTCAGACCACGCCACCGATGACGTCCACCACAGGTGTGGACAAAATGTCTGAACCTCTAAACTCCAGCAGACTACGGCTTCTAAGCCCAGAAGAAATCTTTAGCTTTAATTCTAACTCCGGCCGTGAAAGCTTCTGACTACTCGTGTAAATTGTTATGCAAATTATGTAAAATTAAAACAAACTGAAAAGTCTGCTGTGGCACACCACTTTTAGACTGAAAACCCAAACATTGGCCTTAATATAAAATTGTTGAAATCTCTAAATTTACCAATAGAACTGAGCATTTGGGAAAAATATTCATTATGAAAAACAATAATAAAGTAACAAACTTCGAAATCCCAGCTTTAAATGAAGTGTTAAAGCTCTGCACCCCTAACATCAGATGGCAGCAGAGAGAGGAAACAGGAGGATAGCATCAGTCACGCAATGGCTAATGATGGGCTCAAACAATCCTAAAAACGTTTCCAGTTTGTAGAACATTTTAAGTGAAGTTGAGTGTAAAATGACCTCAAACATTTCACACTATATTTCATTTGCGAGAAATTAGCATCCCTACCTATATGTCCAAGTTTATATACTCGTATTTGGTTCAGAGGTCAGCGTTCAGCCTAAGATATTCAAATATTTAAATATAACTTATAATCCTGATATGATAGTATAAATTAGTTAACTTTATTTTTTTTCTTTCAAAATGTTGACATTTTCAGCACGAGACAAACTGGGCATTTCATCAGATACCCCAGTAAAAATTGTGCTAGAACAAGATGGCACAGAAGTGGATGATGATGAGTATTTCAGTACAATGGAGAAAAATACAACTCTGATGATCTTGATTAATGACCAGAAATGGCTGCCTCCAGGAAAACTACCCAGGTAGGTTGTGAGCGTCCACTACTACCTTAGTGAAAATTAACTCATAAAAGCAGTTTTTGATAGCCTTTGTAAGTAATGTGTACTTTAATTATACTTTATCTACTAAGTTAAGCATTTCTCTTAGATGAAAGAAGTGTAAACATGAGACACATTCAGAAAGTAAACTTCCCTGAAGTTCTGTTTACAGAAACAAAACATAATTAAATTAAATTAAATTCTTTATTGTCAATAGACTGCAA
Organism: Tenodera sinensis; assembly: GCA_030765045.1. Taxonomy (NCBI): domain Eukaryota; kingdom Metazoa; phylum Arthropoda; class Insecta; order Mantodea; family Mantidae; genus Tenodera; species Tenodera sinensis. The sequence goes on along the minus strand of CM060974.1, from coordinate 18,699,776 downwards.
TACAGTTTCTGACATTGTCACACATTTATATTTATAATTTGTATTACAGAGATGGACAACCTAATGGTTACACATATTACTATAGCTACCTATCATTTGTGATTTACACAGAGGGTCTGTAATTTCAATATGTACATTATTATAGTTCATTGATACTGTACAATGTCTTTGTTCTCAAATACTTCTTCAGAGCACTCTCAAATTGTTGTTTAGAACAATTGTTGTTTAGAACATTTAATGGAAAGATTTATTGCAACAGATACAGGAAGTGTTGAGCTATTTTTGTATGTATTCAGCACCGTAATTCAGACTTATCATATCATGGGACCAATTTTTGATCCCCCTGCCGTGGACTCTGCTACTAGGGATTCAAATCACTGTGTAACAACCATCTCTACTTCTGTCATTCTGAAAAAGCTGAGACTGGCAGGACAAAAATTTCTTAATGTGTAAGAAAAGATGAAAATCAAAGGAGTAAGGTCTATGCTATGGGTGGTTGATTACACACCTCCCAGCCATACTTCTATAAGAGACCTGTTGTTCGTCAAGCTGTGTGTGGCCAAGTGTTGTCGTGTAGGAAGACAGCACCTGTCAGCTTGGGTGATGATGTATAGTCAAGGGCACTCAACTACTCTGTACTCAGTGCCCTTATGAAACTAATCATGGCAAAAGCCAGAGATAAAGATCAACACAAAATAAAAATCTTAGCAAAAGTTACAAATATAGATCAGTGTACAGAACAAATCATGGCAAAAGCCATAAAAAGACTAATTTACTAAAAAGAAATTAGAGATGTAGTTTTGTTCTTCAGTTAAGGGTTTGCTTGGTTCTATGGTCTATGCTATAAATAAATGTGTCCATCTTCCAGCTATATCAAACAAATACAAGGACGAGAACATAACAATGAACCATGATGCTGCAGATGCGCTCTCAAGAGTGCAGAATAAGCAATTATTTTATTGCTGTTACCAACATTCTCAAAATAAGCATATGGTTACACAGCAGTGCAATCTATCAGAATATTTCTAATTATATTTTGCGATAAAAAAAATTGATTTCTCTCCTCGAAAAGTAGAAAATGGAAGAAACTGTCTTACAGGTGGGGTAAAAATGTAAGATGTAAGATTTATCCAAAAACCATACAACTTGGGAAAAGCATAAGACCTGGCAACCCTGTGTTAAAGACTACTGTATTCCCATACTCTCCTTGCACCTACAAGAAAATTAGCAATAAGATAATTTGTACAAATGTTTATCTCGACTAACATGAAGAATATATAGGAATAGGAGATTGTAAGAATGGTTTGTGCAAGAGTAGAGAAAGTCATACGAGTGCAACACAGTTTTTGTACATTTGCTGGACTGACTATTTTATGTATTGTAAATTTCATGTCATTGCAAAATTAATATGCTCTGCTGGACAAAGGAACGCTTTACAGGTTTCAGTTTCAGGAAGTTGACGAGTATGTAAGCTACACTTACTATACATTGTGTTTTTCAGGTATCAGATAATAGTAGATGAACCCGACTCAAGTGGCTCACATACGAAACGAGATCTTGGAGGGCTTGTTGATAGGCTTCAAGGTGACCTCACACATATATCAATGTTGGGTGGCAAGGATTTAGAGCTTCTGAGTGACATGGACCCTGAAAGTCTGGCGGATATTATGCCCGACAAGTGAGTGAGTTACTGACAATTTACATTTTTTGTAGCTGATAAAAAAATTATACTCTGATAACTGAAGCATTTAGCTGAATTGCTACTGATTTAGTTAGAACAGGTTGAATTCATTACCATTCTGTCAGATTATACAATAATCTTCACTTGAACAGAAAATCTTGTTATTAAAATATGTTGTTGTTAGCTAATGCTGGATTTCTGACAATGAAGTCATTAATCCTCTTGCTCTCCAATATTTAATATACTGATAGAGCAATAGCAGTATAGTAACCGTTTGTTATTAAAATATTATTTACACAAAAAGCTTGTTTATCTGGCCCTCATTAATCCAGATTTCTGGTTTATCGAGATTGATTTTTTGCTCACATTGCTTCCTTATTTCTCAAATGCACCATAAATATAAAGCAAAAGAAACTTACATGCAATTTCAGAAAACAATATTGTGTACAGTAGTTTAAGTTTAAAAAAGTGCTTCTTTCTTATCAGTACCTACCAAAATAAATGTTTACATAGATCTCATTTAATAGTTTGTTTCTAGATAATCCAGATTTTCATTGATCTAAACTACTTCCACTCCCACCTAATCTGGATAAACAAGGTTCTTGTGTACATCTATTGTAGTATAATCCCTCCAGCCTTAAAAGAGAACCTGATGTAAACAAAAAAGTGGGTAAAATATAGGTCTGCAAATTTTGTTACTACATCTTTTGTGGAACATACACAGTAACTGAGGGCACCTGCTTCTGACCTGAACCTCTTGGCTGGCATAAAGGCACATCTGAATGATTATTCATGCACTGGAACCCAATGTCATTCAGTAGAATACCAAAACTTGTTCTTTTGAAGTCAGGATATGTTGTGTCACTATTGGCAATCACTAGCACCTTCCCAGTAGTTGGCAGTTCATTCTCCAAGTAAACTGATGCACTGCATTTCTTATGAAGCCATCTTACTTGGTGCCATAGTTTTCCAGTTCTGTGCTTTTTCCTCTTCTTTATCTGATTATGCGCACCTTTGTAGTATGGTGGTAGTCTGTGTGCCTCACGTCCAAGAGGTCGTGGGTTCTAATCCCGCTTAGGATGAGTTATCTGGATAAGGTTTTTACCAATGTTTTCCCTTATCCTGAGAAGTTGAATGTCTGGTAACTTAAACTATGGACCTCGGGCTCATTTGAGCATCATTTCACCCATTTCATTCATTCACCCTCCAATATGATACTACGGTGGAGAACATTAATTAAAAAAAAATATGTGATTACCTTCCCCTTAGCAGCATCAGGGCAGGTTTTTTCCGGATTCTCCAGTTTCTCCCACCATTCCACCAATTGCTCCATTATCACCTTTCCAATAATCCATTTCGCCTGTGTTTCATATCATCCTCTTTCTCACTCTCATACCTGGTGCTTGGCTGATCAACCGCTTTCAGGTCTTCACTCTGTCCGGTCCATAAGTTCCTGTGCTCCCCAATAGGTTTCTGACCATAGGCACTGACTTGTAAGTCGCCCTACATAAGGAGAGGGTAATCAGGTAAAGAAGAAGAACAAAAGTGATAGAAAATGGTGCATATGTGCATTCATTAAGTTTTTTTAAATTAAATATATGTTTTTAAATGAAGTGTAAATTAAAATTGAATATTCTAACAATGCTTTTTAACAAAATAAACTCTTGAGCAATGTAAAACAGATTAATTTCCGTAGTCTGACGAAGAACTATATTCTATTCTACAGTCAATCCACACAGCTTGTCACGTGTCTTTGTTTACACCAGGTTCCCTTCTTAGACTGGCAGGGGTATAGGTTTAATGCAATTAATTATTATCATTTCACATTAAAGGTTGAGTCTGAATAATGCCAACAGCTTTGTAATATGATTCAGTGAATCTGTTTTAAGTATGTTCACTCAGGGAACAAGTGCTCATAAATACCTAATTATCTCATTGTAGGTCACTAAATTGTCACACTGAATTGGTGAAATTTCGCTAAGTGCTATGTTTCTACTGTTAAGGAATTTTGCTTCTATTTTGTCATCTCTTGCATTTGCTGTGTTTTGTTTTTTATCAATGTTTTTATCTCAATGTTATTTTGAGATTCTGCTTAAGTTTATAAAAGATTTGCTTTGCATATTGTGCTGTTTGTGAATCCTACACAAGCGTGGGTCAGCTAATCCAGGTTAAAGCGGTATGAAGTTTTCTGAAGTATGATTTAGCTGCTTAACCCTTTCACTGCTATATGCTATCTAGCAATTGCAGGCCTTATTTGTTCTACACTGAATGTTTTTTGTGCAACTGAGTTACTCGTTACATTTGATGTTAAGTCTGCTAGTTCTGCACAATGCTGGCATGACTCCTGTTGACTTTTTGTAAGTTCATAGTGGACATAGTTACACTCTACATTTACAGAAGTAAATGGAAAAAACAACAATAAAAGAACTGGAGCTGGTGGGACTTAAACGTTTTTCTTTTTTTAAAAAATGTGGGAAAAGATACTATAAATTTTATTGGTAAGATTGAAGCTGCTTATACCGCCCTTCAAAACTTACTTACCTGCTTACAACACCACAACTATAGTGTCATCTTAGCTGATTCAAGAGCTGCAATTCAAGCATTATCAACATCTTGTGTCAAGATGCAAATAAATTAAAGAAATAGATGACATGGTTCATCAGATGTGACGACAATTGTTTCTCAGTGGATTCCAGCACATTTAACAGGGAATGAGAAGGCTGATATGTTAGCAAAAAAGGGGTCCAAAGCTCAGCAGAAAACAATAAATAAATTTTCCTGTATATCAATAAAACAGATTATGAAAAACAATTTTGATGATAAATGTAAGTTTATAGAACCTAGTTGTCAGTTGAACAAACTTATGGAAGACTGTGCCTTAGTTCTTGATTTACCTTGCAAGATTGCTGTTGCTATGTTCTGACTAATAATTGAATATTACTGCTCGGGTAAACTACGGTTACCAGACATCTGGAAATTCTCGGACATGCCCTAAATTTTAGCCATTTGTCCAACATCCAGGGGGAATTTTTGAAAAGTCTAATGTCCTACATTTTTAGAAACAAGTAGTGATCATTAGAAAATGAACTGGCAACTGTGAAAATAGAAATGAACAATTGGTTACTAGCCGCAACTGCAATTCACTATGGCAACAGAGCTACATCGACTACACTCAAAGAGTATGCTCAGGCATAGTAACATTGAACGATAGGTTGGCAATGCAGCATTTGTACTCTGAGGCAAAATGTTGTTGTACTGTGGAAGCAAAGCAACACAATGCTAATGTTGAAAGAGTATCTTTGCTAACAAGAGCACAATAGACAAATGAAAGGAACAGATTATTTACTGACTCAGAGGTATTGTTTCAGTGCAGTACAATCTTAAAAACTTTGGAAATTGTTGATTATATTGTAACAAATGAGAAAACACCAATTACTGCTAATCACACTATTGCCTTCTAGTAGTTAGCATAGTGCTAATGTTACATGTAGGTCACTTTTGTACGAACTCGGAGCAACAGAACAACCGCCGAATAGAATCACAGTAAAGAACTGTCAGACTAGAAGTCACGCTGAACTGCACTTGGCACGATTCATAGGTGCTATCCACTGAATGCTTCGTAAACATTTAACTGCTCACTTGGCTCTCGGCAGCTTCTTTTATAGGTCTTTAGACAATGGAAAAGTTCTGGAAGTAGAATGGTCAAGAGTGAACAAGGAGAAACAGTCTAGCCACCGGAACACCACACAATAGCTATTGTTTCTGCATGCTGGCAGATGGGTCTTTAGTGCAGGTAGGCTCCGGGTCCCTTCCCTAGTTTAGGTAATTAGCCACGGGTGCTGTCACAATATTTCAAACAATCTGGATATTTTGCGCAAGATTGTTTCTTCAGAGAAGTTTAACTGACTGTTCATGATCGCATGTAACATTGTATGCTTCAGGATTTTGAGGAAATATAAGTGTATATGCCTGTGGATATATATAAATAGGATTTTATAGTTAATAATTTTTGTCCTGAAATATTGTGATGAATGTATTTTTCGATATATTGAGTGGCTTTGTTTATGTTTTTCATTAGCTGGATGTCACACATGTGTGGCAGAAATTGTATGTCTAAATTGAACTAATCAGAAAATTTACGTCAATATTTCATAAGCTGAATCTTGAAGCTATTCAAATGATGAAAACGTAGCCAATGATCGATATGTCATGATTGACAACAGCACACAAATGAGAATTGGTAGTGTTAAGTACGTAACTAAGAGAAAAATAAACAAATAAGCTGATAAGGACTATTGATATATACGTTGTGTAAGATGGATGTATATTCGTATTACTAATTATAAGACGATATTATCAGCAACCAGTAATACTGGATTGTATTGCCGAAAGACGTTTAGTAAGTATTGCGCATTGGTATTTGCACTTGCAATTGTACACATATTATTTACACCTGACAGAAGAAGTTAAGAAAAGTGATACTCCAACTAGTGTTCTAAAATTATTAGCATTAGAGACAATCCATACTAGATTTCCGGAACATGAATGGCTCCATATTTATACTGATGGATCATTGATATCAAACCGAGATGGGGCTGGGGTCACCTCTTTTCCTATTACAAATCTTTAGGTCATGGAACTACAAACTTCGATGTAGAAATTGAAGCAATTTGAATGGCCCTACAAAATATTTTGTATAGAATTTCACATTTTCATCAAGCAGTTATTCTCTCAGATTCCAGGGTGGCAATTATAGCAATTACTTCCAAGTTGTCACCAGAAAACCCTACAATTATAGAATGTTGGAAAATCCTTACCCATCTAACAGCACTTCAAAAACAGCTAGTCTTCCAATGGATACCAACTCACTGTGAACTGAGTGGTAAGGAGAAAGCTGATTTTCTTGCCAAAAAGGGTACCAGCAGTGTACAAAAATCTATAGTTAATCTACCATTTTATGCAGCTAAAAGATTAGTCAACTCTGAATTTAAAAAAATTATTACAAAATACTACTATGAAAAATCAAAAAATAAAAGATGAGAACTACCAAACAAACAGTAATTCCTGAGTATCCTCGAAAAAGCAGTTGCAAACTTCAGGCTGATTACAGGACATGATTGTCTGGCAAAACATTTGAACAGAATTGGGATATATTCTTCCCCACTCTGCCCTCTATGTGATCTGCAAGAGGAAATAGACCAAGACACCTCCAAATATGCCCGGCCACTTCTAGTGCCCTTCCCATCCATCAGTGAAAAATATTGGAGAGCAAGAGGATTAATGGCTTCATTGTTAGAATCCAGCATTAGCCAACAACAACAATATTTACGAGAGAAGTGTGAATTTAACTTGCACAGATATTACGGCGATCTTGACTCGTATAGTTTTGAGACCTCACAACATCAATATTTGTAAAAAGTGAAGATAATTTATTGTGTTAATATAACTTCATTGTAATAAAGTTAAATTAGTGGAAAACTGAATATTTATTGAAACTATATTAATAATTGCTGTCATATATCCTCTTACCCATGAATGCCATGGAGATAAGAATCCCATTGCTAGATCTAGTAAAATAAAAATACAACCACATATGTTAGGTTAGAAGTCCAAAAATGGTACTATTGCAGATTGTTGTATTTGTTTGTGGTTAGTGTTTTTGAGTTTTTCTTTATCATAATTTTCAAGTTCCAAGACCACAGTCTTGGTAGTTCATTTGATATATTCCAGAGAATTTTGTTTTCGGTATGTTCTACAAAGTGTGGTTAAGTGAGCTCTTGATGCTGTGTCTATTTTGTAGTACCATTTTATATTGAACTCCTTGAAAATATTTTCTCAAATTTTAGAAAACCAGTTTTGGAGGAAAAGTGAATCTACTGTAGCTAAGAGATTCTTCGCATCCATTAGCATACTTATTTCAGGGATCATTTATGGTTTTGTATATTGCAATCATCTTGTCATTAAATTTGTTTTGAAACCATTGTGTTTAGAAATAAATGTAAAAATCTCTTGTGCTGAAGCTAGTCGTGTAAATATAAGGATTTAAAGAAAAATTATCAAGAGATTTCAAATTTAGTTGAAATTTATACAAAATCATGGGAAATATTAAGTGGAGAGCTGCCTAGAAATTTATTGTCTTGGTGCACTGTACACTATAAAATAATATTTATAATACAGATGTTGAATACTGTAACAATTACACAATTAAAAACACAGTTCCTGGGTGACCAAGCATTGCTCGGCTTTTCTTTTCTTTTCCTTTTTTTTTAATTGTGGGTGTTATTTTTGGTGGGGGGGCAGAAGATACTTATTTAGATAAACTTTAAACTTTAAAAGCAAAATGTTAACTAAATATAAATTTTCATCTTAACTGCTAGAGCTGTTTCTATGATGAGACCTTTAATATCCTGGTTTGTTTGTTGAAATTGGCCCATAACAGAGAAATTATGGCCAAAATAAGGTTTCAACTAATTGTGGCGTTACACGTAGACTAATATAGATATGTCAACTTTCTTTAGGTTTTCTGAAAGCTCTTGATGAAACCTTTAATATCCTGGCTTGTTTGTTGAAATTGGCCCATCAACGGAGAAATTATGGCCAAAATAAGGTTTAGAGTACATAATTGTGACTTGAATACAAAATTTGATCGAAATCATTAAGAGCCATTTCCAAGTTGCGCAGAATATATATATTGCTCTTTTAAGTATATAAGATTCTTTCTTGCTTTTAACTCCACATGCTATTGCTATGGAGCCAGTTGTGTTCACACGGTGCATTTCAGAGATGCTTGTTTGAGTATAGTGACGTGGTATTCCGAAGACTTGGTGTGCTTATTCCTGCACTCGCGTATTGTAGTGAAGGCTGAGGCAGCAAGCATCCAAAGCCCTATTCTCCCCTCTGTTCAATGGTAAGAATGACACGTATTCCATCTGACTTGCTAATTCTTCATGAGGGAATCTGACTAGTATGTCAATTAATACTAATATTGCTTATTAATTTCTAGTTTACTGTTGATATGGGCTTCAGTGATAACTTTGATAGCCTCCAGTATACATCACTGGTATTTTGTGTGTTTTTTCAGGTTCCCGTCTAAGGCCTGCAGGATTATAGTACAGTCATTCAAGTTAAGCGTCAAATTGTGCAATTTTTACAGGATGTCCAGAAACTTCAGTATAAATTCTTCATTGCCTGTATTGCTGGTTTTCTTATGCTGCTAGTCTAGATAGATGAGGACTGTTAAGCAGATAATAGCAGTTGATTTTCCTCCTCGATGCTGATTACAGAGAATGGATGACTGCAGAAAGTGATCCAGATACAGAGCTAGATGATCAATTTCAAGAATTAAGTGAAAGTGATCCACTACATTCCTTCTAGTCATTCAGTGAGTGTTGTTCACTGCTTTTCAGATGTTCTTTCTGCATTCTTCTGACAGTTATTTTCATTAATAGTTTGTTCGGATGTACTCGTTTGCATTGTTGTATGATGTCTCTTTGCATGTGATTGGTTTGTCTTAGAGACCCTTTTAGCTAAGGTGTCAGCTTTTCATTGCCAACGATATGGCAGTGTTCTGGAATCCATTGAAAAATTTCCAGCTTAGTTTCAGCTACAGTTGATTTCCAAAGAAGTAATGAAGATGTTCATAGATGATGAAATCAGCCTTTCAGTCTGAAAGGATGACAGCATTGGTAAAGTTGTTGGTTGGTAATGAAATCCATGGTAAATTCCACTATTCTGCTGCTAGCTATGGGTATGTAGAATGAGAATTATAACAATGTAATTCCCCTTAGCTGGGATGGGAGTTCATACCATTGATACTCTCCATACTCGGTGGTATCAAAGTATATCTAATACTTTGAGATAAAACTTTGATTTGTTTTCAATACTTCTAAATGTTTAAGTTTTGGATTATTGAAAATTGTTGCGTTTAACTTTATGCTAGATAAGGAATGAAACGAGTCAAGACTTCATGTTATTGCCTCTCACGTGTAACCAAAATATTGCTGAATTATACCGGTTGGAAGGTACTGCTTTGGCCATGCGTTAACCAGATATTCCACATGATTAGTGTAACAAATATGTCCAATACAACTATTGTCAACAAAGAACTGTTTTGGCAAAAAAAAATAATTTCTATCAAATATTTGGAGCCATCTAGCGTTAATGTGATGTTGCCTAATCTCTCTTAGGAATTAAACTTTTCATGAAATTTTAAAATTGTTGTTGTTGTTAGCTAATGCTGGATTTCTGACAATGGAGTCATTAATCCTCTTGCTCTCCAATATCAGATAACAATAGCAGTAATAGTAACCGCTTTTTAGAGAGCACCATATTTTTATGTTTTGGCGGTCACATCGCTCTCTCAACCTCCAGAATGTCTGGAGGACCACACCTGTCGTTGGTTTACGGGTCTCACCAACCTGACTGGAAGAGTTATCAAAATAAATTCACCGACCATATCCTCTGTTTACCAATCAGAGGACATATTGCATGCCATGACAGGTCAGCATGTTAGGGGTTAAGAGTTTATAGAGAAATTAGAGAAATGGAAAAGTTGGAAAAATAAAAGACTCCCTAGCCCTCGGGAACCCTAATAGCATCGGGGTCGGAAGAGAACAAGAGATGACCAAGGTAAGGTCATAAGGTCAGATAGAAAAGCTACAGTGAGGTGCAAAATACCAGTAAGTGGAAATAATGTTCTGCTTAGCTTGGGTACCTTGTGGTCCCCATCCACATATCCCCTAGACGGGGATCCCTGAGGGAAATACATATATATATATATATATATATATATATATATATATATATATATATATATATATATATATATATATATATATATATACATCTTTTATTCATGCAAATATGTTTGACGTAGGCATTTTAATTAAACCCATTAGAGCCATTGTTGAGAAAAATTAAAATTAAATTGTGACTAAATTCATTCAAATTAAGGTAAAAATGCATTACAGCATTGTTCACACAAAGTTTGTGTGACAGTGAAATAGTAAGCCATTTATATCCATTCCTCAAAAAGGTATATGGCTCCAAATTGACATATTATTTTTTTTTTTTTTTTGGTGAAACAGTTCTTTATTGATAATAACTGTATTGGACATATTTGTTATACTCATCATGCAGAATCCCTGGTTAACGTATGGCCGAAGCAGTACCTTCCACCCGATAATTCTTGATAGACCTGACTGCGTTTTCTTGTGAGTGAAAGAGTACAACATTTTGTAAACTCTTGTGTCTAAATTAAAGCATGCAAAACATTAGGACAAGAAGCAGAGGTACTTGTGTAACATGCAGCATTAACTGAGTTGTGAACGAAGCTGACTTAACTGTCGCACTAAATCACATTTCTCCATTAGCCCGGTTTAGTGAATCACTCTGTCATTACATTTACTTCCTCCAGTGACCAAAATCTGTGAATTGAGCAGAAATTAATCAGAACTTAAGACCTGGGAAAATACAGGTGTCCCAAAATTAGACTGACAAACTTTTGGAGTTGAATTATATTATTTTAAACACTTTTTATTAAGGAAAGTTTTTTGCTGCGGTGCTTTGTTTAAGCGCTAGACAAGTTAATGTCATAGATGACTGCCTCCCACCCAGTTTAAGTATTTACGGCAAAATCAACAATGAAAATTAGTATTGTACTTATCTTCGTAAGGCACACAATCTTAATCCAAGAAACAAACACAGAACACAAAGACAAAACACAAACATCTCATTGTTTACAGTTAATCACAGCTTTCTTTACTATTCAAAGCAAATATTGGCACGCACGCCCATTGCAATTAGCACAAAGAGTGCATCGGTGTGCTCTATTCTGCCACACACTTGCTAAGACACCAGCCATTTCTCTGATTTAAAAGTTTGTCTAATTTTGAATAGTAAAGCTGTGATTAACTGTAAACAATGAGATGTTTGTGTTTTGTTTTTGTGTTGTGTGTTTGTTTCTTGGATTAATATTGTGTGCCTTACTGAGATAAATGCAGTACTAATTTCCATTGTTGATTGTGCCCTAAATACTTAAACTGGGTGGAAGACCGTAATATATGCATTAACTCATCTAGCACTTAAATGAAGCACCGCAGCAAAAAAACTTTCCTTAGCAAAAAGTGTTTAAAGTAATGTCATCTATCAGCTGCCAAAGTTTGTCGGTCTAATTTTGAGACACCCTACATAGTGCTTGGAAATATTTGCTCTTTTCTTCCATCCAATAATATGTGTATGCGAACCAATTCAGGTCACAATTCTACCATCCATGTATGCTGTAAGAATGTTTTCCATAAATATTTTGTTTTACCAATGCACAATGGTGATAATTAATAAAGCAAGTGAAGTGTGCAATTAATTGGAAGTAGACAGACTGATATAACTTAGCAGTGTTTAAAATATGCAGAAAAACTTTCCACATGTTGTTAAGTCGCACAGTATAACAAATTTAAAGAAAAATGCTACATTCATACACCAAGTAAATTGTACAGAACTCTGTTGAAAAAGCAGAGTACAGTTTTCCTGTGGCTGTCAGAACATGATGCCATGACATCTGAAAATGATGGGCTAAAACAAAATTGGTTACGGGCATTTGTACACAAATAACTAGTAATAGGAACATAATTCAGTGAACCAGCTGTTGCCTTAACAGCTTTATTTTTATAAAACAAGTATGAAGCATCGATTATTGGTGCTTAAAAATCAGTATTGGTATTGAGTATCGAGAAATAGTGGTATGATCCCATCACTACTCTTAGCCTTCTGCATCTTTAGCTGTTTGGTACTTTATCCAAAATTCATTGAACAAGTCATCTTCACATTATCTGATTGGCGATTTATGAGACAGGTTTTCAGAATACATTTCTGTGTTACTTTAATTGGCTCAAATATGCTCAAATGTTTGATTTTGTACTCCAATATAACGGCTGGCATAGCCAGGTACATCAAATTCAGTGAACAACTTTGGAATTTTGGATAAATTGCTGTGAATCCTTAGCTGCATCAAATCTTTTATTATGCACTTACCAGTGGTTATCTTCGGGGAATTCTACTTCTTCATAAAGGTACACTGCAACCACAGAAATAGTTTCCGTTTTCACTAGATTAGGTTATTGATCTTTTTTATTGTAATAAAAGTAATAACAGTATCACAAATGCTTAGTCAAATTCAAATAATACAGAAAGCTTCATAAATATTATTAAACATTTGATATGGCTCCATAAGCAATATGCTCTCTCCAAATTATTTTTCTGTTTTTGTTTCTTCAATATCAATGTATTTCTGAAGAATAAGGACAATGGGTTCATAATTCAGATCTTTTAGAATATTTCAGGCGTCTGCATCTGTTTTTTACTGTTTGCATAAATTAATATCAGAATTCAAGAGGAGAAAATCTGATGCATAACATTCATATGACTTTCTAGACCAATTACAGTTTCACACATTCCTCTTAATAGAATGTGCTGCTTATATAAAAATATATTCTTCTGTCCATTATGGTAATCTTAATAAACACTCGCTTAGAAATTATGTGAGATTCAGAAGCGTGTGTATTTAGTATACATAGACAGCACTCAACTGCTTTATCAAAAATCATTGTTTTAGTAATGAGCTCAAGCAACTGAGAAAATAAAGAAAAACTTTGCACATTTTCAAACATCTTAAACACACAATAAGAAAAATTTTGCTACCAAAAATTGTTTAATATACTGTGATGTTGACGTGGAGTTTATACATCAAATTTCCATGTGGAAACAATCCCATATATTTGATGCTCCGTGGCTGATATCATGTTGCCAAGGAGGCAGAGTTCCTTTGAAGCAGTTTGAAATGCTAGTTGTGAATTTTGATTAGCAAAAAGAGTTTTGAGTGTGCGTGTGTGTGTGTAAATTTGTGTAATTGAGGCCGTACTTGGTGCAAATAGAGAAAATAAAGAAATAATTGAAGAGTAATTTTGCAACAGTACAATGCATATTTTAATGAGTTCTACTTTGTTAGTAAACGTTTGTTTAGTTTCTTATAGTTTTCCAGTTACATAAAATTGAGTTTCAGGAGGATTTTACAGTCTATTCATATAAAATTCAAGATAATAGTTCTGTTCATCACACCACCATTTCAAACATTATACATTTTAATAAAAATCATTGAAGCCATTCTTACTTTTTTGATAATGTTGCTGAATACAGGCTTCTTGATGCACAATGTCACTAAACCATGGCAACTTGAGATGAAGAAATGCACTGCTTTTGGTAACCAAAATCAAACCAGTATTTGCACTACACTGTCTGAAGAAATGATGCCTATCCCTTTACTCAGGAATAAATGTCAACCTCTGCTGTTTTGTGGGAGAGTGAAAAGAAAAGCTGTTATCCTTTATGTTTAATTTCACTTCATTCTTGCATAATGGTTGGCGAATGAAACATTTCAACTTATATATGTTCACATATTTTGTCAAAATTGCTTTTATAATATAGATGAACATGTAAGAAATCTCTCCCCAAGAATCTCAAACAATAAACCAATATAAAAATACTTTTAAAAAGTCCATTTGCTTGGAGGAAAACTGGGAAGTAAATGATTATTGAGTTCTGCACCATGCTAGAGCATAGAGCTTCAGTTCCCTGCCACGGAATATTCTCGAATTCAATCCTTCTCATGAGATGTGGATTTTAAGCCACAGTTATAGGACCCATACCTTCTCAACATCATGATGAAATTGAGGAGCTGCGATAGTGAGACTAGAGTCAGTTTATAGATGTGTAGACAGGAACAGCAATTCACATTTTCCATGATAAGTTGGAGATGAAGTTTTCGACCTAATAGGTGCCACCTTTGTTCACATTGGACAGCAGGTGGTTGCTGTTTTCAACTTCAAAGCTATTTAAGGAAAATCCAAAGGACTTTTTACATCAAATTGTCATCGTTGATGATAAACCAAACAATCAAAACAGTGAATTGCTTCTGGTGAATTTGTTCCAAAAAGACGCTCCCAACAGCCAAAGAAAATTATAGCAATTTCTTGGGATGCAAAAAGGTGTCAACTTATTGATTTCATGGAAAAAGGAAAAAGAATTACTGGACAGTACTACAGAGAGTTGTTGACCCAATTCGACATAACTTGAATGAGACATGGCCCCATTTGGCAAAGAAGAAAGTGCTGTTTCACCATGATAACGCACTGCCAGATTCATCTGGTGTTGTGGCCACCAACTGCATGAATTGCTGGTTCTCATACATCAAGAAATGACTTGCGAGAGCAAAATTTAGATCAAATGAGGAGGTCATTGTCAAAACGGAGGCATGTTTTACAGAGCTTGGCTAGTCCTATACTTTGGAGGTGTTAAAAAATTGCAGGAAATTTGGTAGAACATATAAAAAGGGACTGTTGAGAAATAATCTGTTTGGAAACATTGGGATCTTCATTCCTAACAAATTTACATGATGCTGACAATTTTTTGTTATGATTGTGGCCTTGTACTTTTTGAGTATTGATGTATCTGTGATATGTATGGGGGCAGCTTAAAATCAGACTAATGGGAGGGTTAAAGATCATCCTTAATCTACCATGGCATTGCTGTTTGTGGTGCAAGAGAACCTGAGTTTTGATCTGGGTACCAACATAGGGTTTTGCTCATGTTGGAATGCAGTCGTGAGTTTGTCAGGAATCCGTTGAGCAGCTGTTTGGTTGCGAATTACAAGCTGTTCCCGTAGAGTCTGTGGCTCAGTGCCTGTGTGGACTTTTGCCCTGATATCTTGTGTGCATGGAAGCAGAAGTTTTGCAGCAGTTCTTGGTTCTCCTGATATGTTGTGTAAAGGAATATAGAAAATATTAAATTACAAAGATCATAATTTCACCCATGAATGTAAGCTTATTTGCTGCACTAGAAAAATACTCTCACAACAGTAGCATGTGGCAGAATTTCTTAATCACCTTATATTTTTAACATATTTCAGACAGTGAACTTTTATTAAGTGGTTTTGTTTATGTGTACAGGTGTGTTATGCTAATGTTTCTGGCACCATTATCTCTTGGTTGTTAGTGTGCTTTATGTTAGCAATATAAACAAAATGTAAACCAGGAGTTCTCAACCTGTGGTGCATGAACTACTACCGGATGATAAGCAAACATTTTAGCAATAAGATAAATTAACGTTTGTTTTATAACCAACAAATATTTGACAGTTGTACTACAACAAAACGGAAAGAATAGATTTAAATTATCATAAAATCTTTGTGTGATAGTATAAAAATAATATGGAAATTCAGTTTCAGTTTTATGACAATACACTCTCTGTGTCGCACGTTTTCCTGATTGTCCACATTATGCTCAAAGGCACCAGTCCCTTGGTCTGGGTATTACGCTGTGTTCCATGTTGGGCAACAACCCAGTTGCTATAGATAATGCACTGCGGTTTGTTGCAAACATAGAGTTTGTGCAGCATGTTTAACTTGTGTTTTTAGCTTTTGTATATTTTAGCCGATTAGGAGCTGATGTATTTTAACAGCAGTATCCTGTTTTACGATTTTAGCCTTTTAGATTTTAACGTTCACTATTTCACATTTTAACTTCTTTAACTATCATCCTTTTCACCTTTTACACTTTTTAACTGTCATGTTTTTAACCTTACCGTTTACCTGTGAAGTTTTAAATTTGTGACCTTTTTCTGCTTTGACTTGGGGCCCAAATGATCTAGTTGTCGACGGGCCCTTAAACATTACTCACTCACTATGACAATGACATTCAACTTGTTGTACTTGGGTCATTCAATAAAATAGTGGCAACATTTGAATTAACAAGCAAAAAACATTTTTGGAACAGTCACATGCTTGCTGTGCTCAGAACTAATCTGCTCCAACATGAGTAACCTACATCCAGGGAGACAACGGAAGCCATCCACAGCATCTTGTTGTGCAAGTATCAGTCTTCAATCAGGCTGTTGCTGCTATAATTACCTGTCTGGTTTTAAAGCAAACTCCTCTAAATATTAACTTCATTTTTAGAAAAGAGGCCAAAAGCACATGGACTTGTATCTGGAGAGCATGGAGGATGCTTTAGAATTTCCCAGTTCCATCTGCGGGATAAATTGAAGTTATGATACGTCAAAGGAAATGCCCACCTGCACATCCATAGCATTCTAAGTGCAATCTCGCTGTTTTGATCCTCTGCAAGATTATGTGGAACACTCGAGCGCAGATTTTCCTCATGTCTGGCTTTTTCAGTATATAAAGAATCGTACCTAGAACAATTCCAACTTCCTTAACGGTGGTTTCCTTCCAGCAATGCTCTAACGGTGTTCACTTGTTGATTGTGGTCAGCCAGCTCCATGTTTCTGATGAACTTCCCTACCTCTGTGAAATGTATGCACCTCACCTAGCCATGGTATGATATGGTAAAGTCTCTACCACAAGCTGCGTAGCACTATTGAGTGTTTTTGCTCTTGCAACCTGAATTTTAATGAAGCATGTTCATATTTACTAAACATTTTAGGGCACTACAGAAAACAGTTGAGGAAGCAGTGGAGTTGCATTATTGTGGTTGAATTAATTTTAAGACAATTCACAGAAGAATGTATTAAATAGGAATGTAACAATTTGACAAATCCCACTCCTGATACCAGTGTGATAAAACAAAATCAGTTCAGTTGTTTTTCTGTCACTTTGTCTTCTAAACTTTTACACAAATACACAGTTCTCTTCTACTGACGTAACACAATCTACAGTCGTTTATGATATTACAACTCACAATGGTTTTCTTCTTGTAGTCTTGACTCAGTCCTTTTGCTGTCTTTCTTCACTTTCTCTGTCTCCTACACTAACTCTGGTGATAAAATCACTCAATGCTCGTTAAAACTTCTTCACGGTGAGACGACACACGCAAGCTGTCTCGCGCTCGCTGACACACTGATTGACTCATGTCTATAACTGCAGCTGTTGTTTCCTCGCCTCCTTATATAGCAAGGATGATGTCACACAGTTGTTTCTCGACTTCCACAAACACGCCATTGGTGACATAGCCAGATCTTTCTCTAAGGCTCTGGAAACCCTTTGTGTTGCTGTTTTATTGTTGCTAGTCACATGTTTGTCTGCGTGAGTGGTGTGAGGAAGCTTGACCTTGCACCTTTATTTGCCCACAGGCCTGGTATGTGGTGTGAAATAGATTGACCCTGATCATCCTTTGTTGTGCGCCGTGCCTGGCGTCACAATATTGAACCTTTTTTTGTTTCATTAAATGTGTAATTCTGAATACTACATACAAAAACTAACTGAATGTCACTAGTATTGTTATAAATGTAGAACAAACTTATTTTGAGCTTTGGACCATAAAATCAGGCATTTTGTTTGTAAAATTTGCTTACTGGTGCATCGAATATCCTTATTGAATACAATGATATGTCACTGGTAAAAGGTTGAGAACCCCTGATATAAAAGATTCCATGAGTACTTTATGGAACTGAAACAAGCTGATGCAGTTTAAGTTCATTTAAATGTTTAGTTTTATGTTTGAAGACTGGAACAAGATGTCCTTACCTGGTTCTTAGACACCGCAGAAAACTGCTTGCATGTTTGTAGCCACAAAATACGGGAACCCATTTTCGCTGCTTTTTGCATGCAGTGGAGGTGCAACCTGATTCTCATTTTGCAGGGCAGTAGATACATGGATGATGCTCTAGTTGCAGTAAGATGTTGCCTGTTCCAGCAGAACCTTCCTGGAGCAGCTGAAGGAAGCCAGTGGCAGATTCCTGTCAGAAAAACGTCAGGCTCAAGAAGCAATGGAATTGCTCAAAATGTACCATGGCTCACAATAGAGAGCCTGGGTGAGTGTCTCTGTCTCAGTTGTATTTCCTCTCATTCCAACCTCCTGCTTTGATTTGAAACAAATGACAAGCGTGTATTGCTCAAACACACTAATCATAGCTCTACTATATAAGGTTTCTTTTATTACTCAGGTACTAAACCATAAAGAGGTGCCTTTGGCACATGAACTTTGAATTTGATTTAGTTCATAAGTGAATACGAGGAACGTAACACCAATAATTAGCTCCTTTGCAAGTATATGCTTGTGTAAATTTTAACAGAGTTCACCTTTTTGTCTCAATTTCCAAACAACATTTTTCTACTTCTTAAGGAAAGAGGATAAAAATTAATGGAAAGTAATTGAGATATGATTGTCTTAACATTTTCAAATAGAGAAACAATGTGCATTGAGCCATTTTTATTAAATTAAGAAAATGCAACACAGTTAATTTGTTCACACAAAGTACATTTATACAGTAAAACCTTGTTAATCCAAATCAGTTTAGACTGAGTGTTGTCCAGATTAAGTGAAATGGAAACCCCTGAGAAAAGTTTGGGTATAAAATGATATAGTAATGTAATAATGAAACTGTACAGTTGATCTTGATTTTTTGTTTGTTTAGTGTAAAGAGAATTTCAATTTTATTTTGTGGTTATCACTATGCAATATTAGATATACAAATATTTTTTTCTGCCTACAGTTACAGGTGTGAAACTGTGTATAAATATTGAACATTACATGACTATTACAAAGATAGCTTGGTTTACCGTCTGGCCACTACATGCCCAACCTTTGTCAATTACAAGCATCATGAATGGGGTGCAGAACTGAAGGGTGGGACGTGGTCAGTGCTCCAAACCCTCCCAGCTGGTTATGCAGCCTTCAGTCCCGGGGTTGCTACTTCTTTATCAAGTAGCTCCTCAGGGACCTAATGAGGTTGAGTGCACCCCATGCCATGCCTCCCAGTGAGGGAAAAATCCCCATGCCGGTACCTGGGATCGAAACCAGGTCCTGTGCTGCCAGACAGGCACACAGCCACTTTATTTCACATAAAAATGCATAATTTTAGAATACATTGCTAAGTAGTAAACTATTTTCCATTACAGAGCTTTATTTCCCCTTTTATTGCGTATGGCAAACAACATAAGAATTTGGTTTGTCGGAACAGAAGCTGTGCAACTTTCTGCCATATTCTGTAATCTTTGATTAGATTACATGTTGTCAACAACACACTGGCATTGGTTTCTATTGCACTTTATTATAAACATATATACAGGGAATGAGGTTTCACATGTCACAGAGTGTTGCATCATACATTGTAAGCTCAACGGGATTCCTTTTTTCATTATTGTTCTTGTTTCTTCAGTTGAGAAGTGCCTGGCAATGGTTAACATACTGTGACAAATGACAAGTCTAATAACTTTTTATGTCACTTTATTTCTTCTTCACATTGTTAGTAAAGTGCTAACACTCATCCCAAATCACTCACAATTCACAACTTTCTGTTGTGTCGTAACACAATTTACAACTCACTCTGACAGTTAAACTAACTAAAACTCTTGGTCAGTGCTGACTCGCTCATATAGCCCAGGTGAATTACTGGCAAATGTTCTAGAAGTGGAAGTATCTTGTCTTCTCTTGTAAACAAGTTCCAGTACGTTGAAAGCTTCTAGAAAATGTGTGTAGTGATGTTTGTTATGGGCTGCTTGTTTACTGACTGGCACTAAAGGTGTGAGGCAGCTGACCTTGATTCTCCTTTGCTGGCGGCAGATGCCACAATACATGATGAGTGATTTGCATATTGTTCACGCCAAAATGCCAAAAGTAAAATGAGGTATAAGTTTTTCATTGCAACAGTACGTTAAAGAATTCTCAGGTACGTTCATCATAGAAGAAAAAAATTCTATATTGTCAGCCTTGTGTGAAGTATAGAAGACTATCAACACTTTCAGTTCAGCATTTATCCGACAACACACATGTCATTGTGGCTTCTTGTTTTACTACGAAGCAGATGCTTTTAGGGTACACATGAAATTTATTCAGATTTATGCAGATTTTTTATTTCAGCAGATATTCCTTTATTTAAAGTAAACAATCCAAGAAGACAATGAAATAGACATCAAGACTGTACTATCTATTCATTCTAAGGTTGATCCGCACGAAACTGAACCCAGGTGGCCAGTGCACAGTTATAATGTATCCTTCCACCATCCGCACCAGAAATACTGTCACAACCATGTGGTGAGTGCATGCGGTACGTAACAGAAAGGAAACAATCCCTTATTTCATCAATTTAAAGAGTGACTAACATGTAACTAGAGACCATAAGATTGATAGTCACAACAAAATAAACGATGCACATGTCATAATTATTGCTTTTCTTTGCGAGCACTGTTTATACTGGTACTCGAAACACCGGTGAACTCAGAAGTTAATTTCACTACTTCTTTGACGGGAACAGTTGGATATTTCTCACACAATTTATAATACACATTCAACACTATTGTTTTTTCACCACTAGTCAATGGTTTTCCCGCGTTATGCTTTACATAAGTCGACGAAGACGCAATAGCAAATTCACCGCGGACGTCCGCCATGATTCTAAATAGCAACTGCTGCCTCTATTCTAGTTGCCTTGAACTGCTGCTGTAAACAATACTCGGATATCAGGTAATTCCACGAGTTGCATGCTGGGACTTGTAGTTCTGTTTATCAGTATACATCAGCGTTAATTAACCTCTTAGGTATTTGTGTAGAATATTGCATCATTTAACGATAAATTCATTCTAAAACTCAGATTACTAGGATGGGACTACTTCCCTGCGCGCATTGCTACCGTGCTGTACCACGGTGCACTGGTCACATGGGTTTGTTTTGACGCGGACAAACCTAAGACTGAACTTAGTATAAGTGCTAGTGATGTGCCTCTTATAAAATATGTAAGAGTGACTTCGTAGAACACAGAATGATCATTCTCCCAGTACTGGGCAGTGATCAATGACTATTGTTGGAAATTTCTAATTGACAATTTATTGAAGACATGAATTGTGCACTGTAATTCCAAAGAATTTTTAATAAATTGACATGTCATGTCATTAAGTCATTACTGGTGAGTTTCACAGTTTAAAACTTGTTCTATTATAGAAAATGAAAAAAGAAATATTTAAGTTTATAAGCACCAAAAAATCTGGTCCTTATTTATCATACATCTCTTTTACAATAAGATCACAAAGACTGCTCATATTACTATAGTAGATATATGAAAATTGTCACTTTTCTCAATGAAGTCCAAACAATTCAGATGCTGGTTAATCTCACTTAATTTCACGTGGGGCATTCAAAATCTGTAGAAGAAAGGCAATTGTTAAACTTAATGTACTTAAGGAGTTGCAAGCCCTAAAACAGATAGCAAGGTTGAGTAAAGAAAGTGGTCTATTGTCCCTTTGTGACTAACAACATTCTATGCAATAGAAAGTACTTTCCAGGCTTGTAAGCCGTCATCCAGTCAATGAATAATCATCTAAATGTTTCACCTGTAACTTCATCGGGCATCTTGGGAGAAGTGAAATTAATCCAGTCGGTTTACGACTAGAATGGCGTTCGGTGGAGCACCCAAACTATATAGGAGGGACCATCTTCTATTGGTCAGAAAGTACATTCTCTTGGATCAACGCTGGCCAATAAAGCCTAAGCACGTGTATTAGTATTCCATGCATTCCTGAGAAACCCCTAGTGTACAGTCTGTACAAAAATAAAATTAACCTTCCATAACTTTCTCTTAGTGTTGTAATTTACTGTATTTTATTAAAATTTACCTTTTTTTTTGGCTGGGCTAGATTCTAAGAAATCTGGTTTAACAATAACAAGGTTTTACTGTATTCACGATTGTGATTGTCTTACTGTTTGTGATTTTTATCCTAAATTCCTCCCATTAAATGTTAAATACTCAATAGCAATTTATTTCTATGCTAAGTGTGCGTAATGTGAAACAAAATTATATTTAGTCGTGAATGTCCATAATTGTTACATATCGGAAAAAAAAGAACAGTAGTTTATTATATATTCTTTAAGCTGACAGGTTGAAAAAGAGTTGCTGTTGGCACTATCCTTGATGGAGATCCTCTGAGGTTGAAAAATGTAGCATCCAATAGTTTGTAATGTAGTGCTAAAACATTGGCAAACGTTTCGTAAACCAGACATTAATACAGCAAAATCTCGACTCATCATTTTCCAGGGGAACAAGGAGGTGGAGGAATAAAATGCAAAAGACAAAAATTAAAACTTGTTATCTAAATAAGTGAATTGTTTGTATGTGTAAGAACCCATAAAGCAATTGTCATTTGAAGGTCTCAAAGAACCAGTATTTTTAACCAGCATATTCATTCTTCTGTCTTTATTTCCAGCAAATGTGAACCATCAAAATGAAGCAGTGTAAAGTTTTGCCAAATCAGTTTAATGTCTAGGTTAGATTGGACTGTGTTCAGCAAGATCACAAGTAGCCATAAAGACCTGTCAATTGAAATGTACAATAAAGGATAAAGAACACATTATATACAGGCACAAAAAACAAAGCAGGGATAATTCAGAAAGAGAATCAAATCTTTCCTGTAGTTAGTTATAAGTAAAGCCACAATTCTTAATCACTTTACCATGTGCATGGGGCTGTTTCGTTCAGTACTGATGGGTTGCCTCTCGGTCTGGGCGAACACGCCCATGGCATAACTGACGCTCCTAAACACGATACGGTACTAAAACTTGTGGCTTTAATTATAAGACTACCATAATGTATATTTACGAATACAAATTTAACTTTGTTTTAAACTTTCACTAGGCTTTTCCTGCCACATCCCATTATTTTGTTATATAATTAGCAATGCATGGCATTTTTTGCTAGTTGTTCAATACGTATAAATTTAAGTAGCTTTTGAGCAATCATCAAATGTAATTAACAGCGATTTGTCACCAAAGAAGCTAGAGACTACTTACAAAGCTACATACACATTAACAGGATAATTTGTCATTCAGATAATCTTGTACAGAATAAAATGATTTTGAATATAGGTACGTATTCTTTAGCAGCAATTTTAAAAGCAATGAAATTGTCAACTTTTCCCTTAAGATCATTAGGAAGAGCATTAAATATCTGTATGGTTTCATAGCGCACACATTTCTGGAAGAAGAAAGTTTTGCACCAGAATGATGGATGCTGTTCTTTTGTTTGGTGTATATCTTAATAATTTCATTGTTTGTTATAAATGTGGATCGATTGCATACAAAGAATTGTAGGATCGAGAATATATACAGGTTAGGTTAATATTTTCAGTCTTCTAAAAAGATCTTTGCATGAGCATTTGCTATGGGCATTGGAAATAATTCTTATAACCTCCTTTTATATGAGGAATATTCCTTTACTCTCTAATATTTCTAATATTTTACACATTTCAATTCTAGGCATATGCTACATCATATCTGCTAGCCACAAGTCCAATTTCTATGAGACTTGATAATTTTCTAGTCACATTTCATACTTTGACCTCCTTCACCTGATTTTTATATAAATTTCAAAGTCCTCTTTTCTTTCCTGTCCATCTCCATTTTGAACACACTGCTGATATTGCTGCATCTTTCAGACTTGTTATTTTGCGGATGTCCTCGCACTTCGTATGGTCTCTTCTTGTGATGTTGAGTAGCTTTCGCTCCTTTTTCCCCTGACAAATTTGTAATGTGGCTGTTCGTTTTTTTGTTAATGACCATGTCTGCAAGCCATATATTAACACTGGTAATATACACATATCCATGACCCCTTTGTTTTGTTTTCATACTGATGGATTTTTCTAGTAAGATAAACTTTAGAGTCCAGAATTTCTTCTAGGCTTTTGTAAATCTTGTGATTTTGTCCTGGGTGTAGTTGGAAAACGATATAGCTTGGCCTAAATAAACGCATTCATTGATGCAGTCAGTTTAGTGGTTTCCGATCTGGATAGGCTGCTTCGTGTTGTTGGTCATTATCTTTGTTTTGCAACATTTGTTTGAAGTCCTGATTGTTTTCTGAATTTGCAGAGCTTGCTTGACATTTCTTCTGCTTCCTCATGTAATTATAATATAACACTTGCCAAATTCCGTTTGACAAGATTGGATCTGAATGAACCCAAAATTTGCAAAGAGTATACATATATCCCTTACTTTAAAGGTACAGCCAAGATTTTTGTTGTAACACAAACATGCTCTATATTAAGAAGCCGCCCCTGAACTGGAATGATGCATCGAGATTGAGACTGTATTCATGTTCTTTTGTTCTTTCTTCTAGTATAAGTGCTTACATATAAATGTACTGCCTTCTAATGGTATGTGATAGAACAATGGCTGCCATTGTTCTGGCAGTCAGCAACCTTTGGGAGGCAGGAATCATCAGGGCCAAGGCAAATGTTCTTCAGCTGATAATAATTGACTCTGTAAACAGCTGCTGAACTGTAAACATGGAATTGAATTTCAAAGATACAATTAACCCTCATATTTTTTTAGCAATGGTTGACACCAATAAGTAACTATTATTGATACTGAGGATTGCATGAGTGAAGAATGCAGTCGAACATTGATGTGCCAACATTTTTTCACAGAGAGTGTAACAAGGTGATAGTTACCATTTGCCTTGAGTCTTTCCCTTTTAAAATTGACAAAAGGCAAGAAAAATTACCAAAAAAATTAATAAAATGGAAATATTTTACTAGTGAGTGTTAAAATGACTGTAGCATTTTAATACACTGTCTGCTGGTATTGAAGGGAAATCAGAGCACTGGATTCTCGAGGTTGGGGATTCTCCTTTCTCAGTTTGTTTGTTAAGACAGTCTTGTTTACCTTTTTAAACTCGTTTCTTTGGAAAAAAGCATCGAAAAGGCAATGCCAAATAAGATGAATTCCTAATTTTATTATTTTAAGTTTTCCTGCAGAAATAGGTTATGCATTCATTCTTTGTATCCATTTCCAACTGCAAATGCAAGAGAGCTATTATTTTTTCAACCTCTGATGGCACCTACAGGTAATGATAGGAGATGGGGGATCGTATGGTGCAATTGGGTGTCTTCTTGCCACTATCTGCATTACTGTCAAGGTGAAACAGCCAGTTAAAGCTTGTCTATGGGCACTTAAAGATGTCCACTACTATAGGATCCCTGCCAAGTGCAAGTATGCGGTGTTATGTTTCTACAGGAGTAGCGGTATAAATGGTATAATATAGTGAAGTCCAATGCAGAATGAGCCATACATATGATAAGAAACTTATGAGTAATGACGTGGTGTAAAAATGTCCATGATGGAGACGATCAGGGACGGAAGGGTTTGTTCACTCTCCCTACAGCCCAGACCTAGCACCAAGTGACTTCCATCTTTATCCACAGATGAAAAGTTGTTTGGGGGAACAGCATTTCCACTTCAATGCAGAGCTGGCTCAAGAGACAAATGGCAAGTGTTTTTGTTGGAATGCTGGTGCATAGGCATGACAAAAGGTTGCAATCTTAATGATGATTCATGTTCAAAAGAAACTTATGGGTGTGGTGAGCTTTTGTCAATAAAACCACCTCTATGCACATTGGTTTTGATTTCATATCCTATTGGAGGTTGAAAAAAAAAAGATTGTCTTATAGCTACTTGAAGGCGTGACTTTTATTTTGGGCCGATTTTTGTTTAACCAGCAGTCTATAGTACAATACCTAATTAGTTTACACCTTACGTATTTATGACATACTTTTGCACCTCCCCTTCTCTCTTAAAAGGTGTGAGGAGTTTTAGAGAGAGTACGGTATATTCGCAGAACTTAATTCAAAGGAGTTATAAACAAAACCACATGACAAAGGAGCACTTTATAGTCTGGTGTGCAAACTACAATTTTTCCCATTTAGCATATTGCTTCTTCCTCTACATAAAACAATTCAGTTCAAATCATAACATTCTGTAGTTATTCTTTTTCAGAGAAATTTAAAAAATTATTATTGTGAAACTTAAATTTATGAAACAAAACGAGTTTATGCAGATTCACTTATCACTATTTCCAGATGAGCCATCAGTATACTCCTTGGCACATGAGTCAGTCTCCATGGTATATAGGTAACATGCTAGGCTCTAGTTCCCTAGGTCATGGATTCAATATCTGGTGGAGGGCAATGAACTTTTTCGGATGTAAAAATCCTTAGCATGGCTTCTTTTAGATAGGAAGTAAAGCAGGCGGTCCCATGTTTTAGATTCTGAGCACATAAAAGGACCTCAGCCTGATAAAGAGGCCTCTGAGCAAGATTAAGCAATTTTTCATGTCCAATATAGAATGGGAAGCCAAGAACCATAACAGTTAAAGAGTGTTCATAAATAAACACTCAATTTACTTGCCACATGAGCGAGTCTTGAGAACATATTACTTTACAGATAGTCGTCATTGAGAATCCTCTGCCTTGGTGGAGAATCATGGAAAGTGGATAGAAGACAGTTTTACTGTGTTATATGTTTTCAATTAATTCTTTCTAGATTAAACAGACACACTTAAAAACCTTGCAATAAATAACTTTGAGATTTTAGTGGTTTCAGTTCACCTTTTATGATTTTTCCTATGCTGTTCCATATAGTCTGAAATCCTTCACTCCCGTTGGCCTCGGATTAGCAAGACTCTACTATATATGCAAATTTTTATTAATAAAATAAAACTAGTCTTGTGTAAGTGTCTAATTTTTCTTCACTTATAAAGCTGTAGGTAGACCTATTTACACCTTAGCTTGTTCACAAGTGAGTAATCTTTACATCCCTGTGCTATCAAGCGTAATGCCAGGCAGAACATTATTATTGAGATAAATAGCAGATTAATGTTTGTTTTCTGCCATATGTCAGTATAATTATTTATGCATTTTGTAAATATATACTTAACACTCCAGCCTGAAAAATGTGTCATAGCTGAGGTTTGAACAACCAATCTATGTACAGTTGAATCTGCTTTATATGTAACCCAGTTCTAAGTAATTCGTATTTATACATAAATTTTTGTAGATCTCAGCAAAATGTAATTTAGAATTATGATTTCATCTGCTGTCCTATAATATGCCAGAAGTTCTAGGGAATGTGCTGCAGCTTACCAAAGATGATATTGAAAAATCCTTTCTTAATTTGATCAGGAATCAACAAATGTAGCAGGCATCACTCATTCAGCTTTTTCATATGCAGAACTTCATACAGAATGTGATGTACCCCATTCTTATGAGATCCTATGATCTCAGCAACTTGGCAGACCTGAATGCCTGTGACCGTCTATGTGGTTCAGTTGATTAAACCCAGGCCTATCGATTCCAGGTCACTGGTTTAAACCGGCCTTAAAAGCAACAGCTCCATTTCAGTAGATTTATTGGCATGTGAAAGAACTCGGGGATGAAATTCCGGCACACTGGTGGTACTGATATGATCCTGACAATTGATACCCCCATTATCAAACAAAATATTGTTATTATTGAATGCAGTGGTCTTCTTTCATGTTGTCTGGAATTTTATACACAATTTCTTCAAAACAAACCTTGATTGGGCACCCACAACATCCACAGTGCTCGTACAACCACATTTAAATGCATTAATCCAATAATAGATGGTCTTGGGGGCTGATGCAAAGTCTCTGTGAACTTCCAT
This sequence comes from Tenodera sinensis, assembly GCA_030765045.1. NCBI lineage: Eukaryota > Metazoa > Arthropoda > Insecta > Mantodea > Mantidae > Tenodera > Tenodera sinensis. The sequence goes on along the minus strand of CM060974.1, from coordinate 18,671,645 downwards.
CACCTTAGTTTGTATCTGAACTACAGTCCACTTTTCTTTGGTTTGGTTTAAGGGCGTTCAACTTCGAGGTTATCAGCGAGTCCACTTTTGTAAATAAATGTTTTATCACTGCAGGATACTCATCTCATCCATTTTGTATAAAAGTGTTACACCTATCACTGAAGATGGCTGCCAATGGAAAACTGGCACTGTATTTGCAGTTTTTAATGAAACCTTTTCAAGATTCATACTTACCAACAGTCATGGTGCTTAACAAAATATCCCACTATTTTGTTAAGAGTTACTATCTGCCCTCATACACCGGTTGAACACCAGTTTATTGTGAACACAATGAAAAAAACTGAATCTATAGACAGAGAAGCAATATAAATAAACAAATATTGATAAATATTTAGTAACTTAACTTCACTAATTGTGAATTAAATAGCAATTCCAGACATGTTTCACAAGTCAGTTACTCGCATTCTCAGTACAAATGTTTCTGTCATCATTGTTAAGACTGCTAGGTAACATCTTTTCTTGTTGTATTACCAACTACTGAAAGCAAAACAAATTTATTAATGTATTTCAAAATTTGTTATGTGATCCTTATTAAAATGAATATCTTTTCCCAAATCATTAAATCTATGGGTTCATTTAATAATTGTTTTAAAATTTAACCCCTGGATTTATTTCATGATCCAATGACTAAACTTGATCTGTCACAGCCGATAAATCAGATTGATCTATTGATTTGGGAAAAGTTATTCATTTTGATAAATAAGGTTCGTGTAATAAATTTTGAAATGTCACTGATTGATCTTGTCAAATTTGTTTTGCTTTTAGTAATTGGTAATATAAGAAAATATCCATCACCCAGAGGCTGTAACAATGATGATAAACACATTTCTACTGAGGATCTGAGTAATTCATTCACAAAGGCTGTGTAGAATTAAAATGTATTTCACAATTACCAAAGATAGGTGGAGTTTAGTCACTAAATATTTGCTTACATAGGTTGGCCAGTTTATTTTACTTATACAGTAGAGCATCGATTATTTGAAACTTAGATTAACCAAAAGCCCTCAACTATGACTTAATTTGTATTTGTGTGCTGAGCCAAAATTATGCCACAACGCTATGCAGTATAGATCAGAGCACCTGTTTTAGCCATATTTTAAAGTTTTGCACAGCATTTTAAGACCCATAAAATAAATTTAAATCCAGTGTTATGTTTTATGGCATTGATTATTTGTCGTATTTCTGCTCCAACCCTTCAAAACAGTATCTCAGTTTTTTTTCCTTTAGCGTTTGGTTATCCACAAAATAAGTTTTCTGAACACCTCCAATCCCCAATTTTTTCCAATAATGTATGCTCTACTGTACTTCTAATTTTGAAAAATATAATTTTAAAATATAGAAAATTTTCCATCCATTCCAGTGTGCTTTGATTTACTCTTCATGTTGCAGGCAGTTGGTTAATAAAATTCATTAAAATGTTTGCATCAGTCACACTCCTAAATGTATTTAATAGCTTTGAATAAGAAACTATGCAATTAGTAAGTGTAAAATAGACAATCATAACGATGGACTGGTACTTGGATTTGACAGTGTCACTTTTTAAACAGATAGTTTTTATACAGTGTGAATGGAATTTACTAAAGTTTGTTGGTACTTTTATAGGCAGTGATGCATTAATTGCCATGGAGAATACTTAAATTATAAATAAAGTATGTCTTATGGTATTTAAAAAGAGAATTTTATTGCTAGAATGCAATATGTGATTTTATGTCACAAATAATTTTTTTCCTCTTATTAAAGTATTACATCATGTGTGTTTATTGGTTGTATACATTTTCCAAATGTTAATTTGGATTTAAAATTATTGAGCACATTATTGTAACTGTTAAGATTTTCAAATTTTATTGTTCTGTCTTCAAAAGAAGAATGAAACTAATGTTTTCATTTCGTCTAGTAAAAAGTAAAGCAATTTAATATAATGTAATTTTTTAGAAGAAACATTTCTTCCTTTCTCCCATGTGTTGAGAATTGTTTTGTAACTGCTGATACGGAGGTACCATTGCAGGGAGTCAAAGCCATTAATTTAAGAATCTTTAGCAAACTTTTATCACCTATTTATTCCTAGAATATAATTATAAACTAAATAATATAATATTCATATGAAGCCACAAGTTTGTTATTCTAGCAAGCACAAGAATGAAGTTTTTTCATTAGGAGGGTAAATTCATATCATAGAATTTCATCAGTATGTTGGCAAAATGTTATAATTTAGATGTATTATAATAAACATTTTTATGCATTCTATTGTGCACATTTTGCTATACTTTTATTTGTCCAGCAAAATAGATATTAACTTTTTTGAGTATATAGCCGCATTATATGAATTTATAACACTTATACTATTCATATCTTTTACTCTTATCATAATTAAATAATCGTAGACGTTCAGCTTCACTTCATTCATACAGTTTATATAATTTTAATGAGCATTTAAGCGAAAGCAGTAGATTATTAACAGAGCACTTTGTAATAGGTTTTTAGAAATTTTTGGATAAAATACTGTATTTATGATCTAGGAATTGATAAACCAATATTGCATAATGTAACACGATACCTTAAAGAGGCTTTGCTTTGAATTTCAATAGCAAGTGCAAATTTTGAAACAAAGACTGCAGCTGAATCATGTAAAATGAAATAAATTGTGTAGCGCAGATGGTCTCGTTCTACAATAAACTAAATGTACTCACAAATGCCTTACATAAATCAGGTACTCACTTATTTTACCACTACGGAACTGGCCAAACTTGCATACAGTGCATCTTTATAATATGACAGGAGATACTTTCTACAATAAAGAGTTTAAAAATAAATACTAAATATCACCACATGAAATATAAGCCAAGAAACAGGTTTCAAAGTGATGGGGGGATTTCCTCTTCTCATTAAATAATTTCCCCCGCTCATGAAAGAAGAATTCCTTCCCTGCCAGGGAACTATCTTTTCTTTTTACTAAGTATTTACTATTACTACCCTTTGAAAATACAAGAAAACACTGAACACATTCGATGCGGACTACACATGGTGCGAGTGCGAGCTGTGAGTAAGAAAATTTATCATATCGCAAGTAAGCTAAACAATAGTTGGGTTGGCATTCAATGTCACAATTCCACCAATTCTGCACCAGCAACAGTGATTGCAGCTTGCAGTATTCATTTCAGTTTCTTGCAACTCACTGTTCTATTGTTTGTCAGTATGGATACACTAGTGACAAGAAAGCAAAAGTTACAGAAAGCAATGAAAGTGATGCATTTCAGTTCAAATTTCAGGCTTAAACTTCAAGTTATATTAATATTACAGCTTCTCAGCTGGTTTCTTACAGTTTAATTTACTAAATTTTCTGTGTCTGTTAGGACTGCAGTGTCTTGCAATACATTTTCTTTTTTGTACTTGTATGTCTATTTTGCACAGTTTAACCTAATCTGTCTGAATTAACAATTAAAATATTGCTACTAAACTCCTGAACTATATCATCCAGTTTTACATTATTTTTATGAGGTTTTATGTTCCATTTTTATTTATTTTTGTTTTGGAATATTGAGTAATTATTGGATGGACCATTAGTTGTAAATAAAGTATTGAATCCGAATTTGAATCTTAGGTTTAGACAAAGAGTTCAGCAACCCTTCATCTTTGCCATTTTCTCCTGGCAAGATCCCAAATCGATATATTTAATGTGTAAACACGATTGCAACAGCACTGACATAACTGCGACGGCCTACAGCTACAGAAGAGAGCGTTCCGTACTATGTTTTGACACAACTGTGTATAACCACACTGTGCCGTCACTTACACTACCAACGCTGATAACTTTATTCCTTTTAAATGTAGCTGGACTATTAAGCCTATTGATTGGTTACCTGAGAAACTCTTTTAAGCCAAGGGTTATATTTCACACCATGAAGTATTCCTAATGGATCAGTGCCAATGTACAGAATAAAGTCTACTTACATAAAGAATAAATGCAAATGTGTCAGCTAAACCTTGAAGTTTTAACAAGCAAAAGAAAATGGTTGCTACATAATTGGCGTACTGAGCATTTTTGAAATGCAGTTATTATGGGAAAGCATAAAACTTCAAAATTAATTTGTTTGTATGTTCAGCTGCCTTTTGTCCTGTTTAATTTTTGCCTTGCTAGTTAAATTAAAATGCATTGCATTACAAACTTAATGCTGAAAACAGTAAGCAGTTCCCGTGCATTGCAAATTTGTTAGATATGGTGTGAAAAAGCAAAGTCTCCTGTATCAAAATGTATCGACCAGAGGTCTTGGTATTCAAGCAATTTAATTAAAGCAAAGAGGTTCAGCAAGTAGCAAAACAGAATGGCGTTAAACATTTCTAGAAGATGTATCATTAGTGGTTTATTTATATATATAGAATTGCTACATTAAGCAAAATCTTCGTTCTTAAATGCAGTTGCTATTTCATGTTGCATGTTTATCTGATAACTTATTCATATTAGTTTAAAGTGTTGTGTTTATTCTAATGATAAGGATGCTTCTGCAGGTACAATATTCCTAATAAGAAACAAGTGGTTAACTGTTGACGTAAAGTTAATTAGGTTAACATTGAGGTAATGGCAGCTATAGGCATGAGCTATGTGTGTCCAGTTATGAATTAGTATGTAAAAGTAAAGGCATATGCAAAGTTTAGGAAAAGAATATTAAAAGTATTATCGCCTAAAAGCTCTGTTGTATTATATGGAATCTCAGAAGCAATGTATGTACATTTTTACAGATAACTCTATAGATATATGCATGTATGAAAACAATTTATATCTTAAAATTGAAGTAATACAGAAAGACACTATTATTTTTACTGCAACAAGGGCTATTGGTCACAGTATTATTGTATCAGAAATTTGTATATGTACAATCACCACAAATGCTATTGGGTTAAAAGAAGCACTTCAAGCTTGACTTCAAGAAACATTAACAAATACATTTTAAAACCTTGTTTAAAAAATGCATATCTAACGTAGGAAGTACAACTAAAATTTTTTAATAAATGAAGGCTTTCACAGCTGGAGTTATGATGACTACAAGATGATTTTTCGGAGCTAAAAGGCTGTGGTTTACAGGACTTTTACTCTTTACTATTCGATGTTTTGCTTACAGCTGCAGCAAGCATCATCAGCGGCATTGTGTAACCCTTTTTGGTCTCTCTGTGACTGCTGAATCACTGGTAGAATGTACTGGCTTATATACCATCCTTCCGTTAACTAATTGGTCTACAATATTTGGAGTGTGAATGTGCTTCTCTGTGATTGGTCCACGTGGTTTGACTGTGAAACTATTTTGTAAGGCAGGATACCATGTTTTGTGAAGTTGTGTGCTTCTTCTTTCCTGTTGACATTTTCTTTATACTTATAAGAAAAATTTACCTATCAGCCTATATAAGCTAGTGCCTTCTGTGATGATCCAGCGTAACGGAGAGATCAGTAGAATTATGCAGTACCGCTGATTATGCTTGCTGCAGCCATAAGTGAAAGATCTGGAAGTAGAGAGAAGAAGCCCAGTAGTTGACCGTGTTTTAGTATGGGAAACTCATCTTTTCTTCATTATAATTTTATTTCCATGTTAGTGTTATAAGCATGCATGGATTAAACTTCAGGATAGCATTCTTCAGCTCTCTAAGCTTTTAACTCTACTGCAATTTATACTGAGTTTTAGGTTAACTTTATTCTTTCCTATAAATAATTTACCTTTAATTTGATTTTCTAGAATGATTAGGAATAAACCCAGTAAGGAGAATATGATTTTTCAGAAAACTAGTTAGCAGCTAAATTTTAAATTGCCAGGAAGTGAGGCAACTCACTCCCCACCTATGTCTTAAAAGATTTTAACATTTACAACAGTAGCCTCTGGTTCAGGCATCCTTAGCATGGCTTCCTTCAGAAAGGAAGTAAAGCTGGTAGTCTCGTGTTGTAGATTTACGGCATGTAGAACCTCAAGGCTGATAAAGATGCCTCTGAGCAAAATTAAGCGGTATTTCATGCCTAATATAGAATGGGACACTGGACATAGCAGCTAAAGAACATTCAGAAATAAAAGCTCAATTTCTATCATATAATGTAAACATAAACATTTACTTTTCTTAAATTTGAGGTTATTTTGAGTCACTTATTTGCACTTCCCTTTACTACTAAACTGCTTTTTTAAAGCGGAAACATTTTCAGGACCATTCGATCCCATCATCAGCCGTTGGGTAACTGACGTTATCCTCTCGTTCCTTTTCTTTGCTGTTTCTATTCTGCTGCCATCTGGTGTTAGGGGCGCAGAGCTTTAACACTTCATTCAATGCTGGTATTTCGAAATTAATAACTTTATTACTGTTCTTAATGATGTATATTTTTTCCCAAATATTCAGTTCTATTGGTGAATTAATAGATTTTAACAGTTTTATATTAAGGCCGATGTTGTGGTTTTCAGTCCAGAAATGATGTGCCACAGCAGACTTTTCAATTTGTTTTAATTTTATGTTTCTTTGGTGTTCCTTAAGTCTTATATCCAAATTTCTCTTTGGTTTCCCTATGTAGCTTTTGTCGCAATTATTACAGTTGATCTGGTAAATCCCCGATTTTTTATTGTATGGGATGGTATTGTTTAGTGGCTTATTAAGCAGGTTTTTTAAACTGTATTGGTTTTGCGGTGCTAGTTTTATGTTTAGTTTCTTGAAGATTTTTTCAAATTTCTTGAAGGCCCAGGGATGGTACGTGAATTTCCTAAATTTCCAGTTGTTTGTGAGTGGTGTTAATGTAGTGGTTTGCGAAATTATCTTGAGCTTTTCTGCATTTTTTGACATGTTTCTAACTGTGGCTGGGTTGAATCCATTTAATATTGCAATTTCTTCTATGTGTTGTTGTTCTTTCAGAAATTCCTCTTTACTTAACTGGACATTATATAAACGATGTATCAAGCTTCGAAATGCTGCCAGTTGGTGTGAAATTGAGTTGCAATTGTTTTTCTTGATGTAATTTTCTACATGTGTGGGTTTTCTATGTATACCAAATTTTATACCATCTATATTTCTAGTAATTTTGAGGTCCAGGAAAGGTAATATTCATTTACTTTTCTGTTGTATCAGGGTCTATGATGTGCATTCTACTGTTTCCAAAATACCTAAAATTTGGTTTGATCTCAAATTTTGGCCCATAAACATTTACTTATGAAACCTAATTTGATTATTGCTGTGCATAACATATTTGATTTCACCACGTAGAATTCTGCCTGCAATTTCCTTTCAAAGTTATATATTCCAGGTCTACCTTATCACCTATGTATATGACACAGTGGATTGAGCAAAAGTAGAATGCAATATTCTCGTTTATAATTTTTAAGCAATGCAACATGTAATTGGAGTAAATGCATCTGAAAAGCTAAATAGTAGAATTTCTGTAATGAAACTGCTCTTTAGATTAGCAAAATTTACTTTTCTTGGCTCTTTAAAATGATATAAGAATGTATTAAAGAGCAAAGGTGCAGAAACTCCAAAGAAAATTACTCGAGTTTCTCTGCAAAACTGTGTATCAGGATTTGAGCATGTTACTAGAAAAGTTGAGAAAAGCAAAAGTCAGATTATATCGGCACATTTCTTAAGCAATTTAAAGTCAGGTATATTAATTTTACTTTTTGGACCCATTACCCAAGGTATAGTACAGTTACATTTTACTGAAACATTACATAACATGGTTTCATAGGGATGCCTTGTGAGAAAGAAATGCCAGCACAAAAACTAGATGCCATATTTAGTAATTAGTATATTTAGGGAATAAAGATTTTCAGCGTATTTCTCCCACAACTGCACATTGTTTAGTTTTATTTTCTCAAGAAAATGCTACACATGGACTTCATTGAGCCATTCCATGCAAATCAGTCTTAGGATGCTTTGTTATCAGTTTGTTGAAGACTTGTGACAGTCTTTTGTCCCTAAAGCAGTGTTGTCATTATATGGCCACTAACTGAAAAGAATGAGCAGTTGATCTTCCTGCCAATCCTTCTTGCTCGCCTTGCTTTTATTGGGGGATCCTCACGTGGAAGACTCGGACCAATGACTGTCTCTTGGTTTCCAGATCTTATTGGTTTATTCAGCTGTGTCTCCTGTTATGATGTTTCATAGCACATGGCATAGTAGCATCTGGATATATGTAGAGAGACAGCAATGTTTACGTTGCACATTGCTGGAGCAGGCCCAGGTTTGCACATATTACTAGCTGAACTTCAATCTAAAACTAGGAAGGTTTGCTTTGTCACATTGTTGCCCATTCTCAAAACTTTCAGAGTAACTCTCATAGTCAAATCCTTAACAAGTAATTAGCTATGCAATGGTTGTCTTTCAGAATGAAGTGGATTTCAGAGGCCATTCCCAGAAAATTCAAGATACTCATTTTAACATAATATTCTTCATCATCATCATCATTATGAACAAGTTCGTTTTAGGCCATGTGGCCCGTAATGATAAACCTAGCGAAGATGGTCTTGGTCTTTCCACCGTTGTTTTTGTCTTTCTTGGTCCCTGTTACCAGTTGGAGCGTACTGGATGCCAATTTTGGGAGACTAGTTCTTTCCATTCTCATGATTTTTCCATTCTCATTGGTGTTTTTCTCTCTCCTGAGTCATAACAACATAATGTTATTTTAATGAAATGTTAGAGCCACTTTTGAAAAAATAAAAATCTGATGTGTTGCACTCATATGACTTTTTCGACTCTTGTACTAACCATTCTTACAAACTCTTATTCCTATATCTTCTTGGTGTTAGTTGAAATAAACATTTGCAGAAATTGCCTTACTGCTTATTTCCTTGTAGGTACAAAGGGAATATGGGAATACAGTAGGCTTTAAGCGATAGTCAAATCTTTTAAAACTTTCAAATTCCATTCTCTTTGCATGACTAACATACGAAAAAATTAATAATAATGTTCCATTTGATGAAAGTTCAAGTATTCCAAAGATCACACAAATAATAAGGAATATCTCCAAAATGGTTCACTCTTCAAAAAAGTTTATTTGGACATAAATTGTGTGTTTTAGCAAGATCTAAATTTTTTGTGTAGTAAGAATCTGTCTATCTCTTACAGTTTACCAGTTAGACAAAAGTCATCCAGCGTAAATGGGACTACTTGGGCTATATCGAGAAAATTCAACATATACATTTCATTTGTCATATAAATATCTTAAACATATGGCATTTTAACAAAAATCGTTACGAGCTATTTTTGAGAAAATCAAAATTTTCAAAAAAATGTTCCATGTAAAGGGTAGCCTAGGGTGGAGGAATTTTCTTCAAAATCTTTGTGTCCCACCTTTGAAAGATATTAAACTTATATACCAACTTCGGTTTTTAACCAACTTCGTTTTTTAATTATGTTGTCCACAGACACACACCATGAACTTATATACCAAATTTTATATTTATTCAACTTTTTATTTTTCAGTTATGCTATTTTCTTGCTTACATACTCTTTTTGGGTATTGTCCTCTAATATAGGAGTAATATGCTAGCCTGTGGTTCCGATGTGGCAGGTTCAAACCCAGCTAAGAGCGATGGATTTTTTTGGGTATAAAATTCCTAAGTGTGGCTTCCTTCAAAGAGAAGTAAAGCTGGTGGTCCCAAGTTATAAATTTACAGCAAGTGAAAGGACCTCAAGCTTGATAAAGAGGACCCTAACCAAAATTAAGCAGTTGTTCACATTAAATACAGAATGGAATGCTGAGAATCACAGCGGTTAAAGAGCATCCACAAATAAAAACTAAAATTCCATTTTTTACATCCACCGTTTTGGATTTAGGGAGTCTCAAGATGAGTATTTCTAGTAACATATTGATATAAAATGTTTGTGTGGAATGCAATACTTCCTCTGCTTACTGTAGGGAAGTAGCAGAGAAAATAAAAATAATACATTCACATGAATATTAAACAGGACTTCTATGAAATGTGAATGGGTAGAGGTGGTCATAGAGCTGTTATACTTTAGTTGTTTTTCTGAAAGATTAATACTATCCTGTTGGGTTAACAGTTATGAATATCTGTTTTACTTGAAATATTAGATATTTATGTTACATTCAAGTTTTGTTATTGGTCCTTGGTTTTATATGCATGCATTTTTATTTCAGGGGAGATGGTATAGTATGCCTGTAATCGTGAATGTAAGATATGCGCAGTAAGTACAAGATTAATATACTAATGTTGGCTAAAAAAGAAAAAGAAAGAACCATTTATGTCATTATTTGTTGCGGAAGAAGTAATACAGATGTAGATGGTAAGGTTGTGGATAATTGTCAGAAGAATAAATACATAGAGCAGAGGTATATGGAAAAGGAAATGTTAGAAGAAAGCAGAGTGGATTATAATGTAAACCAGAGGAGGACAGAAGATTGCTCTGTGATCAACTGCAATATGCATCAAAGAATGGCAGCAATAAGAATGAAAGTGAGTCATTAACTATAGAACATTTAAGGCATCATTTAACACCCACGTTTTCTGACCAAAATTTGATTAAATGTTCTTTGAAATGTTTAATGTTACTTAACCCAATCATGTCATATTTAAATGCATTGGCAACTAACCAAGAAATGAGATTTAAATCCTCTAGCTGTGAGTACGGCAACACCTTAATGCTTAAAAAATCATTTAAAATTGGTCATTAACTAGTTTTTGTTAAAAATTTGGGTGCACAATGGTAAAAGCATAAACTCACCAATACTGTTGTCCTAATACTGCTGTTCTGTGTGAAAGAAATGGGAAATCAGTTTGAATCTCTCAATACTCATTATTTCATGAAAAATTGGGGTGACAAGACATCGAGTTTTGCTTCAGTACAATTCAATAGCAACTTTCACACTTGAGACATCAAAATAACTAAAGCAATATAACCCTGATTACATGTTTCATTGTCTTTCAACACTTTTCTGTCAGGATTGTTCACTGCATCGTTGCATAAGCATTTGTTTTGTCACATATTATGTCAAAGGTTCCATGTATTCTGAAGAAAATTGAAAGTGCAGATGGCATCTGTGATGTATGCTTATTCAGTAAGTACTTACAAATACCACTATTTGCAGTAAAAGGGTAGAGAATGAGGTGATTGTCAGCTTTAGTCCAATGGCAGTTACACTGATTTTTCTGCGTCGTAATGTGAATGCGTTTCAAAGGGCCTTACGTATCATCATTGGCTTCATAATTATTTTCTTCAGTGCTTTCTGCGCTGGATTCATTATTCCTGTCACCAGAATCTTCGTCAGACTCTGTTTCATATTCAGAAAAATCACCACTTTCACTCCAATACACTTTGTATCACTTTTCTCAAACCCTTCTTCATTGGCGCAAATTTTTTTGGTTGCCTTAATGGCTACTGAGGCAAGTGAAATAATGCTGAGATAAAATCATTTTTCCTTGATTGAAACACAGCTAGTTTCGTCATACTGATCAGAATTGCAAACACTATGTTTTAGAATTTCATTCCAGGCATAGACAGAGAAGAAACCTAAACTATGTGGAATTACATGGAGCAATGCAGCATATCAAGCTGAGGTCATCATACGGTTCATATGCCAAGAAGATGCATGTGAGCCCTGGTCATCAGATTATGCAAATGAGTTAATAACTTGGAGGAATAAATATGAATAAAGAGGAAACTTTAACACTGCCATCCCTTTTAAGATTGGTTCACACCCACTCGGTAATGGTAATCAGAATGGCAGCAAAAACAAGAAACAAGGCAGCACTCAACATTTTGGTTCACAACAGCGCAGGAAGGCATATTATTGCCCAGCTTATCAATAGAAAGTGGAGGTCGATATTGTGCATTGTGAATTCATTGTTTCTAACTGACCAATAATGTTCTTTCTAGCTTGTGACTAGAGAGAGCTCAAGTAACTGTTTCATGGCATGGCCACCTTGAATAATTTCTGCAGTGAAAAGTATGACCTACTCAATATGAATCTAACATGCTTGGCCAAGTCTTCTTTCCTGTTCTTGGGACCCAGGAAAGCTTTCTGTTGATTGTGAACACTTCCATTTGAATACATGTATTTCAACTTTCTTGTTCAAGTTATTGCTACTGTTACCACTAGTTGTGAATCAGCCTTTAAGACTGCAGAACTTGGAATATCAATGTACTAAAACTGCCATTTGGTGGCTATGATTTGAGCTTATTTGATCATCTACTGAAAGGCAGTTAAGTGATAACAGCATAATGTGGGTCCACTGCTTATCAGTCATTTCTTCCTACATTGAAAAGTTATGCAATCTCAACATTCTGCTTGCCAGAATATAGGCAAATGGCAGGTGTTTCCAGAGATGATTTAATGAGATCCTGACAGTGTTGGCAAGCTCATGTACTTAGGTTCATTTTACACAGCATTTTGAATTTTTCAAGGTTATCTTCGTTTATAGCAGTAATTGAATTTCATAAGAAATTGAAAAATGGCTGTTTAAACCCTGAAGCCCATTACTTCGCTGTAGCAAAGGATGGTGAAGAATCTTCCAAAGTGCAATCCATCTGATAAACTATGGCATCCATGGCCTACATTTCTCTGCAGGTGGCATTTGCTCCCTCTTGTTTATGTGATTCACAATTACAGAGCTGCAAAGTGTAGCAGAGAGATTGAGGGCTTAAGCCATCTGCTGTGACTGAGATTTCTTCAAGGTTTTCCTCAGTGCTCATAACTGGCAAATGCTGGGAACGCCCCTTAAACTTAGGCCTGGAATGTTTGCTTCCCAATTATTTAATTTAATGAATCACCAGATACCACCTGTGGTGCCATGTGTAATAAGAGCCAGTGTTAAACACTTTTCAAAAGTAAAAGAAAAGGGTAAGCTTAGAGCTTGTGCTCAATGCTTATTATAACACACTTTCGTTTTGCTGACATCTGAAACACAAGTAAACCACACTGACCAAAACTAACAGTAAAATCATAGTGGGGTCTCCACATTGTATTGAGAATCATGTTTTCTGATCTCACTTGATAAACTCCTTGCACTAGGATTTTCCTCCATTTTGCATTGTATTGAGGTCATAGTGAGCCATTGGGCTCTTGATTTAACCAAAGGTAAAATGAATGGCTATGCATAACATAGCTGGATAAGCTACCCAAAATAGTGTAGTGGTTAATGTTATTATGCTGAAGAATTAGAGTTCTGCAAGGGAAAAACCCTCCCCCCTCTATTTCTTTAGACGTGTGGCGTGTGACGTGTGCCATCTAAACTTATGAAGGAAATTAACTTTTTCTCACACACGCACAAAAAAGATACATTTGATGCAGAAATCACTGTTTAAGGCAAATGTCTATCTATCTTAGGTTAAATTTTAATTGATGTTGAACTTCTCTAAAAAGTAATTTTCTGGGAATTGTGGTTTAATTTGCACCAGTGATATTATAGCTGCAAGTTGATATTCATTGTGCTGCATGTTTTGTCCAACCATTAGTGCTTTTCAACTTTTTTGTTGTTATTATCATCATCATATTTTATAATTATAGCAGGAAGTATATTTCTAACGCAATTTTAACACTGCATAGTTACATAACTTTTAATTCAAATAGTCTAAAATAAATTAGCATGTGAATGATATAATTTTTGTTCCATGAAATTCTCCGTTTGATAAAAAATATTTTAACTCTAGGAACAAATTATAATTAAGAGTATTGCTTTGAAACGTAAATGCAAATTAAGGAAATTCCTGTTGGTAATGTATATTATCTGATAAAATAAAAACTTACTTTAAAAAGGTAAGAACCATTTCTAGATGTTTATGCTGCCTTTCGCAGCTGTTGTCAGTTTACTAGGTCTAGTGCTTCTCATGTAAACTGCATCTTGGGGCTTGGTTTTGCTGATGTTTCACCCATCCTATGATATGGCTTCATCAGGGCAGACTTCCTGTCCAGCTAACACTACTGCTTTCATACCCTATTGGAGAGTAGACGTATCATCATATTCCACTCCTATTAGTTGATGGTATCTATCGCTATAGCAGACTTTGCAGTCTGGTAAAGCCTCATCAAACTTAAGATGAGCTGCTTATATCTCAAGGCTTACATCTTCCATTCTGGATGATGTATGGTTTTCCTTAGTGGCGAGGTATTTTACACATCTGGATTGATGAAGCCATAGATTGGGTGAAATGTCTTAGGATGCAGTCTACACCAGAAACTCTACTCCTAGTAGATATCTCTGTTTAGGTTTTTAAATCATTATTTAAATACATAATCACTAACATCAATTTCTAAGAAATGGTATTGAAAATGGGAAAAAACTGCTATAATAAAACATCCTTATTACATTTTGTTTAAAGCAAAACTATAGTTTTATTTCTTAATAGCTTATATTTATCTTTCTTTTGATTTGTTGTCTTTAACTATTTTTGTTTTATTTCTTATTTCAGCATTTACTTCAGTGCATGCATCTTGGAGAATATTTCAGCTTAGATGTTGTATGAGTTTCACTGGATTCAGATGTATTTTGGAAAATTTCACTTGTCGTACAGATTGTCACATTATTAAATTAAACATTATCATTCACCCATTTCCTGAATATCTGCTCTTTTAATGTTTATTTTAAACCATTGCTGTTAAAAATTGTTAGTACATAAGAATACATTGTTTTTTAGGCTGATATGTATATTTTATATATTTGTCATATGGTAAATACAAAATACAAAAAAAAGAATGCTGGATTTTATTGCATCTTTCCCAATGTTTACTAAAGTTTCTATGAGGGTAGTGTTGACCTTCCAACTTTTCATAAAATAACAGACCACTCAGGTTAGTATAACAATTATATTCTGAGCATAAATTTTGTGATAATGTATTACATAATAATCCACCTATTCAATCAATCCCAAAATCACTACACTAAGTTGCTGAGTTCCTATGGAGACCAAATAGACTTATGTTCTGATAAAAGGAACTAGGGTAGGTTTGCACACAACCTACTGCATTCCAACTGTCAACTTACCATGCCCCATCTGTGTGGTGTAATGATTTCCACATTACCGACCATGCACGGCTGTTTTCATGCTTGGTTTGTCTTCTCGTTTTGTCATCCCTGTTCAATAAGCAATGGATCACAAAGAAGAAAACGTTGTGAAACCTGTGTTGTTTATTTGGTTTTACTGAAGAGGCAATATATTTAGGCCTCTTGCCAGTAATCCTCCAGATGTTATCTTTAACAGTATGTTGTCATAATAATTATGTAACAGATTGCATAGTCCCGAGTTACTGCTGAACCAGTACAGTTAACTCTCTGTACATAGAAACAGCTTTCTTGAACAATATATTCAGTATGAATGTATGTTTAAGTGTATTTGTGTCATTACAGAAATAGCCAAACAGCCACTAACTGGTGCCCTGTGATTGTTTCCTTACAGCCTTGGTGCAGTTGGTTTTACATAGAGGTGCGTTGAGCAATGAGAACTCTTACCTTAATCTCGGGTGGTTGTGGCCAGGGAATAAAGCATATACTTCACTTTTTCAATTGAATTTACAAATTTATTTTACTGCACACTTTTTATTGTTATAATTATTACATTGTTACAATATTTCTTCACTACTTTAAACATTTCCAACTAATTGGCATGCCTGAAACCATATGATTTATTATTTTTTCGGTAAGTTACCAAAAAATGGCTTCCATCTCTCATGAATCTGTTGACCAAGTGCTGTTTGGAAAATTTTTATATGTAACTATAGCAGTACAGTTCGACTTTTGTCTTCCTTAATAATACCTTTTCTTATTTCATCAGAATTATCCTGATGTCATGTACGCATATGTGTGATTTCATGGTCGTTTCAGTCATGCCACAAAATAACATTGATTCATATTTTAAATCTCTCTACATGGTACTGCGCAAAACAATTTCAATTATGTAAACATGATTGAAATATTGAAGTTAGGTTAATAATAATAATAATAATAATAATAATAATAATAATAATAATAATAATAATAATAATAATAATAGATTAAATAATAAAGAACATTAAATTAATAGAATCAAGCTGTCATGAATGATTGGCTTAAAGATTCCTTCAAGTACTTAATATCTGCTTCAGCCTATTGGTTGTAGTCAATTTCATAAAATCAATCTTGTGACTGATTTCCAGCTGCACAGTAGGAATATTGCAGGTAGAGGAAATAAACAAGCTGTGTTTATGAACTACATGGAAGGTGTTCCTTGCTGGCTCCCAAGCACAGCATACAACCGAGATTGGTCATTGCATAGTCGGAACAGAGTGGCTTATGTAGAAACCTATCCTTATGCATCAGTTTGGAAATATCATTCCTCCATGATATGCTCCAGCAAACAAAGTGTTTTCTCTTTTTTATTGCATTCACATTATTGAAAACAGTCAGATAATTTTTTTTTACTTGTCATATTTAGTATTGATTTAACTATTGATTTAAAAATATGGTATTGGTGGTCTATGTGCTGCAGATGCCTATAATAATAATAAGCCGATAGTGTCCAAGCTTCAGATCTTGAATGTACATTCTGGTCACACACAGCTATTACAGAGTCTTCATTCAGATACTCTGCAGTGGGAGCGAACACACAATGAACCCCAGCTGATCAATCAAAGACCCAGGAGATCAGTGGCAGTTAGTTTTCGTAATTGTTCAGAAACTTTTATAAGCCTACATAATCCATCTTATGCCTCGAGTTGGAAGGAAATTATGATCTGCCATTCTTTCTCTTTTGCAGCCCTTTTATTTGGTTACATAAACCATATGCAAGCAAGCATACATCTGTCAATGTTTCTGGGCAAAATGACATAGGTTGATACATAATTCTTAATTTTCTTGGACTTCTAACTAGGTAAATGGTTTGTTTGAAACTGACATTTGAAGACGTTCATTGTTGTCTTCAATATAAACATAAAAATTGAAGCCTGTTCTCCGTATTTATAGTGCCAGAGGAGTAATATTCAATAGATTCACATGATTTTCTGGCCATGAAGTATTAAACTGTTCACTGGCAATTTTTGGGAAAAGATAAAGACATTGTTTAACAAATTTGACATAAAAACCATTCACAAGCCACTGGCTATAATTGGCTAGACCAGTAAAAGACAACGAACTCACAGGGTACCTGGTATCTGTTGCATTCCTATACAGGGTGCACTATTTCTAATACATTACAGAACACCAAATAACCATCAAACTTGTGCAATCTGAAAAATCTGGACTAGCTGAACATTGTACTGAAAAGGTCCACAGACCAATTTCAGCAACACCAAAATAGTGGCAAAGTGTTTGAGAAGGAAGGGTGAAAGAAGCCCTAGACATTCCATCTGAAATAAAAAGACTTAACTATGATTCAGGCCTACAACTAAGTTGGACATGAGCATTGATGATAAAAATCTTGAACACGTCAGCGATCCATGGTCTTCCAAGCCGTTAGAACAGTTCACAGCATTTCTACCAGGTCCATGCTTGAATTAAAAACATATGTGTGCAAATTGCTATAGAAACTCTTTTACCACATCCTGATTAAAATTCAAAATAAGTATGCACAAATGTTCTTAGTAATTTTCTAGCATGTCCATGCTCAGACTTCAGTAAAGTTAAATCCAAGTCGCTTCATGAGTAAGAAAATCATGCAGGCCAATGAGACTTCAGCTTCACATCGCTCCTATGGGTCTGTAACTATGGAGATCCAGATTTCAATTTCCATCAGTTTGTCCTGAAGATAAATGATGAAGACATTAGAAACATCACTTTTAAACCAACCATTCACCTGGCTAAAAACTCAAGTTCTACCATAACTATAAACATGGTTAACACAAGAAAGAATTACATTATCCAAAACATTTTCATACCATTTATTAACTATAATACAGTGGATAGAAAGAACAGATTGTTACTCAAAAGGTCCAATATGGAGGCCACACAGCTTTCAAATGGTGTAGCCTATCATCTGCAGCAGCACGTATAATGTTCATGTCCAAATTCTGTGTTGTGTCGAGTAAGCTTGACTCTCAGTGATGTTCCATAGGTATTTTTAGACGTGATGAATGACCATGATAGGCTCTGTGAGAGTGACATCATGCAAATTGATGGTGAGGGTAATGTCTCTGTTTGCTTCCTTGAAATAAACAAGACCCTGCTGATAATGTGGTGAACTTGACCATAAACCATTGCACAACTGTTGCCCATTTTCTAAAAATACCTCTGCACTTTTAATTTATTTATTTTAAAAGAACAGGATAAAGAAAGATCTGGACTTTCCGATGACCAATCATGGTGCACTATAAACTCGGGATATTGTTCACTGTTGCATATGTTTAGCTTTATAAACTGATGCAGTTTTGTTGAAAAACCCAGTGTTAGCACCAGATCACAATGTTAAGAACGGGCAATAATGACTTAAGGACAATATTCTTGAATAGCACAACAGGATTGGCCATTGAGAAGTCCAGATCTGAATCTGCTGGATTACCAACTATGTGACATCAAGAGTAAAGCTTGCTCGACACAAAACAGAAATCGTAAGGCTGTAAAGCGAGATTTGAAGTGAACAGTGCAGAATGTAAATGTCATACATGCTGCTATAGATGATTGGCCACACTGTTTCAAAGCTTGTGTGGTCTCCAAAGGAGGACATTTTGAGTAACTATCTGTTCTTTGTGTTCACTATATTACAGTTAATAAATTATATAAAAATGTTTGAGGTAGTGTAATTCTTTGTTGTGGTACCCATGTTTATAATTGTGACAAAACTTACAGTATGACTAGATAGTTATGCCATCAGGAAAACTTAACACTTATTTGACTCACATAGCATATTCTACCTGTCCTCCATGGTCTACCTTTTTACTTATATGAAGTTCTAGACAATCCTGTAAGATGAAGTCAGTATTTTAGTAAGTCTGCTGGAAATTTTTACGATGTTCAGATTAGTGAAAATCAAAACGCTGATGGAAAGTAGTTATATGGTCTTTGAAGTAATAATATTGTAAACAATTGTGGAAAGACCTCTTAGACATTATGAAAAAAGTAGTGATTAGAGTAAATTAAGTGATCTGTTTTTCTGCTACTTGTCTGTTCTGTTGTTTCCAAGTCAAGCTTAAAGGGCTGTAATTGTGATAGCAAAAAGACAGTCTGAGAAACTGTTGCTATTCACAGATAACCAATTGCATGAATGTATGTCAAACCCACAGAAATGCAGGGCGAAAAATAAAAAAACAACTATTGCAAGACTGATTGGCTGTGTCAAAATACATATTCAATTGCTCAAATTTTACTTAACATGTAATGATCTCTTAAATATTTGTGCACGTGCCCAAAAAATGTAATTTTTAAATTTTTTCAGACCCAACATCATGTAAATGTTAAAACTTAGGGAAATAAAAGAGTAAGTTGATCAATTCATAGATTAGTGTTTCAGAGTTTGAATTTATTAAGAAAAAAGATAATGAATACGAAGTTTTGAAACTTGGTAAGAGAAAAGAATGATCAGCACATTGAAAGGAGTGCCTGGTTAATTCCCATTGGACATGATATGCCATATCTTCCAGATGGCATATGAGTTATATTAAGCATAATTTCTTTATTAAATGTTGAAACATTGTATGACTTAATGGTGTCTGTGTACTATTTGAATTGTAATATTAAAGTGTCTGCACATTGTTCATTAAAATATTTCCTTTCTAATTCCTTCCATTTCATTTGACCCAAGTCATATTTTATTTTTTGTTTATCTGACTGTTCATTAAACTCTTATATTTCTAATCTAAATTGCTGCTGTTATATTAGGCCTAGTCCACATCTGGATACAGGTGTCCACAAACAAACAAATAGATGTATGTAAACTGTTCAGAAATTAGACTTTGGAATTCTAGTGCTAAAAACATTACTAAAAGGTAAATTTTACCTGTACATGTTTCAAAGGTTGTTTGCATCATTATGTTTCGCAAACAATATGTGATAAGTAATTTGTAATGGGCTACCGGTGGGAAAAGTAACTGTTAAAAAACGTGTAAGTGAAAGAAGGTTGTATCTATATATGTCTGCCTCCACAGGCATTTTCTGTTATTTGCTGATGAAAGCATACTACCTGCATTCACTAATTTGTACATTGCTTGGAAGCACAAGTTTTCTGGTTTTCAGATTTCGTCTGAGATAGAAAACAAATGTAATAGCAATCATGCATTTGCAGGCAGATGCATATGGTGCCAATAGTCTAAAGTTCATTGCAGTTGCATGTGTATAAAATCAGAAACAATTCTAAGTTTTGAAAAATGTGAACTGTATTTTTTTTTCTTGGTAGTGTTTTAACTCTCACTTTTACCACATACGGTACCACACTGATGGCACCGGTGGCATGAGATGGCAGGGCAACCTGGAGGAAACCCACCCCTGCACCACTTCATCCACCACAAATCCCACATATGGTCACCTGGGACCAAACCTGGGTCGCTTTGGTGAGAGGCAAATGGCCTAACCACTCAGCCACTATGCAGCCATATGTGGATTATGACAACATTGACATGATCAAGGACATGCATTCCATTGCATGCTCTAGGACATCCAAAATCAGGATTATAAGAGCGGGATGAAGAAAATCTGGAATCAAAACTCTGTCAAGAAAAGAACTTAGCATAATTGAGATGGAGCAAAAAATTCAAGCTTCAGAAATAAATTTTGCCGCAAAAATAAATCTATTTATTTTCAACAGTATATGTTTGATACATCGCTCAAGAACAGAGCAGACTTGAGGACCTGCTCCTCCTGAGGAGCACTCTGACCAACTTTTTAAACCCAGCACCATTATTTAATTTCAGATCCTTTAAAATATTTTCAGTTTCTATTTATTTGGAAAAAAATTCAATAGCATCCCACATTTATGGGTGTCTACAGCGGACAAAGTATAATATATCACTTGCACACTTTATCTTGAACCCTAGCATATAGTGCTATGAACGGGCTGAGGATGAGTCGAGAAGACTTGTGCTTTGCCAAAGTAATAACTGAACATCTCAGTCCATACCCCATTGTTACCATTTGTGCATGTCATTGTAACGGGTTACCTTTGATGCTGTTCTCTTGTGTACCAGTTCAAACAGTAACATTAAGTACTAAGTGCACCCAGCATTGACACCACCTCCTGCAAATAGTAAAATAAGGAGCCATATGTTCAGTCTTTTATGATATATTTTAAAGTATGACTGCTTAAAAGACATGAAAAGTCCTGTTGCCATCTTCAACAACAGCACCAACTGAGAGCTCAAAATGAAGTGTGCAGGTTATACACAAAAATGAATTTCTAAACAGATGACAAACTAGGAGCTGTTGTGAACATTTAACATTGCTATTAGATAAATACAATTAAATTGGGATATAAGTGATTTCTTAAAATGATCCATGATTCAGTAATGACCATACCGTGTTTACTACTTACCAATGGACGATATAAGGTTTTTTCATGTCTTAAGCAATGTAGGAAATTGTTCCATGAGCTGCCATCATTCCTTGAATGTATATTATGACTTCAAAATTAATACAAAGGAGGATTGCAACTAGTATGTTTAAAAGATTGCTATTAACTTCAATGTCATTAAATATAAATACTATTATTTATTAGAAAAAAATTCAACTTTCTATGTTGGAAAAATGTACACATCTACTAGTATCTTTTACTGGTCTTTTTCTTGAATGAGAAATACATATAAGCAAACACTAACATCTGCAACTATATCACACAAAGATTAAGTGTGGATATCCTTTCAACATTCGCACAAATGTATTGAAAATACATTTTTGTTTGATGGCAATGACATTCAGGTGTGGACTGGGCTTTACTCTTATAGCATCACTCCTTTCTAAAATGTATAGTTGGAAACTCTTTCACATTACTTATGTGTGCAAAAGAGGGGCACAGCTGTATTTCCACAAACACAGGGGGTTACCAATTAGACAAACTTCCCTGTAAGTGCATTATTTTCTCTGGAGCAAAGCATCAAGCAACAAGAATTGACAAATGTCTTGCTCTTTATTGTGTTAATCATGTTTTATAACTTAACCTCCCAAATCCATTCTTATCAAAAGTGACAAAATATTGAGAAAGTGTAAACATATTTATGTAAAAATTATGTAATATCCATGTCTTATAAGCCATATATATGCAATGGTTCCATTTGTAACCTGTATTGTCACACAAACTTCAGACCCATGACAGATTTGTTGCTTGTAATCATTACACTCATGCATGGCACAAGTATTTTCAGTGATTATTAATAAAAATGGTGATTTTAAAAACTAGATATGTTTTATCATTCATCCTGACTCCTTGGCACTACAGCCCTTGTAGAACCTTGGCCTCTCATACAATCTGTGCCCATCTCCTTACACCCATCTTCTTAAAATCCTCCTCAGCATCATCTAACCATCTCTTCCTAGATCATCCTTTTAATCTTCTCCCTCCTGGTTTTCCTTAATAAACTTTCTTAACTGCTCTATCCTCAGGCATCCTTTCCACATGTCCCAACCATCTTAGTCTATGCCTTTTAATATCAACCAGTATGTCCAACTTCTTATATTGTGCCAGGACTTCTTCAGCCCTTCGTATTCTCCAATCATCATCATTTACTGGGCCATATACATATTTTCCTCAAAATCTTTCTTTCCCATCTTTGAAAAATTCATCTGAAGCAGTGAGTGTCCAGTTCTCAGAAACACATGTCACCATCGGTGTTAGAGTTGAATTAATGTAACTTGTGAATCCTGACAGTTGCTTTTCCTGGCAGGTGCATTCTCCAGCCTAGTGCAAGTGGAGACATAAGATGTGGCAATGTACTGGCGTAGTGTGTGGAGGCAGGAGGGGTTAAAAAGGCGATTGCATGACCACGAAGGCTATTGGCTATTCCAAGGTTAAACCTGGTTGTCAGCATACCCATATGTCACCGATACATCACACCCAGACAGCTGAGCGAGCTGTCAGAATTGCCAAGTTACATTAATTCAAGCATACCTCTGAGCAGTGCACATTTATTTTCAGGTTTCTACTGAGACTATGTGACCTTTAATATGGCAAAAGAACTTCTATTACCAGCTGCTATTCTTGCTTTAATTTCTTTGCCTATATTATTGTCTGTGGTGACATAAGATACTTGAAACTTTCACAATGAACTCCATTTAATTGTACATACCAACTTTCCCCCATATTCCTAGTTTGAGATGAGAACATATATTTGATTTTGTTTTGATTCACCTTCATTCCCAGTTCTCTTGCCTCACTTTCCAATCCAGCCAGTACAATTTCCATTTCCTGTAATCTTCAAGTCATTGTGTCAATGACATCAGCAGGGCCAGGGTGTTTATGACCTAAAATTTTATGGAGTGTATTTTCAAAATTTTAAAAATGTCAGTGCTGTTTAAATTAACATATTGAAAGTCTACTTTAAAACTCCAGCTCACTGAATAATGAATAAATGATGATAGGCAGTGCTACAGGCCATATAGGTCCTTGGCCTCCTTAACCACCTTCTTCCATTCTATTTGGTCCCCTGCTTTTTTTTTCCACCTTTGACCCTCAACTTTCTCAAGTCATCTTCCACATCGTCTACCCATCTTTTTCTGGGCCTTCCTCTTCTCCTTCTTCCATCGAGTTTTCCTATGAATATCTTCTTAACTGCACTAGTTTCTGGCATTCTTTGCACATGGCCAATCCACCTTATTCTTCCTTAATTTTCACTACTATATTGTGGTTGTAACTCCAAGTTAGTCAATGAACAAATAAATAATATTAATTTTATTCCCAGATTTTGAATTTATTGAATTGCTCAATCCACAGCTAACCCTCAGCTCTGCACAGAATGAAACTAATGTCACACTTTGAAGGGCAATCAAAAACAATTACAATAGCAAATTACATACACTTTAAGGTTTTAAAAAAGGAATGATGTATTTGTACACAATATCAACTTGTAACAGGACAAAGACCTCTGAACAACACAGGATGTTATTGACACATTTGAAATAAAGTCGTATCATAAGAGTTCAACTGTAAGAAATATTACAGACTATTTAGACGTGAAAAAATTAGTCTGAGATGACTGCAAGCATGTATGCAAAACTGTAATAGTAATACAAAAATATGAAAATTTAAGAGAAACTACAACCATAATATAAAAAATGACAAAAAAAGACATTAAAAAAAGCCAAAATATGATTTTAAAATTATGCAATTCTCATGAGTTATATAATTACCACAGATAGAATCATGCTCTGCTTACATTTTCCGTGGAAAAAAAGCACAAGGAAAACTATGACATGTCATAAACATCTGGGCCCTGGTCATCACCGTAGGCCAAATTCTGGCTCAAACGATTGAGGAGGGTTTCTCCTGGATTGCTAAATTCCACTTTCCTCATAACTTTCTCAAGTGCAATGTTAAAAACGATTGTAGATAGGTAATTTATCTCCTTGATTCACAGCAGAATCTCTTGTAAGCTCTCCTTCAATCTTAACCTTATTTTTAGTATCTTTTTATGTTATGCTTACAAGTCTTATAATCTTCGCAAAAGTTAAAGGCATATGGAGGTGGGCCGTACTGCAGACTCCAGCGAATCCTAAGCTTGCCCCTCCTACCAGCGCTGTCAAATGTAGTACATGCATCTCACATGCTCTTATGTACAGAACCTCTACCAGTACACACACTATGCTTGGCAACAGCGCTCTGCTTGAGCATTGGCCAGCGTTCACATGCCTTTAACTTTTGCGAGCAGTATAGGAGCTTACTGGGAAATCCTAACTCTTTCATAGCCTCAAAAACCTTTCAGTAAGTAATACTGCCATAGACCTGTTGGAAATCCACAAGCATTTCTCCATTATTTGTCTAACAGTAAAATTTAGATCTATTATGAATCTATTCTTTCAGAAACCTACTGTGAAATAGTTGATGAAAATGAAATGTTTAGAACATTGGAGCATGTCATTAAAATTTATAAAACTTCTGTTTGTCAACATCAAAAACCCTTTGCTCCACTTTAAAACTCCTTCAACACCAGTTTCGGAGAGGCCCCTCTCCATCTTCGGCTGGTCAGCGACCAATTTCCTTGTCAAGTTCAACCTTGTTAAATTCATCATTAAACATAAAAGAGGAAAACTATCAGGGATGTCAGTAAATTAAAATAGAAGTGCACAAGAAAGATGCCACATATTCACATATCCAAAAGTGTTTAACAAATTGAACAAGATTTCTAAGAATTATAATATAAAACTGGCTCCTCAAAAAGAAACATAGTATCACAAACGTGCTCAACCACCTTTTAAAAACCACTATAGTGAGTAATAAATTAACAAAAATTTACTGTGTTAATTGTGAAGACTCATAAAACCAAGAGGAATTTACAAACTAGATTGAAGGAAATATAAAGTATAATCAGACAGATAAATTAGCCATAGTTCATCACTTTTGGTCACGCAACCACAATATTAGCCAAGAAATTAATCTTTTAAAACCGACAAAAAGTCATTGGGAATTAATATTGTGGGAAAATATTCCCATCAAGAATAACAATTGAGTAGTGAACTTTGAAGTACCAGCAGTAGACATGTTATGACTAACCAATGGGAAGGGGCAGGCAATGAGGGAAAAGGGAGACTGTGACCTGATGAGGAAATCAATCACTTGACAAACTGATGATGGAGAGGAATCTCTCCAAAACTACTCATGAAGAATTTTTAAAGTAAGTGAAGCAAAAATGTTTTTAAATGCCAAGAAACATTTTATAAATTTTACCATTTATGTTCAGAAATCCTTTGACATCTCTTATGAGGAGCCTGGTAGATGGCATGAGTGAAACCTCTCTTCCTGTACCCCCAGTATTCAATGACGTACTCAAAGCAAATATTGGCAATAGGTATTTAACAGTGTTTTCAAAACTTTTCTGCAGTACAGACTTGATATTTGGAAACAAAAGATTATGGACCTCTGATTGGATATTTGAAAATAAATGTTAATAATAAAAGAATAGTAAAAACATACACCATTACCTTTCCTTTACCATGATGATAACATGTACCTATGTGTCACGCAGAAGACATGATTCTAGGATAATTGTTTTGGCAGATCAAGAAGAGCTTTGAGAAAACTCAGCAGTCAGTTAATCAGTGAGAAAGTGATATGATATGGTGATCTGGTTGATTAATCAAGTAGGCTTTTGAGCAAGCACAAACCATCAATCTTGAGACAATGAGTGTAAAAGGTGTATGATATGCTGATCTGGTTGACTAATCAGTAGGCATTTGGGAAAGCACATTTAATCCTGAAAAAAAGGAACAAAAAGCGGGTATGATATGTTGATCCAGTTAAGTGAGGGGGTGGGAAGCACAGGAAGTCAGTCATGAGATAATGGGTGAGAAAGGGGCAGAAAATACTGGTCCAGTGGATCCTACTGATATTCCGAGAAAATACACAAGTTGTTCTACAAGAAGAAGGCTAACAGTAGGTAGATATTCTGGAGAATATAAAATCTGTAACTGGATTTCAATTTTTGCATATTCACATTAGGGTTCTTTGATGAAATTTCGTCGTCACGTGATCACGAACGTATCTAAAAGATCTCTAACTTTGATCATATCGATATGTTCTGCTGGATAGAATTAAAGAAAATGGAAACATGTGGCATAATTTTGTGGTAAAATTACAGCCAAAAGAAAATCTGTTGTTCTTTCAAAGCTTGCACAAATCGTATCAACTGAGAAATTGCATTTTCATCATTCAATTTGTTGTCTCGAATATGCTCAAGACACTCAAACTGCCTTTGTGCTCATATATAGCTTTAACAATTGTATGCTGAAAATACCACCTAACTGGGTAGTAGAAGCAATTTTTTTCTGCACAAATTAAAAAAATCCATTCTTTGGGTGATTTTGAGAATGGACTAATACCTTAAATAATCTTAGAAAATTATTCTGCTTTAGAAGGAGAAAGCTGTGGCATTTGTAAGATCAAGAAGCGGTGCATTTCTATTCATAACCTATTTGTTAAAACCTTATTCTTTAGTGTTTTACGTCATATTTTACAATTTCTTTAGCATTGTTTCGTTTTTTTTTTTTTACTTTCTCTACTGGTAAGTAGGGGAAGTATTGTATTCCACCCAAAAATTCGATGTCGAGATTTCACCGGAAATACATGTTTTGAGGCCCCCTGAATCCAAAAAAAGCATTTTTAGAAAAAGGTCCGTGTGTGTGTATCTGTCAGTCTGTCAGTCTGTGGACAGCATAACTCAAAAACGAAAAGTCGGTTAAAAACCAAAGTTGGTATTTAAGTTTAATGTCTTACTACCCTTTACATGGAAGATTTTTCGAAAATTTTTATTTTCTTGAAAATGGCTCTAACGATTTTGATTAAAATGCCATATGTTTGAGATATTTTGATGACAAAAGAAATGTATATCTTGAATTTTCTGGCTATTGCCCCTGTAGCCGTATTTACTCTGGATGAATTTTGCATAACTGGTAAACCGTTAGAGATAGACCAAATCATAATATACAAAAAATGTAGATCTTGCTAAAATACACAATTTATGTCTCAATAAATTTTCTTGTAGGGTGAACCATTTCGGAGATATTCCTTGTTATGTGTGTGAGTTTCGGAAAACAACTTTCGTGAAATGTGTCATCGCTGTTCATTTTTTTTATATGTGAAGTGTGCAAAGCACAGGTACTAGGTGTTCTGTGGCACAGGTGCAAAGACAACAGAATCTTAAACATTTGACTATCGCACAAAGCCTACTGTATTCTAACATTCCCCTTGCACCTACAAGGAAATAAGCAATAAATAATTTGTACAAATGTTTATCTCAACTAAAAAGAAAGAAGATATAGGAATAAGAGTTTGTAAGAATGGTTGTTTTTTTTTTTTTTTTATTTGTGTGTGTTCTGTGCTCCATGGTCCTACCATGGAAGATTCCCTTTCATTTATGAATATGGTACATGTTTCTGTTTATTTAACCATATTCTTTACTGTTTAGTGCCTTTTTTGCCAGTTTTGTTTTATTATTTCATATGTTCTATGTTCTGTGATCTATGGAAGATTATACTGCCTTTGGGAATTTCTGAGCACTCCCTTCGTACGCCAACCAATCAGAGAGAAGGCACTTTAAATTACAAAAGATTTTGAATTCAAAGGCATTTATGTGTGTGAAAGTTCGTTAAGAAAAAATTAGTGATTTTAAGGTGTTATTTTTATGTATTAAAATGTGTGCAGCGTGAAACATTAAAGATTATAGGCAAAGGATACCGAAAGAAGAATCCTTAGAAATTCCAAGGAGCTTTTGAAACGGAATAAAATACAGCCTAAATGTTCTAATAACCCAAGTGAGTATGAAAATCATGTTTCATTTGTAGTTTGCTCTGACACTGATTAATGAATGATGACAATGGAAACTGCATCGATTAACGATTAACAGTTGAATGGATTGAGAGATAACATGATAATTTGATAATACGGCCGTATCTTTTCGGGACGTTCGAGGCATTTAAGCATACTTCGACTGATAATAGGACACTACGTCTACAGTTGCAAGTGTTGGTTTCTAACCTCAAAACTCGAAGAGACGTTGATAGTTCACGGTTAATTGAAGTCATGGTGCCATTGAACTGCAGGGAAGAATGAATTCAGTATTTACTTTCGTGGCTAAAGTGTTGGAACAAATCACTGGTAGCTGTTTAGTCTTCTTCCCTGCACTTTTTTGGGTTCAGTTATTAGTTCAAATTTATCCAAATTTAATTGTATAAACCCCGTGGAGCCTACCTGTAAACAGTAGTTTATCAATGGTTTTAGGGCTCTTCTTTAGAAAGAATCCCGTAGCACTTGCCGGCCAGAATCTATCTTTGTTGACATTCCACAATGATTTAGCTATAAAGGAAACTGTTTCAAAAAGGGTTAGGGGAATGTCATAGGCTTTTCAAGAGCTTACGTTTTCACTTAAAGCCCAACTTATATGCATTTCCATTAGTTTAATCCGATTTTTGAAACATTTTTTGTAATGGTGAATAATTCTGGACATAGTTTGTGTACTGCTCCTCCAAAGAAGTTTCTCCCCCCACCCCAATACTGCCACCAACCATATCTCTTCTCTGCTCAAGAACATTGTTTTCCAGCAATAATGTAATTCAGGAAATACAGACTACCATATGACATTTATAGAAATAAAATATTTAAACACATCTAAATGCTTTAAAACTTGAACTGTTGTACTTATTCATCCCGCTTATTATTTATTTGAATATATCAAATAAGTGATGATATATGCAATGCAGTAACAAACTATTTTCACTTGCACCAAGAGTTGTGCTGGGGCACAACGTTAACATCTAAGGCCAAATCAATTATAGTTGTTGACATTTTTCAATTATAACCCCTATTCATATTTTCAACATCATACTTATAGAATGTACCACTCCAGTGCTGGCTAAAACAGCTGGTGTCTAATAATTAGAGACCTGAATTCCATGCAAATATCACCACTATTGTTATTTTCAATCCCGTACTTATAGAATGTGCGAATGCAATGCTGGCTAGTACAGTTGGTGTGTAATAATTCTAATGAGAATTCCGTGCAAATGCCTATTTTTATAGGATCATTGTACATAGCTCATATTATTACTTACCCATCTCATCACTTTCTGATTCCAAATATGTATACCTTTTCGGTGCATATTTTGGTCCTTTTGGGGATAAAAGCATGCATATTTGTATAAGACATTTTTAGCTCAGTAGTACATATAATAAACATTATTTTCAATTTAAATGCATATTTTAATGGTTTTGAATAGGCATATCTGTTTTTCGATTTTTATGATCCTTCAGGAATCATGATTGAATAAAGAAATGTAGGGTGATAAAAATTGAAAGTTAAGATTTTCACAATAGGATGACTTTTCTAGAATTTTACCGACAGCGCTCTGCAATCTGTGTGTCATAAATAGACTTATCAATAACCACTGGCAAGCCTTTGATTTTGCGACAATGGAAATTTAGCCTTTTAAGTCAAGTACTGTGGCTGGTGCCACAAAGGCACAGCTGCAGAGCAATTGTGGGATGAACAAACTTTGCTAGTAATTTCGATTCTTCTAAAACCAAAATCATTCACTAAACTGTCTTGGCAGTGTGTGAACCTCTTGAGTGGTAAATGTCTGTTATTCTATTTGTTTGTGTTAATATGATTTTAATATGCCTCCAATTAAAGGCTCCAAAAGTGTACTTCTTGCACAGCGATTCTAGATCAGATGTATTCTGTGATTGTAGTAAGAGGTGACCTGTTCTTTTTCCAAAATTTTTCTATGGCAGTTATTCCTTGTAAAACATTACAACATTTATTTTAAATAGTTGATTAAATAAGAGTGCTAGTTTTTTAAAGTCATTTCCATATAACCAGAAATCTTTTAGTTTGAAATGTTGTTAATTGTTAACTGTGTAAAAAAGTGAAGTGACGTCATAAATTGAGAACAAAAATATAGTTCCTATTTTAATGTATTTTTTACTTATTGTGTGTATTGTAGTTTAATAGTGCATGAATGCATGCACATTTTGGGATTTTATAGTGCATGGAATTCTCGTCTTTACTACTTATAATGAACTTGATCACATAAAATTTGACTGTCTATAGACCCTTGAATTCTCTGTTTCCAACCAGGCACCATGAGTGAAGACAGCTATGCAGACCTTTCATACCGAAACCCACGGGTTCCAAGCATTACTCATCCTTTACAAAGACCTCATCCAGTGAGTAGGAAGAATCTCTTCAAGTTTTACAGTGGTTCCTCAGATGACGATGATGATAAAGGCATTAAAGTTTATTTGAGAATGAAACCAAGAAAATTAAGACCAGAGGTAAGTGTATTTAAAATTCCACATGTTTTTTCCATTAATGTGTTTATTTAAAACTGCGTTATTTTGCTTTTCTTCATTGTTTAATTTAGATTGCAAGGGGAACTGCACTAGGTTTTCTCAGTGGTTTCATAGATTGCTTG
Source organism: Tenodera sinensis (assembly GCA_030765045.1). Classification (NCBI taxonomy): domain Eukaryota; kingdom Metazoa; phylum Arthropoda; class Insecta; order Mantodea; family Mantidae; genus Tenodera; species Tenodera sinensis. Next base: position 18,640,608 of record CM060974.1, on the reverse strand, counting down.
CTGAGATAAGTTATCATTCAGGTCCAGATTTTGATGACCTGAAGAATATTAAAAGATAACTTTAAAATTAATTAAAAATGGCCATTTGTTAATCTATATTCCCCTTACCTACTTTATCACTGAATACTGACTTACACATTGTACAAACATCTTTTGTAGATTTTCAAAATTGAAAAACTGCATATTTTTAACTAATGCAGACTTGCACATAGAGAAGGTTCTTTCAACATCAACAGAAGATACTGGGACATACTTAAAGCATCAAATATTGTGAGTTTCCAGCTCTTCTTCATCGAGAGAACATTTCTTACCTGAGAGTACATCAGTAATCTTGTGCTGTTGTTGTTCAACACATTTTCCATTTTAGCAAAGACAAGTTTGCCCACTTCATCTTCCACACACTTAGATTACTTGCCACTGATTTCACCAATTCTATTTGATGTTCAATTGCACGGAAATAGTGATTTTGACTTTTATCATGACGAAATACAAGTATCACTTCAACCACTAATTTCTGCTCTGTGAGGATTGCATTGTAACAGTAGATGTGGTGCAACCCTCAAAACTAGCACATAGATTCAACACATTTTTTCTTCAAGTTCCCTGTTCTGCCACTATCGTGGTGTCTGGAGATTACCTCGGATCCATTTTCCAAGGCTCACATTTTCCTTTTAAATCCAACTTAAGATTTTCTTTGCGTACACTGTAAATACTTGAAATTGATGCACCGGTAAACTTGGATATTAATTTCAGCACATCATCTATAGCAAGTTCAGGATATTTCTTGCAGAACTTCTTAAACACGTTCAATATTATTGTCTTTTCACCACTTTGTAACCTTTTGCATGCTTATGTTTCACAACACTCACTTGTTCCGCCATCTCACTTTCATAGTGAATGATGCGCATGCCGAATGAGTTAGGCTGGTTACAAATTCACTTATCTGCATATTCTTACAATTCAACTATACTGAGTATGCTTAGTTCGTGCTTAGCAAACATTAAGTCAGATTTCAAGGGACTATTTAGACAGTGAAAGGATCAAGTAGGCATGCTGTGGTCAAAATGCATGTGATTTTTTTTACGTCTACTTCATTCACGTGATGTATATAGTATTTGGGGGGGGGAGGGGTGTCTTTGGTCGTCAGTGACCAATTAGCCATCTGAATAATGTGTTTCTATTAAATTCATGCGCATTTACTCTCTTACTCATACTTCCAAACATATCGATTACAAGAAAGAAACACAATTCTTAGGTATATGTGTGAATGAAAACCTAAAATGGGATAGCCACATTCACAAGTTGGCAAGTAAACTTAGTTCTGTGTGCTATATGCTCAAATATCTAAAATGTACAATAAATCTTGCTGGACTGAAAAATGTATATTTTGCCCAGTTTCATAGTCGACTAAAATATGGGATAAAATTTTTGGGGGGGAAATGTGAAAGAATATTTATAATCCAAAAGAGAGCTATAAGAATTTTAAGTGGAATAGACAATAGATGTGTAGATCTTATTTTAGGAAACATAACATCCTACCCCTAGCTTGTATCTTTATAGCTGAAGTTTCAAATCATATTAAGAGAAATCAAGGAGAACTGGACACAAATATGGATATCCATTCTCATAACACTAGAGGGAAAAATTACCTTCATGTTCAGTTATGCGGAACAAATATTCAAAAAAATAACCTGACAAACTTAGGCATTAAATTATACAATAAACTACCAGCAAATATCAAAGAAATAACTAATATAAAAAAATTTAACAAAGAAGTCAAATCCTTTCTACTACAACATACCTTTTATTCAGTAAGTGAATATTTGACATTGTAACTTGTAAACATATCATTATTCTGTAAATCTTTATTTAATAAGTGAATATTTGACATTTTATTTGTAATATTGTAAAATTAGTTCTGTAAATCGTATAGAAATTGCTTTTTTGATGAAGCCCATATCATGTAACATGATCTAAGTGGTGAATAAACACACACACACACACACACACACGCACGCACGCACACACGCACACACACACACAGTGCTAGAGACAGGACTGGAACCCATAACCCTCTGTGCATCAAGGTGGCAAAGACATACACTCCAGCGACCATGGCAATCTAGTATGACATTACTATGGCTTGACAGTTACAAAATAGCATTAAGAACTGCGCAGTGCTTACTAGTTTTCATGCAAATACTTTTCCACTGGTATTATAATATCACAGAAACTGAATCTTATAATTAATAGGAAAATAATTCCACTTAAGCTTAATATTAACCTTATAATAAATGCTTCTTGTCAGCTATGTACTGAAAAGGATAACATTCTAAATTGATATGATTACTTCTAGAACTTTTTAACGAGTGGATTAGAAATAAAAATATACTTCAAAGCACTTCTGCAAGTTAACCTTTTAACAAATGCATAATAAAATCCTTATGTTTTTGTTTTTCTACAGGGACAAGGGATGTTACATGTGCAAGACCAGTCAACTCTGCTGCTGAAAAGCACAAAGGAACCTGATGTAGAGTAAGACTTTAATATGTTTATGATAATTTGATTGGTGATAACTAGGCTTGTAATGTGCAGGGCCAATAGAGAGGAATGGGATGATAATGGGTTAATTGCCCCTTGACAGGGTCCTTGTATGTTGTGGGTCTTTGGCAAAAATTCTTAGGTTTGGCCTGCCCCAGTTTGAACCAAGCCCAACCTGTGTCTGAAAATAGCTTATACTGTATCACCTGCCCTAGTGTTGGTTAGCTTATTTTTTAAAATAAAATAATTTTGTTGTTGTCGTATTTACTCAAAAATAAGACTCCTTTTTTTAATGGAATTATAACCATAAAATTGGGAGGGTTCTTCCACAACTTCCTTGCTTTTCAGAATGTTTTTAATTATGTTCCATGGTTACAAGAAGTATTTCTTCTTTCAGGTATAAGTTCACAAAAATATTTGGTCCTCGTACAGACCAAGAAACAATTTTTGAAGAATGTGTGCTTCCCTCTATAAAAGGTTTTACTTCTGGTCAGAATTGTTTGCTTTTTGCATATGGTGCAAGCAGTGCAGGGAAAACATTTACTATACAAGGTAAGAGTTACTTATGGCCAAGTGGCATCATTCCTGGTTCAGAAAATGCTGCAGTAAAATTAATAATTTACCACTGTAAAGTCATATTCTGCTGTGCCAAGTTTAGTCTTGACTTCAGTGGCATAATTGTGGTAAAATGTTTACCACTCGCTTGGAGAACCATGGTAAAGAATCTGGAGCTGAGGTTACATATGTCTCAGACTTTCTGGGAATAACCTGTTCTCTTCATTCAGAATTTTGTTTTACTGGCAAATTGATCACCTATATTTGCTATTGGATCCATTGCAAATGTTTTTGAGACAACACTGATGGAAATTTGTGTGAAATACAAGTAAAGTGTAAGTGAAAATAGAAAATGAGTTAATTAGTAACGCTAAACAACTCGCTTTTTAAACTTCCTGGAACATGTTTTAGTGGCTAGTTTCCTCCATTATCAACTGGACATCAATTGAACTTGCTTGTAGAGGTTGGTCCTTCTGTAGGTTGCTCGGCCAGTGATTCTAAGAACTTGTACAATGGGTCGTTCAATGGGATATCAACATTTAAAACTCTGTACTTGTTCTTCCGGATGATGATCCTATTCCCATGTTGGTAATTCTTGGTTTCCTGATATTTGTTTTAATAGCTTTGGAGCCAGATTAATCATGGATCCAGTTCCATGATTTTCTTTCCAAAAATGGGTGACAACTGCTGATTTGTGTTTTGTGTTTTATACATCTGAAATGTTCCTTGACCCTTGTTTGCAAATTTCATCTAGTTTTTCCTATATAAACTTGGTTGCAGTTATCACATTCTATTTGATAGATTCCAGGTTTTTTAGCTGCTGAAATGCTGTCTTTATAGTAGCCGCAAAACAATAATGAATGTGGGCCTAGCCAATAGAGTGATGTTGCTCTCTGCATTGCCAGTTGCCCAGTGAGTGCCCGATAGGGATGGAAGATTTGACTGTATGTCACACCGAAATCACCTTGTGCATAAAACTGGCAATGCGAAGAGAACATCACTGTATTGGTTGTACCCATGTTCATTTTTGTTTTGTAGCTACACTAGTGTTTGTGCTGAGTAAATTTTTTATGCTGTTAACTTTTAATTGGAGCCAACAAAATGCTGTGTTCTTTAAAAAATTTTTTGAATTTGTCAAATGTCTGTGGGTGATCAGTTTTTTGGTTTGCTGAGCGTGGTTGTTTCTTTCAATAGTTTTTTATTTTTTGCTATGTTCACTTTTTATCTGTCAGTGATTTTCGGGAACCGTTTATTTCTGCAATTCTAATAATGTTTTTATATTCTGTTTGATATTCTTGTATTGAAAGTGGTATGTTCTCCAGTCTGTGAATTAAACTGTTGAAAGCTGCACATGTGTGCGGCCTTGGGTTGTAGCTGTTGCATTTGATATAATTGTACAGAATAATCCATTGTACAAATTGTTAGAATCACCCCCAGAGCAGTCTGCGGAAGATCCAACCTCTACAAACAAATTCAATTGATGTCCAGTTGATAACGGATGAAACTAGCCTCTGAAACATGTACAGGGAATTTAAAAAGTGAGTGTTGTTTAGTGTTATTAATCGACTCAATTTATTTTAATGTGATCAACAACACTGTCATCAACTTCCACTATTATTAATAAAGTGTCGGTTACTAACACCAGCCATTATCTATAGTGTGCATAAACACAACAAGCAAGTGACTGTCAAAATTATCACTACATTCTGAGCACAATTTTGAATTGCTATGGAGCAAAATAATAGAAAACCAGGTGCTATGAAATCTATATTCTAACCAACGATTAGCAATGGTGCACAGGCATAAGACTTTACCATGGTAATAATTTAACTTTGGTATAACAGCTCATATTTACTGGAATTGATGCATTCAGCCACTAACCACAAGTTATATTTGACGGCAGTGCACTTTAAGGTTTAAAAGACATAATTTCTAAGAACTTGGAAGTACATTTATAAAAACTATGGTACAATATTTAATCTTGGCTTTCCTCACTAGGTACCCAAGAAAATCCTGGGATCATACCTCGAGCAGTAACTGCTGTTTTTAACTGTATTAAAGATCAGGAGAGCACTGGCTGCAAATTCAAACCACATTTGGCCAGCTCAGTTATTGAAATGGATGAGAATGCAATACGCAGAGAGCTTGCTTACAAACAGAGTCTGTTGTCAGGACTGCAGGTAAGTAATCTGCCTGTTAAGGAAATTTATTCCCATCACTAAAATGGACTTTCATGTATACATTGTATTTCATTGCATAATCATCACACTTTTTATGCTTTCTTCATAAAGTAAAAATACACAGTGCAATCATTATGCAAGGAATAAGTCGGAAGCTTTCACAGCCAGAGTCAGAATACAGCTAGGAATTTCTTCTGGGGTTAGAAGCCATGGTCTGTTAGAATTTTGAAGTCCAGATGTTTTGTCCAAACCTGCAGTGGACATCATCAGTGGTGATATCTTCTTGGTGGAGTTTCAGTCACAACAGAATTGCTGGCTGGAGGTGCCGTATTTATATGTGGGTCACTCACAGGGGATTGGTTTGGCTGAGCAGATGTGTGCTCGGTGGACAGGGCTTCTCCGTTTTGATTGCTAATTGGTTTATTTAAGTATTTAGTAAATAAATGATTGAAAAGTCTGCAGTATCAGTCCATTTCTGGAAAATAGATCATGATATACAATATAACATCCATCTTTTGAAATATGTACAACAGGCAAGAGATCTCCACACTTGGGAAAAAATTTCATTTGAAGAAAACATGTTCATTAAGTTCGTCCATTCTACACAGAGGGAAAACAGTCAACTGTGGAGGATGGACCAATTTCATCCAATAGTCAAGAGCAGCCAAGGATGTAGGAAAGTTCCTATGAAACAAGTCCTGCATAAGTCACAGTTATTGTGAAGCATTTTTGCGTTTTGACTCCAGTGTTTATTATAGCAATTTTAAGCAACTGTTTAATTATGTAATCAGACTTTTTCATTTCAGAGGTAGAACTGGAACTTAAAAATTCAATGTCACAGCTGGGATTTGAACCGCTTACTGCGAGTGCTCTAACTACCTAGTAAGCGGAGGGTCTGTGGTTCAAATCGCAGCTGTGGCATTGAATTTTTAAGTTCCAGTTCTACCTCTCAAACATTGCCCACACATGGTTTGTGTGTTTAAAAACACCAACAGTAAGTTTGTTGGCATAAATAAATAATAAACTTTTTCATGTTTCAGAGAAATGATTCCTCTCGTTCCATTAGATCTCTGACATCTTGCATACAAGAAAGTACTTTTAGCTCACAGTCTGACTTTTCTCTCAGCGGTGCTTCATGTTTAGGTAAGTGAGTGTTTCAGTTGGTTTTAATTGGGTTATGCATTAACATTGTGGCACAGTTGAAATAAAATGAAAAAATTGAGCTATTGACAGTGAAGTAATACATAATTAATAATTATAGTAAATATTTGTAACAAAAATTCACTTATCTTTTGGTATAATTATAATTTTCTCAGGACTAATCTCACTCTTAATTTTATTCAGCTAAGTGATTGAATATTTTGTTGTTACGGTTACTGCTCCTAGATGATTGATTGAAAAAAATTTGTTGGCCAAATCAGTTGGTGGTATTTCATAATCCGTTACAGGATCATTATTCTTCAAACTAAATATTTTTTCCCATGCCATTAGATCAGTGCGTCCATTTAAATGCCTTAAGGCCAGTATTATAAAGGGGGTTCCCAGTTAGGTTTAAACTATAGATTAAGGTATTAAGATTTTCTTTTGTTTTATAAATGTTAGTCTTCAATTTAATTTTAGTGGAATTCATCTACTGTTTAACAACAGTTTAATGCTATGTGTAATATGGCAGTTCCAGCTGTACACGTGGATACCACAGAGGTATTTGAGGGATTGATATTATGATAATAGTTGAAACACATCAGGGACCCAAAACTTTCTTAAATAAACTGATGACTTTCAGATGTAGACTGACCATGCATTTTTAAACAGATTCAGACCTTCAACACAGATAGTCCTGACCTCTGAGAGGTAGAATCAGGACCAAAAAATTCAATGCCATAGCCAGGATTTGAACCATGGATCTTCCACTTCATGCGCAGCTGCTCTAACCACTAAGCTACCTATGCAACTTTCCAGTATGACATTAAATTCCCCAACCATTCATATTTTCCTGGTAGACCACTAGGAAACCTCAAATGTGAAATAAGTACCCAAGTTGGCTGGCAGAAAAAAAAAAGTTACAATTACCATCTAAATGGTAAATTGACTTATGATTTATGTTTTAGATATTTTGAATATTAATTTTAATCATTTTTTTTTCTTCTTCTTAAAATTGACTTTGTCATATATCTCTGTATTCTGGATCTTTATGGTCACCTGCAATGTCAGGCAGATGTCACAATTTTTGTTTGTGAAATATATATATAAACTTCTCTATCCTATGTGGTAAATTTCCGGAATGTCTGAAACAGAGCCTAGTACGCCCACTACATAAAAAAGGAGATGAGAGTGACATAAATAACTACAGACCAATTAGCCTAACATCAGAAATAGCAAAGCTCTTTGAAAGGCTTGTATTAAGCCGGTTATTAGATTTTTTAGACAAAAACTATATTAATGTAAATTTTCAGCATGGATTTAGGAAAGGATGATCAACAGCTACTGCAATTAGTGAACTTATACATTTAGTCATTGAAAACCTTGAAAAAAATGATGAAGTAGGGTCTTTATTCTTTGATCTTTCTAAAGCTTTCGATTGCGTTGATCATGCGATACTATTACAAAAACTGGAGGGATATGAAGTAAGAGGCTTGGCAAGAGATTTGATCATATCATATTTGGTAGACAGAAGACAATCAACACTATTGTACAATAAACAATAGAAGTTCCAGTTCTACCTCTCAAACATTGCCCACACACGGCTTGTGTGTTTAAAAACACCAACAGTAAGTTTGTTGGCATAAATAGTGTAATAAATTGTTTTTCAGCAATTTATGGTATACAGTTAGCAACACTGACTAAACTAAAGAGTGACCGAGTGATGATATGTACAAAACAAAAGAATGAGCAGGTGATAATTCGTATATGATAATTTGATGCCTTTATGTATGAAATAGTCACCGTAAAGAATTAACGCTGAGTAAAGTGCTAAACAAAATTATAATTAGTTGTATTGTACAATTGTTCAGGTGATTAATTTTGGATATATGGCTTAAATTAAATGGTTTACCAAAATTAATATTAACTTCTATTTGCAGACATACGTCCAAGTTTTGATGGTGGACCAGTTGCATTCTCTATTTGGGTGTCATTTATTGAAATCTATAATGAACAGATTTTTGATCTCCTAGTACCACCATCAGACAGAAAAAGGCGGCCTTTAATCTTAGGACAGGATTCTGCTGGTGATGTCTATGTAAAAGGTAAGCTTTTTCTGTTGTGTCACAAGGCACATTTGAATCATAAACTTTGTTTTTTCAAATTCCTTTCTAAGAATTTTTTATTGTTCTAAATCTTAAGCTTAGAAAGTTTCATTCCGAAATTTCCTTTCCATTATTTTCTTTGAACAGGTATTCGAAAAATGGGCTAGTCATGAATTAAAGTATGCACATCCTTAGTGGGTGATAGGCGTTTCAACCAGTGGAGACAACAGTGTTGTCACTCTTAGCACCACCATCTACATGGTGACCAAATGCACACAAGCAATAACTGCCATGCAAGTTCGTGTTAATAATGACTGCATACAGTAACACATCCTAAAACATTAAGACAACAAATCCAAAAAGAGAATGAAGATTCGATTTTAAATATTTAAACACATTGATCGTCATGTTTTATCCAATACTTGGGTCAACGTTTATTATAAAATGAGCAATCATTGTCTGCATAGTGCACTATTACAAGAAAATTATTAAGTAAACTTAATTTCTTGTCTGCCAGATTGTAACAAAATACAAGAACTAAACTGAATGAATGTAAAGGTATTTTAATTACAGCATATCAAATAAAAGAACCATACCTCCAAATAGATGTTTTATTCCAATGGGAAAATGCAGCTCATTTACGAATCACTATTAGGCCTCTTATTGGAAACCTCTTCCAAAAAAACTTATTCATATGGTGCAGTTTTTTAAGTGACCTTTCTATCGTTGCTATGAAGACTTATGCTTTCTTGATTCGTGTATAGAATATGTCATATTATTGAACTCCATTTTAAACTTGTTGAGATGTTTATTTGCACATTAATAAAATAACACAATTACTGAGTCTGTATACAATCTCAATACTGTTCTTTCACTATTTTGTGCTTTTTGGCACGTCCAAAATTATATAATTTAGCGGAATATCGCTAAGAACACATCTATCTTTCTAAAACTCAACGATCCAAGAGTTTGTATTATATAATACAATATATACTTCAATTTCTTGGAGTATTGCTAAGAAATATCGTGCTTTGGTCCACGAGTATTAAATTATTTAATTTCCAATTTCTTGTAATGTCGCCGTGAAAAGGCACCTATCTTCCTCGAACCCGTCATTTGAAGCTTATTGAAAATTCATACGTTGCGATGACAACAGTGTTTAGATATTGTTTTAACAAAGTTTCTTATGACATCATCTGATGAGGTCATATTTCACGTATTATAATTGATTTTATAATAATCACAGACATGCCAAGAAAGTAATCTAAAATAAAAACAAACTCAGAGACTAAAAACTTCACTTATCTTAGTAATTGCTGCAAGTTCTTAAATGCTGCTGACATGTTACATGGTGGAAACATTCCACAGTGTTTCATTAACAGACCAAAAAAGTCAATCTCCAAAGCTGCTCAGGAATTGAGCATTTCTCCTACTTTTATATTGGCATGTCTTACAGAAAACGCCAAATTTCTGGGCATATCGGATACGAGTTCTTCAAGCTCAATTTCTTGGCCTCCACAATCTCCTGACCTAACTCCCTTAGACTTTTTCCTCTGGGGAATCTTAAGGATAGAGTGTATGCAACTAAACCAGGCACTGTCCCTGAAATGGACAGAATGGTCACACCTCGTATGCTGTCAGAGATGCACAATGAGATGGAACGCCACCTGCACTTGCACATTGTTCAGGTGGTAGGCACATTGAAAATTGTGGACATTGATTGCATTTGTTGCCAATGTGGTTTATGACACAGTATGTTACTTTAAAATTAAATTTATGCAAATGCACTCTGTACAGCACCAGGAAATGTTTTTATTAATAAATATGCCCAACATGTCCAAAAATTTGTTAATTTGTTAAATTTCTGGTTACTTATAAAGGACCATGTGTATAGATTTGTATAAGAATAGTTAAAATTAATGAAAGTGATGCTTTATGTTAGTTTGTGGAATGATTGCATGTTGCTGAAACATTTGTATTCTTGATGCAGGTTTGCAGCATGTATGGGTTAACTCTGCAGAAGAAGCGTACCAGGTTTTACTGTGTGGCCAACAAAACCTTAATTATGCATCTACTAGCCTAAATGCAGCATCTAGTCGTTCACACTGTGTGTTTTCCCTCAAGCTAATATGCGAGTTCAAAGAGATTCAGAGATGCCGCTTAAGCAGGTGAGTTCACTGGAGACTTACTGTTCCCTTCCGTCTTCTTTTTCTGCTGTTTCAGGATCTGTACTGCCAGTACCATATGGTTTAGTGGCAGCTACCAGAAGTTGAACATGACCAAGATTACACTAAATCAAAGTACTGCCAACCTTACAGTAAGATTTAATAGTGTCAAACTGATCTGTAAAATCTACTTTGCAAATCTTGTTTTGAAACAATATTTTTTGGTTAAATATATTATACTGCATTTATTAATATGAATTGTATTGTAAAACTGACAATGAGGAAATGTGAAACACTTATTTTAGACACTAAAACAATACCATATATAATATGAACTGCATTTAAACTGAACAGTTTACCTACTTTAAGACACATGCACACCCTTTGCATGGTGATCCAGAGCCTGTCTGTGCTGCGTGCAGTATTCCACTCTCCGTTGTACATGTCCTTGATTGTCTGTGATACGCTCGTGAGCGCCAGTCCGTTAGTCTGGGCCTTATACTGTGCTCAGTTTTAGGCAACGACCCAGTAGCTGTAAATACAGTGCTGTGAGTTTGTTCCACAATTGATTTTATTAAGCAGGTGTAAGATTTTATTTCTGGGATTTTGGATTGCCTTATCTTTTGGTTTTTTAACATTTTAGCCCTTCCAGTTTAACTGTTTTTACTTTGTAGCAATTTTAAGCTTCAGTTTTTAGCATTTTAAATGGAACGTTTTAATAGTTGAGTTTAGCTGCTTTTATCTATTTTAACTTTCGGTTTTTAGTTTTTTATGAGTGATGTTTTAACACTTGACCTTTCGTGATTTTACTTTTGGACTTGGGGCCCTAATGACCAAGTTGTCGAAGGGCCCTTAAACCCGACACACTCACTCACCCCTACTGTAAGATAAGACCTGTATTGCCAACTTGAACTACAATTAACACTTATTACTGCTGTATCTTTACCTGGGGTATCTTCTAGGGGCAGTTGGTGGTATTGATATCAACTGCACAGATGGAGTGTCACCAAAAATAACCAGAGAGCATCATAACAGGGTATAGTTTGTGCAGTCGTTTTAGTACATTGAAATATTGCAGTGAAAGGTTTAATGTGAGTGACTTACCTGCCTCAGCAGTAGCATCTCATTGCGATGCTTTCATCCCTTTAGTATCACTGGACTGTTTATTTCATATGTGACTACACACTGAAATCGAGGAGGGGCAGAGGATTCACACAGCATATTGCAAGTAATATGAGAGATTAGGTTGCTTGATACAGCTGATAGGAGACAGATGAGATCCCGGCTCGCCAACTGTCCTTTGGGTGAATGTCAGTGTTCAAAATGGAATGCAGAAGCTATAAATGTCACAGTTGACTTTCAGTGAATTCCAATAGCTCACGTTCTGTGTAATTTGTTACTGGCTGAGCCACAAATATTTAAAATAAATTATTTGTTTAAAATGGTATAAATGTTCGGTATCAAAGCTTATTTTACAATGAAATGCTTATTTAAATGAGACCTTGCCCAAATTTATGTGAGAAGTCCAATTTACTGATGAATCTTAAATAAAACAATTATTTAGAGACTGAAAGCTTGATTTAGTATTTGCTGAAGTCCTTGAAATGTTATGCAGACTTGCTTTTTGATGCTTCCATAATATCGCCAGTCAGTTAGTGAAGAATTTCACAGATTGAAGTTTTCAAAACAATCTTAAAATTGTAGCAGTCTTTGCAAGGAAATTCAGGTTAAAAACCATGCATGGGTTTCATTATAAAATTTCATCCACTGTGTTTAAAAATATATTTTTGATAAAACAGTAAAGATAATCTTTTCTTTTATGATGGTGTAACAATTTGTTTCTTTACTTTAAAGCTATAACCTAAAATTTAAATTCCAGGTTCTCCTTCTGTGACTTAGCAGGAGCAGAAAGAGCAAAGAAGACTGAAAATGTTGGTGATCGTCTGAAAGAATCTCAAAAGATAAATACATCACTACATTATCTTGGAATGTGCTTAAGGATAATAAGGTACTATTCATAATTCTTGAGTTACAAAGGCTTGTTTCAGTGTAATAGCTGTTTGGTTGAAGTGAAAACTAGTGGCTAATTTTTCATTAAATTAACTCTCCAATAAAGTCTAAAACTTGATATTTTGTGTATTCTGCATGTGCTACACAATGTATGATAGACAGATATTAATATAAACATATACTCTGTACATCAAGAGATTAGAGGAGATGTAAACAAAGCACTGGTTTGTATCACTCTGCGGCCATTTGCATTCATAATGGCACAGGCACATTTGACTGCGGTTGCCAAGACTCGAACTCACGACCTCAGGCTTTGAGTGCATGGCCAGTGCACTGCGTGTTGCCTTAACGATCATGGCTATTCAAGCCAGCAGGCTGATGGTGTTCCAGACTGCCTAATCTAAACTGGTTTCGAATTAGACGACGAACGGCATAAGTAGAAAAATTATTCAGGAGTGAAAGGGTTAACTGCTACTTACATCATCTACATTCCTCTAATCTGAGTTGGAAAATGGCTTGATACCCTCCAGGTTGGATGTCTGTGTTGCTCAATTCATCTCCCAGATGTATAATTTTACAATTCTAAGCCTCTGCTAACATTTACGTAGAGCATGGATTCCTAAGGGTCATCAGAATAATGCAGGAACTTCATTAACACACATAAGTGTTGAATATATTGAACAGATCAACCTGTTCAACAAGTTAACAATACATTTTAGCACTGTACATACACTATTTAGATAATTCTTATACAACTTTCTACAGCTTGAGGCACACATCTGACATGCATCGTGTCTGAGGGCCAAGTGACTCAAAGCTGTACTGTGTCTTAGCTCAACTGGCCACACACAGTGTCTACTCTGGTTGTTTTGATTGGCTCAAAGTAAACACACCGCTATACTCAACCAATCAGCCCTTTGTGCCTCTTTTGCATCCTCAGCTACTTTTTTTATAATTGTACAAAGATAAAGTTTTGTTACAAATATTTATTAGATGTTAATTATTATTTATTTATGCCAACAAACTTACTGTTGGTGTTTTTAAACACACAAGTCGTGTGTGGGCAAAGTTTGAGAGGTAGAACTGGAACTTTGCCCACACAGGGCTTGTGTGTTTAAAAACACCAACAGTAAGTTTGTTGGCATAAATAAATAATAATTACCATCTGAAGGTTATTTAATCCTGGGATATAAAGTACTTACAATAGTAAGTCACCATTGGGGTAATTTGCCTCTGATGTGAGACTGCCTTTGTGGTTTACTAGGAGAAATACGAACTGGTTTGAGAATTCAATGCCATTCTGGCAGTTTGTCACAATAGCCCAGTGGTTAGAGCAGTCGCCCGGTAAGCGGAAGGTCTGTGGTTCAAATCCCAGTTGTGGCATTGAATTTTCAAGTTGTAGTTCTACCTCTCAAAATTTATTAGATGTGTTATACAGTGTATTTAATTATGCTTTTTAAGGTTTTTATTGTCACTCAATCAGTTAGAGCAACTAGGTGAAAACTGGAAGATCTGAGGTTTAAATTCCAGCTATGGTATTTAATTTTTGTCCTACATATAGCTTGTGTGAAAGAATAATTACCATTGATCTGACATGAAATGCTTTTTATTTTGCATATATGTAGGTCCAATGAAAATATTAATGTATTGCAGGGATAATCAGAACAGCAGAGACAAATCAATGATTCCGTTTCGTGACTGCAAACTCACACGACTGTTCCAGAAAGCATTGTTAGGCAGAGAAGCAATAAGAATGATAGTAAATGTTAGTCTGGATCCATATCTGTATGATGAAACCTCTCAAGTTCTCAAATTTTCTGCAATTGCCAAACAGGTATGGTATTCAATGAAAAAACTGAAGCAGGTTAAATCTACTAATATAACACATATTTAGAGACTATAGGCTTCACTTACTTTTGCATATGGGGTAAGTTGTTGAAATTAATAACAAACTTAAGTTTCACAAGTTTTTCCTTGCATTTTCAATGCTCACTAAAGTTTATTTGGGTCACCATAGTTGTAGATGATCTGTGATGTATCTCTGTATATCACATTACCAACCACTGAAAGTAAAACAAATTTAACAGAATAAATCAGTGGCATTTCAAAATTCATAACACAATCTTTATTCTTTCAAAATAAATCTCTTCCCAAATCATTAAATGTAAGGATCAATTTAATTGTTTTAATAGTTTAACCGCTGGGTTATTCCATGATTAAATGACCAAAAATGGTCTACCACAGCTGATTTATCAATCTGTTTATACTTAATATTTCTACAATATTCCTTTATTCTGGTTTCCAAATGTTTAGTTTTAGCTATGTGAAATCTGGTACAATCTAACTTACAATTGGTAAGTGCCAGATTTTTATAATGTTGGAATTTTGTCCTTGTTGGAAAAATTTAACAAATTTGTTATATTTATTTTGAGGAACCAAAATTATTTCATGTTCTTCAACAATTTTCGTAAATTTTTTATTGGGCCAAAGGTGGTAAGTAAACTTTTTAAAAATAAGGTTTTTTTTTTCACATAAAAATTTAAATATCAAAAGGCTGTAAAAAAGTTTCTACAATTTAAAATATTTTTTTAAGCAAAATGGAATAACAATGGTCCCTCAAAATAAATGTACAAAAAAATGTGTTAAATTTTTCTAAAGAGGACAAAATTCCAAATTATAAAGAATATGTTATTTATCACTTTAGCTGTTTGGATTGTGATAGGATTTACATTGGTAAAACCAAACATTTGAAAACCACAGTAAAGAAACATTTTAGAAATATCAAATATAAACAGATTAGTAAATCAGCTGTAGCAGATCATTTATTAAAACAACGTAATGGACCCATAGATTTAGTGGTTTGGGAAACGAGATTCCTTTTGAAAAATAAGGACTGCGTAATGAATTTTGAAACATTGCCGATTGATTCTTTAATCAATTTTACTTTCAGTGGTTGTTGATATGGTAGAAAAAATTACACCACCTAGAGTCTGCAGTGATGTGACCAGGATAAATAGTTATGTGTGTGGTGTGATTAAAAAATTGTGAAACAGCAGTTACACATATATTCACAACTTAAATCTAAGATAAGTGAAACCTAGTCTGTAGATGTTTGTAATATATTGATGTATGTATTGCTTAATTGTTGTGGATTTGCTATCCTTGTTGACAACTATCTGATATTGTTTGTTCCTGTAGGTTGTACTACAGGAGCGAAGACCCCATGCATTGCGTAAGGAGTCACGGTTCTCAAGATATATAAGGAACATTTCTTCTGCATCAAAATTCTCCTCTGTAACACACGGTTAGTGAAATGCTGATGTAGATAATAAAGTGCTGAAAAACAACTTTAATTTTTGTATATTGCAATTTAACAGGTAAATATTTCTTACAGATGAGAGCTATGCTTCGAATCTAACCAATGTTTCGCTGTTAAACCAGAGGATAGAGGTAAGCCATGTTTTTGATCATACTTCATACTAAGGTGGTTATAAAACATTGAGAACAATAAGTCAAGAACAGTTAAGTTAAAATGAAACACATCAAGGCAATACATCTTAAAATCTAAAAATATACCCTTTTTTTCAGATTGATTTGACAGTTTTACCATGTGCTTAAAATCTGAAATGTTACTGCATACATTTTATTGAGAAGTCAAACTGTTTTTAGGATATTCATTTTTACTTTCTCTGCTACCATAGTAAGTAGGAAAAGTATTAGGTAATGTTGCGTTATACAGGCTTATTGAAGTGCAATCTCATTAAGTCACATCAAATTGACATGAAGAAATACACTATCTCCCTCTTAGCGGACAAAGAGTCAGCCATTTTGAATGAGGGAGGAACACAGGTAATGGAAATGAATCTTCCTTTCATAGAAGTTTGAAAACAGTGTTGTTGTAATTAATTTAATTTAAAAGGTGAGTTAATTAATAACACTGAACAACACTTACAACATATTTTTCCGGGACGCGTTTCGAAGGTAACTTTCCTCCATTATCAACCGGACAATAACTGGGTTTCCATGGTGCTTGATGGTGCAGATGGTGATGCTTCTTCTGGTGTTGCGCATTTTCAGTAAGTTCATTGAACCGCCACCAGAAGAAGCATCACCATCTGCACCATCAAGCACCATGGAAACCCAGTTATTGTCCAGTTGATAATGGAGGAAAGTTACCTTCGAAACGCATCCCGGAAAAATATGTTGTAAGTGTTGTTCAGTGTAATTAATTAACTCACCTTTTAAATTAAATTAAAAAAAATGGAAATGAAGCTCAATCTAAAACTGGAACAATGCAATGGAAGTGCTGAGTAGATGAATATTGTCAAACTGAAACGTAATTACAGAGAGAATATAAATAAAGGAGAAAAGGTATGTAACATTTGCAAAAAGTGTTACTAAGTAAAGATTTTGTTTTTCCATATTCCCTTTAGTTAATTATTAATGGAAATCCACATTGAAAATAACATAGTAGTCACCAATAATTTGCAACAGTTATTTCCAGTAAAATCCCATATTTAAAGCATTTTTTTCTGTCAATCACTTGCCACATGTGACTTAAAAAACTTTGTTTCATAAATCTGCGTTATCAAATATATTCATATTTTATGGCTATCTATAAGTTATGAGGCAAGACTATTAGCTTAGCTTGCAGTGGCAACTCTCCACCTTAAAGGCTGATGCTGGGGGAAGTTGCGCAGTTGTGTATGTGCAGAAGTCATAACATTTCCGTCCATGGAGTGAAGTTCATTAGTGTAGCTTTAGTGCATATTGCTAATGGCATTATGTATGTTTAAAAATTAGCATTATGACGAACAATGATTTGGCTATAACTATGGCTGTGTGCTAACAATTACTTTAGTGTGAGCTGCAATTGTTTCAGCTGCACACTTTATAGTAATGTTGACTCATTTGAGCCAAGCTCGCCCATCTTTCCCCCTCTCAGCCGTTGCAGAGAGGGAGTCAAGGATAGCAGCTTCCCCTATGCACAAGTGTTACTCATGTCTTATTTCACAACCCATACCTACTGCACAATTGCATGAGCTTATGATTTCATAGTTATTAAATAACCTTTAGGTGGTTAACCTTTAATTAAATCTGGGACATAAAGTACGTACAACATTGTCGCCGCTTGGGGTACTTATCTCAGATATGAGATTCCCTAGTAGTCCACCGGGAAAATACAGATCAGTTGGGGAATGTAATGTCATACTAGCAAGTTGCCATGATAGCACAGTGGTTAGAGCAGTCGTATGTGAAGTGGAAGATCCATGCTTCAAATCCTGGCTATGGCATTAAATTTTTCAGTCCTGATTCTACCTCTCATAATATCAAATTTTTACAAATTTGAGCACTGTCTAAAAATAAGCATACACCATAGCTGTTAAAAGCGGTTTTATTTTGCTTGTAGAATCACAAAATGAAGGCCATAGACAAACATTCCTACTTGCAAAACAAAATGCTACTTTCAACCCTAGTATCGTAATCTACTATTATTGAATAAGAGTCATTAATATATACTGCTGTAGCTTGTGTATTTGTTCACCCTTTGATGTTTGTGCAGGACCTCGTAAATGAAGTATCAAGGTTGAAACTAGAACTAGATATAGAGAAAAAAGAGAAAGTGACACAGGAAAGGAGAATAAGAGAGGAATTGGCAGATCGATATGATAAACTTCTGGAGGAAACAGAGAAGATGTACCGGTAAGATGAAACTACTTAATGTGCAGTAAAATTTCATTCATATTGTGATTTTAATAATAATGCTTACCCATTATTCTTTTTGTGCATGCTTTGGATGTTTATAATTCCATGTAAATCTCGATCTCACCGCATAATTAAATTAAAAAAACTATTGACAGTGAAGCAATATAAATTACAATTATATAAGTACATTGGGGTAATTGACTCTGATGTGAGGCTGCCTTTGTGGTTTACTGGGAAAAATACGAATTGGTTGGAGATTACAATGTCATTCTGGCAGGTTGTCACAGTAGCTTAATGGTTAGAGCACCTGCCTGGTAAGCGGAGGGTCTGTGTTTCAAATTCCAGTTGTGGCATTGAATTTTTCAGTTCCAATTCTACCTCTCAAACTTTATATTGTATTTATTTTGAGGAGCCAAGGTTATTCCATTTTTCTTTTTAAAAAGAAAATTTATTAGCCCTAAAACAGTAAAACAATAGTAGCTTAGAATCTGTAACGAGGGTGACAAAAATAAACAGCAGCACCAAGGATGTGATTAAAAAATCATGAAACTGCTGTCTGTGTTTAATTTTCAACTTACACCAAATACAAAGATAAGTGAAGCTTAGTGTCTAAATATTTGTTATGTTTAAAATAAGAACAAATTAGAAACTAAAAGCTCCACTTATCTAAGTAATATTGCAAGATTTTCCAAGTTATCCTTGTAAACAAGTTACAAGGGTAACTTGTTTGTATAGCTTTGAACATACGTTGGATTACAACTTGAAACATGTCAGTTGTAGAAAATCTTGCAATATTACTAAGATAAGTGGAGCTTTTAGTTTCTAATTTGTTCTTATTTTAGATTCTGTTGCTTCGCTGCTAATAGCTTCAATATTTCCTTAATTCATTTATTATGTTTGTTGATTTCTTTTAACACATTTTAATTCTTTATGCCTGACATCGTTTTCTGTCGAAGCACAATCAGTGCTATCCTGGTCACTGGCTTCCATCCCGTTGTCTTGGATTATAATTCTTTCAGTTCTTTCTCCAATTTTTCTTCACTTTCATTACTTTTATCAAGGGATTTTTTGTAAGTCCCCCAAATGATTTTCTTTCCTCTTCATGGTTTACTCTTGCAACAAACAGAATTATATGAGACACTGCAGCATCATCTTCTTTTTATTTATTATTATAAATAGCTTAGTACAGTACTGTTCCTTACGCTTGGCCTCTTCCTTCTTATATTGACAATCATTGGCAACCATTTCACCAGTCTGACTACGGAGTGGTTTTCCTTTTAACTTCAAAATTAAGTGTGTTTTCACTAAGATGCACACTCTTGCCAGAACAGACTACATTGCTCATTCACAAAAAGACAAGCTGTGCATGTTTCATCATCCTTTACAGTGGCATATGTTGTGTGTTTACTCCAAAGTTAATAGATAATCATTATTATGTGAATGTTTGGAAGTTATTCTAACCTGATTAAAAACAGGTCACAGTGCCACTCATGGGCATCGTGTGCAGGATTACCTGGCACCGGTGTGTCCAATGTGTGGCATTCAACTCTTTGTAGGGCACATTTTGCTTGATTGTCCATGATACGTTCAATTGCCAGTCCCTTGGTCTGGGTCTTACGCTGTGTTCAACTATGGACGACAACCCTGTCGCTGTAGATAAGGCACTGCAGTTTGTCACCAATATTGGGTTTGCTTCTCAAGTTTAACTAGTATTAGAGCTTTTGGACTTTCCAGGTTTAATTATGTCCCTTTTTAAAATTCTACTGTTGTTCCCTTTTAGCGTTTTAACTCTCTACTGTTGTTACCACTAAGTGTTTAGGTCTTAACTTTCATTTTTTAACATTTTAACTGTGGGACTGAACAGTTTGAGCTTTCCTATTTTTTATCTTTGATTTCAGGCCCAAATTACCTAGCTGTCAATAGGCCATTAAACCCTATGTGCTTACTCATGTGAATGTTAACTCATTGCCCATTCTAGAATGTTAATGTTCTACTTCCTTTTTTTCCCTTGGTGTTATAGAAATCGTCTTGAGGATGCGGAATTGCACTACCTAGAAATGGAACAGTGGAGGTGTAACAAGATGGAACAATATATACATAAAATGAGCAAAAAAAGGAGAAGAGAATCTGATGATGACTCATTTGAGGTAAGTTGTTAAATGAGTGTCTATGAAATACATCTAAATTGAAAAGTGCATTAACACATTAAGGGCTAGTTTTACAGCTTAAACTTAAGCCAGAGCTTTATTAAGCTACAGATGTTGCTTAAGCAAGGCTTACACTTTGGTTTAAGCTTTATGAGTTTCAAAGTAGACATTCACACTTAGTTTTATTGAACTGAACAGTCTTACGCAAATAAAACATAGTAATGAGAGGTAGAACTGGAACTTAAAAATTCAATGCCACAACTGGGATTTGAACCACAGGTTCATATATGTGGTTTACCAGGAGAAATACGAACTGGTTTGAGAATTTAATGCCATTCTGGCAGTTTGTCACAATAGCTCAGTGATTAGAGCATCCGCCCGGTAAGCGGAAGGTCTGTGGTTCAAATTCCAGTTGTGGCATTGAATTTTTAAGTTCCAGTTCTACCTCTTACACCAACAGTAAGTTTGTTGGCATAAATAAATAATAATTACCAACTGAAGGTTATTTAATCCTGGGATATAAAGTACTTACAATAGTAAGTCACCATTGGGATAATTTGTCTCTGATGTGAGACTGCCTTTGTGGTTTACCAGGAGAAATATGAACTGGTTTGAGAATTTAATGCCATTCTGGCAGTTTGTCACAATAGCTCAGTGGTAGAGCAGCCACCCGGTAAGCGGAAGGTCTGTGGTTCAAATCCCAGTTGTGGCATTGAATTTTTAAGTTCCAGTTCTACCTCTCAAACTTTGCCCACACACGGCTTGTGTGCTTAAAAACACCAACAGTAAGTTTGTTGGCATAAATAAATAAAAGATAGTAATACTTGCGCATGTGCAGCAAGTGAATTCCCTTTCATAATGGCAGCATTTATCCAGCAACATTTAGTAAAAATGATTAAAAAATCAGATTCAAAATGTAAAACGTCAGCATACTCCTAGAAGTTGTCAAACAAAATTAAAGTTGAGTTTTATTTATGGTTGCTCTTTAACTGCTATGGTTCTTAGCCCCCCCATTCTAGATTGGGCATATCACTTAGTGACCACGAAATCCCATCACAAAGTCTATTGGCTACTTCAAGGTCAAACCTGGTTGTCTTGACAACAAACCACTGTGCCACTCCCCTATTATGTGCATAGTGCATGCCAAGGGAACTGTCAGAATACCCAAGTCCCATTAATTCAAGTATAATGGTATTAACAACATCTGGTGCCATCATACTTCGAATGGTTTGGGGACATTCTAAGCACTGAGAGTTGAATTTGAAATACTTGCTATACTTATGCTGGGTTGCAAGAAAGCTGCCGTAAGTAGTTATTCCCTTCTTTAGTTAATGGATCAATAAACTATAGAGGTTGTAAACTATAGATTGTTTAAATATGATATATGATATGTTAACTATTCCCATCTTTAACGAGAAAATCAGCAAAATGACTGAGTCAATGTAGTCAATGTGTGTAATTACCTTGTGAGTCAATATCATGTGGCTGCAACAAACAACTTGCCACAAGCCCAGGCTTGTACTTCTGATTTTGTTTACAAAGTTGTTTTGTCTTCTCTGCAAGCCAAAATAAGAACAAAAGAAATAGAACTTGTTCTTGAATATTGTATATGTAGAGGTCTGCGCAGGCTAAGGGCCCTAAGGCCTAGTCCTGGGCCGGGTTCGGGCCTAATTTGGAAAATGTTTGTTGGACTTGAAAATTAAGGGGTACGAAATAGTTTGAATTTTTGGTGATCAATGTAGAAATGCTGAGAATAGCACAATTATCGCAGCATTTCTTTATTAAGAATTCTCTATGCTTATTCTTCTAACACATTTCAGATGCTGCTAATAGGTCAATAACTGCAAAATAATTTTGTTTAAAACAAAATTGCACATTTGAGCCTAGGCCAGGTGGTACACTGTAATCTATTCTTGGGCTGGGGACAGGATCGTGCTTGTTTGAGGCTGCACTGGCCCAGGCCGAATCTAAGAATGATGGCCCATGCAGAACTTTTAATATTTATAGTGAGAAATTATTCTTAGGTACCATAATGTTTTATGGTGTTTAAAAATATGCATGACATTTTCAAACAATAAAGATGAAAAGTGAAATTCTTAAATGTAGCTATTTCTGTGGACATTGTAGTTGTTTCTATGATGTGTTTCTTTTATTTTACTTTCTGTACATCCTTCAATTTTTCTCTTCTGTTATATTGTACATTTTCCTTCTGGAGAAGTTAAAACTCTGGTTGCATTTCAAATGAAGTACTCCCTTAAACTTATGTAACTAAATGTCATGTTTTAGGAACAAGAAGGTCTAGCGAAGCAGGTTGACTCTCTTACAACAGAACTGAACTCTGTAAAGGAACTGCTTGAATCTCGGAAACTGCACAGTGAGGAATTGCTTCGACAAAACTCTAAGCTGCAATTCCAACTTGCCGATTTAACAGAGAAGCTTAAAATAGCTGAGATGGTAAGAATGTATAGTATGTGCTTGATAAGTTTAAATCACAGTTATTTGTAATAATTCTACAGTTACCTAATTTCTATGGTTTGCCCTTTAAATGTACAGGATGGAGATCTTTGTATGACTACTGCAATGGAAGTGTCTTTATGACTTTGTAGGCAGTGTAAGGAATTTTCACCATGGACATGACAAAGCATTAAATTCTATTGCATTATAACTTAAGGTCACAGGTTAAGCGTATTGCGCTATAATTGGTGCCAAACAAGAAAGGGATTGATAGTTCGCTGTGCGAAATAGGTGGCATTGCCGCTTATCACGACCATGTGGAGAGTGATGATTATATGTACAAAAAAGACTGGATTGCCCCTGGAATGTTGAGCTAGTAAAATAGTGAATCTACATGCAAAGGATAGAACATGCAAGTATACATCAGTCTAAAGATTTGTGTTAACAAGAGACATACCTATGAAATATTAATACATATTCTTATAGGAAAATACCGCTGATCTCTGAACTACTTGTATCATTGCCGCTGCTTCTCATTTGATAGACGAATGTTCTCTTACAGAGCATATTATTTCCCAAGTTTGTCGTTTAATTGGGGTCCCTTTACCAAATACAGTTTTATTCGGTTTGCGAGTAGTCTGTTTTTCTTTTGGCAGCACTATATTTGTGACTATTTTTCAACATTGTTAAATATTCATTAAAAGCTATTGCAAATGTTCACAACACACACAGACTCAAATTACACAAACACAAGTCATATATTTTTACAAGTATATGAGTGGACCTATATACACTTAAACTTACTTTTACCCAGAAGCATTTCCAAGACCAGTGTCTTCATTGTCAACAGATTCTTGACTGGCAGTTGAAGAGGAGACATCTGTTATGGTTGTGACAGTGCTGCTATCTGGGTTGCTGGATGTAAACTTTAGTATGTCGTCTGCTTGTGGTATTTCAAAATTCGTGGCTATGTGAACATTCTTCATTATACGTATTTTCTCTCAAATTAAGTAGAACAATGCAAATAACCACATATATTGAATGATGCAAACAAACTTAACAGTACACAGGCAATCTAACCAATGCAAACATTGCAAGCTCGGGCTACAGGAAGGCATTATTTGTTTATATCCAATGATAGCAGAGCATAACACAAGCAGTTTTGTTACTGCTGGGTTCCTCTATCAGTCACCAGCTAATCATGTGTTACATACCAGCAACAGGATCTTAGCATCTACCGTTGCTATGGAAATGCCTTAGCTCTAATTGATCCTTCTTTTTGTTGCCATGACATCTGCTATCATGTATCCATCCCCACCTGTTCATTCGTAAGTTTCCGCCATGTGGTTAACATCTGTCAATTCCCTTCTTGATTGACACCGAGTATAATTTGTAGCATCAGTAGTGGCCTCTATAATTGCTCCACTCTTAGGTCTCAAGCTGACGTAAATATGAGCCATCAACATCTAACCCGCAATACGTCAAAACCAAAGCATGCCACAAAATGTAGTACTCCAAATCTTGGTGATTATCTGTGAGTTTTCAAGATGTATGATAACCCTGGTAAAGACTACTTTAATGTAATGCAATAGCAGTGCTGTTCCTGAAATTCCCAAGTAAATATCTTCTTTTGCATCATAAACACAAGACATGAATCCCTGTAGCATTTGTTTGTGTTTGTTGCTAACAACATGTTATCGTGGAGGGATACAAGGACTGCATCTAAGGCTTAATGGAGTATAGCAATGAGTATTAAATGGGTGCCAGCTTTCAGAAATGCACGATATGAATGATAAAATTTACTCTCTCATGTAAATTGTTCACCTTATTTCTATTTTATGGCTGTGTGATGTTTTTCCATTTGTAATTTTCATGTTCTGAAACATAAAATACGGACTACAAATCTGTGTATAACCTAAGAACTGGTTAGCTTTGCTTTAATATGTGTTTATTGTTGCACAGGGAAGAATTTTAGCATATGCAATAGAAGGAAGCTGTATTACTAGGTCTTTAAGGATGGTTATAAAATGAAATGCCCATTTATTTCACATGTAATTTTTGTGCATTTACTGCACTGAACGATTTATGCATTTTAAATTTCATATCATAACAATATTATGCTTCCCTGGATAAGGAAAAGTTTCACAGGTTTTAGGTCCAGAAAGTTGCAAGTGTGTAATTAATACAACTAGGTTCATTCATGTCAAACTTAAGGCGGCGCCGTGGCCGAGCGGTTAGCGCGCTCGCCTATCACCTAGGCGGCCCGGGTTCGATCCCAGGGACCCGCATGTGGTATTCGTGGTGGACGAAGCGGCGTCAGGGCAGGTTTTCTCCGGGTGCTCCGGTTTCCCCCGCCATCTCATTCCACCGGTGCTCCATCTTCATGTATCATCAGTGTCACCGCCTGCAGTGCCGTAGTAGTAAAAGCGGGCGTTAAACACAACAACAACAACAACAACATGTCAAACTTAAGCACTACCCGTTCACAAAACATGCATACTTAAATGTTATGTTGAAAATAGAGCAATAAAAATGCAGTTTTTTAACAACCATTGATCTTTTTACAGGGTTCAGTAGGAGAGGGTTCTGCTTCAGATGGAAGTATCGTCAAAGAACTTAAAGAAAAATTACTTGAAAGAACAGAGGAGTTAAAGATGAAAAATACTGAGATTGAGGTATGTATTCTATTATTTACTGAGCTGATAATCTGAAAATGTTAGAGAGCAGGACATAACAGATCTGTATTAGTAATTCATTAAGGAATAATAAGCTAATTATATTAACATTGTATTTTAGAATACATTAAAAGAAAGTTGGAAATTACAAAGACTGTTGCAAGTAACGGGGATGAACACGACAAATAAATAAAGAGCTTGAATATTAAAAATAGAAGCACTAATAACAGTGAAATATTCTTCATGTTTGAGGTCATTTTGAGTCACTTTTATACACTCGCCTTCACTTGAATTGTTTTAAAAAACTGGAAACATTTTCAATACTGTTTGGTCTCATCAGCCATTGGATGACTGACGCTATCCTCTTGTTCCTTCTCTGTGCTACTATCTTCCTACTGCCATCTGGTGTTCAAGCTCTGTTATCAACTGGTTGATAATGGGGGAAAGTTAACCTCCGAAACGCATTCCGGAAAATTATAAATGTAAGTGTTGTTTAGTGTTATTAATTGACTCACCTTTTAAATTAAAATGATTTCATTTACATGTGTTATGTTTCAGGAATTGAAGGAGGTTATAAAAGATGCAAAAGTAGACTATGAACAACTAGAAGAAACTCATACTATAGTTGTTAAGGAATTAGGAGAGCTGGAAAAGAAATATGAAGATAAGGTAAACCTAAACAAACTTGTTATATGTCAACTGAACTATCAATTAAAATTGTGCATGTTGAATATAGGGACATTGATGTGCACTAACAATTTAGTTAATTGTTGAGTTGATTTTTGACACTACATTGCTCACTTATTTAATGTGGAAAATGTTTCAGAAGGAATTAGCTCCCGAAACATGTTTTCTTTATCAAATACGTAAGTGATGTAGCATTAAAAGTTGACTCAAATATAATTGCTTTAAGGGAAGATATTAGCTAGGGTTAATGCCATAAGACTATACATTAAATTTACCAAACTTTTACATAATAGTTTCCATGTATCAGTCCAATGAATGAAATGTTTTGTTTGTGTTAGAACAATTAATTATCATTGATTGGTGTGATATGTGGAAACTATATACCAGGCTTAAAGCCTGGGATTTCAGTACTTAGGTTTGTAAGTCACCATTGGGTTAAAATGTCTGGAATGCAAATTTCTCTTGTGGTCTTCTGGGAAAATGCAAATCAGCTGAAAAATATAAGGGTGTGCCGGCATGTTGCCATAGTTATGAGCAGCAGCATGTAGAGTGGCAGATGCATGGTTCACATCTCGGCCAGATATTGAATTTTTCATTTCTGACTATACCTATATCATAAGTACTTTGTTTGTTAAAGTGTTATCCTTTTTAGAAAATCCTCTATTTATTCTCTAAGAATGTAAATTTTTTATTTGGCCCAGAATGGTAAGTTGGTTTTTGAAATGTATAATTCTCATCTTTTTTTTTTTTTAAGTGTAAAAATGTCTTTTCAGTTTTTTATCTATAAAATGAGTATTGAAACCACTAATTAAAACAGTGATGTTAATGTACTTAAGCATCTTATCTTATTGTCTACAAAATTCATCTGATCTTTGAAAAGACTGAAATGATGCTACCTATTGAAAACTAAAAGTGATGCAAGATCAGCAGCTTGAGTTGAGAAACAACATATTT
Source organism: Tenodera sinensis (assembly GCA_030765045.1). Lineage (NCBI taxonomy): Eukaryota > Metazoa > Arthropoda > Insecta > Mantodea > Mantidae > Tenodera > Tenodera sinensis. The sequence continues at coordinate 18,613,289 of CM060974.1, read as the reverse complement.
TTTTATGCCAACCAACTTACTGCGGGTGCTTTCAAACACAAGCCTTGTGTGGGCAATGTTTGAGAGGTAGAATCAGGTCCATGCCATAGTCTGGATTTGCACCATGGATCTCCCAACTATGGCATATTGACGTAACAGAATAATTACCACATAAAGGTTATTTAAACCTGGGATATAAAGTACATACAATTGTAAGTTACCTTGGGGCATTTATCTCAGATATGAGATTCCCTTGTGGTCTAACGGGAAAATACAAATCGGTTAGGAAATTTAATGTCTTACTTTCTTCTTTCCCTGATTATCCTCCCCTTATGTAGGACTTACAGCCCCTAGGACTTACAAGCCAGTGCCTAGGGTCAGACACCTGTCTGGACCAGACTGAGTGAAAGCCTGGAAACAGGTGGTCAGCCAAGCACCAGGTATGATAGTGAGGAAGAGGATGATATGAAATGCTGGCAAAATGGATGATTGGAAGGGTGATAATGGAGCAATTGATAGAATGAATGGCGGGGTAACCGGAGAACCCGGAGAAAACCTGCCAAGACACTGCTTCGTCCACCATGAATACCACATGTGGGTCCTGCCTAGGTGGTAGGCGAGCAGTTTAACCACTCAGCCACGGCACCGCCATTATACTTCCAGACTCAGTGAAGGATGAGGAAAAATTCCTAGCCCCCCCTCCTCTTGCCAGGAATCGAACCCAGCACCCCTTGTGCAGCAGGCAGGCACTACCAACTGCGCTATGGGGCCAACCTAATGTCTTACTTTTAATGTCATACTGGCAAATTTGCCATGGTAGCTTAGTAGTTAGAGCAGCCGTGCATGAAGTGGGAGATGCATGGTTCAAATCTTGACTATGGCATTGGATTTTTAAGCCCTTATTCTACCTCTCAAACTTCTCTCTTTTTTCTGTCGTGCATAGCTGTTCAGTTTGGGCCTAGAACTGCTTGACAAAGTAGAAGTACTGGCTAAATACTCTTACACTATTAGATTGGTTTTTATATGCTTACTCTTTGATATTACATTAGTGATCCTTGTTTGAACATTTCTCTTCCAGACTGCAGATCTAAGGGATGCCGAGGATAAATTAAATATATGCCACAAACAGTTTGACAGCTTGTATGGCATCCTGGATTCCAAAGATGAAGAAATTGAAGTTCTCAAAGCTGAATACCAGAAGGTAAAGTTTTGTATTATTGAGTTATGAATACATATACACTGAAGGAGCTGCAAATTACAAAAGCTGAAGCTTTTAGTTGATTAAATGTTGTTGTTAGCTAATGCTGAATTTCTGACAATGAAGTCATTAATCCTCTTGCTCTCCAATATTTTTCACAATGATATTGAAGAGTGTTTAGCAGTAATAGTAACCGTTTTTTAGAGAGCACCATATTTTTATGTTTTGGCAGTCACATTGCTCTCTCACAACCCCCAGAATGTCTGGAGGACCACACATGTTGTTGGTTTATGGGTCTCACCAACCTGACCGGGAGAATTATCAAAATAAATTCACCGACCATATCCTCTGATTACCAATCAGAGGAGGTATTACATGCCATGACAGATTAGCATGTTGGGGTTAAGATTAGTTGATTAAATGTAAGATTTGACTATTGCACAAAACCTACTGTATTCTAATATTCCCCTTGCACCTACAAGGAAATAAGCAATTAGATAGTTTGTACAATTGTTTATCTTAACTAACACGAAGAAGATATAGGAATAAGAGTTTGTAAGAATGGTTAGTACAAGAGTAGAGAAAGTCATGTGAGTGCAGCACATCAGATTTTTATTAACACAATTATTATGTCGTTATAATATTACAATTTTTTGAATACTTCATACTAGTTGCCAAGTTCAAAATCGTATAATTCACAATTTTTTGGAAGATTGCAGAAGAATGGCTACTGTCTTACGCGAATGTGTTGACCAATAAGTATCAGGAACAATTTTCTATGCGTAATATCTTATGGCAATATCCCTCAGCTCTTGTCTTCCTTAACAATATCCCCTCCTACTTCAACAGAACTATTACAGTGACATCATACACTACATATATTGTGTGATTTTATGATTGTTTTGGTCATGCCAGAAAAATATCAGTTTGTATTTCAAAACTCCTAACGTGTGAAACAAAATAATTAATTATTCAAACATGATTGTAGTATCAAAACAACGTTAACAATAAGTGTCATTTGCGCAAATTGAGAATAGATCAAATAATAAATGAAAAATATTAAATTAACAAATCAAATTGTCATTAATGATTGTTTTAAAGATTCCTTGAAATATATAATCTCTCTTTCATAACCTTTTAAAAACTGTACGTTCATATAATCATTTCACTGCATTGTACATGTTTCTTTTTTTCCATTTCTCCAAGCAGCATTGCCACGTTCTTTTTATTCAGTTGGGTTTATATGTGCTTTCTATCTAGAGAAATTGACAAAAATGCTGCTTTTCCCTTTTCTTTCAGCTTTTGATCCCTGTACGTTGTATAACAGTATTTACCGCCAGATAAAATTGATAAAATATTGACTAATATGGATGGCAGTTAACTGTAAATGCTGGTCTTCAGATGTAAAATGTTGCCAAGCATTGTTTAATGATCTGGGAACAAAAAGACCAGAGTAATACATCTTCAGTGAAAACTCTATTTAGCATTATATAAAATTGATGAAAATGAAGTGTTTAAAACAGTGGAGCACGTTGATAAATTGAAAAATATGTTTATATTTCTAAACACATTCTACTCCAACTTGGATGTTAATTATTTATTTATGCCAACAAACTTACTGTTGGTGTTTTCAAACACACAAACCATATGTGGGCAATGTTCCAATTCTACCTCTCAAAAATTACTTGAACGTGTTTAGAAATATTGACATACTTTTCAATTTACCCAGTCAGCATTGTTTATACATATGGGCTATCTAATTGTTATTTCTCTTATGTTTCTATTTTATCCTAGGCCATTGAGGAATTAAATCATGAAATAGATTTGCTAATAAAATCATTTGAGGAAACATTAGTACAAGTTCAGGAGTTGCGCACAGAGTTGAGAAATGATGCAGAAGCATTGGATGATAAAGCGAACCAGCTGCTGTCAGAAATATCTGAATACATTGAGGCAGGAATGCATGATTCCACTTCAGAACTTGCAGAACTTGAGCAGAAGCTCAAGGTAGGTGGCTTTCTTTTCTACTAGACTACAATTTTGTAGTAACATTTCTGGAATGAGTTTCACTCACTTTATAAGAGCAAGTGTGCTAAAGAGTAAGATGTTCTGTAAGATGCTTAAGTAAATATCGGCGGTGATTTTACCATTGGTGAGACTGATATGTCACATCCCTTATAATAATTTTATTATTCATCATATATTTTTTCATTATTAGTTCTTTTATTTCAATATGATTTGCTTTGATAGTTCTTAATTATGTAGAAATTAAACTCAGCATTTTGAACTACAGAACCAGTTTCTATTAATTTCCAAATAGTGCAGCCATGGAAAGAACGATTGGGTGCATTAGAAGAGTAGAATACTTCTAGGCCCAAGTTGTATTGCAGCACAGTTTACACAAGTCGATATTTCCAACATACAGCTTAGTTTATTCACCAAAGTAACAAAACAAATTACAAGGTTCATCAAGATGTACAGAACTTAAACTATATATTTACAAAGATTTAACGTTTTATTTACGGGAGAGGTATTATTAAACATGTGCATAAATTTCTGTTTTATATTCTCCTGAATAGAAGACATTTTTGATAAGAGATGCTTTAATTTCCTTAATCATTTTCCCCTCTTCTTCAAAATTAATAGTCTCTGTTCCATATGTTATCGCCTGGATAGAGCCTGTTTGTGTGTGCAACAAACTATCAATAAACTCGGCTGCATGTTAGAAATATTGACTTGTGTAAACCATGCTGTAAGATGACATGGGCCTTAAAAATATTTGACTCTCCTAATGCGCTCAGTCATTTTTACCATAGCTGTACTGAAGATGGCAGTGGCAGCATGTTTGAATTACAACCACTGCCTTCTTCTGTATAAGGAAATTTGTCTGTCTGTTGTGGAAGATTTTCTCCTCCGTAGCGCGCTTGCCACTGGTGCACAGGACCCGGGTTCTGTCCCCGGTACCAGCATGGGGATTTTATCCCCTCTGAGAGGTCTAGCACAGGGTGCACTCAGCCTCATTAGTCCCGGGGGGACCAATTGAGGAGCTACTTGATGGAAAAGTAGCGGCCCCAGGTCGTGAAGACAGTATAACTGGCCGGGAGGGATCGGGACGCTGACCTCATCCACCCTCTAGTACTGCACCCCACTAATGACGCCTGCAGTGGGCCGAGGTGGGGGATGCAGCGGCTGGGTAGTAAGGTTTGGCTCTTCATCGGCTGTTGTACCGGGGCTTAGTTTAGGAAGATTTTCTATATAGGAATATGCAACGGTATATGACAGCTGTTATGGTAGTATTGGATGGGTTGAATAGTGGTAGTTATTGTATATGGATAGTATCTAGTAATTACTTAACAAAATATCGAAGTACATGCTTATAAATTAGTTTTTAATGTCATAAAAGAAGATATATATGGCTAATGTTTAATGTTATTGTCTAAAAGTGTAGTGTTTCATGTATATATCAAATTTGGAGTTTTATTATTTTAACTTTACACACAAAAATAACGCCTAAGATGGCAGTTTTAACCCAAGGGAACACAAAGAAATAGAATTGCACTTGGACATGCAGTGATACAAACCAGTGATTTTTACATCTACGTCATTCTCATCTGGAGCATGCATTTCAGCCCTGATTTGTAAAGTAACTTCTGACCATTGTGCAATTGAATGATTATTAAGACAGCCGTTTAGTAAATTTTCTTACATTGAAAAACACCAAATTACTACTGGTGGACATGATTGTATAAATGTGCATACATTTTTATTTATTAATTAACTCTTTAATTTTGGTATTAGTCATACAGTCTGGTTGACTTTTTCATATATTTTTCAATTAGTTTGGATCCCCTTACTAAGTTGCCAGTGGTCAATATCAAAGTGATGGGGGTAATATCCTCTGCAAAATAAGAAACAGGTGTGCAGACATGTACATGCTATGCTGTTGTCTAGTGCAACATTTTCTTGGTACTCATTGTAATGGTTAATTCTGTGTTTCTTACAGGATGCAGAGGCTAAACTAGAGGAGGTAGAACTTATCAGTGAACATGCAAGAAGAGGTAAGTTATCACAGCTTGCATTAAGTGCATTGAATTTTGTCAGAGTTGAACTATACATGTGCCAATCAAGAAGGCTAATACATGTGGTGGAAATCCTTAAATGAATGGGAGGGGATGCATACATCATAACAACGAAAAGGAGGACCAATTAGAACTGAGATGTTTCCATAGCAGCAGTAGATGCCAAAACCTTGCTGCCGGTATTGTAATACTTGATTAGCCTGTCTGAACAACCCAACAGTAACATAAGCTGCATGTTTTGTCTTCTTTTGTCACTACAATATAAACAAAGCTTTCCTCAATGCTTGGAATTGCCTCTAATGACAAGTTCATTTATATCATACGAGGGTGATTCAAATATAAAGGGTAATTTTGTTAAAAATATTTATTGATTAAATATATATACAGGTGACTATATCAACATTTCTCTAGATAGCTTCCTTCACACTATACACATTTTTGCCAATGTTTCGGAAGCTTGAACATTCCTTCTTCAAAAAAAGTTTGAGGGCGCGTCACCAACCAAATGCACAAATGCTCCTCGATGTCGTTTCTTTTGAAATGTTTATCTCCAAGCGATTCTTTCATGGGTGCAAACAAAAATTAGTCTGTGGGGGTGACAAGTCTGGGCTATAGGGAGGGTGTACAAGGGTTTCCCAGTGCATGTCCGCCATTGTATCTATTGTCAAATTGGCGGCATGAGGCATAGTGTTGTCTTGGAGAAGGATAACATCTCTGATGGGCATACGTCTTTTGCTTCAGTAGGCAGCTTTTACAGACCTTAACAATTGGGCATAGTAAGCTGCAGTCACTGTACGTCGATCATGAAGAAAATCAACCAACTTCTGATGCGATTCCTTCAACAGTGGAGCTCTCAAATGGCACGGATGTTGTCATCTGTGAGATTTGACCTTGGGTGTCGAGCATGACTTTCGTTTTCCACAAATTCTCGGCCACCCTTAAATTGTCTGGCCCAAGTAAACTCTTGATTCTGTGACAGTGTAGTGTCCCCAAACTGTGCCCTTAAACGAGTTAAAATCTCCGAAGGTTTAGCCCCTTCATTGGTTAAAAACTTGATAATGCGTTGCGCAACAGACGAAGGAAGCTCTTGCTCACGCATGGCTGTACTGATGCCAGAACCTAGCAAAGCAGCCAACAAAGCTAGTTCCCCCTCCCTAACACACCAACCTTCAACCCCCCACTCCACTGCCCTGCTCTGAACTGCTTCCTCCGTGATATGCAACAATTACCCTTTGTATTTGAATTACCCTCGTACCATTTATATGGTTATTTACCTTGTGTTTACATGTTCTGAGACTGTATTTGTGCATATGTTGTGAGCATTTGCAATTATGTTAATACTTTTAATGAATATTAAATTATGTCCAAAAATACTGACAAAGATGGTACAGCCAAATGAAAACTGACTGTAATTCATGAAGAAACCCTGAAAATTGTGATGATTATGCAATGAAATACAGTACATATAAAAATTGTCCTAGTTGAACTCAACTTTATGAGTAGGATCTTTAGATTGGAAATTGGGTCATTTCATTCCCAAAATACATGGCAACAAAGAGCCACTTTCATCCGTTTTATTTGAGTGTTTTCTTTTCCAGAGGCAGATGAAGCATTGGTCTTGAAGCAGGATTTGGAAGAGAAATTGTTGATTATGGAGAAGAATTACAAACAAACTCTCAAGGACTTAATTGCAGCTACAAATAGTCTGGAGGAACACCAGAAAGCTATGAAGGACCAGAAAGGGTAAGTATTTTCTAATGTCATAATATTTTTATTTTCATTATTAAATGTTGAAGGCAGGAGCATATGCATGGCGGGAGAGATACCTACCCTTCCCCCCTCGGGTAAAATCGAAGCAGTGCACACTTCAGTATTTATTATCTGTAAGTCTTTTATATTTGCTGCTTTGATGTAATCACTTCATACCTGTTAACAAATAGGCAAATAAAACTTCTATATAGATGCATTCAAATAGTGGTAAATATTGGAGGCTTTAATCCATTCTTTTGAAAAATTATCATTCCATACATTGGTTGTCAGTATTAATGAAACAGCTGACTGTGGTTTTTCTATCTGTATATGTATAGTTAAGTGATGTCCTTAGCACAGTGGTAGCGCTGCTGCTTACTAAGTGGGAGACCTGGTCTGGGGTGCACTCATAATCATCAAGTCCCAAGTCCCTCAGGGGCCAACTGAGGAGCTACTTGATTGAGAAGTAGCAGCCCTGGCCAGAAGGGACCAGGATACTCACCACGTCCCACCCTCCAGTACTGCACCCCACTCATGATGCCCTGGGGGGGGGGGGCACAGCAGTCAGGTGCTAGGCCTTGCCCCAGAAAGGACTGTTGGGCCACAGTATTAGTTTTATATGTATATTTACAGATAAGGTTGCTGTACATTGCAATTCCATGTGCCGAGAAAAGTTACTACTACAATTCTGTAAAAATAATCCCTATTTTAAACATATTAAATTTAGTAATTTATTGTTCATTGGTTATTACCATACTTAAAAAAAAAGAAAGCTTGATATTGATGATGGAACTATTTTACTTTTTTCCGTGCAAGTTATGAAAATTGAGTCCTTTCCATGTATTGTTTTAAATGGAAAATTTTTCTACGAGATCTTTCAATGGGATGAGGCGGAAAGTCGTTGTGTCCTCGTTCTCGTTGTTGGATCGCCATTTGAAGCTGAAGTCGTTCGGTTCTCGTTGTCGCCCGTTGATTTGGTTCGTTCTGGGCTAGCTCAGGATGAGATCTCTTTATCTCGGGTACGCGCAGGTGTTTTATAGAATAGACTACCCAAGAAAACCTTTTATATATTGTTTATTGCATCTTAGATCCTTGCGGGAGCTATGCCGATTGTATATGTAGAGGAATCGCACTCACGTCCGCACAGCACAACGGGCCGTACTGGTCTGGGCAGTGACCAGACGCTTTCTCCCTTACCCACGCTAAGAAACCGTTCTCCAATTTTGAATGTCATGACGTCATCCAAGAAAGCCTCGTATCCAAAATGCTATTTCCTTTTCCCGCAATTTAGAAATGTCCCTTTCTATTATAACATGTTCTTTTATGAATTTTGAATCTATAATTACCTTTTTTAGGATTAAACGATGTTTACTTTATATTTTATTAAATATATCGCGCGACTTTTAAGGTTGGCAGACTTGACTTTCTAACGTGTATTTAAACTATGTAGTATGACGTCATGACTCGTTAATTTCAAACCAATAATGCGTTTATCCTACAAATTTAACAACTATTATTTACTCATATCTTGCTCACCTTACAACACTTCCTGCTCTATTATCTATGTATGTTATTACTCAACACTTATCGCAAATCTCACATCCGGCACTTAAATTAAAACGTGTCTTTATCAAGCCCATTCGATTGGAAATCTAAATTTCGGTATCAGGGAAAATATTGAAAAATCTGTTAAAATATAAATATTTTCATTTATGTGTAAAATTGAGTTTTTATTACTCAAGGGATAGTGAAGTGTCTCTTATGGCCTATCCAAACCTCATCCTCTTCCTGCCCATGGTGTACCCTGCTTTTACAGATGAAGCTCTGGGGACAGAGTTACAGTGGTATAACTGTAAATGCTATGGAAATGCCATTTATGAAGATCTCATCACTTCATAGCTAAGGCAAAGTTGTTTGTATCCATAGAATCTCTTTATCTACACGTGCCTTTAGGTGGTGCAAACTTAACATATAAGCTCAATTAATCATGAACAAAACAAAATAAAAATATCCAGCCCCAATGGATAGCTTCTCATTGTAAGATATATGCGAATAAAGTTGGGATCTCCTTCCAAAAAAGGAATCAAAATCTTACAAAAACCAAATCAAACCTTACCATACCACTCGACAAAAATTATAATTAAAAGAAACTTCCCAGAACAGCTGAAACAGTATTGTAAAACTCGAAAGTATTGATAAATCTTGGGCGGCATTGCTACAGAACAGGTTAATACCTAATTATCCAAGACATGAGACTATTGCAACATTTAGATTACTGACAGGCTGCACACCTTCATAAAATTCAACTCCCCAAATTGTGCATTGTGTCCGGACGAGAACTCTATAATGAAAAAGGATCATTTCTCCCATTGTATGGCTCTCAAGATGTTAACCTCTGGATCACTAATGGAACTATACTGGGAATATATCCAAGCAATAGGGCATTTAGACCACTACTAATTTCACTTCCTACTGGAACATATTTCAGAGCTTGTTGTCTCCATCATCAGCCTTGATTCAGCTGTGACCTGTAGATGACATTTTGGCTGGATCTACTGACAATTGTCCTTTTCATATTGGTGCTGTTTTTATGGATTACGAAGTTGTGATGTTGATGAGCTTTTGACTCTTTCGTTATCTCGGGTCGTGGTACTGGATGGAATGAACATACACTTGGATTTAACTTTAGTGAAACACTTTATTTGCACCTTCTTGTTCACAGTATTTAAATCGTATCACAGAAGTTAGCTAATGTCTCACTTATTTTACACAAATTAACAGTCTTTAAACACTTAGTAAATTTACTTTCACTATTTTATGACGCGTACACATAAAAATACGTCCATCTACGCCGAACACATAGACGCTAATGACTAGACATTTGGCGACACATTACACTTCTTTTTGTGTACATCCGCGTATGCATTCATCAAATAGTTCCCGCATTGCCAGGGAAGCAATCTTTAGTTATTCTCCCTTCGCTTTTAATATTGAACACATATAATTCTTTTATTTATACATATATATTAAAATTAAATATGGAAATATTTATGACGTCTTTAAACAAACTTAATTGTTCGTAACAATGAACATTAGTAATACATTTTCGTCATTTAACCAACTCATACCAACATCAAAAACAAATTACTTTCTTAACAAATATTCACATAAACGATTTTCTTTTGGGGTCTTTTAATATTCTGTCGCAATATGGTAGACAACATGTGCAAAAGGAATTACAGGGGGGAGAATGGCAGTTTCAAAATTAAGTAAACTGGCTTGAGGTGGATGTCATTTTTGTTTCTATCATATGAATCTCCTGAGTGGTTTTTAGAACTTCTGAAAACAGCCAAGTTTCTTTTGGCATCCCTAGCCATAATGCTAATGTTGAAAGGATATTTTCACTTAGTGTTCTAGTGAGCCCTAGTTGCTGGTACTCTAAAAGTTTGACTTGGAGGTTAGTTAAACAGCAGTGCAGTGGTGTTGGAATAGCAACTCAACATTAAAATATACTGTGGTTTTGCAGTTCATACTTTCTCGATTTCTGTATTGGTTTCAAATTTGACGTAATAAGGCTAGGACTGTCTATTTCGTAAGTCTGAATCTGTTTGAAAAGAATGGTTACTCTACATCTGAAAGTGATAGGTTTATTTAAGAAAGTTTTGGGTGCCTGAGGTGTTTCAACTTCATCATAATAGCAATTCCTCAGATATACCTCCGGTATCCATCCAGATGTACAGCTGGGACTGCCATTGTTCAACTGTTGTTAAATGGTACTTGAGTTCCAGTAAAGTTAAACTGAAGATTAGAGGTTATAAAACAAAAGAAAACATCTATATTTGAGAGGTACAATCAGGTCTGAAAGATTCAATGCCATCACCAGGTTTGAACCATGGATCTTCCGCTTCGTGCATGGCTGCTCTAACTGCTGATCTACCATGGCATCTTGCAGTATGACATTAAATTCCCCAATTGATTGTATTAGGGAATCTCACATCAGAGATAAGTACCCCAAGGGCGACTTACCATTGTGGTTCAAATCCTGGCTATGGCATTGAATTTTTGAGTCCTGATTCTACCTCTCAAACACTGCCCACACACAGCTTGTGTGTTTAAAACCAACAGTAAATTGGTTGGCATAAAATAACAATTATCTTAATCTGTAGTTTAAACTTAACCAGGAATTTAAACCCCCTTTATAATACTGGCACTTAAAATAAACTAAAATCTGTATCATGCAGGCATCCAAAGTAATGGTTCGTAATTTTCTTCACAGTGTTTCAGAGAAAGAAGTGGAGGACATCAAAGATCAGCTGAAGACTTATGTGTCAGTTGTAAATAAAATGAAAGAAGAGCTGGAGCAGTTACGTGCAAAATATCAGGATGCTGAGGAAGAAAATGAAATGTTAATAAACCAGCTTAAAGAAAAGGTGAGTGATATTAAATAATTGTTTGATAACTTGAAACAGTGACACCACCACAATGTAAGGAATAGAGTTGGAGCTTAAAGTTGAAGCTTTTAACAGTGATGCTTATAATAATTAACAATTATTTGAACTGATTTTTGTCACAGAACTTCGCTGAACTTTTTAAAACTATTGACACATTCTGAGAGCTATCCTTTAGCAAGCATCTTTTTATCAAAGAACATTCACTTTATTATAATGAAGGTATTAGAGTTTTGGAAAAATAGCTTCCAATGACACCTTTAAAATTTAAAAACATTTTGCATTTGAGAGGTAGAATCGGAACTGAAAAATTCAGTGCCACAGCTGGGATTTGAAACACAGACCCTCAGCTTACCAGGCAGGTGCTCAGTCATTAAGCTACTGCGGATCAAAGCCCAGCTTGTGTGTTTAAAAAAAGACACCAGCAGTAGGTTGGCATAAATAAAAAGTATTTTGCATTGTTAGGCTATATTTAAAGAAGTATGACAAAACCACATTGAGTATTGTTATAGAATCATCTCATATTAAAAGTAGTAATGTAAGCATAAAATATAAGTTTTTAAATTATTTAATCCATTGTGTCTTTTCTAGTGTGAAATAATTATGGTACAAACAAATTATTTGTATTAATAGAGCACATTTTTTGTATTTTACTCAGGAACTTGAAATGAAAAGTTTTAAGACAAATAGGGATAAGATATTTAAAAGTTATGAAGAGAAATTAAGAAAAGAAAAAGATGCTACAGATGTACACAAAAGAGAGATTCAGCGCCTACAAGAACTGTTTAGGAAGAACACCCCAAGTACACCAAATAAAAGAGAATATGAGGTAAGTTATGTGAATAATTTCTCTTAATATTATCATCTACCAGTTTATTACAAATGTTTTTTGATAACAAGGGTCTGAATCACTGGTAAAGCATCTTTTGTGTTTATTTTCTGTAGCACCTACTTATGCTATAGTAAATCCTGCATAAGAAAGCCCCTTAACATCAGTTTAAAACATTTTAACACTTACTGAATGAACACAGAGAATTGAAAGTAGGCAGGTAGCAGCACTATAGTTTATTGTAGCCAAGAAAAAAATATAGACGTATTCTAGCAGTTTGTTTGCACATGATGAGTATAGAAACAGCAAATATCATACTTTTACTGGGGGTGGGAAACGTTTTCTTTAGAAATATGGGCCTATAGAAATGTATAATGACTCTACAAAGGATATAACCTGATAGTGAAAAAATTCTGCATGGGATGTGTTCAAACCTGAACTTTATAACAAATTAATGTTTACACCATGCTATTAGGAACCTCAACAGCGCAAGAGTAGAAAAGAACGAGGTTAATGGCAACTTGTATGCACTAGATAGAGACAGATATAGCCCATTTAACTCCATACGGTCATCTAAGGGTGAGACAAGCTATAGATAGTGTGTGCACTTCGCCCAGGGCGTAGCAATACAATTTATAACAGGGTTGTTGGTTTTTTTATATATATATATATATATATATACATCAGGTTCTGTTCTAAAGCCAGCAGGATTATAGTGTGCATGCTGCTTTCTTCGATCTGCATCATTTGCATCACTTATTTTTAATGCTGTTATTATGTCAGTTCCGACATTGTATTTTCTTCTTCAAGAGCTTGTTTATTTGTTCCTTAGGATAAACTACGGAAGCTCACGGAAGAACTGGAGCAAAAGGACGAAGAATTGAAGAAATGTTATGCAAAGGTGAGTAAATTTGGCCATACTATGGCTTAGCTGATTTAAGTACCATGTAAGTCAGTTGTAATATTCTAGTGATATTGTTCCCTCGTTAATAGCATATAGACTGGTATTGTCTTATGTACTTCATGTCCACAATGCATATCATACTCAGGAGCAAAGAAGAAACTCACCATTGCAGAAGACTTATTTTTGCCATAACTATGAAAAAGAACCATTCCACTCACTGTTTAGCTGTGTAAGGAAAAATTTTAGTAGCATTCACATGACTTTCTCTACATTTTGCTCATTAGCTGAATCTGTTCTAAATGAATCCTGGATATGACTGTTTCATGTCTAACTGCACTTTGCTACTAGACGGTGACTATAGACCTGACACTTCAATTGTTTCATCACAATACCTGATGATATTGATAGGATATTACAGATTTTTTCTGTGGCATTTGATAGATTTAAACTGTGAATCATGATTACAAGCACTAATGGTCTTAGAATGTTTTCTGGCATGGCAAGGCTTGCCTTTTTGAATTATAAGTTAGCTGTGGTAAATTAAAAATAAAAATTGGTTTTCCAAATTTAATAACCACTGTACATTAAAGATGAGATTATATTGAAAAAGTACTGTTTTGATATCCTATTGATAAACTCAAATCATTACAAATTAAAATTGTATTTGAAGTGTTTGGGAAGTTTCTGGCATTAATGCAGAGTGCATATTTCCAGCTGGCGAATTTGCAGAAACATGATATTAGAGAGGAGTCAACTCAGGCTTATGACATGGTTTGTAAAAATATCTTAGTGGACTTCATAAAGGTGTTAGATCACTTGTTTATAGATAGATATCAATCTGTGTTGGTGGTTGAAGGTGATACATAAAGAAATACAGAAATTATATGGGTGATATGGAGGTGTAACTTAGCAGTTGTAAGGTACATACAGTGGAAGGGATATAGATGTCATTCTCCTAATCAAAAAGAAACTGCACAACAGAAATAGTACAGAAGGAGAAAAAGGAAAGAAAGAATGAACAATAAAATACAAGATGTTCAAACTTGCACTGAAAACATTGCTCCAACAATTGGCATTGTTGTTTTCTCCCAGCCTAAGTTCTAATACAAATACTACTTGCACACTTTTTTTGAGCCCTGAATTCTAGTGCTATATTGGTTTCAGTGAAAGAATTGGTCATGATGTAAACAATGCCTAAAAATGTATCCTTCCGCTTTCTCGCTCTGATTGGAGCAGTAACGGCACTACTTTCGTAACCACGTGTTGCCAAGAGAGAAAAACCATGTGGAGTGTGCAACTATCATCACATGCCTTCGACCCACCAATCCTTCACGTGATAGTTTAAAACATGCTACTGATTAGATAAAATCATGTGTAGCACTCTCAACTAAAAGCATAACAAATATAAATTTAAAATCACTATAGAAAAGAAAGCTTTTAACATACCTAATCTGAATATGAAAGAGGTTGTATTCCATCTAGATCGGAGTTCTGCTCCTCCCCTCTCCCTTTATTTTTGGTATACCCAGTGGCTGCTAATTAACCTAAAATTATAAATAAAACGAACACTAACTTAAACTCCCGTGAATCAGAGATGTAAGCTTGTACAAATAGCGGATTATAAGCATAGAACGAATGCACGCTTAGGTGATTTGGTGTGACCAGTAGTAAATTCAGAATCTTAACGGCTATAGGCTTGGTTAACTTCCCTGTTTTTAACTATTCACTGTGTGCGCAATGTATGCTTAATGCAGATACACCTATAAACTCTGCTGCAAGGATAACAATATCTTTGATAGCTAAAGTGGGATATTTCTCGCATAGTTTGTGGAACACATTGAGAATTATAGCTTTCTCACTACTCGTTAGAGGCTTCCCTCTGCAATGTTTTATAAACTGCACTTGTTTGGCTATGACGTTCACTAACACTCTCACCTTCCCGCTTCCAAAGTTGACCAACAGAAGGCAGTCTGCACATGTTCTTCACTCATTTTATGATTAAGTGCAATTAATTACTTTAGATTAATTTTGTTGCAGTTCTACATGGTACAGTAACGCGTTAAACATACCATTGTTACATAATACAGCGAAGATCCAGTAGTTTTTGTTACTATTGAATGAACTACTTTGTAGCTGATGTACCTTGTAATACGCAGCATCAGCCAATGAATGTACACTTTAATTCTATTTTTACACATGCTTCTGTTTACATCACAACCAATTCTTTCGGTGAAACCAATATAGTAGCGGTCCAAGTCAAGAATGCATGTGCTGTACCAAAGGAACAGCTGAACATCATCCACGCATCAGTGGCTATCACTTGTGCATTTCACTGCATCATGTCTCTTTACAAGACTGATTCTTCTAGAAGGATCACAAAAAAGTTTTCTGTTTCATTATTGCAACTGTACATGATACCAAAACCAATCATCCATGATTTAGGAGTAACATGCTAGCCTCTAGTTCCCCAAGTTGCAGGTTCAAACCCAACAGAGGGCAATGGATTTTTTCGGGCATAAAAATTTGTAGCCTGGCTTCCTTCAGAAGGGAAGTAAAGCCAGTGGTTCCATGTCGTAGATTTACAGCACATAAAAGATCCTCAAGCTTGACAAAGGCCCCTGAGCAAAATTAAATGGTCTTTCACACTCTGTATAGAGTGGGACTTTAAGAACCATAGTAGTTAGAGCGTCCATAAATAAAGCTCAATTTTAATTTTACTAAGATAAAAGCCTCTCTGTTTCTCTTTAATGTAGGTCATGCATATCTGCACTGTGGTGTTGACTTTCCTATTTTGTTTCTTAACTCTGTTATGAATGTAAACAATGATATTAAAAAATAACCAAATACATAATTTCATTGAAATAGAAAAATGGTTTGATTGATAACACTGAACGACAGTCACTTTTTAAATTTCCCAGAACATGTTTCAGAGGCTAGTCTCCTCCATTATCAACTGAACTTGTTTGTAGAGGTTGGTCCTTCCATAGACCACTCTAGTGGTGATTCTAAGAACTTGTACAATGGGTCATTCTGTGGGATATCAAAATTGTTCTTTCCTTGTTCTTCCAGATGGTCTGTTCCCATTTTCACAATTCTTGGTTTCCTGATATTTGTTTTAATAGTTCTCATTCCTGATTAATGTGATTTTCTTTCCAAAAATGGGTGGCAACTGCTGATTTTTCTGTTTGTATTTTATATATCTGAAATGTTGCTTGACTCTTTCCAAATTCCTCTTAGTTTTTTCTAGATAAGTCTGATTGTAGTTATTGCATTCTATTTGATAGACCCCAGACTTTTTATTTGCTGGAATGCTGTTTTTAGTGTTTGAGCTGAGTAAGCTTTTTATGCTGTATCTGTTAATTGGAGCCAACTGAATGTTGTGTTCTTTAAAATTCACCCCAATGTCTGTGGATCAGTGAATTTTTTGAATGACATCTCCTTTTTTGGTTTGCTGAGCGTGGTTGTTTCTTTTAATAGTATTCTCTTTTCACTATCTTCACCTTCTAATCTTTTATCTGTCAACAATGTTCGAAAGTCATTTATTTCTGCAGTTATAATGATTTTTTTATATTCTGTTTAATATTCTTGTATTGAAAGTGGTATGTTTTCCAAGTCTGTGAATTAAACTGTTGAAAGCTGTGTGTGTGGTCTTAGGCTGTAGCTGTTGCATTTGGTATAATTATACATCTGTGTTGGTTTTCTGTAGACCTACTATTTGTGCTTTTTATGATTTTTAAGACTAAAATGGAATTTGTTCATCTATTTCTGTTTCTGAGGTAAATTTTATGGTTACTTAAATCATAAGAACGTTCATGTCCTGGGTTTAAATAACCTTTAGATGGTAATTGTTATTTTTATGACTACCAACTTACTGCTAGTGTTTTTAAACTCACAAGCTGCGTGTGGGCAGTTTAAGAGGTAGAATCAGGACTGAAAAAGTATAAGTTACCCCTTGGGTACTTATCTCTGATGTGAGTTCCCTTTGTGGTCTACTGAGAAAATACAAATTGGTTGGGATATTTAATGTCATGCAGGCAAGTTGCCATGGTAGCTCAGTGGCTACCGCAGCAGCTGCACATGAAGCGGAAAATATGTGGTTCAAATCCTGGCTATGGCATTGAATTTTTCAGTCCTGATTCTGCCTCTCAAACATTGCCCACACACGGTTTGTGTGTTTAAAAACACCAATAGTAAGTTGATAGGCGTGAAAAATTGACATGAACACAGTCGATATTGGGCTTCAGAAAAACCTATGTTGTTGCATGGAGTGCCTCACTATAATCTGAAAATTGAAGTGCTGGAAGAATAATACAACCCATTTTATTTAATGAAACAATGACAGGATATGCAAGCTGTTTGTGAGGTAAGGGAACTACACCTTTGCGAGTGTCATTTGTTCTCTCGCACAGTGGAGAGAGCCTGCGAGTGGGTTACCATAAATTTTAATGTCTCTTTATTGTATATCTTAATTAGATTTGCTTTTAATTACTTTGTATATGAATTAGGATGATACTAAAGTACAGTAAACCTTTGTACAGACTTAATGTTCAAGGACTAAAATGGTACTATAGTTCGTAATTCATGTATGCAGATAGAATCACCTAAGTGGAAAGCATCTATAATCCTTCCACTCTATATAAATGAAAATGGATGGTTGACATTTGTTGTTGTAGTTTGGTTATTTTTGTTATTGATGAGGTTTGTTTGTCAATAGAGCCTTGTATAGGAATCTTGGTTGGAGCATACTTTTGGTGTAGCCATAATTTTAACATATTAAAAACATTACAACTTTATACATAATATGTTTACAGTATAATTGTTTTCTTCCTCTCCATATGTGCAATATTAAAATTTGCATATAGTGTTTACAGTGCATACAACTGTCCACCAAATTTAAAACCTAGCTAAACAATTATTTTAGGTGATAGGAACAATACTCTTAATTTGGAATTTGTCCTATTCAAGCTAATAATTGTTTTGGCAAATTACATAATGCTTACAGACTCTTGAAAAAATAATCCTTGGTTGGCCCTGTACTTCAGTTGGTGGAGCACCTGCCTACTGTGCAAGGGGTCCCGGGTTTGATTCCCAGCTGGTAGGGTGGGAATTTTTCTTCCACAAGGAATATTCCCCATCCTCAGTAGAGTCTGGAAGTATGAATGGGAGTGCGAATGTGTGCGTGAATTTAATCTAAAGTGATAAAACCCCAAAGTTCAAAAACCACTGTTAAGCAGGTGGACACCATTGATATTAAACAATTGTTCCAAGAGGTTAAAAGCCGCTGATATGACCTTTAATGTTGAAGGCAGCAATGTTTTTAATGAAATATTAAAAAAAATAATTGTGACTTTTTCTGAAAATATTTCAACGTTTAGAATAATAAATGCCTATACTGCCCGCAAAAGCATGTGAACGCTGCCAATGCTCAAGCAGAGCGCTGTTGCCAAGCGTAGTGCATGTACTGCAGAGGTTCTGTGCACAAGAGCACGTGAGATGCGCGTACCACATTCTCCAGCACTGTTAGGAGGGGCAAGCTTAGGATTCGCTGGAGTCTGTAGTACGGCCCACCTCCATATGCCTTTAACTTTTGCAAAGATTGAAACTTATTTGTCTATTGTATTTTGGAGCTCCCCTCCCTCAAAACTAGTATAAAAGAATTCCTTGTTGTAAAAAGGTTGCTGTAGCACTTTTTATGCTTTCTTCATAAAGTAAAAATACACAGTGCGATCATTGTTTAAAGAATAAGTTTTTTAAGACTGGTAGTATTAACTTTCAGCAACTAGTATGGTAACGGGAGTAAGAGTGAGTGAGTATATTGAAGCATGGCCACATTATGCTGTTTGTAATTGAAAAGAATGGAGGGGAGGAAACAAAAGTGATGCTGACACCACAATGCAAATACCTACTCCAGTAATTAAAAAGAAAGAAAAAAAGGTGCAACTATTATGTGATGGTGACAATTATGCTATGAAATATGGTAATTTATACTCTTACAGGAAAAATTGATACCCTATATCATTGCTTATTTAAACTAAAATATGCTGGTGATGGCAGTAACTAATCTTGTTGGAAATGTAGGCCTCAAGTTACCTAAAAACTGCATGTACATATTTTTGTAGGTAGGCAAGAAAATATTTTATGGTAGATTTATTTTTAGATGTCTCATAACCTGTTGGCTAATTTTTACATTGAATTTGTTCAAGCATCAAACTACACAAGAGCAAGAGTTGTTATTCTGGCATTTAACAAGTTGGTTTATTTTTGCAGATGAAGGGCGAGGATAAGCACGTGTCTCGTCGCCAAAGAAGAAGAGTAGTGGTAGATGAGAATCTTCATCCTTCCCAATGGGTTACAAGGGACCCAAAGAAGTAAGACTCTTGGAAATACTTTCACACAAGCAACAGTTGTAGGTATGAAGCATGCAAGGATATTCTGTAACAGGCAGCCTCAACTCAAAAATGGGCAGCGGACATGATCAGCATGTTCTGTGCTAGCAAATCGGTGCAGCATCATGTTACAGTTGCTTCTTCAAGTGTGGCAGTGGCAGTCATGTGTAACTGGTTGCAATATTAGTTTATGAGTTATAGGAATAGCAACTTCTCAAAGTGTGGCTAAAAGTAAACTATACCCCCAGTGCAACAGCCCATGAAGGGCCAAGGCTTGCCATCTGGCTGCTGCATCCCCCACCTCTGCCCACTACAGGCGTCATGAGTGGGGTGCGGTACTGGAGGGTGGAACATGGTCAGGGCCCCGAGCCTTCCCGGCCAGTTATGCAGCCTTTACGACCTGCGGTCACCACTTCAAGTAGCTCCTCAATTCGCCCCTCTGGGACCTAACGAGGCTTGAGTGCATCCTGTGCCAGACCTCCCAGCAGAGGAAAAATCCCCATGCCAGCACCAGAGATCGAACCCAGGTCTTCTGCGCCAGAGGCAGGCATACTACCACTTCACTGTGGAGGCAGTCCAAAATGTGGCTACTTCAGCTATCCCTTGCACATCATCCCCATATACGAGTACTTTTCTGTTTGGAAAGAACGGTATATGTTTATGGACATAGGTGGAGCCGTGAAATGTTCAGGGTGAGGCAAGATTGTTCGAACAATGAAAAAATATTACAACACAGTGCACTACTCACAGCAGTGAGTACTATGGTTATAAAAGAGTGGAACATGATGTGATAAGAGAAGCTGAAAGACACCATAACTGAAAATGAGTTTTAATTGAATTAAACATTAACATGTTAAGCATGTTTGGATCTATCTTCCTTTCTTAGAAGTTTGAAAACTGTTGTTATAATCAATTTAATCTAAAAGGTGAGTCAATAACACTAAACAACACTTACATTTATAATTTTCCGGAGGCTAACTTTCCTCCATTATCAACCAGACAATGACTGGGTTTCTATGGTGCGGATGGCAATGCTTCTTCATTCTTCCATTCTGCCTGCTTCCAGTTGCAGAAGCATTGAGCTAAAGAGTATGACATGACAGTGCATTGAGTTGGGGCTGCCTGAACTATAACCATTTGGGACCCCCAAATCTTCAGTAAATGCCCACTTTTGGCCTCATATTAGCACCTGGTTTTCTTCTGTTTATGAGTAATGCTGTTTGTATGCCAAAAAAAAAATTGCACCAGAGTTTCTTCTGGATCTGGGGGCAGAGTTTATTGGTTATTTCATTGCCATTCATTTGGTTGTTGGAATACTCATATATTTAAGAGTTGAGTTGTACAGAGAGATCCAAATACATGTGAACCACTACGCTGTGTTTTTCCATTGAACATGCAGAAACACGTCACCAGCCGCTAATATACACAAGCTCACGAGCATGACTTGTTTTTCTCTGCTCTGCTCACAATCAGTATTGAGTTGACACGATATCGTGCGACTGCATTATTACCAGTGTACTTTATTATTTAGTCCTGTACTTAGTCACAAAGTGTATTATGGCTGAGCATTTGTTTTCTACTGCACAGCGTGTATTTATTGTGTTAGCTTAGCTCGCCAGGTGCAAGTGCTATTTGCAGAACGATTTCCGGGTGTATAAGTTCCAGCGCGTACAACAATCCATAAACTTTACAATAAATTTCAGGCCACAGGAAGTGTTCAGGCTCAGAAATATAAAAGGTGGTATACGGTTCTTACCAAAGAAACATTAGACAACATCGGTCATCATTTGGAGAATTCCCCCCAAAAATCACTTAGACATCTTTCACAACAGGCAGGCATTTCTTATGATTCTTTGCAAAGAGCTACTAAATTATTGAAGTTAAAGCCATATAAAATAACTGTGGCACACGTCCTTCAATCAGGTGATCCTGTAATTAGGCACACATTTTGTGAGTGGACTCTCAGTAGTGTATACAATGGCAAAATGGACCCACAATGAATATTTTTCATGGACGAGGCTTGGTTCCACCTTCATGGATATGTGTGTACACAAAATAATTGTTATTGGAGCTTTGAGAAACCTAATATTGTTCATGAAATACCCCTTCATGACGAAAAAATTGGTGTATGGAGCATCATTAGTGGAGAAAGAGTTATAGGCCCCCCCCCCCTTTTTTTTTCTTTTTTTTAAGTCAATAGACACCCATACATGCGTGAGTACAATTTTGGCTCCTTTTTTTAGAGAATTAACCAACAGGGAGTGTGATTTTGCCTTTTTTCAACAAGACTGCAACAGATACAGCCAATCTTTTGATGAGAACAATTGAAAGTGTGTTTCAGGACAGAATTATTAATAGAAATTTGTGACCCCCTCGGTCCCCCAATCTAACCCCCTGGAATTTCTATCTCTGGGGTAACTTAAAGCATAAAGTTAGAAGATAAACCCACGTCCTGGAAGAATTCATTTTGGAAGTCCATGTTTTGTTCTTCATTGTGCATATTTGAATATGTTAGCGCATGAATGCATGCTTATTTTGAGGGTTAAAAGTGCATGAAAATCCATATTACTAATCACCAGTCATACCAATCATCATGAGAGGCATGCATTTGGGAGGCATGTGGTTCAAATTTTTTGCAGAATTGTCGTCCGACTGAGGCCTTTTTCAGGTTTTCCTCAATGCCAAGGAGGTTCCCTAAACTTAGGCCTGGAATGTTTCCTTCCTTGCCCTTTTAATCTCCAAACACCAGTTCTTAACCATGCAATACCCTCTTGTTCCTCCTTATTTATGTGAACATAGAAAATCAAAAAGTTCTTATCTGCTATTGTACTAAAAGGGTTTTGTGTTTCCATGACTACAAATCTTTTTCTTGCAGCTTTCCAAGGCCTTGTGTTATTTTTCCTTCTCCTCTAACTCTTCTACTCCATTACATTCAGATGGAACTGTATATTATTCTTTAAAGAGAATTTCTCTCTTTCCAGGTCTTCCATGGTAACAACTAGCACACGTAAGTATTCATGTATTTTGAAACAAAAGGATAATGTTAATACTAGGAGGTATATACAATTTTTAGGATGCAAATAACAAATTGCTCCAAGTTTGTCAATGTTTGCATTATTTCTGCAGTTATTTCATTAAATCCCAAATTTATATAATAATATATAGAGCTGGTGCAACCAAAGCTTGTCAATCTGCAGGATGTGCAGAAGAGTATTTTCATAAGCATACTGTTACGCCTGTTGCAGGGCAACAGTATCTAACAGTCTCAAGGAGCACATATTGCAGTGAACCAGTTGATGGGGAGTAGAGGTTGATACCACCAAAGCGGCCCAGGTTCGATTTCAGGCAACTGCATGTGGAATTTGTGGTGGATGAAGTGGCGTTGGGGTGGGTTTACTCCGGGTTCTCCAGTTTCCCCCCGCCATCCCATTCCACCAGTGCTCCATCTTCATTCCATGTATTATCAGTGTCACCGCCTGTGGTGCCATATGTAGTAAAAGTGGGCATTAAACACTACAAAAAAAAGAAAAGGTTGATAATGTCAGTTACAATGTGGGGAGTGGAGAGTAAGTGGCCTTCAACTGAGCGAGGTAACCCAACTTTATCTGAGTAGTAGCAAAGTTTTATGCAGTTCTCATTGGCAAGCTTTCGTTGCATTATCTCTTAACAACATGTAATTCAGTCTGATATGAAAATGTTTGTACCACAGTTGGGACTAATTATAGTAAGCTGAAAATTTCTGGTTGGAACTGCATCAGAGGATTGAATTATTTAAATTTGGTTTAAGCTTTTAGCCTTAAGCACTGCACAGTGGGCCAGAAGGCAGCCAGAAGGAAGTCCAAAAATGAAATGTTAAAAATTAGGAATTTGAAGCTTGGAGATTAAAGTAGAAATGTTAAAACATAAAAAATCATCAATAAGTAGTTTCTTAGCCCTTTTATGGCATCTCTGAAGAGTGACTTTGTATAGGGTAGAGAAGAAACTATTGCTCAGCCGAAGTTAACACACAGCTGCAGTATGTCATTTCCTTATTTATAGGCTGTGGTAATGTTGAAATAGTGATACAACTGCAAGAAAGAATACTGCAGGTAGTGAATTTCAATTGGTTAATAAGTGTTCAAAATTTTGCAGAGCTGGATAATGGGCGATTTGAGTTAAATGTGACACAAATATTAGAAATTACATAATAACAGATGTAACTTTTTTTTTTCACGACCTTTCATGTTTTTATGCGCTGAACAAGTGACTAATTTCTAAAATAGATACTTCCAGCTACCATAGTGAGGAAAGTTTTCTCTCACTTTGAAAAATAGTGGAGTCATTTTGCACCAACTTCAATTCACGATGGCACAAATCCTACAAAAATAAGGAAAATTTTGAGCTGAAGTACAGTGATTGGTTAAGAATTTCAACATCACGTTATATTACAATGAACCAAATACAGGTAAGCCTACTCCTTCAGCTCTCCTTGGCAGAAAAAAGCCAACTATTTTCAGAAAGTAGCATGAAATCAAAGGGAGGAAAAACAGAGAATCTCTTAAAATCAACCAGTAGCGAGGAACTTCCTTTTGCCGCTCAGTTAAGTCTAAAAAGGTCTGAGAAAGCTGATGCAGTGAAGGTACTTGAAACTATACTAAGTGGTTCCACAAAAACCACCAAATTATTCTCTCTATTTAAAAACTATCCTTCTGAAAATACAAATAAAGACAATAGCAATGAAGCATTAACAGGTATAATGGATGTCAAATTCAGTATTAGGCTCGAAAAAAAGATTAGAAAAGCTTGCTTACACCCAACATATAACAAAATATGGGAGGCTAAGCTCATGTGTTATCCAAGTAAAGAATACATCAGTGCTGAAATAAATTAACAAGGATTGCTAGACCATACACTTTGATGTATTATGCAGTGTATGGAATTCACTCCCAACTAATTTTTTTAAAGTTATTTTAAGTTATTCAGCAAATGGGGATGTGTTGGTAGCACAGATCATCAAGAATTTAAGCAGACATATACTGATGAAAGTTATTTATCTGATTCAGACATTTTTTGGTCTCCTTGGGTCTGTTTTTCGATATGGTGAAGGAGATGACAATACAAAAACTGTGTACAGGCAAAATCCATGACCATCAACAAAATATTGTAGGCTTAACCACATCAAATTCATGCATGAGACAGGTGTTTTAGTGATTTCTTATGGGAGGGAGATAAATTGTAGCGCATTTGACTTACGGGTATATGCCCTTGAAACTGCACAACTTTTATAAAGAAATGCCCCTGGTTTTACCTCTCTGCTAGTGTCCACAAAGTGTTAATTCATTGATCTCGGATCATAAATTCAGAAATTATATCCATTGGTAAACTGTCTGAGGAGACACAATAGACACAACAAGGATATTAAAAGATTCCAAAAGCTTCATACAAGAACCAGATCTCCCCATAATGCAATGAGTGATCATCTGAACAATTTGCTGGTGTCATCAGATCCTTTAATTTTGAGTTTACGAAAGCTGTATGAAAAACTAAAGACTCCTCTCTGTGAAGAAGTACCAAAGTTGCTTTATTTGAGTGAAAGAATTAATTTTTAAGGCAAAGAAGAAGAGGTAGCAAGTATGGGTAATGAACAGCAGCATTCATACACTAATGTGGAATATAATAATTCATAAATGCAGCCATTTATTTGAGATAAGACCACTAAATGACAAACTATATTATATTTGTGCTTTGACATGTGTTTCACAGCTGTTAATATTAATTTTACCCGTTATTGAGATCAATCATTCCATAAAAATACTTTTATCCCATTTTGACTGCCATCTGGCCCACTGTGCAGAAAGAACAGTGGTTATTGTAGGCACACAATTGACATTTTAAAACAAATGTTTCTTTTTTTAAACCACGTACCTGCTAAGCATAGAATATATTGCAGTCTAACCAAAGAAATTCGATATCAAATTCTCTGAAAATACACATTTGGTGCCACCTAATCCAAAAACAGCATTGTTTAAAAAAAGCTTCATCTATATGTGTGTGAACAGCATAACTCAAAAACAAGTTGTCAAGTAAACACCTCTAACTTGGTATTTAGGTTCGGCATCTTCCAAAAATGCAACTGAAAATCCCATCAGTAAAGTTTCCTTACATGGAACTCAAATGTTGTTCTTTCTCAAAAATAGCTCAAGATGATTTTGGTTAAAATGCCATAAATTTAAGGTATTTACATGAGAAATAAAATGATACTCATGTCTATTAGGTATGTTTTTTTTCTTTCGGTCTTGTAGGCCGTGGTCTAGAAGGCATTGTAGATACCAACGTTTTGCCAAGTACTGCGCTTGGCATCATCAGGATAACATGATCCACTGTCTGCACTGGTCAGAGTTTGAATGAAAAGCTCAGTACTTGGCGAAACATTGGTATCTGCAATGCCTTCTAGACCATAGCCTACAAGACCAAAAGAACTTTAACATACCTAATAGTCAGGACATCGGCCGTGAAAGCCTAAGTTTATACATGATACTCTTGTATTTCTGGGAAAAGCCTGAAGTCCACTTAACTCAGAAGGAACATTTATTTTTTCCTTTCTTTCTTCCTCTTTTGTTCCATTTATACCCAGCTGCGAGTAAGAACAGCTTAGAAAGTGCTATAAATAACCATATGCAATCAAATAACAGATATCACTGCTGCTCCACAGATTTGAAGTTCTTTTCAGTTGTCTACTGCTGCATATCAAACAAATAAGAACTTATAACTATGATCTGGATTCTGATGAATGTTGTTGTTGTTGTTTTCTAGTGCCTTGCATCTGGCAATGAAGCCATTAGCATTCGTGCTTTCCAATACTTTTGAACTGTAGTTTCTTCTGATCTTAATGCTTCACAGGTCTTCAAGTGGTCTTCAATTCTGAAGAATGTCATCTTTTACTTTACATCAGTCCTTATTGTGAGCCCCACATCATGAAAGCGGATATTTATTAGGCCATTTTTTGGTGATTTTCTTGTCCTTTCCATTTTTATTTAGTAATTTACATGGAGATAATCTTTTAAACATCAGAAAGTTCTTTATTTCACTGAGAAACAAGAATATATGTATAAAATTTACTTGCATTGTTGGGAAAAAAAATATTTGGTTAGTCAGAAAATGGTTGCTTATGGATGAGGATGTGGCTATTACCAGGGGAACATATATCATTCATTATAGTTATGAATTTGTGCTAAACAGAAGTCAGACAGATTAATAAAAATAATGAGATTGTTCTCCCTTAATCCTTATGTCACGTCATAGCCTGTGAAGAGGCCACACCGTGGCTATGTTGTTAGACCATTCACCTCTCACAAAAGTGGCCTGGGTTCGATCCTAGGCGACCACATGCGAGATTTGTGGTGGATGAAGCAGCACAGGTGCGGGTTTCCTCCAGGTTACTTCCACCATCATTCCATTGGTGCTCCCGCTTCATTCCGTGTATGATGAGTGTCGCCCCCTGTGGTGCTGCATGTAGTAAAAGCGAGTGTTAAACATTACCATGAGTTAATGTTAAAGTTGTGTAAGAACTGCTTAAAAAAGTTTCTTTTCAGATCCTTCAAACAAGAACATCAATTAATTTGATTTTGATTCATTTATGAATTATCTCATTTTTATACCTATTTTTCCCACTGATGTAGCAGTTATATGCATGTATAACTTAATATATAATATTCTGTATACTTATGTTAATAAATTAAATAAATCTTAATTTTTAAGTCATTTATATTTTCTCTATTATGAATAGTAAGTGGGGGAAGTATAAAAAATGTTATACCAAGATCTCACTGGAAATATGTGTTTTGAGACTCCCTGAATAAAAAAAAAGACAGTTTTTAACAAAAGTTTGCATGTATGCATTGAGAGAGTGAGGAGATCACAATTTCTTGTGCAGTAAGATTTTGTCTATCTTTTACAGTTAACCATTTATGCAAAAGTTATTCAGGATGAAGATTCATTATTTTGGATTCATGTATTTCTATTGAAATCTTGATATCAGATTTTTGGGTAGAATACAATACCATAATATAAGTGCTGAGGCTTTCACGGCCGGCGTTGTCAACTATGTTAAGTAGATTTTCCGGGCTTGTGGGCCGTGGTCGAGTTGGATTGCCTTCCTCCGACGTTTCGCTGAGAACTGCGTCCAGCATCTTCAGGGTGATCCAATTAGTGAACTCCCGAATCCAAATATTAGAGAGCTATGCCTTCCAGTGCGCTATATATATAGTCGAACATGGAGGGAGGGCGTGGCCTGTAGTTCACTGATTGGATCACCCTGAAGATGCTGGACGCAGTTCTCAGCAAAACGTCGGAGGAAGGCAATCCAACTCGACCACGGCCCACAAGTCCGGAAAATCTACTTAACATAGAATACAATACCTCCTCTACTTACTATACATAGTAGAGAAAATAATGAGAAAAACATATGTTCAACAGCTAAGGAGGCATCCTGTGGAACCAATAGCACAAAAGTGAAGCCAGGAGAATGCGCATCAGAAGACAGGGCAGCTAGACGGAGACGGGCATTGTTTGCTCCAGCAGTACAACCTGACGAGCTTTCCCCAAGAGAGGTATGAGGTTTATACAAATGGAGAGAAAGTAATCTGTTCATACAAGGGCAGTTCAATAAGTACCCATGTTTTGAAATAGAAGGTGTTTCTAAGGAAGTTGTTTGGATTAACATAACCTGTGTATTCTGACAGTGCACTGGGCATGTGTTACATGCATGGTAGAGGAGTGGCAGAGTGGTCTGTTGTTATGACAATCAGGTTTAGCCTTGAAGTAGCCAATAGATTTCATGGCCACGCAATCCCGCCACAAAGTCTGTTGCCTACTTCAAGATTAAACCTGGTTGTCATGACTACAGACTGCTCTGTCCCGCCTCTACTGTGTGCATAACACATGCCGAGCAAACTGTCAGAACACACAAGTTAAGTTAATTCAGGTACACCATCATGTACTGTCATTTGTTACACGTCGCCAAAACAATTTATAGGTTAGTTTGGATTTGGCAGCCATTTCAGTTAGTCAATCAATGCCTTTTTGCTAAATGGAAAAAGTGCACTACTGTTCAGTAATTCACTTTTACTTTTGAGATGGAAAAACTTGCAAGGAGAAAAAGCTAAATTGGACGCTGTTGATGGGGGCCTTTCACAATCTATGGCAATAGTTATATATTGGTTCAGTGACTTAAAACGTGGTCGAACATACATTTTTTATGTGGAGCACCCAGCAGGTGTGGTTACCAAGGAAGTCATTCAGGAAATAAGCTCTATGTTTCTTGCTGCTTGTCAACAAATGAAGTGGCAGAATGTTATTGTATTGGCAGAAATAACAATTCTTATTTTGTATGATAAGTTGGTGTTGAAAAAGTTGTCAGCCCGATGGATGCTCCATTTGCTCACATTGGATAACAGATTTCAACATCGAAGATGCATTTGGAGCTATTTAAGTGAAATCCAAAGGTCCTTCTGCACTGTTGATGAGACCCGGATTCATCATTACACTCCAGAAACCAAGCAACAGTCAAAACAATGGGTTGCTTCCAATGAATCTGCTCTATAGAAGGTACCATTAGGTGGAAAAGCAGTGGTGATGATTTTTTGGGATGTGAAGGATGTCATACTCTACTTCTTGGAAAAAGATCATTGCACAGTACTACAGTGAGTTATACGTTCGATTGGACAGGAATTTGAAGAAGAGGTGAATGGGAAAGAAGAAGGTGCTGTTTCACCGCAACACACCACCCATTCTCCAGAGTTATTGCCATCGAACTGCATGAATGACATGAATTATTGCTGCCACACACCCCTTATTCACCCGACCTGGCTCTTAATTTCTTCTTGTTTCAAAACATAAGAAATGGCTCACAGGAGCAAAATTTAGATCAGATGAGATGGTCATCAAGACAGACGTGTTTTGCAGAGCTTAACAATTCCTACTTTTTGGAAGGGTTAAAAAAAATAGCAGGAATGCTGAGAGGAGTGTATATTTATTATTTAATAAATAATTTGTTTGAAAAAATTGGCATCTTCATTCCTAACATGGGTACCTATTGAACTACCCTCGTATGCTTTCTTCCAAAAACTAGTGTGTATATGAGTGTATCTCAGCTAGGGATGTGACAGTTATTTTTGGGTAGTTTATAACTATTATAGCGCATTAACAGTTAGATGTAAGTTACCAGTAATTAGGTTATTTGTTTTCAAGGTTTTTATTTGCTCTTACATTAATGGTGAAGCTAAAAAAAATAGTCGTTCTTCGCTTCTTGATGTTTCACCGTTGATACTTAAATGTCGTTGGTGACGTGGTGTTGCCCTTTGATGTGTTTCGCTCCGGCTAGTCAGCTTGAGATCTCTTACTTTTATCTCGGGTTTGCGTAAGTGTGATGGACAACCCAAGAACAACTTTATATATTATTTATTTATTTTAAATATTTTCGGGAGCTATGCCGATTCTATATGTAGAGGAATCTCACTCACGTCCGCACAGCACAACATCCCGTACTGGTCTCTGGTTGAGTAGTGACGCTTTCTCTCTTACCCACGCTAAGAAAATCGTTCTTCCATTTGAATGTCATGACGTCATCCAAGAAAGCCTCGTATCCAAAATGCTATTTCCTTTTTCCCGCAATTTAGAAATGTCCCTTTCTATTATAACATGTTCTTTTATGAATTTCGAATATATAATTACCTTTTAGGATTAAACGATGTTTACTTTATATTTTATTAAATATATCGCGCGACTTTTAAGGTTGATAGACTTGACTTTCGAACGTGTATTTAAACTATGTAGTATGACGTCATGACTCGTTAATTTCAAACCAATAATGTGTTTATCCTACAAATTTAACGACTATTATTTACTCATATCTTGCTCACCTTACAACACTTCCTGCTCTATTATCTATTTATGTTATTACTTAACACTTATCGCAAATCTCATATCCGGCAATTAAATTAAAACGTGTCTTTCTCAAAAGCCCATTCGATCGGAAATCTAAATTTCGGTATCAATGGTTACTGCTAACCATTATCTATAGCTACATTCAGACTTACTTTGTTATTTGATGCAATCTAAAAATTTCTCTAGCCGTGTCAATACAACTACTATGGTAGTTTATAATTACATTTGCACTTGCTAGTAGATTCGTGCATACACTTACTTCCTCTCTTTCTTTCTTTCTCTCTCTCACTCATTCATACAATCTCCCACACACACACAGTTTGTAGTTTTTCTTCCATAAGGGCATGACAATTTAATTTTGGTTTCTTATCTATAGGGAGCACGAAATAAGAAGGCACATGAGTAGCTCCAATCCCTACTGAGCTATGGAGCGCTGTTGTCGGCTCATATCGCTATGCGAAAGAAAGAGAGGGGAGATATGCACGTGAGCGAGGATGGTGAAAGATTGCAAGGTGCACATTTAAAACCTGTCATAACAATTTCAATCTCTTTAAAATGAGACAATAGGCTCTAATCGTGTAATTTGCTTCAAATATAAATTCCTCACCTAAGCAGATAATTTTCATTTGCAATCTAATGTTTCAACGGAGTTCATATCTTTCAATAAATAGGTGATAAAACATTACAATGTTGAGTTTTTAAATTTTTTATTATATCCGATTCTCTAGGAACGTTTTCGTGTAAATATTTATGTTATCGGAGTGAAAATGAGTTATGTGACAATTTAAATTAATCTAAACGGATGTCGTAGTTGCGCAATATGAGGCATTTTCTGATAGGTATTTCTCATATTTTTCTCAATTTTTCTAAGTGTCTATACAGAGTTTCTGCACATATGTTAATCAGTTTCTATATTAGGTATTCTAAGTGAAAATCTACATAATTAAGCAACAAATGCCTAAGCAGAATTTCAAGCCACATTTTATGAGTAATATTCCAATGTGGCCTTCTCGGTTGTATATTTTAGACATTTCAGCACTTAAAATGTTCCTTATGATGCAATTTGTAAGTTAACAGAGCGAAGCTTCAGAAATAGTTTCCCCAATATCTCCCAACCAGAATTTTATTAATATAAGGCAAGTATGTTAGGCTAACATGTCATCAAAGTTTATATTATATTACATATAGCAAAAGCGGAAACTTGCCATTGAACAAAATATTTTTTTAAACCAAATGTGTGAAGACTATTTTTAGCAAACTTATTTTATAGCTCAGTTAGAAACATCAGTATGCAGTGTTGATTAAAAATTGTGAACATTGTATCGCAAAGAGAATTTGCCATAAAATAGCTTACATTTTTGGTTTAAAACATGTGATCCAGCAATGACTAAACATACCGTATTTTATTGCATATTTCCCTCCCCTGTGATTTTTCATCACTAAAAAATATTTACCTATTAAACATCGCATAATTCCCTCTCCTGGTTCATTCTTATTGGAGCGGCCTTCAAATGACTTGATAATGGACAACAATCGACGCAACGCTTGTCACAAAAATACTTGTATAGCCATTGTCATAACGCATCGTAAAATTCACATGTGAAGTTACACATGTGTTTGTTTCTAAGTCAATTTCTTACAAGTTGTCATATTGTTAAAAAGAGTTTTAAAAAAAACTGGTATTTGTTGTGCCATTAATGGTTCCGACGACATGTTGTGGAATAGTGAAAATGAAGATGTGTTATCTGAGCCAGATATAAATGAAAAAAGTGATGATAGTGACGGAAGTGAGACCGCAGAATAGTCAGAGAAAAGAAACAATGAAACAATACATTGTAGGCCCAATGAAACCATGGTATATATACAGTTCATTCACAGATTACTGTATACCTATATAACTTTTACATAATACTACATGGTTTCCCTTCCTAGAAACACCACTCACATAATTCCCTCCCCAGTGTTTTCAAGCAAATTATTCGAGAAACAAAGGGGGGGGGGGGATTACGCGATAAAATAAGGTATATGCACCAAGCTTTGAAACCCACTTCTTTATACAGATTCAGCACTACATCTCTCTGAAAGTCGTCCAGATTCGAAATCCGTTTTTCTGTCTTATGGTGTTTTCTCGGGGATATAAACAAGGGCCGCCCAGATTCAGAAGTGGTTATTTTACCTTGTTGCACTATGCGTGACAATGAATGTTCACTTACATTGTATGCTTTAGCTGTTAGCGCCCGGCTCTATTTAAATACAATGTTCGCACGCACTTCTGCTGAGGACAATTCTTTTAAAAAAGTGTAAACGCTGAAAATAATAGCCTGCGCATCTGAATGCAATACTTTTCCTATCGATTTACTTGTCTGTAAGCCGCTTGTACCAGATTTTGTTAATGCCATGTTTCTTAGCAACAAAACGAGTTACAGTAATTATAAGACACAGGTAACACTGTGACACTATGTCAGACATGGAACACGCATATGAATAAACTAGAATCCTTTTCCTTTCCTGCAGACATCTCACTCCTTGAGAAGAAAGATAGTTGAGACGATAAATAAACAATCATTATGCAATACAAGTGTCGTTTGCTATTGCTGAGGGCAGCGTTTCTTCAATCACTCATATCTTGGGCTACAGGCCACCTAAAATTTTGCTTCTTGGACAGTTAGCTTCAACATTTCTAGCTCTTTGCAATGGAATTCTTTGTAATAATGAGCCGTTGCTGGATTTGATGAGTGCAAAGAGAAAAGTGAAAAACAAATATTGCGCTAGACAACGCATTATCGAACTGGACAACGTCGCCTCTCTAGGATTGGCTACTTGCTCTCACACTCCTCCTTCTAGCTCCGCCTCATGTGTCTTCTTATTCCGCACGGCCTGTAGTGTAAATGTTTTTCCCATAAATTTATTCACAATAAATTTATGAACAGCAGGGAATATCGGTAAATCATTGTCGCTTCTCTATAAGAGTTTTTTGTCAAATAGGAATTGTACATTATGGTTCTGTGGGCTTAAGTGTATCGACTTGTGGCGTTGTAACACCGAAACATTTATTTATTGTGACAAAATGACAAAAATCAGTCTGTTACTTTTCTATCATTTTATTATCTTCTAAAATGTTACCACAAATACAGTTTTCTTCTTGTCATTAACACAGTCTGCAGTCCTTCGGGCTATCACAGCTCACAATTTTTACTTTTCAAAACCTTACTCAATCCTTTTAGTGTCTTTCTTCACTTCCTCTGTCTCTCATGCACTAATTACAACAATGTAATCATTCGTGACACTCATTGAATCTTATAACGTACCAATACGACACACGTGCACGCGTAGGTGCACATGCACACAGCTGTCTTGCACTCACTGGGTGACTCATGTCTGTAACTGTAACTCTAAAACCTCACTCCTCTGGACTCCTTATATACTGAAATGAGGTCACACAGACCTCTCTCTAATCCTCTCACACTCACCCTCACTCTTACATGGAAATTACACAGTTAGAAGCCTTGCAAACATTCTTGAAAGCCTGCCCTTTGTTTCTGCCACCTCCATTGTTGACAGTCATGTACACACAGCAGTCGCATAAGGCAGCCTGACTTTGAACATCTTTGCCAGCACAGCATGTGGTATGAAGTAGCTTGACCCGTCTGTCCTTTGTTGTGCACCGAGCCCAAAATCACAGCATCAACTTCTGTATAGCACAGACTTCTTGCTAATTGATTAGCCAGCATATGCAGAGTAAGGAAAATGGAGGGGGAACAGAACAGTTTAGTAACATTGCAGATCAGGGCAAACAATTCCTTGTAATATGGCCACATTGAAATGAAAGCTCTATATATTCTAAATTAGAAAAAATTATAGAACATTATACATCACAAATAGAAAACTTCAAATTATTTTATACTTCCTAGTCCCCTTAATGTAAATAGTCTGTTAGTGACTTAACATCCATGGCACTGCAATACACTTTTAGGAAATAAATTTGTTGATTTACTAAAGACTTTACGGACTGATGCATTTTAGTAAACTGTTATTGTTGTTGATCTAATGTGCAGGATTTTGATCCATCAATTTTTCCCTAGCCAGCGAATATAAATTATGTCTCTTCCCATCTGGTACTTCTTTCCTCAGTTCTGGGCATTCCAGTAGGTGTTCTCCATTTAAAATCTTGTCAGCATTGCAGATCTTACATGCGTTGTCATTCATAAAAGAAAACCTATGTAGATGTTCTACCAAACAGTCATGTCCAGTAGCTAATCTGAAGTGAGCAACTGCTTTTTTCCTTGAGAAATTTGTTATTTTTCTACTATTTCTTTTATGTTAGAATAATTTTCATTGGAAATTTTCTTTTGAATATTATGTTGAGATTTTTTACATTAGTAAGCTAATGTGGTTTATTTGATATTTTTAAGTGTGTTGATACAGTTGGTCCATGCTTAGAACCAGACTTGATTGAAACAAAATATTTGTGCTACTTTGTCGTGATATGTATTTATTTGGTGGGTAGAGGAACTAATGGTTAATGGAACAATTAGGCAGGGCATTTGAAGTGTAGTCAGGTAAAGAAAACATCTGCAACTCCAAGTTGCATTTACTGGTGAGCTGATGTAGTACTGTTTTCATTATGCAACTGTACATTCCTACTATCACCTCGCTCCCCTCTGTTTGCTAGCTTTAATGTTAGTCAACAAAACAAAGGCTTGTATCAGCTGAGGAACAAATGTAAACAAATGCCATGCTTTCTCATTGCTTGTGTTTATAATGCAATAGAATGGCATACTATTTAAATAATAGAAACAAAGTTAAAATTAAATACAGAATAATTAAAAGAAGGTTAATCTGTAGTTGCATCACTTTAAGAGGAGGTGTAAAATTCAGGTTTCCATGATCAATATGCTCTCTGTCAAGCATATTTGTTTTATTTCTATTTACAAACCTAAGTCCCATTTCTAGCAATAATATAGGATGAAAGGTGAATCACTTAAAAGAAGTCAACATAGATCATTGTTGACAGAATTTGACTAAAGTTGATGGTTCATTATTAAAGAAAAGCTTTTGCACTTTCCTACAAATAGAATATTTGTTAAAGTTATCTGCTTGTTTGTAATTCTGATTTACATTTGTTTCTTTAGTTCTTTACACACATATGCAATGAAGGGTCCAAAGTTCAGCAAAAAAATCCTATAAATCAATAAAAAAGGTTATTAAAAACCAATTTGACCAAAAATATAAGTTAATAGAACCTAATAAAAATTGTTAAATAAGAAAACTTATGGAAGACTGCCTTAGTTCCTGATTTATCCTGCAAAGCTTCTGTTGCTGTGTTTCTGTTATCAGACATGACTTCTTGACCAAACATCTTCACAACAATGGAATGATGTCATCACCAAATTGTTTACTGTGCACTGAATAAGTTGAAATGTACATGGAACATCTGACAAGATGTTGAAATCTAGATATTGTTCTCCTTCTAGCCTCCCAGTATTTAGAAATGATTTTGTTGTTAAATACTGTGCTTTAGATTATAGTCGGTGAGAGCTAACCTGGCACATGACAGCCAGCTGATTCACTTACCTGCAAGCGAGGCTAGCCCTTTCTTGTTATATCAACTTATTATTGCGTGATGTATTCATAATGTGATTGGACGAGATAGGACTAGCCTCACTCACAGGTAAGTGAATCAGCTACCTGTCGAGTACCAGTTATTTCTCGCCAGCTGTAGATACATACATTTACTATTTCGTATTAATCAATAGTTTTGAACTATGATTAGCTCATTTCTTGAAAATCCATGGATAAGTGCACATCTAAGGTACTGGATGTGAAAATGAGTAATCAGATTGTATCACTGCATACCAACCTGCCAAACACAACAAAGGTTAGATCCATACTTAGGGAAAAGGAATTTCCGCCATGGATCAAGCTTCCCCACAATGGAAAGAGTGTGTAGTTTTTCAAGAAATATACACCAGGAACGATGGATAAGAGACCACAAAGGATTATCCTGTACAGAATGGAAAGAAGCTATCAAGATGACCACAAACATTTGTGCATCCCGTTCTCTGCATGGGGAGTCCCAGGATGACATCCTCTGTTGACATTGCAGGAGAAAGTGCACCAAATACTTGCCTATGTCCTGAGCGCCTGCCTGCACAGAGAAGTTCTGCAGAGACTGGAAATGTCAAATCTACCTTCAATTTGAAAGTTAATCTGTATGAATTATACCTTTGTGATTGAAATGCCACAGCTTTATGTTGCATTTATTTCATTATATTATTTATCTGGATAAACTTAGAAACATTTAAAAAATTCTACAAGATGACAATTCTGTTGCAGTTGAAATGGATCCTACAATGATGCTATGTCTTAGCTTTGCTCCAATAACTTCTGTCGATGTTGAGAGTATGAAAAATGTGTTATCTGACAGGAGACTCAACATGACCCCAAAGAACATAAAAAAGCATTTGGTTGTCACGTGCAACAAATAAGACATCGCAATACACAGGCCTTTCATTTTTTGTGTCAATTAAAACACTAACATTTTGTTTAAAACTTTGAAGTTCTTTAAAATATGATGATGGAGTTATTGAATTGTGTAATCTATTAAATAATGGGTTTTCTAATTGCTTTTTATTGCCTGTTTTAGTATTTGTAATGCTGTTTTGCCTGCCTATTTTAATGATTTATAATGCCTAAACATCCGGTCTCTGGTCATCAGTCTATCTGACATCTGATAGCAAACTCAATGAGAGACCATGGGTACACAGTATTTGAAGAAATCCTGATTTGCCTACATGTTGATGTAATAGACATACAGATCATCTACGACAGTGAGGCAGATGAAGTGAACAGAGAAAAAAATGCCATATACGAACCTACAGTACCATACTAGATGGAAAAATAGCAACTCAGCAACATCTCTGCACACAGAATGATTGGCACTCGAGGCACAATTCCAAAACTCTAATCCAACTGTGAACTTCCCTAAGATTGGCCAAGAGATGGCCATACAACATTGCCATCATAGCAATACGGGGCTCCATAGTCATTTTAAGTAATCATTCATATGAGTTTTAGTATGTTCTCCTTATCCTTGTTATATTTTTCTGTTTTAATTTTATTGTCTTATGTATTCATTATATATAATTTTGCTTTTGTATACTGTGTACGGGAGGCTAGTAAATAATGTCATGTGTTTACATCAAGTGTGGTTCTAAGAGTGGGGCAATTGTAGCTACCAAAGCTCAGACCGTAAACATGTTGTAACTTCTGCTGTTGTATTTTAATTTTGGGAGGGGATGGAATGTTAAATTTATTAAGTATTTAAATGAAACAATATAAAATGGTATCACATTTAGGCTAAGACATCTAACTACACCCTGGGAGAAATAACCTGGCACTTAACGTTTCAGCTGTGTGCCAGCCTCTCTGTCACAGTGTTGCCGCTTTTCACTTTAACCGAGACCATTAAAATCTGTTACGAATGCAACAAAACACTAAAATATGCAGCAGTAAACTGTATATGGTATATGAAATATAAAACTACAACCTCTCCAGGTACACCCTTGTATGTAATTTGCGAATCACCTTTCGCTCTGCACTTATTAAACTATCAAACAATATATTGTTGCAAGTGGCAAACGTGCATAAAGCAGAAGCCGGGAATACACACACATGTTGCAACATGGGTAAGTACACACCTCTAGTCACGTGACCCCTTAAGAGCCATGTGATCGACATGACTGTCAAGTGCCAGGTTAATTCTCCCAGGGTACAGTTTATCAAGTTTAGAATATAAAACATGTTTATTTTTTCATACAGTATGAAGCTAAGATAGAAACCTCGCCTATAAGAGCGCTACGATCACGGCGTTTCTAGTTTATGGCAGTATTACTGAACTTATGGTGCTCAGAAGTGGACCAAATGGAAACTTTATTGTGTATGTGAGTGCGTCATGCATGTGTACTTGCTTGCGTGCCATATTAAAGTACTGCAGGAATAATGTGTATGTTAAGTCTATAAAGATTCCAGTATTAGACCTCAATATGAACATCTGCTGTGGACAACTGTGTGTTCCTTAATAGTATAGAAGCATACAAAGGAAATGGTGCAACTGTGGACTGTTATTTTATACTTTTCTTTTTCACTCCTGTATTTTAGAGTTATTTTTGAACCATATATGTGGCCTGCTGGCTGGTTTTGTAGAAACAAACATTACAACTCTTTAAGAGGTAGAACTGGAACTTAAAAATTCAATGCCACAACTGGGATTTGAACCACAGACCTTCCCAGTTGTGGCATTGAATTTTTAAGTTCCAGTTCTACCTCTTAAACTTTGCCCACACACGGCTTGTGTGTTTAAAAACACCAACAGTAAGTTTGTTGGCATAAATAAATAATAATTACAACTCTTATCTAAAGTAAGAACAAAATTAGAAACTAAACACTTCACTTATCTTAGTAATATTGCAAGTTCTTTGGTGCTAAGCTGACAATGTTTCAATTTGACTCCAACTCATTCTCAAAGCTATACAAACAAATTCTTTACCATTCTTGGAGTCAACTCGAAACATTGTCAGCTTAGCACCAAAGAACTTGCAATATTACTAAGATAAGTGAAGTTTTTAGTTTCTAATTCTGTTCTTACTTTAGATTCTTGTTGCTTCACTGTTAATAGCTTCATTTTCCTTAATTACAGCTCTGGTTACTGTTGCTCTTGTGTAATAGGATGTTTTGGGTTTTCCTTAAATCAGGCAAAGAACAACTTTAAATTTGTTTTGTGGTTTTTCTTCCATTTTTCCTTCAAGTTTCTATGGTGGTTGATATTGCTGACCATTACTGGTAGAAAAGCCAGCATTTTCTCATGACCAGAACTATATATGAACTTCTTGATGTTTACAGAATTTTGCACGGAATGTTCAATTAATTTATATTTTTATCTCTTGGCATGTTAAATACCCTCGTGGCTATCTCAGAAATCTGATAAATCCCTGTGCAGCTATGCAAGTGCATTGTAAAGTTAAAAAATTCATATACAATCAACAAATAAAATTTTTCTCTTGAAATTTTGCATGCATGTTACTGGAAGCATAGACTTGCTGATTTTGAAGGCCTAATATGATTGTTGGATGTTGTAGATTTCAAAATAGTGGTCCAAATGAAAGATGACAACCCTTTTTGCATTGCTAAGCATTTCACTGTTTTTACCTCTTCTGTAGCATACAATACATCTTTGTTCCTTTTTTTTTCTTTTTTCATCTGTAGGTGGAATGTGCATTGAAAAAGGGTAGCATGTTTTAATTTGTCTCAGTGGTATGAAAAGTTTTGTCTCTGGCACAGCCAATGAGTGATGTTGGTCCTAAAGCCTATGTAGTTTTAGCAGTCATCTTGTGAAATACAACAAAACAATTGAATATGCATGTGTCTATTATAGGAAACAAATTTGTCACATGGTCTTATACTGTACTCACCTTCTGATATTCAAGGGCACACTTCAGTTTTTTTTACCTCCTCTCTGGGTGACGACCTCTCCTTTTTCTCAGCTTGCCTTTTGCTGTAATGTCAGCAGCTTTGGATTTCATTGATAAGAAATAAAGTTTTATTATCCTTCCATTTTACATACAGCACATTAATTGCAGACCATGATTCATAGTTGCCACATTTCACTCTATTGTGATATAGATTATTTGTTCTCACTGTACCAGTAGTGTTAGTTTTTCTGTTCATTTGTCTTCTAAAGAGTTAAACATATCCTTTAATTACCACTGTAGAACATTTTATTGGCCAGCATACACTTGTGAACTGTGCTCGTCTTGAAATTTAAATGCCATTACAAGACAGCTTGTCATGTGACTCAAATGGATTTAAAAAAATAGTTTTTAAAAATAAAATTGTACATTGATACTAAGCTACAGTACATAACCAGTCTGTATTTATATAATAGGCCATGTTTGGACCCTTTCCTATGTATGTAAACAAGTCCATGACATTTTCTAAGTTAGTATAATTTTTATAAATCCATTTGTATTTCCTTGAATTGACTTTTAACTTTTCCACTTTTTCAGATTGTTTACAAATCCGTTAAGTCCTCTGGTTGTTTGTATGAATGTATTACCAAGATAGTGTTTCTCTCATCATTAGAGATTGCCGCTTTGCAAACTTTTCATTACATTGAAAGCCAAGGAATACATTTTAGTTGAAGGTTGTCATGGTACAAATATAAGAGAACACACTTTAAGTAATGTAAAAAGGGTTAGGTTGCGTTTGACTGTTTAAGATAGGTATTTTATAACTGTATATATGTTAATACAATATGTAATAATTTGAATAAACTTTTATATGTATGCTATATTTATTTTATTTTCTCTATAGTATTCATTATCCCAAAAATTGGGGGCCCATCCATTGGGTGTGGTATTTACCTCACATTCAAGAGCTCACGAGTTTGAATCTCAGTTAAGGTGCCTAATCCAAATAAGATTTATTTCTGGGATTTTCCCACATCCTGAGAAGACATTCTCATGTTTGGAAAATGTCAGAAAAGTACCCTAAACTTAGCCCTGGAATATAGGAGTTAAAACTTTCACGGCAAATGTTACTAATAATTGCTTCTTGGGTGATCAGCCGCATCAAATTTATAAAACTCATTAGTTGCTGAAGAAGGCCATGGAGTGTCAAATGGCCGAAAGCTCGAGTTTTATAAATTTCACGTGGCTGATCACCTGAGAAGCAATTATTAGCCCTGGAATGTTTCTTTCCCAAATATAATTTCATTGGCTGTCATCAGCGTCTGCTGCTGTGGTACCATAAGTAGTAAGAGCAGCATAAAACATGGTGCTTCTAAAGTAGGATGCCGTGTTGTAGAGAAGGGGTCTGACAGTCTCCGGGATATAAAAACCAAAACAAATACGAGGGTGGGTCAATAAGTAATGCCTCCTTTTTTTTTCTTAAATAAGATATGTGAAAAATTTGAATTTGGCGCAATTCCTCAAACCTTCTTCTCCAATCCCCTGCAGTAGTAACTTCCTAAGTCAATAGGTGGCAGCACTGCATC
The DNA here is from genome assembly GCA_030765045.1 of Tenodera sinensis. NCBI lineage: Eukaryota > Metazoa > Arthropoda > Insecta > Mantodea > Mantidae > Tenodera > Tenodera sinensis. The sequence goes on along the minus strand of CM060974.1, from coordinate 18,571,741 downwards.
CTCTTGCAAAATGGCTGACATCGACATTCGTATTAGACAGCATTCTGCGATTGAATTTTTTACTGCGGAAGGTGAAATGCCAATTCGCATTCACAAAAAGCTAAAAAATGTGTATGGTGATGCAACAGTGGATGTCAGCACTGTTAGACGATGGGTTCGTCGAATGATCTCATCGACTCGCTGAATGTTGCATGGAGTCACTGCAGTCACCGGCCTGCCGCTTCGCGTTTCATCTGCCAGTGGTGTTTGCCCTTCAGCTTCGTTACAGCGATGAACCCATCGTCTAACAGTGCTGACATCCACTGTTGCATCACCATACACATTTTTTAGCCTTTTGTGAATGCGAATTGGCGTTTCACCTTCCACAGTCAAAAATTCAATCACAGAACGCTATCTAATACGAATGTCGATGTCAGCCATTTTGCAAGAGGATGCAGTGCTGCCACCTGTTGACTTAGGAAGTTACTACTCTAGGGGATTAGAGAAGAAGGTTTCAGGAATTGCGCCAAATTCAAATTTTTCACATAACTAACTTATTTAAGGAAAAAAAAAATAGGAGGCATTACTTATTGACCCACCCTTGTACAAATCCAAAGAAAAATCATAATTGCAAATAGAGTAAAGCAATGGTGTGAAACCTGTTAAGTTATAAATATATACCTCAATGTGTTATAGCTATAAAAATGCAAGGCAGGGAAAGAGCAAATAAAAATCCATTAGTACAGCTTCTGTAAAACATGACAGTCCATATGCTAGAGAAAGGAAAATTAAGTGGCGAGAGCTGTGGGGAAACAAGGAACTAGAAGTATTATCAGAACTTGGAGGCAGTCGCATATACAACACTTTGTACTTATCACTTACAGCAGGTGGAACACTGACCCCCCACGTCTCTTATTATGCAAGTAGGCCAGTTACTGCTATTGTGCATTTTTTCAGGATTGGGAGACTGTCAATGTTTTACACAAGCTGTAATAGTGTTGTAGAAGCTGCGAATCTTGCTAAATAAATCCAACACTTTAGGAGGCAATCTGCTAAGTGCACTAAGAGTTATTTTAATTTTGACTCTCATTAGACCAGAGTGATTTTGCAGTTTCCCTACTGATGCTGAGGAATTGAGGGTCATAAGTTGCAAAGCGTAGTCGAGGGATGAGTTTTATAAGAGTGAGGCAAAGTGGTAACAGAGTAGCTGTAGGATGCATGTACCCAAAACCCAGTGATACATTTTGATATACAGGGAAATCACTGTGCAGTGCTTTTCCTCTGTGCCAACGGAAACACAATAACAACAGCTGATATATACAAGCTCACAAGTATGACTTGTTTTTCGCTGCTCTGCTCACAATTAGTATTGATCTAACGCAATATCATGCGACTGCATTATTAACAGTGTGCTTACTATTTAATCCCGTACTTAGTCACAAAGTGTATTATGGCTCAGCATTTGTTTTCTACTGCACACTGTATTTATTTATGATTAGTATGTGTTAACTTAACTCGCCAGGTGCAAGTGCGATTTGCAGAATGATTTCCGGGTGTAAAAGTTCCAGGCCATACAATCCATAAACTTTACAATAAATTTCAGGCTACAGGAAGTGTTCAGGCTCAGAAATCCAAGATGGTGTACTGTTCTTAACAAAGAAACATTAGATGGCATCGGTCATCATTTGAAGAATTCCCCCCAAAAATCTCTTAGGTATCTTTCACAACAGCCAGGCATTTCTTATAGCTCTTTGCAACGAGATACTCAATTGCTGAAGTTAAAACCATGTAAAATAACTGTGGCACATGCTCTTCAACCAGGTGATCCTGTAATTAGGCACACATTTTCATTGGCGAAATTGCCCCACATTTCATATTTTTCAAGTACACGGCTTGGTTCTACCTTCATGGATATGTGTGTACACAAAATAATAATTATTGGAGCTCTGAGAAACCTCATATGGTTCATGAAATACACCCTCATGACAAAAAAATTAGTATATGGTGTACCATTAGCGGAGGAAGAGTTATAGGTCTAATTTTTTTTCAAGTTGACGCTCGTACATATGTGAATACAATTTTGCCCCCCTTTTTTTAGAGAATTAACCGACAGAGAGTGTGATTTTGCCTTTTTTCAACAAGACTGCAACAGTTCATGCAGCCAACCTTTCCATGCGAACAATTGAAAGTGTCTTTCAGGACAGAATTATTAGTAGAAATTTGTGGCCCCCTTGGTCCCCCGACCTAACCCTCTGCAATTTCTATCTCTGGGGTAACTTAAAGCATAAAGTGTACAAGACAAACCTGCTCACCCTGGAAGAATTAAAACAAAATATCCGTCAGGAAATTGCCAGCATTTCTCAACGTGAACTATAGCGAGTAATAGATAATTTCCTAAACAGGTGCCAAAAATGTGTGGACAACGACGGTGGCCAGTTTCAGCAACTGCTATAATTATATTGGTAAGTAAAGCCTTTAAAAGCCGTTTTAAAAATGTTTTATGGTTTTATCCGCGCTGTTCTATGACAGTGGCAGTCACCGACCAGCGCAGAGGACCCATATAGACAAAACACAGCACAGCCAGTTCACAGTCTTTTGGATCATCCATTATTTGTATATCACAAATTGTGGTATATGCAATTAAGTATGCCTATTATACACTTCATTACTGCCACTACAATGCATTATTTTTCAATAGGCAAAGACACTTTCCTCACAATCAGGGTGCCCATGCACCGCACCCCTCCAGCCCCCACAATGAGGTAACCATCCTACCCCCAATTTCTGAAAACTAAATTTTAACCATTTAATTAAATATAAATTAAAATAATTAATAGCAAAGGAGCTATCTTATATGCGCAGCCATGGAAAAAATGATTGAGCACATTAGGAGTGTAGAATAGCTCTAAGTCCCACGCCATGTTGCAGCGTGGTTTACACAAGTCGATATTTCCAACATGCAGCTGAGTTTATACACAGTGCCTGTTCCATATACACGTGTAACAAAAAGGTATGTCAAAAACGTTTCTTGCTGATAGAGGGACAAAAGTGCAATATAAACATAAGTCCAGAAATTGTTTATTTCATTTCTAGATCACTTTTTCTATAGCTGAACCCCATACAAGAATGTTCGATGAAACTGCCGTGAGGAAGCAGGAAGCCACAGCACAGTTCAAACTACCTCCATTAGTTCCAATTGCATCCATCAACCCACCATCGCATGCACTCTCTAATGAGCTGAGTTTGTCCTGGAGAACTAAGTATTTTCTGATAGCCTTCCACAATACGAGCTCGAAGAGTCACTAATATGAAACTGGAGCTACATAAACACAGATATCAAATGTCCCCACAAATAAAAATTAGTGGATTTAAATCAGGCAAACTTGGAGGCCACAGAATTGGCCCACCTCTTCGTATCCATCTACCAGGAAACCTGCTATTCAGAACTCAATGGACAGAAAGACTGAAATGAGGAGGAGCTCCATCATGCCTGACGTACATGTCTCATATTGCTAATAGAGTACCTTGCAACAAGACAGTATTGTTCTGTGGCATGACTGCATCACCTCCACCTGATTTAACTAAATGTAAAAGCGAATGTTTACTGCTGTAAATTAAAGAACTGTTCTGTTGTGGGGTTATGACCACAGGATGTATTATATATCTCACTGTATACACAGAGTTGTAGAAAAAGAGCTCGACCATGGAAATAAACAATTTTCGAACCTATGTTCATATAACATTTTTTTGTCCTCTATATGCAAGAAACGTTTTCTCAAAGTTTTGACACACCTTTTTGTTGCACCCTGTATTAACGTCTGTCAGATACTCATGTAGGCTGTTTTGAATCAGCACTCGAATTTGTTTGTGCAGGGATATATATATAAATGTGAATGGTGATTGAAGACAGCCTATTTGAGTGTCTGATAGGTGATATATGGAATAGAGACTATCAATAAACTCACCTGCATGTTGTAAATATTGACTTGTTTAAACCGCACTGCCACACGATCTGGAACTTAAAAATCCTCTTTTAGTGCACTCATTCTTTCCATGGCTGTACTATAGCAACTATGGTAATACCAATACATAATAAAAGCTTACAAAAATAATGGGAAAGTTAAAATCAATTTTAAAAAATCCCGATATAGTATAAATTTCAAATAAAATATTTGGCAGGTGATTCATTTAGTTGGTATTTTAATGTATTGTGTTTATCTGTCTAAATCATCATACAATATGATGCTACATTGGTGAACATTAATAAAAAAAACATGTAGGTAGGTGTAATGATACTATAGATTCCAAACATTTCTATACCGACCTATAATGATGTAACAAAATGACAAAAAATCCAGTTCAGTTACTTTCTATCACTTTTTTGTCTTCTGTGCTATCACAACTCACAACTTTTACTTCTCGTAACCGTGCTGTCTTTTCAGTGTCTTTCTTCACTTCCTCAGGCTCTCATACTCTATGTTACTATCACTATTCGTTGAAATCTTACAACGCACACGACATATCACACACGCACGGCTGTCTCGCACTGACCGACTCATGTCTGTAACTCTCACTCCAAAAGTAAGACTCACTGACTGACCCTGCTGCTGTATCTTGTCCTTTTATAGCGGGGATGACGTCACACCGACCTTTCTCGACTCCACCCACACTGTGCGCCATAAATGACGTAGCTAGAAGTCTCGAGAAGGTGCTAGAAAATTCCCTTTTGCTCCTACCGCCTATTTTTACTGTCACGTGCACACAGTAGGCACGCGAGGCAGCCTGACCTTGAACGTCTTGCCCGCTTGCCGGTATGTCACGTGCTGCAAAGTAGACCGGGCCCAACGTCACAGCATAGTTCAATTTATACAACTCCAAAAATTATGATACACCACATTATACCATACAGTTCGAATTGTAGTTTAACCCTCCAGTGTGAGGCAGATTTCTATGTAAGCTCTCTGCAATGATATGCAATGTGAACATAAGAGGCAGCAGAAAGGCCTCCTGATATCAAGTTAAGATATAGACAGCATAGGCTGACTTCTTTTATCTTCTGCTATGAAGAAGAAAGTGAGATAAATTAAAATTTAACGTCTCGATGTGAAGTATTGATATAAAACATAAACTGGAAAAGAACAGTGAATTTGTTGTGATTCTTCAAGAGATGTAATATGATGCAAGTAATAATTATTGTGATCGAACTATCGTGTGAGTTTGCCAGAAAAACTGACTTTAAAAGAATTGTTGTTTGTGCCTAGTAATTACTCCATTAAAGACGAAATACGCCATTGTTTATCGGATTTTCCTTGTGAGTGATTTGTTGAAAAATAATGATTTAAGAGTGTCAATAAAACGTTGAAAAACTCTTAAAAGTGAAATATATTATTTAATCCATCTGATGTGTGCGCACACCCCTGAGATTAGTGATTATTAAAAGAATCTTCAGGCTCACCGGCCGGCGGAGACTAGGCCGAAGATAGCACAAGCACGCTCAGTGCTATTACGCATCTTTGCTTTGGGAGTGGGGAATTTCAGGACATTTTGGACAAGCTGTAACAAGTAGAAGATATAATAAAACGCATATAAAAAGAAAAAGAACATGTTTTCCAAATGTCGTACCAACCTGCGGGTAGTGGATATAATTAAAATGTTCCAAGTGGTCGCTAAGGACCTGGGAGACCCCTATGTTTATTTAAAAATTGTAGTTCTCGAACAAACGCACCTATGCAATCGCCGGTCTAGGACATCGAATATTACACCTTACTGGACTGTTTGGTGGAGCGACAACCTGATCTGTTTATTTCTTTAGCTCCAGGAATGACTAATGGGCAGTTGCGTGCATTCATATTATTGACATGTTTTTCCTCGTTGTGCAATATTGCTTTATCATTGCAAATAGATGTTATTGCTTCTCACAAACAGGAGTAAACAGTATTATTTACAAAATTCCAAGAATGTGGAAGAAGTGCGTGATCTACCTTATGATGATTTCTTATTCATGCATGACAATTTCTATAAACTGGATAATTTCAGTTTTCTGAAGATAAACTGAAAATGAGATCTTTAGATTCAGAAATTGATCATAAAGAACAGGATGTAAGCAATCGATGTCGTAATAACAGGAATTTTGTATGTAGGTAACATCATGTGCTTATCAAGGACATTATTATTATTATTATTATTATTATTATTATTATTATTATTATTATTATTATTATTATTATTATTATTATTATTATTATTATTATTATTATTATTATTATTATTATTATTACTTTTAATTTATTAGCTATAACAAGCATGCCCCATCGCAGTAAGCGATATTACATGCTATTACATTGATACCTGTTATAATTTGTTTTATTATTTAATCATATGGTTATTTGTTATTGTCCTTAGTATACTGACATGTTCATTGTTTATTTCTATATTCCTGTCACTATCACTTCTATTATCTTCCAGTTATCCTTTAAATGAACTTGCTGTGTTTGTATCTGATCCTAATAATAATAATAATAATAATAATAATAATAATAATAATAATAATAATAATAATAATAATAATAATAATAATAATAGTAATAGTAATAATAATAATAATAACAACAACAATAATAACAACATCATTATTACTATTATTATTATTATTATTATTATTATTATTGTTATTATTATTATTGTTATTATTATTATTATTATTATTATTATTATTATTATTATTATTATTATTATTATTATTAATGGTACATTTCAAATTACAAGTTGTATGCCTGAACATCGCAATTTAGCTTTCCATTTGTTGCAGTACAAATAATAATGGATACTGTACTAATGTTACGTTTTATTTATCTTTGATCAATTTAGTACGGAAATGCTAATGAAAACCGTGTATATTTAAGTAAATGAAGCTAAGAATGGGAACTAAGGAAAAATATAATTTAAAAAACTAATGCAAGCATACTTATTCACGGACCTTTTTCTAAAAATGTCTTCTTTGGATTCAGGGGGCCTCAAAACATATTTGCGGTGAACTCTCAACATCGAATTTTTGGATGGGATAAAATATTTCCTCTACTTTACGTAGTAGAGAAAGTAAAAATGAACAACGATGTTCCATTTCACGAAAGGTTTAAGTTTTCCGAAACTGATACAAATAACAAGGAATACCTCCCAAATGGTGCACTCTACAAAAACAAAATTATTCAGACATAAATTGTATGGTTTAGTGGGATCTATATTTTTTTGTATAGTAAGATTTTGTCTTTCTCTTACGGTTTACTCAAAGATCATTCAGAGTAAGCAGCACTGCATAGGCTATAGTCAGAAAATTCAATGTCCACATTTCATTTGACAAAGAAATATCTCAAACATATGACATTTTAATCAAAATCGTTAGAGCCATTTTCAAGAAAATCAAAAATGTTCCATGTAAAGGGTAGTTTAGGGAGACGCTATTTTCTTCAAAATCTTCGTGTTGCATCCTTGAAAGACATTACACTTAAATACCAACTTTGGTTTTTAACCGACTTCGTTTTTGAGCTATGCTGTCCATCGACACACAGACACACACACGCACGCACACACACACACACACACACACACACACACACACACACACACACACACACACACACGCGCGCGCGCGCGCGCGCGCGGACCTTTTCCTAAAAATGCTTTCTTTCTTTTTTTTTTTTTTATTCAGGGGCCTCAAAACATATATTTGTGGTGAAATCTAGACATCGAATTTTTGGTTGGAATACAACTCTACTTACCAGTAAAGAAAGAAAAATCTGATGTGTTGCACTCACATGACTTTCTCTACTCTTGTACTAACCATCATTACAAACTCCTTGTTCTTCTATCTTCTTCGTGTTAATTGTGATAAACGTTTGCAGAAATTATTGCTCGTTTTCTTGCACGTGCAAGGGGAATATGAGAATACAGTAGGCTTTGAGCGATAGTCAAATGTTTTAAAGCCTTCAAATTCCGTTCACTTTGTACGCCTAACATATACAAAAATGAATAGCGACGATCCATTTGAGAGAAGTGTAAGTTCACCAATAAATTTATTTTGACACAAATTATGTAGTTTAGGGTGGGGCTATTTTCTTCAAAATCTTCGTGTCGCATCCTTGAAAGACATTAAATTTAGATACCAACTTTGGTTTCTAACCGACTTTTCGTTTTTGAGTTATGCTGTCCAGACACACACACACACACACACACACACACACACACACACACACACACACACACACACACACACACACACACACACACACACAAACAGGCCTTTTTCCAAAAATGCTTTTTTTTTTTTTTGGATTCAGGGGACCTCAAAACATATATCTCCGGTGAAATCTCGACATAGAATATTTGGGTGGAATACAATACTTCCCCTACTTACCAGTAGAGAAGGTAAAAAATGAACAACGATGTTCCATTTCACGAAAGTTTTCAAGTTTTCCGAAACTGACACACATAACAAGGAATATTTCCGAAATGGTTCACTCTACAAAAAAATTTATTGAGACATAAATTATGTATTTTACCAAGATCTGCACTTTTTGTATAGTATGACTTGGTCTATCTCTAACGGTTTGCCAGTTATGCAAAAGTCGTCCAGAGTAAATACGACTACAGGGGCTATAGCTAGAAAATTCAAGATATACGTTTCATTTGTCATAAAAATATCTCAAACATATGACATTTTAATCAAAATCGTTAGAGCCATTTTTAAGAAAGTTAAAATTTTCGAAAAATTTTCCATGTAAAGGGTAGTTTAGGGTGCGGCTATTTTCTTCAAAATCTTCGTATCACATCCTTGAACGACATTAAACTTAAATACCAACTTTGGTTTTTAACCTAATTTTCGTTTTTGAATAACTCACAGACTGACACACAGACACACACACGGACCTTTTTATAAAAATGCTTTTTTTTTGGATTCAGGGGGCTCAAAACATATATTTCCGGTGAAATCTCGATATCGAATTTTTGGGTGGAATACAATTCTTCCCCTACTTACTAATAGAGAAAGTAAAAAACGAATACGAGGTTTATATCCCCGAGATGTGTACCTACTGCATTTCTTCTGAGTCGATTATCGTTTATTCAATCTGAAATTCTATGCGAGTCTGTTTTGTGGGATTTCTGTGATATTAAAATGTTAGACGCTATCACAACATTTTGCAAATCGTAAGACGTTTCCAAAATACCACTTATACAAGCCTGACGATGGTTCAGCTAGCTATTCGCTTTTAAAAGTTCTAATGTCAGCGCAAATCCAAGGCGTTAGGACTCCTGAACCTACATTTCCTTGACAACTTGGGACCTGACCGTCAGGTACTTTCTTGGCTGAGTGGTCAGCATGCGAATTTCATAATTCAGAGTTCCGAGTTCGCTACGCAAGCTTGGGGTTTTAGTTTTTTAAATTTTTATTTTAAAAATAGATTTCAAAATTTTTGCATCAGAAGCATTCTTTACACTCTGTGGGTCACGAAATAGTTTAAATTTTTGTCCTGGCCTTACTAGTATTGAAACTACAGCTCTCTAAAGTTGGCTGCCGTAAACTTTGACACGTCATAAATAGCAAACAAATAGGAATTTCGAGAAACGGAGACCGGATTCGTGATCCTGGGGTTTGAAACTATAAGTATACCAAATGTCATCCAAATCTGTGATGGTCATTTCTCAACTTGCCCAGCTGAAGGCCTGTTTTGGCAGTTTTCTGAAAATTAAAACTGTTAATATCTCGGCTTCTGGGCAACATTTTGGACTTTACAAGGGGCCAAAAAATTCGCAAAAAAATCAGCTTTCTATAAAAAATTTGTCGAAAATTCTAGCTCTAACCGTTCAGACGTTATTCACGTTTGAAGTTTGGAAAAGAGGTCGAAAATTGAAGTCTAAAGCCTTGCCATTTTTTGGGGGTGCCGAAAAAAAAATTGAGTTAGGAGTGTCATATGAAAGCTGAAGACGAGCAGAATCCAGAACCGATCTCAGATTTTCGATATCTCAATTTATAAAGGAGCTATGACGTAAAACGCATTTTTTGGGATCCCGAAAAAAAATTGAGTTAGGAGTGTCATATGAAAGCTGAAGACGAGCAGAATCCAGAACCGATCTCAGATTTTCGATATCTCAATTTATAAAGGAGTTATGACGTAAAACGTGTGCACACTGCAGTGTAATACTTCAACTGTATATAGAGCACATAAGAAGAACATTTTTAGCGGACTTTTGTGTGCTGATCCATAGCTGAATGGCTAAGGTTGTTGGCTATGAACCTGCAGGTCGCAGGTTCGAGTCTTACTGCTGAGAAATAGCATTTTTATATTCTATTAAGTTTACCATATAGAGAACATAAGAAGAAAATTTTCAGCAGACTCTTGTGTGCTGATCCATAGCTGAATGGCTAAGGTGTGTGGCTATGAACCTGCAGGTCGCAGGTTCGATTCTTACTGCGGAGAAATAGCATTTTTATATTCTATTAAGTTTACCATATAGAGAACATAAGAAGAAAATTTTCAGCAGACTCTTGTGTGCTGATCCATAGCTGAATGGCTAAGGTGGGTGGCTATGAACCTACAGGTCGCAGGTTCGAGTCTTACTGCGGAGAAATAGATTTTTTCTATTCTATTAAGTTTAACCTTCGATGTCCTAATAAAGATAAATGTAGCGAAGTCAACAGCTGTAGTATAGCCGAGTGGCTAAAGGCCACTTTAACATAGGACTTCCGGGTTCGAGTCCCAACTCTCCCAAGTATTTAAGTGTGTAGTGTGATCACATGCTCACCTGTTATTATACATCGTTGAATAGAAGTGACTTACATCACTATATATGAATGGAATAAAAACGATATGGCTCGTGGAGATTCGAACCAGCGACCTGTAGGTTCATAGCCACCCACCTTAGCCATTCAGCTATGGATCAGCACAGAAGAGTCCGCTGAAAATGTTCTTCTTATGTTCTCTATATGGTAAACTTAATAGAATATAAAAATGCTATTTCTCCGCAGTAAGAATCGAACCTGCGACCTGCAGGTTCATAGCTAACCACCTTAGCCATTCAGCTATGGATCAGCACACAAGAGTCTGCTGAAAATTTTCTTCTTATGTTCTCTATATGGTAAACTTAATAGAATATAAAAATGCTATTTCTCAGCAGTAAGACTCGAACCTGCGACCTACAGGTTCATAGCCAACAACCTTAGCCATTCAGCTATGGATCAGCACACAAAAGTCCGCTAAAAATGTTCTTCTTATGTGCTCTATATACAGTTGAAGTATTACACTGCAGTGTGCACACGTTTTACGTCATAACTCCTTTATAAATTGAGATATCGAAAATCTGAGATCGGTTCTGGATTCTGCTCGTCTTCAGCTTTCATATGACACTCCTAACTCAATTTTTTTTCGGGATCCCAAAAAATGCGTTTTACGTCATAGCTCCTTTATAAATTGAGATATCGAAAATCTAAGACCGGATCTGGATTCTGCTCGTCTTCAGCTTTCATATGACACTCCTAACTCAATTTTTTTTTCGGCACCCCCAAAAAATGGCAAGGCTTTAGACTTCAATTTTCGACCTCTTTTCCAAACTTCAAACGTGAATAACGTCTGAACGGTTAGAGCTAGAATTTCCGACAAATTTTTTATAGAAAGCTGATTTTTTTGCGAATTTTTTGGCCCCTTGTAAAGTCCAAAATGTTGCCCAGAAGCCGAGATATTAACAGTTTTAATTTTCAGAAAACTGCCAAAACAGGGCTTCAGCCGGGCAAGTTGAGAAATGACCATCACAGATTTGGATGACATTTGGTATACTTATAGTTTCAAACCCCAGGATCACGAATCCGGTCTCCGTTTCTCGAAATTCCTATTTGTTTGCGATTTATGACGTGTCAAAGTTTACGGCAGCCAACTTTAGAGAGCTGTAGTTTCAATACTAGTAAGGCCAGGACAAAAATTTAAACTATTTCGTGACCTACAGAGTGTAAAGAATGCTTCTGATGCAAAAATTTTGAAATCTATTTTTAAAATAAAAATTTAAAAAACTAAAACCCTGAGGCTGGGTAGCGAACCTGGAACTTCTGATTGTGAAGCCCGCATGCTGACCACTCAGCCAAAGAAGCGATGTTCACGGAGAGCTGAGTTTTACATTGTGTACTGCGAAAGTGCTGGGCTCTGGAACCAAAATATCGTCCGTCAATTTCTATACTTCTCAATAGAAATTACATTGCAACATTAATAAGTATAGTAACCTGAGCCATTTATTTTGTTGTGTACATAGAAACTGACACTATCATTCATAAAAGTAAGATGATTAGTATGTTTATGACGATTTACTTTTAGGTTAATTTTTCACAAAAATACATGCGGCACCATACAGTTGTGCCGTGTTACACTCATACGACCTTCACCCATCTATCGTTTCTGAGTAGGTACTAACTCTACAAAAAATTATTCGGACACCATGGTGGTGGTGGTGGGGGTGGTGGTGAGGGCGGTGGTGGTGGTGACGGTAGTGGTGGTGGTGGTAGTGGTGGTGAGGGCGGTGGTAGTGGTGGTGGTAGTGGTGGTGGTGGCGGTAGTGGTGGTGGTAGTGGGGGTGGTGGTGAGGGGGGTGGTGGTGAGGGCGGTGGTGGTGGTGACGGTAGTGGTGGTGGTGAGGGCGGAGGTGGTGGTAGTAGTGGTGGTGGTGAGGGCGGTGGTGGGGGTGGTGGTAGTAGTGGTGGTCGTGGTAGTAGTGGTGGGGGTGGTGGTGACGGTAGTGGTGGTGGTGGTAGTAGTGGTGGTGGTAGTAGTGGTGGTGGTGATGGTGGTGGTAGTAGTGGGGTGGTGGTGGCGGTAGTGGTGGTGGTGATGGTAGTAGTGGTGGGGGTGGTGGTAGTAGTGGTGGGGGTGGTGGTGGTAGTAGTGGTGGGGGTGATGGTGGTGGGGTGGTGGTGGGGGTAGTGGTGGTGGTGGGGGTGGTGGTGGGGGTAGTGGTGGTGGGGGTGGTAGTAGTGGTGGTAGTAGTGGTGATGGTGGTGGTGGTAGTAGTGGTGGGGTGGTGGTAACGGTAGTGGTGGTGGTAGTAGTGGTGGTGGTAGTAGTGGTGGGGGTGGTGGTTTTGGTGAGGGTGGTGGTGGTAGTAGTGGTGGGTGTGGTGGTGGTAGTAGTGGTGGGGGTGGTGGTGGCGGTGAGGGTGGTGGTAGTAGTGGTGGGGGTGATGGTGGTGGGGGTGGGGGTGGTGGTGGGGGTAGTGGTGGTGGGGGTGATAGTAGTGGTGGTGGTAGTAGTGGTGATGGTGGTGGTAGTAGTGGTGGGGTGGTGGTACGGTAGTGGTGGTGGTAGTAGTGGTGATGGTGGTGGTAGTAGTGGTGGGGGTGGTGGTGGTAGTAGTGGTGGGGGTGATGGTGGTGGGGGTGGTGGGGGTGGTGGTGGGGGTAGTGGTGGTGGTGGGGGTGGTAGTAGTGGTGGTGGTAGTAGTGGTGATGGTGGTAGTAGTGGTGGGGTGGTGGTAACGGTAGTGGTGGTGGTAGTAGTGGTGGGGGTGGTGGTTTTGGTGAGGGTGGTGGTAGTAGTGGTGGGTGTGGTGGTGGTAGTGGTGGGGGTGGTGGTGACGGTAGTGGTGGTGGTAGTAGTGGTGATGGTGGTAGTAGTGGTGGTGGTAGTAGTGGTGGGGGTGGTGGGGATGGTGGGGGGTGGTGGTGGTAGTAGTGGTGGTAGTAGTGGTGGTAGTAGTGGTGTGGGTGGTGGTAGTGGTGGGGGAGGTGGGGATGGTGGGGGGTGATGGTGGTAGTAGTGGTGGTGGTAGTAGTGGTGTGGGTGGTGGTGGTAGTGGTGGGGGTGGTGGGGATGGTGGTGGGGGTGGTGGTAGTAGTGGTGGTAGTAGTGGTGGGGGTGGTGGGGATGGTGGTGGGGGTGGTGGTAGTAGTGGTGGTGGTAGTAGTGGTGGGGGTGGTGGTGGGGGTGGTAGTAGTGGGGGTGGTGGGGATGGTGGTGGGGGTGGTGGTAGTAGTGGTAGTAGTGGTGGTAGTAGTGGTGGGGGTGGTGGGGGTGGTGGGGATGGTGGTGGGGGTGGTTGTGGTAGTGGTGGTAGTAGTGGTGGTGGGGGTGGTGGTGGTGGGGGTGGTAGTGGTGGGGGTGGTGGGGATGGTGGTGGTAGTAGTGGTGGTAGTAGGGGTGGTGGTAGTAGTGGTGGGGGTGGTGGTGATGGTGGGGGGTGGTGGTGGTAGTGGTGGGGATGGTGGTGGGTGTGGTGGTAGTAGTGGTGGTAGTAGTGGTGGTAGGGGTGGTGGGGATGGTGGGGGGTGGTGGTGGTGGTAGTAGTGGTGGTGGTAGTAGTGGTGTGGGTGGTGGTGGTAGTGGTGGGGGTGGTGGGGATGGTGGTGGGGGTGGTGGTAGTAGTGGTGGTGGTAGTAGTGGTGGGGGTGGTGGGGGTGGTGGGGATGGTGGGGATGGTGGGGGGTGGTGGTGGTAGTAGTGGTGGTAGTAGTGGTGTGGGTGGTGGTAGTGGTGGGGGTGGTGGGGGTGGTAGTAGTGGTGGTAGTAGTGGTGGTGGTAGTAGTGGTGGGGGTGGTGAGGATGGTGGTGGGGGTGGTGGTAGTAGTGGTGGTAGTGGTGGTGGTAGTAGTGGTGGTGATGGGGGTGGTGGGGGTGGTAGTGGTGGAGGTGGTGGGGATGGTGGTGGGGTGGTGGTAGTAGTGGTGGGGGTGGTGGGGGTGGTGGGGATGGTGGGGGGTGGTGGTGGTAGTAGTGGTGGTGGTAGTAGTGGTGTGGGTGGTGGTGGTAGTGGTGGGGGTGGTGGGGGTGGTGGGGATGGTGGTGGGGGTGGTGGTAGTAGTGGTGGTAGTAGTGGTGGTGGTAGTAGTGGTGGGGGTGGTGGGGATGGTGGTAGTAGTGGTGGTGGTAGTGGTGGTGGTAGTAGTGGTGGTGGTGGTGGGGGTGGTGGTGGGGGTGGTAGTGGTGGGGGTGGTGGGGATGGTGGTGGGGGTGGTGGTAGTAGTGGTGGTAGTAGTGGTGGTGGTAGTAGTGGTGGGGGTGGTGGGGATGGTGGGGGGTGGTGGTGGTAGTAGTGGTGGTAGTAGTGGTGGTAGTAGTGGTGTGGGTGGTGGTAGTGGTGGGGGTGGTGGGGATGGTGGGGGGTGATGGTGGTAGTAGTGGTGGTGGTAGTAGTGGTGTGGGTGGTGGTGGTTGTAGTGGTGGGGGTGGTGGGGATGGTGGTGGGGGTGGTGGTAGTAGTGGTGGTAGTAGTGGTGGTAGTAGTGGTGGGGGTGGTGGGGATGGTGGTGGGGGTGGTGGTAGTAGTGGTGGTAGTGGTGGTGGTAGTAGTGGTGGTGGTGGTGGGGGTGGTGGTGGTGGGGGTGGTAGTGGTGGGGGTAGTGGGGATGGTGGTGGTAGTGGTGGGGGTGGTGGGGATGGTGGGGGGTGGTGGTGGTAGTAGTGGTGGTGGTAGTGGTGGTGTGGGTGGTGGTGGTAGTGGTGGGGGTGGTGGGGATGGTGGTGGGGGTGGTGGTAGTAGTGGTGGTAGTAGTGGTGGTGGTAGTAGTGGTGGGGGTGGTGGGGATGGTGGGGATGGTGGGGGGTGGTGGTGGTAGTAGTGGTGTGGGTGGTGGTGGTAGTGGTGGGGGTGGTGGGGATGGTGGTGGGGGTGGTGGTAGTAGTGGTGGTGGTAGTGGTGGTGGTAGTAGTGGTGGGGGTGGTGGGGATGGTGGGGATGGTGGGGGGTGGTGGTGGTAGTAGTGGTGGTGGTAGTAGTGGTGTGGGTGGTGGTGGTAGTGGTGGGGGTGGTGGGGATGGTGGTGGGGGTGGTGGTAGTAGTGGTGGTGGTAGTGGTGGTGGTAGTAGTGGTGGGGGTGGTGGGGATGGTGGTGGTAGTAGTGGTGGTAGTGGTGGTGGTAGTAGTGGTGGGGGTGGTGGGGATGGTGGGGGGTGGTGGTAGTAGTGGTGGTGGTAGTAGTGGTGTGGGTGGTGGTGGTAGTGGTGGGGGTGGTGGGGATGGTGGTGGGGGTGGTGGTAGTAGTGGTGGTAGTAGTGGTGGTAGTGGTAGTGGTGGGGGTGGTGGGGATGGTGGTGGGGGTGGTGGTAGTAGTGGTGGTGGTAGTAGTGGTGGGGGTGGTGGGGATGGTGGTGGGGGTGGTGGTAGTAGTGGTGGTGGTAGTAGTGGTGGTGGTAGTAGTGGTGGTGGTCGTGGGGGTGGTGGTGGTGGGGGTGGTAGTGGTGGGGGTGGTGGGGATGGTGGTGGGGGTGGTGGTAGTAGTGGTGGTAGTAGTGGTGGTGGTAGTAGTGGTGGGGGTGGTGGGGGTGGTGGTGGTAGTAGTGGTGGTGGTAGTAGTGGTGTGGGTTGTGGTGGTAGTGGTGGGGGTGGTGGGGATGGTGGGGGGTGGTGGTGGTAGTAGTGGTGGTGGTAGTAGTGGTGTGGGTGGTGGTGGTAGTGGGGGGGTGGTGGGGGTGGTGGTGGTAGTAGTGGTGGTGGTGGTGGCGGCGGAATTAATGATGTGTTTGTCATCATCAGAATCATTAATCATCTCTTCGATCTAACGTACAAATAAAGGTGTAGACTTGTTGACGCACACGTTTCTTTGGGTCTATCTGGAATACAGGGGATGTATCTACCACAGTAGCTCCATTTATGATGTCTAATGTTACATAAACGTTCGGGTATAACTTCCGCGAAACCATGATCACTCAACAGTATTACATTAATTTTGTCCCTAAGCTTCAGGGTGCCCAATTTTTGCTGCGAATATCCAAGTATTTCATCTGCCTAGAAGTACAGAAATGTCCATTGATATGTTTACGAATCACTTTCAAAGGGCACAATAAAACATTACCAAGACGTTATTAAGGGATACTGAAAATACTAAGGTTAGAGAAAGTTATTTTACATTGTCTTCAGTATTAAAACAAGCTCACAAGATTCTCAAGGCGTACTTCAGAATACAACTCATAAAGCTTGTGTTAGAATTCAACATATAGTTTGAGGCAAATGGCCTGATCAGGGACACATGTTTCATAAGTGCAAAATAGTAAGCAATAGGCCAATGGTACATTGTGAGACAACAACTTCAAAAGTGCATCTTTGCAAACCAAGGGAGAAGTGGAGAATTTCCACTTCAAGTTTCTGCAAAGAATTAACGCATGCGTATTGTGACAAAACGCCAATTCGACGAATCCCACTCACAAAAACACAGTTCTCTTCTACTGACGTTAACACAGTCTACAGTCTTTCGTGGTATTGGAACTCGCAATTGTTCTCTTCTCGTAGCCTTGACTCAGCCCTTTCATCGTCTTTCTTCACTTTCTCTGTCTCTCATACACTAACTCCGAAGATACAATCACTCGACGCTCGTAAGGTAAACCTTCTTAACGACGCGATGATACACGCACAGCTGTCTTGCACTCACTGACACGCTGACCGACTCATGTCTGTAACTAACTCTCTGCTGTTTCCTCGCCTCCTTATGTAGCGGGGATGACGTCACTCGGACCTTTCTCGACTTCCACAAGCACACCGGCGATGATGTAGCCAGATCTTTCTCGATTCTTCTTGTTAGTCAAGTGTTCACATGAACAGATTAGGAAAGCTTAATCCTGTGCCTTTGTTTGGTCGCCGGGCTGGTATGTGCTGTGAACTAACTTGGTCGCGAGCGTCCTTTGTTGTGCGTCGTACCCGGCGTCAGAATATTTTTTTTTTTTGACGATGATGAATAATAGAAATGTTTATACGAAAATAAAATTAATGACTTTCAGCGGTTCAGAAGCGAAATCAAGGTTGGCCACGAACTGGTGATGGATTAGTCAGTCACACCGGCTAATGTTGACTAAACCAGTCAACAACTGAAGATAATACGGCTGCTGGCGCCTAAAGATTTACATTTTTATTTATTTATTTATGCTGAGCAAATGACATCTGAATATGACTTAACATTTGGCCCAGACTCATTGGCTATCATACCCAATTTACATTTTGAAAATATACAATTTCTTTATTTAAAGTCTACTCTCTGGTGTAGTTAGATAACTGTGCTCTCTCTTTTCAGTGTCCAAATCCACTCTTGTTTTACTTTATCTAAAAAGTTGCCCAATTTCTAAATATTGTGATGCACAACAAAGGACGGTCGGGACTGGGCTGCCCCATCCAACTAGTAGTACGTGCATCAAAGGTGCTCTAGCTCAGGCTGCCTCGGGCAACTCTTGTGAATACGTGACAACAACTAGAGCGGCAGAACCAAAAGGGCTTTTCAGAGTATTCAAGAAGTGTCCGACAGCCGGCGTACTTGTAGAATTTCGAGAAATTCTGCTAACATGTTCTGCTAACTTTAATCCATTTATTTTTATTTCATCTGCCTCAATACTGCAATGGGTTAGAAAAAAAGTGTATTAGAAAAAATCCAAAGGAACAGCCAAAAACTAAAAAAAAATTGAAATTAATGACGATACAACTATTACATTGCTTGATGGTCATCAGTGCAATTTGCACATTAAGTAGCTCGCTGTACATTTGACTGACTTCGATGACCTAGGTCAGCTTCTCCACTCCTTGGCATTGATTACACGTAAAATGACACAGAATTGTTTTCATGGTCACTCAAATTAGTTGAACTTACCTTGAGAACATTACAAAATTGAAATTCTGAAACTAATTCCTCTGGGTTTGCTAAAACACATGTTGTGGTAATGTCTAAGCCTACCCTAATTCCTCTAGTGTTGCTAAAACAATATTTAATGAATTTTTTCTTTACTTCTAAGCCTGCAAAGTCAATTTAGTTAACAGAATGGCTAATGAAAATGTATATTCACAAAATGTAATTAAATTCAGTTTAATCAAATGCACTCTCAAAATCCACTACCTTTATTTTTTTATGAAAAAGCAATTTTAAATGTAATAGATGCATCTGTTAAATGATAGGTCTGCCACAAATGCCATATATTAAAAGCAATTTCAATTGTTTCAGCTGTTCCTTTAGGTTTTTCCTAATGTGCTTTTCTTGGAAACCATCTCAATATTAAGGCAAACAGAATTAAAAAGAAATTATTCAAATCTGTCAAGCCATTTTCGAGTTTTTGCGAGAGTAATGCACGGCAAGTGATTTATATATATATATAAATAGACCTTGTATTGCATATTGTCTATAAGCTTTAGTATAGCATTAATACATCTTCCTGTATAATAAATTGGATGAATAAATTAAGTGACTGATAAAAAATATCTTGGAAATGGTTAATTCTTTTCCAACCCTCCAAAAAAATCATTTGGCATAATTTGTGTGCTTTAGTGAGATATACATTTTTGGTAGCAAGATTTTACTATCTCTTACAGAAAAAGTCATTCAAAATGAAGAGGATTTCAAAGACTATTGCCCCCCAAAGTTGTTTATTACGTAAATATCTTAAAACATTTAGTATTTTAATCAAAATGGTTAGAGTTGTTGTTGAGAAAATAGCAGTGTTCCATGTAAAGCATAGTTTGTTGAAAATTTTCATATTGCATTTTTGAAAGAGGTTGAACTTAAATACCAAGTTTGGTATTTATAGCAGTTTTTGTTTGAGATTGTGCTGTTCACAGATACACACAAATACGGGCCTCTTTCTAATTTTTTTGGTGTGGGTTCAGGAGACTTCAAAACATACATTTCTGCTAATATCTCTATATAAAATTGTTGGGTGGAATACAATACTTCCTCTACTAAATAAAAGTAAAAGCTCAATGTTTTGAATTTCATGTTAAAGTTTACTAATAATAGCACAGAAAATTGTCTACAGAAACTTCTAAAATTGGGCACCAAAGCTTTGCAAACAGTGCCACTTTTACAATACTTATGTAGAATCACAGATCTCATTTACCAAAGTAACTATGTAGATGCAGTTCAAAATTTTAAAGAGATTTTATAACATTACATTTATAGAAGTTGTCACATATCTTAAGGTGCAGAAAACTAATACTTAGATTAGCTATACTTATTGCTACAAGTAAAACCATATACAGAAATAAATGCTACATCATTAAGCTGATAGAGATTAATTTGTACTTGGCTGGTTGCTAGTTTCTTGGAGTTGTTACCACTAAGTTGGTTTCTTTGAGTTTTATCAGAATGTTCTTTTTAATAAAATAGCTCTTTCAGATTACTAAAGCAAAACTAATTTCATCATTATTTGTGCACTTCACATAATTTAGACTGTTCTCAGTTAAGATCTGTTTTCACATAGCAAATGGGTTTACAATATAGAATGAAGTTTTACAGAGAAGTATTTACACGACATTAAATATATTAATACATATGTCACTCAGTAGCAGACCTGGCTGCTGTGTGAGGGGTCTGAGGTTTGATTCCCAGCTGAAGGTGGGAATTTTTCTCTAGTCAAGATTAGGCAGCACCCATGGCTCAGTGGGTAGACTGCTTGCTCTCACCAAGGTGGCCCAGGTTCAATTCCAGGCAATCACATGTAGGATTTGTGGTAAATGAATAGGCCTCAGGGTGGGTTTTCTCTGGATTCTCCAGTTTCCCCTGCCATCATTTCACAAACTGCCCAATCATCACCTTTCCTTTCATTTCATATCATCTTTGCCTTCACTCTCACACCTTGTTCCTGGATGTCTGCTCACAACACCATTTTCTGGTTCCGAAGATTGCATTCACTGGCCGAGAGAGACTCAGGATGCTAACCATGTCCCATCCTCGACTACTGCACCCCACTAATGACGCCTGTTGTGGGCAGAGGTGGGGACATGGGATCAGGTGGTTATCCTTTGCCAGCATGGGCTGTTGCACCACTGAATTAAAAATATATTAAGCTTTCTATGCATCTATATTCATGAATGTATAAAGTACGTAAAAAAACACCACACAAATATAAAGAATGGGAATTTACATGATCACATACCATGGTTAATGTTGTTATAATGCAAAAAATTATATATACCTACTTTAGAGCATAGAATTTTCATGTGGCAACAAACTCTTTCAGAGAAAGGAGAAGGTGATTTATAGACAAATTTTCTCCTGTTTGAATGCCTCACAAAGGAGTGATTTATGATCTTGTGAAAATTTAAGAAAGCACTATCAATTTCTTATAAGAAACCTAAATTAAATCACAGGAAAAATTCAATGACATAGAAAAAAGGTCACAAGAAATCTCTGCAAAAGCTTGAGAGAAATCAGGAATTGTAACCAGTCAGGAATTGTGAGTAGAGTTAATTTCTGCAGTTCAGTATTGGATAATGTTATGATTGCTCTAATGACCCACAATTAATTTTTTATAGACTAAACGTGGATTTAATTACATAGCCATGACTAATTAATAAGTGTTGGTGCACATTTTTCTGAAAGGGTGGGGGATGGGTGTTTATTGTGGTTAAAATTTGCAATAGAAATCTATGCGTTTGAATTTAAGGGACTATGAATATTTTACTGTGACAGTAAATGGTGTGCTAACCAGTGTCATGAAAATTTCTCTTAGACCAGTCACCATTCCAAACAAAGTCTCTGTAGAAGTAGAAAGGTCTACAGAAATACAGACATCAAATTTAATCAAATATACACAGTTTCAAACCCAGAATATACATCTTTTGTTACCATAACATTTTTTTGAAAATGATATAGAATAGTGTCATCTAGCACACCAGCCAAGTGTGAGGTTATGTTTTTGTTAGGATGACCAAATGAAGTGAGTTTTTATTACAAAAACTGAGATATGGGGAAAAACTCTACAATAGCACCTCTCATGTCAGATGTATAACACTATTTTCTTAAAATTAATTGGAATGTCTGTTGGCATAGTATGGTCACCCCAACTTTGAGTGAATACCGGACAGTAGAGGTCTGCATGGGCTGAAATTCTCAGGTTTGGCTTGGCCCAATATGAACCAAGCTTGAAAATAGGTTTTACTGCACCATCTGGCTCATGTATAATTGCCTACTTTAGAATTAAATAAAATACATTTGCAGTTATTATCAGAGGTTGGAAGGAAGGGAAGTATTGCTTTTGGAGTGAAACTTCTTGTGGGAGGGCTTTGAAACTATGATCCTCAAGCTTTTTGTGTGACGGAAAGTGGTGGGGGTAAACACTGTGTCGTGTAGAGTGGGAAGAGTGTCTCCCTTGTCTTCGGGTATTGGAGAAGAGTGAGACATATGCTCTTCTCGCTCTCGTTGTTTGTGGTTGCGTGTACTACATTCTTGCGTGTACTACATTCAGACGGCATGGTAATCACTGAGTACAGCTGTTGGTTGTCAACAGAGCATCCGTTGAAACACTTGCGTATAACCAACGCATTTGTTCTTGTTGTTTATAATCTATTTTCTTCATTAAAATATACAATTTTGTTGTGAGTATGCCTAAGTCAGGTGCAGAAAGAACAAGAGCGTGGCGTGAGAGAAAATGTGGGGCTGAGGTGACGGTTCAGAATGTTAAGAAAAGAAAAAGTAGATCTAAAATTGAAGGAGATAGTAGAGAAAGGAGTAGAATACGTGCTAGTTTGGACGTGTGGTGTAAATAATGAAGACAATGAACCAGCAACTGGCACCTTGACTCGGCCACCTCCTCTTGCACCGATCAGTGATCATTTACAGTATTCTGATTTAACAAATTCAAGACTCCACATAATATTTTCAATCGAGATTTTATAAATAATCCATTTGGTTTGAAGTGTTATGTGTGTGACAAATTGTGGTTTAAAAAACATTATTTGAAACCTTTATCCATTGAAGAAGAACTCGAACAATAGAAATTTCCAGAATTTGAAGGCTGTAGTGACCTGGCATGCAGAAGATGATGCACAGTGACACATATGTATATAATAAATGAATGGTAAACACAATCTATGCTGCTCAAGAATGATTGATGAATAATTAAAATGTTTCTCTGTAATATAAAAGTTTCACTTCTATCATGTGTCTTTATGACACACCCTTTCTTTTTTTTCTTTAATTGTTAATAATACATTAATTTTTTTCATTAAAGTTGCTCTCGTGGAAAATTTAGCAATACAATTTTCAAATATCACATGAGAATTAATGCTCAGGAGACACTTTTACAAGCAATTTTCTGGAGCCCCAAAAGAGACATGGAGTGTTTGCTGATGGTCAATATTTAAATATATTGCTGATATAATCTCGTTTTGTGGAAGCAAGGCATTTTTGGTTTATTACCTCCCTTTGAGTAATCCATGTTACTGCCTGTTAGAGGTTAGGAAACAAAATTAAGTCAATTTATGTTTTCTTTAAGAACAGCAGTTTAGTATTACACAATGTTGCATGGTTTTCTAATGCAATGTTTGTTTGAAAGGTTTCATTTATAAAGACAGAGTTGCAATGTATTGGTAATTAGCAGTTGTAGGCAATTTTGAAACTTCAAACTGCTTTTGATTTATGGTGAGACCATGAATGCAGTGGAGAATAGTCAAACTTGTGAGGGGTCAGTGCTGTTTTGTGTGTATAATTTTGAATTGAGATTTCTCTTCATTTATCTATGCAAAGAAGAAAGAAAGGCAGGGAAACTTGAGCATTACAGAATTTGAAAACAAAAATCAAAACTTGTGTGCAACATTTTATAGACACTTATAGTATAGAATGGCTTATAGGCTGCAAAAGTAGAGCCAAGTTGTCGGCCATGTCTATTCTCTTCTCAACATTATTGCTTCCATACAATGATTTTTACCATATTCCACTGGTTATTATAATTACTATTAGTCCATGAAGTGCTGCTGCCTGTAGTGCATTCAGGTTCTTGGGATCAATTATTGTGGGACCACTTTATAGAAATACTGGTGGCTGTATGTAGTAACTGGCATGATGATTGCATATTGCCTTATTGCCCAATGCTGCTCCTATTACTGCACTCTGCCCAGTATCTCCAGGATGCGGGTGAATGGATAGAGGCATGGGCATCACGAAGGGGGGAGGGGGGGGGGGGCTGCAGCCCCTCTTGGAAAATAATTAAATGTAATGAGCAATCAATTACTATTAGACTTGCTTTAATGTTGATATAAAGAACAGCTTTTATTTAGCATAAATTAATATACTTATCCACAACAAATACCCATATTTTATATATTTGTTGTCCTCCATGGTCTAGGAGTAACATGCTAGCCTCTGCTTTCCAAGGTTGTAGGTTCAGACCTGGTAGAAGGCGATGGATTTTTTTGGGTATAAAAATCCTTAGCATTACTTTCTTTGGAAGGGAAGTAAAGCTGGTGGTCCCATGTTGTAGATTTATTATGCATAAAAGAACTGCCCAATATAGAATGAGACACTGAGAACGATAGCAGTTATGGAGTATCCATTAATAAATACATCCATGTTTTATTTTTTTTATTTATTTTTAGTTATATTAAGCCAAGTTTTGACACTGCATCACTTTAAAAAATAAAATCTAAAGCATTTTTCAGGAGCAAGAGCTCCAGGAACTGAGGATGGGAGCATATGCTTCTGAGAAATGTTTTTCTTTTTTTAAAAAGGTGATGTGTCAAAACTTGTCTCAATATAATTTAATAATAATTTATTTTGTCCATAAATGTTAATAAACATCACTGTTATGAAGTCCAAAAGACATATTAATTATAATTTAAATAAAAAGGATGCCATATATTTAAAACATTTACAAGGCAGATAAAATACATATGTCGAATGTGATACACATATTTCTTCTCATCTTTATTTTTAAGTCTGAGCTTCACAAACATTTTCCAAATGAAGCCCAAACCCAGCGCATAGGCTGATCAAAGCTTATGCAGACCTCTACTGAACTATACATGCTTAGCCTTTCACGGCCGGCGTTAATCCAATAGATGGTAGATTCCGGACTTGTAGGCCATGGTCCAGTCAATGAATTTTCTGATGTTTCGCCCAAGATTGCGTTGGGCATCTTCAGAGAATGACTCCTCTGCTGGTTAACAACTAGAGGGGGATTGATGGAGTGCCCGGCTTATATGTAGTCTTGGGCAAAATGTCAGAAAATTCATCGACTGGACCACGTCCTACAAGCCGAAATCTACCCTACTGAACTATCACATTGAAATCATACATGTTTATCACTGGTAAATTCTACACTTATATTTTAAATAAGTTTTAAATGGTGTAAATAATGTGTACAGAAAATTATACTATGGACTAAAATTTTTAATGTTGTTGCATAATCCTTAGGCTACACAAAACGTGCTATATGAGCAGGTTCAATGAATGTCCTAATTTGCATTTTAGTTTGTAATTGACATCTCTGATTTTACTATTTTTATATTCATATTTATTTAATATAAAAATGTAAATTTTCTAGCAGTATCAATGTTAAAGACAGATATAATACCTGAACAACTATGTATTGTAAAGCTTATAATATGAGAAATTAAATTCAGACCATTATTTTAAAGCCTGATTTTGGAACTTTTATGTTCTGTCACGTCATACGTAAATAGCTGTACCTATCTAAACAGTTTTATATTAGCAGCCCTAACCACATTGGTTCACTGATGCCTATATCATAGGTCACTAGAAATACAAGACAAAATCATGAATTATTCCGGATTTTGAATATTTCTTTCTGTTCTTGGAACGCAGAGCTAATCTATCGCTTATCTTTTTTGTCCTGTGAGTATGAAGTTAGACTAGAACAAATGGGCAACAGTTTTGGCTTAAAAAATAATTGCTGGCCATTCTCAACTTCAAAGAAAGCAGCATTTTATCACTTGAATTCTGGCGGTTACATGAGATCAAAATTGACCAATCCCTAAGAGTAAAACTATGTTATTTCTTGTGGTTTCACTCCTGTATGTACAGAGTGTTAATGAACTACACCAAAATATTTTCAAAGAATATAGAGATGTCTTAAACAAGTAATTTCAGGTAGGAGACTTATGGCATGTTTGTTTTAATTTCAAAGCTGCAGCTGTAAGTTTCTAAAGTGCCAGTACGCCACTAATATCAACTTTTGAGAATGCAACACACAAAAGCAAAGGAATGTTTTAGCGTACCCCTGTAGCGTTAACATTAGCATTTAAATATAAGACCATTCTCGTTTTCGAGTCCAAGTTTTGTTTCCTTTTCTTTTCTTTCTTTTGAGTAGAGCATATTAATAATGTTTTGGTCTAAATTTTAAATTCCATTTCAATTTATGCAATTTTATTACACCATATCAATACAATTGTAATTCTCGCTAACAAAAAGTTGAATCCTTTGTAATACATTCATATGCTGTAGTTCAAAATGGAGTGGCTTAAAGGGTGAAGAAAGTATGAAAACATATAAGACTTCACGTCATTTTATACGAAATGGTTACCTGAAAAGTTGACAATGGTAAAGGAGTGATTGCCATAATCTAAGAGATGAATCAAGAAAATGACAGTAGTGTTGATGCTCTTCCTCATATGGAAGAAAAAAAAGAAAGTGAGGGAGTCGAGTATAAGGACCCATTGACAGCAAGGTCAATGGGTCCTGCATAACAACTTTTGGCGTTAGGAATCAAGCTATGAGAGCAATTAAACAGTCGCCTCTAGAGTAGCTACATAATTTAAGAAGGCAGCTAATCATTGTTCAGTGTCACATTGTCAGTGACTAGTTTGAGATTTGAGAGAATGTTGTGGCATTAAACTTTGAGAACTGCTACGGGCTGCTGAAAATCAATATTTCTATACTTTGACAACAGACTTAAGAGACATTCCACGGCTGCTCCATAGCCGAGTGGTTAGACCATTCGCTTCTCACCAAAGCAGCCCGGGTTCGATCCCAGGCAACCGCATCTCGGATTTGTGGTGGACGAAGCGGCACTGAGATGAGTTTCCTCTGGGTTCTC
Organism: Tenodera sinensis; assembly: GCA_030765045.1. Taxonomy (NCBI): domain Eukaryota; kingdom Metazoa; phylum Arthropoda; class Insecta; order Mantodea; family Mantidae; genus Tenodera; species Tenodera sinensis. The sequence goes on along the minus strand of CM060974.1, from coordinate 18,544,994 downwards.
CAGTTTCCCCCACCATCTCATTCCACCTGTGCTCCATCTTCATTTCATGTATCAACAGCATCACTGCCTGCGGTGTCATATGTAGTAAAAATTGGCGTTAAACACTACAAAAAAAAGACATTCTAAGCCAATTTTTCACCTAGCTTTGCTTTAACACCGACTTATCAGCATCTGATACCAATATATTTAACATCATATAACTGTGTTATGTTTAACCGCAGACCATACATTGCCTATCTCAAATTACTTATATCAGTCACGTCTACAATCTCTCATTATTTCATTGCAGTTCATTAACATCCTGTATGTCGTTCCCTGTGGTCTAATTCCCAAGGTTGCAGGTTCAAACCCAGCAGAGAGCAATGGATTTTTTCGGCCCTAAAAGTCTGTAGTATAGCTTTCTTTGGAAGGAAAGGAAAGTCAATTTATATTAGTATAAAGTATAGATGCCTGGGTGTTATGTGTAATCAGCACAGGGGTGTAAATCTGTGCCCATTTCAAAGCTGCTGTCCAGTTGGTCTAATCATACCTTTATTTTGGCTGCGTAAATGAATTAATAATATATTTCATTTGCTCATCATGATGCATACTATTGCATCATTCATTTAATATAAAAGTCATACTGATGTTTACACAGTTCTAAATTGAGCAATATTTCCTATTGATCAAGTGATTGTTTAACCAAGCAGTGTGGTGTTTTAGCTTGCACTTGTGCTCTAAAGAAGCTTTTATTCTCAGCCATTTATTACTCAGACTAGAATTTTCATAATTGAGGTATTACAAAAGGCAGATATAAGAGAATATTAGGGGTATAAGTGCAGATAATTTGATAATTGGTACCTTAATAACTTCCTCATCTAATAGTTTTCCCACAAATGCATGTCAGTGTAGACCATCCGTTTTGCCCCCATGTGTTCCGTTCCCACTTAAATACCTGACTTACTGGCTAGGTAATCTGGGGTTATTAGCCTTGCAGAAAGCATTCAAACTGTTGCACTTTAAAGTAAGGAATGAATGTATTGGAAGTGCAAGAATTACAGCCACAATTTGATGTATCTAAACTTCTTTTCTCATTTCTTTCTCTATGAGAGTTAAGTTGGAGATAGTACAAATAATGAAAATTTGGGTATGTAAGAACCATGACTAATTCCTCCATTTGTTATTAGTAGATCTTGGAACTGCATGTGGTCACATGTGATGCAGGTTAGTTGGACATGGAGAATGAATGATGTAATGAGAACTGCACAACTGTTCTATATGTACGTGTATCAGCAGATGCCTGCAGCTGTGTACAGGCGCAAGCAGCAACAGTAGAACCCATGTGCACCAAACTTGTGGCTTATTGCACAATCTTCCACCCTCTAGTTATTAGTTTCATGAGAGTGACCACAACATTAGTTATTGCAAGACCTGCCCACTCTGCTTTACTCCCCTGCCCCTAAAACAACCTGTCCTATGCTGTTAGAGAAAATAAACATGTATGTCTTGTGTGTATTCTCTCAACCTTTAAAAATATTTTGGCTATTCGGTTTTTGTTGTGTTAAGTTAGATGAAACTGATGTTTTGACCATCCTGTCATGGTCATCTTCAAAGACGAACTGTGCCACATACTGCAGCTTGTCAGCTTTTTGTACAGGCAGGGAGATGGAGGCGAGTCCTGATTGGCCAGGTGATTCTTTGTACTGTGGCAGGTTGAGGTGAACTCTGATTGGCTAGAATTCCTCTGCACTGCTACCTCACTGATGCAGAATCACCACAATGCAACACAGATATCGTAGGGTTCTTTGGTTTTCTTTTTGTTTTCCCATGGCCGTTAACCAGAGTTTATTAATATACATCCCACCATTATTCTTAAAGTTTTGTGGACAATGAAATTTCTAAGATCTCTTTGAGCTTCGTGGGTCACCAAATATCTTCCCTGGTCAATTCCTTTGTTTGATCAAATAGCATTGTATGTTTTATTTCCTGAGAATATATTAGTCTTAAAAACTAAAATTATTAGTCCACAAATGAAGCAAATATTGATGTAATGTTGTTCGTTACATTGTCCTGCATTATTAATACAAATATCTGCACTCACACTTCTAACATTCTATATATTAATCATGATAGGTGTTTGTTAGAAATTATTTCGAATTAAATAATATGTACTTAGTTACATGCAAAAACAGACATAACATTCAACTGTTTACATCATAAGTTTGTTCTTGTTTTTTACAAGCTCAGTATAAGGGGTAAAAGGAAAAAGAAGAAAACATTTCAAACATGTTGGAACATACTTAAGTTCAACCTAGTGAAATTGAGGCATAAAACAGCTAATGTTGTTATTCAAATAGCATACTACAAGGGAAAACCAATAAACTAAGAACTGGTGGTGCAGTGTTTTTCCTTTTTGTTATTGGCACGAGCTGCCATCTGTGGCTATCATAGAATAGTATGGATGCAACTATACAACATTTCTGAAGCTACTTTTAAAGATTTTGCTTGCCAAATTTATGAAAGAAGGTGCTGAAACTGGCCACCATCATTGTCCATACATTTTGGCACCTTTTTAGGAAACTATCCATCACTCACCATGGTTCACATTAAAAATGCTGGCAATTAACTGGGAATGACTGTTTTTAATTCTTCCAGGGTGTGTGGGTTTCTCTTGTACACTTTGTGGATTAATTTACCCCAGAGATAGAAATCACAGGGGGTTAGATCGGGAGACCAACAGGTCACAATTCTGTAGAAATAATTTGGTCCTCAAACACACTTTCAATTATTTATTTATGCCAACAAACTTACCAGGAGAAATACGAACTGGTTTGAGAATTTAATGCCATTCTGGCAGTTTGTCACAATAGCTCAGTGGTTAGAGCAGCCGCCCGGTAAGCGGAAGGTCTGTGGTTCAAATCCCAGTTGTGGCATTGAATTTTTAAGTTCCAGTTCTACCTCTCACACTTTCAATTGTTCTCATTGAAATATGGGCCATATGAGCTGTGGCAGTCTTGTTAACTCTAAAAATAGGGGCAAAGTTGTATACGCTTATGCAAGGGTATCAACGGTTGATTGAAAGCAAATTGGGCCTATGCCTCTTTCTCCACTAATGGCGCACCATGTACCAATTTTTTCATCATGGAGAGGTGTTTCATCAACAATATTAGGTTTGTTAGAGTTCCAGTAACAATTATTTTGTGTACACACATATCCATGAAGGTGAAACCAAACCTCTTCCGAGAAAAATGTACATGAGTCTATTTTGCCATTGTATACATTTTTGAGACTCCACTCACAAAATGTGTGCCTAATTGCAGGATCATCTGGATGAAGAGCATATGCCACAGTTATTTTATATGGTTTTAACTTCAGTAATTTAGTAGTTTTTCACACAGTCACAAGAAATGCCTGCCTGTTGTGAAAGACACTGAAATGATTTTTGGGGAAAGTTTCCAAACGATGACTGATCTAATACTTCTTTGTAAGAAGTCTAAGCTGTCTTTTAGGTTTCTTAGACTGAACACTTCCTGAGGTCTGAAATTTATTATAAAGTGTATGGATTGTTGTATGGCCTGGAACTTTTATACCAAAAAATCTTCCTGCAATGAACTGAACTAATACATACAAATCATAAATAAATACACGCTGCACAGTAGAAAACATATATGAGCATAATACACTTTATGACTGTGACAGGAATTGTGTTTTAAAATGCATCAGACAAAACATTAATGCCAATATTCAATATGCCAAGTTGTTTAGACATAATACATGTAAATATTGTATACGCAATATAATTATCAAAACTGCATTTCTTAAGCCATGTCCCGAATCTATTGCTAATCAAAAGGAAATATGTTCAAGGTCATTAATGACCATGTGATCGATGCATCACAATTGAATTGATAAATGGCCAATCAATCATGGTTGCCATGCCCGTAACTAGGGAAATAAACAATTACAAGAGACCGTTGCATATTAATGCTACTGAATAGAAAATTTGTCAGTAATCCGACTTTGGATATACCACTAAAGAACATCAGACTGAATACAGTGTGGGAATATTTGATATATGTAGTTGTATCGTGAATATTTTCAAATAATAAAGAGAAGAATAAGGATACTTCTCATATGCAGTACTTTTGGAACTCGAAAGTGCTATTTATTGTAAAAGTGCAAAGTTAATTTGTGAATCCATTGCGAATTAATGGCAATAAAATTCTGATCAAGTAGACATAAAAACATCTAGCACCACAGGTAAGGGTAGTAAAAGCAAAAATGTGAATTAAAGGATAAAGATTTATTCTTTATGTAATTTTAGTTTTATAACAACAGAATCTTAAGTACAGCAAAGAACTTTGAAGTTCAACAAAATTAGATTTCAGATGTCATCTATGAAATAAAAAATATTTTCAATTATTGAGCAATTTATAGTTTCATCCACTATGGCTGTTTGCTTCAAATATTACAATTATAATACATATTTTGTAATAAACTTTACTTATCTTGCTCCATAATTATAAGTTTCTCAGGACTAGTTTTACAATTCAATTACAGCCTTAGCTTATTAGCTCTGTTTGTTTTTATTTATTTATGCCAACAAACTTACTGTTGGTGTTTTTTTTTGAGACTCCCTTTGTGGTTTACCAGGAAAAATACGAACTGGTTTGAGAATTCAATGCCATTCTGGCAGTTTGTCACAGAGCTCAATGGTAGAGCACCCGCCTGGTAAGCGGAAGGTCTGTGGTTCAAATCCCAGCTGTGGCATTGAATTTTTAAGTTCCAGTTCTACCTCTCTGTTTTGTTGTTACGTTTACTGTTAAGATCGTTTATCGTTTATTGTACTGCCAACTACTGGAAGTAATACAAACCTTTTGACACAATAAATTGGCAGTATTTCAGTTGTCCTCCAGAGTCTAGGGTTAACTTGCTAGCCTCTGGTTCCAGAGGTCACAGGTTCAAACCCAGCGAAGGGGAATGGCCATAAAAATATTTAGCATGGTTTCCACTGGAAGGGAAGTAAAGCCAGTGGTCCCGTGTCATAGCTTTACAGCACACAAAACAACCTCAAGCTTGATAAAGAGGCCTCTGAATAAACTTAAGCAGTCTTTCATGCCCAACATAGATGTATTTGTATTTTTGTTGTTGTTTAATGACTCTGTCAATTGGCAGCATCACATCAGCATCACTGGTGTGCCGGAATTTCGTTCTGCAAGAGTTCTTTTACATGCCAGTAAATCTACTGACATGGAGCTGTTGTTTTTAAGCACACTTAAAAAGCATCAGTCTAGACCGGATTTGAACTGCAACCTTAGGATCAGTAGGCCAGCATCTAACCAACTGAGCCACCCGGACAGACAAAACCCAACACAGAATGGGACACAGAGAACCTCAGCAGTTTAAAGAGTGAGCATAAAATAAATGGCAGAATTTCAAAATTGATAATCCAATTCTTATTCTTTAAAATATATATTTTCTCCCTTACATTTAAATCTAATAAATGCTTTAATACTGTGGCAGTGGCCGCACATCAAAGGAGGCTAAAGGTCAGGTACCTCACACCACTATGTTGCTAGGCAACATGCAACAATGGTGCCTAAGAACAAGGGCTGTTCCCACACAGTTCTGGAAGTTTTGAGTGCAGGGCTTGTTTGCAAGAAGCTTAGAAAAATGTTGATTACCAGAAAAATTGCTGGTACTTAATTCTCAACTATATAAGTGAGCCAACTCAGACAGAGAAGTCAGTTTTTAGACAGTGAGTCAATAGTTAACTGTCAATGTTGGGATGAACAGTTCAGTAGTGTTTGTGCAAAGGTTATGATGCAACAGAATAGCTGTGACTTGCAAGCTCACGAATTGTGATTCAATTTAAGAGGAAATAAAGTGACATAGAAAGTAATTGTACTTGTGATTTGTCACAATAATTTAATCACTAGGTTTATTTCATTATTAAATAACCAAGAACTATCTGCCACAACAGACTTATCAAATGTATAATCATTTTTTTTACTCAGGGGTCTCCGTCTAGGGGATATGTGAATGGCGACCACAAGGTGCCCAAGCTGAGCAGAACATTACTTCCACTTACTGGTGTTTTGCTCCTCACTGTAACTTTTCTATCTGACCTTACCTTGGTCATCTCTTGTTCTCTTCCGACCGGATGCTATTAGGGTTCCAGAGGGCTAGGGAGTCTTCATTTTTCCAACCTCTCCATTTCTCTATAAAACCTTAACCCCTAACATGCTGACCTATCATGGCATGTAATACGTCCTCTGATTGGTAATCAGAGGATATGGTCGGTGAATTTATTTTGATAATCCTCCCGGTCAGGTCGGTGAGACCCGTAAACCAACGACAGGTGTGGTCCTCCAGACATTCTGGGGGTTGTGAGAGAGCGATGTGACCGCCAAAATATAAAAATATGGTGCTTTCTAAAAAACGGTTACTATTACTGCTATTGCTCTCTTCAATATCATCAGTGAAAAATATTGGAGAGCAAGAAGATTAATGACTTCATTGTCAGAAATCCAGCATTAGCTAACAACAATATTTAATATTTCCAAAATGTTATTTTATTATGGTTTACAAATGACGCTTGGTCTTACCAATGTAAACCTGGTCACAATCTCAACTAAATTGATAAATGCCAGAGTTTTTACAATTGTTAATTTTTTTTACTTCCAATGGTTGGCAATATACAAAATAAACAACTCGCCACCTAGTGACAGCAGGCGTAAACAGAATCAATAAGCTGAGGATGTAATTGAATGAACTGCGAAACTAGTACTGAGTAATTTATAATTAAATAGCAAGATTAAGTGAAGTTTCTTACAAAATATTATAATTATATTTTTATTGCTTCATTGTTGATAGCTTCAGTTTTTATGTATTATTTTTCTTTCATTATTTCTAGCAATCTAAATACTGCTTTAAATCTATTACAGCTTTTTTATTTCATTTCTCTTTATCATACAGAAAACCATTTTAACGGAGCAATGAATTTACTGCAAATTGAGCATCCATTAGAACATCATCTGGAATAAATATTTCTTCCTTTTTCGTATACATTTTAATTTACACTTATACTATGTCATCAATTTCAGTTTATTTGTATCCATCATCTCTAAGACAGCCCTCATTGGTGCCACTATGTTCCCATCTAGCAACAGTATATATATTTAATTAAAATAATTATTCTGATTTACTGCATGCGACACAAGATTAAAATACATTTAAAATTTCATTAAAATTGTCACCCTTGGCAAGCCTTGGGCATTGCATTTTTCAGACAGTATTAAAATATTAATTTAATCTCTTATGCTACAAATTACTATTATATTTATAGTCAGTTGGAAATCCTTGCTTCCGTTTTTAACTTGGGGAAGTAAGAGATTCCAAAAGTCCCTCGTAAGTTATAAATAACTATAAATGCAGGGTTATCCACAATCATATCTCCGTGGTTGAGATGGGTTCTGCTCTGCAACAGGAACAGTGTCTATGTGGGGGAGGGGAGTGGTCTCTGGTGATAATTGGTTTATTCAAGGCCCTGTAATGTATTTTTTATCGAGTTAAAGCAACACATGCAAGTAATGACAAACAATATGCCTAATCTTTCTATTCCACACTGAGTGCTTATTTGTGACTTGAATGTCCATACAGAGTTGTCACCTTAGCGTGGTGATAGTGCTGCTGCTTACCAAGCAAGGGTCCTGAGTTCGATTCCCGGCATCGACATGGGGATTTTCTCTAGCTGGGAGACCTGATCTGGGGTGCACTCAGCCTCTTTAGGTCCCTGAGGGGGCCAACTGAGGAACTTCTTGATTGAAGTAGTGGCCCCTGGCATAGTGGCCCGGGACGGACCAGGGCACTGACCACGTCCCACCTCTAGTACTGCACCCCACTCACATGCCTGTGGTGGGGAATGCAGCGATTGGGCAGTAGGCCTTGGCCCGGAAGGGCTGTTATGCCATGGCGCTTATGTCTGTACAGAATTTGTTTATGCTGTTACAAGATTTTTTGAAAATTACATGAAGCCCGTAATTATTAAAAGATAAAGTTTATAAAATGAATCCACACATTTTAGAGTAACTTAAGGATAACAATTACCAAAAGATCAATTTAATTTCTCAAAGAAAAGTAATGGGTTATAACAGTGTGTTTTTACATGTCTGGAATAATATTCAAGCTTACAGAATATCAATAATATGGAACCTACAGGACCAACCATGATAATAGTTATTAATATAAAAAGCTTTGTTCACTTACCTAAACCATAGAGAAATATAACCATGTACGATGTCGCCTTCAATGAGATTTCCCACATTGTCATTAGATTCCACAACAAAACCTACTTTACATTGCCCAAGAAGATACAGCAATATCTGAGGCTGTTGACAGACCCATTTTTGCTCAAGGTTCCACGAGTGTACAGGTTTCCTTGCAAACATGGAAAAGTACAAATAGGACAAACAGGAACAAAGGTGCAAGGAATATCAATAAAACATCAGGTTCCTACAAATGGAAAAATTGGCAGTAGCACAACTTTGCATAGAGCATATTGTCAAAATAAATAACAGACTCATCAAAAATGCTATTCAAATTAAACTGTACCCACTTAACTACAGTAGAGACTGTGGACTTCAAATGAGCCCAATGTGAACACCAGCCATTGTTTACATGGCAATAACAATTTTAGTCTCTCTTGGCAGATGACAGAGCCTGCAAAAAATGCTAGAATTGAAGGTGGTCTCTGATGACCATGCAGTCATTGGCTGATGGCGTGGACCAGTCGGCCCAATGAGTATATTAAACTTTAACATTCAGTCACTTCAGTCAGTTCCTGAAGAAGACGTTTGCAATGGTTGAAAGCTTAATATTTATTAATTTAACGCAGCTCATCACCTGTGAAGCCATAATTAGTAACATTTGCTGTGAAATTTTTAGTCTTAAATAACCACACCATATGAATTGTAAGTATGTAAAGAAGAACATTTTATATAATGTAGTACCAACTTCTATTTTGATAAGTAATACATCCAATATATCTCAATATATCGCATATCTCCTAATTTTCTGAAAGTTCTGGAAATATGATGTATTTAAAATTAATCCATAAGGAATTGAGATGGGTTGGCCACGTTCAACACATGGGTGAAGAGAGGAACCCAAAACAGGCTTGGCAAGCTAGAGTGGAGGGAAGGAGACCAGGAAAAGGCCTAGACATTCCTGGGAAGTTTCGATTGCAGGGATTTTGAAGGGAAAATGACTGGATATGAATGCAGCAAAGAAGCTTGCAAGAGACCGTGTGAAATGGAAGACTCCTTTAAAAATCCCTCAACACCAGATGGTACAAGAAGATTGACTAAGTAAAGTAAAAGTTGGTGTGTTGTATATTAATCAATTATCAATTTAAAACTTTCCTTAATCGCTGCTATCCACTGTAGATGTAACAATACTCATCACTCTTATTTATAACAATGAAATGAGAAACTAATTAACAGCTTCAGAAATCAAATCAAGTAAAGAATTCCATTTAAGAATAATGCACATTTGGAGCCTGAACAAGGCCTGAACTTTAAAAATCACCACTGCAGGATAACGTCATAAGAAAATGCCAGAAATGTGTTCAGAGCAAAGGCAAGCAGTTCTGTTATTTGGTTTACGGAATACATAATTTTTAAAGTACATTTGAGTTTATTAGGTTGTCATCACTCCCTTGGTAAGCAACAGGTAAAAAGTGATAACTTATCGATGAAGCAGGACTCCGCCTCAATGGAGAGAATATATGGACAACCCTATATAAAGGTATAATTTAGATTCATTGCTACCAAATTCCTCTAAACACTAATTAATTGAGCAAAAGCTGAAGTCATTTTTTTGCTTACAAAGACTTATTTTGCTGTGTAAAAAGAACTACAAGGCGTATAGTATTAGAAGGCACATGAGGCGGAGCTTGAGAGTGCTCGCCTGGAGTAACTGTCCTATCATAGTCGTGCAGCATTGCCTAGTTCGGAACGCACAGCACAAGCGTGAGCAACAGAGATTTGTCTTTTTCATGCACCCAAAATTATTACTGGAAATTTGACATTCTAATGTGCCTTTATGTATGTGGCAAGAACTTTTGAGGCAGCCTGTACAAAGGCTATTTTTCTACCACATATGGTTCTCGAGTTATCGCTTCGAGAATAAACAACTGACTCCCATGTTTATGCTTATGTATGCAACTTCCAATCTTGCCTGTGTGTTTTATTCCTTTTCATTATGCAGAATTACGGAGTAAGACATTACGAAGTGTTGTTAGGAACTGCGTATATTTAGGATCACTGCAGTCGCGTGCGAATTCTTTAGTTCAGTTCAAGACCAATCCGTAACGCAAATTGTGCTTTGTGTAACTGACAATAAGCAGAAAATTCACATGTTTACATTGTTTAGTAAAGTGTTAACAATGTTACTTTCAAAGCCTGGTACCAGTGGTACGGGTACTAAGGGTAAAGTACTCCGCTCTCAGGTCAGATATATTATTTTTAAAGTGTGCAGTTTTTTTAAGCAATTGGCATCTGAGGAAGTGCATGTAAATAAGAATGTTAATATTGAGTGTTACAGTTTATAATGATATCATCATTATCCTTTGCTGCGTAAGTTTACGTTCTGACAATTTGTGACATGACAAATGTTTTTTTCCTTGTTCCCTCCTCGTAACTTCCGCTCTCTGGCCCATCACTTGGCAGCAGTGCAGCCACCATGTGCACTCATTGGTTCAGCTCATGTGCCTTATAAACCGTATGCCGTATAGTATTTTGCCATCATTAAAGAGAACTTTTGAGACACAAACACCGCTGGTCTATACATTAGTCCTAATGGAAATTATCTGTGATGGAAATAATTTATTAATGAAAAATAAAATAAACAGTACCTAATTAATAAATATATAAACACCAAATTCAGAACTATCATTTTAAATGATGAAAAGATGGTATTGCTAAATTACTCAAATGAGCATAACATTTAAATACTGTACTAAAGTCAGACTTGAAGAAATACTTTTAAACTATTATGATTACATAGAGGCAGACAAACTTGCTGAAGTTTAACAATAATTATATACTAAGTACTAAAAGAATGGAATGTGAATGGAAAATATGAAAAAAAAACCAAAAAAAAAAAAAAAAAAAAAAAAAAAAAAAAAAAAAAAACCAAAAAAAAAAAAACCAACAGCTATTCTTGCAACTGGCATCCCAAAACTAAATGCATCAACACTTCTTACAATCGCTCTGGTCTTGAAACCCTAACTGCACTGCTTGGCACATGCCATTTAAAGCAGTCATTTATTATCTCATGCCTTTATAAAATACTAACATAACATTAACAAACAGTCTTGAAAGTCTATATATATAGAAAACTCTATAATGTAGAATACTTTATAGAGGGTGATACAGAATTCAACAAACTTTTGGAGGTTACAGAGGATGGTATAGGACATCTAAGGTCTGTGGGGAAATAAGCCCTTTGCAGTTAGTGCAACAGCTTTCCATTTAAATATTCATACTAATAGATGCACATAAATAATTATTTAATATAAGTGTGGTAGTGCTTTCCAATCTCTGATAATTTGAGGTTATTTTGAGTCACTTATTTACACTTACCTTCACTACTAAACTGCATTTTTAAAGCGGAAACGATTTCAGGACCATTCGATTAAAATTAAAACAAATTGAAAAGTCTGCTGTGGCACATCATTTTTGGACTGAAAACCACAACATCGGCCTTAATATAAAACTGTTAAAATCTATTAATTCACCAATAGAACTGAATATTTGGGAAAAAATATACATAATCAAGAACAGTAATAAAGTTATTAATTTCGAAATACCAGCATTGAATGAAGTGTTAAAGCTCTGCAACCCTAACACCAGATGGCAGCAGAATAGAGACAGCAGAGAAAAGGAACAAGAGGATAACGTCAGTTACCCAACGGCTGATGATGGGATCGAATGGTCCTGTAAACGTTTCCGCTTTAAAAAAGCAGTTTAGTAGTGAAGGTAAGTGTAAATAAATGACTCAAAATAACATCAAATTGAAGAATACTTCACTGTCAATAGTGCTTCTATTTTTAATACTCTGATAATTTGTTGCCTATAAGCTGAAAATAGCTACTATTGTGGTTATTTTCAAGGTTATGAGCTTTGTTTTTCTGGAAAAGCACTTGCCAAATGTGCAGTGGTGCCAGTGCACCACTGATAGCACCACTTTCACATGGAAAATCATACATAACAGAGAAACAAACAACAGTTAGCTGTAGTAATACTGCAGTCATTAGCATGTTAACTTTCAATCTGGTGATGCTGGCTTCAAACCTTGTACCAATGTTAATTTCCTGTGTTTATTTCTAAGTTTAGGTAAAATATATTCATAATGCTTCACTGTAAATAGCTTCAATTTTTATGTATTATAGCATAGCCATGATTGCCTGCAAGTAGCAGCAATGCAGGAAAGTTTTATCAGCGGTGCACTGGCTTGTTATTGATTTTGATCTATTGTAAATACCATGAACTCAAAAGGCATCCTATACCAAAGTGCTTACCTAATGTTCTTCTGTAACCTCTGAAAGTTCATTGGCTGAATTCTGACACCTCCTGACAAATGCGTAAGCCCTTAAAAATGCTATAAAAATTATTGCTTATGACTTTTAAATTATATCCCATAGTCTGGAGACATAACTCAACATGGAAGAGGATTCTTGATGACAACGATGCATGCTCCAGCGCGCCCAGTGTTGAGCTGTGCAACCTGGAATAGAAATAGATAGAATTATGCACTTGCAAAAATAAATTAAAGCAGAACAAAGTTAAAAATTTATCCCTAATAGTTATAAAATTCCAGAAAACCGTTTCCATAACCTGTTTGTATTAAACAAAAATTATACAGCCATGATTTGAACAAATTGATATTAGTACAATTCAGCAACTTTTTCAGTAAATTGTGTATCACTCAAAAAACTAGCAACCTTCTTATCAGTACAACAAATTCGTCAAACTTTTGTAGGCTTAGGTTCTGTTCAAAGGACCCACTGAGCTGATTGTTTTTTCTTTTCAGGATCATAATACAACCAAGATTCATCACCAGTAATGATATTTCAAACTATATTTGAAGTAATTATTGCTTATTTATACCACAAACTTACTGCTGGTGTTTTTAAACACACAAGCTGTATGTGGGCAATGTTTGAGAGGTGGAATTGGAACTGAAAAATCCAATGCCACAGCCAGGATTATAAATTGTTTATTGTCTGTAGATTTGTAAAATACAAATATTTAGACATAACAAGATAAGAAAAGAAGTGTGTTTACAATTATTAATTGAATTACATACGATATACATTGCAGAGCAATTCCAAGTCAATATTACAGGTCATCTATACCATGCAGTCTTCATAAGCACATATTTTCTCAGCGTATTTTCAAATTAAATAAGGAAATAATGAAGCCATTAATAGTGAAGTAACAAGAATCTAAAGTAAAACCAAATTAGAAACTAAAAGCTTCACTTATCTTAGTAATATTCCAAGCTGTTTGGTGCTGACAAGGTTCAAATGAAGCTTTTAGTTTCTAATTTGGTTTTATTTTAGATATTTTCAAATTGTTTACCCTTTAGTTTTAGTTTATTAGCCATAGAATTTCATACAAAAATATGGGTATTATTAAAATATTTAAAACAATCTATGTCACAACTCAGTTAAACAGAATATAGTCACACGAAAAGATTGAGAATAAGATGTGTTTACACTTTTCCTGAATTATATTCTAAATATTCATTTACTGAGTAAAACTGATCTTTTTTAAAAGAATTTGTGTAGTTCTGCCTTAAACTTGTTTACTTGTTTTAGCTGACTTGGTTAGTTGTTGTATAATTTTAAACCCATGTATTTGACAGGGGTCTCAAACAGTTTAGTTTTATGAATACAGGAGTATAATTTCAGTCTATTATGTGTGTTATGAGTGTGTATTTTAGCATTTGAGATGTAATTTGCAGTATTAATCTTCAAATAAGTTAATAATTGTTTCATATATAAACTTGGTAGTATCAAGGTATTCAAATTGCAGAAATGATTTCTGCAGCTTTCTGTTCTTGGAATGCCAACCATAATTCTTAATGCCCTCTTTTGTATGATTTGAATCAGAGACCTTCCGCTTGCCATGCGGTCGCTCTAACAATTAAGTTGTTTTGTTGTCACAGTAGCTTAATGATTATAGCGACCACACGGAAAGCGGAAGATCTGTGGTTCAAACCCCGGCTGTGGCATTGGATTTTTCAGTTCCGATTCTACCTCTCATAAATTAGAAGTATTGCCTTAGCAGTCTCACATCAGAGACAATTACCCCAATGGTGACTTACTATTGTAAGTACTTTATGTCCCAGGATTAAATAACCTTCAGATGGTAATTATTATTTATTTATGCCAACAAACTTACTGTTGGTGTTCTTAAACACACAAGCCGTGTGTGGGCAATGTTTCAGAGGTAGAACTGGAACTTAAAAATTCAATGCCACAGCTGGGATTTGAACAAGTGGTTTACCGGGAAAAATACGAACTGGTTTAAGAATTCAATGCCATTCTGGCAAGTTGTCACAGTAGCTTAATGGTTAGAGCACCCGCCTGGTAAGCGGAAGGTCTGTGGTTCAAATCCCAGCTGTGGCATTGAATTTTTAAGTTCCAGTTCTACCTCTCAAATGTATTACTTATTTTTCTCTAATTCACAGTCTTTAAGCACTTAGCTATTTTACTATTATTGTTTTTGGATGCGCACATATAAAACATGTCTATGCTCTACCAATGTTATTGGTTAAACAAATATTGATATTGCCGCAGCTTTTGAGTTTGTGCACATGTATCAATCTGCTGATGCATGTCTTTAGTAGCGCCATTCTATGACATAATTTTCAGCATACTTTTATAATCCAAAAAATGCTCGGAAAGCGATTTTAATCTATCTTTTTAATATTTTTGGCATTAAATATTCAAAATAACCCTTAATTCTTTATATACAACTGAAATATGGTATTTAACAATTACAATATCGATAAATGGATAATCTCTCAACAAGGGAAGAATGATGTGATACAGACAAAGTCAATTACATGTTTGAAATAAGTCAAGTTCACGACGTTTTTAATTCTATTTGGGGACAAATTGTATATACTGTTTCAAAATGATGATAATTGACAAACTATTGCAGCAAATTGAACAAACTACTCAACAATCAGCTCACAGAACCTTAGAAATGTCATATATAAACAAATTTTATTCTAAAAATGTTTAGTGTTGTCCTCATATTAAGTTCTAGATTAGCAATATAGACTAATATTTTAAACTTAAAGGATTATTCACAAAATTTAAAATAATGTTCATACTGACCTTCTGCCATTCATTATTCTGAGCATCATAAGCCTCCGCTAACTTCAAGTAGTTCTGTCCATCATATCCTCCAACGGCAAAGAGACGATCTCCTAATAAACACACGCCCATTGCATCACGTCCAACACTCATTGATGCCACTTGTGTCCATGTATCTGTTTTTGGATCATACCTAAATGGGAAACAAACATTTCCAGTTGAAAAATGATAAATTTTATTATGGCTCTCCAAATTCTTTTGTATTATTTTCAGAATTAGGAATGGCAAAGTATTATCTTTTTCTATGATCTAGTCTTTTTCAGTTGAAATAGTAAAAGAACAACCATCTAAAATCTGATATAATAATAATAGTGATGAATATATTTAAAATACAAAATGGTTATCTGGGCTTATGGGCCGTGGTCTAGTGGAAAATCTCCTTCCAGATGTTTTGTTCGAAGCTTTATCGAACACCCTCAGTGGTGTGACCGTAGTACTCTTTTACTCTCGGCGACAACCGATACAGAGCTGTTTGATTTCACAGGTTTTATGGACTTAGCATGTGTGGGCATATGACGGTTGGTCTGGTTTTTGTTTATTGGTTTGGTTGCTGCATGTGTTGGTTTAAAGTGGGGCTACTTCCATTGTTGTCAATGGGCTGGTATTTACTGTAGCTGAGGCTTTGATGGCGTATGATCTTGAATTTGTCTTGAGTAAGGTTTTTTGCATGCTTTGTATAATGCTGGATGCCAGGCTTTATTTAAGCACTTTGTTTCTTCCTTCCTATTGAAGGAAAATCTCTGTGTCTTCACGACTTAACCGGGCGTAATAATGAACTGTGGAAGACAAGATAGCTGTGTCTGAATACTAGAACATCTGGAAGGAGATTTTCTACTAGACCACGGCCCACAAGCCCGGACAACCATTTCGTATTTTATGACACTGGCCATGAAAGCTTACACAATTTGATCAATGAATATATTTGTTTACAAATTTCTGGTATTCTCAAAATTAGTTAAAAAGAAACATAGAGCCATGTAAGAGAAATAAACTGATTCTTTAAAACTTCTAGCACTGTGGCATATGAGATAAATGTTCTGTACCTTTCAACGCAATCAAACCGTGCAGCAGCTGGGTTGGAGGCCGGAGCATCATGTCCTCCTAGAGCATACAAATAGCCGTTGACAACACCAACGCCAACACCTCCCCTTCGCTTTGCCATTGGAGCACAGGATATCCATTTGTTTGTATGGGGGTCATAACATTCCACAGTTCGTAAACAGGAACTTCCATCTCGACCTCCTACTGCATACAGTCTGAAAATTAAATAAGTACATGCTTAGAATATGAATTAAAGCTGGCAGTAGTATACACTGAAGTGAAGTGGCTATTTTATAGGACACTATTTGATTCAAATTACAGTTAACTACAGTGCGATCTTTAAGTCCCTCCACAGTGGTGGAATATACCAGGTGTAGGAATAGGGTGGTAACCCAGACTCCCATTACCATTTCACCTATCAAAAGCAGATCACTGACCTGCATATTATTGATTATTACTGCAGGTATGAGATTATTACATAGCTTATTTTGTAGTACGAGGTACATTTATACACAAAATCCTTAGAAAAGTCAAGAAATTACACTTGTAGCGTCGAAAAAAATTTGCATTTAGTAGCTGTTGTCTCTTACTAGATGACATTTAAAGTTTCAGATATATCTATCATGTGGTTTCGTTGCCATAAGCGACTGAATCAACAAACTTGTGCTTATTGAGAAAGATGGGGGAAAAAAAGAGTTTCATGCAGTGATTAAGCATTTCTGTTGAAAAGGCTTAACACCGAAAGAAATAAAATCCGAGTTGGATAAATTTCATGGTATATCTGCTCCTGTGTTTGCAACAATTTTCAATTGGATAAATGAATTTAAACATCTGGAAACAACATCTAACTAGAACGAGTGACAAAAGAACACCACTGAAAATATACAAATACAAACCACAAGGAAGAAGAGATGAAGGACGTCCAAGGAAGAGATAGAGCTGAACAAAGAAAGACAGAACAGGCAATCTACCTAATTAATTTGAGTGTAAAAGAAGAATTTAAACGTGACTGTAGATCCAAAAATGATGAACATTGTTCCAGATGTCCAGTAGAAGTGACTTCCTCCGAAACGTTGACAAAAGCCAGGATATGGTTTCGTGTAATTGACAAATCAAAGTTCATGAAATAGTAGAGGCCACAGGCATATCACAAGGTACAGTGTTCTCAATTTTGCACCAAAAATTAGGTCTGACAAAGGTCTTGGCAAGATGGGTACTGCATTTACTCTCAATGGAAAATAATCACAATTGCATGATCAATTCGGAGGCTGGTTTGGCACTTTTCCGTTGCAATCCTGATGAGTTTCTACGTCGATACAAAACTGTGGATGAAACATGGCTCAGCAGAAAATGATTCATGACTAACGAAGAGATCATCTCCCAAACAGATTTTGAGGACCTTTTGAAAACCTACTGCTTGAAACGCTTAAAACAGTTGGAGAAATGCTGGGAAAAGTGTATCAAGCTCAAAGGAGATTATGTTGAAGAATAAAAAAAAAATCAACCAAAAATAATTTATTTTCCTATCTTTTTCAAAGGACTTATTGCATACCTCTCGTATGTCGTCAATAAATAAAATAAGATTGGACTTAACTTGCATCCTTGTCTTAACACTTTTTCTTGTGTATTTCTTATTCATTACCCCTTCCTGAACAAAAGGTATTGTTCAGGCTTATAAAGGAAAAGTGTAAGGAAAGAAAGAAAAAGCTCCAGAACAATAGCATTGATCTTTTAGTTGCCTAAGACTTAAAGTGCACTGACTTATTTGACCTACTTTGTATTGAGCACTGCCACTCCAACAGTTGAGCGCTGAGTGGACATCGGAGCAACGTAGCTCCATTGCCGAGCCTGTGGGTCCCATCGTTCCACAGTATTAAGATAACTCCATCCATCGTGACCTCCTACAGCATACAGGGGACCTTCCAGCACTCCAACACCTTTAAAAAATTGCAGGAATATTTACTTAGATATATAAGTACAATTCTAACTCTTGTGCTCAAGCTTAGACATCAACACATCCTTTCTAGAAAAAAAGATCATGGCAAAGACATCGCTGTCCCATTTTTTATGATTGTGAATTGAATAGTAAACTCTTATTTGTGATAGATAGGTAATACAAGCCTATTACTACTAAGAAGTATGGTCAATGTTAGAGGGCTTTAACAATTTTCAGCTAGGGTAAAGAATGATAGGTGTTTAAAAAATGAAGTAGTTTTAAAGGTGTGGCTGCTATTTTGTATTATTGACGATGTAGCAATGAGTCTTATTTTCAGGGCATTCAAGGGTCAGCAGCTAAAAAATGGCAATTATTTTTATATTTCCAATAAATATTCAGTTTTCTACCAATTCAACTTTATTGCAATGAAGTCATCACTACATAACAAATTAACTCTTTGACCAATACAGCTTAGGCATAGTTGGTAGTGCACTTGCCTCTGGCATCGAACCCGGGTTCGATCCCTGGTACCAGCATGGGGATTTTTTCCCCCACTGGTTGTTGTAGTGTTTAACGCCCGCTTTTACTACTACGGTGACAATGATGATACATGGAATGAAGATGGAGCACCGGTGGAATGAGATGGCGGGGGAACTGGAGAACCCGGAGAAAACCCGCCCTGACGCCGCTTCGTCCACCACGAATACCACTTGCGGGTCCCTGGGATTGAACCCGGGCCGCCTAGGTGGTTTCCCCCACTGGGAGGTTGAATGGGATGCACTCAGCCTCGTTAAGCCCTGGGGGGGGGGGGGGGGCAACTGAGGAGCTACTTGATGGAGAAGTAGTGACCCCATGTTGAGGAGGCTGCATAACTGGGCGAGAGGGTTTGGGGCACAGACCATGTCCCACCCTCCAGTACTGCACCCCACCAATGATGCCTGTAGTGGGCGGCAAGCCTTGGCCCTTCATGGGCTGTTGCGCTGGGGTTTACTTTTACAAATACTGATACTATTAGGTCCCAAAACTATTTTATTCAAGACCTTCATGAGTTTTGTATAAGTTAAATTCGTACTTCTCTCATACTACTGGAAGTAGTACACTGTGAAGCTCAATATTAATTGCTTTTAAAACACACTTTTTAGATAAATAAACACAAAATTGCTTCACACAAACTGTTATTTACACAGGACTAGGTTCAGAGGAACTTTCCTGCAACTTCAGCAGCTCTTGACTATCTGATATAATTAGCTGATCCTCACTCCACTGTCAACTGTTTTCCCTCTGGTGTAAAATCACAGTTTGTGTGAAGCAATTTTGTGTTTATTTAACTAAAAAAGTTTACTGAAGGCAATTAAATATGCCAGTTCATTAAACATAAACTCTTTCACACATAGTGCTAGAAATAAATGCATTAAACTAACATATTATGACTTACAATTGTGCACCAAACTTTCCCTTTCCTGAGCATCATTAACCTCGAGAGGAACTGATCGCTCGCAACTACACCTACAAGAATTACAGTAACAGATTGAAATACATACCCAAGCCATGTCTGTGAGTAGACATAGGAGGTAGAGTGGTCCAGGTTTTGGCACGGATGTCGTAACATTCAACAGTGTTGAGTGTTTTGAGCCCATCTCTTCCACCCACAACATACAACTTCCCTTCAACAACTGCCACTCCAAACTGCAGACGGCGCCCGCTCATATTTGCTACATGGCTCCACGTATTGGACCGCAGATCGTACTTTTCTATACTTGTGGCTCCTGTATAACAAAAACAGAACAGTTGATAATTAGAGTGAAGTACTCGTGCATTTCTGATCATTGAGAAATCTCTGTTATGTATCACAGCTAATAAGCCAAACTGAACGTTTCAACAATTGAATGTTTTCATTTGGTTTGACATTTGTATATAAACATGTTGAACTGTAGTCATAGCAATGAATACAGCTTTCATTCAATAGCCATACAGATGAATGTATAGTTGTGTAACAGGAATTATGTATCCAAGTAAACTAATGAAAAAATGCACATTAATATTTCACATGTCAAGTTATATCCATTTAATATAAGTAAATTTCTTGTATAATGTGAATATTGAGGTTATATATTTTGTAAATGCCAGTATCGAACCTGAAGCTATTGGGAATGGGAAACGTGGCCGACATTGATCACAAGAGAAAGTTATGATTGATATATAATGAACAAGCGATGGTTGTTAGCCATGTAACTATGACGAGTAAATAATGGGCCCTATAGGCACTATTGATTGAAACGTCATATAAGACAGATGTGTATTTGAGCAACTAAACATAGTGAGCTACGTATTAGCAATAGTGGATTGCATTGCCGAGAGATATTTGGTGAAGCATTTGCCATGTGTGATTGTACCTAAAATCTTATATATTTAAATGAGCAATTCTTGTATATTTATATTCTGCGCAACTTAGAAACGGCTCTAATGATTTCGATCAAATTTTGTATTCATATAGGGTTTTGCTTTTTAAGTTTATCTATATAAGTGTAATTCCTGAAAAAATACGATTTTACACGTAACAGTCACAATCACTATAAACCTTATTTTGGCCCTAATTTCTCTGTTAATGGGCCAATTTCAACAAACAAGCCAGGATATTGAAGGTCTCGTCAAGAGCTTTCAGAAAACCTAAAGAAAGTTGACTTAGCTATCTTAGCCTATATGTAACAGCCACAATTAGTCTAAACCTTATTTCAGCCATAATTTCTCTGTTAATCGATTGATTTCAGCAAACGAGTTAGCATTTTAAAGTGCTCTTCCAGGGCTATCAGAATACAGTAAACCTAGCTATATTAAAATAAGAACAAATTAGAAACTAAAAACTTCACTTATCTTAGTAATGTTTGCAAGTTATTTTTTCAAACTCGAGTCACTATTTGAAAAAATAACTTGCAAACATTACTAAGATAAGTGAAGTTTTTAGTTTCTAATTTGTTCTTATTTTAGAATCTTGTTGCTTCACTGTTAATAGCTTCATTTTCCTTAACTAGCTATCTTAGTTTGTGTTACAGCTCATCCTGTCTATATGTTTGAAATAGAAATACAATGTATTACATTCATACTATGTTCTCTACTCACCTTTGTTTTACATAAGAATTCACAAGTTATTCTCTATTGTTTATCAACATCATACATATCAATGCCTATACATATTGTATGTTGAAGAGTGAGTAAACTCCAAAACCGGTTGTTGCCATGAAAGTTGGCACATCTAAGTGTTTTTTCATGGAGAAGGCTTTTATGCAATCCATTTTACCAAACAGCGTATTCACATGGTTTTCTCTACTCCCTTTTCTCTCTTATGTAAATGCCGAGTAAAGCTCAGTCGCCCAGTTGCTGTTAAATAATATTTACAAGAGTATAGGAATGCCTAACATTAATCACAACTCCTAATAATTGTAATGAATATTTTACTTGATTGTGATGGAAGAAACTCAAAAGGAACTTACCCTTATTGGCATCCATGCCACCCACTGCATACAGTGCACCAACTGTGGACTTCCTGGGTCTGGTGCGAGGAGACTGTAACATTGGCCGTCTCTCTGGCAATAAATGGTACTTCATGGCTTCCATGATCAACTCCTGACATATTCTTTCCTCTTTGAAAAGAGGATTTGTCTCTATCATGTCTGCAATGAACTGAAAAAGAAGTTTTAAAAATCAATTTAGGTGTTCAGTTCTTATTGCAGCCAAATTTTGAATTTTCATGTGAATATTCTGGCCAAACTAGGGGGATAATCAGCCAAGTATTGATACAGGCTTTGACTAGCTCTTTAAAAAGTTTGCCATCTTCATTTTAGTAACTTGTGGAACATTACATTAATTTAGAGATGGTGCAATTTGTAATAAATTGTTTTACAGTGATTTATGGGGTAGAGTTGGCAACTAAGCAAAAGAATGACCTACTGATAATTTCTACAAAACAAAAGAATGACCAGGTGATAATTCGCATATGATAATTTAATGCCTCTATGTATGAAACAGTTACTAATACACATTACTTTTCTTCACAAGCCTTCTGTTTCACTTTTATCCAGTTTTTATTTAGGAAACAAGTACTAAAAAATAGGACAAATTTGATTAATAAATATTTATTGGGACATATTTTCACAATTTAAAGTTATCTACCTACTGCAAAATTGCATGAGGTTATAAATTCATTTTAAACCAAAAAGGTGAGTCAATAATACTATACAACACTTACTTATAATTTCCTGGAACATGTTTCGAAGGCTTGACTTTCCTCCATTATCAACTGAACATCGACTGGTTCTCCGTGGTGTGGATGGTGATGTTTCCTCTGGTGGTGACTCAAGGAACTTGCCAAAGATATCCTTCTGGGGGATGCCGAAATTGAATAGTCTGTTTCTATTTTTCAAAATGAAGACTGTAATAAAGTGTATACAGGAAAAACCAAAAGAAATTTAGAAATATGATCCAAGGAAAACTTTAGAAACGTAAAAAACAAACAGTTGGGAAAATCGGCAACATAAAGCCAGAACCAAAACTCCTCAAACACGTAATGGGAAAACAAGAGCTGTCTACGGAGGAACAAATCTTCATTTTGACAAACAGAAACAGAGTATTCAATTTCGACATCCCACAGAAGGATAACTTCATAAGTTCCTTGTGCCTCCGCCAGAGGAGACCTCAGAGGAAACATCACCATTCACACCAGGGAGAACCAGTCGATGTCTGGTTGATAATGGAGGAAAGTCAAACCTTCAAAACATGTTCCGGTAAATTATATGTAAGTTCGAAAGGTAGAATTGGAACTGAAAAATTCAATGCCATAGCTGGGATTTGAACCACAGATGCTTACCTGGCGGGTGCTCTAACCATTAAGCTATTGTGACAACCTGCCAGAATGACATTGAATTCTCAAACCAATTCATATTTCTCCCGGTAAACCACAAAGACAGTCTCACTTCAGAGACAATTACCCCAATGGTGTAATTACCCACACACGGCTTGTGTGTTTAAAAACACCAACAATAAGTTTGTTGGCATAAATAAATAATAATTATAAGTAAGTGTTGTGTGTTTATATTAATTGACTCACCTGTTTGGTTTAAATTGATTATTACAACACTGTTTTCAAACTTCCAAGAAAGAAGATTATAAATTCATACTTATTTAAGGTTATATGTCACAACTTTCAGTGATAATACTGGTTACTGTTTTCATGTATATATAGCCTATGCAAATGCATTTGCTTTCATGGAATCATTCATTGTGAACTATATACTTCAATGTCATCCAAGTCTGAAACATTGCTGTTGCTTTTACTTTTCATGTTGCCTGTCTGACATTGTGTGGCCTTTGGACCTTTCTGCAGCAACATTGCCCAAATTTGTTGTTATCATAGACTTTATCATCTTTTTGGTGACTTGGAAGCTTTCAGATCCAGCAAATTCTTTTGCAAACTGGGATGAAAGAATAGGTGCATTTACTGTATCTAGTGCCAGCCTATTCCAAATTTTATTTTCAATAAACTCATTTTAGAAAAAAACAAATTCACAAGAAATGCTATATGGCAGGAAAATCACTGTCAGTTCAATTGTCATAGTTCTTTTTAGTCATTATTCTCATGAAGGTCACACATGTGTTAATGGCGCTCTAGAAGCTATCAGATTTTGACACGTTCCTTATTTCACAGGGAATGTAACTTTCTCCAATGATCATGAGTTTTTTACTTGTCAGTTGCAAACCAAACTTGGTATTTAATAATATATTTAATATCTTTCAAGGATAAGACATGAAGATTTGAAGAAAATTTCCCTACCCTAAACTACCCTTTACATGGAAAATGTTTCAAAAAGTTTGATTTTCTCGATAATGGCTCTAATGATTTTGATTAAAATGCTATATGTTTAAAATATTTTATAGCAAATTAAATGTATAGTTTGAATTTTCTCGCTATAGCCTGTGTATCCTGTTTACTCTTGATGATTTTTGTACAACTGATAAACCATAAAAGATAGAGCAAATCTTACTATACAAAAATGTAGATCTTGTCAAATAATACAATTTATGTCCAAATAAATTTTCTTGTAGATTAAACCATTTCAGAGATATTCCTTGTTATTTGTGTGAGTTTTAGAATACTTAAACTTTGGTCAAATGGAAAATTGTTATTCATTTCTTTATATGTTAGCTGCACAAAGAGAATGGAATTTGAGAGCTTTAAAAGATTTGACTATCGCTCAAAGTCTACTGTATTCTAATATTCCCCTTGTACCTACAAGGAATTAAGCAATAAGATAATTTGTACAAATGTTTATCTCAACTAAAACGAAGAAGATAAAGGAATAAGAGTTTACATGAGTGGTTAGTACAAGAGTAGAGAAAGTCGTGTGAGTGCAACACATAGATTTTTTGAACAGTATTGTGTTCACTGGGATTAACAATTTTATTTTAGGCATTCTGGCAATGAGAGATAAAAAGGAAGGAGGTTGTGTAGGATATGTGGTGGATGCTTTAGAGGGATGGAGACAGACCATGAGCGCAAAAATTCAGGCAGGAGTTAGTTTTGGCTCTGTCATTCAATAATACAACATCAGAATGAAGACCAAGGTAGTATTGCCAGATCTGTTTCCTTTTGCTGTTGTGACAATTGCGACAGGGATATTATCATATGTTTAGCTGGTATTGTAGAGTGTATAAATGTTCATATTATCATATACCCTATAACTATGATACAAGTGAGCCACATGACATCTCAGTTAAGTTTTAGATACTTACGGATGGTGAAAGAAGCGGCAACTTGACTAGACTAAGCAGTCGACCAATATCTTTCTTTCTGGGTGCCAGGTCATTCTTCACCCACAGCATAAGGGCCTGTGAGCAAAGAGCATTTCATATTTACTTTAATATCAATTCTAGTAAACAATGACTTGCGCCACAATAAATGTTAAGGTACAGCTTAGCTTCAGGCTAGAATAGTGGCAGTATATTCATGCCTATGTCTTGGTGAAAAAGGAAGAGTCATTCATTTTAGAATTAAAGTTAACAGTTGTGCAAGTCCTTATTTAATGGGAGACTAAATGCCAAAACTTGCCAAAAAGAAATGTGACTTAATTTTTTGTGCAGTCTTAATTGAAATATCCACTATAATTTGATAGACATTTTATCACAATAGAACACAACAGAGCACTTACATGGAATATTTCTTCTTCACAAGGAACGTTGAGATCATCAGATGCCAGAAGTTTGGAGACTTCATCAGCAGGTAGCATGAGGAATTCCTGGTTGGGAATAACTTCCATGAAGTGTTCCTGAAAAGAAAATTAACATAGAATGAAATATTTCATTTCCTTTGTCAGTTATAAGTGCAATTTTCTCAGCCATTAATATTATTCATCTCAATGTACAAGCAAAAGACACAAAATAACAAGTGAGATAACTATACCTGTAAATGCAATAATAACATAGAGACTATAAGCTTCTCTTATCATAGCATCTGCTGCAAGTTCTTGAAATCAAAGGCAGACTGCAGTTTGTGGAATATTCATTCCTATCATTGGTGCCATATTTGTTTATACTGGTTGCTATCATAACTAATGCAAAAATGCATAATATTTCTATGTGTTAACAACAACAACAATGATGATGGTGATGACAATAATAATAATAATAATAATAATAATAATAATAATAATAATAATAATAATAATAATAATAATAATAATAATAATAATAATAATAATAATAATAA
The DNA here is from genome assembly GCA_030765045.1 of Tenodera sinensis. Lineage (NCBI taxonomy): Eukaryota > Metazoa > Arthropoda > Insecta > Mantodea > Mantidae > Tenodera > Tenodera sinensis. Next base: position 18,518,828 of record CM060974.1, on the reverse strand, counting down.
CAACAATAATAATTTGTTGTTTAACGATGTTGTCAATTGCCGGTACCACACAGCATTGCCGCTGTGCAGAAATTTTGTTCGGCAGGAGTTCTTTTACATGCCAGTAAATCTAGTGACATGGAGCTGTCGTTTTTAAGCACACTTAAAAACCATCTGTCTGGGCCGGATTTGAATTCACGACCTTGGCATCAGTAGGCCAGTGTCTAACCAACTGAGCCACCCAGACCGACTCTTATCGACTAACAACTGCAGTCTTAGAAGAAGAAATCTTTATAATATTATAGACTGTACAGAATAATAAAACCACAAATAAGATTCAGATTAATCCAATGATAAGAATGAATATTCCAGAAAGTGCAGTCTGCCTTTGATTTCAAGAACTTGCAGCAGATGCTAATATAAGCGAAGCTTATAGTTTCTAAGTTATTATTATTATTATTTTTTGATTTTGTTCTAATCTTATACATTTGAGCTATCCTTGAATTGGGCCCTAGCCCTTTTATAAGTTATTATTACATTTATAGATTTACATTGCTTCACTGTTAATAGCTTCAGTTTTTTCAGTATATAAGGTAAATATAAGCCAATTGAGCCAGCATACTCAGTATTATTAAGCTAAATAAAGTTGAAGCTCATTTCCACATTTTTCAAGATAGACACAACATTTTTTAGACAACAAGCTATGAGGGCTGTCCCAGAACAACCTATGTATAGAGAACAGTTGTTTCAAACAAATGACTATGGTAGAAAGTACCAACCCTATAAGGCTTCAGTTTGAAGTTTGATGATGCTACACTTTAGTATTTGTTTGGCAGCCATCAATAATGAATACTCTCAGCAAATTTGTAATAATGGATAAAACTGTTCATCATTGTGTGATACAATACTTTCATTTGAAAGTCCTTAGTCTAACCAATATTAAAGCTGAGCTAGGTTCTACTCTGGGGGACATTTACAACAGTAAAATATTGGGTGGGAGAGTTTAAACGAGGCCGAACAAGCTGCCATGACAAACATTGCAGTGGTCGCCAAATGAGGTGACCATGCCAGAAATTGTAAATGGTATTGGATGGTGGTTGATTGAAAGCACACAAGCTGGCAGACAATGCAGGCATTTCAAAAAGTGCTGTACATCATATACTGACTGAAAATTTGGACATACGGAAGCTGTGCACAAGATGGGTGTCACACTTGCCCATAATGGAATAAAGACAGTGTCATGAGGATGTTTCAGTTGAGTGTTTGGCAATGTTTTCCTGCAATAAAGCTAAGTTTTTGTGTTGAATCATAACCATGTATTAAATATGGATCCATCACATTGCACCTGAGACAAAGGAACACTCGAAATAGTGAATTGAAAGGGGAGAATCAGCTCTAAAAAGGACAAAGACAGTTGCTCTGCAGGCAAGGTCATGGGTCAGCTTTTTTGGGATGCATGTGGGATAATTTTCATTGACTACTTCCAAAAAGGAAAAGCAATTAATGGTATGTACTATGTGAACCCTTTGCAGTGTTTGAGTGATGAAATTAACTAAAAACAGCCACATTTAGCGAAGAAGAAAGTTTTATTTCTCTGATTATTTTCTGTTTCCAAATTTGAAGAAACCATTTGGTGGTAAAAGATTTGCCAACAGTGAAGAGGTTGCATCTGCAGTTGATGGCTATTTTGCCGAGCTCGACGGTTCTCACTATAAACAGGGTATCGAAGCTACTGAGTATCACTGGGAAAAGTGTGTCAAGATGAAAGGAGACTGTGTAGAGAAATAAAGATGTTTTGTTTCCCAAAATTGTTGTACTTTCTTTGTTAGGTTGGGTACTACTGGGACAGTCCTCGTATGTCCATTAATATTTAGCTCAATTGTATGTGGACATCAATTTAGATGAATGAATTGGTTTATTGACAGCTAAGTATAAATACAATTTTCGGTTGCCCATGAACTAGTATCACAGTTCTTATCATCATTGGACAATCTATTACTGCTCTTAACACTTAGAAATTTTGTCAAAAAGTACTAGTCACTTTTTCTTACTATTTCTCCGCCATGTTTAGTGTTTGTTTCCACAGTCACTTTTCTAATTCTGCCCTTTTCCGTCTCTTCTTCTTCCTTGCTAACTTTCCCTTCTTAATTTAGACTTACCCTCTTATCACTTTTGTTTACAACCTTTATTCACTTTTCTCCCTACTTCGTTCACACTTATTTGTTTCTTTTTTAGTTAATTCTAATATTTCCCTTTCCCTCCTTTCTTTATCTCCTACAGTCGTTTTAACCATTTACTGTTTGCCAATGGAAAGAAAGTCCCTGACAGGAATTTGCTGCCCTTATCTGTTTGGAAATAGTGTGAAAAAGACAGTGGATGTGTCTGACAGAGAAAGTATATTATACAAGGAGTAAAGCTATTCAAAAAGCTGTCCTTGTATCATAAACAAGGAAGGTGGGGAGGGTGTCAGACCTGTGTCTAATCTGCAATCTCTTCCAGCACCTCATTCCCCTGGGACTTCCTTTGCTATGGTAAACTGTACTAAGCCTAGTTTCATGTTGCAGCATATCATTTCCATCATTTCTTTTCTGCTTACTTTTTATTTCTCCCTTCAAAGAACCCTCTAAATCTGCAAATTAACATACCAAACCAGATCTACAGTTTCACTCCATATTTGTCAGTTTAAATAAATCCTATATATATTCCATAGGCCTTTGTATTATTTTCTTTGTATATTGTTAAAACATTTGTTTGAATCTTTTGTGTTTGTGGTTTAATTATATCTATTAGTTTTGTTAGTTGCACAGGACAAAAATTATACATTGAGCCTGCTTAAAGGTTACATTCAATGCAGCATATGTGCTGGTATACAATGTTCATGACTCGTACCTCCACACTGCGAGGATTGAAAATAAAAGCACTAGAATAGTATAGCACAATACTTACAGTTGTGTAATTATGAGCCACTTTGAGCAGATCCATGCATCCTTGTGTGTCTGCAAACAGTCGAATCCCAATACAGTTGGAAGGATGCAATTGTTTCATCAGAAAAGCACAACAAGCATCCACCACTTCATGTAGCTGCAGTAAACACGCTGTACTTAGGAGTGTCTCCACAGTGTCTTCTCTAAGTTCAATACGACCTACAGTAAACAATATACAATAAATGAACTGACACCACAATGGATTGATAGAGTATTCATAAACATAACAAAGAATGGCATCATTTGTATTATTATGAGGGTAACCCAAAAGTAAGGTCTTCAAAGTGCTGGGATGGCATGGAAACTATTTATGCAGCTGTTAACCACACTGTTGTGTTTGTTACTTCCTCCAATTTCTACAGAAATCATCAACACAGCTGCTGGGGCGTTCAGTCTTGGCTTGGCAGCTAGTTGTAATAGAGCTCCTGTTTGCTACTACTGTCAGATGCAAAGTTTGTGCAATTATTCCCTTTTTAAAAAAGATGTTAAATCAATCCAAATTCATCCATAGCTAACAAATGGGGTTAAGTATAAAATTAGAAGCATGTTCAAGCTTCAAAACAATGTACACAAAACAAATTTAGTATTATGTGTAGTTTGGGATCACCTCTCAGTTTCTTAACGTCTTACAGGGTCTTGCTAGGAATGAAGCATAATAAGTGACCAATGATAGTTGCAAGAGGTGTGACACAGTAATGAGAACAAGAGAAGGTGCAGGAGGGATGGGTACACCTGGCCTAATTAAACCAAATTTTAATTTTCTTTAGATTCCATCTCCAAACTCTTAATATCTGTTATGGAAAATGTTGCAAATATTGCTTGAAATAAGCAGTATTTATGGAGTCAAATGATTCTTTGTTATAAGAAAAACTAACTTTGTCTTTAGAATCACAAAAACGTTTAAGGCTTAAGGGACACGGAGTGAAATGTTGGTCAAAATTGTCAAAAAGTCGAAAATTGTTTTTTTACCTTAAAATGTTCCTGGAACACCTGTGCATTTGGACCAGCTAACATTTTTCATATCCCCCACTCCATGTGGTCATTACGGCCCAGTGCTCTTCCCTTAACGTACACAGCATGCTCCTATATAAAAGCCTGTTTTTCTCAAAACTACATTTCTGCATATTCCAAAAGAAGGTCGCACCTGAGTTTTGCTTCAAATTGAATGAAAATTTCCAAAAGTATTCATAAATAGCAGCTAAACAAAACTATGATTCAATATTGATGTTATCATTAACATGATTTCCAAAAACATTTTTTTTTGTATGAAAAATATCAATAATTTTTAAGATCAAATTTTCTTTGTTATTAAAAAAATATGTACAGCATAATCAGCAAACATATTTGAAATATCTCTTCATACAATTGTTACCCATGTTTTAGAGTACCAGTTCTGGGAATATAAACCAATTTTGAACAGTCAATAAATGCGAGCTGCATTTTGAAAATATGCCTATTAAATTCATAAAATAATTTATATATCATAAACAAATTATCCAAATTTAATGAAATTTTGTGTACATCCTACTCTCATGTGAATACAAACACAGTAAAAGTTTCAGAAAAATCTATCAAGAAATGTGGAACTTTCAGATTTCACTCCCAGTGTCCCAGTAAACATAATGCAATATTACATTGAAATGTATACAAAGCGTTTAATCCTACAAATTCTTCCTATATTTACACTGGAATTAAAGGTAGCTTTAACATGTTTGTCTATTACGTTATATCATAATACAAATTCTGCTTTTGAATGCAAGGTTTTCTTTGGAATAAACCACCTTTCTTGAGTGGCATTAAAACACAAAATCAATTAATAAACGTTGTAGGTAATGTATTTAAGCATAGTAGGTATTCTATACTTTCAAAGAAAACAAAGTGCCTTTCTTGGATGGCATTAAAATTTAATTACATTTCTGTGAAGTTTTACAGTTTCTTAAATTTGTCAAACTGTGTTACCAGCTTGTTATAGACCAATGATCTGGCCACATGTCATTCTGGCAGGTTGTCGCAGTAGCTTAATGGTTAGAGCACCTGCTTGGTAAGTGGAGGGTCTGTGGTTCAAATCCCAGTTGTGGCATTGAATTTTTAAGTTCCAGTTCTACCTCTCAAATATTGCCCACACACGGCTTGTGTGTAAAAAAAAAAGCATCAACAGTAAGTTTGTTGGCATAAATAAGTAATAGGCATTAAATACTACTCCCTTCTCCATAAAAAATAGACCCAGTCACAAATGGCCAATTGGCAATTAAGTTTACCTCACCTTCTGATGCTTGTAATTATGCCTGCATTACAACTGCAAACGGTTGTAAAATTTTGAAAATGGGCAGGTTAAGAGACCAATATTAATTCATCTTAAGGTGCTATGTGAATATGGAAGCAAGCACTACGTGCAGTTGTTTACTGGGAAAAATTCCAAAGCAAACCATCTTCAAAAAGTTTGATTTAATTTAAAGTTAAATACAATAGTGCATTTTACTACAACTCACCAGTATAGCAGTAATGTACTAAAGTCCAGAGGGCTTCACCATCCACGTCCTGAAGCTCAACTTCACTTTGTGTGGCCTCACGCAGGTCGCTGGTAAACATTGCAGCAAAGTACTCTGAACCAGCACTTAACACTAGACGATGAGCAGGAATATGTCGGGAGCCTGATCACGTGGAAACAACAATAAGTATCAATTCATTTTTAATGAAAAATAAGAAATATACTGCCTGTTTGGGAGGTAAGCGTTTTAGTGTGCCTCTGCCTGCACCATTTCCCAGGTAATTTTCAGTTCTCTTGCGTAGTGAAGAGAGTTCACAAATGTGTTAACACATTTTAAATTTATTATTACAACACTGTTTTCAAACTTCCAAGAAAGAAGATAGTGTTAACACATGTTTAAATTACCCTATATAAACCTACATGTAAGATGTGTAAAATGTTAACTGTCAAAACATTTAATGTTGCAAATAATAACTTACATTAATCTAATTTCAATCTTTAGACATGAAGTAATACTTCATTATTTTTAAAAATATCTAATATTTTGAACTACTCGTATCTGATATAAGTGTAGAATATTGCAGCCATTGGCAGGTACAACACTTTAGAGCGGTAGATAATAGATGGTATCAAGAGCTTGCTTGCCAAGCAGCAACCAGTAACATGACAGCAGTGGGGGTTCAACATTTGGTACAGCAATACATTTATGTATAATCTTGAAAATCTTAATCCAGTGCTTAGAATCAAGGCAGCAGGAAATATTTCCCCAAATATTCATGGGCTGGTCAACAGAAAACTAATCAACAAAACATAAAACATTTAATATAAGTTGCAGTCTAATTTCTTGTATTTTATAATTTATATAAGTTACTTATTTATAATTTCTCATCAGTTAGACCTTTAACTGTTGCAAATGTATAGTTTGTCTTGGGTTTTTATATTATGAAATATAATTTTGCTCCTGATATGTTTAAGAGTTCACCAGTTAAATGTAGAAAGGCTGTTTCTGTTTTATGTTTTGCTGACTAAGTCGCTGTATATACAGATATAAAATAATTAAATTCATCAAGTAGGTAAACAGAGCGAAAGTATTCTGCTGCAAGCATAACACAGAACTATGTGTGATGGATTGTCTGAGAAATCGAAATAAATATGTGTGTAATTATATACACACACTTTGTAATGCTATAAGGTGTAGAATACTGGTTCACTATTAATAGACGTTCAGGTTAATTTGACCTGCTGTAAGGTTAGTGTGTCATCAATAAAACATGCCACTAGCATAACCCGAGAGCTACGCTGGGGCTCTAAACGAGCAGTGAGCCAGAGCAAGGCTCGATATGGCAAACCCTGCCGGTGCCTAGTGTATTGTGTTTTGATGGATAACTGCAATAATAATTCTGTATTTCAATTTCCATTAATCCATAGTAGTGGTTGGGGTTAGTTGTACACATAACGTTTTTTCTGGGGTTTTTCCTTACCCTGAGAAGACTAAGCTCTATAGACCCTGGAATCATTTGAGTACCATTCCATCCATTTCATTCATCGTCCAATATGACGTACTAGATTAAAGAATGTTAGATTTAAACTTAAAAAAAAGAAACAAAAGGGGGAAGAAAGAAAGACATAGAATACAATAAATAAAAACAACCAAACAAACAAAAAAATCTCCATTATTCAGCCTCTCAGCATTTTCTCCATTCTGGTATCTCTGCTTGTGGTATACCTTTTAACCCTTTCACTGCTGAGATATTTTGCTACATATGCTGTTCATCCTCTAATTCCTAAACCAGTTTTCATATCCCTTTCTGAGGCACCTTGGCCAAAGCAATTTGGATAGCCATGACAGTTAAGGCAATACACAGTATTTATTCAAAGTCAAACGTTTGAATCCCAGCAACTGCAGTCAAATGTGCCTGTGGTAAAGGAAGGGGAGGGCCCAAGTAAAATAAACGGTGTAATGGCATGCTTGGAAGCTGACGGGGTTACGTTTGACTGCAGTTGCATGGATTTTGCTGTTTTACTCAGGGAAAAAAACTACTGTTTTATTGCAAAAATTTAATATTTTAAATGAATATTTTTACAATAGAAAACAGCTGCAAATACTTGAATTCAATTTATTTAGGTTAGCATAACAAGAAAATGGAACGTAACTCAACAATAAAACGGTTAAATACCCTGTTGTCTATGTGATGGAAAATGCAGTGAATGGGATAATATTTCATGCAGATCACAGCAATATAGGAAATAAGTAAAAAATGTGCTTTCAGTAAAAAGATGGGTTATGAATTGTATCACAATGACAATGTTACCTGCAACAAGAGTGACATCTGTCAACTGGTTCTTCAGAAGATATGCCTCCATTCTGTTAAGGCTTGTCTCAGCATGTTTCTGAGACTTGAAACATTCATCATGGCTGGCCAAGGTCGACAAACTGTGGTCACTGCCCCCTCCTCTTGGGGTGCTTAGCCCATGGTCTGAACTACTGCAATTCACAATACAGAAACAATAAGTCAGGAAAATGTCATAACAAAGAGATTGAGCTTAGTAATATAAGTGGACATATTGGTTGTTAGCCGAGGGAAGAAATTAAAAAGAAATCACATAATTTTCTCTACTCTCTTTTCTACAAACTATTCTTAATGAAAAACTTATTCTTCTGTTCACTTATAGTTAATAGAGATACACTTTCACTAAAGTGATAGTCAGATTTTTAATAAAAAAGATCTGATGTGGTGCATTCACATGACTTTCTCTACTCTTGTACTTACTATTCTTACAAACTCTTATTCTTGTATCTTCTTTATGTTAATCGAGATAAACATTTGCAGAAATTATCTTATTGTTAATTTTCTTGTAGATGCAAGGGGAATATGCGAATACAGTAGGCCTTGAGCAATAGTGAAATATTTTAAAGCTGGTCGCTATATGAAAGCTTTGAAATTCCATTCTCTTTGCACGGTCATGAGATAAAAAAGTGAATAACAACCTTCCATTTGAGAAAAATTTAAGTATTGCAAAACACACAAATAACAATGAATATCTCTGAAATGGCTTACTTCCCAAAAAATGAATTTGGAAATTGCTTGTGTGTTTTAAGGAGCTCTACATTTTTTGTACACTAAGATTTGGTCTACCTCTTACGGTTTACCAGTTATGCAAAAGTCAACAAGAGTAAACAGGAATACGTGGGCTACAGCCAGAAAATTCAAAATGTACATTTCATTTGCCTTAAAAATATCTTAAAGATATGTCATTCTAATGAAAATTGTTAAGAGTCATTTTCGAGAAAATTAAAATTTTCGAAAAATGTTCCATGTAAAGGGTAGTTTAGGGTGGAAGAATTTTCTTCAAAATCTTTGTATGGCATCCTTGAAACATATTAAACTTAAATACCAATTATTATTTATTTATGCCAAGAAACTTACTGTTGGTGTTTTTAAACACACAAGCTATGTGTGGGCAATGTTTGAGAGGTAGAATTTTTCAGTTCTGATTCTACCTCTTAAATACTAACTTTGGTTTTTAACCGACTTTTCGTTTTTGAGTAATGCTGTTCACAGACAGACAGAAGACGCGCGCAGGCATGTTGCCCTTTTCTTAAAAATGCCTTTTCTTATTCATATATTTTAGGTGATATCTTGACGTCAAAATTTTGGATTGATTACAATACTTCCCCTACTTACTATATATAGTAAGAAAGTAAAAATATATTACTGTGTGATAGCTTTGATTTTCAAATTTATGCACCATTAATATAATGAAGTTTCATAAGATTATGTTCATTAATACACAATTACCCTTATGTCAATTATCAATTTAAATGCATCAATAAATTTCATTATGGCAGACACAAAATTTAATGGCAGCTGATAGTAGACCAATTCATGATTAGATTATTCTGTTTCCTTTTGCACAAATAATATATCACCAGGTTTACAGTGTGTTTTCACAGTGTGCTTAAGTGTACAACACCGCAAGGTGTGGCAATCCTCGCATCGGATGATGTGTTGACCAGCTCCTCCTGTCACCCGCCATTAAATTTTGTGTCTGCTATAGTACTCAAATTGAGCCTGGAAACCCATCTATGCTATAATAATCCTCTCTTTGTAACAAGCCCTTCAAATAACTTTTAAATTAACACATGGACTGTTCTAAAGTAAGAACAAATTAACAAATTAGAAACTAAAAACTTCACTTATCTTAGTAATGTTGCAAAACTGACTCAAGTTTCGAGTTGAATCCAACTCATTCTGGCAATTTATTAAATAGCATAGTCCCATAATACTTCACCGCTTTTGCAAATAGCGATGTTTTATGTTCAATAACTCTTAAATCTGTTTTGTTTCTAGTATTGTAGAAATGAGTATCTTCATTTGTCATAAAATTATTAATATTTTGCTTCACATAACATAATGTGATATATAAATACAAATAGGGTACAGTTAATACTTTTAATTCTTTAAAAATGGCTTACAAAAGTCAATTTTACCAACATTCTGTAATGCTTCTATTTTTTTTTTGGAGGGGGCGGTCTTAAAAAATGACTCTATCATTTTTCCAAAACAAACTTCATGTTCTTTGCTGACAGTAAGAAAATAAAAATAGTGACTTACCACTCGGGAAAGTATAAGCACTCAAAAAATTCAAATCAATAACAAAAATATTTCGGAAATGGTTAATGCCACAAACAATTTTATTTGACATGCAAATTGCATAGTAAGATTTTGTCTCTTATGATTTACCAAGTATATAAAAAGGTTATTTCCAAAAATTCAAACAATAATTTTGTTTGTCATGAAAACATCTTAGACATATAGTATTTTAATCAAAATTATTAGACATTTTTGAGAAAATAAAACATACTGAAAAATGATCCACATAAACATCAGCTTGGGGCGGGAAACACTTTTTGAAAATATTTCGTACTGTAGCAGGAAGCTGTATTTAAATGTTTTCCAAGTTACGCTGTTCACAGACAAAAAGACAGGCACAGAAGGACTTTTTTTCTTAATTTGTTTTATTTATCTAGGGACATCAAAACGTACATTCCCAGTGAAACCTCCATATCCAAATTTGGGTGGAATATGATACCTTCTCTGCTTATTATTTGCTAACTTAAACACATCAATAAATGAAGGAAAAGTCTTAGTGAGCCCAAGCGAAATGCCTTTCTTAAATAAAATAATTAAGTTTTACATGTCTGACCGAAAGCCAGAATTACATATTCGACAAAATAAAGCTGATTCGCAAACTATAACAATAAAAAAAAATTAGTGGCAGCGGTGGGATTCGAACCCACGCCTCCGAAGAGACTGGTGCCTTAAACCAGCGCCTTAGACCGCTCGGCCACGCTACCGTATGCATGGAGGTGACTTGTATTACAAAGACTTACCTCGTTCTGAATCTATACACACTATTGAGACTTGCACTTCGATTTGCACGATCGTTTCGTTTTGTTGAACCAGCGCAACTGCTCAACTGGGTTGCACTGGCGCTATGAAATCTCCTTTTATTTTGCGAAGAGCCGGAGAGCAACATTGTCTTCATCAGCTATTTTATTGCGGATGCACTGATAAGTTAATTTCCACTTTTGGTTCTATATGTTGGACCTTATCACAATAATCAGCTATGACTAAACGTTTGTGATTACTGTCAATAGTATATGTAATATGTCACTTTTGGGTCCTTTCTCAGTTTTAAGGTGCAAACGCCCGGGCGAAACCGAGCGCCGATACCCTAGCGCACAACCTTATCGGCTGTGACGTAAATTTCATTTCATCTGTTGGGCTTTGCCTTCAAACGGGAGATATTCCTTTGAATGTCAGCACTCAAGTTGCTCATATTATTTGCAAAATTGTATGAAAAAGTTTGATATATTGAGATTCCCGTTACTTTCTCTATCTTTACGGTTTACTAGGGGTATACAAATTATTGTTAGAGAAGCTATATTTTAATTGAGATAAGCCTTCGTAGAAATAGATACCTACAAATGTACATTGGTACAAATTGACTAGCGATAGCCAAATATTAAAGAACTGAACCCTGGATATACATATATTGGCCTAAAAATCCCTTATAATTGTTCCATGCAATCGCGAAAGACAGCTGAAAGTCAACTGCACTTCAAAAGAAAGATACATTGAAAAATTCGAACCATCAATAAGCGATATGTCACAAATTGCTTATACAATAAGAAAAGAAAGAAATTATGTGTTTCAAATTTATCCATGTACATTTTTTGTGTAGTATGCACGTTTTTGTCTATCGCTTATTGGGTATCAATTACACAAGATTATTAAAATTTCTTCGGAATGAACAGGACGCCAACTATTCCCGGAAAATTCAATATATAGATTTTGCCATAAAATGTGTTCAATATATCGTATTTTTATACTTAAGTAAAATCGTTAGAGCCATTTTTGAGAAAATAAAAAAGAAGTCGAAAAATGTTCCTGGGCTGGGGGGGTGGGGGGGCCTTCCCTTGAAAATCTTCGTGTCCCATATTTGGAAGATAATGAATTTAAATATCAAGAATTTCCGGTTTTGAGTTATACTATTCTGTCTGTCTCTCTCTCTCTCACACGCACAGGCGTGTGCGTGCTAACACTTTTTAAGTGGATTTTTTAGGATTCGGAGGACCTCAAAACGTGCGTTTCTACTGAAATATCGGTATCGAATGTTTGGGCGGAATGCAAAAAGTAAAATGTCTTATATCTAACATTTAACTTTTGCTGAACAAAGGATTATTAAAACTTAATCTCCAAAATTTATTGCTACAATACTATAAAGAGTTTGGTTATAAAATATTAATTTTATCAAAAAATAAATGTATTAGGTGGAGCAAATTTTAAAACAGTAAAAAACACTTAATATCTCGGGAATTTAAATGCATAAAATTAGGTGTAAATATTATACATTAATGCCTGATTATTATGTTACAAATTCAAATACATCAAACCGAAATCGTGGATTTTAGACATTTCACAGATGGACAGTTTTAATATACAAAACTTTATAGTCTTCCATAGTATATATCTAAATACCTACATAATTCCTAGAAATTCAGTTTTATGGCAGACACAACATTTAAGACATTGACAGCTGACCACTTCATTATCAGATTATTCTCTTTTATGTTGCACAAATAACTAATTTTTTTTTGGTGTAAATGATATTTATATCATTGGTAGGGACACAATTTTAAGGTGAATAAAAATTGTGAATGTCGGTATAAAAAGAAGGCTCAAAGCGGGATAAATATGGTGAAATGAAATATCAAATATTACTGTTATAATTTACATTTCAAATTTTAGTACCTGGGCGACTGAGCGTTGCTCGACTTTTCCTTTCTTTTCCTTCTTTTTTTAAATCGTGGGTTTTTTTTTGGGGGGGGGGGGGAGATACTTATTTAGATAGACTTGAAAAGCAACATCTTAATTAAATATAAATGTTCAGGTATTAATTGGCCAAACCAAATTAACACACCTATCTATTTACAGACAGGAACGTCCATTTTGTGAACACTGTAACAAAGGATTAACAGTTAAATACATCATAATGAAGCTGGAATTACTGACTGGTAAAGATTACTAGATTTATAAAGAAATGATAGGGAAGTAGATAAATAATTGCAATAAATAATATTTGTATGTTAAAATCAATGTGTAATGAATGAAAGAATTATGAGTTACAATTTGGTTAGGGAGAAGTCATTAGCTAGTCAAGTTCTGCGTTAAGGAAAAGTATCTAGTTGGAAGTCAAAAGTGGCTAAGGCAAATAGATGTTCTTATGAAATCAGTTAGCAACAAATCTATGAGGTTCCTGCACTTGGAGCTCAATATGCTGAGAAGTCAAAGCTGCAAAATGTATATAAACAACATTTTAAAAATTAGAAACAGGAAAGCATTCTTACAATTTAGCAAGTCTTCTTCTCCTTCTTCACATTTTACCCCCCCCCCCCCCCCTTATGTAGGACTTACAAGCCTGTGTCTAGGGTCAGATGCCTGTTGGGGTGCACAGGAACCTATGGACCGGACAGAGTGAAGACCTGTGGAAGCGGGTGGTTAGTGCAGTACCAGGTATGATAGTGGGGAAGAGGACGATCGAAATTTAGGCAAAATTGATGAATGGAAAGGTGATGATGGAGCAATTGGTGGAATGAGTGTTGGGGAAACTGGAAAAAACCCACCCGAAGACCACATGTGTACCTGGGACTGAACCTGGGCTGCCTAGGTGGTAGGCGAATGGTCTAATCGCTCAGCCACAGCGTTGCCCATTTGGCAAGTCACAGAGCAAAAATAGTATCTATAAAAGGATTTATGTAGAGCTGACATATTTCTTTCTTTAATTATTTGGCTGGAAACTCATATAATGAGCAGTTTTAGTGCCAAATTAAGCAGAATGTTCGTGAATTTTGATTTCCTATAACAAGATGCACAAATGTGTATTCTTTATTCCTTAATTCTGTCTTATTGTCTGCAGCTGTTTTTGACGAAGTAATATTGGATTAGGTACGAATTACAGCTACTTGAAGGCCATACTGAGAGAATTTGGTGTTTGCAATCCTCCCCGAAGAAACACAATACTGGAACTGGTAAACATATTGCAAATAACTGGATTTCTGGTGAATGGAAAAGGCAAATATTGTTCAACTAGCCTGCTCACGGTTGTTGTTGACAACAGAATGCAACTAGAGAGGTTACGTCTAAAGGCATTCAGACGTTTGTTGCAGCAAACCAGGTACATCTACTCAATATGCCAGACAACTGCAAGAAGTGCAAGCCTAAAGCCATAGACAACATGACAAAACTAAAGAATGAACTTCTGCACATCCCACTACAGGAATCACTACTCCTGAACAGCCTGCTTAATTTGATGTTAAAAGCTTCTCATTAAGGAATTTCCAGACTAATAATACAAGAAAAATGTGTGTCAGTTCTCCACAGGATCTATAACCAAATTCCTCAAGGTCTTCAGGCAACATTAGATCAAATTACCACATTTACTCAAATTCTTATAAAAAAACTGTAAACTTGCCCCTTTATTGTAAACATACTGTCCCAATTTAATTTAAAAGGTTAGTTAATTAATAACACTGAACAACACTTACAAAATTTTTTCCGGGACGCGTTTCGAAGGTTAACTTTCCTCCATTATCAACCGGACAATAACTGGGTTTCCATGGTGTTTCATGGTGTGGATGGTGATGCTTCTTCTGGTGTTTCTTCTGGTAACGGTTCAATGAGCTTACTGAAAATGTCCCTCTGAGGAATGTCGAAATTAAATACTCGGTTTCTATTTTTTAAAATAAAGATTTGTTTCCATGTGGACAGTTCTTGTTTTCCGGTTTTGTGTTTAAGAAGTTTCGGTTCTAGCTTTATGTCATGATTTTTTGTCCAAAAGTGAAATGCAACCGCTGATTTTTCTAATTGTTTACTCTTAATGTTTGTAATGTGTTCCTTGGATCTAATTTCTAAATTTCTTTTGGTTTTTCTTATTTATATTTCATTACAATCACCATGGAAACCCAGTTATTGTCCAGTTGATAATGGAGGAAAGTTAACCTTCGAAACGCGTCCCGGAAAAATATTTTGTAAGTGTTGTTCAGTGTTATTAACTAACCTTTTAAATTAAATTAATTACAACAACACTGTTTTCAAACTTCTATGAAAGGAAGATACTGTCCCAAACTTAATAATACACTGCTGTACCTTTGAATTACTATACAACATTTTCAAATATCCGCTACAATGTAAAACTGTTGTGCTGTGTAACCCTTCTTAGTATTTGATATCTACTTCATCTGATTACCCTCCCCTTATGTAGGACTTATGCCCCCTAGGACTTACAAGCCAGTGCCTAGGGTCAGACGCCTGTCGGGGAGCACACAAACTTATGGACCGGACAGAGTGAAGACCTGGAAGCGGGTGGTCAGCCAAGCACCAGGTATGAGAGTGAGGAAGATGATGATATGACATGCAATTTAAATGGATGAAAGGAAAGATGATGATGGAGCAGTTAGTGCAATGAGTTGCTGGGGGGAGCACAGAAAACTCGCTCTAACGCCGCTTTGCCCACCAAGAATGCCACATGCGGGTCCCTGGGATCGAACCCATTCGGTGATAGTGAATGGTCTAACCGCTCGCCAATGGCACTGTATTTGATATCATGAAAATTAAAACCGCAACTTCTTCTTGTTACAAGATCTATGTGTGCAAACATTAAATAAACTTGTAAAAAACAACCTTTGAAAATCTTGCATTACCTTAATTTTAAGTAAGGTCCTAACATAAAAGGGATCAATCTGGAAGTTATTTAGACTCTGCTTAAACTCTGTTTATGAAATGCATGTGCAGTTGCTGCACAAAGGGAATGCACGCTAACCACAGTTAATGACTGTCAAAATCCATTTCTATGCCCCAGAAAAGGGAAACTTTCATCCCTGTCCTTGAAGACCAATAGCAACTCTGATTTTAAGAAGTGACTGTTATATGTTGACTCTACGTGGAGTCTAGTTCCAATTGTTTCTGTTTCCATAGGTGTAAAGGTTCATGTTAAGAGGTTGCAACTCTGCATAAAGGACTGAGGAGAAAGGGCCCAACGATTATAAGGATTTCTTAAAGGAAGTGAGCAAACTGTACATGCATTGACTAGACAGACTTCATAAACTATATAATTCTATTTTCCTTCCACTCCAAATTTTCCTTTACAAGGAACATTTTTGTTATTTATTTTTTTCAAGCATGGCTTTAATCATTTTGGTTAAAATAAGTTTCAGATATGTGCTTGACAAATAAACTTTATCTCAAACTTTCTGAACATAGCCTTTGAAGTTCTCTATATTCTGAATGACTTTTGTATATTTGGGAAACCATAAGAGATTGACGAAAATATACTACACAAAAAAAATGTAGATCTTATTTAAGGATAAAACTGATGTCAAACCTTTTTTTTATTTTGGTTTTGAATTTTTAAACATCTTTCTTTCAAATTTTAAGTCACTATTTGTCTTTTCTTGGGTCCTGCAAAAGGCACAAATTTCAAAGCCATTACATAGCAACTGTTTGTTAAAAATCTATCATCTTGGCCTGCAATAGAATGTGTAATAAATTTATCTCAATTAACAGTAAGTAGACAGAAGAACATGCTTTTGGTATAAAAATAGCTACAGAAAGTTATATGAATGGATATATTGTATTTTTTGAAAAAATGTTGTCTGACAAGTTTTGTTATGTAAACAATATTGACAGCATGAGTATTTACGAAGTAATACATATTTTCCTGTAGCTATAAGTTCTGTATAAGAATTGGAAGAAACCGTTAAGTGTAACACAGGTTTTTAAACCATAGTTGTGTTTTACACAGCACTAAAGTAGTTTGAACTAATAGAATTTAAACCTTTGTCCACTAAATCTGTAACTAATGGAGGTTTATTGTTTAAAACTGTCATTCACTTGTCATGTAGCGTAACTACTTCTGATAACTGTTTATGATTAGTTGTTGCACGCTATTCTTTAGCTGGATCTGATAAGGCTGTATGAAAAACAAGCTTAGGAAGACAAGGGCTTTTCCAGATAGTTTCTGTTTCTACTGTTACAGCCTAAGATAATATATAATTCTACATCATTTATAAAGATAGCATAATTGTTCTTGTAATCCTACTTTGCAATAAATGTATAGTTTGCAACTCACCTGTCACATTGCTCTTCTGATGAGCTTCTCTCTGTTCGCTCTCTACTGCGGTTGGCCATAATTTGTTCCTGAAAATATTTAAAACATATATAACCTATTACTAAACTGTTAAAATTCCTAAAAGAAAGACAAAAGTAGAAATAAAATACTGAGTTTCATACATAAAGTTAAGACAAAACCATTAAAAGCCATACTCAGCACATATTGCAAATATTTAATCAAACTTCTAACCCATTATTGTCTCTCACGTTATACTTACTTCAATGCAGCACACACATTCACACAAATGTTATAGAAAACGTACCTGAAGCACAATGCCATTGCAATTGTATCTAACGAAACCTGTTTTAACTTGTATCTGTCATTATTGACGTTATTTAACTTAATAGAACGGAATGAAAGGCCATGTAATTAAAACTTACTGTGTTTCTCCCCTTTGGAATGTTACAGTTCCATGTAATGTGAATATAACGGAATGTATCTGAATGTTTACAATTTTTGTGTTTACACAAAGAACTCTGTTGTGACAGCTGTTTGCGGGGGCAATGCACCAGCCTTGTGAATGAAACCTGGGTTTCAAACAACGTGTTCCAGCTGTGTTTTTTCTGGAATATCATGCCCTCTAGTAGCAACAGCTAACACTAAGTTACACGGGTGCTGCTATTTAGTGCATCCTACCGGTCATTCAGGGAAATACAGAGGTTAACAATCGCCGGTAACTCCGGCTCACGCAAATAAGTATTCATTCTTATATTTTCATTTGTTTGCAAATCATACAACTGTACATGAACAAAATATACAACAGGATGATTGTACAGAATTATTAAGTAAAACAAATGCAGCGTTGAACTATAATGGTAACCTTTTTGCGGGGAAAAAAAAAAAAAAAAAAAAAAAAACGAAAGTACATAATCATAAGAACAGAATATCAGTGATCACTATAATAGCAATAACCTTAAAATATTTTAGTTGCAATCGCCTGAGAATAACAACAATAAAAAATAAAAACGCTATCTTATAGGTTATGTAAGAAAAAAATATAGTTCCAGATTGATTCTATAAAAGCTTAGAGTAGAAGAGGAGAAATAATTGTAGTAGAATTAACAATGTATTTGAACGTTTTAAAGGTCACCAATTATTTATTACTACGGGCTATAACAACATTTCTGTAAAAACATGAGTTGCCATGCCACGAAGAGGAAGAAAAAACAATTTACCATTTGAAAAAGTACCGGTAACTATTTTAAAAATTCAAACCAAAAAAAAATAATGTTTTTAAATTGGTTCGCAGAGAATTCAAAATAAAAATGTCATGCAAATATCTTAAACACGTGGTATCTTTTTTTTTTTTACCAAATTGTTACAGAGCTTTTTGAGAAAACAAAAAATAACCAAAACTTTACCATGTAAAGGTATTTGGGAAGCAGAATTCTTTTGTGAAAATCTTGGAATATATTGAAATTGAATACAAATTTCGTATTCACCACAACTTTCTGTTTTTGAGTAATACTTCTCTCTCACTTACCCATGCACGGCCGCGGCCGCGCCGTAGCCGAGTGGTTAGAGCATTCGCCTCTAACCAAAGCGGCCCGGGTTCGATCCCAGGCAACCACATATGGGATTCGTGGTGGAAGAAGCGGCGCTGGGGCAGATTTCCTCCGGTTTCCCCGGTTTCCCCTGCCATCTCATTCTACCGGTGCTCCATCTTCATTTCATGTACAGAATCCTTCAGGGAGCCTCAAAACATGCACTTCCGGTGAAATTTCGGCATAGAAAGTTTGAGTGAGATGCAATACTTCTAATTACTATAGGTATGCAATAGAGAAAGAAACATTGTGGAAATTATTTAACAAAAGTATGTAATTTTAATTCGTTTCTCGGTCTCAACTGTAGTTTCAGTAAGTTATTTTCGAAAATTTAGGGATTAACATTTAGATTGTGTTTTGTAAATTCTAAGTTTAAAATTTGATTACAATGAATCAGTTATATTTATATAATATAGATATGCCGTCCTGTTTACACGTTCTATTTTGGACATATTTTTGCTAACAAATCTGCGGCGCGAGCATTACAGTGAGCTAGTTTACCGACACAGCACAAGGCTCCGGAAGAGACACGAGATGAATAGGTACAGATTTAACCAACAGAGGGCACCAACTTCAGCCTGCGCACGAATTTGCACCTGGATAGAGAAATACAATTACGGAAATTATGAGACAAGAAAGTCAGAGAAATGTGGCAAAGGGCATGTAACTCAGAACGTAAACAAGAGGTCAACGGACTAAAATAGCAAATCCATAAAGCCTTCCTCATAAATTTGCTCGACAACTTAGTCAGATATGAAGGAAGCCTACACATCTAGCATATGTACACCACACCTAGACTAACCAGAGCAGACTTTATTGTAAAACGATATTTGTTATAACTATACTGCGCACCAACAACAGATGAAAGCCAATACAAATTGCAATAGGACTTGGGCTGCCAACTATTCCATATTTCTGGTATTTAGACCTTTATTTTTATCCATATCTAGGATCCTGTATTTTCTAGCATTTATCCAGTATTAAATTATTAATTCAATTTTTTTCCTTTCATTTTTGTAGTGGAACACACACACAGTTTTAAGTAAGTCAACATGTTCCACAACCACGAGTTTAGTAGAATAAAACTTCAAGAAATTATACATAAGTTTGGTTGCACATTTAAACCAACACTTCAAATTTGAACAAAATTAATAGATGCCCCTCACTTTTAACAACTTTTAAACCTTAAGTGTATTCAATGTCAGATATTATATCTAAGGAAGAGAATGCAACAGAAAAATGGATAAAGAGTTTCATGTTGAGAAAAGAAAAGAACAAAATAAATAAATAAATAAATAAATAAATAAATAAATAGATAGATAGATAGATAGATAGACAGACAGACAGACAGACAGAAAGACAGACAGACAGACAGACAGACAGACAGACAGACAGACAGACAGACAGACAGACAGATAGATAGATAGATAGATAGACAGATAGACAGACAGACAGACAGATAGATAGATAGATAGATAGATAGATAGATAGATAGATAGATAGATAGATAGATAGATAGATAGATAGATAGATAGATAGATAGATAGATAGATAGATAGATAGATAGATAGATAGATAGATAGATAGATAGATAGATAGATAGATAGATAGATAGATAGATAGATAGATAGATAGATAGATAGATAGATAGATAGATAGATAGATAGATAGATAGATAGATAGATAGATAGATAGATAGATAGATAGATAGATAGATAGATAGATAGATAGATAGATAGATAGATAGATAGATAGATAGATAGATAGATAGATAGATAGATAGATAGATAGATAGATAGATAGATAGATAGATAGATAGATAGATAGATAGATAGATAGATAGATAGATAGATAGATAGATAGATAGATAGATAGATAGATAGATAGATAGATAGATAGATAGATAGATAGATAGATAGATAGATAGATAGATAGATAGATAGATAGATAGATAGATAGATAGATAGATAGATAGATAGATAGATAGATAGATAGATAGATAGATAGATAGATAGATAGATAGATAGATAGATAGATAGATAGATAGATAGATAGATAGATAGATAGATAGATAGATAGATAGATAGATAGATAGATAGATAGATAGATAGATAGATAGATAGATAGATAGATAGATAGATAGATAGATAGATAGATAGATAGATAGATAGATAGATAGATAGATAGATAGATAGATAGATAGATAGATAGATAGATAGATAGATAGATAGATAGATAGATAGATAGATAGATAGATAGATAGATAGATAGATAGATAGATAGATAGATAGATAGATAGATAGATAGATAGATAGATAGATAGATAGATAGATAGATAGATAGATAGATAGATAGATAGATAGATAGATAGATAGATAGATAGATAGATAGATAGATAGATAGATAGATAGATAGATAGATAGATAGATAGATAGATAGATAGATAGATAGATAGATAGATAGATAGATAGATAGATAGATAGATAGATAGATAGATAGATAGATAGATAGATAGATAGATAGATAGATAGATAGATAGATAGATAGATAGATAGATAGATAGATAGATAGATAGATAGATAGATAGATAGATAGATAGATAGATAGATAGATAGATAGATAGATAGATAGATAGATAGATAGATAGATAGATAGATAGATAGATAGATAGATAGATAGATAGATAGATAGATAGATAGATAGATAGATAGATAGATAGATAGATAGATAGATAGATAGATAGATAGATAGATAGATAGATAGATAGATAGATAGATAGATAGATAGATAGATAGATAGATAGATAGATAGATAGATAGATAGATAGATAGATAGATAGATAGATAGATAGATAGATAGATAGATAGATAGATAGATAGATAGATAGATAGATAGATAGATAGATAGATAGATAGATAGATAGATAGATAGATAGATAGATAGATAGATAGATAGATAGATAGATAGATAGATAAATAAATAAATAAATAAATAAATAAAAACCGACAGATGTGCGTGTAAATAATTTCGGTACTTACTTTGTACTTAATGCGCTAAGAGATCAAATCGGCAAACAGAAAGAATTTCTTTCTCTGATGCAAAATTGGTGTGCTGAGTCATATAGTAAGCGATGTGGATCTTACGAAAGCAGATATACACCATAAATTGTATTTATTTATGTAAAGAGCTTTTTTATTTTCTCTTCTGGTAAGAAGAGGAAGTATTGCATTTCACCCAAAAAATTCGATGTCAAGATTTCACCGGAAATATGTTTTGAGGCCCACTGAATCCCAAAAAGGCATTTTTAGAAAAAAGTCCGTAGCTGTGTCTGTTAGTCTGTGGACAGCATAACTCAAAAACGAAAAGTAGCTTAAAAACCAAAGTTGGTATTTAAGTTTAATGTCTTTCAAGGATGCAACACGAAGATTTTGAAGATAATAGCCCCACCCTAAACTACCCTTTACATGGAACATTTTTTGAAAATTTTGATTTTCTTGAGAATGGCTCTAACGATTTTAATTAAAGTGCCAAATGTTTAAGATATTTTTATGACAAATGAAATGTATATTTTGAATTTTCTGGCTGTAGCCTATGCAGTCCTGTTTACTCTGTAAGACTTTTAAATAACTCGTAAACCTTAAGAGATGCACCAAATCATACTGTACAAAAAATGTAGATCTGGCTAAGCCACATAATTTATGTCCAAATAATTATTTTTGTAGAGTGAACCATTTCGGAGATATTCCTTGTTATGTGTGTGAGTTTCGGAAAACTTAGAACTTTCGTGAAAAGGATCATCGTTGTTCATTTTTTTATATGTTAAGTGGGCAAAGGCAACAGAATCCCAAAGCTTTAAAACATTTGACTATCGCACAAAGCCTACTGTATTCTAACATTCCCCTTGTACCTACAAGGAAATAAGCAATAAGATAATTTGTACAAATGCTTATTTCAACTAACACGAAGAAGATATAGTAATAAGAGCTTGTAAGTAGATAAAGTCATAAGAATTTTTACTTCTGTAAAAACAAATGAAGCGATACAAACGGAGGCACTTTCTGTTAATAAATACAAACAGTAATGTATTGATGTAACGATGATGGAATACAATGCAATTAATTCACAGTAGGTAATAAATATGTGACATAACAAAACTTTGGTAATAAAAGTGTACTGATAGAATTCGTCAGAACATTTATCTACCTATCCCTCATTTTCATTTCTGTAAGTTGGCACCCTGAAAAGGATCTGTGTACACATATGCCAAAATCTGCTGCCAAAGCAGATACCTACAAAACCAATTTAAGGGTGCAAAGGGAGATACAAGCTTTTACGCTTTAACAATGAAACCATCAGAAAGTTAGTAATTTTTTTAGCAGATATCATGCAACAAAAATACAGAACATCCCTATGGAAAATAAAAGCAATATCAAAGAAACTATCATTCATAAAATCACCTAGTAAGGATAGAATAACAGATAATGCAACAAGGAAAAAGCCTAGGCAAATATAGTTAAACAGTTTAGTACCAGCTTAAAAGTATACAATCTTCCTGATTCTTGGAAATATGCTGTTATAATCACGACACCGAAAGCGTGCAAAAATCTAACATTTCCAGGAACAGCCGTTCAGTTAGTCTTCTTTCAGTATTAGTAAAACTATTCCAAAGAGTGATTCTTCTACGTTTAAGGAACAGAATATTAACATAATTCCTAGTCACAAAACGGCATTCAGAACTGGATGCTCAACTTCACATCAAGTACTTCGATGGTGGAAACATTTACTCACACATTCAGCTACGGGTCTACACCAGCAATATTCTTGGATGTGACCAAAGCTTACGATTTGGTATGTCATACCCGATTAATTCATACACGACTTCCGGGTGCACTATATAGCATAACTGTTGAATTGCTACGTGGACAAAAGAAGTTACCAGAAAGGGAAGGATGAGTTCTTTCACCAACATATTAAATAAATGCTGGAATTCCTCAAGGATCTGTCATGGGACCTATACTATACATATTCACTTTGAAATACCTACAACAGATCCAAACGTTGTCCAGTACAGACGATACAGTTTTGTTTTCAGCAGATATGGATCCTACAAAAGCTCTTGGAAAGTTACAAAATCACATAGATTTATATAACAGCTGTACCAGTCATTGGGAGATAAATATAAACACAGAAAAGGCTCACTCAAAAGAATAAGTACACTAAAGGTAAGAAATGATGAATTACCTTACAATATTCAAGTCAAATACCTTGGAGGGACGTTAGAACAAAGCTTGTCATAACATAAACTCGTACAACAAACAAAAGGGAAGACAAGAGCAATAGTCAGGATGTATATCGATAAAAACGAAACTACAGCTCTTCAAAACTCCGATTCTACAATATTGATTTACGCAGCTCCACCATGGACCTATATTGAAGGTTCAACACGTAGATTACTCCTGGTTGCATAAAATAAGGCTTTAAGAATTCAACTGGTACAACATTACTGAACAAATTCTCGAGGACTTGTAGCATACAAGGGCGGCAGTTTCTAAACACAAATGAAATTTGCTTATTTTGACTGCTACTATCCAATGTTTTGTGAGTTGACTGCTGCATAGTTTGGTTTGCTCTAATATTTTATTATCGTCATTTAAAAAGGTTGTACTCAAAAATGAATTTGACTAGAAAACATTTCCTGGCTATGACTTTTAAGGAGTGTGAGTCAATGCATCCGTAAAATTGGATGAAAATCTGGAAAAAGTGTAAATATAGAATTTTTTGTTTTTACTGTATTTATACCCTACACTTTCATTTGGCGCCTTTAATTACTAATGTCGATAATATTTATCACTCTGTGAGGCTTTGAGCACTCCTAAACACAGTGCTGCAATGCCCGTTTCAATTTGGATGTCGTTTTCCTCAAAAGCCTTTTTTTTCTGCATTTTTCATTACTTAATGCTCCGCTTGCCAACTGTTTGACCAATTAACTTCTAATTTTCAGCAAAACTGAATAACACAGGCGTTTTTTAATTTTATAATTGTTATTTTTTATTAAATATTTTCATAGCCTGATAGTCATTAAATCAAAAAATGTCAAAATGCAAAGAGCTTGTCCTTTTTATTTTTCTAACATAGCTTCATTTTAACTAAAAAAAAACCTTTTTTATAATGGTCTACTAAAGGCAAATATAAATCCTTAGTGGAATGCATAAAATTGTTTAATTAACACAAATTAATTAAATCTAGGACAAAAACATTCCGCAGTTGGTAGCGTGCCTGCCTCTGGCGCGGAGGACCCGGTTTCGATCCCCAGTACCGCCATGGGATTTCCCCCCCGCTGGGAGTTCAGGGTGCACTCAGCCTCGTTAGGTCCCTGAGGGGCCAATCCTAATAGAAAGGTAGCGTCCCTAAAAGGTCAAGTAGTCACTTTACGGTCGGGGGAGTCGGTATGCTGACCCCTGCCACCCCAACCTGCACTCCTCCATGGCCTTGGCTGCGGCTGGAGGACGCAGCGGCCGGGCGATGAGCGTAACCTCTGAATAGAAGAGACGCCCTAGGTAAAAAGGGACAAAAACATTACTATCTCCTAAGTGAATGCAGATATTTGATGGATATTTTGCATGCGATCGTTTATTACATTAACATACTATGATACACATTTCAGGTTATTCAAATGGAAATAGTGGATTTTCAAATCGTCATTAACGCCTAAAAGTAGGAAGATCGGCTTAGAAATGCGTTTGCATTTCCATCTAAGGAAAAACATTTATAATTAGAACAGCGAATTCAGAAGTGATGAATTTCGTGAAGGATGCCCAAAAACTGCTGTTATTAATGAAAATATTGCCGCTGTTCAAGCAATGCTTCTAGAAGATCGACGGATAGATTTTGAATTTATTCGGGTGACATTAGGCATCAGGCGGCGCCGTGGCCGAGTAGTTAGACCGCGCGCTTATCACCTGGGTGGCTCGGGTTCGATCCCAGGGACCCGCATGTGGTATTCGTGCTGAACGAAGTGGCGTCTGTACGGGTTTTCTCCGGGTTCTCCGATTTCTCCCGCCACTCATTCCACAAATTGCTCCATCATCACCTTTCCATTCATCCACTTCGCCTGCATTTCATTTAATCCTCTTTCTCACTCTCATACCTGTTACTTGGCTGACCACCCACTTCCAGGTCTTCACTCTGTGTGGTCCATAGGTTCCTGTGCTCTCCAACAGGCATCTGACCCTAGACACTGGCTTGTAAGTCCTACATAAGGGGAGGGTAGTCAGATAAAGAAGAAGACATTGGGCATTCGTGTGAATCAAATCCAGAACATTTTACATCAACATCTAGAGATGAGAAAACTTCGTTGTCGATGTATTCTACATAAACTGACTCCCGATCAAAAAAAAAAAAAAAAAAAAAAAACAACACCTTTATTAGTGCAGTAAACACTGGAATGCCAGGCGAATGGTGTGAAGGATACTTATCCCCCTGGTTTCCCATCCCTTCATTTCTATTTATCTTCATTCCATCTGGTATTTTTAGAGTTGGCACTGTAACTATTGTTCTCTGTATAAGGGTGGCGTTGTGGTCGCCTGTCCTGCTGGGGGGGGGGTCCGTGGGCATGGCAAACCTCCAGCTCATGCTACTCGGGCCCCTAGCCCTGGTTTCGACACATGCCGCAGAGCGCCCCCATCTCATCCCTTTCTCCCTGGGGTCTGACATATAATAACCTTTGTGTAAGGTGATTTTGTGGAATCACCTCCGCTTCTAACCCAATCCAATCTACCCATGGAAGTTAATTATGTTAACATTATAACTAGACCTCGAACTTTTAGGCCCCTAGAAAACAGTTATTAGCATCCAGAAATATAATCTCTACAAGTTAAACTTGTGATTTTATGTTTCTAAAATCTATTTATATTTTCCAAAATCATAACAAATTTAAAATGCTATTAGTAAGCGTTAAGAATTACACAATAACAAAAACAGTAAATTTACCCAATTATTATATTTACAAATATTTTTAATGTCTTAAATTGTGAGTTTAAGATTTGCCAATTCATAATATGAGTATATAAAGTCTAAAAAGAAAATCACTCTGGAAAGCTTTTGAACAGATTACACACTACATATATATTATACTGGCCTAAAGGTCTAGAGCTGATGTATACCCAGGATTTAAAATGCTGTGTGCTAAACACAATATATCGTTAAGAAAAACAACATATGAAGGTTGCTTGAAATACATATAAAAAGTAATAGAAAAGTTTCGGGAAATCTTGCGAACATCAGCAATTGTACTCGGATATTGAACAATTTAAGAAATGGGATGTTTTATTTTTTTTTTTTTTTTGAAGACACTCGGAAACAAAGAAATGATGATGTATCCGCCAGTGATACTTCTTACTATTTGCATTCATATCAGTACTAAGAGATGACGAAGTGGCTAGAGGGGTCATATATTCTGTTTGTCTTCCCACAAAGCGAGTGAATATGCCTGATAAAGTCCTAAAATAAACCAATCTTTTCGAGGAATGAAGTTAATTTTTTAAATTAAACCAACTCATACATTTGTGACGTCAGCCGTGCATCAAAGGAGGCTCGAGGTCAGCCACCTCACACCACTACGTTGCTAGGCAACTGGAGGCAACATCAGGTGAGAACAAAGGCCAAAGCAGACAGTTCGAGAAACTTCGAATGCTAGGCTTTTACGAGAAGCTTCGAGAAACGTGGATTTCCAGAGAAATCACCGGTATCTTATTCTCGGCTATATAAGCGAGTCGGTACGGAAAGGGAAGCTAGAGTTTTAGTGAGTTTATCGTCAAAGTCAGTTTTCACTTAGTAGAATTGTACAGTTCAGTAATGTTTTGTGTCAAGGTTACGAAAGAACAAAACAGTTATGAGTTTCAAGGTACAGAGTTGTGAATTGTGATTTAATTTTAAGGGAAATAAAGTGACTTAAAAGAAGCTGGATTAATCACTTGTCACAATATCAATCTTTCATTCTATCATGGAAATATTAAATGAAACAACGTGAGGGTAAATAAGGCACTTTTAGGCTCTAAAGCCTTAAAATAAGTCTCAATGGCAAAATCTGATGTTAAATTCACATGGCACTCTACCCACTCTTCAATAAAATATTCTGGTAAAAGCTCATTCTTCTATGTACTTTATATTAACCACATAAATATTTCAAGAAATGATTTTATTACACATTACCCTGCAAATACAATAGGAATAGGAGAACATAGTAGGCTTTAAGTAATAGCCATTTTAGGATCTGGTCGCTAAGTGATGGCTTTGACATTCCGTTTTCATGACCAGAAGGAAAAGCTTAAAAAAGAAAGATAAACGACTTCCCAATCGAGGAAAGTATAAGTATTAGTAAATTCAAACTAATAACAAAGAACATTTCAGAAATTGTTAACTCAAAAGAAGGAGGGGGGGGGCGAGTACACTATGCTTTAACGAGATTTATTTTTGTGCAGTAAGGTTTTATATATTTCTTATGATTTACCAGTTATACAAACGTGTTTCAGAACGAAGAGAGCTTCTGATGTTATTCTCAGAAAATTCGATACCTAATACATTTCATTTGTCATGAAAGTACCTAAAACATGTGGTTATTTCTCAAACTGCTTAGACATTTTTGAGAAAATGAAAATTTTCCAAAGGGTAGTTTGGAAGACGGATTATTTTAAAAATTTTCGTCTTGTATCCTTGAAAGATGCTGAAATTAAAGATCAACTTAGCATTTAACTGACTTCCTTTATTTATTTAACTTTTTTTTTAGTTTAACGTCATTTGACCTGGCAGTTGATATCGGTCGATAAAGTTATCTGACATTTGTCTTCTCAGAATAAAGGGAAACCCCAGAAAAATTTTATCCTGATAATTCACGCTAACCGAGATTCGAACTCGGGACCTCGTGTATGTGAGGCAGACACGCTATCCCCACACTAAAAAGGCGGGCTTTTCGTTTTTGTGTCATGGCGCTCACAGACACAGAAAGCTTTTTCTAAGATTTATTTTTTGGGTTAAGGGGGTTTTAAAACATACATTTCTGGTGAAATCTTAGTTTCAAATTTTTGGTTGGAATACAATACTTCCACTTCAAACTGTAAGTAAGCAGTAGAAAAAATAAAAAGATTATTAACAACTCGAAAAAAAAGAAAACTTTCTTTCACTTGAAGTGCCAATCTATTGACAATACTTAGCCAGCGGTGACAGAATTAAAACGTTTACCAATTTTTTGGGGTGAAAAAAATAGTTTTCGTATTTTCTTCCCTGCGACTGTTCAAACTTTGCTGTACTTTAAAGCAAATATTCCATAAATATGTAGGTTTTCATAATAAGAGTTTATGAATTGCAATATATCTCATATTTATACTGCTTTTTATAATACTCTTCGCATTTTGAATTAATTTCGCGTTTTATAGCATTTTTAAAAGACATGAAGCAGTGAAATAAATGAAAAGCGCATTTGCGTAAAATGAGCATTCCTATGCATTATATGAGATGATATTGATATGCGCTTGTTTATGTAAGTTCACGTGAACTCAGTCGTGCGCAGTAACACGCATGTCATTGCACGGGCTGGCACACCAGGTGTAGTTCAGATGTAGAGAGAGCCAGCCACTTCTGCGCACAGCCTCCTGCGCAGTACTCACTTCTCGGACTGTATTGATCACTAAACACGCTTAAACGCGAGTGGCGTTACGTGCAGACGATATTAAAATTATGGAGAAGGCAGAAATGAACGTCAAAACGGAGACTAGGATCTAGAAAGGGGAAGGAAGGAAGGAAGGAAGGGGGTTTAGTCGGTCGGTCAGTCAGTTGTTGGTGGCCCAGTCGGGCACATGGCATCGCGACGCTGAGAGTGAGTCACAACTCCACACACAGCCACACCATGCAGGAGGATGCCGTGGACTTCCCGCCAGTCGTCGAGCTCAACGTGGGCGGCGTCTTCTACACCACGGCCTTGAGCACCCTGACCCGCGAGCAAGATTCCTTACTCGCTCACATGTTCTCCGGCAAGACTTCCGCACCTCCTAGAGACGCAAAGGGCAAGTACTTTCTGGACAGAGATGGGGTGCTATTCCGCTACGTGCTGGACTTCCTGCGCAACCAGGCCCTGGTGCTGCCAGAGAGCTTCAGGGAGAAGGAGCGTCTCAAAGAAGAGGCCATGTACTTTCGTCTGCCTGCCATGGCCGACGCCGTAGCCTCGTACACGGACCCATCCTCCGCGCCGGCGACCACCACCTCTTACTCCAAGAGCGCGGGACCTGGCTACATCACCGTCGGATACAGAGGCAGCTTTGCCTTTGGGCGAGACGGCCTGGCTGACGTGAAATTTAGAAAGTTGTCGCGCATTTTGGTGTGCGGCCGAGTGGCTCTATGTCGAGACGTGTTCGGCGAAACACTCAACGAGAGCAGGGACCCGGACCACGGGCTCACCGACCGCTACACATCCAGGTTCTTCCTCAAGCACTCCTTCATCGAGCAGGCGTTTGATATGCTGCAAGAGCAAGGCTTCAAACTGGCTGGAAGCTGCGGCTCTGGAACGGCCGGCGGAGCTTCTGCTGAACAACTGAAGCCCGGGGTGGACTCCGAGGAGAACCGCTGGAACCACTACAACGAGTTCGTGTTCGTCCGCGAGTAGCCGCACGGTAGGCTAGCCTCAACCAGGAATTGACATACATCACACCAAGGTAACGATATACAACATATTTTCAGAGCCCCACTGAGTGAGGTCATTAGCTTTCACTATATCAACAAATTTTATTATTAACAACAAACAAATTAGAAACCTATGGAGGGAAACCTCTTTAAACGCTTATAAAGTAACGAGCATCTTCTTGAAACAGAGAGAGATAAAAAGGAACACTATCATCCATCTTTCATCTTCTTCAGCGAGTGACTTGTTTTCGGAATGAATGTGGGGGAAAAACATTTAAAAGTGAAGACTTTCTAATCCATCGTGTTGGCGACTATAGTGATGAAGACTTGAATGTGAAGTGAGCGTACTTTTGCTGTAATCATTCATTGATCATATTTATTTCAACCCCGTCATAATTGTGTCCACTATATTTATAAAACATTAAAGAAGAGGAATCAAAAGAGAAACTGTAACCTGAAAACCCAAAGTTAGTGAACGAAATGTTTACTTGACTCCCTTATTCGTGTCAACTGTGGTAATCATTAATATTCTATTTCTCCCAATTAGAGACATGAACAGTTTGTCTTCGTATTTTCTGCATATCTGCTCTTCCTCGCAAATAACGACCAATCAGAGTTCTAAAGAGCCACGTGGCCATGCAAAATTTCAGTTCATCCATTCCAAAACAATTGCAAGTAAGCTACCATCTTATAGATGCACGAAGGTTAAGTTTGTATATCATTTAGTTGAGTGTGAAGCAAATGAAATATTGTTGTTTTTAAGTTCTTCTTTATCGGATACAGGGTATTCGTTTACATTACTCATGATTTGGTCATTATTTGTGAACTTTCGGAGTAAGTTACCAAACCACGTGGAAGGTTTTTAAATGAAATAATCTATGTTGATATGTGTCCCTGTATGAAATTATGTGTATTTAAGAATTGTGGAAAATAATTATATAGTTGCTAGTTAGCGTCAGATTTACATTAATTCTATCAGAGGTGTTTACAAAACCTTATAGTTAATAGATAACATACATTACCTTTAATATAGCCCAATCCTCAAAAATCACTATGATATCTTTACTATATTTTACTTCCTTTATCACTCACCTATAGCAGATTAGAGGAATTATTATATTCCACCCAAGATACATGTTTTAAGGACCTCTGATCCCCTCCCCTCAAATATTTTTCTTTTAAAAAGGTCCTTGAATGTATTAATGAAATATAACAACAAACATATAATGCCCTGGTTGAAAGTAAATAACCCTCTTATACAGGTTATTAAAATTACAAAAATTAAAGATAAAAATAAACAAAATGGGACACAACAATACAATAAATAATAATAAACTAATAAGTTTAATTTAATCTTACAAAGTTCAGTATTCTTTCAATAGTGTATGTGTGTGAATATTATAACTCAAAGTGGGGGAAAAAACTAAGCTTTTTAAATTCAGAATCTTTCAAAGACGCGACACGAAGATTTTCAACAAAATCTCCCCACCTTAAATTACTTTTTATATGGAAAATGATTAATTTTATTGATTTTCTCAAAAATGGGTCTAACGATTTTGATTCAAACATAATATATCTAAGATATGTACATACAAATAAAATAAAATTTACATCTTGAATTTTGTATAATTTTGATAACTGGTACATCATAGGAGATACCAAAAAGTATTTCACAAAAAGAGCAATATTTTTAAAACAATTTATTTCAAGTAACATTTTGTGGCATTAAACATTTCAGAGATATTCGTTGTTATGGGCAAGCATTTTCTATGTTTGCTATGTTCCTAAGTTGCTGTCACTTTTCAGTTGTTTCTCGCAATATCAAGGATATAGTATGTGATTTATAGGCCAGTACACTGTGACCTGGTTTTGAAACATATGGCTATCGATTTGGATTCCTTTATTCCACTTGTACCTTGAATTGTAGAATCAAAATATTTCTGCAAAGATCTATCCTGACTAATGTAAAGTAGATAGAATAATATAAGCTGTGTAAAAATAGTTTATAGAAGCTACATAAAAATGAATGTTAGTGGGTAGAGAAAGTCATATGAATGTAACACAGATTTTTACTTTCTCTACTACGTATAGTAAGTAGAGGAAGTATTGTATTCCACCCAAATATTCCATGTCGATATTTCACCGGATATATGTTTTGTGGCCCCCTGAATCCAAACAAAAGCATTTTTAGAAAAAGGTCCGTATGTGTCTGTGTGTGTCGACTGTAGACAGTATAACTCAAAAACGAAAAGTAGTTTAAAAACTAAAGTTGCTATTTAAGTTTAATGTCTTTCAAGAATGCGACACAAAGATTTTGAAGAAAATTGCTCCACCCTAAACTACCCTTTACATGGAAAATTTTTCGAAAATTTTTATTTTCTTGAAAATGGCTCTAACGATTTTGATTAAAACGCCATATGTTTAAGACATTTTTATGACAAATGAAATGTATATTTTGAATTTTCTGGCTATAGCCTATGTAGTCCTATTTACTCTTGATTACTTTTTAGTAACTCGTAAACCGTCAGAGATAGACCAAATCTTACTGTGCAAAAATGTAGATCTTGTTAAAACACACAATTTAAGTAAAAATAATTTTCTTGTAGGGTGAACCATTTCGGAGATATTCCTTGTTATTTGTGTGCATTTCGGAAAACTTAAAAACTTTCGTCAAATAGAACATCGTTGTTCATTTTTTTATGTTAGCCGTGCTAAAAGAACGGAATTTTAAAGCTTTAAAAGATTTTACTATCGCACAAAGCCTACTGTATTCTCATATTCCCCTTGTACCTACAAGGAAATAAGCAATAAGATAATTTGTACAAATGTTTATCTCAACTAACACGAAGAAGATATAGGAATAAGAGTTTGTAAGAATGGTTAGTACAAGAGTAGAGAAAGTCATGTGAGTGCAATGTATACGATTTATTTTAGTAATAAAATTGGTCTCGTACTGGCCTTACAATTTCCTACGACTCGCGAGAAACAATTGAATTGAACATTTCAAATCAATAATAACGGATGTCTCCGAAACGGCTGTTGCTATAAAAAGTTACCGGAAATAAGTTGTTTTTTAAAAGATGTCTGTATTTTTTGTGTAGTACTTTTGTGTCTCTATTAATGCGTATAGGTTAAACAAAATTGTAGAAAATTCCTTTCGAATGAAAAAGACTTCACAGGTTATTCGCAGAAAATTCAAACTATACATTTAATGGTCATGTAAATATCTCAAATATACAGGGTAGAAGGTACTGTTTCGGCCATACGTTAACCAGGGATTCTACATGATGAGTGTAACAAATATGTCCAATACCATTATTGTCAATCAAGAACCGTTTCGCTGAAAAAAAAAAGTGTCAAATATTTGAAGCCATCTAGCTTCTTGATGAATGGATATAAATGGTTTATTATTTCAGTGTCACGCAAACTTTGTTCGAACTATGCAATAATGCATTTCTTCCTTGATTGGAATGAATTTAGTCACAATTTAATGTTAAAATGTCATGCAAAGTTTAATTTCTAAGAGAAATCTGGCAACGTCACGGTAACATTAAATTATGACTAAATTCATTCGAATTAAGCTATACATACATTACTGCATTGTTCACACAATGTTTGCGTGACAGTGAAATAATAAAGAATTTATATCCATTCGTCAAGAAAGTAAATAGCTCCAAATACTTGACACAAATTATTATTTTTTTGACGATTCTATTCTTTATTGACAATAATTATATGCTACATATATTCTATATATCTGGTAGAATTCCTGATTAACTTATGGTCGAAGCAATTTCTTTCCACCCGGTATAGTACTTTAATGAAAATGGTTGACAGTTTTTGAAAAACTAAATATGGAAGATATTTCATTTAAACGTTAGTTTGGGATGGTGGGGATTTATTTGAAAGTCTTCGTGTCGCATCTTTGGAAGATAGTAAAATTAAGCTGTTTACAAACACACACAGAAACTATTTCTAAAATGATTTTTAGGTTCAGGGAACCTCAAAACATATATTTTTGCTAAAATATCGACACCTTCTTCCTCTACTTTACTGTTAGAAGTAGAGAAAGTAAACACAACTCCAGAAACTTCTGCACATTCTCTATTATAGTTATTATTATTAGTTTGCATTATCTACTGCAACAATACCTATACTCAGGTTTCATTGTTGTGCTTTATATGTTTGCAGTGAAGTAATTGTTATTTGTTTCAGGTTTATTTGTATACGAACTATAGTTTGACACTGACTAGAGTTTATGATTTTTCCAAGACTATTTCGTAGTTGATTCATAGTAATTTATAGATGTATACGTTTTAGTATAAGGCTTTACACTGTCAAAAACAATATACGCCGGAGAAATACAAAATCTGATATAAATAGCTACACAAAGCGAAAGAATTCTTGTAGGGAAATTCTGTTTTATCATCATAATTATTTCCTGTGCAAACATCTTGGAACATGTCCATTTATTACCTGGTTTCATAACAGACAGGCTAGGTAGCTGCATAACTTGAGTCCTTTCATGGTAGAATTCCTTACAAAGTTTTCCAGTCTTTGCTATTCATTTTCTTCATGGCGACATGTCTGGAATCTTTGTTCTTCAGATGTTGTACACATTAATAAATGCATAAGTCCCATTGTCAGACCGGGAAGACAAACACATGTAGGTATTGTTTTAAAAGCACAGAATCTTGAAAGGGAAAAGGTCTTATTGCTTTCTCTACCCCCAACCTATAGTAGACTGAGGAGGTACTATATTCCAACCAAAAATTTTATTTCGATATTTCACCGAAAATGTATACAGAGAGGTCCAAAACTAGTACCTCTTTGGTAATATCTTGGGGAAAAACCTGATGTGTTGCACTCATATGACTTTCTCTACTCTTGTACTAAGCATTCTTACAAACTCTTATTCCTATATCTTCTTCCTGTTAGTTAAGATAAACATTTGTACAAATTATCTTATTGCTTATTTCCTTCTAGGTGCAAAGGGAATATTAGAATACAGCAGGCTTTGTGTGATAGTCAAATGTTTTAAAGCTTTGAGATTCCGTTCTCTTTGCAGGGCCAAACAGATAAACTATATAACGACCTTCAATTTGAGAAAAGTTTAAGTGCTGCTAAACCTACACAAATAACAAGGAATATCTCCGAAATGGTTCACTCCACAAAAATGCATATAAACCTAAACTGTGTACTCTAACGAGATTTACATTTTTGTATAGTAAGATTTGGTCTATCTCTTACGGCTTACCAGTCATGAAGAATAAACAGTACTACATAGGCTGTAGCCAGAAAATTCAAAATATATTCTAAAGTAAGAACAAATTAGAAACTAAAAGCTTCACTTATCTTAGTAATATTGCAAGTTCTTATGCAGCTAACACGTTTCAAGTTGACTCCAACACATTCTCAAAGCTATACAAAGTTACCATAGATACTGATGCTCATTTTAATCACCCATCACTGAAAACAAAAACCTATAAATACAATCTATTGGAGGTATTTCAAAATTCATAATATAAATTTCATTCGCCATAGAAATATCTTAAACATGTGCCATTTTAATAAAAATCATAGTAATTTTTTAAAAAAGTCAGAATTTTTTAACAATTGCCCATGTAAAGGGTAGTTTAGAGTGAAGGAATTGTCTTAAAAATCTTCGTGTCGTATCCTTGAAAGATATTAAACTTAAATACCAACTTTGGTTTTTAAACGACTTTTCGGTTTGGAGTTACGCTGTTCACAAACAGGCAGACAGACAGCACTACTCTTTTCGATTTAGGGGGCCTCAAAACATATATTTCCGATGAAATCTCGACATCGAAATTTTGGGTCGAGCACAATTCTTCCTCTAATTGCTATACGTAGTAGAGAAAATAAAAAGGTACATTGCCTGACAATTCGGGCGCAACAATATAGTTTAATGCTTCTTCATTGACCATTGTTACACTTTGACCTGGGTAGTAGTTCCGTAGTTCCCTCAGTAATTGAGTGTAATGGACGCTTAAAGCTGTTGACGGTGGTCAATTTGAACACAAAGTGTATTCAGAAAGCATTCAATTGCATCATTGCAAGAATTGAAGTCTGTCATTTTGTTCCCGAGCTATCAGTTATCAAAGAGTGAGCACTTAGTTTTAGACTTCTCTATACTTTGAGGACTCTTGAATGTAAAAAGGTATATTTAGATGAAAGCTTTGTACGTGTTTGTATCCGTGAACAGCATACTTGCAAAACGAAAAGTCTGCCTTTTACATTGAACATTTTCCGAAATTTTGGA
Organism: Tenodera sinensis; assembly: GCA_030765045.1. Lineage (NCBI taxonomy): Eukaryota > Metazoa > Arthropoda > Insecta > Mantodea > Mantidae > Tenodera > Tenodera sinensis. The sequence continues at coordinate 18,482,144 of CM060974.1, read as the reverse complement.
TTTTCTTAAAATGGCTCTAACAATTTTCATTAGAATAGCATAATGTTTAAGATATTTACATGACAAATAACATTTATATTTTGAATTTTATAGGAACAGCCCATGAAGCCCTCTTCATTCGAAAGGACTTTTGCGTTATTTTGTACAACTAGCAAACTAAAACAGACAGACAAAAACCTAATATGTTGCACTCACATGATTTTCTCTAATCTTGTACGAACTATTCTTACAGATGTTCACTCCTCTATCTCTTTCATGATAATAGAGATAAACATTTGTCGATTTTTTTATCTAATTGCTAATTTCCTTTTTAAGAGCTGATCACTATATGATGCCTTTAAAATTCCGTTCTCTTTTCTTGACAAAGAGATAAGAACTAAGTGACTTCCCATTTTAAAAAAAGTATAAGTGTTAGAAAATTCAGACAATTCAAGTAATAAAAAATGTCTTCGAAATGATTCACTCCACAGAAATATATATACTTGTCATAAACCGAGTGTTTTAAGGAGACCTACGATTAGTGTGCAGTAAATTCTGTTTATTTCTCACGGTTTACGGGTCATGCAAGTCATTCAAAACGTAGAGGACTTGAGAGGACATACCCAGAAAACTCAGGATATGCATTTCATTTGGCATGAACATATCTTAAACGTAGGACATTTTAATCAAAATCGTTAGAACCATTTTTGAGAAAAACAACAATTTCGAAAAAATGTTCCATGTAAACAGTAGACCGGGGTGGAGGATATTCTTTAAAATATTAATGTTGCGTCCTTCTAAGAGGCTGAATTGAAACGTATTTTAGGCGAAATCTTGATATCAAATTTTTGATACGTAGTAGAGAAAATAAAAACGTTTGACAAAAATGTACCTGAAGTACATAATGCATTTCAAATAACTTTTTTTGGCATTAGCCATTTCCAAGATAATTTTGTTATTTTTATTTTCAATATTTCGTCATTTTTGAAGTGCTGTCGCTATTCAGTCGTTTCTCGCTATGCCATGAAAGAGTATGGAATTTCTAGGCCAGTATACACTCAGTGACCTGAGTTTTAAACATCTGTGGATTCAATTGCCTCTTTTCCCCTTGTACCCACAATTAAATGTGCAATGAAACTATTTCTACGTACGTTTATCTCAATTAATGTGAAGCAGAGACAGTAATGTGAATGTAACATAGATTTATTTTATGTTAATGGTGTTATTCCTGGTATATTACTAGTTTGTTTTGTAATCTCATGAGTTCTCACTAGACTTGCGTTCCACAGTATATAAATGACGTATAGATTGTACGATTAGTGGTAGTATTAGTGGCATTGGTAGGGAAATAAACATAATACAAAATACAACGAATTAAGAACTTTAATGAGAAATTAAAACATAATGATCACAAAAATTGTGATCATGGCTTTGGTCATTGTGATCAAAATAACTGTACTTTTCGGTTCAAAATTACGTTACTAGTAGTCACTGTAGTGTCTTCGATCTGAATTGTAATATACTTTATTGAAATATTAATGTTCCGTATGTTAAACGGTCCTTTATATACCATCTCAAAGTTTAACACTTCCGGTTTCTAGAGGAATCTAGTAAAACATGATCAAAAAACGTAAGCAACGCGATCGGCATGAGATAACGCCCGCTAGGTATGCAAGACACCTAACATACAGGTAATGTGGGTAGGTTCTTAACCGACCCATCTACCAGAAAAACTACACTTGCTTATGATAGCGTACGGTAGTTTTACAACTCTAATTCTTACAGATGATCCCTTGAGTAAACTCAAGTCCATGAGCTGCATTTATTAAGTCTCCGTGATAGAAATTCGATGTGCATAAGTATCGAATACGGAAATAAATGTGTGGGTTTGCTTTCAATATCAACGTCACTAACACTGTTACTTTTCTGATAACTTATTTAAGTGCTTTTTGCTATGATAAAGCTTTGAAATCGAGGTAGAATTTATCCAATTGCAAGAAACACCACCTTTAACGAGAGGTTATCGATTTATCAAAATTAATGCAAGTCATTTGAATGTGTTTGGATAAGTTAAAAATCACTACTTGCGTTTCATTTCTTCCTTATATTTTTTACATTGGAAATTACAGTAATAGAAATGCTTCTGTGTATGATAAATCTTGCTGTTGTGTATTACTTTCTCTATTATGTGTAGGTATAATTAGGGGAATTATAATATTTAAGTTCCACTATTTTGAGTGATCACGTGAATACACATTCCAAGGTTGGCACTATTATCACAAAGGCGACTGGAAGCACGAGTCCTGCTTCAGATATCGCTGTGTACCTGGAATTGTTTACTGACGTACTGGCTGGCTGCATTCCTGCCAGGGACCATGAGCTGGTGAACAACTGTAGTTGGAAGTAATTCTTGACATGCAATACCAATGTCTAACAGCTCTGATTGGCAGTATAAAAAATACCCTATTCACTTTAAAGTATGAGCAAGCCAAAATAAAGCTGATATCAATAAACAAATTCCTTACTGTATGTAGTTTCTTTCTATTTTTGTCATTAATTCACTCCGGGAGGGCTTGGGGCACTGACCAAATCCCACCCTCCAGTACTACACCCCACTCATGATACCTGTAGTGGGCAGAGGTGGGGGACGCAGCAGCCGGGCGGCAAGTCTTGACCCTTCGTGAACTGTTGTGCTGGGGGTTTAGTTTAGTTTATTTCCACAACAATTTCGATACAACTTACTGGTGCTATGCGAGAAAATGTTTTAGTTTGCTGCTGTATGATAAAAATATTGATTAATGAGATGATAGAATTAGGGCAATTATTGTTTCCATCCAAAACTCGATGTCGAAATTTCCCCGGAATTTATTTATTTACATATTGCGTGAGCATAACAGGATTTCCTACTCACAATTTTCACTTAAACATATAGAATATAATTTAAGCTAAATGTGCATAACGTTGTCTGCTTACTAACTTAAATACACAAAAATAAATTAAAACAAATTAATTACAATAAAATTAACGTCCTGAATAAATAGCGAGAGAATAAACAAAACCAAAAAGTGTAAAAGAAAATTGGTAACCATACCACAATTTTATCAATTTACAATTGTTAGTAAATTGCCACATGACGTGGCGAATTTACTAATGTATCAGTATCTAAATAATGTAAATTCTACTTTTTCTACTACGTATAGAAAGTAGAGGAGGTATGGTATTCCACCCAAAAATTCGACGTCGAGATATGTCTATGCCTATGGACAGCATAACTCAAAAACGATTTTGAAGAAAATTCCTTCACCTTAACTGACTTTACATGGAAAATTCTTCGAAAATGGCTCCAACGATTTTGATTCAAATTAGTCAGTGTATCTTCTAGATATAAACCCATATGTTTTGTGGTATTTTTGCTGGAGTACACAAAATAGTCACTGTTCTATAACTTCTAACCAATTCCAATCTCCGGATTTAAAAATTGGGGTTACCTTAGAATTATATGTTTTGAGGGCTTCTGAACCCCAAAAGTATTTTTAGAAAAAGGTTCACGCGCGCGCTTTGTGTGTCTGTGAATAGCACAACTCCAAAACGAAAACTCCGGCAAATACCAAACATGGTATTTAAATTCAGCGTCTTCCAAGGACATAGACTAACATTTTCAAGAAAACCCTCCCAATCTAAATAACCTTTACATAGAACATTTTCGAAAATTTTGATTTTCTTAAAAATGGATTTGACAATTTTGATTAAATACCATATGTAGAAGTTATTTTCATAGCGAATGTAACGTATATATTTAATTTTATGGGAATTCCTGTGTAGTCTTCCTCATTCTGAATGAGTTTTGTATAAATCGCAAATCGTAAGACCACTCAAAAAATCTGATGTATTGTACACACATGAGTTTCTCTATTCTTGTAAAAACTATTCTTACAAATGCTTAAGCCTCTACCTACTGCAAGTTAATCGAGGTAACGCAGAAATTATCTTATCGCCTATTTTCTTGTAGGTATAAGTGGAATATTGGAATACAGTAAGCTTTAAGCGATAGTTAAATATTTTAAGGGCTGATCGCTGTCTTATAGCTTCGAAATTCCGACATATCCAGGAGATAAACAAAAGAATAACGCATATCTATTTGAGAAATGTATAAGTATTGGAAAATTCAAACAAATGACAAGGAATATCTCGGAAATGGCCCAATTCACAAAAAGTTATATTTTGAATAAATTGTATGCGTTAATGAAATATACATCTAGCTGACTTTCGATTGTTGTTTATTTTAACTCCTAAATATTCGACTTCTTCGCAGCATTTCATTGTCTGTCCTCCTCCAAATACTATTTTGACTTATTAGTATTTACACTCCAGGTCTAGAAGACCGCATAACTGGACGGGAGGGCTCGGGGCGCTGACCACGTCCCACCCTCCAATACTACACCTCACCAATGACGCCTGTAGTGGGCAGAGGTGGGGGATGCAGCGGCTGGGCGGTAGGCCTTGGCCCTTCGTGGGCTGTCGTGCCGGGGTTTAGTTAGTATTTACACTTAGCCCCCATTTATTACCTATATTCTAACTATGTATCTCATATCCTCTTGATCTCTGCCCATAACAATGGATGAAAATCATATAAATATTTCCAATTGGAAATTGCATTTGAGAACACTTATTTCTCCAAAATAATGCTTCAGGTATATACATTTTAAATAATGTTGGTGAAAGGCAGCAACCTTGGTGTACACCTTGGGATACAACAAAACCTGAGATGCTACTGATCCTATTTTAATCTTGCAAAGAGAATTTTGATGTACCTCTTAATTGCCTTTATTATTGTTTCATTTATTTCCAAATTCGCCACTGCCTCAAAAATTTGGTAATGGGAACGAAATCATAGGCTTTTTGTACATCAATAAAAGTTACATGTAAAATTTCTGCATATTGAACTGTTTTTTCTGCCATTACAATGCTGCAAGAAGAACATAAAATATAAACGTTTTACAATGACGTTTTGAAATGTGTGTCATGCTCAACTGAGTGTAGCCTATTGTCAAGGAACGATGACGGTTTACAACAACTGTAAAGAGGTGCTTAGATATGATTGCAGCGCAGAGCACAGAGGAAATTAGTTTATCGCTCACAGGAAACCACTTTATCGTTTTATAGGTGATAAAGCACGAGTGAACCAGTGCTTGTTGAAGTATGGATGCAATATTCATTGTGGCAGCCTTTATGTAGAATAAAATACCATCAAACTTTTCGAAGAAATTATAGGGGAAAAACCTGATGAGTCACATTCACATGGGTTTCTCTATCCTTTATATAGCCTCTATAAACATTCTTAAGCAAGTTTATTACTTTCTTTGGCTATGCAATGAAAGTAAGTCCAGGAAGTACTGTATTTCACCCAAAAATTAGATATCGAGATTTCACATATTTTGAGATTCCCTCAGTCCATAGAAAGGAATTTTTAGAAGAAGGTATGTGTGTTTGTCTCTGTATGTATGTTGACAGACTCTATTGGTCTGTGACTGCATAACTCAAAGCTTTAAAAGATTTCACTATCGCTCAAAGCCTACTGTATTCTAATATTCCCCTTACACCTACAAGGAAATAAGCAATAAGATAATTTGTACCAATGTTTATCTCGATTAACACGAAGAAGATATAGGAATAAGAGTTTATAAGAATAGTTAGTACAAGAGTAGAGAAAGCCATGTGAGTGCAACACACCAGATTTTTTAAAATAGAAATTTAACATTTTCTAGCCAAATCTTTGCGATATAGAACTTAAATTCATTCATTCATTCATTCGACAGTCTGACTTTCCTACATATATTCTCTCTCCGCTCGAGATATTATCGATTAGGTCAAAGTCTTATGATATTACTTGCGATAAATTTACTTTGTATCCAAATTTTGTTCAAATCAGAAATAGCATAAAAAACTGATGTGCTGCACTCACATGACTTTCTCTACTCTTGTACTAACCATTCTTACAAACTCTTATTCCTATATCTTCTTTCTTGATAGTTGAGATAAACATTTGTACAAATTATCTTATTGCTTATTTCCTTGTAGGTACAAGGGGAATATTACAATACAGTAGGCTTTGAGCGATAGTCAAATGTTTTAAAGCTTTGAGATCCCGTTCTCTTTGCACGCTTAACATATAAAAAATGAACAACGATGTTCCATTTCACTAGAGTTTCAAGTTTTCCGAATCTGACACAAATATCAAGGAATATCTCCGAAATGGTTCACCCTACAAGAAAATTTATTCGGACATAAATTGTGTATTTTAGCAAGATCTATATTGTTTGTATAATATGATTTGGTCTATCTCTAACGGTTTACCAGTTATGCAAAAGTCGTCCAGAGTAAATACGACTACAGGGCCTATAGCAAAACAATTCAAGATATACATTTCATTTGTCATAAAAATATCTCAAACATATGACATTTTAATCAAAATCGTTAGAGCCATTTTCAAGGAAATCAAAATTTTCAAACAATTTTCCATGTAAAGGGTAGTTGAGGGTGGGGCTGTTTTCTTCAAAATCTTCGTGTCGCATCCTTGAAAGACATTTAACTTAAATACCAACTTTGCTTTTTAGCGACTTTTCGCTGTTGAGTTATGCTGTCCACAGACGGACACACAGACGGATCTTTTTCTAAAAGTGCTTTATTGGGGGTATCAAAACATATATTTCCGATGAAATCTCGACATCGAATTTTTGGGACAATACTTCCTCTACTTACCAGTAGAGTAAATGAAAACTATATAAGGTACTTATGCCTGTTTTGGATACGCTGACATCAGAAAAATGTTGTAACTGAACTTGTGGGCTAATTGGCTAAATCAGCAGCATTTTCTCGTTTACATTCTTCGTAAACAAAGTATCTCACATATTATGTTAAAAATGAAATTTTGGACTACGCCTTTGGTTGTTGAAATGACCTTTGGACAGAAAGTGACAACGGTGCTTTTTTTCCCAATAATCTACAGGCTAAATGTAAGGCATTTCTCTTCAAATTTCATTTTAACTCAATTTATAACATGCCATTGAAAATTTGAAATGTAATTTCACAAGACTTCACATTGATTAAACAGCGGTTATTATTGGAAATATGAAGAATATATACAAAAGTGTAAGACATGTTTTATTTGATTGGTCGATATTTGAAAGAAAAATACTTTATCTGAGATTAATTTTTGAAGGATGTGATAATACATTCATATGTAAAACAATATTCAGGAACGAATACTATTACAAATGCTATATGCAATTTATAATACATATTCATAACCATATGTAATATTTCAATTTAGTAAATTTATTGTGCTTATGGTTGTATAAGTTATAACCTTCTGGCAAAATAGGGTCATAAGTTTAAAAAAATACCAAACTTGGTATTAAAGTCGATTCTTATTTGGATGTGATATAAGAATTTTCAAAAAGCTCCCCTCATCCTAAACTACCCTTTAACCCTTAGCGCAACAGCCCTTCGCAGGCCAAGGCTGACCGCCTGGCCGCTGCGTCTCCCCCACTTCTGCCCACTACAGGCGTCATAAGTGGGAGACAGTACTGGAGGGTGGGCTCAATGGGCTCCTTCGGGACCTAACGAGGCTGAGTGTACCCCGTGCTAGACCTCCCAACGGGGAAAACAATCTCCACGCCGATACCAGGGATCAAACCCGGGACCTCAGTGCCAAAGACAGGCGTGCTACCACTGTGCTGCGGAGACGGTCAAACTACCCTTTAGATGGAAAGTTTTGATTTTCTACAAAACTGTTCTAAGGATTTTGATTACATTACCATAGCTATATTTAAGATGCCTTCACGACAAATACAATGTATATCTTGAATTATCTGGAAATATTCTTTGAAGTGCTCTTTATTCTGGATGATTTTTGCATAACTGGTAATCCGTAAGAGATAGGCAAAATCTTACTACACAGAAATATAGATGTTAAAGTACACCATTTATGTCAAATACATGTTTTTTTGCGTTAACAATTTCCGAAATATTTTTTGCTATTGATTTGAATTTTCCAATATACACTTGTGCTGTCAAATAGGAATCGCTATTCACTTTTCCCTTCTGGTCATGCAAAAAACATTTTAAAGCCATCACACACAGTGACTTGTTCTTAAAAGATTTGAATATAGCTTAAGCTTATTGTATTCCCATATTCCCATTGCAACTATAAGGAATGATGTAATAAAACGGTTTCTACAAATGTCTATCTCGAGTAACATGAAGTTGATACAAGAATATGCGATTGTAAGAATAGTTTTTAAAAGAGCGATAAGACCATATCCCTATCCTTATCCTTGTTTATGACACACAAAACAGCTCAGTTACAGCCCGTTCAAAAACATATGGCTAACATTTGGCGCCTTCTACTTTTGTAAAGAATACCTTCTCTGTTTTAGAACACCTATTTGTGAAAGTTCTGTGTTAACATAAGTACCAAATAGTTATGTCTAACGTGCATAAGAAAGGCAAGTGAGGCACCGACAGTGGGGGCATGCTTTTGAATAGTTTTAAATATTTGTGTAGCATGCATTCACTGTCCTTGTCGCACTGGTTGCAAACAGATAAGGCCAACACATCCCTGGTAGGGACTTTCGGTTGGCGAACATATGTGACAGAGAAAGTTAAGATTAATGTTATTTCATATGAAGGCTGTGTATTGCTCAGTACAGCCGGCTCCAAATGTTTTCCGATGAACGAGAGGGTGTAGAAGAAAGGGACAAAACATTTCCTTATGAATTACTTGCGCCTGATTCGCCCGGCACAGCGATGGCTTCACCAGAGTTATTTACTTTTTAAACAAGTAATTTTATTCCATAAAAAAAAAGAAAAGAAAAAACCAGCACATTCTCTTCTGCATGTGTTTAAACAACTCCAAGATAATGTATATGGTGTATTCCTCAATAATAATGATGATGATAATAGTAATAATAATTACAATAACAACAATAAATAAACCAGTTCATATTTAAAGGGTGATAGATAAGAAAGCTGAGGGGGAGAAGCTATGTCATAACCTATAGAGCATGATGCCTCATAGTTTTTTTGAAACATGCTCTTTTGCGATTTGCAGTTGTTTTATTGCTTTCATTTTCCTTTGAGGTTCTGTTTTCCTGCTATTTCCGACAAACAGCTATTCAATGTTTTAAACTCCGATGTGAAATTTCACGACAAAAACACGATTTCATGTTCGCTGAATAAAAACAATGCGTGTGGCTCCGTGAATAACTTAAAAAGTGGCATATTAAAATTATTTAAACGTTTTAAATTTCATTTCATTACAGAATGATGTGACGCTTCTATTGTCGAATATTTAGTTCCCATCCTCACTGGAGTTCCTCTGGATTTATAATGTTAATATTGTGTTCTTTATATTGAGATTACTTTCTTACGATCAAGTGTAAGAGAAATGTTGGAATGATATTCTCTTTCGACTTACAAACACATTACGCCCCTCACCCTTGTAGACAGGTATGAGCTGACGAGTCTATCTTTGAGACTACCTGACATAACTAATTGATAAGCCATCCTGGCTTCCCCCCGTGGCTAGGAGCATGTGTCTCGGAAAACATTTGCAACCGCCTGTACGTGGCAGGGAAAGTTAAAATAATGTTATTGTATATGAAGGCTGTGTATTGCTCAGTACATGAACGATGTGCAAACTTGAAACGTTATTAACGGATTTAATGCACTCCCACAGTTGACCTTCACAGTCCGCCACACATTTTATCGAAAAAATCGGAGTCAGGAAGTGTGGGTAATCGAAAGTCATCGTAGCGCACTAGAATGGAGTTCAGTGGAATGAAAACCTTTTTCTACTCTCATCTCGCCTCCCTTGTAACACTAGCAGCTCAAAAAGAAGCTACACCACTCTAGTAGAAATCTCGCTTATACCGATGTCCAAGGTCCAACTTTTGTCTCCAAAGCATTGTGCACAACTAAAGTGCATCGTGAGACATCTAGAGTTGCATACAATTTTGTTCCACACAATTTCTGTCCTGTTTTTTAGTATTCAACCTATTTGTATACAATGCGATTGAGTTGCATCTAATTTTTTCATCCAACAACATGAAACTAGCCAATCAGCGTCTGTAACGTAACAATATGGCAGACTGCGCAGACATGTAGTCAGCTGTTGTGTATGTACGGCTCGTGGCTCTTTTAATGTGATGGGTATTTTAATAAAACGTTTAATTTTTTCTGGAAGATTCAGTAATGATTTTTCGTGACCATTAACATACATTACTGAAGTGGTTATTACATTGCTATGTTTCACAAATAACAAATCCAATTAACAGTATGTTTAAATTTTAGGTTATGAAATGAGTTCAAAACTCCTATCCACCCATACTAAGATTAAAACCATTACAATTGTTCCTTATTTCTTTCGGGCTTGTCTCATATTTGTGTCCTGGTGTGTAATTTTACCTTCGACACGATGTAAAAGGTTGAGAAATAAATCTTCGTCAATTCGTAGAAAATTGCGATAGTTTTTCGGCTCCTCTAACCTCAATTCGTTTTGTAGTAGACCCAATATACCTCGGCCCGTGTCCTGTAACCATGACCTTGTCCACCAACGTCTTTTACTTCTAATACATATTTTCTTCCTACTGAGACAGACTCGTGGAAATATATCACAAACCTATACTTAATATGTTGTTAGCTAATGCTGGATTTCTGACAATGAAGTCATTAATCCTCTTGCTCTCCAATATTTTTCACTGATGGATGGGGCACTAGAAGTGGCCGGGCATATTTGAAGGTGGTCTCGATCCATTTCCTCTACAAAAAATGTAGATCTTGCTAAAATACACAATTTATATCTCAATAAATTTTCTTGTAGGTTGAACCATTTCGGAGATATTCCTTCTATACTTAATATAGCAATCGCTAAATTAATATTTGCGTCCGCCATTACTCACACTTGCTACGTGAACTGACATTTGTATTAGACCAAAATGGGCCATAGTGTGACAAACAGTTTCTTTTGTGGACAATTCCATTGGATACAAAATGTTTGGTCAAAAAAGTTGGACCGTAGAACACGGCTTTAGAGTAAAGCTGGGGCAAACAAACAGACTTACAAGATTTTTCAAAACGAGAGCCGTATTAATTATTGCAGAACCACAAATTGTTTCTTTGTCAGAAGCACTGAGCACTCTTCTGAAATAAGATACAAGTATAGAAAATGTTAGTTGAAGCGTGTTACAATGTCCGCATTATTTGGGGTAAAAGGACTCATACAATTATGACACATAAAATATTGTAACAAAATGACAATTCGACGAATCCCACTTCTGACACCAGTGAGACAAACTTGACAAAATTAGTTCGGTTACTTTTATATTACTTTATTCTCCTCTAAACGTTAGCAGAAATGCAATTTTCTTCTCGTCGTTAATACACTCCTTTGTCTTTCGTGCCATCAAAACTCACAACTGTTTACTTCTCGTAACCTTGATTCAGTCCTTTCAATGTCTTTCTTCACTTTATCTGTCTCTCATACAGTAACTACGGCGATATAATAAGAGACGCGCGTTAAATCTTCTTTACACCGCGTCGACACACGCACAGCTGTCTCAGACTCACTGACCGACTCATGTCCGTAACTGTAACTCTCACTCTGGTGTTTCCTCACCTCCTTACATACGGGATGACGTCACACGGACCTTTCGTGAACTTCAACGCGTCGACGATAACGTAGCCAGATCTTTCTCGAAGGCCCCAGAGAAATCTCCTTTTGGTTCTCCCGCTGATTGTTGTTAGGTACACATCAACAGTCACGCGAGGCGTCCGACTTCGGGCGCCTTTGCTTGCTCGCCGGCCCGGTGTGTGAAGTGAAGTAGCTGAGCCCGCTGGTCCTATGTTTTTCGCCGCGCCCTGCCTCACAATATAGACCATTTCCGGTCTCTACACATTTATCATAGTGCCTGTGTGCAGAATTGAGACACTGCACTCACTTCTCCTCTTCCTTGTAAGACTGTTGCCATTCCTTGCAGATAATCTCTTTCTCATAGACGAGCTTCTTCTAACCTTCCCGGCTTTTGCTACTGCTACCTTTTCCTTTTCAGGGCGAGCAGTTTTCGTAGCTTTTAGATCATTTATACATTCTGGGCTTGTTATAATCTTAGATTTTTTGGTGTTCCTTTTGACTCCTGGTTTGCTTTTAATATCTATGGCAGTCGTTGGAAGAGGAGCTAGCTGTTCGAAGTTTGTAGAGGGTGCAGAATTTTGAGTCTGACCTTCTTGTGTTGAGTTGTTCAAATTATTTGGGAATGTTTCCTGGAGATTCTCTAAGCGAACTTGATTCTGAGATTCAAGAATCTCATTTTTGACATCAGGTTCTGTATTTTGATGTGAAATTGAACACAGAACCGAATTTAACTTCAATAAATGTAATACACATCAGTATTTAGATATGATTCACATCCAGAATGTTTTATAAGTATTGAAATAATTACGACACAAAATTGAGCTAACCTTTTGCTCCAGCAGGACCTCCTCAGAGGGTCCTGGCTCCAGCCTTCTAGTAAACTTCGTCACCGATAGATGGATCCCTATGTCACCATGTCTGTATCTAGAACATTCTTTTACGCCTTCCATTTCTATAGAAGCCTTGTGTGCTAGGATAGAGTCTTACAGTTCAAGTAACTATATGACAAAATATTTCCTACATGCTTCGTTTCTGTTGCTGGATTGTATGTTATGATAATCACAGATCCTTTCCACAATATGTCGACACAACTCCAACGTACGCACAGATTCTCAGTGCACAGCCATACGTACCAATATTGGTAAGAAAAATGAGTTAAATATTCTTTACAAATGTCCGTATGGTTAAAATTTAACATTGTAAATATAGCAATAGGAATAATTGGTAAATTATGAAGCTTTCCCTAGCACAGCCACACAAAAGATTCCATTTGAACTGTGTTATGGAACCAAGTGAAGTATGGCCCATGAGAAATGCTGATATAAGCAGAATTACGGCCAGTGAAATGAGATTTATGAGGACAACATTCGCACGGGCCGCAAACGAAATGAAGTTATGCAAGAACTAAAATCACAACCAAATCTCCCAGTTTATTAGCAAGTATCAGCTACAATGGATGAATTATGTACAACGAATGAATCATAATAGACTTCACGAAAAGTCGGTCCTCGTAGCCATGGTCACTGGAGCGTATGGCTGTCTTTGACGCTCTGCTGCGCAGAGGGTCGCGTGTTCGAGTGCCCCTAGGGCATGGGTGTTTGTGTGTGTGTGTGTGTGTTGAAAACATAAGGAAAGCTACAGAAGAATAAAGTGGGAAAACAAGGAAAAATTAGAAAGGATGGGAAACAAATTAAAAAAAAAAAAAAAAAAAAATCTGATGTGTTGCACTCACATGACTTTCTCTACTCTTGTACTAACCATTCTTACAAACTCTTATTCCTATATCTTCTTCGTGTTAGTTAAAATAAACATTTGTACAAATTATCTTATTGCTTATTTCCTTGTAGGTACAAGGGGAATTATTAGAATACAGTAGGCTTTGTGCGATAGTCAAATGTTTGAGATTCTGTTTTCTTTGCACACTTAACATATAAAAAAATGAACAACGATGATCCATTTCACGAAAGTTGTAAGTTTTCCGAAACTCACACACATAACAAGGAATATCTCCGAAATGGTTCACCCTACAAGAAAATTTATTGGGACATAAATTGTGTATTTTAGCAAGATCTACATTTTTTGTACAGTATGATTTGGTCTATCTCTAACGGTTTACCAGTTATGCAAAAGTCGTCCAGAGTAAATACGACTACAGGGGCTATAGCCAGAAAATTCAAGATATACATTTCATTTGTCATAAAAATATCTCAAACATATGACATTTTAATAAAAATCGTTAGAGCCATTTTCAAGAAAATGAAAATTTTAGAAAAATGTTCCATGAAAAGGGTAGTTTAGGGTGGGGCTATTTTCTTCAAAATCTTCGTGTCACATCCTTGAACGACATTAAACTTAAATACCAACTTTGGTTTTTAACCGACTTTTCGTTTTTGAGTTATGCTGTCCACAGACTGACAGACTGACAGACACACAGACACACACACGGACCTTTTTCTAAAAATGCTTTTTTTGGATTCAGGGGGCCTCAAAACATGTATTTCCGGTGAAATCTCGACTTCGAATTTTTGGGTGGAATACAGTACTTCCCCTACTTACCAGTAGAGAAAGTAAAAAAAAAGGAAACCGCACCATCTGATTCTTTTAATTCTAAAACATAAGAAGAAGAGAAAAAGAAACGCTACAATGTCATCCCTAGAGTAAACGGTCTTTGGGTCCTCAAAGAATAAGAGGGATTGAGAATGTTTCGCTGAAACCGTAAAAGACCTTGAGAAATACTAATTATTATTATTATTATTATTATTATTATTATTATTATTATTATTATTATTATTATTATTATTATTATTATTATTATTATTATTATTATTATTATTATTATTATTATTATTATTATTATTATTAACAAAATCTTTATTTTGACTACTCCGTATACTAAGCAGAGTAACTACTGCATTCCATCTAAAAATTCAATATCGAAACTTCACAAATATGTTTTAAAACTCCCGAATTCAAAAAATCATTTTTGAAAAATCTGGTATGTTGCACTCATATGACTTTCTCTACTCGTGTACTAACCATTCTTACAAACTCTCATTCCTATATCTTCTTCACGTTAGTTGAGATAAACATTTGCAGAAATTATCTTATTATTTGCTTGTAGGTACAAGGGGAATGTTAGAATACAGTAGGCTTTGTGTGACAGTCAAATATTTTAAAGCTTTGACATCCCGTTCTCTTTGCACGGCCAATATATAAAAAAACGAATAACGATCTTCCTTTTGACTGAAGTTTAAATATTCCAAAACTCATACACATAACAAGGAATATCTCCGAAACAGTTCACTTTACAAAAAATTTATTTGGACATAAATTGAGGACATTAAAAGAAATCTGTGTCAGTATCTTGCGAGATCCCATTGCTATTTTGCACAATCATTTATATAATGTATTTTGAAAATACTTATGGTATCTTTATACAGACAAATTGTTTTAGTGATGATAATGTAAAATTCATGTGATAATTTCTTTTTTTTTAATGTGATGGTAAATCTGAATGTGTATTTCTTGTTATGGACCCTAATGGTTCGCTGCATTGATAGCCAGATTGTCATATTTGTGAATTATATATTAAGGAGATCTATATTTTTTGTATAGTAAGATTTTGTCTATCTCTTACGGATGACCAGTTATATAAAAATCATCCAGACTAAACAGGACTACATGGGCTATAGCCAGAAAACTCAACATATAAATTGTATTTGCATAAAAATATGTCAAACATGACACTTATTGTATCAAAATTGTTAGAGTTATTTTCGAGAAAATCAGAATTTTCGAAACATTTTCTATACAAAGAGTAGCTTAGGGTGGAGCAATACCAACTTTGGTTTTTAAGCGACTTTCCGTGTTTGAGTTATGCTGTTCACAGACACACACACGGGCCTTTTTCTAAACCTGTTTTTTACTTTCTCTGCTGGTAAGTAGCATTCCACCCAAAAATTCGATGTCAAGATTTCACCGGAAATATATGTTTTGAGACCCCTTGAATAAAAAAAAGCACTTTTAGAAAAAGGTCTCTCTCTCTCTCTCTCTCTGTGTGTGTGTGTGTGTGTGTGTGTGTGTGTGTGTGTGTCTGTGTGTCTGTCTCTTTGTCTGTCTGTGTGTCTGTGGACAGCATAACTCAAAAACGAAAAGTCGGTTAAAAACCAAAGATGGTATTTAACTGTAATGTCTTTCAAGGATGCGACACAAAGATTTTGAAGAAAATAGCCCCACCGTAAACTACCTTTTACATGGAACATTTTTCGAAAATTTTGATTTTCTTGAAAATGGCTCTAACGATTTTGATTAAAATGTCATATGTTTGAGATATTTTTATAACAAATGAAATGTATATCTTGAATTTTCTGGCTATAGCCGCTGTAGTCGTATTTATTCTGGACGACTTTTGCATAGTTG
This sequence comes from Tenodera sinensis, assembly GCA_030765045.1. NCBI lineage: Eukaryota > Metazoa > Arthropoda > Insecta > Mantodea > Mantidae > Tenodera > Tenodera sinensis. Next base: position 18,466,054 of record CM060974.1, on the reverse strand, counting down.
GTAAACCGTCAGAGATAGATCAAATCATAGTATACAAAAAATGTAGATCTTGCTGAAATACACAATTTATGTCCAAATAAATTTTCCTGTAGGGTGAACCATTTCGGAGATATACCTTGTTATGTGTGTGAGTTTCAGAAAACTTAGAACTTTCGTGAAATGGAACATCGTTGTTCATTTGTTTATATTGTAAGTGTGCAAAGAGAACAGAATCTCAAAACTTCAAAATATTTGACTATCGCTCAAAGTCTTCTGTATTCTAACATTCCCCTTGTACCCACAAGGAGATAAGCAATAGGATAATTTGTACAAATGTTTATCTTAACTAACACGAAGAAGATATAGGAATAAGAATTTGTACAAATAGTTAGTACAAGAGCAGAGAAAGTCATGTGAGTCATCAGATTTTTAGTAAAAGATCAGCGCGCGTGCGCGTGCGTGTGCGTATTGCTGTCATTCACCTCGAATGTCTAGAAAAGATAAAATTACTAATGAGAAAATAAAACATGAAATGGACATTAGAACAGATATAGTATATTTGAACGAAACAATATGGATGGGCCAGATAGGTTATCTAAGGTTTACTCTTGAACGGATGCGATCAAAGAGACATAAAAGAGGGCGACCTCCAAGAACATGGAAGAATGAGTTACAGAAACCATTAAGGAGAGATAAGAGAAGGGCAATGGATAGATAAGGCAGAGGTTCTTTTTTCCTTTATTCTTTTGACTTGGGGCAATATAAAAAGTAGTCTAGTTTAATGTGTGACTCACATGACTTTCTCTACTGTTGTACAAATTAGTTTTAATTCCTCTATTTCGTGTTAATCGAGATAAACATTTCTAGAAATTATCTTACTGCTTATTTCCTTGTAAGTGCAAGGAGAATATGGGGTTACAGTGGCCTTTGAGAGTCAAATCGTTTAAAGCTGGTCGTTGTGTGATGGCTTTGAAATCCTATTCCCTTAGCAGACCAAGAGATAAAAAATCTGATTGTTGCATTCACATGACTTTCTCTACTCTTGTACTAACCATTCTTACAAACTCTTATTCCTATAACCTCATGTTAGTTGAGATAAACATTTGTACAAATTATCTTATTGCTTGTTTCCTTGTAGGTACAAGGGGAATATTGGAATACTGTAGGCTTTGTGCGATAGTCAAATATTTTAAAGCTTTGAGATTCCGTTCTCTTTGCACACTTAACATATAAACATGAACAACGATGTTCCATTTCAGGAAAGTTTTCAAGTTTACCGAAACTGACACAAATAATACCTAAGGAATATCTCCGAAATGGTTCACTCTATAAAAATTTCTTTGGACATAAATTGTGTGTTTTAGCAATATCTACATTTTTTGTATAGTAAGATTTTGCCTAACACTTACAGTTTACGAGTTATGCAAAAGTCGTCCAGAGTAAATACGACTACAGCGGCTATAGCCAGAAAATTCAAGATATACATTTCATTTGTCATAAAAATATCTTAAACATATGTCATTTTAATCAAAAACTTTAGAGCCATTTTCAAGAAAATGAACATTTTCGAAAAATTTTCCATGTAAAGGTTAGTTTAGGATGGAGAAATTTCCTTTAAAATATTCGTGTCACATCCTCGAAAGACATTAAACTTAAATACCAACTTTGGTTCTTAATGGGCTTTTCGTTTTGGTGTTATGCTGTCCAAAGACACACAAACACATACACACACAAACGGACATTTTTCTAAAATGTTTTTTTTATTTAGGAGGCCTGAAAACACATATTTGCGGTGAATTCTTGACATCGAATTTTTGGGTGCAATACAATACTTCCTCTACTTACTATACGTAGCAGAGAGAGTAAAAATTCACTATGTTTCCATGGAAAATTGAAATTAATTTGAGTCCTCATTCCGGATTGAATACTGCACGGAAACGTGGATTCAGATTGCACTGAAGCTTAGATCTGATTCCACCAGAAAAGCAGGATCAGATCGGAATTTAGTTACTTGGAAACACCTACTGAGTACGCCAAAGATTCTATCTCCTGCTGTATTCGTTGTAACACGCTACACGTTCGTCATTTTTTTCTTAGCAAGACCGTGTACTAAAGCACAACAGAGCCACTTTTATTGTTTCTATAATCTCGAATGTATTCTTCTCAAAACAGCAATAACCTGAAAGCCTGCTTAAAATACAGAGAACAAACCAACATGTCTTTTACAGTTTCACCAACATAAACCAAGTCGACCAACATAAAAGCTTAAATTATTTATTCCGGAGCCTTGCATATCCAAATGGATCTCAATATACAGGATGGAAGCGAAATAATCCGCCAGACTTTAACAGTGAGTTTCTCGTATTGTGAACAACAAAAAACTTTTGTACCAAAAGGCTGATAAGTTTGTACTTTTCTAGGAAAAAAATACTTTTTGAAAAAAAATTATCATCACCTGCCTAAATTATTATTGATTAAACGTTCTCAATTTATTAATTGTGGTTGTATTTCTGATTTCCTTAAACCTCCCCTGACTTATTTCAAGCTCTGGAAGGGTTATATAATTGCATCATGTTGTAAAAGCGGAAAAAGAGTTCAAATGCCATGTTATAAATACCTTGTTATTGACAACGTAAGTAGATTTTGTCTCTCGCCAATGGTTGTTGGTAATAAAGAAGTGTAAATGAGATTTCCTCTGACATTTGTGTTACACATAAGCATCGTTAAGTGTAGGACGTTTGTACCTGCCGTCTACGTCATACAACAAAGTACTGGCGCATGCGCAGGTCTATTGCTGGTCGCCAGTCGAAGCGATGGAGGGGTTATTGCCAACCGCTGCTTTGCTCGCGTGCTTTGGCGTAACCGCTGGTTGTTAATGAACGTAAGATTATATACAAAAACTAAACATAACCTAACTTCCCATGAATCAGAAACTTAAGCGGTAAAACTGTAGGAGACCGTCGTCACGTGGTTCACTGACAGTTCTATTATGTCACTGATCTACAACGGAAGAAGATGGCGCTGCAAGAAAGAAATATCTGTTGCCAACTTAACATTGTACAACTCGCTAAAACTACCAACGACGCATCACAAAATGCCAAAACAATGTACTATTATTTATTAATATTGTTGTTGTTAATACTGAGTAATCTGTAATAACATTACTGTATTACACAACCTCAATATTATTAATTACTTCATTATTATTGTTGAACTATTGCGTAATACTGCGGAATCAGTAATAAAATTACCGTATTATACAATCTCAAATAAGGATTGTTGTACCTTTGATAAGTGTAGTCATCTGCGAAAATGCGCAACAAGTTCAAGTTTATTGTTTATTTATGCCAACAAACTTACTATTGGTATTTTTAAACACAAACCGTGTGTGGGCAATGTTTGAGAGGTAGTACTAGAACTTAACAATTCAATACCACAGCTGGGATTTGAAGGACAGACCCTCCGCTTACTAGTCGGGTGCTCTGAGAGCATCCCTTCTCGGTTTACCGCCTTCTCTTGTGCCTGTTGTGGCAATTTTCATTTTTATATGCTTCGATGAGCCACAATATCTCTTCCTCAGTTCAATTTTTCATTTTCAAACGTATGTAGAATAGAGATTAAAACCACAACCGCACCGCACAACAACTTAAGTCACATCACTTAATTACAAAACAATAACTCTAAATAACAACAACAAATAACGTTAACAAGTTGGTTGGCAACATTCACATACTTCCGCTGATTTCAATTTTCCAGCACTGGCAGTACACACGTCACCAACGAGTTAAAGGAAATGTAACAACAATGCTTCAGTTCAAACAACTGCATATCGACCACGTGAGGACGGGCTCCTACAGAATAACCACTTAAGCTTATATAAACTTAACCATAGCATCGTTGAGGAACACACGCTCGCTTCACTTGCGTGCTTTGGTGTTCCTTAAATGTTCACTGTGTGTACTTTTAGTAGTCATACAACAAAGGAACGATACATATGCTATCGTCAGTAATAAATGGGAACTAAGGCGAGGACAAAATGAGACACAAGTATATTAGCTTTTTCTTAAAACTCATTGGCCCAATAATTCTTCATTTAACCTAAAAGGTATACAATATTCATATAATGTAGATACCCCTGATATCAAAATTCAACGAAACAGCTGAATTTGAATCAACAAAATAGTAAGAAAGGTACTGAATTTGAAGATTTTCAACTTCCAGCCACCAAGTTACGTATTTTGAAAACAACACATAATTTGTCACCATCCATAACTAATAGCATACCATGAATATTGGATTAAAATTACAAAGCAAATACAGCAAAACTTTCTTAAATAAACTTCTCTAAAATATTTTTGTAGAAGTATTAACATGCATATCTTACCGTTATAAGCATATTTGAGCGTTGTTCTGTATTTTTTCACTTACTGAATTTATTTTCTTCCCCTGAATGCAGAAGTTGCCCATATAAAGCGATATTACAACACAATAACAGTAAAAATTAGATTTTAAAAATACATAAAACGAGGGAAAAAACCAACAAAATCACGAAGTTACGTTGAAAATAACAAACAGAACACTAACAGGACTACGTTTGTGGTCGAGCGACGATTGTTCTTGGCTTCCCAATCCAGAGTCCCCAGTTCGATACGTAGCTGGGATTGTGAATTTTTCTTTAACCAAAATAACTCCCTATCTCTCACACAGTCTAGAAGTATGAATGTGAGTGTATTTAATGATACAAATCAACATTAAGAAACCCTACACTTCAGTAAGTAATAACACCATCAATTGTTTCTCAAATCAAAGCCCTCGATATGACCAAAGAAGTTAAAGGGGGGCTATACAAATGAAACAATTTAAAAAACTCTTAATGTTTTGCACACACATGACTTTCTCTACTCTAGTTTTACTAACCCTTATTCATTTATCTTCTTCATGTTAGTCGAGATAAACATTTGCAAAAGTTATTATTACTGCTGATTTTCTTGTAGGCACAAGGGATTTAAGCGATAGTCAAATCTTTTAAAGCTTTGAAACTGTTCACTTTGTACGGTTAACACATAAAAAATTAGCAACGATCTTCTATTTGGCGAAAGTTCAAGTATTCTAAAACTCAAACAAATACCAAGGAATATCTCCGAAATACCACAAAAATGCATTTAGACATAAGTTGTGTGTTTCAATGAGAACTAAATTTTTTGTATAGTAAGATTTGGTCAATTTCTTACGGTTTACCAGTTATGCAAAATTCATCAGGACTAAACAGCACTACATGGGCTATAGGTAGAGAATCCAAAATATACATTTCATATGCCATAAAAATACCTTGAACATAGGGAATTTTAATGAAAATCGTTGGAGCCATTTTTGAGAAAATTAAAATTTTCCATGTAAAGGGTAGTTTAGGGTGAAGGAATTTTCTTAAAAATCTTCGTGTCGCATCCTTGAAAGATATTAAATTTAAATACCAAATTTGGTTTCTAGCTTACTTTTCGTTTTTTAGTTATGCTGTCCACACATAGAAAATTGAATAAACAACTTTTTCCTTTGGCGTATTTCAATACATTCAACGGGTTTTGTGGAAATTAAATAATAAAAAAAATACACAATATGTTGCCTTTTTCTTGCAATAAATTGTGGGTTACATTAAGTTACACCAAAAGCGTTGAATCTATTGAAATACGCCAAAGGAAAAAGTTGTCATTTATTCAATTCTCCATGAATATAGCCATAAATAAAGAACCTTCAATGAATAATAATTCAGTCAGACGATAATACATTTTTGATAAAAATGTTTTTTCTAGAAAACTATAAACTTTTCCACATTTTGGTATTAGAGTTTCTTGTTATTCACAACATGAGAAATTCGCTGTTAAAGTCTGACGGATCATTTCACTTCCACCCTGTATATTTCCGGTGAAATATCGATATCGAAATTTTGGGTCGAATAGAATACTTCCTCTACTTACTATACGCAGTAGATAAAGTAAAAACGCATAACATCTTTACCTTTAAAAAGTACATAGGAAAGAAAGTAACAAAATGTACGTATTACTATTGCTTGGAATTAAATATCGGCAGCTTTTATATTATTTTAATTGCATTTTCTGTGTAGTAAGAATAATGTTCTATTTCATGGCATTGTTAACGAAACAGCTTTTGTAATCCATAGCATTCTCTTGGAAAGCCAAAGCCTTCTCCCAACTCCAACGTAATTGCTTTGTAAGCCCTTTTAGTAATTTGGGAATTGAAATTAGAAAATGTTTGTAGCCTAAATCCTTGGTAAAGAATAGGAATTCTCAGTGGTGAAAGGATTTCAAACTCAGCACGAGATTACACTTCCATACACATTCGCACATTTTCTCTCTTATAAATTGGATTTTTAAAGCAAACATTTGTCTGAGCTTATAGTTTACTTTCCTCCCGTTCTGTCTTTTTATGTTAGTTGATTGCAAATATGCTTTGGCTCATGTGCGATAAGGGCGCTATAATGAAAGATAAACAATGGAGGATCAGATGGCGTTGTTGTTGAAGACAACAGGAGATTTTATGTCTTTTACACAGTCGTACTTTAAATTATATCATAGTGGGCTGCAAGTTCTAGTTTCCAGAACTATTTCTTCTCCGGGCTGGCTAAAGTAAAACACTAAACACACAACTGCTTACAGGAGTTTGCAGTGTTTATACTGGATCTACTTCATTTAGTACGAGTTCCTTAAACACAAAGGTAAACCGGTATGATGACGCAAGAAGACAGCGAAAAAGGTAACGGGATATAATGAAATGCACAAGTGGTAACAATGGAGTATGAACAACGATGCTCAGTTGTTACTTTGGCAAAACACAGGCCTGTTGACTCGGACCATTCCTAGCATTATATTCCAGAGCTTAAGATTAAGTATGCGAGTAGTATACGGTATGCGATATTTACACATCCATAAATATTTTATTGCAGATTTCAATATCAACTGTATGTTTAAAAAAAAGAACGAACAAAACAAAAGTTATAGATAAAATAAAACAGAGTTTTATTTATGGATACTTATTCTAGTTCATATTAATCAAGGTAAAAATTTATAAAAATTACTTTATCGCTATTTTTTCGCTTTAAGCGATAGTTAAATGTTTTAAACTTGGTCGCTATGTGATGGCTTTAAGATTCTGTATGTTTACTTCCTCTACTATGTATAGTAAGCAGTGGAAGTACTGTATTCCACCAACAATTCGATGTTGTTATTTTATCGCAAATATATGTTTTGAGGTCCCCTAAATAAAAAAAATCACTTTTAGCAAAAGGTCGTACGTCTGTGTGTCAGTCTGTGGACAGCATAATTAAAAAATGATAAGTCAATTAAAAACCAAAGTTGGTATTTGAGTTTAATGTCTTTCAAGGATGCGACGCGAAGATTTTGAAGAAAATAGCCCCACCCTAAACTACCCTTTACATGGAACATTTTGCGAAAATTTTTATTTTCTTGAAAATGGCTCTAACGACTTTGATTTAAATGTCATATGTTTGAGATATTTTTATGACAAATGAAATGTATATCTTGAATTTTCTGGCTATAGCCCCTGTAGTCGTATTTACTCTGGACGACTTTTGCATAACTGGTAAACCGTTAGAGAGAGACCAAATCATACTATACAAAAAATGTAGATGTTGCTAAACCACACAATTTATGTCTGAATACATTTTCTTGTAGGGTGAACCATTTCGGAGATATTCCTTATTATGTGTGTGAGTTTCGGAAAACTTAAAACTTTTGTGAAATGGAACATCGTTGTTCATTTCTTTATATAAGTATGCAAAGAGAACGGAGTCTCAAAGCTTTAAAAGATATGACTATCGCTCAAAGCCTACTGTATTCCCATTTTCCCTTTACTCACAGGGAATATAATGTTTGCAATAATATATTTTCTGCAATGTTTATCTCAACTAACACGAAGAAGAGTATATAATCTATACTTTCATCATAGAATATGCCAACACACATTCTTCAATCTTTTTAAGGAAAATTTCATTAACCCTCCATTAATTTTTCATGACCATATAGTTAAGGCAACGTTTGAAAATTCATTGCAAATATAGTTCTAATAAAAATATTGTGAATGGCTTTTGATAAACGAATGACATGGAAAGCACAGAAGTAAGAGCAGAATGTCTACGCAGACTGGAAGCAATAAAGGCTCTGTCTAGCAATAACTGGAAAGTCAATAAATTTGTGATTATATCCGCCCATAATACCTTAACTCGATCGAAGTTAGACTACGGAGCCTGTGTTTACGTTTCAGCCAATAACCATCTTCTCAACTCCTTAAACCTTGTTTATATCGCAGGCTCACGGATTGCCATGGAGCTTATATAGCCAGTCCAGTTTTTAGCATCGTTGGGGAAAATAACCAACAGTCGTCGCATATTAGAAGACAAAAGCTTAGGTACTTTTAATTATGCTACAAAAATCTCAAGCACAACAGATAATCCTGTACGTAAACATGTTTTCTCCAGCCACTTTTTACTAGCTGTATGAGAAGAAAAACGTACCCTTCTTCCATTGTCTAAATGTTTATCTAAAAGGAATCAATGTATGTTTCACGAAAACAATTCCCTAAAAGATCCCAAAGGTATCCCTATGGTAAATGACCTTATGGCTCTATGATAAGGTTTCTTATGGGGAATTTCTTTTTACTTTCTCTGCTACGTTTAGTAGAGGAAGTACTGTATTCCATCCAACAATTCGATGTCCTGATTTCACCGGAAATATATGTTTTAAGGCCCCTCTGATTCCAAAAAAGTATTTTTCGAAAAAGGTCTATGTATGTGTCTGTCAGTATGTGTACAGCATAACTCAAAAACGTAAAGTAGCTTAAAAACCAAAGTTGGTATTTAAGTTTAATGTCTTTCGAGGATGTGACATGAAGATTTTGAAGAAAATAGTCCCATCCTAAACTACCGTTTACATGGAAAGTTTTTCGAAAATTTTTATTTTCATGAACATAGCTCTAACGATTTTTATTAAAATGTCATATATTTGAGATATTTTTATCACAAATGAAGTGTATATTTTGAATTTTATGGCTATAGCCCGTGTAGTCGTATTTACTCTGGACGACTTTTGCATAACTGGTAAACCGTTAGAGATAGACCAAATTATACTCTACAAACAATGTAGATCTTGCTAAAATGCACAATTTGTCTGAATAAATTTTCTTGTAGGTTGAACCATTTCGGAGATATTCCTTGTTATGTGTGTGAGTTTCGGAAAAGATAACTTTCGTGAAATGGATCATCGTTGTTCATTTTTACTTTCTCTACTGGTAAGTAGGGGAAGTATTGTATTCCACCCAAAAATTCGATGTCGAGATTTCACCGGAAATATATGTTTTGAGACCCCCTGAATAAAAAAAAAAAAAAAAAACATTTTTAGAAAAAAGGTCTGTGTGTGTTTGTCTGTGTGTCTGTGGACAGCATAACTCAAAAACGAAAAGTCGGTTAAAAGCCAAAGTTGGTATTTAAGTTTAATGTCTTTCAAGGATGCGAGAAAATAGCCCCACCCTAAACTACCCTTTTAATGGAACATTTTTCGAAAATTTTGATTTTCTTGAAAATGGCTCTAACGATTTTGATTGAAATGTTATATGTTTGAGATATTTTTATGCCAAATGAAATGTATATCTTGAATTTTCTGGCTATAGCCCCTGTAGTCGTATTTACTCTGGACGACTTTTGCATAACTGGTAAACCGTTAGAGATAGACCAAATCATACTGTACAAAAAATGTAGATCTTGCTAAAATACACAATTTATGTCTGAATAAATTTTCTTGTAGGGTGAATCATTTTGGAGATATTCCTTGTTATGTTTGTGAGTTTCGGAAAATATAACTTTTGTGAAATGGATCATGGTTGTTTATTTTTTTATATGTCAAGTGTACAAAGACAACAGAATCTCAAAACTTTAAAACATTTGACTATCGCACAAAGCCTACTGTATTCTAATATTCCCCTTGTACCTACAAGGAAATAAGCAGTAAGATAATTTGTACAAATGTTTATCTCAACTAACACGAAGAAGATATAGGAATAAGAGTTTGTAAGAATGGTTAGTACAAGAGTAGAGAAAGTCATGTGAGAGCAACACATCAGATTTTTTCCTAACAAAGTTTACATTCATTGTTCTTTAAACAGTTTAGAGACTGTTTTAACAAATTTATACCAAAATGTGAATGCCCTTTCCTAACCATTCCCTTATGTACTTGCCACTCTGTTGTAGATCTACCTGGCTAACAGCTGCACTTGGGAACCCAATCATTTCTTTACAAAACATCCTATGCACTTCATCAACAACTACCCATTCTCCTTCTAATCCCCGTAGTTCCACAGTATATGACAATGTGCCTCATCACCATACAATATACTTTTTCTAGTTATTTGATATTCATATTAGGTGCTCTGTATTTCGTGTTAGCTGTTAAAGCTCTCTTTGCTTTTGTGAATGCAAATCTCTTCTGTTTTTACCAGTTTCCGCCACCATCTATTATAACTCCTAGATAATTACATTCTCTCACTACCCTGTACTCTTTATTTTCATTCTTCCATTTTTCATATTTACCCAATTACCGAGAGGGGACTTAGCACCTCGACCTATGGAAGCTCTTTTGTGCCTATGCCGCTGATGGAGCGACCCAAAGAGGGAGGGGTGAGGTGCGAGGACACTAAAGTTGGCAGCACCAGAAGAAAGAAGATACCTGAGGTCAGGGTCCCTTTCAGCTACAGGCTGAAACTCCCCAGTGGCAGCTCGTTCACACTGTGGGACGGCTAAACCCTTGGGGCTCCAGGACTAGGAAACCCTTGCCTATCCAGAGAATGACGATATATCGGGGATGTAATTATTCTTCCAGCATTCACCTAGGGGGAAATCCCCGAAAATACACATGGATATCGAATCCACTACCTCCATTGACGCTACCGCCCGAGTCACCATGCTCGGTATACCAGGCAAATACGATTCTAATGACTAGCCATGAAATTACGCTTGCATTTAACCGAGTGTGATAGCTCGGTGAAGTGCCACTTTCAAATCCCATCAACTTTGGGGTTTTAATGCTTTTCTCTGATCGTTAGGTGAATGCAGGAATTCTTTCTCAGCTGCCATTATTTCCTTTCCATAATTTCCCGTTAATTTCGATTCTTTCCCAACTTTCAGGTAAGCTTCTAGGTTTTGTGGCGTAGGGCGGTGCCGTAGATAAGGCGGATGCTTGCTCAAAGGTAAGTGTAAGAGGGCTGTCTGCTGGACGGGTCGTTCATCGCTCTCACTGGATAGCTCCAACAGTGGTACAGTTCTTCGAGCCTGAAATTGCTAGGGAATTCCGTGTGTCTCTGTGGTCTGCCTAAGGCGCCCTGAGGCCACGCGAGATTCATTCATTTCACCCTTTACTCCTAGGGTTGTAGCTATACTGGAATAATGTAGATCTAAGTATACGAGGTGTACTCTTTCGATGTAAAACTGTAACCCTATGTCTGAATTTATAAATATTTCTTCAGTCAATCATTGTACACATTCAAAGGCTAACTCCGATGTGTTTATTTCACCAAGTGGCTCAGGATGTGCAATTTGTGCAACGGTGACATATATGACTGGTTCATTTAGTGCCTTAATCAACATTTGAGTACTTAAAATATTCTCCAGTTTTTAGTTTAGAAAAAAAAGTTTTCAAGAAGTTCCCTAATTTATTTAGGCTACAGAATAACTAAAACATACGCCATGATTCCAATCCGCACCCCACTGAGGTCTTGTCCCTTACGCTGTCTGGAGGGCCACTCTCAGGTCCTGGCTCATCCTCAAGATGACAACTCCAGAAGGTGGAGCACTATGGCGAGGACCATACAGGTTAGTGCCCTAGGTATAATATATAGCTGGTATGACATGTAAACAAGGCATTTGAAATATAGCAGAGAACCAATGAGGATAATGTATAAGGTTTTTCATAAGTCAGTTCAAGCATTAACACTGGGCAACCAATGGGATTTACAAAACATTGGGAAAATGTCCCCTTTTCTCTTGTTCAACGTGTAGCATTCTGTCTGCGACACTGTGAACATCATTTTGTAGATAACGCCTTGGAATATTGACACCTTCTTGCTACAGGCATCTTTCAGTTGAGTGAGGTTGTTGGGTGTGTCAGATAAAACTCGTTGTTTAAGGTAATCCTACAACCAAAATTCGGTCTTATTGAGATCTGGATATCGTGGAGGCCATATTATTGGGAATTACTTACTGATGACACGATCGCCAAACACCTGCATAATTAATTGTTTTGTAGGGGTGGAGTGCATGTTGCATAAAGATTATGTTTTCCATATCGTGGTTCCTCAGTCTAAGGATGGCCAAGCTATGTAACACGCTGAAGTTGCGCTCCATAATTGTCTTCTTTGAGGATGATGAATTATGAAGTGAAGTCACACCATACGGTAACTTTTAAATCATGAAGATCTTCTTGAGTTAATCTTTGAGGGTCATTTTATGACTAAAGTCTGCAATTATACATGTTAATTCTATTATTAAGTTTGAAATGTATACATTACTGTAGCAGTAGATAAAACTATTAAAGTTCAGCTCAGACAAAATGATAGCAACTGCGAAATGCAAAAAGAAATTATAATCAAACCCCATTGTTTACCAAACACTATGTTTTTGTTTTTTCCTATCTCAAACATTATAATATTTTTGCGGTTTAATGCTTGAACTTACTTCTGGAAGCTTCCATATGTATAAGGGCACTCAATTATTTGATCATTAGTGACCTAGAAAGAGACCAGGAGTATACAAAAACTTCTCTCCAAGTATTTATATCAATTTTTAATTTCTCTACTACGTATAGTAAGTAGGGGTACTATTGTATTCCACTGGAGATTTCGATTTCGATATTTCATCGGAAATATATTTTTGGAGTCCCCCTGAATCCAAAAAAGCAGTTGCCAAAAAAAAAAAAAAAAAAAAAGAGCCGCGCTATTATTTAAGTTTACTATCTTTCAACGATGCGACAGGAAGATTTTGACGAAAATTGCTCCACCCTAAACTACCGTTTACATGGAAATTTTTTTAAAAAATTCTGATTTTCTCAAAAATGTCTCAAACGATTTTGATTAAAATGCCGCATGTTTAAGATATTTTACGACAAATGAAATGTATATTTTGAATTTTCTGGCTATAGCCTATGTAGTCCTGCTTACTCTAGATGACTTTTGAATAACTGATAAATCGTAAGAGATAGACAAACTCTTACTATTACTATGTATCCATTGCAAATTCAATATGTATTGAGTACATTCCCACTTCCACGTTTCCATGTTAAATTCAATACGAAAATGAGGCCGTATTGAGTGTGCAAGATTCGAGAAGCAGAAAAAGGAAGTTTTTTAAAGTTGGTCGACTGTTTACGTTACGTTACGTTGGAGAACCTGTGTTCGCATGTTGTTTAGCAGGTTTTGAGGTTAGGTAATCCTTGACATTACTTTTCTGTGAACATCGTGTTCCTCTTACACGACACTAGAAATCAATTGCAGTGTTGATATCGTTGAATAAAGCTTTATTGGATGCGCTAGAACACAGCATCTTTGGCGGATTTAGTGTTTTCATGCAACGATTTCAATACGATCCCACGAAATGAGCGGATCGGATCCAGTGATTGACCTTCGTTTCAATTCGCGTTTCCATGCGGTATTGAGTCTGGTGAAAGAACTATGGATACATGTATATACAAAAAATGTACATCTCGTTAAAACACACACTTTATGTTCAAATAATTATTTTATAGAGTGAACCATTTCGGAGATATTTCTTGTTAGTTGCGTGACCAGAGGCCGCTGTATCAATCAAGTAGCTCCTCAACTGGACCCTCAGGGATCTAATGAGGCTGAGTGCACCCCAGATCAGGTGCGAGAACATCTCGACGGCGATAGCGGGAATCGAACGCGGGTCTCCCCCTTGGTAAGTAGCAATGCTACACAGTGCTAAGGAGGCGACATTTCGCGCCATCTACTTTATCTAATTGACCCACATAATGTCATTCATTCATATCACATGCGCTTGATTCCTTTCCCCGCCCGCCCCACCCCTCAGCACATGTCAGGGTGCTAGTATGGCACGTTGACGGGTACGTACGTATTGAGGCAGTGCATGAAGAGCGTTGCCGTCTAAACAAGAGCAAGATGGGACTACGGCTCATAATGTCGTTTGTAGCAATTCTCATTAACTAGCTAAGATATTCAAACGTATTGGAGGGACTATCAGGAAATAAACACAAGTCTAGAGTCGCCGAGAGCTAACCTAACACTTGGCAGCTGGCTGATTCACACACCTGCGAACGAGGCTAGCACTCTCTCGTCCAATCGTGTTACAAATACATCGCGCTACAATTACTGGATTGGACGAGATAGAGCTAGCCTCGTTCGCAGGTGTGTGAATCAGCCAGCTGCCAAGTGCAGGTTAGCTCTCGCCGACTTTAGCAGAACTGCGAAAACATGACACGGAAAAAAACCTATCACAATAAAAAACTTAATATATACAACAAAATTAAACCACTGTAACCTATACTGGGCGCAGAGGCTCCAAGGAATCGCACAAGACTCCAATTTTGGAGATGCTGGCATTGATTCCAGCAGGACCGACCACCCTAAACATGGTTTTTTCATGGTTTCCCAGGGTCGGTAGGCAAATACTGGAGAGGTTCCCCTTCTACCACGAATTTCCTCTTCGTCGTTTCATCTATTTCAGGATTTTAGGACCAGATGACGGCGGTAGGTGTGCTGCGGCAGGACAGTGGATTTAGAAACCTGAAAATATATCTTCCTGGCCCTTGGCGGGCTGCTGGAGACTCCTTGCTTCTTGAAAGTGTCTCATCTACACTTAGGAAACCAGGTTTAGAGTGGCTAAGCGTCACTATTATTATTATTATTATTATTATTATTATTATTATTATTATTATTATTATTATTATTATTATTATTATTATTATTATTATTATTATTATTATTATTATTATTATTATTATTATTATTATTATTATTATTATTATTATTATTATTATTATTATTATTATTATTATTATTATTATTATTATTATTATTATTATTATTATTATTATTATTATTATTATTCGTGGGAAGAGCAGGTATATCCCAAAATTTGCTCGCGTATTTTTATTCATGCCAGTTTAGTGTTTTCTTGAACTCAGATAAGCATTCTGTGGTCTAAAACCAACACTAACTCATTGTTGATACCTGTACGTGATGAATCGCTACATTTTGAACACTTTCCATAGTAGAGTTTATAGGAATCTAGTGCTGAATCTAAATTTAAAATCATGTTAAACATGAAAAGAAATATGTTATATATTTTTATATCCGGTGGTCAATAGTTCGTGCACAAATATACTGGAACGGATTCGGAAGTTGCTTTTATCTGCTTTATTGATTGGTCGGTGAGTTATTGACGAAGATAAAATAGCAGACAAATCTGGTTATGGGAACAGCGTGTCAGGGATGATCTATGTATGGCATGTATGGAGTTTCTCTCAAATCGGTGGAAGGTTGCGTGATCCTGTGGGGAAACATATTATTAAGGTACAAATCACCAACATGCGATGGTGCACAGATAACTAGCGCTCTGCATTTACCTATTTGCTTATCGTGTTCCTTTCTTTGATACAGGATGTTAAGTATATGAGTGTGCAGTACTTAAAACTTTCGTGAAATGGAACATCGTTGTTCATTTTTACTTTCTCTACTGGTAAGTAGGGGAAGTATTGTATTCCGCCCAAAAATTCGATGTCGAGATTTCACCGGAAATATATGTTTTGAGGCCCTCTGAATCCAAAAAAGGCATTTTTAGAAAAAGGTCCGTGTGTGTGTCTGTCAGTCTTTGGACAGCATAACTCAAAAACGAAAAGTCGGTTAAAAACCAAGGTTGGTATTTAAGTTTAATGTCTTTCAAGGATGTGACACGAAGATTTTGAAGAAAATAGCCCCACCCTGAACTACCCTTTACATGCAAAATTTTTCTAAAATTTTCATTTTCTTGAAAATGGCTCTAAAGATTTTTATTAAAATGTCATATGTTTGAGATATTTTGATGACAAATGAAATGTATATCTTGAATTTTCTGGCTATAGCCCCTGTAGTCGTATTTACTCTGGACGACTTTTGCATAACTGGTAAACCGTTAGAGATAGATCAAATTATACTTACAAAAAATGTAGATCTTGCTAAAATACACAATTTATGTCTCAATAAATTTTCTTGCAGGGTGAACCATTTCGGAGATATTCCTTGTTATGTGTGCGAGTTTCGGAAAACTTACAACTTTCGTGAAATGGATCATCGTTGTTCATTTTTTTATATGTTAAGTGTGCAAAGAAAACAGAATCACAAACATTTGACTATCGCACAAAGCCTACTGTATTCTAATATTCCCCTTATACCTACAAGGAAATAAGCAATAAGATAATTTGTACACATGTTTACCTCAACTAACACGAAGAAGATGTAGGAATAAGAGTTTGTAGAATGGTTAGTACAAGAGTAAAGAAAGTCGTGTGAGTACAACACATCAGATTTTTTAAGTTAATGTCCACATCTCACTTCCGTACGCTAGTATAGGTGAAGCCATAACTTTGTAAAACTACAATTTTGTTTCTTTACGTATTTTGTTTCTAAATGTGCTATTAATTGTTCCGCACACTCTTTAAATTTTCATATTTTATTGTCTACGTCATATTTCTTATAATCAACATTATATTATGTGCAGCGTCAGGCCAAGTCCCCCAATATGTTAAAGCAGCGAGAGAGTGTAAAATGTATTCAAGAGAAAATTACTTACAAACTTGATAATAGTGTTTGCTATAAACTTGCGTGGTAAACTGAATAACGCAAATTTAAAGGACTCATGTTCCATTAGGAGAATAGTGGAATTTAGTATGCCATGTGTCAATGCCTATTTGATATTCTGTTTGTAGTGTTATGTGTTGTCAGAATGTGTTTGTAAGTGATAAATGAATAAATTGCATTACTCATATGCCCATATAGTACCACACATTTTGAAGGAGAGGTCGAAGCCAAATACACAACACTTCAAAATCTCCTGCACAGAATAACACAGTTCCAGAATGCAGTGACGTTCTGACTCAAAAGCAGCTATTTTAATTATAACATCCACTTTAGCACCAAAAACTCAACGAGTGTTGGGCAAATCTATTTCATCTCACCAAATTCAGTGGGCACCAGCACACTGTGGACTGTTCGACAACGGCAACGCAGATTATCTAGCCAAAAGGGGTGCAGTAGTATACAAAACTATCTTCCATAACTATCATTCTACACAATAAAATAGCATATTATCAAACGAGACTATAATGGTAGTATTTAGCTTTCATACGAATATTTATGCTCGACCATATACCTAATTTTATAGTTGAATATTGTAAAATGTTGTAGACTCACCAGGGACAATGACCTACATATTGCATCAGCTGATATTTGGAGTTCTGCGCAGGCGCTAAACGATCGATTCGTTTCCTGCACGTCACAGCTGCATGATGAAAATAATAACCTTGGAATGCTACGTAACATTGAAAAATAGAACGCAAATTGAATATATTGGTTTTCAGATCAAACTTTATCTCATGTATAAGTTATTTATTGTACAATTAGTGAAATTAATTTGCGGGACTGTGCTTAGTGGAATATTCTTGGAAGTTGATGTTATATTGAGGTTAATTTGTGTAAGTTGCATCTCACTGTCAGTAGTGTCCGACATTTTAGCCTTTTCTAAACTCGCGCAAGTTGCGTTTCGAGAATTAATCGATGTTGCGCTTTGCCATTGTTGCATGGGAGTTTTCTGATTGGTGGAACATCTGTCCTTTTATGAAAATTGAACTCTCCGATTGGGTGAAGACAGTGCTTTAATTAAAGTTTGAGGTTAAGGAGGGCCATTAAATGATTGCTATAAGACTTACAATTAATAAATTTGGGTATAATCGAGCATAAAGAATTATAAACCTACAATTCCAAGAAATGATTACACAATATGACTCTAAAGTGTCCAAAGAAAAAAGATGGGAATCTATCAAATCAAGACATCCCTGAATAGCCAAGAAAAAGTGCAGTTGCAATCTTTAGACCATCCATTGCCATGACTGTTCAGCAAAGCACCTACCTCCATAGGTTTGGGATTTATTCTTCACCACTTTACCAGACATGTGATCTTCAAGAAGAAGTGGATCAAGATCATCTTGGTGCTGTCTAGCTATCATCAATGTGGCATCATTGAGTTAAAAATCTGATGTCTTGCACTCACATGACTTTCTCTACTCTTGTACTAACCATTCTTACAAACTCTTATTCCTATACCTTCTTCGTGTTAAGATAAACATCTTATTGCTTATTTCCTTGTAGGTGCAAGGGGAATGTTAGAATACAGAAGGCTTTGAGCGATAGTCAAATGTTTAAAGCTTTGAGATTCTGTTCTCTTTGCACACTTATATAAAAAAATGAACAACGATGATCCATTTCACGAAAGTTGTAAGTTTTCCAAAACTCACACGCATAACAAGGAATATCTCCGAAATGCTTCACCCTACAAGAAAATTTATTCAGGCATGAATTGTGTATTTTAGCAAGATCTACATTTTTTGTAGAGTAAGATTTGGTCTATCTCTAACGGTTTACCAGTTATGCAAAAGTCGTCTAGAGTAAATACGACTACAGGGGTTATAGCCAGAAAATTCAAGATATACATTTCATTTGTCATCAAAATATCTCAAACATATGACATTTTAATAAAAATCGTTAGAGCCATTTTCAAGAAAATCAAAATTTTCGAAAAATGTTCCATGTAAAGGGTAGTTTAGGGTGGTGCTATTTTCTTCAAAATCTTCGTGTTGCATCCTTGAAAGACATTAAACTTAAATACCAACTTTGGTTTTTAACCGACTTTTCGTTTTTGAGTTATGGTGTCCACAGACTGACAGACACACACACGGACCTTTTTCTAAAAATGCTTTTTTTTTTTTTTTTGGATTCAGGGGGCCTCAATATTTCCGGTGAAATCTCGACATAGAATTTTTGGGTGGAATTCAATACTTCTCCTACTTACCAGAAGAGAAATTAAAAATATTGGAGAGCAATAGGATTAATGATTTTATTATCAGAAATCCAGCATTAGCCAACAACAACAACACATGCCCATATATTGGATTTGTTGTAGTGGCTATTTGCCTAACTATCTCAAGTTTTAACGTATATTGTGAGTTGTTCATAACCTTAAATCTGTTTTCCACAGCCCCCTATAATCTCGTTATAAATATAAGACAGTGACATGTGTTTGTTTTTGTATATTTGGCCAGAGGCTGTAGGTACACGGGAAGAGTTGACTCGAGGGCACTGCTGGTAAAGAACGCATTGGATCAATATCCTCACGCAGTGCTCTTGACGTCAGAGGAGCACCGACCCCACTGAAATCAATTTCGCAAGGCGAAGGGAAGACTTCTTCCTGCCGATTGTGACTTAACGAGACACGCCCTGCGGGATTCGAACCCGCGCAAACAAGGTCAATCCAGCGCTCTTGACCCGGAGATGCTCGTATTGTGCCGCGGCACTGAAAACTTCACATATCTACAACGGATAGTACATAAATAACAATAACAATAAAAATTTATTTATTATTAAGGAACATTCCACAATACAATAGTTTCCTTCATCCCAAGTCCCTGTCTATAGCATCTTCTTCCTTTACCCCTCTTCCCTCCATACTTCTTTTTCACCCCATCCATCCAGCATTCCCTAGGTTTATCTTCTTCTTTTCCCTTCTACCTTCCAGTTCAGAATTTTATGCATAATTCGATCACTGACACTCTAAGAACCTGTCAATACGATCTCAGGCGCCTCTCTTTTAAAAATATTTTTGTCAACTTGATTAATGTCCCTTATTTTATTATTCTAAAATTTATCTTTCCTGGTTTTTCGTGCCGACCGTCTCCAAAAGTCTATTCCCAATACGGTTAATTTATTTCTTTGTTGTCTGCTTATGGCCCAAGTTTCAGGGTCGTATAATGTTGTACTTTGGAAAAGTGCTTGACAGGGTGGAAGTGAAATGATCAGCGAATTTCTCATGTTGGCAATAACAAGAAAGTCGAATAGCAAAATACTGAAAAGTTTATAGTTTTCTAGAAAAAAATACTTTTATCAAAAAATTTATCATCGTCTGGCTGAATTATTATTGAATGAAGATTCTTGATTTATGGCTACGTTCATAGAAAATTGAATAAACGACGAAGTTTTCCTTTGGCGTATTTCAATAGACTCGACGGTTTTTGTGTAAATTGAATTTAAAAGAACCCACAATTTGTTGTGGCCACAAACGCTAGCGCCTAAGCCATCTTGCTCGGTATAACACTTCTTTATTCTGATCACTCTCCCCTTATATAGGACTTACAAGCCAGTGTCTAGGGTCAGACACCTGTCGAAGAGCACAGGAACCTCTGGACCGGACAGAGTGAAGACCTGGAAGCGGGTGGTCACTATGAGAGTGAGGAAGAGGATGATATGAAATGAAGGCGAAATCAATGATTGGAAAGTTGATAATAGAGCAATTGCTGGAATGAATGGCGGGGGAAAATCGGAGAAAACCCGCCCTGACGCCGCTTCGTCCACCACGAATACCACATGCGGGTCCCTGGGATCAAACCCGGGCCACCTAGGTGGTAGACGAACACTCTAACGTCCAGTATAATACATAGTACTTAATTAACTGTAAAACTGGAGAGAGAAACATTTTGAATGAATGTTTAGGGAAATTATAACCAAAATAGAAGTATAATGGAATCCAGGGCAATGCCTGAAATGCTGTTAATGTGCTAATACACTGCTAATCGAAACAACTGATACGCGGCTTAATGAATTGTGTCTCTGTACACATAAAAACGTCATTCCAAACCAGTGTTAAAATACAATTATCATCATTTACCTCTAATATTGCGATACAAGGATGGCAAGTGATTTTAACTGCACCGAGGAAAAGCTTGAAAAGGCGACATGCAATGGAGGATTAGTAAAAGCACCTCATATACGTGTATTACATACAGTTTTGGGGAAATAATTAGTAATTTAACATTGCGTATGAATGCAATGTGAAATATAAAAGGATATGCTATTAACATAAATGGGAAGAATTGCAGATGAACTCAGAACGAACTACAAAGAATGATAACAGAAATAAACAGAGAGAGCGAAATGGTGAGTTTAATAATGAACCTAATCAAAACAAAAATTTCGAAAAAACCAAGAAAAATTGCCAGTGTTATTAGAAGGAAGAATAATAGAATGTTGTAATGAATATACGTAGGGTCAAACCTTCAGCTTAAAGGAGACAGGAGAAACTGAAATATTCAGGATACCCATCTGTGAAATTTTGAAAATCTATAGTTTTTATTGGATTCATTTTGGAATTTTTACACAAAAAATACTATATAATGAGCAGTAAACCTGAAAAATTTCATACATTTACTCAAATTACTTGCTACTATTGTAATATTTTCTTATGATTTTTTAATATTTTAACACATGGTTCCCTATGATGCAGTTTTGGTTAGAAAAGCCTAATAATGTTTATTTATGTACCTTAACCCTTTCAGACCCGAATTATTTTGCTACTTATGCCGTTCTTCCTCTAATTCGAAACCGGTTTAGATTAGGCGGTCTGGGACACCTTCAGCTTGCTGGCTCGGATAGCCATGATCGTTAAGGCAACACGTAGTGCACTGGCCATGCACTAAAAGCCTGAGGTCGTGAGTTCGAGTCTCGGCAACCGCAGTCAAATGTGCCTGTGGTAAAGGACGGGGAGGGCCCACGTAAAATAATCGGTGTGATGGCACGCGTGGATGATGACGGGGTATCATTTGACTGCGGTTGCATGGATTTTGCTTCTTTTCTTAAAAAAAAAAAAAAAAAAACACTACAATGTAAATTGTAAAAAATAAATAATTTTGTACAATTCAGAACTTGTTTTTACATAGGTTTAATTGGTGACG
This sequence comes from Tenodera sinensis, assembly GCA_030765045.1. Classification (NCBI taxonomy): domain Eukaryota; kingdom Metazoa; phylum Arthropoda; class Insecta; order Mantodea; family Mantidae; genus Tenodera; species Tenodera sinensis. The sequence goes on along the minus strand of CM060974.1, from coordinate 18,443,990 downwards.
AACAGTATAACAAGAATATAGCAGAAAAAACCGTTAAAAGTATTACAAGTAGGCAAAAAATGCCTATGTCCATTATAATGGACACCGGGACTGAAAGGGTTAATATAATGCTAGCAAATTAACGATATAATTTCTTAAGTTTGTTATTAGTTTGGATAAAAATAAATGTTTAAGTTTAAATTCATTATTTTTACTTTCTCTACTGGTAAGTAGGGGAAGAATTGTAATCCACCCAAAAATTCGATGTCGAGATTTCACCGGAAATATATGTTTTGAGACCCCCTGAATCCAAAAAAAGCATTTTTAGAAAAAGGTCCGTGTGTGTGTCTGTTTGTCTGTCAGTCTGTGGACAGAATAGCTCAAAAGCGAAAAGTCAGTTAAAAACCAAAGTTGGTATTTAAGTTTATTTTCATTCAAGGATGCGACACGAAGATTTTGAAGAAAATAGCCCCACGCTAAACTACCCTTTAAATGGAACATTTTCGAAAATTTTTATTTTTTTTTAAAATGGCTCTAACGATTTTGATTAAAATGTCATATGTTTGAGATATTTTTATGACAAATGAAATGTATATCTTGAATTTTCTGGCTATAATAAAAAATGTAGATCTTACTAAAATACACAATTTATGTCTCAATAAATTTTCTTGTAGGGTGAACCATTTCGGAGATATTCCTTGTTATGTGTGTGAGTTTCGGAAAACTTAGAACTTTAGTGAAATGCAACAACGTTGTTCATTTTTTTATATGTTAATCGTGCAAAGAGAACAGAATCTCAAAGGTCAAAAAGATTTGACTGTCGCACAAAGCCTTCTGTATTCTAATATTCCCCTTGTACCTACAAGGACATAAGCAAAAAGATAATTTGTACGAATGTTTATTTTAACTAACACGAAGAAGATATAGGAATAAGAGTTTGTAAGAATGGTTAGTACAGGAGTAGAGAAAGTCATGTGAGTGCAACATATCAGATTTTTTCATTTAAATTTCGAAGTGTAAAATTTAGTATTTAATTACTCAGGAGTTATTAATATTATGAAAAAATTATCTTATCATTTTCTTTTAATGTTATTTATAAGAGTTTACACTAAATTTCAGGGTCAGGTACCTGTCGGAGAGCACAGGAACCTATGGACCGGACAGAGTGAAGACCTGGAAGCGAGTGGTCAGCCAAACACCAGGTATGAGAGTGGGGAAGAGGATGATATGAAATTCAGGCGAAATGAATGAACGGAAAGGTGATAATGGAGCAATTTGTGGAATGAGTGGCGGGGGAAACCGGATAACCCAGAGAAAACCCTCCCTGACGTTGCTTATTACTATTATTATTATTATTATTATTATTATTATTATTATTATTATTATTATTATTATTATTATTATTATTATTATTATTATTATTATTATTATTATTATTATTATTATTATCTCTTGACCTGTAAAGAAAACATAATTGCAAGGTCATTACCTGACGACCAGTTATTAAAATATGAGACTATCACTTCCTTATCCTGTTCTGGCTGCAGGGACATTTGGAAGGAAATAATTTCCGCCAGTGTTTATCTCTATTGAAATGAATTGGATAAGACTGAACATTTGTAGAGCTAGTTCGTACAAGGTTAACAGAAAAAGTCATGCATATGAAACACGTCACGTATTTCTTTTATCTCACATTTCTTTTTATCCATGTAACAATTTGTTTCTAGTGAGGACGGCGGGTTAAAGTGGAGATTGTGTAATACAAAGAGTTAACCTTCCGTTTGGTTTCGTGACATAGGTGAGCCTAGAGCTACGGTTTCCCTCAGCACAAAGTAAAGCACATGCAAAATCGATTGCGAGTTACTTCTCCTGCTGTCTAGTCTGCCTTCTCTTCTCTTAATGCGTTTCAAGAATTATTTTCAAGTGGCATTTCCTTTGTTAGCAAAAGTTAATTAATTTGTGTAGATTGTTTGCTTTCAAAAGTGTTATGGGGAGGTATTTGTTTTGAGTGATGGAGTTGTAGACACTAGGTTTTAGTCAAAGGGGGACACCTCGCGCACTCCACCCATTGTGATTACCACCCCTTTAAGGAGGTTAAGTAAAGGAATCACAGGAGGGTACAGCCCGAAAGCAGACTGACCACAGAGACGCGCGGAAGTCTCTTACAGTCTAAATATAGACTGCTAGAGCTGTCCAGAAAGGGTGATGAAGAAGACGTCTACCAAGAAGTCCTCTAGTATACACGTGGAGTACTCCTTCCTTCGAGGAAGCATCCACGCCATTGTCCGGTACCGCCTTACGTCATAAAACACTTGAAAGATGAAAAGGAAACGAAATAAAAGAGTAATTATGGAAATTAAACCATGGTAGATGAGAAAATACGCCAGTATTAGTTTCCTAAGTCGTCCTCGGTGGTTTTAGGGTAACATGCTTGTCTCTGGTTCCCGAAGTCGGGTCCAAATCCTTAACATGGTCCTGTGTCAAGATAAGGACACCTCTAAGTTAACTTGGGCGGTCTTGCAAGCCCAAAATCCATAGCGGTTAAACAGTGTCTATAAGTAAAAATTAAATTAGCTAACCAAAAGAGAAAACTGCGAAAAACCCAAGACCAGAGTGGGACCTCCCAAATGTAAGCCTCACACATTACCCTAGAGCCATCTCACGCGGTATCTGCTTGAGTCGATCTATCCTATGGTTAAACCTTTCTTTCGAACACGTATTCTTTCTTGCGGTGTCATAAGATCCTATACTAAAAATCTGATGTGTTGCACTCACATGACTTTCTCTGCTCTTGTACTAACCATTCTTACAAACTCTTATACCTATATCTTTTTCGTGTTACTTGAGATAAACATTTGTACAAATTATCTTATTGCTTATTTCCTTGTAGGTACAAGGGGAATATTGGAATACAGTAGGCTATTAATAAAAGCATTTTCTACAAACGTGTACTTTGATTAACACGAAGTCGGTAGAAGAATAAGAATTTTAAAGAATAGTTTCTACAAGAGCAGAGAAAGTCGTATGAGTGCAATATATGTATCAGTTTATTTCTCATATATTTTCCTTTCAGGCACAGTTGTAATTCTCTCTTATATCCTGCCTCCTTTCCCTTTCTCTCAGACTCAATCCCAAGGATGATATTAAAAACAGTTCTTCCGATGTTTCTACCCCTTTCATAAATTTATTTATTATAAACCCCAGACTTCGCTTCCATAAAACAGCGTTGGTTTCGACACCAGGTTATGCAGCATTGTTATTGTCGTTATCTTCCCAGGGAATGTTTTAAAGAAAAATGGGACATCGATACCGTGGATACTCTCGATACTGGGTGTTATTGAAGTATATTTAATAAGTTTAGATAAACTTTTGATATACGAGAAGAAATTGCTGGACTATAGTTCTTGATAGTTCTTGACTGCGCTCCTCTAAGCGAATGAGTGCAACATTTCAAAGACTTGTGTATAAATGAAAACATTCAAAATAGTGTGGGAAGGAGTAGAGGTACTTATATAACATGCAGCGTTAACTGAGTTGTGAATAACGTTTATTTAGCTGATGCACTAAATCACATTCATGCAATAGCCTTGCTTGGTGACTCACTCTCGGCCATTACATTTACCTATTCCGGTAACCATAATCTTTGAATCCAGCAGAAACAAATCAGAATTCAACGTGTGGCACTATCAAGATAAAAATATGTTGCTAATTGAGAATGTCAAAAATAAATAATTTTGGAATTAATATACTTTACAAAATTGATTACATTGTTTATATGTACATATACAAATATTGTAACAAAATGACAGTTTGACAAATGCCACTCCTGACACCAGAATGATAAAATGACGAAAGTCCAGTCCAGTTACTTTTTCTGTTACTTTATTTTCTTCTAACTACGAAGCAATATTTTACTTCCTTCACGTTGATCTGAACTTTGAATCAGGATTACACAATGTTGTTAACTGTCTGAAATATCAATACTTTATGCCACCTAATAATATCTCGAAGTTCCTGTGAATAAGCCCTTTTGCCGCCGATAGAAGCCATGAGATTTCTCTCTCTTTGGGTATGCGTGAATGGATGAAAGGAGGGCACACATTTTGACTAAAATATTTTAATAAAGCATCAATCTTTCACTCTTTTCACTTCAGAGGTTGCAATATAATTCACCAACCAAGTAACACTATTCACATAATTATACAAATAAATAAGCTTTGCGATGATCACTTTGTGTCCATTAGTTTTCACGTATTTCGACGCTCCAACAAATTTTACGTCTGTTCCCTTCGATACACACAACTGACGCCATGCTATGAAAATCGTTCAAAATTACTCCGTCCTTCAAACTCACCAGGCTATCCCCTTTGTGTTCAGTTTCTCTATTCACTATTATTTATTTAAAATTATTACTCTAATCATTATTGTTTATTATTACTATTATTATTAAATGATTAAGTTTTTTTAAGTATCTACAATTTGGGTATCAATTGAATGCACAACAGTTGTCTTTTACTGAAGTTAACACAGTACTTCGTGATCTTTCAACTCAGCACTGTGCTTTCTTCTCGTAACCTTGACTCAGTCCCTTCACTTTCTCTGTCTCTCAAACACCTGACGTTGATGATACAATCACTCGACACTCATAAGTCCTTCCCGACGACTGCACACACTCAGACAACACTGCCTGTTACGACTCGTATATATATATATATATATATATATATATATATATATATATATATATATATATATATATATATATATATATATATATATATATATATACACACACACACACACACATACACACACACACACATAATCTTCACTTGTCTTCTCGTCTTTTCTGGAACTTCTACAAATACGCCACCCGCCGGGCGCCTCGCGAATAATCTCGAAAGCACTTTATGCTGCCGCTCTGATTGTTGCCACGTGTTCACAAACAGTGACGCGGGGCAGCCTAACTTTGAGGGCCTTTAATACTCGTCACGGCCGACGTCACAATACTAATACGAGCGTAACTCACCTTTACAGCTTTTTTATAAATCGAGTATGGATGCTTAAACATCGGTATCACTATCGAGAACTGGTATCGTTCCATCACAAGTTCAATCATTGATTGATTGTATTTCGTAATATTGGTCTAAATTTCTAATTCTAAAGCAATATTTTAACACCGTTGTCCATCTTATTACTTGCATGATGTATAATCTAGCAATCAGTTGTGATAACTCCATTTGCTTTATGATATACACACAGATTATAACTTCATCGCTACGGGTTATTTCTCCATCCGGTAGAATAACAGGATATTAATCATTTCCCAATAATCACTCCCAGCTCCAAATTGAAGCTTCGTATATATGTTGGGTAATGCTTAATGCATTTCCTTTTTTCAGGTTTTTAAAATAAAAAAGTCTGAAATTTTCATTTAAAACATGTAGTGTGTTGCACACATATGGTTTTATCTAATTACTCTTGTACAGGTATATTTAAAAGCGCTTATTCTTGTATCTACTTCATGTTAATCGAGATATATGCTTGTATAAATGATTTTATTGCATATTTCCTTGTAAGTACAATAGAAATATACGAATACAGCAAGCTTAAGTGATAGTTAAGTATTTTTAGAGCTGAAGGATATGTGATGACTTAGACCATAGATGTTATTTTCCCTATATCGTAATTTTAACCCCGTCCACTCTCCTACACATTGACTAGCCATTAGGGCACGCCCCCGTTGTTATCTATCTACGTCAGAAAATCGGTCAGTCCCTCAAATCATGTCAGTGGTGGAACCACGTCCCATAGCAAGGTAAAAATATACTTCAAAGCCGAATGGCAATATAAGTACATTTGTGTTCCTAGTAAAACTAAAGCTTTGTGTTTTCTATGGAAAAGAAAATGTATTTCGATTCTGTTCCGCCGCTGCACGCATTGAAACTTGCCTTGTTTGTAAAGACGTGTGTATCCGTAAACAAACAGAACCGATCTGGGTGGTTCAGTTAGTTAGACTCTGGCCTACTGATCCCAAAGTCGCGGGTTCAAATCCGGTTTTAAGTGTGCTTAAAAACGACAGCTCCATGTCAGTAGATTTACTGTCATGTAAAAGAATATCTGAGGGACAACATTCCGGCGCAATATTGACGCTGATGTGGTCCTGGCAATTAACAGCGTCGTCAGACAAAATTATTAGAATAATTAATTAACCTTAACTTGGACACACCTCGTTCAGATCCTAGTCCAATCTGTCCAAACCCATGCAGTGCCGACCAGCTAATACGTTGGCCATTCGCTGATTTGGAGTAAGGAAAATTCAATGAGAGGTAAGTGCAGAGGGTAAATACTCGATTGCATTCCTGTCATCCCTCCTCCCCATACCTGCTTAGACATTCCATTCTTTCTGTATGACTTTCTGTATGAGAAAGGCATAAGCAAAGGCAAGGTTTTCTGGTGATAATTATTTGAAAAATTCTAATTAATAAATTAAGTTAGTGGTGTTTTGTGTTGAATATTATACCAAAAATTCACATTAATTTCGCAAAAAATTTCGGGTGAAATTAATATACATAGACATTACTGAAATTTAAATTAACAGATAAGCAATGTTACTGTATTGTTCAAAATTTCTCCAAATTAAAACATTTATTTCATTATTATTATCATCATATCAATCACCACATATATTATGCATTAGGCTTCAGACCATTGCCCCTCAATCAGCATCACCAAACTGCTTTGATTGTTCATAATTGTCCTTCTGTCTGTTACGACCAAGGTGAATGTAGAAAAAACATCTCTCGTTGTCAGATTTGATATTGATAACCAAACACATTGAAGGGAATTTTCATAAAAAATGAGGTTAGATTCACATTTTGCTTTGAGTGCTAAGATTGCCGTTACTATGTATATCAACTTTGTTACTATGGCCTAAGTGTTCAACAAGGGCACAAAGTTCTTTGTGCTTTAAGTTTATTGTGGCAGCTTTGATAATACGGAAATGTGACCTTGTGAGATAACCTTTTATTGTAGCCTCACTCATTATTCTTTGTCTTTGCCTAGTATTGTTAAAGAAGCCATGTTATTGAATGCACGCAAACCAATTTGTTCTGTAATTGAGCAACTTTCCCGTTTATCGTTAAAAACATTTATGTAGTAAGATTTTGTCAATCTCTTGTGGTTTACCAGTTGCGCAAAAAGTCATTCAGAATGAGGACTTCTGAGATCACTTCCAGAAAATTCAAGATGTAAATTTAGTTTATCATAAACGTATCTTACGGAGATGGCATTTTAATGAAAATCATTAGACTTTTTTTAGAAAAATAATCAAAAAGTTTTCCATGTAAAGGACAGTTTGGGGTTGATTTTTTTGAACATCGTTGGATGCATTTTAAAGATACTGAACTAAACGAGAAAAATCTGATGCGTTGCACTCACATGACTTTCTCTACTCTAGTACTAACCATTCTTACAAACTTTTATTCCTATATCTTCTTCGTGTTAGTTGAGATAAACATTTATACAAATTATCTTATTGCTTATTTCCTTGTAGGTGCAAGGGGAATATTAGAATACAGTAGACTTTGAGCGATATTTAAATCTTTTGAAACTTTGAGATCCCGTTCTCTTTGCACACTTACCATATAAAAAATGAACAAAGACGTTCTATTTCACGAAGTTTTAAGTTTTCTGAAAGTCACAAACATAACAAGGAATATCTCTAAAATGGTTCACCTTACAAGAAAATTTATTCAGACATAAACTGTGTATTTTAGCAAGATTTACATTTTTTGTATAGTAAGATTTAGTCTATCTCTTAGAGTTTACCAGTTATGCAAAAGTCGTCCAGAATAAATACGACTACAGGGGTTATAGCCAGAAAATTCAAGATATACATTTCATTTGTCATAAAAATATCTCAAACATATGACATTTTAATCAAAATCGTTTGAGCCATTTTCAAGAAAATGAAAATTTTCAAAAAATTGTCCATGTAAAGGGTAGTTTAGGGTGAGGCTATTTTCTTCAAAATCTTCATGCCGCATTCTTGAAAGACATTAAACTTAAATACCAACTTTGGTTTTTAACCGACTTTTCGTGTTTGAGTTATGCTGTCCACAGACTGACACACAGACGCACACACACACACACACACACACACACACACACACACACACACACACACACACACACACACACACACGGACCTTTTTCTAAAAATACTTTTTTATTCAGGGGATGTTAAAACATATTTCAGGTGAAATCTCGATATCGAATTTTTGGGTGGAATACAATACTTCCCCTACTTACCAGTAGAGAAGGTAAACATTTGATATTACGTATTAGAGTTAAACACACAAATCTTTGATTAGAGCTTCTGAGGTCACGAACCGTGTAATATTTATGAATTTGCTCGAGCTTTCGGCCACATTAAACTCCATGGCCATCACCAGGAGATGAATAATCAATAAATGGCCATCTCAAAAGCTTGGCCTTCTTCAGGAATATTGATTTTGAGATGAGGGTTCATTTCTTATGCAGCTCCCATGAGGATGGCCATGGAATTTAATATGAACGAAAGCTTGGGCAACTTCATAAATATTACACCGCTGGTGAACCGGGAACCTATAATCAATAATCATCGCAGTAAACGCTCCAGATCTTATAACGAATCTTTTTCTAAAAATTTTTCAGAGGATCTCAAAACATGTAATTCCGGTAAAATCTCGATATCAGATTTTTGGGCGGAACACAATACGTTCTCTACCTACCATGTAGTAGAAGAAAAATCTGATGTGTTGCACTCACATGACTTTCTCTAATCTTGTACTAACCATTCTTACAAACTCTTATTCCTGTATCTTCTTCGTGTTAGTTGAGATAAACATTTACAGAAATTTGTTATTGTTTATTTCCTTGTAGGTACAAGGGAAATATGAGAATACAGTACGCTTTGAGCGCTAGTCAAATCTTTTAAAGCTTTGAGATACCTTAACATATAAAAAAATGAACATCGATGTTGTATTTCACGAAAGTTTTGTTTTCCGAAACTCACACACATAACAAGGAATATCTCCGAAATGGTTGTCTACAAAAAATTTATTTGGATATAAATGCATAGTCGTATTTACTCTGGACGACCTTTGCATAACTGTTAAACTGTTAGAGATACACAAATTCTTAATATAAAAAAATGTAGACCTCACTAAAATACACAGTTTATGTCAAAATAAATTTTCTTGTAGGTTGAACCATTTTGGAGATATATTCCTTGTTATGTGTGTGTTTCGGAAAACTTGAACCTTTCGTGAAATGGAACATCACTGTTCATTTTTTTATGTTAAGTGTGCAAAGAGAACGGAATATCAAAGCTTTAAAAGATTTGTCTATAGCACAAAGCCTACTGTATTCTAACATTCCCCTTGCACCTACAAGGAAATAAACAAAAAGATACTTTCTGCAAATGTTTATCTCAACTAACACGAAGAAGATATAGGAATAAGAGTTTGTAAGAATGGTTAGTACAAGAGTAGAGAAAGTCATGTGAGTGCAGCACATCACATTTTTCAGAAACATGTATTATAATGCACATATAAGAACACTTACAGCTGATCCAAAACAACCACTTCATATTAAACTGATAACAATGATATTTGGAGACCAGAATAAAAATCACGTCAAAAACATCAAATACAAATCAGCCATAGCTCACCACTTTTGGTCTTGCAATCATGATATCAATCTAAATATCCAACTTGTAAAACCAGCAAAAAATTATTGGGAGTTAACAGTATGGGGAAAATATTTACATAATTAAGGATGGGGATCGGCTGATGAATTGCGACACACCAATCACAGACAGTGTCTTACGATTAGCCAATAAGAACAGCAGACCAGGCAACGAGAGAAGGTGGAGGCAGTTACCTGATGTTGAACCATTGATCAGCAGCTGAAGGATCCTCTCCAAAACTGGTCCTGTGATTAACATACAAGTAAGTTGGAGTAGAATGTTTAGAAATACAATTATATTTTTCAATTTAGACAATTCATAGTTTAACAATGTTAATGTTGACACTTTTGATATGGTTTACTGTTTTATTTGTCTGTTTTGGCAACATAATGTTTTTCAGTAAGGAAAGGTTGATATTTTCTGATACTTTCTTACGAATTACATTTTCATTTTTTTTGTGTCAGGTCCATCTTCTTCATCCTCCTCATCATTGGCGTTCTGAAATATAGGTGTGGGTTGTGTCTTGGAGTATGCTGGAGACACCCAGTATGGGTTCTCGGCTGCTTCCTTGGCGTATCGCAGGATGGCCTCTCTTGGATCCTGGTCATCTTCCACCCTCTTGCTCAGCCCCAAGTTCCTGATGACATAGGAACTAAGAGTGCTCCCAGAAGTTGCCACTCGACCGCCTTGACCTGAAGAAATGGGCAGATCAGGTCTTCGTGACCTAACAGGATCCTGTCTGTCTCGCTCCATCTGTTTTCTGACGGATCTGGGATTGTCCTGACGGAAGATAGGAAGTGAATGTGGTGTTAGGATCTGCTGTGCTGCCACTACTTCAACCTGCTTCAACTTCCGATATGTCTTCACAACACAGAGCTTGGCACCTCGCATGCTTCGAGTGTTGCTGTAATACACTTTGACAACTCCGTTCCCACAGCCCACAAATATCTGGTTCAACTTTGGATGCCACAATGCACGAATCACGTGGGAATCTGTTACTTCAACATCACTCACTTTGTCGAAAGTCTTTGAGTTAAAGAGTAGTAACTTGCCCGAGGTTTCACCTTTTCTTAGGGAAACACCAGTTAGCAGGATGGCGTCATCAGGGCTGAAAGTGCAGTCTGTGGTGGCATACCGAGAGAAGAGATCTTCAAACACGTGCACTGGTGTTCTAAGTGCTCGTATGTCCCACAACTTCATGGTGTCATCGCAACTGCGTGTTGCGAGTTGACTGCCACGATATGAGAATGAAATGCAAGATGTCTCCGAGCCAGCTTGATGCGCAGCACGCAGCAACAATGACGTGCTGACAAAGTTCTTCCTGTGGTCCCACATTTGTATGGAGCCATCCATGCAGACGCAGGCCACCAAATTGCCATCCCTGCTGTATGCACACGTAGTGGGAATTGTTTTAAGACCATTTTGAGCCCTACACTTAATAATGGCCTTGTGGTGCAGAGGCTTCTCTAAATCCCAAAGCCGGCAAGTCCCATCTTGAGAACAGGTTAAGAACTCTTCCTTTATGCGAGGGTGCCAGCACCCGGAGTTTAATGGAGCTGTGTGACCCTTCGTTCTAGCCATATCTGCAATATAATGATCTCCTTTAACGCATTCAGCTACCACAAACCCATCACGGTCAAGTACTTTAGCCTGGGGCATGCCAGATACCACCAAGATCACATCTCCTGTCACAGAGTACTGTAAACCTTTGATTGGATGGTTCTCGCATGGCTGAAGTGTCCGGAAACTTTGCATGGTCACATCCATTCCAGCAAAATCCCAGAAACGAACATCATAGTCCACAGACCCAGTAGCCAGACGAGCACCTGCAGGGTCTACAGTGACTGCAACCACAGCTTTGGTGCCATGCAACATTGTTACCTCGTGACTGTAAGGTATCTTACCTTGCAAATCATCAGAGTTATCATCATCACTGCTGCCATCACTATCATCATCTGTATCACTAGCTGACTTCTTTTGCTTCTTATCTTGCATATTTTCGGGCTGATTCAACAATGACGGTGGCACCGGGGGTCCTATCAGATCATCTTCATCAACGTCTGTACTATTGTTTGCATCTTTATCTTCAGTACTGTCACTCAACTTCGGCGATTCTACTTCTTTAATTACATGTTTTTCAACATTGGTCCTATTTCTTTCTTTGGCCATTCTGGAAACTTCCTCAAACATTTGCTTCACATTGAACTGTTTGGATTTTTTCCCAAATCCTCCAAAACCCATCACTTCACGCATACGCTGACTTTCCCTGTCCTCTTCTTCTATATCATCATATCTTTCATTTTGGAATTTTTCGGCGCTTATTAACTTCTTGCCGAAAGTTCCAAAACCCGAAGATACCTGTTCATCTTCATTCTTATTTTCTTGATGAGCATTTCCCAATGAGAAGCCTATTTTTCCAAAGGTAATTACTTTTTTGCTACGATTCATTTTAGATTACTTGAAGATTTTCATTACACATAACCTAAAAATGTGTTTGTATATAATCTGAATACCACAAACCACTAGGTTTCAAATGCAACTTTAAACTAACAAACGGAGTCTAGGGTGTTGTCTAACATAATAATACCACTTTTATGAATATTTCACTTCTTTGTTACACAGCGTCGAATATTTAAAATCGACTACATTTTCCACTGCAGCAGACTGTAAACATGACAGCTAACAAGTGCGCTATTAGAGTTGGCAGTCTCGAACGTAATGGTTGCAAGGCTGTGACGCATGCGCTGTTAAAGGTCTAAAGCTGTATCCCAGAGACAGGATAATACGTTAGAAGCTTGGATTATTGAACATAGTATGATTAAAGCTGAGGTGTGTGATTCATGGAAGGTTGGGTTAGGTTTAGCTTTTGGCTAAATTTTCAAGTTTTGTGCATTATAACAGCAGCGGTTGTTACAGAGGCGCGTAGTGTCATTCAATGTATACTAAAGTTGCCAACCTATGCATGAAAAAACACGCGAGGATTTAGCGATCCGCGTAATTTGAAAGCAGCAGTGTCCGTGATTTGTGAAACGAGTGGTAAAGCTTCTGTAAAACGTCGTGACACTCCGTATGCGCAAGAGGAGAAATGAGAAGAAGTGGTGGGAGAGCAAGGGACTAGTGGGGTTGCTAGAGGTATCTCACTCTTTAAAAATGAAGAAAGTCAGCATTTTCTTGGTTGTACACACCAGGTTACAAGGGGGAAAAGGTAAAAGTAGCAATATCATCTATGACTGTGACACAATATGACTATTGGCAGTCCTCGACAGTGTTGCCAATAGAGGATCAAGAAAAATAACCAGACAAAAATAAGAAGTCCACTAAATTTCTGTGTTGTCAATGTTAGAAACATTTCTGTCCAACCAAATGCAGTTTATCAAACAACTAAATCCCTATACTAGCAATGTTAAATTTATAAATTTTGACAACTAAAGATCTTCCCAGAAAGACCAGATTTAGTTTAAAAACAACTAAATTGGCATCGCTGGTCCTCGAAGTTCTTGCTTCTAACTTAGGTGGCACAGGGGGGATACAGACAATTTTCCCCCATTATGGTGCAGTCTGGTTATATTTGGTGATATCCCATCCGTTGCATTGCATTAGTGTCGCCAACTGTTCGTAACATATAACCATGGTAATGGTGTTACTGCGTCTGTTATGTTGCCACAGAAGGACTTATTTATGAACGCGTTGCAGGAAGGCCAACCGATAGATACGAAAACAAGATTCTGTTTAGACGCGGTATTAATTAATTAATTAATTAATTAATTAATTAATCAATCAGTGGACGTAATGTTCGTTTTTGCGTGATTTGTCTTGAATTCTTTTAGAACAGTATATGCAATTACAGTTACTATTGTTATTTTTGTGTTCGCTACACAGTAGTGCATCTCGTATATATTTAGGATTCGGAAGTAGTTTTATCCAAGAGTGTTATTACAGAACAAGATTTGCCGAACATGAGTAGGATCATCACGTGTTGTGTGGTAACGATGTTCAAGCATTATTATCGTTTGAAAGCACGTTACTTTAACCCTCTGGTATTTGAGGTTAGAAATGACTTTATTGTGTACGTTGGCAGAACTGCTTTCTGTTATACTTCCGTCAGCTATTTAGTGTAATCTCGGCCATGTTGGACTGCCGATACACTGTGTCCACTCTCCTGGTTCGTTCTTGTCGGAGCGGCCTTCAAATGACTTCATAATGGACAACAATCGACGCAGCGGTGCTTGTCGCGGACAACAATGGACGTAGTGCTTGCCACAAAAATACTCATTACCATTGTCACAACGTATCGTAAAATTGAAATCTGAAGTTGCAGACGTGTTTCTAAGTCAGTTTGTTTCAAGTCGTCATATTGTCGAATTATTCAAACTACACGGAAAATTTAAATTAAATGTATTATCTTGCGCCGTTGCAAACGCGGTGAAAGCTGCAGGAAGACATTTCTCCGTTGATTCTAATTCAATACGGAGAGAAAAGAATAGCCAGAGAAAAGAAACAATGAAACAATTCATTGTATGCCCAATGAAACTGTGGTATGTATCCAGTTCATTCACAAATTACTGTATACCTATATAACCTTTACATAATACTACATGGTTTCCCTTCCTTTCTGAATTCCTAGAAGCACCACTCGCATAATTCCCTCCCCAGTGTTTTCAAGCAAATTTTTCGCGAAAAGAAGGGGGGAAATTACGCGATAAAATACGGTATTCCAGGAGCTAACAATAAATCTTCGATTGACACCATTATTATAACAATTGTGTGGAAGTGGATATGCCAAAAAAAAAGTCATGTAAGTCACGCATCCACCCCCAACCCTTCATATAATCCTCATATAAGGGATGAAGATTTACAGGAATTAAAGCAACCTGGTTTGTACATTTACAGCATTAACCAACGAATGTTTTTTGCAAAATCTGTAGACTTTTGGCACATAAGGGATTTGGGAAATTGATTTTAATCTTTAATTTAGTTTTCCTCATTATGAGGTTTTTTGATTTAACTGCTTTTGCACACCCAGTCGAGATATACTGGGTTCATTACCAAGAGGTTTTGCTAGGGTAAAATTAGGCCCATATACTCCTACATCAGTCATCCCATTCATTTGTGAACCACCCAAATATCATATACTAGGTAAGTGACCCTTTTATTTTCTCTACTACATATAGCAAGTAGGGGAAGTATTGTATTCCACCCAAAACTTCAAAGTCGAGATTTCACCCGAAATATGTTTCGAGACCCCCTACCCCCCCCCCCCCCCCAAAAAGCATTTTTACAAAAATATCTGTGTGTGTGCGTGCGTGCGTCCGCGACCGTCAAAAGCCAAAGTTGGATTTAGGTTTAATATGCTTCAAGGATGCAACAAAAAGATTTTGAGGAAAATTTCCCCACCCTAAACTACTCTTTAAATGGACAATTTTTCAAACATTTTGAATTTTTCGAAAATGGCTCTAATGATTTTTATTAAAATGCCATATATTTGAAATATTTTTATGGCAAATGAAATGTATATTTTGAATTTTCTGGCTTTAGCCTATGTAGTCCTGTTTGCTGCGGATGACTTTTGTATAACTGGTAAACCGTTGGAAGTAGACCAAATTTTACTGTACAAAAAGTGTATATCTTGCTAAAACGCACAATTTATATCCAATTATTATTATTATTATTATTATTATTATTATTATTATTATTATTATTATTATTATTATTATTATTATTATTATTATTATTATTATTATTATTATTATTATTATTATTTTTTTTTTTTTTTTTTTAGAGGGAGCCATTTCGGAGATATTCTTTGTTATTTGTGTTAGTTTTACAATACTTATACTTTCCACAAATGGAAGATCGCTATTAATTTGTTTTATATCTTAGTCATGCAAAGAGAACGGAATTTTAAACTTTAAAAGATTTGATTATCACTTAAAGCTTACTGTATTCCCATATTCCCCTTGTGGCTACAAGAAAATGAGCTGTAAGATAATTTCTGCAAGTGTTTATCTCAACTAACATGAAGAAGATATAGGAATAAGAGTTTGTAAGAATGGTTAGTACAAGAGTAGAGAAAGTCATGTGAGTGCAACACACCAGATTTTTGGCATTATGTACGATGTCTATGTATATTCTACTAATGCTACAGGTAGTTACGTCATAACAGAATGCTTCCACGGACAAGGGTTCCAGAGTGTTTTGTATTTGCTGAAAGGTTCAACTCTAATCAAAGCAGACAATTATTGGAAAATTCAGTTTTTGTTGATAAAATGCTCTGAAGATTTTGTTTATTTTTGAATCGAGTGAAACGCTGCTGGCCTCATTAGGATTTATTTATTCAACAGCTTCCCTAGAGGAAGGTTCGCACAGTGCACACATACACACGCGCGCGCGCGCGCTCATTCGCGGACTTCCCCTCAGGCGCGCGCGCAGCCTCTCTAGAGAAATCGATGTTATCGAATAGAGCTTACTGTATCACAAACTAAACAAAATGTTGACTATCAGTAATTTATGTACATGCAAAGTGCTGTTTTTGCAACCCAATTAGGAGAAAAAGTATTATTTATTTCCAAACAGAGAAAACAGGCTCGTTACTGAATGCAATTAATTTAATGCATTTATACAATATTTTTGTGATAGCAGTATATTATTACTGCTAGTTATAACATTGAGCCATGTTGGGATTTCTGACCTATAAATCATTAAAATTATATGCCAGTTGAGAGACACAGAGGGTGAGAGAGAGAGAGAGAGAGAGAGAGAGAGAGAGAGAGAGAGAGAGAGAGAGAGAGAGAGAGAGAGAGAGAGAGAAAGAGAGAGAAACGCTGTTATACGTTATCAGTAGAACACGAATTTTTAGGTTTTAATTTAATACTTTCTCTACTACGTATAGTAAGGTAGAGGAAGCATTGCATTCCACCCAAAAATTCGATATCGAGATTTCACCGGAAATATATGTTTGTGTCCGTGGACCGATGAATAGTCGGTTAAAAACCAAAGTTGGTATTTAACTTTAATGTCTTTCAAGGATGCGACACGAAAATTTTGAAGAAAATTGCTCTACCCTAAACTCCCTTTATATAGAAACTTTTTCGAAAATTTTTATTTTCTTGAAAATAGGTCTAACCAATTTGATTAAGATGTCATATGTTTGATATATTTTTATGACAAATGAAATGTATATCTTGAATTTTCTGGCTATAGCCCGTGTAGTCGTATTTACTCTGGACGACTTTTGCATAACTGGTAAACCGTAAGAGATAGTCCAAGTCTTATTACACAAAAAATGTAGATGTTGCTAAAACACGCAATTTATGTCTGAATTGATTTTCTGTAGAGTGAACTATTTCAGAGATATTCTTCGTTATTTGTGTAAGCTTTGGAGAACTTACACTCCTGTCAAAGGAACGTCGCTATTTATTTTATATATGTTAAGCGTGCAAAGAGAACGGAATCTCAAAGCTTTAAAACATTTGACTATCGCACAAAGCCTACTGTATTCTAATATTCCCCTTGTACCTACAAGGAAATAAGCAATAAGATAATTTGTACAAATGTTTATGTCAACTAACACGAAGAAGATATAGGAATAAGAGTTTGTAAGAATGGTTAGTACAAGAGTGCAGAAAGCCATGTGAGCGTGACACATCAGATTTTTTCTCCCTATTTAGTTAACCTCCAACCTCACATTCCTGCAAAAACTCACATTCTGTCACGAAAGTGGTTAAGCCCTAAAATGGCAAGAAGACGTATGAGACACAACTCGGGCTGCTCTCAGCCTACCAACAGATTAATGATTTAATTAATAAACTTGAAGATATTTTCTTTTGGTTCCGACAATTTGTTGGTTTGTTGTTCGGAATAATTATCTAAATAAGTCCATTTCGGTACAGATTTCCATGTATATGAATTGATAAGCCGCATTGAAAAATGATACAAACAGCTCTGTGTTATAGAAAGGACAGGCTAACATATAACAGAATACTTATACACATGTTATTTATTAGATATAGTTTAACAATGTGTAATGCATATGTGGGTCACCAACTGCACGCTGTCCAGAACTCAGATGTAAATCAAGGCTTACCGTATCCCCGGCGTTGCAAAATGATACAAACACGCCATCTCAATATGCCAGTGTTGGAAATTTGTTTGAACATAACCTTCAAAACAAGCTCACACATGTTGTCTATAAGTTTCTGGAGCGTGGACACTTCAAGCAGGTATGATGGCAGCTTTCAACCCAGCGATATTAGAATAATTTTTGCCATCAGCTTACACTGAACGACATAGGTTCACCATGAGTTTCAGATCCGGCGAATTTGAGCGTTGTCCTGCTGGAAAATCCAACATAACCTATAATTGCTTTCCCAAGAGGTAAAAGATGAACAAGTTGCTTTCATCCTACCCGTTGGAAGCAAGATTTGTTGTGCCACGATAACCAAACACAGTTCAAACTTCCTCCTTGCTGCCGTTTGGAAAATATCTGTTCTACTTTCGGTAGAACTGTAGGAGACCGTCGTCACGTGGTTCACTGACAGTTCTATTATGTCACTGACCTACAACGGAAGAAGATGGCGCTGCAAGGCAGAAATATCTGTTGCCAACTTAACATTGTACAACTCGCTAAAACTAACAACGACGCATCACAAAATGCCAAAACAATGTACTATTATTTATTAATATTGTTGTTGTTAATACTGCGTAATCTGTAATAACATTACTGTGTTACACAACCTCAATATTATTAATTACTTCATTATTATTGTTGTTGTTAGTCCTGCGTAATCTGTAATAAAATTACCGTATTATACAATCTCAAATAAGGATTGTTGTACCTTTGATAAGTGTAGTGTTCTGTGAAAATGCGCAACAAGTTCAAGTTTATTATTTATTTATGCCAACAAACTTACTATTGGTATTTTTAAACACAAACCGTGTGTGGCCAATGTTTGAGAGGTAGTACTAGAACCTAACAATTCAATACCACAGCTGGGATTTGAAGGAAGACCCTCCGCTTACTAGGCGGGTGCTCTGAGAGCATCCCTTCTCGGTTTACCGCCTTCTCTTGTGCCTGTTGTGGTAATTTTCATTTTTATATGCTTCGATGAGTCACAATATCTCTTCCTCAGTCCAATTTTTCATTTTCAAACGTATGTAGAATACAGATTAAAACCACAACCGCACCGCACAAGAACTTAAGTCACATCACTTAATTACAAAATAATAACTCTAAATAACAATAAATAACGTTAACAAGTTGGTTGGCAACATTCACATGCTTCCGCAGATTTCAATTTTCCAGAGTTGGCAATACATACGTCACCAACGAGTTAAAGGAAATGAACCTCATAACAACAATGCTTCAGTCACAAACAACTGCCTATCGACCACGTGAGGACGGGGTCCTACAGGATAACCCTACTTTCCCCAAATCATGGCTGCTCCATCTAAATTTTTCATCACTGAACACTATTTGCTTCCATTGGGTTTTCCAGGTTACATGCTCCTTTGCCCAGGATATACGTCTTTTGTTATGCACATCAGTAAGTCGAGGCTGCCGTTTCTTTTTCTTGTACAACATGAAGTTCTTCCTGGCTACCTTTCGGGATAGACTTGTGCACACGAATGTTTGGGTCTTGAGCCAATCTTCCCAGAGAGGTTCCACCTACACTTAATTCTTTTATTATACTTCTCTCCTGCCTGAGTGTAAGTTTCTGTAGCCTTCCAGAGGATTTCTTCTTGCCAAAATTCATCCCAAGACGCAAAAAAATTGTTCACAGGGAAGGAGATCTATGAATCTTCCTTGCTATTTCTCTAGAAAACAAACCTGCCTTGTTATAAGTGATTATTCACCATTTCTCGTCAAATGATATCGCCGGTTGACGTCCCATTTTCTTGAGCGGCTCCTTTAGTTCCTTCAATCAAGTCGAATATTATGTAAACATCAATTCAATGTACCTACGGCTACTATGATTAGTGGATAAAACGGTGAGAGATGTGTACGAAGCATGGTTTATCATTTTGCAACAGTCAAATGATCTTGTGCTCAGGCTACTGTAAGGCAAAGGGGTCAAATGTTTCCGTCGTTTGTCATGAATACAGGCACGTCAACTGTTGCATTAGATATATCTATGCCAGCTTATGTCACGCTACAGCTGAAAACTGGGGTGGTTGTATAATTTTTCAACGCACTTTATTAACTTTAAAAATAACTCAAACATTTTTAATCAAAGTGTTAGAGCCATTTTCGAGAAAATGCAAATTTTCGAAACAGTTTCCATGTAAAGGGTAGTTTAGTGTGCAGGAAGTTTCTTAAAAATCTTCGTGTCGCATATTTGAAAGACATTAAGTGACACTGGGAGTGAAATTTTGGTCAAAATTGTCAAAGAGTCGAAAATTGTTTTTTTACCTTAAAATGTTCCTGGAACACCTGTGCATTTGGATCAACTAACATTTTTCATATCCCCCACTCCATGTGGTCATTACGGCCCTTTCAAATATTGCTCTTCCCTTAACGACAACAGGATGCTACTATATAAAAGTCTGTTTTTCTCAAAACTACACTTCTGCATATTCCAAAAGAAGTTCGCGCCTGAGTTTTGCTTCAAATTCAATGAAAATTTCCAAAAGTATTCATAAATAGCAGCTAAACAAAACTATGATTCAATATTGATGTTATCATTAACATGAATTCCAAAAACTTTTTTTGTATGAAAAAAAATTAATAATTTTTAACATTAAATTTTCTTTGTTATTAAAAAAATACGTACAGCATAATGAGCAAACGTATTTGAAATATCTCCACACAATTGTTACCCATGTTTTAGAGTATCAGTTCTGTCAATATAAATGAATTTTGAAAAGTCAATAGACGCGAGCTCTATTTTGAAAACGTGCCTATTAAATTCATAAAATAATTTATATATCCTAAACGAATTATCCAATTTTAATGAAATTTGGTGTACCTCTTATTATCATATAAATACAAACACAGTAAAAATTTCAGAAAAATCTATCAAGAAATGTGGAACTTTCAAATTTGACTCCCAGTGTCCCTTAAGCTTAAATACAACTTTGGTTTTTAAGCGACTTTTCGTTTTTGAGTTATGCTGTCCACAGACTGACAGACACACACACGGACCTTTTGCTTTTTTGGATTCAGGGGGTCTTAAACCATAGCTTTGCTTTAAAATCTCGATATGGAATTTGTTGATGCAATACAATACTTCTTCTACTTACTATACGTAGTAGAGAAAGTAAAAGATCATTGCGTATGAAAAACTTCTACATTACATAGGACCAGCTCTAAAAGCCTAAGCCTACTGTATTCTCCTATTGCTATTGTACTGCAAGAAAATAAGTAGTAAAGCCATTTCTACCAACGTTCATCTTAATTAACATGAAATACATGGAAGAATAGCATTTGTAAGAACAGTAGTGAGTAGAAAAAGTAATGCGAGTGCACACATAAGATTTTTTATTACTTTATAAGCACAGCCACGTTTAAGTTTGAGCATGCACTCATTAGCACTGCCTCATTATTGGAATATTAACGAGCCGTGTTACTGCTCCCAGCTGAGCTGTCCTAACCTAACTTTAAACAAGTTGGTAATCCCAAGTTGATGCAGGTATTTCTCTGGTAAAGGTATCTCATTATCGAAAGTTGGAGATGGCGCTCACAGAAGCACTTAGGAGCATCGCCTCTAATGGTAAGCACATAAAGTTTCAATCCACTGCTTGCCTGCTTGCTCAAACATTCACGAAGGAATTGTTTACCAACCCCATCCTTATAGCTAACAGCCATTGAGTGATGACTAGCGACAGCAATTTTACCACGTTTTTATTAACTCCCTCCCTTGTCTGTTTGTTTGTTCACTACACATTTTGCAATTGGTTTTAAACTAACTTCCCGATGAGTTAGAGACTTGAAACTTTGCACACAGCTCAAAACTGGATGATAATACAATATTAACTCATTTTAAAGAAAATGCCCCCATCCTAAACTACCCTTTACATGGAACATTTTTCAAAAAATTTTATTTTCTTGAAAATGGCTTAATGACTTTGATTAAAATATCGTATGTTTTGGATATTTTTATGGCAAATGAAATGTATATCTTGAATTTTCTGGCTATAGCCCCTGTAGTCGTATTTACACTGGACGACTTTTGCATAACTGGTAAACTGTTTGAGATAAACCAAATCATACTATACAAAAAATCTTTTACATCTTTACCCTTTTTTATGTTCACAAAATAAAAAAATACTGGATTATTAAATTACCACTATTTTTCTATAATTTGTTTGATTATATATAGCATCCACTGTAGATCTATTGTTCCTGAAGCCTTGCTGTTCTTCTTTAATGAGTATTATTGTATTTAATTTATTATTTAAAATTCCAGTAAACACTTTTTAAGTATTATGAAATAATGTTATTTCGTGATAATTTTCCGACTTTACCTTTCCTCCTTTCTTAAATATGGGCATAGTTATACTTGATTTCCAATCTGATTGAATGTCCCCACTGTCTATTATATTGTGACATTGCGTCGTTCAACAGTATACGGGCAAGAGGAGGCCGGGTGATCTTGGATACGACGAGCGGTTGTGTGTGTGCGTGACCGAGAAGTGGAGGAGGTCCGGGACTACAGGACAACTAGCGACTGTGTCTGTGATCGAACAGTGATAACACCAGAAACTTCTGTCTACTTCTTTACTGAGTCATTCACAAGTGTAGTGGGAAGAATTCGAAGGAGGTTACGTTACGCCGGCTCCGGTAGAAATAGGACAGACAGTGTGCAGTTAAGTTAGTGTCAGTTTTTAGAGTCGAACTGTCGTATAAGTCATCGTATGCATTTAGTTTTAGTTAGGAGAGTCAGCCTTCAGCAAGTGTGTATGTGTTGTCGGGTGTCTGTATCGTAATAGTAAAGGTATAAGAGACAGTAAAACTGGAGAAAGGTATTGAAAGACTGAGAAAGTTTATCGGAAGAACAATTGTGAATTGTAACAGTAGATAAGACTATAAACTGTGCTAGCAAGTTGTGCATTTGTAGTAAGATTTAGAGAAAATAAAGAGTTAGAAATGTAAATTGACTTCGCACTTTTGTCGGCTTTTTTTACAATATTTTGAAATATCGACTGAAGTGCAGTTATAAATTTTTGTTTCTTCATATTTCAGCATTTCATTTGTTATTGTATCTCGTCCTTCTGATTTTCGATTCTTTAAATTTATTATTGTTTTCCTTAGTTTTTCTTTTGTTATTTCAATCTTTTCGCTGTTTCATTTTGATATATATGATTCCTTTTGTAAAACTAAAACATGTAGCGTATTCAGCGCCCCATTTCTGGTCGACCTCTTCGCTTGAAGTCGTTGTCTCGTCGATGCAGCTGAGGAGGCGCCAATTTCTCAGGGTCAGCCTCGACGAGAAATATTGGTGAGGAACGGTGTGTTGGACGGTGATGAGAAGGAATGGGTTTTTTTTTATACAGGGTTCCTCGGAAGAAAAACACAAGATGCACTTCCCCTATGGGCACTTCGGGTTACAGGAAACTCTGCAAGTTCTATCTTCCACCCGTTAACTAAATTATGATCTACTGTTGTGTCGAATGAATCCCAATATCTATATAAATAATATACAATCACTGGACGTGTAACGACTCAGTGGCACTTGACAAAACACTTCCTAATAACATGGCGTCTATCCCGCGACCCGCAGACACAACCTTCCCTTACACCTGGTAGCACTGAACTGTCGACTATCTCACCCACGCTTTCCCCTGATTGGCTATGCTTATTGGGCTTTGATGTTCATTTGTTTTCTATTTAAACATTTAAATTTTAGCAACGGTTCGCGAGTTCGTTAAGAGACTCGCAGTACTTTAGGAAGGCAACAACAATAATATAATGCCAACGTTTTATTGCCTCACGCCAAAATTGTATCAACGGCCGCATCAATTATTTTGTTTTCTTGGCGGGAAACTTGCAGATTTCCCCGCGTAACTGTGCCTATGTTTATTTATTAACCTTTATGAAACTTATAACATAAATATACTTCTACAAGGAATTTTGTTTTATATAACTTTCAAAGAAATTACTACAAAAACATGGATAATTAATAAACTATTTCCTTAATTATGACAGGATTAAAGTTCTGACACCCATTGTTAGGCGGAGATATCGCTACAAACATAAGAAGTTGTGAGTTATAATGCGTATAACAGATGAATGTTAAAGTGGTTAGGACTGGAAAGTGGAGTTTTGTGGATGTCTGTGCCAGCAGCAAGGTTTCCAACGCTAAACCATTTTTGTTTGGTGAAAGAACTTTGCTAAACCGGAGCGTTAAACGTCCTCGAATGTTAAAGAAATGCCTGCCGTTAGTTGCATATAGCCCGGAGCTAGAGCAGCTAATTTTTCTAACAATTTCTGCTGAAAGAAGCGGAAAGGGGGAGGAACGTAAATGCAAATCGCTGTATTAAAAGAAAGGAGACTGGTTCTGCCAGTTAGTTGCGGTGGAAAGAAAATCGGATTCCGATAGTAATATGGGGAAGCGCGCGGATACCTCCATCCGGATTGCAAACGTCAATACAGCTTTTATTAATTAAATCTGCCCTACTTATGATACGGGGAATACGCTGCCAATTTTAATCCGTTTAGTTCCCCTCTTTGCCTCACTTTTTGTCCAACCTTCCTTTACGTTTTTCTTTTTGCATTTCTTTACCACCACTTCTCCCTAACTCTATATTTTGTACCTTCCTCCAAACTCATTCTTTTATTTTTTGCGTTAAGTTTTGTTTTTATTGGTCCTTTTTTTTCCACGCCAAAATATCCATTTTGTCATTGTTTCTTCACGTTTCCCTTTCCAAACATAGTTTTGATATACTCCTGCATTGATCACTGTTGTCGTTACTGAAAAAGATGGATTCTTACTAAACTATGGAGCCCAGAGGTCCTAGGATCAATTCCAGACGACTAGCCTTGGGATTTTTTTTTTTTTTTTTCTGGCGGGTAGAAGAATGCTGGAGCTTTCGTGGCGTGAGGCAGTATTGGACAGATTCCTCCATAGTGTTTTTTGAGGTGTTTAACGTCTGCTTCTTCTGCATATGGCACCACAGGCGGTGACACTGATACATGAAGGGTCTTGGCTATTTGTTTCCCTTTTGAACTCCCTTTCCTTGGCTTTCGACTCATCCAGAGTGCTGCTTCCCATTTCGTATTCTCTTTTTTTCTTGCCGCCCCAAGAAAAAGGCATTCACTATGCAAGTAGAGAGCTACTTGGTTAAACGGGTTGTTCATCCCCATCTCTGGGCAACTCTAGAGACAGATCCTCGAGTCAGGCTCTGTTAGGGACTTTCACGGTTTAGTTTCATATAAACAATCAACAAATTACTGTGAACATCGTTGTAAAGAATTACTCCTAACCTTGTTATATTTTATCTCAGATACACATATCTGGGTAACTGAGATGTTTAAAATATAGGTCTGCGGTTCATATCCCTCCAGTAGCTTTTTACTTAGGTTTTCTTCAGCCGTTATAAATGTCGAATACTGAGGAAGTACCCTAAACTTAAATTTGTAATGTTTCCTTTCAGTATATAATAAGAACGGACATTAAACACTACGAGAAAATGATCACCAGTAAGATAAGATGTCTGAAATAACCAATAAATTCTCGGGCAGCGGGAGTCAGACCGTCGAATGATATTTATCTGCACTGCTTCATTAGTCGGCAGGAAGGGTTGGACTAAGTATAAACATTGGGGAGAGCAAATCACTACGATGAACTGACAGACATTTTTAACTAAATGGATGAAATATAGAGGATGTTGGAAATTTTACGTGTCTTGGACCATTGTGACAAAAACTGTAAGAGCCAATGAGGATGTATGTAACATAATTAGAAAAGCATAATGCGGCTAATGGGAAGAAGCGACAGGAATAGTAAAAAAAATCTGATGTGTTGAACCCAAATGACTTCCTCTACTCTTGTACTAACTATTCTTACAAACTCTTATTCCTATATCTTCGTGTTAGTTGAGAAAAACATTTGTACAAATTATTTTAATGATTGTTTTCTTGCATGTGCAGCGGGAATACAGTAGCCTTTGAACGATAGTCAAATCTTTTAAAGCTTTCAAATTCCGCTCTCTTTGCACGGTTAACATATAAAAATGAATAGAGATGTTCCATTTAACAGAAGTATAAGTTCACAGAAACTTACAGAAATAACGAGGAATATCTCCGGAATGGTTCACTCTACAAAAAAATTATTCAGACATAAATTGTGTATTTTAGCAAGATATACATGTTTTGTAGAGTAAGATTTGGTCTATCTCTAACGGTTTACCATTTATGCAAAAGTCATCCAGAGTAAACAGGACTACATAGGTCACAGCTAGAAAATTCAAGATATATATTTCAGTTGTCATCAAAATAACCCAAACATGGCATTTTAATCAAAATCGTTAGAGCCATTTTCAGGAAAACCAAAATTTTTGAAAAAGTTTCCATGTAAAGGGTGGAGGGGTGGAGCAATTTTCTTAAAAATCTTCGTGTCGCATCCTTGAAAGACATTAAACTTACATACCAACTTTGGTTTTTAACAGACTTTTCGTTTTCGAGTTATGCTGTCCACAGACATACACACACATACACACAAAGACACACACATAGACGTCAAAACATGTTTCTGTTGAAATCTCGACATCAAATTTTTCGGTGGAATAAAATACTTCGTCTACTTTACTAAATGTAGTAAAGAAAGTAAAAATAACCTTACATGTGGAAAAATACATTAATTATTAAAAGCAGTTGTCAAATTTAAATCACGTGCTTTTGATTATTAATCGATTGTAATATGTAATAAATTGTTTTTCAGTAATTTATAGGACACAGTTGGCGACAGTGGCTAAACAAAAGTATGCGATAATTTGTACAAAACAAAAGAATGACCAGGTGATAATTCGTGTATGATAATTTAGCGCCTCTATGTGTGAAATAGTAAGTATTACAAGCAGTGGCGGCTTTTGACTTTTTAAACCTATGTGCTACTACGATAGCCACAAATATAACAATAGAAGTAGGTACGATAATAACACTCACTCTACTGGCAAAATTTGAAGTCCATTCTTCTATCCTTCCTGTTGGAAGCTTCTCTATCACCTTTGTATTGAATGCTTGGATTTGCAGCACTAAACGTTTTTCTATAGAGAGCATTGCAAGGGCCACCAAGCGGTCTTGGCTCGTGCAATCCCTCAAAAACGTTTTAATCCTCTTGAGAGTAGAAAAACATCGCTCTAGCTCAAAAGTTGTCATGGGTGTTGTCACTAGGATTTTTAGAAGTTTGGCCAACTGCTGAATGTATCTTGTGCTAATTTTTGCTTTATAATAAGTTGCAATACAGGAACAGCACCAGATATATTTCTGAAGTCTGGTCGAAATATAATACACTTAGCTCTGTTTTAAGCCTTCTTTTGTCGAATGAGGGATAAGATTGTACCACTTCATCAATGAGATTATCTGGGAATTGCTTTGAGAATGACAAAAAATTCTCACAATTAAGAATTTTTTCGCAATTTAAGTGATCGAGAGATTGAAAACGAGTGCGAGCCTGTTCTATGATTCGATCGCATATTTCCTTTGCATCATTGGCCATGGAAGAGTTTCTTCGACGTTTGGCAGGTCTTTCAATTGTTTCTTCGTTGCCGCGAGCTTGTAGAGAGTGCCAGATATTATGCATCGCCTGAATGAATGTCGTCACATTGCTTTTAACTTTAATCACGTCGACATTTGTGGCTCGTATCTGATTGTACAGAATGTCCACGTGCGTCATAACTTTGTGAAAAAAAAAGAGCATGTAATTAAATTCGGGATCTTCCAAATTAAGCCTAAGCCCTCGAGCTCCTTGAATACTGGGTTTTGAGGAAAGAAACTGCTCCAATTCCGAGAAACATCCAGCAAGTTCATCTTTGTTTGCGTAAAAACATTTACAGTTCTAGATTTAAAGTTTCACCGTGTTGGTGAGCCACTGGTAATTCTCTTGGAAACGATTCATTCTAGAGCAGCAACGCGTTGGGGAGACCAAGCAAAATATGCTGGAAATGCCGAAAGTGTACTGCGCCGCCCCCCCCCCTGGAAGTTGGTCAACTTAATGTGCAATCAATTACAGACTATTAAACTACTGTTTTAATTTTAATGTAAAGATATATTTTTATTTAGCACAAATTGACATGGTTATATGCAACAAATACTATAAATGTTTACACTAAAATAATGAATTAATATTATGTGATTGCAAATTTCAAACAAGTGCCCCCCCCCCTGGAAAAATGTCTGCCAACGCTCATGCTTCTGGACATCCGTTAATTTCATATCTGAACACTAAAACTAATTGCGTGTGTTCAGAGACGACTGACATTACTGAAACATAATCTGCATTGCCAATTTCCGTTGAAATTGCTTCACGACAGAGTTCGAGCATGCAGTCCAACAGCTCGTTCTGTATAGTTTTCGAAGTTCCTTTGAAAACTTTATTTGACTCCATATGATCCTTCACTGCATTGTTAATGCTGCTGATAAGATCCATGAGTTCTAAAAATACTCCAGGACTTTCTGATTCTGATGATTCATCATGTCCCCTGAGCGTAAGCTCGAAGACACCGCAAAATTTAATGCAGTCTATTATCCTAGATAAAATGTGTCTATTTTTTTCTACCTGTAGGTTGTGTTTTATAATACTCTCTTGGTATGCTCTGCTTAATGTTGTGGCAATATCAACTGTTCCAAGCATGGACAGATCCAACGCATTGTTGATGTGTTTCTTATTTTCACCATGTAATTTAATTAAATAGCTAAGATGGCCGAGATCTTTAACACCGGTTTTACTAAATGCATCACTATTTCCAAAAAGAAGGCAAGAAAAGCAGAACAGGACATTTCTAATATCACAGTCACAAATCCACTTACATGCATCATATGATTTCTTATTGAACTGGCGTGTATATTCCCGATTGCCGGCGCCTTTCGCTTTTTGTGTTAGGTTTAAGTTGGGGACTGGCTTACCTAATTGTTTAATTTGTATTTTATCTTCTAAAGATTTAGAAGAAAATGATGTTTTAAATAAACTATCAACTGAATTCATGTCGGTTTACTATTGTCTAAAACTGAAAAACACAACACTTAACTAGACATAAACATACTGCATCCACCAAACAGATTTGAAAATCTCGTAAACAATCTTATTTGTGCATGTGGCTGGCGCTAATCTACGCTTGCATATTTGAATGGTCTGACCACGTGCGCCAACACTGGTTTTGAAATACTAGGCAATCTGCTATTATTGTGTATGCAGGTCATATTCACGTAATATTAAACGTACCGTACTGTATATGTCTAATTTTATTTACTATAAGGATTGAAAATAGTCACTAATTAACACATTTTAACATGAGAAAAGTTTTCTATTTAAATACTATACAATTTTAATAACCTAAGCTCTTCAGCACCAAGTAGGAATGTTGGTAATTCTGGTTTGGCTCTTCTCCGTTGAGCACAGAAAGGCGCAGTTTATAGAGTATTTCGGTGCATGCCGGAGAGTAAAAAGGGTAACTGGCACATGCGCACTTGCCTTTTCTCGACGATGTTCTTGTGCTAAGCACATCTCATACTTCATTGGAGGTTGAATGCTGACGTGTAACTCAGCGGACGATTTAAATCGTTTAACAATACACAACGGAGCGTCTGTTTCAAGATATCATTTTCTTGGTGGGGGAAAATAATAAAATGAATAATTTTCTCTCTCTTCGTTTAACTATGTGCTGTAGCACATAAGCACATTAGGAGCGGCCGCCCCTGATTACAAGGCGCAGCCAGTCCTTCATTTCTCTTTGAGCTGTGCTTGGAGCGTGCTGTAAGCGCCTGTGTGATTAGACAACTTGGCCAACACTCGCGTCGAGAAATTGCCTAACGATCACGGCGAGTTCCGTTAAGTCGACATGAAAGCGTGAAATGATTCCTTCCACAAGCTGCCTTATTACAGCTCTGTGCTTTCGCGTCACTTTATGAGGCAGCTGGGAATTAAGTATTAGTGTGATTGTGCCACCAGTAGCATGTGGGAGTCATTGCTTCATTTCCCACTACTGCAGGGGCGCGGGAATCTGGGGCTGTCGAGGGACTGCCAACTTCCCACAGCTGTTCTCTACCAGTTTTATTATGCTATTATTGCTTTCACCACCACGTAGTGAATGTACTACACTCCAAGCAAAGAATTTATATCGAGATCTCAGCGTAAATTCACGTTTTGAGACCCTTGAATTCGAAAAATGTGTTTTTAGACGACTCATGTATGTGTGTGTGTGTGTGTGTGTGTGTGTGTGTGTGTTTGTGTGTGTGTGTGTTTGTGTGTCTTTCTATGAACACCATAACTTCAAAGAAATAATTAAATATCAAAGTTGATAATAATCATAACAATAAATAATAATACTTATTCCAACAACACTAATTCCATAAATACAACTACCTTAGCTACTGGAAGCCAGCTAGAATGTATTTATTAGTATAATTGCTATGCTGATTTGCGTACGTGTTTGTGTAATGTTGGCCACAATCGATACCAGCACAACAGTACCACTCCCACCACAATTACCAGCTAGAATGTACAATTGTAGAAATTATCTTATTGCTTATTTCCTTGTAGGTACAAGGGGAATATTAGAATACAGTAGGCTTTGTGCGATAGTCAAGTGTTATAAAGCTTTGAGATTATGTTGTCTTTGCACACTTAACATACAAAAAAATGAACAACGATGATCCATTTCACTAAAGTTCTAAGTTTTCCGAAACTCATACACATAAGAAGGAATATCTCCGAAGTGGTTCACCCTACAAGAAAATTTATTCAGACATAAACTGTGTATTTTAGCAAGATCTACATTTTTTGTATAGTATGATTTGGTCTATCTCTAACGGTTGACCAGTTATGCAAAAGTCGTCCAGACTAAATACGACTACATGGGCTATAGCCAGAAAATTTAAGATATACATTTCATTTGTCATAAAAATATCTCAAACATATGACATTTTAATAAAAATCGTTAGAGCCATTTTGAAGAAAATAAAATTTTTCAAAAAATTTTCCATGTAAAGGGTAGTTTAGGGTGGGGCTATTTTCATCAAAATCTTCGTGTCGCATCCTTGAAAGACATTAAACTTAAATACCAACTTTGGTTTATAACCGACTTTTCGTTTTTGAGTTATGCTGTGCACAGATTGACAGACACACACGGACGTTTTTATAAAAATGCTTTTTTATTTAGGGGGCATCAAAACATGTATATCCGGTGAAATCTCGACATCGTATTTTTGGGTGGAATACAGTACTTCCTCTACTTTACTAAACGCAGGAGAGAAAGTAACTAGTAATATCGTCGCATCACTAGTTTTCACCATGCATCGGCTTCTACACAGAGAGTGTTAGAGCTGTCTGGCGTTTGATTCTGTTATGCCTTTGCTGATATTTGTAATGCCATCACCATAATCCGCAATAGCGAGCTTTTCATGTGTTATGACCGGCAACATTTGAACAAAAAAACGCTAGACAGCATGCGACAAAACGAAAGTGAAATCCGCTTTCATCGCTGGAGCACATTGTACACATTAAATTACCATCATTCCATTTCGCTGCGCCATTACAAATTCTATATCGATCGCATGTTCATATCCGAATATTTTCCATCGCCCATCAGAGCGACTGTTTCCTGAAGTTACTGTCAAGGAGGAAATGGCGCTGCAAACGAGGTTTTATATCGTTAAAGTATGCGTTCACTTGATGACTGACATATCAGACTTACACAAAGGGCATCTGTAATCGAGAAGAGTAGGGAATCATTACTTAGAAACTTACAAAGGGATTGTATCGGTCTTTGCTTCTCGATTTCACAGGCTGCATTCCGATAACAGTGTTACAAATGAATATACTAGGTGCCCCTTATTCTCGAGTTTTATGCAATCCGCATTTTATAGTCCAACATGAAAGCATCGACCCCATTACCAGGTTCTACCTGCGTATTTAACATGGATGTTAAACACTCGATGAAATTAGTACTAACATAGATGTTATCACATCGCTTTTTAATATATTCGTAATTAGACAGCTGACGTTTGCACTTCTGCAAATGTTCACTGCAAACAGCGAATATTACATCTTAAACGGAATGTTTAGCTCACACGTTACTAGGTAGCTCAGTTGGAACGGGCGCAAAACTCCGAAGTAATCTGTCTGCTGTGAAGGTGGTTCGAATCACCTGCAGGTACTAATTTACAAAAAATTATTCTGAAAACTGTTATATTCACTTTTATTGTTTTATTTATGTTTTATGACATTGTTTGAAGTTTTTTTGTTGGTGAACTACAATTACGTAGTTGTTTAAACACACCTATAGGTAGGTGCAATTGAAATAAGAATCATTCATACACATTTGAACACAGAAAGCAAGGGAATTACATTGTCAGAGTTTAACATGGAAGTTAAACTCAATTTTGCACACAATGAATTATTGTGCTATTTAAAATGCAGACAACCAAAAACGATTTAAATTATAATGTCCTAAACCCTCAGGGACTTCATAATTAGTTATTGTGAATTCGGTTTCCAAGTTTTGATGAACATAAAAAAAAAAAAAAAAAAAAAAAAAAAAAAAAAAAAAAAAAAAGTTTACAATGCTGAGATTCGAACCTATGTCACTGGGGGGTCAAGCGCAGAGGACCCGTCACAATCCTATTCAGCTATTTCGAGACTTGCCTGAAAGCACGTACCGCTTCCATCAGTAGGACTTCTATGCCTGGCGCTATGCCATTGCCACCTCGCGAGTTTGCGTGCTTGATTTAGCCTTTTAAGACAGTTTTAATCATTTACTGGGCGTTTTAATATTATTACTTAAATGGCAAAAGCTGTTATGCATATTAATTGAGATGCACGAGGCGTAGTTCACGCAAAAATGTAAATAAAGTGTTGTTTAATAATATGTCCGTTTTGACTGTACGGGTCCATGATGGATGAGGCGTGTCTAAATTGTTCCTAATTTTTGGCAGTCAATCCCTGCTCTAAATACAAGAATCCATCATTTTATTTTTAGCTGACGTTGTTAGTGTACTCATATGATAGGTCCATTTTTTCCGAGGCGTTTACTGAATTACGTTGCTATGTATACTCTAATAAAAAGTTTGTAAAATCGGCTGGAAACCGGAATTCGCTCTCAGTAAACGAGTCGTATGTTTTTGAGGTGTACTTTAGCGAGGAGTACGTTCTGTCCCTTAATACACTGTTGCTCTCAATTTTGCGCATTCCTCTCTTTAAGAAATTCAAGAAATACATTTTAGTAAGCGCAAAACTGGACTAAGGCGCACATGCCGTTAGATGGGTGGCCTACCTTCCAAAAAAATAAGGCGCGGCTGACTCACCGGATATATGCGTATGGCTTCTAGGTGAACTTTCAGGAACCTTAACGACTCTATGGCAGTGACAATGTTCGGAGTATCTTTAAGCCTTACTTTCCTCCAATCTGAAAACTGAACTGGACTAGGACTTAAACTGAAAAGCTCAGTTCAGTTTTCAGTTATGCTTTACTAGAGCACTGAACTGAAAACCCATACAATTGAGTATAATGGCTGAAATGTGGTTGAGAAAGCTGCATGACAGTGAAGAAAGTGAGATGGATTTGGATACTTTGATGTTTATTCTGGTTGAGGAACTAACTGATAATGAGCAAAGTTGTGAAAAATGCTCTAAGGTACATCCTATGTTTGCAAATCTTAGTTCAAAGTTGTCTATGAGATTTAGGTTATGAGCCACCTGAAGGACAATACACATTTCTTATTAAATAGAGCTAGGATTTTTATTTAAACACATACTCATTCCCTTTGTTTATACATAACTAAAAGGATAAATGTCCATCAATTAGAACCACAGATATCATATGTAATGCCATTGTTACATATTTTACATATTTGAGCACAATGACATTTTTTACATATTTTAACTTGCTTTTACCTTTAGTGGACAAATAGCTCAAACAGTGACTATGAAAATAATGCAATATACATATTTTACCTAATATTATTACATAAATATGTACTCGTACATGTTCTTCATGTCGATATTGCGTGATTCTGTGTCGATTCATTATGTATTATTATATTACTTGATTTGACAAAGCTGATATTTTTGTATTAAAAGCATATGGTGAATAAAATGAATTGAATAGAAAAAATATAAGTTCTAAAAATGCCATTTTTGTTTTTCCTAACTCCTCTGCCAGTTCCTTCCACAGCCTCTGGTTTTCTCACTATTTCTATATTCTGTATGCTGCAAATTGTATAGAAGTTCATTCTGCCGAACAAAATCAATAATACTTTCCTCTTACAGGTATGATAACTTGCGTTTTACACTCATCTTGCCCAAACTTGCAAGTAAACAAAATGATATCGCTATTATAACCTCACTTCTGATCACAGAAAACCTATTCAGATCGCTCAAGTTCAATTGAACTGAAAAAAGACTGCCACCGTAATTTTATTCTCCTAGATTTCTGGTGGAGAGCTGAAAAATCTAGTGACAAACGAGTTCAGTTCAGTTCAGTTCTCGGCAGGAGGAAAGCATTTCTACAATTAACAATACGCCCATTCATGATCACGTGACCCTCAACTGTAAAATTTCTAGTTCAGTTCATAAACCCCTAAGTACAGCGTAAATATACTTTTAGTCATAGCCTTTATATTTGTAGCATATTAAAACTTTCCACCTCATTATTACCGAATACTGTTCATGTGTGTATTGATGTATTGTGTCTATGTTTATAATTCTTTAAACTAATTTATCTTCATCAATAGATTTTACTTTCATTTGTCTCTTTTCCTGTTTGAGTCAGAGACTGAGGTAACACGGACTTTTCGCGAACTTCTCCAAACAAGCCGGGCGCCGGACACTTCTCCAACTATCTCGAGAAAGCCCCTTTTGGTTCTGCCGCTCTGTCACGTGTTTGCTCACGTGAGTGGTGTGGGGAAGTTTGACCGTGAGCGCCCTGGATATGCGCCTTGCCCATTATTGTTAGTCACGTATACACAAATAGTCACCCGAGGCAACCTGACCTAGTGCACCATTGTTTGTTCGCCGGCCTGGTATGTGCTGTGAAGTAGCTTAACCCCGAATGTCCTTTCTTGCGCACCGTGGCCGGTGTCACAATATTAAAGCAGCATTTATCAAAATATCTTCTGTATTACCTCTGACACCTGTATACAGGTGAAAAATTGACACCGTGTCAGTCTATTTTCATGCAATAAATGTTGCTAGTACATTGAAGGTACTAATTTGATATAAACTGTCTCTTCCACTGTGTGAAATTGTATCGTTCCAATTAGAACACCACTGGGTTTCATACAGTCCGGGAACCAATCAACTTCTCTGTTTTGTGCATGTTCGGGGAAATGATTTTCATTGCGTTTCTTCGTGGAAATGTTGACATTTTGTTTACTACCTCTGATTACCAAGAAGTCGAGAAATGAGAGACTGTAATGGTGTCTTTGTGAAAACGAGTTAAGGGAACCCAATATGTTCTGTACCCGCAATGTAAAAATCACAACATCATAATATTTGGTGAGGTAATTTGTACTTGTCAACATTCCTGACCTTCTGCTCTGAATACACGTCAAAGTTACTAAACGTATCTTTACGAATTTATCTAGTAGACAGGCTGGAACCCGATTACTGAATATAATTTTGTGGCTAAACAACTCATTTTAGCTATAAATAAAAATGTACAAATAACACATTTTGTGAAGCTCTAACTCTATATGCTAATTACAGAAGTAAACTAAAAAGGAGTGGTTACATATTGACAATAAAATATTCGACCCATTTTATTTTTTATGTATGGCACAATACATTATAATCCATGGGTTGGCCACAGGAATCAAACACACGACCACCTAAATGCGGGCCACATACGCTACCGCCTGAGCCAAAGGATGCACCTTTTTATTGTAAACCCCTCCTAAACTAAATTGGTGGGAGGGCGACAAATGTAAACAGCAGTAAATGAGTCGCAGGTGAAATTAGAGGAAAGAACAGCGGACGTTAACACACGAGGTGGAGCGAAATTGCAGGTCAGAATCACGCCAAATATTCAGACACACGCGAAGCAAAGCGTAAAACACAGGATATCCTGCACGTAATCACGGCTGCAACGTGACCTTGTAGATATGGACACGCCACTGGATGAAAATCAGTGGCCCGCATAACAGCTATGGCACGACATACCGGTATTAGCGCTATAAGTGCAGATAATTGGTACCTTAATATGTATCCACTTCACTGTGTTAGCAGACAAACACGTGACATAATTCACTACATGATGTTTTCTACAAGGTCGTAAGTGAGCCACATTTGTCAGTAGAGACCA
Source organism: Tenodera sinensis (assembly GCA_030765045.1). Classification (NCBI taxonomy): domain Eukaryota; kingdom Metazoa; phylum Arthropoda; class Insecta; order Mantodea; family Mantidae; genus Tenodera; species Tenodera sinensis. The sequence goes on along the minus strand of CM060974.1, from coordinate 18,407,827 downwards.
ATCGCTTTGCATTCACGTTTTCACATTTCAGTGCCGGTCCAGGTAGTCTGGGGCCATTGACCTTTCTTCAAAGTCAGTTGCAAACTTTCTTTACTACTAATTGATACATTTATCATATAAATAACTACCAATGCTTTTGTTTTATTCTTAAATGGCAATATAATATGAAAATAACAAAAACAGTGTTAAAATATTCTGAAACGTTGACTAAAGACCCTTGTTGCCAAATGGCAACACCAATGAACGAGGCATTATCCGTATGGCAACAGTTTACAACAGAACTGTTCTCAGGGACAGACGATTCTCGCTGCGAATTGCATCAAGTTTGCTGAATGCATGACAGATAAGGGTAGAGACGGCTTCGCTGCTTTCTGGATCAAGGTCATTGTTGAAGAACGAATGCGCGAGTTGTCCATTGTTGTGTCTCTCGCTTCTAGAAAGCAGAATAAGCACTAACTGCACAACATTTCAGTTGTAGAACTACAAGTTTAGCCATTGTCATTGAAGTCCGTCGCGCTGTGCTGCATTCCAGGCACGTTCACTAACTCGACGTCGCTTCGGACATTTCCTCTTTGAACAAAACAAAATAGTGTCGAAATGACAGCCGATATTTATCAATGTTTACATAGCATATTCAGGAGAAGTTCCAATTAAAAAGTATTTTTAAAGGAATATTCCACAATACAATGGCTTCCTTCATCGCAAAACGATCTTCGAACCCCATAAGTCCCTGTCCATAGCGTCTTTCTCCTTTATTAATTAATTAATTAATTTATTTATTTATTTGCTTATTTATTTATTTATTTTCTTTCTTTAGAAGTCCAGTTCAATGTAACTGATTAAACAGAAGAGAAACAAAAATAAAAGAAACACTGTTGTGAACACATGCAATAACATATCGAATGCAGAAAAATTCACCGAAAACTCAAATTTACTGTTCGAATAAGAAAGTAAACCAACCAGAATAACAGAAATCTTGTTACTTACTGAGTCATGGCCTACCTCCGTGAGAGAGGCACGATCTTTTTTTTTCTTTCCTTTACAAAGCTCTCCGTTTTATTTTTTTTATTTTATTTTTAAACTTATTGATGTATATATTATTTTTTTCAGTAAGGAGTATTTTGGAAAGAAGGTATTTTTACTTTCTCTACTGGTAAGTAGGGGAAGTATTGTATTCCACCCAAAAATTCGATGTCGAGACTTCACCGGAAATATATGTTTTGAGGCCCCCTGAATCCAAAAAAAGCATTTTTAGAAAAAGGCCCGTGTGTGTGTCTGTGTGTCAGTCTGTGGACAACATAACTCAAAAACGAAAAGTCGGTTAAAAACCCAAGTTGGTATTTAAGTTTAATGTCTTTCAAGGATACGACATGAAGATTCTGAAGAAAATAGCCCCACGCTAAACTACCCTTTACATGGAAAATTTTTCGAAATTTTTTATTTTCTTGAAAATGGCTAACGATTTTGATTAAAATGTCATATGTTTGAGATATTTTGATGACAAATGAAATGTATATCTTGAATTTTCTGGCTATAGCCCCTTAGTCGTATTTACTCTCGACGACTTTTGCATAACTGGTAAACCGTAAGAGATAGACCAAATTATACTATACAAAAAATGTAGATCTTGCTAAAATACACAATTTATGTCAAAATAAATTTCCTTGTAGGGTGAACCATTTTGGAGATATTCCTTGTTATGTGTGAGAGTTTCGGAAAACTTAGAACTTTCGTGAAATGGAACATCGTTGTTCATTTTTTTTATATGTTAAGTGTGCAAAGACAACAGAATCTCAAACATTTGACTATCGCACAAAGCCTACTGTATTCTAATATTCCCCTTGCACAAAAGGAAATAACTAATAAGATAATTTGTACAAATGTTTATCTTAACATGGAAATATAGGAATATGAGTTTGTAAGAATGGTTAGTTTAAGAGTAGAGAAAGTCATGTGAGTGCAACACATCAGATTTTTTTTTTTTTTTTTTTTTTTTTTGTAAATTTCTTATAAATTAAATTCTAAATGCTCATTCAGGAGCCTCCATATCTTAGGGTGTCTTTTCTACTTTCCCTTGCTTCCCCTATACACGGCTAGTGTGAAAGAATGATTAACTTCCTTACATTAATTTAGGTGAGAGGTTGTAAAATTAACGTTCTAGGAATACTGCCAGCAGATTTAGATACCTGGGTTAGATTTAGCCTACCACGCCCAGCCCTTTTTGGTAAATTTTATCCGTTACCAGGCACGGGTTGAAACGGGTGGTACTATTTGTAATTTTTATTTGTGTTCTAGGGTGTGCCGAGAGGTATCATCCCCGATTGATTCATTTTCACGCGATTTGCGTGCCAGTCGCGGATCTCAGTGTAGATTGGACCCATGTCGTCATTCTCTTTGGCCATGGAACTTGATAAATGCTCTCCAGCGGACTGACAAGATCGCTTCTTTTGTTTTGGAGGCAATTTCTTGAACTTCGATATCAAAGGCAGATTCACTATCGCTCCACCTTGGTGCGTTCATATACAGAAATTTAAGGCTATAACATATCCTCCTGCGGTATTTGTAGTTGTTCAAAAGTGCTTTTACATAATGTTTTCCGATATTTTTATTTATTTTGTTCATATTTTGTTCTTTATAGCATATCCTAAGCATTTTAATTAACGCTTTGTTTAAGGTTAAGTAATGACTCCAAACAAGCGAAAGGATTCGCAATTTAAGTCTAAAATTTGTATAGACTATTTCATACATAGAGGTCCTAAATTATCACTTGGCCATTCTTTTGTATAGCCAGTATCGCCAACTATATCCCATAAGTCGCTAAGAAGCAATTTATTACACATTACAATCGATTAATAATACCAAAATAGCACTCCATTTCAAGTTGACAACTGCATTTTTAACAATTGTTCTTTTAATAATCAATGTAGGTATGTTTTCCAAAAGAAAGGTAATTTGTTAATACTCAAATGTGTTGCGTTTGATTTACGAAAGCACTTTTAAATCTTATGCGATAAACATCTGTTCACATTATGACAGACATAAGCATTTTCACAAATTATCTTATTGCTAATTGTCTTGTACCTGCAAGGATAATGTGGAAATATAGTAGGCTTTAAGCGATAGTCAAATATTTTAAGATCTGGTTGCTTTGTACGTTGTTTTTATCTATTCGTTCTTTATTAGTAATTATTATCATTCTATTATTTTTAAATTCTGTTTTAAATGACTGCTTTTCTGAATCTATAATTTCGGTATGAATTTCTCTCGCTCCCTTCAAGAATTTATTGGTTAGTTCAGACGTCTTATGACATTACCCGTGATAAATCGTTAAACCACAGGCAACGCTGGGGATTTCAGGTACAGCTCCTGCCAAAAGTTTAAGGACACCTGCACAGTTCACCGAAATACACTTTCTCCTTAAACTATTTTGTGCAGCGGCATTACATTTCGTCAAAAACGTTATTTTATTAAAGGGTACATTTTAAGGGAATAATTATGTACATGTCATTATTTTTTAAGATGTTATGGTTTTTTTAGTTTTAGAAAAACCGAAAACATTATCATTTTAAAATCTTTTTGGAGATGTGACCATGAAAATATAAAGGATATGAATTCTATTTTTCTCTGAAGCGAAAGGCAGATCTGTGAGGAATATTTATAACTATGGTATTGCTATGGTATACTTTTTATCAACAATTGACATGATGTTTCTAACCTTAAAACAAATTGGAAAAAAGAGTTTATATTTGCACTATTTGGCAATGGATTCAGTCCCATGATAAGCCAGCGAAGCTGGAGTGGCGTTTGTTTATAGTATAACGTTTATAGTGAATGTCACTATGTTGACATTGTTATGATGCCATTGTATACAGTTGTGCTGTAGCTTCCATTTTGTTCTGATGCAAAAACAGGTTAAGTAAAAAGTAAAAATCTGATGTGTTGCACTCACATGACTTTCTCTACTCTTGTACTAACCATTCTTACAAACTCTTATTCCTATATCTTCTTCGTGTTAGTTGAGATAAACATTTGTACAAATTATCTTATTGCTTATTTCCTTATAGGTACAAGGGGAATATTAGAATACAGTAGGCTTTGCGCGATAGTCAAATCTTTTAAAGCTTTGAAATCACCTTCTCTTTGCATGCTTTACATATAAAAAATGAACAACGGTGTTCCATTTCACGAAAGTTTTGTATTCCGAAACTGACACAAATAACAAGGAATATCTCCGAAATGGTTCACTCTAGAAAAAACTTTATCAGGACATAAGTTGTGTGTTTTAGCAAGATCTACATTTTTTGTATATTAAGATTTTGTCTATCTCTTACGATTTATGAGTTATTGAAAAGTCATTCAGGATAAACACGACTACATAAGATATAGTCAGAAAATTCAAAATATACATTTCATTTGTCATACAAATATCTTAAACATATGACGTTTTAATCAAAATAGTTATAGCCATTTTCAAGAAAATCAAAATTTTCGTAAAATGTTCCATGTAAAGGGTAGTTTAGGGTTGGGCTATTTTCTTCATAATCTTCGTGTCGCAACCTTGGAATATATTAAAATTAAATACAAACTTTGGTTTTTAACTCACTTTTCGTTTCTGAGTTACGCTGTCCACAGACTGACAGACACACAGACCTTTTTCTAAAAATGCTTTTTTGGATTCAGGGGGCCACAAAAGCTCTCTCTCTTGGCAGTAGAGAAAGTAAAAATGGGTGAAAAACCAAGTAATTGGTATTCATAAGTGTAGCAAGCTATAGAGATATATTTCAATTCAACTGGGAATAACTAAAACGTATGTGGTATAGATAATAATATAGTATAGCAAAAGAGGTAAATTTTCTGACCTGGAGTGAAGTGGTAGGCCAAGGGTTGCATCGTCCTGGGAGGATTCAACTATGGGAGTTATGTCCATATGAGATCGGAAGGTAGAGGAGTAACTGACCTCAGGCCGAAAAACCACCGCGAACTTCGAGACACATTATCCGAATCTTGGAATAATATTGCTATGCCAGAGTGTACGAATATTGTAAATATTATCCCAAAAGTGTAAATTTAGTGTGTTTGAAAGCCAAAGGAGGCCCAATAAAGTATAAAATTATCAGAAATGTATGTTTGAAGCAATATGTTGTGAATTTATAATGATTTGTAGGTTATGTTATGTGTTCTGTGAACTTCGAGACACATTATCCGAATCTTGGAATAATATTGCTGTGCAAGAGTGTACGATATTGTAAACATTATCCCAAAAGAGTATATTTACTGTGTTTTAAAGATAAAGGAGGCCCAATAAAGTATAAATTATGTGTAATGTATGTTTGAAGCAATATGTTGTGAATTTATAATAATGTTTAGGTTATGTTATGTGTTCTTCGAAGAGAAACTTTCAAAATATCAATGTGTGTGGTTAAACTTTTGTTAGAACCTGTAGTACATTAATAAAACATTTAGAATTTGCCGTTATCAATAAGAGTACACCGCCTTAAGAACATTTCAGTTTTAATGTGCTTGGTGGTCCACTTGGAATTCTTTTCGCTGTTTATCTGCAGTATCGATCTGGAGCGCCAGTACTAAAGCGGAACGAATGACGTATTTGAGCATCAAACAAACAAATGCTTTGACAGATCACAAAGAATGGTGACCCGTGAAAATAAACCAAACATCCCTATTCCCTTCTGAGCATCGTGCTCTTGTTAGACGAGCACAAGAGTGGAGAACGCAGCAAACAAAACTAATTCCGAGTGCGAGTGAGCGAGTGAGCGAGCGAGTGAGGGAGGGAAATGTAATCACCGTTAGTACCACACATAACCGCATTTTCATGCTACATTATATAAAAATTACAGTGAGTGTGATAAACTGGAAACAGCGCAGTGTGCATGTCCACAAATGTGTCTAGGATAACGCTGTTTTGTCCAGAATGTAGATGAGGCTTTCAAAATACATCCAGCTGTTTGCATATTTGGATAAATAACATCACTATATCCAACCATACTGAGATAAAATGCATTAAATTACCTGAAGTAACACCATGACAGGGTTTTCTACGACCACTATTGCACTCATACCTGAGTTGGCTTAAATCAACCAATCATGTGCATAACAATTTCAAATATCAACCAATGACAGCCTTCTTTCCTTCACATTTTCGTTATTACCTTCTCTGCTTATGTTATGATAGGTTATAGATTCTAGCTACATCATGTTAACAGATACGCAACGAATTTGACGCAATATAGCCGCTATTCAAATGTCAAATATGGCTGACTCTCGCTTCGGTGATATATTTAATCCTATGTTTGGAATCAGTTTGAAAAATTTTGTATTGAGCGAAATTATAAATTAGCAGAGATACTCCAACAATTTATTATTTATGTCAGCAAATTTACTTGCTGGTGTTTTTAAACACGCAAGCTGTGTGAGGGCAATGTTTGAGAGGTGATTTAAAAGTAAACAACTTACAATAACATTCATACATTTTAATTAATATTTATTTTCACAGTTGGCACTATAACTTATGCAGTTGACTGTGAGAACAACAACAACAACAACAACAATTATTTTAGAGTTTAATTCAGCGAAATGATGCATGTAAATGAACGACTTTGTGTTAATAAACTATTCATTAAAGGTAGGTATGTTACATTTAAAATTAAAACATCAATATCCCCACTAGAATATTTATCAAATATTTTGTTTGCCATTTTGAATGGCCCGTTAGTGGTTTTTACTGCACATGGATAGCTCAGACGTTCAGAAACATAAGAAAAGAAGGACGTAATATAACCAAAGCGATAATACCACAATAAAGAAGTGATAATGAGTGGAATGGTTGCAAATAATATCATAAAACATCTTATATAACCTATAAATTCTCGAGCTGTGAAGAAGAGTGAGAGGTCAGGCCGTTGTATGAAATTTATTTGGACTATTTCATGAACAAAATATTTATTACACAAAGCTTTAACCAGAAATGTTAGATTCTGTAAATATTACACGTATTTCTACCTTTTCTTGTTTTTTATAACAGAACATCAGTTTATAATCTGAAATAAATGTAACCCTATTCCTAACATGAACAAATAGTGTTGTTTCTAGAAAAATACATTAATTATTAAAAGCCCAAATGTTAAAACAGCAGTTTTCAAGGTGAATGGAAAGCTATTTTGGTGTTCGATTGTAATTAAAATGTAGTATATAGAGAAATAAACATTTATAAGAATAGTGTGTATAAGAGTGAGTATAACTCTACATATATTTGTGAACCAGAGTTTCTCCAAATTGAAGTATATTAAAAGTCTGTATCACAGTATATTACGCGACGATCACTTGGTGTATCTTCTAAGGCTATGTCAAATATTGATAGAGCAGATGTTTACCGCATTAAGATTTGAAAATGCTTTCGTAAATCAAGCGGAGCCGCCACTGCCAAAAAATTGAGTGTTAAAAATGTGGCACAGACCGCATAAGGTGGAAGGGGGTAAGTTCAAGCTCCCCTCTTTCGCAAACGTTGCGTGTCTGTGATATTTTCAAAAGCAATTAAATCATTTAATTTTTTAGATCTAATGCTGGTTTGATTTTTTAAAAGTTTTTAGTGCCGCCCGGTAAATCATCACTGGAAAGTAGTGGGAACTTGAATGTAATATTCGGAGACAAAGTTACGTTTAAAGAACTGCCATATTGTTATCGATATGAAGGTAAACAGGAGAGCCAAGGGTGCGGGAAGCAGTTTTACAATCGGGTTTGTGTGTGCTCCTGGGGTTTATCAATTGCTGCAAGGAAGCCCTGTGATTTTAGTTGCTATAGCAACGTGAACCGTGTGCCAAGTGTCTAACACAGATAAACCGTCTTCCCGTCTCAGGAAAGGCGAAGGAAGATTGCACACCTGAGAACCGAAGGGCTTCTTTATCATTCACTGTAATACCAGCAATGGAAAACGAAAATCCCTTTCCTTATATCACAAACTGAACACAATTTACAACGTGGAACGTTTCAAAACGTTATACAGTCTTATGTGGTTATAACTACAGACAAGCAAAATATGAAGAAAAATCTGATGTGTTGCACTCACATGACCTTCTCTACTCTTGTACTAACCATCCTTACAAACTCTTATTCCTGTATCTTCTTCATGTTAGTTAAGATAAGGATTTGTAGAAACTATCTTATTGCTTATTTCCTTGTAGGTGCAAGGAAAATATTAGAATACAGTAGGCTTTGTGCGATAGTCAAATGTTTTAAAGCTTTGAGATGAACAACGATGTTCCATTTCCCGAAAGTTATAAGTTTACCGAAACTTACACACATAAGAAGGAATATCTCCGAAACGGTTCACCCTACAAGAAAATTTATTGAAACATAAATTGTGTATTTTAGCAAGATCTACATTTTTTGTATAGTATGATTTGATCTATCTCTAACGGTTTACCGGTTATGCAAAATTCGTCCAGAGTAAATACGACTACAGGGGCTATAGCCAGAAAATTCAAGATATACATTTCATTTGTCATAAAAATATCTCAAACATATGACATTTTAATCAAACTCGTTAGAGCCATTTTCAAGAAAATCAAAATTTTCCATGTAAAGGGTAGTTTAGGTTGGGGCTATTTTCTTCAAAATCTTCGTGTCGCATCCTTGAAAAACATTAAACTTAAATACTAAATTTGGTGTTTAACCGACTTTTCGTTTTTGAGTTATGCTGTCCACAGACTGACACACACACACACGGACCTTTTGTGGAATTAGGCAACCAATTTGTTTTCGATCAAAGAACAAAATGCAATTAGAATTTTTTCTTTGTAAAGCTTCTATGAAGCACATATTAGAAGGGATGTAATAACTTCCCTTCCACCCTGTATACCGCGTTTGCATGCAGGCAGGACTCGAACCCGCGGCCCTCTGTGGGATGAGCACCAAAGACCTACGCTCCAGCGACCACGGCTACGAGAGCTGGCCTTGGCCCGCCTGGGGCTGTTGCACCTTCTGGAGCAGAGTGAAACTTAGGTTTCCAACTAACTGAGAACATTCTATGAAGTTATTCATGACTTTTCATTTTTGTTCTTTCGCTCAGCGCTAATTTAGAAACGTAACTTTGAAACAGAAGGAAAGTTTTTAAGAGAAAATAATAAAACGACTGTAGAAGTACGGAACGGCGCAGTTGTTGCTGTATTGCCATATTGAGAGAAGAGCTTTTTAAAACTTCCTACTGTCTCTTCTGTTCATGAATAAACCAAATCGCTGTACGCAGAACTCCAAGCGATGAAATGCGCGCAGCAATTTACTTTAATAATGACCAGTGGCGGCTGTTGGTCGTATTAGTTGGTGGAATACAACTTATAAGCGAAATATTGTGTTACATTCACATGACTTCCTCTATTTACTACCGTTTATTACTATGCACTGTGGCAATAATTGTCAGAGCCCTACATTTCATAATTTTTACCTTATTCGAGATATTAATCTATTGATTTTGTTTATATGTGATTAACTTTGTTAGATTTTCACATACACATCGTTACCTTTATTGTATTGTGACAAACGACAATGTCAGAAATCCCACTCCTGACACCAGCGTGACAAATGACACTTTGCAGTTACTTTTTCCTGTGACATTTCTCTTCTAAAACAAAAGCACAGAACATAGTTCTGTTTTATCGCTAACACAATCTACAATTGTTGTGTCCTTTCGTAATCTTGATACATATTTGTCTTTCAGTTCACGCAGACACACACACACACACATACACACAAACTGCTAACAACTGTCTCGTTCAACACTTGACTCCATCATAAAAAACTGTGTCATCGTCCGACTCGCTTATATAGGCGAGAATGACGTAGCATGGTTTTTTCTCGAAATTTCCCTTTCCTTGATACTTCTCATAAATAATTCGGTAATCGGAAGTTTAGAAAACAGTCTGGAAACGCTTTGATTGTAGTCTTTATTCTCACCGTTGCATTGTCATTGCCTACTGGCCACACAGTGGTGTGAGGTGTCAGATGAGTGCCGGCCGGGGTCACAATATTCAAAATGGTATGGTAGTTACAACACTTGTGTAGAACAGGTGAGTCATTTTAACTACTTGGGAAGGGATGTTGGTCATGATAAAGAATATTAGAATAAGGTGGCCCTGGAGTAAGGGATACCTTCCTCCAGTGTGTCACACGCTTGCAGCTGCGCCACCATCCTGCAAAAGAATGTGGACACATAACATCCTGGCGACACATGGACCAGAGAGGAAGAACGCACGCCAGCACTGACACCACTCCCATTGAGAATAATATATCACAGCTCCCACCACTCAAATCTCTGTGTGCTAACCTCACGCAGATATTAGCGTGTAACGTAGTATTAACAATGTCATGGCACTTAACCAGAAAGCCACGAACACTTCTCACACCGTCACCACAAATCCCCCTAGGATCAGGATTTACTCATGGCTGCAGTCGAGAACCTCACCTCTTGACACGCTTGCATGCGTTGCACACATTACTGTACTAGCCGGGCTGCTTATGCGCAACCAGATTAAAATTCGCATAACACATAACAACACTCCCTGCTTGTCATATCGCTGACTATACGAGGGAGGCGATGTAGAGAGAGACAATAATAAATAAAACGATGCCGCTATCCCAGGAGAACCGATTGCTCAGCCAGAATTGGATAGTGGGGTGCTTTCTGTAATGACCCTGGAACTTCGTCGAACTGAAGAAGTGCCTCCGCATGTTAGGGACCCACCGTAGTTGCAGCTCTGCCTGTGATGACCTCTGGCCACCTGTAGGGTACTTTCATATCATCCTTCCTCTTAGGGTATAACGCAACATAAGGGAACAGCTGACATCCCGGGAGTCCTACCGTGACGGACAAACAATTCAAACAGTAACTTCAAGGAATAAATGACTGAAACAGATCTAGAACCGTCAACATAATAGTTTTACTTCAGCCTTTGGCTAAATTGGAAAAAACAATTGCGGAAACTACAACACACGGTCTTCTGGACTGCGCAAAAGACATCGTAAAGGCGTTTTCGACTACAACCCATCAGAGAGCATCTTCCCTCACAACGACTGTTTCTATACGACATTCATGAGGGATATTGAACTATCATTTCTGTTCCTACAAGGCAGAGAATATTCGACTGAAGTTGGTTTAGTGGTTGTCATTACAAACACAGCAAAGGTAGCCAAGTACAAACACCCCCTGTTTACCTTCCGCACCGCTAACACAGTCATATTCCTTCAACAAAAAAAGGAGCATCTACAGCGGTACTAGTTCCCATAGAAACGAACAGGTGAAGCGAACTCACTCCCATTCTAACAGTGAAACTAAACATGGGTTTGGCTTACAAACTTTCACTAACGTAACTGGTTCGCGTGGCTGCTCATGCGAACTTGAAATATGGAATACCTGATGGAATAATTAGACATCCACAAGGAATAGACGTGTAATTAGGAGACATCGTCTAGTTCTGTCGCTCTGCAAGCAGTGTTTCCAAAATGTAGACTGAAATTATCCCTTCACAGAGATCCCTCTCCTGACACCACTGTGACAAATAACACTTTTAGTTCGTTTTCTATCACTTTATTTCATTTAAAATTGAATCACAAAACACACTCTTCATTATTACTTTGTCTACTACGTCTAAGTAGGGGAAGTATTGTATTCGACGGAAAATTGGGTGTCGAAATCTCACCGCAAATATTTGTTTTGAGGCCCCTAATCCAATTAGAAAAATTTGATGTGTTGTACTCACATGACTTTCTCTACTCTCTTACTAACAATTCTTACAAACTCTTATTGCTATATCTTCGTCGTGTTAGTTGAGATAAACATTTGTGGAGGTTATTTTATTATTTCCTTGTAGGTACAAGGGTAATATGGGTGTACAGTAGGCTTTCAGGGATAGTAAAATACTTTAAAGCCTTGAGATTCCGTTCTCTTTGTACGATTAACATATAAAAAACTGATAACGATGATCCATTTGACAGTTCTCCAAAACTCACATAAATAGCAATATCTGCGAAATGGTTCACTCTACACAAAACTGTTTAGACGTAAATTGTGTGTTTCAGTAAGATCTTCAATATATACATTTCATTTGCCATTAAATATCTCAAACATATGGAATTTTAATCAAGATCATTAGAGTCATTTTCGAGAAAATGAAAATTTGCGAAAAAGTTTTCATGTAAAGGGTTGTTTAGGGTGGAGGAATTTTCTTCAAAATCTTCATGTCGCATCCTTAAAAGATGGGCTTCAAAATATATATTTCCGGTGAAATCTCGACATCGAATTTTTGGGTGGAATACTGAACTTTCTGTAGTTAGTATTCGTAGTAGGGAAAGTAAAAGTTAGTAACAAGACAATTTATGAAAATATTTATGTCGATTAACATGAAGATAGAGGAATAAGAGTTTGTAAGAATAGTTTGTACCAAAGTAGAGAGTGTCATGTGAGTGCAACACATCACATGCATCTTTAAAAATTTAATTAAAAATTTATCCAAATATTCTACAATGAAATGTGTAAATTTGAATTGAAAACCTATTTGGATTAGCAAGAAATAAATACATTAGTGCAGCAATTTTTAGTAAAAGAGAGTTTTATGAATATACCGTGCTAAAAATTTACGTTTAATGAATTAAAGGGTTTAAAGATTGTAAACTTGAGCGAGTTAAATAGTTAAAATTGCTCATTAATATGTACGGAAGCTTTAAACCTGAAGGTGGATCATTAATACACAGAGGCGCTGCAAATATTCCACCCTGCAATGTAAACAAGTTGGGAATGTCATGCTAGAACATGGTGCCGGCACTACTCCGAGATGGGAATATTAATTTTTGCTTCTAGAGAAGGACAGAAAACTCTGTTAGCAGTAATCTCCACTCCAGAGAACAAAAATGTGGAATGTTATCCCACCCGCTAAACAACTTCCAGTAACCTCATTATCTCTGGCACTACCTTTTACTATTTGATCCTCAAATTAGAAAACGAAAAAAAAAAAGAAGACATATTACATTCACATAAGTTTCTCTGCCACGTACAGTTGAGACAGTTTTACTTTGTAAGCCCTCGTAAGAAAATGTAAGATATAGAAGCTTTGGGAAGCCAATATTCTTATGTTACGAACAAACAATAACGAAAAGAATGTAGTGTATCTGGAATCTGCATGAGAAAAATAAATTTCAGGGTTACAGTGTTTGAAAAAGATTGAAAACCGCTGCTATACGTGCATAATAAGTCAATGTATCCCTACAATAAACCTAACCTATTATTATAAGCAGAAAATTTATTGAGACATAAATTGTGTATTTTAGCAAGATCTACATTTTTTGTATAGTATGATTTGGTCTATCTCTAACGGTTTACCAGTTATGCAAAAGTCGTCCAGAGTAAATACGACTACAGGGGCTATAGGCAGAAAATTCAAGATATACATTTCATTTGTCATCAAAATATCTCAAACATATGACATTTTAATCAAAATCGTTAGAGCCATTTTCAAGAAAATCAACATGTTTGAAAAATGTTCCATGTAAAGGGTAGTTTAGGCTGGGGCTATTTTCTTCAAAATCTTTGTGTCGCATCCTTGAAAGACAATAAACTTAAATACCAACTTTGGTTTTTAACCGACTTTTCGTGTTTGAGTTATGCTGTCCACAGACTGACACACAGACACACACGGACAAGGGTGGCGCCAAATCCGATTTAATTTTTATTGGCCTCCCGCGTAACCCCTAGAAATCTTCGAGTGCCCTTGAGGAGTGCGTGTACCACAGATTGAGGACCAGGAATGTGTAGGATGAAAGCTAGCACAAATAAGGGTAAAATACCAATAAAAAAGACATATTGGGTAAACATAGCACCTAAGAGCTAAGTGAATGAATTCGCATGTTTTGAGAGTAAATTTTATTATTGTTCTGATGTATGAAATAATTTTTATAGATGCAAATACATAAGCTATTAATATAAATAATCACTTCGAAATAATTTTCATGATTTATAGAATAGTTAATAAAAATTTCAGGAAAGATAAATGAGAAGTTTAAGAGCATTGGTAATTTAACTTATTAAGGTGCAATTTCTATATAGTCTAGGTTGAACCAGAAGCAATGCTGTTCGGTTAAACGTAACTCAAACGTGTGTTTTGAGTTAACGGTTTAGCATCAGGCTTCAGAAACAGTAATACTCTGTTGCACGTAACTCAAACGTGTGTTTTGAGTTGACGGTTTAGTATAAGGCTTCAGAAACAGTAATACTCTGTCACACATAACTCAAACGTGTGTTTTGAGTTGACGGTTTAGTATAAGGCTTCAGAAACAGTAATACTCTGTCACACATAACTCAAACGTGTGTTTTGAGTTGACGGTTTAGTATAAGGCTTCAGAAACAGTAATATTCTGTTACACGTAACTCAAACGTGTATTTTGAGTTAACGGTTTAACATCAGGCTTCAGAAACAGTAATACTCTGTTACACGTAACTCAAACGTGTGTTTTGAGTTGACGGTTTAGTATAAGGCTTCAGAAACAGTAATACTCTGTCACACATAACTCAAACGTGTGTTTTGAGTTGACGGTTTAGTATAAGGCTTCAGAAACAGTAATATTCTGTTACACGTAACTCAAACGTGTATTTTGAGTTAACGGTTTAGCATCAGGCTTCAGAAACAGTAATACTCTGTTACACGTAACTCAAACGTGTGTTTTGAGTTGACGGTTTAGTATAAGGCTTCAGAAACAGTAATACTCTGTTGCACGTAACTCAAACGTGTATTTTGAGTTAACGGTTTAGCATCAGGCTTCAGAAATAGTAATACTCTGTTACACGTAACTCAAACGTGTGTTTTGAGTTAACGGTTTAGTATAAGGCTTCAGAAACAGTAATACTCTGTTACACGTAACTCAAACGTGTGTTTTGAGTTGACGGTTTAGCATCAGGCTTCAGAAACAGTAATACTCTGTTACACGTAACTCAAACGTGTGTTTTGAGTTGACGGTTTAACATCAGGCTTCAGAAACAGTAATACTCTGTTACACGTAACTCAAACGTGTGTTTTGAGTTGACGGTTTAACATCAGGCTTCAGAAACAGTAATACTCTGTTACACGTAACTCAAACGTGTGTTTTGAGTTGACGGTTTAACATCAGGCTTCAGAAACAGTAATACTCTGTTACACGTAACTCAAACGTGTGTTTTGAGTTGACGGTTTAACATCAGGCTTCAGAAACAGTAATACTCTGTTACACGTAACTCAAACGTGTATTTTGAGTAAACGGTTTAGTAAAAGGCTTCAGAAACAGTAATACTCTGTTACACGTAACTCAAACGTGTATTTTGAGTTAACGGTTTAACATCAGGCTTCAGAAACAGTAATACTCTGTTACACGTAACTCAAACGTGTGTTTCGAGTTGACGTAGGTATAGCCACTATCATACTGCAGAAACGGAGCTATTTTTAGGCAGTGAACCTGAACGTATTGACACAGGCTATAGTGAAGTAGCTCTTGCGCTGCTGTCCTTAATGAGGATGGATTAATAAAACAGTGAACTTGTGAAGCTGGAGCAGTTGCCATAGTTACAAGCACTCTCTGCTTTTGGGATGCTCTAACCCTAAGGGTTTCGTTACATTAGCAACGCCCAGGTGTTAATCAAATTATGTTTGATTATTATGCTGTTTTGATATAATATACCTAGGCCAAAAGCTACAGCGTGTAATGCACTAACTCAATTCCGCGCCGCACCACATGGCACTATCTCTTTCAACTGTCTCACTGTTCCAACAAACGCTAAAAGCACTTGTTTAACATCCATCCTCCAGGTAACAAAAAATACAAATATCTCTTTAAGCCGTACCACTACTTAGACTACATATATATATTGGCCATAGCTGCGATTTTCTAATATTAGTTTTAAAAATCTAAAAATCAGTTTTATGTACAAAACATATTTTGAATCTTTTGAGACCTTTAACATCGTATACAGCGCTTAAACATTTTCAACACATCAATCATTAAAACCACTAAAAAGGTACGTAAAATTTAATAGCAATGTTTTAAAGCTCATTTCTCACAAAGTACATTTTCCTAAAGCTTGACAATTAAAAAATTACTGAAGAGATTTAAATGAAACCAGAATTACGCGTATCTCTTTGATAGTTTTCATGAAAAAAAAAACACTTATACAATATATAAAAATTGCTGTGTTAATTCGAAAATAAATAAATATATATAAAATACTCTTTATGCAGATAGAAAACTGTTTTAAGTTTAACCTTTAAAATAAAAATAACACAAATGAAATATTTTTAAAAAATCGGATGTTTTGCACTCATGACTTTCTCTACTCTTGTACTAACCATTCTTACAAATTCTTATTCCTGTCTTCTTCGTGTTAGTTAAGATAAACATTTGTACAAATTATCTTATTGCTTATTTCTTGTAGGTACAAGGGGAATATTAGAATACAGTAGGCTTTGTGCGATAACCAAATCTCTTAAAGTTTTCAAATTCCGTTCTCTTTGCACATATAAAAATGATAACGATGTTCCATTTGGCAGAAACATAAGTTTTCCAAAATTCACACAAATAACAAGGAATATCTCCGAAATGGTTCACTCCACAATTTATTTAGACATAATTTGTCTTTTAGCAAGATCTACTTTTCTGTATAGTATGATCTGGTCTATCTCTAACGGTTTACCAGTTATGCAAAAGTCGTCCAGAGTAAATACGACTACAGGGGCTATAGCCCAAAAATTCAAGATATACATTTCATTTGTCATAAAAATATCTCAAAACATATGACATTTTTATCAAAATCGTTAGAGACATTTTCAAGAAAATAAAAATTTTCGAAAATTTTTCAATGTAAAGGGCAGTTTAGGGTGGAGGAATTTACTTCAAAATCGTATCCTTGAAAAATATTGAACTTAAATACCAACTTTGGTTTTTAACAGGCTGTTCGTTCTTGAGTTATGCTGCCCACAGACACACACACACACATACACACACACACACACAAACACACAAACACACACACATATCAAGATTTCACCGGAAACACTTTGAGGTCCCCTGAATAAAAAAAGGGTTTTTAGAAAAAAGGTCCGTGTGTGTGCCAAAGTTAGTTTTGATATTTAATATTATTCAAGGGTGGGGCACAAAGATTTAGAAAGAAATATCGCGCAACCTAAACTACCATTTCATGCATTTTTTTTGAAAATTTTTATTTTCTTTAAAATGACTCTAACGATTTTGATTAAAATGCCATATGTTTAAGATATTTTCTGGCGAACGAAATGTATGTTTTGAATTTTCTGGCTATAGCCTATGTAGTCCTGTTTACTCTTGATGACTTTTGTATAAATAGTAAACCGTAACAGATAGACCAAATCTTACTATAGAAAAAATGTTGATCTCGTTAGAACACACAAGTTATGCCCAAATACATTCTTTTGTGGAGTGAACCGTTTTGGAGATATTCCTTGTAATTTGTCCGAGTTTTCCAGTAGTTATACTTTTTTAAAATGGAAGGTCGTTCTTCACCTTTTTATCTGTTGGCAGTCTAAAGAGAGCGGGATTTAAAAACCTTCGAATGAAGACCAGCTTTAAAAGATTTGACTATCGCTCAAAGCACTGTATTCGCATATAAGGAATAAGAGTTTGTAAAATAGCACAGGACTACAGAAATTTAAATAGATACACCGATTGATTTATTTATTGTGGTGTTGGTACCACTGCAGCATGTAGTATGGTCGAAGTCTGACAAAGATTAAAGACGAACAACTGACGTATTCTTAAGAGAAGATTTTTTTTTCTTCAAGAAATCGATGACGTTGTAAATTTTTGTAGGGCGGGGCTGTACAGTAGTCTAATAATAGTGCTGGTCCGGGCTGCAAGGCTTGTTTCATATGCAGCAGGGCTCACAGTATCCAGGGCTAAAAATATCGATCTTGTATCTCTCGCATATTCTGAATAACCTCGTTATGAATTTATTATGCTACGTGACGGGTCACCCGTTTTTGTGAATGACCCTCATTATGGCAATACTGTACACCAACCTTTTTGCACAAACAAGAAGCGAAATAGCCGTGAAGTTGGAACCTACTGTCCCCGTTTTAATTTCAAAATACTTACTAGATATCTGCCAGCTTGTGTGTCTACGTAAACTCGAGAACCTCTACAACAACTGAACAATCATTCTGTAAAGCACTTCTCGAGATATATTAGGAAGTTAAAAATATCTGATGTATTGCACTCAAATTACTTATTCCTAATTTTCTTGTAGGTGCAAGCGGAATATTAGAATGCAATAGGCCTTGAGCGATAGTCAGATCTTTTAAAGCTTTGAGATTCCGTTCTCTTTGCACGCTTAACATATAAGAAAATGAAAGTGTTAAGCTTTCCGAAACTCAAATAACAAGGAATATCTCTGAAATGGTTCACTCTACAAAAAATGTATTTGGACGTAAATTGTGTGTTTTAGCAAGATCTACACTTTTTGTATAGTATAATTTGGTCTAACTAACGGTTTACCAGTTATGCAAAAGTCGTCCAGAGTAAATACGACTACAGGGGCTATAGCCAGAAAATTCAAGATATACATTTCATTTGTCATCAAAATATCTCAAACATATGACATTTTAACCAAAATCGTTAGAGCCATTTTCAAGAAAATCAAATTTTTCGAAAAATTTTCCACGTAAAGGGTAGTTTAGGGTGGGGCTGTGTTCTTCAAAATCTTAAATACCAACTTTGGTTTTTAACCGACTTTTGGTTTTTGCGTTATGCTGTCCACAGACTGACAGACACTCACACGAACCTTTTTTTAAAAGTGCTTTTTTTGGGATCAGGGGGTCTCAAAACATATATTTCCGGTGGAATCTCGACATCGAATTGTTGGGTGGAATACAATACTTCCTTCTACTTACAGTAGAGAAAGTAAAAATGAATTCTCTATGTGAACAAATGAAAAGCTACATCTAAATTATAAGGTCAAAGCCTTCTTATCCACTCTTTTGTTAATTAATTTCGCAATAGATTCTTTACTTGAAGTAGCACATGTCTTGGTTTATAGGTTATGTGTTTATGTAAACGAGTTGAATCTTTCGGCCTTTGATAGTTATTATCAAGCAGTAAAATGTTATAGAAATGAGCGACATTGCTACTGAAGAAGCTGTGGATCTAGCAAGTGCATCACTTTTACCAGGTAAGTCGAAACAAAGATATATTGAAGCTTACAATGCTTTCCGAAAGTGGTGCTTTGATAAAAACGTTAACGCTACACCAGTGAGACAGTTTTATTAGCATATTTTGCTAAGGAATTATTAATAAGTTATTTTTAGGTTAGTATGACCTATACCTATACGTATCAAGTATACAAAACTGCTATTTCACATTGCTTTCCCGATTTTTTGTTATTCTTTCTGCGGCTTATGGTTCTATTTCATTTTCTTCTGTCGCCATTTAATCTTTATAATAGACAAAAGAATAACGTTTTAGTTCAAAGCAAGCAGAGGGCTGCCAATATAGCGTATAGGTTAGCTCTACATCGAATTGTGATAAATAAGAGTATGGCGGTTCGTATTATGAACAGATAATGTGAGCTTTATGAGAAATTAATCATGTAAAAAGATATAACGCAAAGTAACACAACCAAACCAAGTTGAATTGTTAAACACGTGCAAATACAATGCACGTGATGTGATTGAACTTTTAGACCATGCTGTCTAACAAAGAATGGTCCTATTCACGCAGTTTCTTACACAGGCTGTGTTATTGTATGATATATTGAGTTTCTTTTCTCCAGTTTGTGTCTAGGATTACGCTGAACCAGATCTTCTCTCTTTTATTTTCTATCTTTCTTTTTACTTTTCGTTAGTTTTCTATAGCTGGCAGTGGCAGCGAGTTTCTATGAAGGATATTTCAGTTTCTAGTTCACAGGCGACTACTCTTGACTTGGTGAATCTTTTAGATTGCAGGCATTTACTCGTTCTATTGCGGGCAGATCCTTCAGAGGGAGAGAGAAAGAAGGGAGGGGGGGGTTATTCCCAAATGGCTTCTATTCCATACGTACAAAAGAGTATTGGCTTGATTTTTGCTGTGAATAGTACACTTTATTTCCACTGCTGCAGTTACTTTTCCCTCCCTGGAGTTTGTAACCTGTAACGTGGTACACTTTCAGAAATGTTTTCACGAATATAAGGTTAGTTAAAATTAACAATAAATATCGACACACTGATCGACTTTTCATAAATATGAGTTGAAGAGCGACACACGCATAATTTCTTATCAACTGAATAACTTTGTTCACAATAATTGTTTCAAATTACCAAATCACTGGAAAACACATTGAGTAAAATGACATTGAAAGTCAGCATTGTTTTCCGAAACATACACACATAACAAGGAATATCTCTGAAATGGTTCACCCTACAAGAAAATTGATTCCGAAAAAAATTGTGTATTTTAGCAAGACCTACATTTTTTATATAGTATGATTTGGTCTATCTCTAACGGTTTACCACTTATTCAAAAGTCGTCCAGAGTAAATACGACTACATGGGCTATAGCCAAAAAATTCAAGATATACATTTCATTTGTCATAAAAATATCTCAAACATATGACATTTTAATCAAAATCGTTAGAGCCATTTTCAAGAAAATAAAACGTTTTCGAAAAATTTTCCAAGGGTAGTTTAGGGTGGGGCTATTTTCTTCAAAATCTTCGTGTCGCATCCTTGAAAGCAATTAAATTTAAATACTAACTTTGGTTTTGAACCTACTTTTCGTTTTTGAGTTATGCTGTCCACAGACTGACAGACACACAGGGACCTTTTTCTAAAAATCTGATGTGTTGCACATGACTTTCTCTACTCTTGTACTAACCATTCTTACAAACCCTTATTCCTATATCGTCTTCGTGTTAGTTGAGATAAACATTTGTACAAATTATCTTATTGCTTATTTCCTTGTAGATGCAAGGGGAATTTTAGAATACAGCAGGCTTTGTGCGATAGTCAAATGTTTTAAAGCTTTGAGATTCTGTTGTCTTTGCACACTTAACATATAAAAAAATGAACAACGATGATCCATCTCACGAAAGTTTTAAGTTTTCCGAAACTCACACACATAACAAGGAATATCTCCGAAATGGTTCACCCTACAAGAAAATTTATTGAGACATAAATTGTGTATTTTAGCAAGATCTACATTTTTTGTATAGTATAATTTGGTCTATCTCTAACGGTTTACCAGTTATGCAAAAGTCGTTCAGAGTAAATACGACTACAGGAGCTATAGCCACAAAATTCAAAATATACATTTCATTTGTCATCAAAATACCTTAAACATATGGCATTTTAATCAAAGTCGTTAGAGCCATTTTCAAGAAAATCAAAATTTTCGAAAAATCTTCCATGTAAAGGGTAGTGTAGGGTGGGGCTATTTTCTTCAAAATCTTCGGGTCGCATCCTTGAAAGACATTAAACTTAAATACTAACTTTGGTTTTGAATCTGCTTTTCGTTTTTGAGTTATGCTGTCCACAGACTGACTGACAGACTGACACACACACACGGACCTTTTTCTAAAAATTAGTTTTTTTTTAAATTTTTTTTTAATTTTTAAATTCAGGGAGTCTCAAGCATATATTTCCGATGAGATGTTGATATCGAATTTTTGGGTGGAATACGATATTTTCCCTACTTACCAGTAGAGAAAGTAAAAAAATCAGCAATAACATAATTTCTGCAAATGTTTATCTCAACTGTCATGAAGGAGATAAAGGAATACGAACAGCTAGTACAGAGCTAGAGAATGTTATGTGTCTGCAACACATCAGATGTTTTTATTTGACAATGTTGATCAAATTTCAGGTGTGGGTGTCCTTAAATGTTCTCAGAAGTGTAAACTCTACCCATTTGGTGGATGGAACATGAACAGTATATCGATTAAAACGTGAACAAAGCATACGGTTGTTTCGAGTACTGAATATACTTCGCCTGCAATATCGCAGCGAGCTAAATCGTCACTCCATCCGTCTATCCGTCCGTCCGTCTGGCGGGCGCGCAGTTTTGCACGCCATCCTCTGCTGAAGCCTTTAAAAATGCAATAAAAGGTAACGATGTTCCGGCTAATAGAAAAGCATCGCAACCGAAGTTTGTCAATATTTCAGTGACAAAACGCGAAAAGCACCTCGTAAACCGTCAGCTGCTATATTGACAGTAAAAACATGCTGTGGTTTATAGACCACCCTCCTTCACATGAGCCTAGGTTTCATTTTCCTACCGCTATAGCGTTATGGGTTACCATGACTACGACCGTGACGTCAACCGCACAAGTTTGTAGCCTGCTTCTATCCCAAAACTTTCAGTGTTGACTTTGATTCGCCTAGGGATTAGGACTTTGGCTGCCAAGAACATGGCGCGAGACCTACAGCGAAACAAGAGCACACAACACTACGAAATAATCTTTGATTACATTAACAAGGAACATAAATATGTTACACTCACATTACTTTCTCCACCCTTCTGCTAACTCCTTATAAACTCTTATTCCTCTATCTTTTTATTGCTTTCTCTACTGGTAAGTAGGGGAAGTATTGTATTCCACCCAAAAATTAGATGTCGAGATTTCATCAGAAAAATAGGTTTTGAGACCCCCTGAATCCAAAATAAGCATTCTTAGTGTGTGTGTCTGTGGATAGCATAACTCAAAAACGAAAAATCGGTTAAAAACCAAAGTTGTCATTTAAGTTTAATGTCTTTCAAGGATGCGACACGAAGATTTTGAAGAAAATAGCCCCACTCTAAACTACCCTTTACATGGAAAAGTTTTCGAAAATTTTGATTTACTTGAAAATGACTAACGATTTTGATTAAAATGTCATATGTTTGAGATATTCTTATGAAAAATGAAATGCATATTTTAAACTTTCTGTCTATAACCCCTGTAGTCCGTTACTCTGGACGACTTGCATGAAATTGCATGAAATAGTAGGTTAGATTGGACGATATTTTTTTCTAAATCTTTGCGTCCCACCCTTGAATAATATTAAATATCAAAACTAACTTTGGCACACACATGGACCTTTTTTCTAAAAACCCTTTTTTTACTCAGAGGACCTCAAAATTTTTCCGATGAAATCTTGATATGTGTGTGTGTTTGTGTGTGTGTGTGTGTGTGTGTGTGTGTGTGTGTGTGTCTGTGGGTAGCATAACTCAAGAACGAATAGCCGGTTAAAATGAAAGTTGGTATTTAAGTTCAATATCTTTCAAGGGTACCATTTTGAAGTAAACTCCTCCACCCAAAACTACCCTTTACATGGAAAATTTTTCGAAAATTTATTTTTTCTTGAAAATGACTTCAACGATTTCGATTAAAATGTCATACGTTTGAGATATTTTTATGACAAATGAAATGTATATCTTGAATTTTCTGGCTATAGCCCCTGTAGTCGCATTTACTCTGGACGACTTTTGCATAACTGGTAAACCGTTAGAGATAGATCAAATCTTACTATACAAAAATGTAGATCTTGCTAAAATGCACAATTTATGTGTCAATAAATTTTCTTGTACGGTGAACCATTTCGGAGATATTCCTTCGTGAAATGGAACATCGTTGTTCATTTTTTTATATGTTAAGTGTGCAAAGAGAACGGAATCTCAAAGCTTTAAAAGATTTGACTATCGCTCAAAGCCTACTGTATTCTAATATTTCCCTTGTACCTACAAGGAAATAAGCAATAAGATAATTCATACAAATGTTTATCTTAACACGAAGAAGATATAGTAATAAGAGTTTGGAAGAATGGTTAGTACAAGAGTAGAGAAAGTCGTGTGAGTGCAACAATCAGATTTTTCATCCAACAACTTGAAAATAGCCAATCAGCGTCTGTAACGTAACAACATGGCGGACTGCGCAGGCAACATGTAGTCAACTGTTTTGTATGTACGGCTCGTGGCTCTTTTAATGTGATGGGTATTTTAATAAAATGTTCAATTTTTTTCTGGAAGGTTCATTAAAGATTTTTCGTGACCATTAACATATATTACTGAGGTGGTTATTACATCGCTATATTTCATAAATAATAGTAAATCCAGTTAATAGTATGTTTAAATTTTATGTTATGAAATGAGTTCAAATCTCCTGTTCATCCATGCTAAGATTAAAACCACTACAATTGTTGCTTATCTCTTTCGCATTTGTGTCATATTTGTGTATTTGTGTGTAATTTTGTCTACGATATGATGTAAAAGGTTGAGACACAATTCTTTGCCAATTCGTAGAAAATTGCGATAGTTTTCCGGGTCCTCTAACCTCAATTCCTTTTGTAGCAGACCCAATATACCTCGGCCCGTATCCTGCAACAATGACAACGTCTTTTACTTCTAATACATCTTTTCTTCCTACTCAGACAGACTCGTGGAAATATATCACAAACCTATACTTAATATAGCAATCGCTAAATTAATATTCGTGTCCGCCATGTTTATTTATCACGCTTGCTACGTGAATTTTCATTTGTTTTGCACCAAAATGAATCATAGTGTCACAGTTTCTTTTGTGTATAATTCCATTGGATACAAAAGGTTAGGTCAGAAAATTTGGACCATGGGACAGCGGCTTAAGAGTGCTCATAAAACCACACGATTTATATCAAATATTTTTTGTAGCTTTAATGATTTCTGATGTATTCCTTGTTATTTCATTGCATTTTAAAATACTCATTTCTTAAGTGGGAAATCGTTATTTTATTCCTTAAATAAACTAATATTAAAGCCATCAGGCGGTTGGTAGCACAGTTATTTAAAACTATATTTTTACCTCCTATGCACCTAATTAGAGCACATGAAGTATTGCAATTGACCCAAAATTCAATATCGCTATTTTACCGGAAAAACTTGCTTTAAAGTCCTCGAATAAAAATGCAGTTTTTACAACAAACATTATTTGATGTATGGAGCTATGTATTGATCTGGATTCCATAAAACACGTAGACGAGGCTTTGTGCTTTGACGCTGTTCATACCAGCAAGGTTACTGGCGCACATGCATTAGGTATCTTGTTCTGGTTGGGTACGCTAAGCCCTAAATGTACATAAGGCTTTATATGGCCAAAAAACTCTTCAAATATGCAGACATTTATAAAAATTACGGAAATATGACCCAAAAATTACCTCTCCCCCTCTAAAAAAATAAAAACTGAGCTTCATTTTAATAGCTACAGATGAAATAATTCATATTTCTCTTAATTTTCATTTTCAGCACAGCTGTACTTGATAACGACATTCAGTTTTAGATGATCAAACATGAAGTATCTTGAGTTATCAGAAAGTAGAGTCTTATACTTGGAAAACCTTTCTACATCACATGATGCAATGGGGGCAAACTTGAAATAGGGGAAACCATTAGCAAAAAGTACTGGATCATTTTCATTGACTGCTGCTTTTTTGCCACAAAGAATCTCTTCACTTTTGCACAATGTTGTATATACAAGGTTTCTTTCAAGCATACGACATAATTTTTCCCTAATCTTGGCAGGTACTTCGCCGTGTGCTAAAGCATATTCTTATATGTATTTTCATTTCACTAAAATATGACCTAATACTAAAATAGGTCAAATATGCATTTGTATGACCAAAAAAATCTGACTCATTGTGTTCATAAGTGTTCGTAACCTTAAATTAACCGAGGTATGGAAAAATAAGTCAGGATAAAAATATTACGTGCTATAAAAATCTAAGCCCTACTGCTGAGCATAAAAACACCTATATCCTAGGAATTACGCATTCCTACTTACCGGAGTGGGACTGCTTACTTATCCATCCAATCCAGCTTTGGCGATTTCAGTTGTCCTGAAAAAAGGTTAGATTCACACATTAAAAATTAAACAAAAACATAAGCTACAGGCATACATTGTCTGTCTGCCATTTTCAGTGTTCTGTTCTGAGGCGATATTTTTTAGAAGCCTCCTAAAATAGTTAAAATTTGTGTTTATAGTGGTGGCAGAAAAAGTCCCCTAAAATTGTGAATCATTGTCCTAGTAGGCAATGATAGAGATCTTCAATTGTCTTGTTCATGTGTTATCGGGATTGGCGTCATGTGGAAATCGCAAAGTCCGCGAATAATTTGAAAAGTTATCGACATATAGTGTTTATTGGAAGAACATTGTGTTTTAAAAGTTAACAGGAGTAACAGTGCAGAGAATTAATATATAATTAGTAAGGCTGCATCAAAAGATAGAAGAAGATTACGAACTCGCAAAATTACGTAGTCCGTGTTCGGGTTGTGTGATCCCCGCAGGGCTTGAGACAAAAGACGCCAATCCAGAATATCTGTGTTATTGTTTGTGACGTAAAGGAACAATAAATAAGTATATTAAAAATATAAAAAGGAAATTTAATCATCCTGGTAAGGCGTAGACCTATACCACGCCCTGAGGTAGGTCGAGAAATTCGATGAAAAGTATTTAGAGTCTCATAGCTGCATTAAACGTAAATAACTGTCTCAAACGTCGCATCAACAACGTGTGGCAAGAAAGAAGTGCAAATAACCGTACCAGTTCTCATTCATTTCAGGGTTGTAGGGCCAGGCGACGTTTGCCGGCGGGTTGCGGCTGGACGGTGGCTTGCACCAGTTGAACTTCCGAGACAGGATCGTCAGTACCCGCCTCCACAGTGGACCCTTGGTGGGGACGTTAAAGACCCTATTAGTGTTTGCGCCCTTAGTCGCCCTTTTTGTCTTTACCCTCATTCCTACCTCGTTGGTAGGCGCTTACATACACAGTTATGCCTCGATAATTTGGGGGAACCTCCGTTGTCTGCCACCTTTACTATTTATAGTGCAACTCCTAGTGGAAACATTCTCTAACATTCCAGTAATTCTAATTAAGACCCTAAAATTCTTCACTCAAAATCAGAGCTTTCTGAATTCAAATTAAATATTGATTCTTCAGCTTCCAAAGCTCCACATAATGATGAAATCTCGTTGGAAGAAATGAATGAAGCACATCGATCCTGCAAGAATGCCAGCCTTGGCTCCAAAGAAATTCCACACATTCTTCCAGCACCTACCTCTTCAATTAGTTGCACAGGATGATTCAAAAGTATTTTTACAAACCTTGGGATCGGGATCCTTACATAGAAACAGGTAAAAAGGCTCACGTAAAGAAATCAAACTTTCCTGATGTCTTTCAAGGATACGACACGAAGATTTTGAACAAAATAGTCCTACTCTAAACTACCCATTACATGGAAAATTTTTCGAAAATTTTGATTTTCTTGTAAATGGCTCTAATGATTTTGATTAAAATGTCATATGTTTGAGATATTTTTATGACAAATGAAATGCATATCTTGAATTTTCTGGCTATAGCTCCTGTAGTCGTATTTACTCTGGACGACTTTTGCATAACTGGTAAACCGTTAGAGATAGACCAAATCATACTATACAAAAAATGCAGATCTCGCTAAAATACACTATTTATGTCTGAATAATTTTTTTATAGTGAACCATTTCGGAGATATTCCTTGTTGTTTGTCAGTTTCGGAAAACAAAACTTTCGTAAAATGGAACATCGTTGTTCATCTTTTTATATATTAAGCGTGCAAAGAGAACGGAATCTCAAAGCTTTAAAAGATTTGACTATCGCTCAAAGCCTGCTGTATTCTAATATTCCCCTTGTACCTACAAGGAAATAAGCAATAAGATAATTTGTACAAATGTTTATCTCAACTAACACGAAGAAGATATAGGAATAAGAGTTTGTTGGAATGGTTAGTACAAGAGTAGAGAAAGTCATGTGTGTGCAACACATCAGATTTTTTCCCCTCCGTTCTATGTGCTGCCTTTGACATCTGGGGTCATATCGGAGGCTTTCGATAATTATGTTCACTCGTTTACAGAGATATTTTTACACGTGACCAATGACCTTATAAACTTCTGCACGAATGACGTCATGCAAATTGATGGTGTGGGTAGTATTTCTGTTTGCTACTTGAAATAAATATGACACCGTTGATAATGCGAGCGGGCATTATTAATGTTCCGCAATGTTTACTATACGGAAGTTAGAGATATACTAATTTGACACCTCTATGGCGTGGGGGCGGCATGTCTGCCTCACATTTAAAAGGTTACAAGGTCGAATCTTGGTCAGTGATACGATTTTTCCGGGGTTTTTCTCCTATTTCACTTATCTCGCTATATGACTCACACGATTAAAGGACGTTAAACGTCAAACTCATTTACTTTCACTATATAGTGTAGATATTTGTATTGGTAATTTAGGGAGGTGTAATGTACAATATTACATCAATATTTACTTCATTTGCTCTCTTACAATTTCACTTATTAGCAATTGTATGTTTTCAGGTTGGTTAGTAGCTGTAAGTAGGCGTGGCACAGAAGATATGACGCTCTCGTGATAATGAATGGTGTACTGGAACCGAGTTTTCATACTCTCTGCAGGGACGATGACCTTACAATACTTATGCTAGTAGATCAGTCATTGAGATGCTAAAGCAAAACGGATCGTCTATCGCTCACGCGTTATTCATTTCGCAGCGTAATTACGACAATGCAAAAAACATCAGTTTTGGATTTGATATATCTTGTTACTTAACTTCTCTTCGTTATAATTTTCTATAGCAGCTCAACACATGTATAATATTTATATTATGCAACGAGAGCATAATGACAGCAATTAAGATTCAACAATACTTAATTTTACTGACATTACACTCAAGTTTCACACGACAATTTATGCTTGACCATATATCTAGTTTTATAGTTGAAATATTGTAAAAGGTTGTACACTCACCAGGGACAATGACCTACATATTGCATTAGTTGATATTTGGAGTTCTGCGCAGGCGCTAAACGATCGATTCGTTTCTAGCACGTCACAGCTGCATGATGAAAATGATAGCCTTGCGTTATTTATTGTACAATTAGTGGAATTAATTTGCGGGTCTGTGCTTAGTGCAATATTCTTGGAAGTTGATGCTGTATTTAGGTTAATTTGTGTGTTTTGTGTAAGTTGCAGCTCACTGTCAGTAGTGTCCGACATTTTAGCGTTTTCTAAACTCGCGCTAGTTGCGTTTCGAGAATTAATCGATATTGCCATTGCTGCATGGGAACATCTGTTCTTTAATGAAAATTTGAACTTAAGGAGGCCCACTACAGGATCGCTATCAGGCTTATAATTAATAAATTTGAGTATGATCGAGCATAAAGAAGGCATCTTGTAGGTAACTGTAACTTCATGGTTGTTGGATGGGAGCGAAGACTTTGTGCCTTCTAAAATCGAATGTCCTTCAAAGGTTTATGACGCCATCGGTTTAAAACTAGATTATAAGCAGACACGCCCAGTAGAGATGTAGCATAGAAGGGCACACTTGGGATTTGGTTCTAGGTCAGTTGGCTAATGATCGATAAGGCAAAACCTTCCTAAGGACAAGAAATTAAGAAGGTTGTGGGTTCTGGATATAACCGGCGAAAAACTGGTTATCGAACTGGATATCTTCCTAGTGGAAATGAAGATTAACTGTAGTTTTAACACAAAAGTTATCTATTTGTAGTTTAAACATATGAAATATTTATATTGGGTGTAAATTATACCCGGAGTTTACATTTAAACAGCAGTTTTGTACGAGAACCTCTCTAGATTTCAGAGAAACTGCCACAACTTTAATTATCTAGCAAATCACGTGATATTCACAGTGGTAAAGTATGAGCCTCGCATTTCGGAGGTCTCACCAAGATATCAGCACAGACTTTATGAAGTCCCCTGAGTATAAGAAACATTGTGTGTGACCAGCATAACTGAAAAATCTGATGTGTTGCACTCACATGACTTTCTCTACTCTTGTACTAACCATTCTTACAAACTCTTATTCCTATATCTTCTTCGTGTTAGTTAAACTAAACATTTGTACAAATTATCTTATTGCTTATTTCCTTGTAGGTGCAAGGGGAATATTGGAACACAGTAGGCTTTGAGCGATAGTCAAATCTTTTAAAGCTTTGAGATTCCGTTCTCTTTGTACACGTAACATATAAAAAAATGAACAACGATGACCCATTTCATGAAAGTTCCAAGTTTTCCGAAACTCACACACATAACAAGGTATATCTCCGAAATGGTTCACCCTACAAGAAAATTTATTGAGACATAAATTGTGTATTTTAGCAAGATCTACATTATTTGTACAGTATAATTTGGTCTATCTCTAACGGTTTACCAGTTATGCAAAAGTCGTCCAGAGTAAATACGACTACAGGGGCTATAGCCAGAAAATTCAAGATATACATTTCATTTGTCATAAAAATATCTCAAACATATGACATTTTAATCAAAATCGTTAGAGCCATTTTCAAGAAAATCAAAATTTTCGAAAACTTTTCCATGTAAAGGGTAGTTTAGGGTGGGGCTATTTTCTTCAAAATCTTCGTGTCACATCCTTGAACGACATTAAACTTAAATACCAACTTTGGTTTTTAACCGACTTTTCGTTTTTGAGCTATGCTGTCCACAGACTGACAGACTGACAGACACACAGACACACAGACACACCCACGGACCTTTTCCTAAAAATGCTTTTTTTGGATTCAGGGGGCCTCAAGACATGTATTTCCGGTGAAATCTCGACTTCGAATTTTTGGGCGGAATACAATACTTCCCCTACTTACCAGTAGAGAAAGTAAAAAAGAGAACAGTGATGTTTCATTTCACGAAAGTTTTCCGAAACCGACACAAATTTCAAGGAATATCTCCAAGACGGTTCATTGTATAAACAATTTTATTTAGACGTAAATTATGTATTTTAGAAAGATCTGCATTTTCTGTATTCTAAGATTTCGTCTACAAGATTATGATGACATAGAATATATGACTAGAAAACGTATGGAAGAATACACTAAATGGGTTTTAAAAATAAATTTGGAGAAAACACTATATATGTCTTGTGGGGATGAAAGGAAAGACTTGATTTTGGAAGATGGAGTGGGACGTATCAAAGGACGAGAAGAATGTGAATATTTGGGGGTTAAAATAAATTCAAACTGCAGTCAGGAAAATGACATAAAATATAGAATCCAGAAAGGTAGATCAACAATAGCTATGTTGAACGGAATTTTGATACAAAATTACAAATCTACAAATCTATAATAAGAAGCACTATAACTTATGGAGCGGAAACATGGCACCTAAACACAAACCTGAAATTAAAATTGCTTTCTACTGAAATGGATTGTTTTAGAAGATCCACTAGGCATTCTAAATTAGAGAAAATTAGAAATACAACTATTAGACAAAAATGAATGTTAATGATACATTATTAGATTTTGTAAAATACAAACAATTGGAATGGTATGGTCATACACGTAGACTGATGGAAACAAGATTTGGAATGGATTCCACCAGGGAGAGGAAAGAGGGGAAGACCGCGGAGAACCTGGATAGATGATATAAGGAGTAGTATGAAGGAAAAGAATTTAGAAGAGCGGGATTGGGAAATAAGAGAAGAATGGAGGAAGAAGATACGTACTTAAACACTTTGGATACAGGAAGATGTGATCTCACATTGTAAACCTGTTGATAAATAAATAAGATTTCGTCTACCTCTAACGGTTTACCAGTTGCAAAAGTCGTCCAGAGTAAATACGACCAAAATTCAAGATATACATTTCATTTGTCGTAAAAATATCTCAAACATATGACATTTTAATCAAAATCGTTAGAGCCATTTTCAAGAAAATCAAAATTTTCGAAATATTTTCCATATAAAGGGTAGTTTAGGGTGGGGCTATTTTCTTCAAAATCTTCGTTTCGCACCCTTGAAGGGCATTACACTTAAATACCAACTTAGGTAGAGAAAGTAAAACGTTTAACGTGTTTATAGGAACATTTATTCTAGTTTTGACCAATCCCAGGTCCATTTCAATGTCAGACAATTTTTTAACCACCTGGTTATATTCTACTCCAAGTATTTAAACACGTGCAGTGATTATAGTTGTAGTGTTTAGGTGAGGTTCATATTACAATATTGATATATTTTTGAAGCGTGCAGCAGTATATTTAACATCGGTGCACCCTTATGGAGGGTCTCTAGCGATGCCTGGGGATTGTATCTTTGGACAAATCAGTACTTATACCACAAATCACAAGTACCAAAGATAAAACTCCTGTAATCGCTGCCGGAATCAAATTCCAGTTGTATTGTCGACAGTAAAAGAAATAAACGGAATGTGTCTGCTCGTAAAATTTGCCATCGCTGACTGAAACGGTCTTAAATAAAGTACTGCAGATGAAACTCGGCTCTTTTCTTGACCTGGTTCGGCTGGTAACAAAATAAGAAGAAAACTTTTGACAAGCCACTCTTTCTTCTTTAAGGGTTTTCTGCGAATCGTAATTCGCTCCTTCATTTGATTTCCTTCATTTAATTTGAGAACGAGAATTCCTTTACTCGCCTTGGTAATTCTTGGGATAGAAAAGGAAGTTTAATGGATTTCCTGCAATCAGAATAGAGCAAGTAATTGATTGTCGATGGACCTTGTAAAATGCTAAAGCGAAGAAGAGAGAAAAGAGGAAATAAACAAGACGTGATACGGTGTGGAGCAATGGCGGAGTATAGTGGTACAAGAAGCGAGTGTCAAAAACTTATTTTTAACAAACACAGCAAAATAGCTCGAAACATAGTTTGATAGCGTGTCTTCAGGTGTACCAAAGACTGAGAGGATGGAAATTACATAAATAGAGATTCTAGCACAGCACAGGAAACAAAAGCGCAACATTCTAAACTTTATTACGAATTAATATATTCCCCTTTGTCCGGTTTCTTTAACACATCCAGTTTATTTCCACTCTTATGTTAAATTGTATTTTCTTCTCGTTGGACTGAACCCGCGATCTCGGGAATAAGGAACTAGCGTATTACCCATAAACCAGCTAGGACGGCTGATGTTGATGTTGGCAATAGTGATGCGTTTTCTTTTGTTCTGACTGCGTCAAGTGAAGTAAGTTTAGCATCACATTATGAATGCATTTTGAGGTTATAACAAATTAACCAGCTCGAAACGTCTATTTACATTGCATCAAAAAAAGAAACTAAACCTATATCGACATCATTTATGTTGAAACGTAGTTACTGGTAATTGTTACTGATAAACGTTAATATAATGCAACTAAGCGTGATAATCATGCAAATAAATATCTTAATAGTCACTGATAAGTGTTAACTGTGACAGTTATAACCGTTACCGGAAAATAACGGTTTGTCACATCCCAGAACAAGAGCTTATCCAATCCTTCGATCGAATAAACACAAAAGAGAACGTGCTCATTCTAGGAAAACTAATTTTTCCTATCGACATTTGTAACGGAATCTGTGCATGAGAGAAAGTGAATGGATTGAGGATATTCAATGCTCCTCTTTGGAGCAATGCCATTTCCTGTATCTCTGGTCCTGGTATCTCTGACGTGACAAATGAAAATTCCATTTCTGTCCTAGACAGCTGCTACAATCACACAGACAGGATTCCTATTTCCTCACGAATTCCGCTCACTTTTCCCTTAAGAGAAAGTACTAAATCTTGTAGTCAAAAAGTTGTCACATACTAGCATGTCTTAAACTCCATAATAACAGGTACATTATGCAGCGAGATCATAATACACCAGTTAAGTATATTTTATGTAACGAGCGTTAGCACAATATAAACACTGATAAATAATTTAACAATGTAGTTCTATTTCATATATATGGCAATCGATAGTTTCGCTTTCAGCTGCGCTAGAATGTGCGCAGAGAGCAGATTGCTACATTGGATCTTTTGATTAGCAGTATCACTATAAAGAGGTGGAAAGTTTTTGTTTCATCTTTATTACAGTATTTACTCAGGTGGTCCACACGACGTATTTAACTTTTAAAAAGTAAAAAATACCAGCCTATTATTTAAACACTAATATACAAAGCCTACCTACCTTTGTTCACTCTTCTGATTTTTTAAAATGTTTAATATATTTTAGCTAGTTAGTACATATTAAACGATGAAAGAATTTGATGAAGTGATGTTCAAATGGGTTCGAAGTTCCTAGAGCTTAGACATATCCGATATTCATTCTTCAGAGTAAGAAAAACTCAGGACAAAAAACTTTATCCAGGTAACTCGCCCTAGGGGAGGTACGACGTTGCCAGAAGTACGCTGTAACGAACATACCAACCCCTTCTGAAAGGGAGTTCGGATTGGGTGGGACTCGGTGGGTAGTAGTTCCCTATACACATGGGAAATTAGATACTTCTGGCGTGGTTGTGAGACACCTCAGTATTTGTCGCTACTAACCTGGAGAGCTGGTGGGCGGTTACTAGATACCGTTGACCCCACCGAGGTGTCGGTAGTCTTCCCTAATGGATAGACGCACGTAAGCGGCGTATCCACTTCTGTCATGGCTAAAGCTGCCTAGGGAGGTGTACATCCTTATGGAAAACACTTACACACTTTTGACTCCCTGGGTTCCGAGGGGCGGATTGACCACTCTTGCCTCCATTATATAATCGAGGTTCGAACTCGGGAATGAGGTGGACACGCTACCCCTACGTCATAGAGGTAAGCTTCTGGTTGCTTTGGGAATAGAACTTAGTCTTTATATACACTTTTTAAGAATAATTTATCCATGTGGTCGAATGAATTATATCACAGCTCATCCCTTCCTTTCTAGGTTCTGATATACAATAACCTGTGTTCAGTGTGTAACCTTCCGCTTCTACTCCAATCCAAATACGGTCCATTAGATCGTGTATTCTTGGTTATTCAAATGTCACATGTTGAAGTCTTAAAGAGTTTTGGCAGGTAACGATTCTGATTGACCTGCACTCGCACAGTAAATATGGAAAGACACGACATGGTGTTTGTTTACGTTTGCGAGACACCACGCTACAATGTTTGTTTATGTACCGACCTATGAAAGTAACACCACAAAATCTGCAGTGTTACCAGCTTGTTTTCGACTAATCTAAGACATCTCCGTATGAAGTGATCAGGATATGGAATAGAATGAGAATAGAAAGAAGAATGGGAATAGAAAGAATAGACAAAAAATAGACCTTAAGGAAGGAGAGATATAGGAAGATCAAGCAAAGGATGGGTATATTTGAAATCGGAACAGGCTACAGAACCTACTCCTGGAAGTGAAGAAGAAGAAGATTTACCTCGCCCACGAACACTCCGCTATAAACTTCTGTTCTTGCGGATTACAAGTTGCCTGGGCTTCTTGTCCGATACGTTTAACTCCAGAATGCAGAACTAAGTTACACATCCAACCCTACAAACTCTGAAAAAATGGCACATCTTCCTTGAGCCTACAAAATTCTGCAGTGCTCAGTATTTCACTCCAAAGTAGCTTATTTAGTTATTTGTAAACGCTTACTGCCTTTCCATGGGAACTGAAATCGATTTGAATCCCATCCTATACTGAGTACGATCCTCATTTCTATGTTAAAGTCAAAACATTTTGTGTGGATATGCAAGGCTCGAGAAGAAATTTTTCAATCTTTTATGTTGGTCAACTTTATTTACGTTGGCAAACCTGTGAAAGATCTGATGGTGTGTTGATCTGCCTGTTTTAAGCAGGTTGTGATGTTAGTAAATGTTTCGATTATATGAGTGTTTTCACGGGGAAATTTTCTATCCGATCTTACTTTCTAAGAGTATTGGATGCAAGATTCAATACAGCAGTATTCAATTCTGAATGAGTGATTGCCAAATCTCCGTCATCTTCTACAAAATCACTGGTGGAAGACCAGGTTTAACCTATACTCCTGTTTTGTTCTTCGTTTTGCTTAGCATGATATTGCCGTAAAGTCTGACCACCCACAACGTATAGTGATGAAGGGGCAAAATATGACAGCGAGGATTCCTGCACTAACCTGACGAATTAGAGTGGTACCGGACTGTGTTTCTCGTATGTTGCGAACGGTAGCCGTTCTGCTATTTCAATTTCGCGTTATACATAAACACGGCAGTTGGATTCCACATATAACGCAATGCAAATGGTTATTACTATCATGTGGAATCTCAGTGTATCGCACCGTGAACGCAGTGAGCCTCTCTGAAGAAGCGATGGTCTCTCTAATATTAATGTTAATCTCCTAACATCAAGTTTGTGCTTCACCTAGCACGCAACGCGTGCACAACAACTCTCTAATTATTATATCAACATTAATACAGATATACAGAAATCAATATAAACTTTGAGGAAATAAATAATATTGTTATTAGCGTGTAAATGTTTTACATCAGCCATGTCCAAACGCCGAGCCAGTGTTTGATACTTTCCCCATAACATGTATTTGGAAGGAGTAAATCAACCATTTTTCAGTCAAGTGTAAGTTATGATTATACATTGTAAGTAAGAAAGGGCTATTATAATTTCAAAAGACAAAAGAAATTTATGACACGTTGTATAATAAACGACTCTCTTTAATCTATAGGTATATATATTCTTGCAAAAACTCGGAAATGGCTCGACCGCTTTCAATAAGTTCTTTTTAAAGAAATAG
The DNA here is from genome assembly GCA_030765045.1 of Tenodera sinensis. Taxonomy (NCBI): domain Eukaryota; kingdom Metazoa; phylum Arthropoda; class Insecta; order Mantodea; family Mantidae; genus Tenodera; species Tenodera sinensis. Next base: position 18,371,255 of record CM060974.1, on the reverse strand, counting down.
GAGAAACCCAAATGAACAGCAGAAAAATCGAAACAATCTAAATTGGTAATGTATGGGAATCATCACTTCGGTTTACCTTCAATATATAGCGTTTGTAGCGACCCTTTCGTTTGACATCTGCATCTATGACATTTAAAATAGATTTTTTTCTTATAAAAAAAAAAAGGAGTGGATGTTGAGAATGGAATTGATTAAATCGAATTTAACTACATTTTACCAACATTCATTTTGATCAGCCATTCCACTAAAGTAAGTTGACTTTCAACGCTTAGAAATAAACAAAATAATTAATTCAGTTTTGTTTTACCGACACTGTAGGAAATAGGGAAGGTTTTGACATAACCACAAAATGAGTTTTAGCGAAACTCGAGAAATTTATCTTTCATTTAAAAAAAAGACACTAAATTAATTTGAATTACAAACCGAGTTTCATTTAATAACCAAACAACACTAAAAGCATACACAATGGTCTAATATTATGATTTCAATGAACTGAAGTTGGAAGGTTAGGACTGATAATCACTTATGAAGAGTTACAGTCAAAATAATTTTAGGTGGTACAAAGTTTACTGGATCACCTAGTAAACAATAACTAAGAAGTAGATAGATTCTAGAACATTCCAAAATACAATGACAGACTTAGCAATAACAATCTTATTTCTATTCTTAACTTACTTCCTGTGTGTGTGCTACATCATTGCAAGTCATAATAGCTTCCAAATTCAGCATGGCATATTGATATTCTAGTTCTATTTGTATTACTTTCTCGACTGGTAAGTAGGGGAAGTATTGTATTGCACCCAAAATTTCGATGTCGAGATTTCACCGGAAATATATGTTGAGACCCCCCGAATCCAAAAAAAGCATTTTTAGAAAAAGGTCCTCTCTCTCTCTCTCTCTGTGTGTGTATGTGTGTGTGTATTAGTCTGTGGAAAGCATAACTCAAAGACGAAAATTCAGTTAAAATCCAAAGCTGGTATTTAAGTTTATTTCAAAGATGCGACACGAAGATTTTGAAGAAAATAGCCCCACCCTAAACTACCCTTTACATGGAACATTTTCAAAAATTTTTATCTTCTTTAAATGGCTCTAACGATTTTGAGTAAAATGTCATATGTTTGAGATATTTTTATGTAAAAGGAAATGTATATCTTGAATTTTCTGGCTATAGCCCCTGTAGTCGTATTTACTCTGGACGACTTTTGCATAACTGGTAAACTGTTAGAGATAGATCAAATCATATTATACAACAAATGCAGATCTTGCTAAAACAAAATTTATGTCTGAATAAATTTTCTTGTAGGGTGAACCATTTCGGAGATATTCCTTGTTATGAGTGTGAGGTTCGAGAAAAAAAATTCGTGAAATGGAACATCGTTGTTCATTTTTTAACATGTAAAGTGTCCGAAGAGAACAGAATCTGAAAGCTTTAAAAGATTTGACTGTCGCACAAAGCCTACTGTATTCTAATATTCCCCTTGCACCTACAAGGAAATAAGCAATAAGATAATTTGTACAAATGTTTATCTCAACTAACACGAAGAAGATATAGGAATAAGAGTTTGTAAGAATGGTTAGTACAAGAGTAGAGAAAGTCATGTGATTGCAACACATCAAATATTTATAATATTGTATTGCAAGCAGTAGCAGATAATAAAAGAATATTACATAAACTATTACATAGAAGAATAAGATAACGATTTTATGGGAAAATCTGAGGAAGCTAATGACATCAGATACAATTAAATACATTAATAACTCAAAGAGGACATTACCTTGATATTCAGTGCTTTGTCATTTAATTGCTGCTAGTGATTACATTATTTTTCGGAAGAAATATTAAATGATCACAATTTGAGTCCAAATAGATGCGCACTCTAATGAAAAGGCGTTTGCTTCACCCCGAAATTCAGGCGGCAATATGGGGTTATGTAGCTCATAGTAAATACTAGATTTTTAGGAACAATATCGTATCGCGTCGCCATTGTCGCTGTATTGTGAATCGAGCATCGCTCGTGTGTGATGTATGTATTCTGCTAGGCTCCGTTTTCCGCTTCAGGTAATCAAATCGAGTTGGGACAAAAGCATTTTTTCACCATTTTTTGTTAATGATCACAGTGACAAGCGATTTTATAACGAACTGGTCCTATATCATTCTTGGACGTGCTTTTGTTCCTGTCGGGGTATTCTCGCTTGCTGGAATGAGTTATGTGATCTATTTGCTGTCACTAATGTCTGATAAAAAACTTCTTTACCACATATACTTGCATAGCTGTAGCTGGAATTGTATGAGAACAATGGCCTGGCTATAAGTACAGATTGCCCAAGAAGTTTCTATCGTGTTTAGATTTATTCGGAGTAGTTTAGGAAGCCCCTTCTTTTAAAGGGAAGGTTCGGAATTTAATGCGTTTCTGACTTCATGAACACTTTGATCTACTGCCTCGATGAAAAACTGCTTTTCACTAGTAAATTTCGTGAGTTCCTGGAACGCGAGATGGAAGTGACCGCCGATCACAGAATTTGTGTGATACTTCCAAACATGAAAAACACGAGGGGGATCTATCATAACGAACTTGGTCTTTGTGTGAATTATTTTTACTTTCTCTACTACGTATAGTGTGTGTGTGTGTGTGTGTGTGTGTGTGTGTGTGTGTGTGTGTGTGTGTGTGTGTGTGTGTGTGTGTGTCAGTTTGTGGGCAGCATAACTGAAAAACGAAAAGTCAGTTAAAAACCAAAGTTGGTATTAAAGGTTAATGTCTTTCAAGGATGCGACACGAAGATTTTGAAGAAAATAGCCCCACCCTAAACTACCCTTTACATGGAAAATTTTTCGAAAATTTTGATTTTCTTGAAAACAGCTCTAACGATTTTGATTAAAATGTCATATGTTTGAGACATGTTTATGACAAATGAAATGTATATCTTGAATTTTCTGGCTATCGCCTATGTAGTCCTGTTTACTTTGGATGAGTTTTGCATAACTGGTAAACCGTAAGAGGTAGACAAATTCTTGATATACAAAAATTGTAGATCTCAATAAAACACAATTCATGTCTGAATACATTTTTATAGAGTGAACTGTTTCGAAGATATTCCTTGTTATTTTTGCGCGTCTTGACGAACTTATAGTTCTGTCAAGTGGAACATCGTTGTCTATTTTTTGTATGTTAAGCGTGCAAAGAGAACGGAATCTCAAAGCTTTAAAAGATTTGTTTATCCCACAAAGCCTACTGTATTCTAACATTCCCCTTGTACCCACAAGGAAATAAGCAATAAGATAATTTGTACAAATGTTTATCTCAACTAACACGAAGAAGATATAGGAATAAGAGTTTGTAAGAATGGTTAGTACAAGAGTAGAGAAAGTAACGTGAATGTAATATGAAGTTGACTGGCATCTGTGTTGTGGCAGGGTGGTCCAGCTCTAATATGCAGATGCGTATTCTAGACACGACTGGCTGTACCAATATCTGCACAACATACGCTGAAATGGAATGCCCAAACAACATCCACATTAACGTAATGGACTATGCCTGATTCGCATCACAAGCACAAACTGTTGTGCCAGGTGACTCGCCCCTACGTGCACAAGGTCCTCAACTTATAACTCACCACGAAGTTACACAGCATGACCCAAATTTCACGATTTTAAAAGATTCTACTCTTGTGTAAACTATTTTTACAAATTTGTTTTTCATCTATCTACCATTGTAGGTCCAAGAAAATTAGCAATAAGATAATTTCTGCAAATGTTTATCTTGATTAACATGAAGTAGATAGAGGAACAGGAGTAGACGATCTGCAAGAAATGTTCTTGGCACCGGTAAGGATGTTGTTTGCTGACAGAGTTTGATATTCATAGCCCTTCAAAGTTAAGGGAATAGTATAGTATAGGTATATATCCCCCCAAAAGCACCGACAACATTTAGTATGTTGTGCAGGACGTCAAAGTGCTTAGTTTTCAGCGAGGAACGCTTGTCCGGAAATGTACGGTTTGGACGCTGGAGGGCATGGAACTGTGAGATGGGTGTGCGTTGACATTTCATCAATAAACCCAACATCCAGCTGTCTACATTACAATTGGGCTTTGAACTGTGTATTGCAGAATCTATATCGGTGGTGGTGAGCCTCATGCATATGACCCAGTATGTGGGATTGTAGTTGATGATCTTCAATCTCTCCGTGGACTCGAACCATAAGGTCCTCCACTGACGTTACAGGAGTGTCATACTCTTCATACAACTCCACAGAAAATAGTCGAGAGGTGTCACATCTGGCGACCATGCTGGCCATGGAGCTGCCCACCTCTACCAATCCATCGATCTCAATATGCGACGTTGAAGTGATTCCGCACATTTACATCAAACTGTGCTGGAGCTCATATCGGCCATTTCAGCAGCTGTGTACTGGTACGTGTTCCATTGCTGTTAAAAACGTTGCTGTAGTGGAAACTACACGAGTAACGCAGTAGGATGGGCACCAAGGACTCTATGGAAGAATTAGCGAATGCGGACAGGGGTTTCTATTTGAAAACCGATGATTTTGCCATCCCGCACAACATACTACGGTGTTTTTTGGGACATCCAGTACTGGGAAAGATGAGAGAAGAAATTAATAGACGTGTAGCTCAATCCTGAAAGGCCTTCTGAGCACTTAAATCCATACTCCTAGACAAATCACTAAACAGAAAGCTCAGAATCGAAGCCCTACACACATGCATCATTCCTCTACTACTCTATGCATGGCAGACATGGTTCTTAGGGAGAAAAAAAGAGGAGATTACTAAATATCGGTCAAAGAAAGCGGAGAGAACAATTCTGGGCATTTCACTAGAGACAGTTTAAAATAAAAGGCTTGGACAAACATATCCTTTAAGAATGCAGCACAGCAGGTTGCAAGAATCAAATAGAAATAAGTGAGACATGTCTCAATGCTTCACCACGACAGAGAGCTCAGTCGACAACCATGTGGAACCTATACTCTGGAAGATAAGATGGAGAGACACTGGTCCAGTGAAGCAAGGTGTAGAACTGTTTGGAAATACTACGAAACACAATAGGTAATAGAGAAAGTGAAAAACCACAAAGGCCACCATGGAACCTGGATGACGTAATGAACGAAATTCAGTAGGCAGTGACCAGTTATCAAATTTTAACAGGGTTTCATACATACTCGTAGTATATGATCATTAAACAAGAAAGATAAAACTGTATTACTTTTTATGTTAACTATACCACTCTTCAAGTGTCAATCAGATTGAACTTTCCTCGTAATTTGCACACATATTTTCACTCACAAGCTTGTTGTTTAGAAACGAGCGCTCAGAATAGGAACTGCCATCTACATCCGCATCTCGTACTATTACGGTCAACGCTCCCTGGGGAACAAATTGAGTTTTTATTTACAGGTGTCTCGTTTATATTGTGCGTGAAAGATCACTTAATATTGCTCAAAGGCCTCTTTATCAGGCTTTAGGTTCCTTTACGTGTCGAAAACCTACGACCTGGGACCCCCTGCTTTATTTTCTTTCCGAAGGAAGCCGTGCTAAGGATTTTGACGCCGAAAATATCCATTGACATCCGCAAGGTTTGAACCCAAGACTATCACTACTACTAATGTAGGTAACTGTAGAGAAGGTAAAAATCAGGAGGTGGGTTAAGCAATAGACACCAAATGGTTTTACTGATGCAGTGTTATTGAAGCTGGGGATGCGAAAAGCCTAGCAGAGGATTTGCAGGGGCAGCCTATATTTCGATTTGCAGTCCAATGAGCGTGGTTTTCTGTGTTGCAACAATAGCGCTAGTTGCAATAATTCACGTAACGCAGCGACATCTGGTTGATTTACGTTGGCTCCTCTCACTGGAGGTAACCATGGCAACAAGCGAAATAAAATTTGTGAGAGAGTGAGTGAGAGAGAGAGTTAGAGGAGGGGACAAGAAGTGTCAATATGGTGTTACGTCACGATCCTTATCCTTTTGTTCTGCGACACTCTGCACAATGGTCCTAGAGGGAGTCATCTCCACAGCCAGCCTTTGTCAACATTTTGCACTTTCTTTAGAAACCCTCACACAATTCATTCCAAGTCTCCGGCAGAACCTCCTAAGTACTTGATAACCTTTTCATCCGTCGTTACTTGCCTGCAAGAGGGCCATAACCTCAAACATTTTACTCCTTAATTGCCTCATTTGTACCTCATAAACACATTTAATTTTAAGGTGCAAACGGGGGGGGGGGGGGGGGGGGGGAATCTGCACTGCACTCACATCACTTTCTCTACTCTTATTCCTATATCTTCTTCATGTTAGTTGAAGTTATTGTTACTGCTTATTTCCTTGCAGCTGCAAAGGGAATAGTAGAATACAGAAGGCTTTGTGCGATAGTCAAATATTTTAAAGCTTTGAGATTCCGTTCTCTTTGCACGCTTAACATATAAAAATGTGAACAACGATGTTCCATTTCACGAAAGTTTTAAGTTTCCCGCAACTCACACACATAACACGGAATATCTTCGAAATTGTTCACTCAACAAAAGTGTATTTAGATTAGATATACCTTCAAGACATACAATTCAAGTACAGAACACTTAACACACGTGCACAACAAATGACGGTCAGGATGAAACTACCCACACCACCTAATAGGCGCGGCGCGTATCAAAGGCGCTTTAGTTCAAGCTGTCTCACACCACTCACAGCGAGCAAACAAGTGACAACAATCAGAGCGGCAAAATCAAAAGGAGATTTGCAAGAACTTTCGTGAATATTCTGGCTGCCGGCAAGTTCCGGAAAAGGCGAAGAACCTCATCGCCGGTACAAAAGCTTGAGGACAGGCAGGTTTTGATTAGTCAGGATTTGTTTTAATGTGTGTACGGTCGTCTTGAGAGAGCCGCCACGTCTTGAAGGAAGGTAGTGAAGCAGTTTATGATTGTTGAGTGATTGTATCGTTAGAGTTAGTTTTTGTAAGACAAAGAGAGAGCTGAAAACAGAACCTCCGTTACCTTAACCTTGTGTTAAGGATACGAGAAGAAAACAGTTCTGAATTGTAATATTACGAAGGACTGTAAACTGTGTTAACATCAGTAAAAGAGAACTATGTAATACATTCAGTTAGAAGAAAATAAAGTGTCAGTAAAAAGTATATGGACTAATTTTGTCATTTTTACAGTATATATTTAATTTCACTTTAGCGCAAGACTTATTGCTTATCACTTGCAATTATTTATGACCTTTACATATTTTGTATTTAACTATTTATAATGCCTAAATATCTTACAATAACAATCGAATGAATTAGTAACTTTTAAATGAGCGTTATAGTATCAGGCAGACGAGCGGCAAAGCATATATCTCATACCATTGCTTGTAAGTGTCGGTCACTAAGCAAGAAGCAACCGCGGCAACGGCAGCTAAGAACAAACGCCGTTGCTCATAGGTCTAGAAGGCTTCGAAAGCGGAAACTATTTATGAGAGAAGTGGAGAAATTTCGATTTCCAGAAAACTCGCCGGCAAGTGACAGAGTATATAAGCGAGTCGACAGGGTCCGAGCAGTTAGTTAAATTTTATCAAGGGGAGTTGTGGAGAGTTGAACAGTGGTTATGTCAAGGTTGTTAAAAAACAACAGCTATGAATTACAAGGTCACGAGCTGTGAATTGTGCAATAAAGCGACACAAAAAGAACTGTAGTTGTCATTTGTCACGATACATTGTTACATTTCCACATACATCTTCTCGCACTAAATTCATTCTTTGGTCACACATTTATCTTCTTCACTCTGCACTATACTTTCGGCCCCAGATGCATTAGCTGACAGCAAGATTCTTCCTACCCGTCAATCTACCACAAGTAACCTTATTTCTCTTCTTCTCTCGGCAGCCTCTATTCTCTCAGGTGATATTACATAATATCTTCTTGTGTTTCTATGCCCCCTGATATCTCCAATCTCAACCACTTCGTTAATCATATATCTTCTTTATTTGACTTATCTGGATCTACTTGTTCATTTCTCTCTTGACATCTTGACATTCCTATTTCCTATTCTTTTCTTGAATCTTTACTCTTTAATGTTTCAAAACTCCTTTAGTTTCTCTTTGCAGTATCAAATATCTATCTTGCAATTTCCTTCACTATATCAAAGGTTTCTTTTCTTTTATTTTCATTGCAATTTTGTTCACATTTCCCACAATTCTTTGTAATGTTTAGGCATTCAAAAAACACGTGTTCTGGTGTATCCGTCAAATCACACGTGTACTGCATACCTACAGGACTTCAAAAGAATTGCATACCGTTAACAAATTCGAACCGTTAATAACGGAACTTTCGGAAATGGCTAATGCCACTGAAAATTTGTTTGAAAAACATTGTGTATATTAAAGAAATCTACATCTCCACCACTTAAGCTTACTATATTCCCCTATTCTCATTGTACCTTTAAGAAATATGTAATAAAACAATTATACAAATGTTTATATAAGAGTGACAGAGAAACTCATGTGAGTGCAACTCACTAGGTTATTTTATCCCTTATTATCTACATTATTTTCCATCCCTCGGTAGAATTTCGCACCCTTTAGTGAACTCCTATCTTAAAATCTGATGTGCTGCAGTCACATGACTTTCTCTACTCATGTACTAACCATTCTTACAAACTCTTATTCCTATATCTTCTTCGTGTTAGTTAAGATAAACGTTTGTACAAATTATCTTATTACTTATTTCCTTGTAGGTGGAAGGAGAATATTAGAATACAGTAGGCTTTGTGCGATAGTTAAATGTTTTAAAGCATTCGCACCTAAACACATAAAAAATGAACAACGATGTTCCATTTCACGAAAGTTTTGTTTTCCGAAACTGACACAAATGACATGGAATATCTCCGAAATGGTTCACTCTATAAAAAAATTTATTTTGACATAATTTGTGTGTTTTAGTGAGATATACATTTTTACGGTAAGATTTTGTCTATCTCTTACGGTTTACGAGTTATTCAAAAGTCATCCAGAGTAAACGGGACTACATAAGCTATAGCCAGAAAATTCAAAATACATATTTCATTTGTCATAAAAATATCTTAAACATATGGCATTTTAATCAAAACCGTAGGAGCCATTTTCATAAAAATAAACATTTTCGAGAAATTTTCCATGGAAAGGTAGTTTATTATGGGCCTATTTTCTTCAAAATCTTCGTGTCGCGTCCTTGAAAGACATTAAACTTAAATACCAACTTTGATTTTTAATCGAATTTTCGTTTTTTAGTTCTGTTGTCCACAGACAGACTCATAAACGGACCTTTTTCTAAAATTGCTATTTTTGGATTCAGGCGGCCTCAAAACATATATTTCTGTTGAAATCTCGAGATCGAACTTTTGGATGGAATAAAATACTTGCTTTACTTACTAGTAGAGAAATAAAGCGATAGAAGAGTCACTGAACTGATTTTCTCATTTTGTCGTAGTGGTGTCAGGACTGGGATCGACCATAAATTCATATTTTTGTGTCAGCTACATGGCTATATACTATCCAGTACCATAAAATAGTACTGTACATTGATATATACAGTGCCCTGTAACAGAGTGTGGTGCAGGGAGTGAAGAAAGCCATACAATTGTATAGAGTCTGGAGTTACAGTATTAGCTTAGAGAACTTGCAGCTAATTCTGCCGGTTGACTTTGAGGACAAAGGGCTATGTGTACACCCAGAGCAGAGAAATGATTTAGTAGCAGTGTATAATGAAGCAAATTACGTCTGCAGAAACTAACAAAGGAGCATGATCACAAAAGAAGGAAACGTTAAAAGAAAAGAGACGAGGAGGAGCAAATAATTGGTTAAGTCCAAGCTACTAATGAGGAAGAGCTCTTTTCAGTCAAGCCTTTTGATGAGAACGCAAATTGACCACAGAAGAGGTTTTGTTCTTTGAGAACCATCAAGTGCACATTTTCTATTAATCAAAGGGATCGGAGAAAGTTCAAGGCTTAGTGGTGTTCCAGTCTGGGTTTCCTCTCTTCCTTATCTAAGGTACGAGGATTCGATTCAAAGACTCCATATATCGATTTAACCACATACACTTGGGCTATGGTTCCAACCATTCTTATTCCTATGTCTTCTTCATGTTAGTTGCGATAAATATTCGCAGACAGGGGAGTGCAATACGTCCTCTACTTTCTATACGTGGTAGAGAAAATAAAAATCTAATAAAAAGAAATGTGTTTGATATAAATTGTGTCTTTTAACAAGATCTACATTCTTCACCTTCATCCAGTTGAAGATGGCTGCAGCTAAGAATATTGTGCTTCCAACTTGAGTGTGGGTTTAAATTTTTGTGGAGTGAAGAAGCAACTTAAAGGAAAATCGTTAAGAAATGGCGAAAAGCAACCTAGGTTAATATTTAATACTTACTTCGAAATACAAACTCGCTATTTTTCCTGTAGAGGGCGAAGGACAGTTGAGGCTCAACTGTTTTAAAGGAGACGCTGCCAACAGTTTAAGGAAAAATAGAGCGAGAGGGAATCTATCGAGTGACCGAAGTTGGAGAAAGTAGACGCAACAATGGTTTAGCTGAAATAGCTCATGTAGAACTAACTTAACCTAACCTAATCTCGCGTCTAACTCACTGTATGAAAATATTACTAAAAATTGTGTTAATTCTTGGTGGGTTGCAATATTTCAAAGCATAATTTTGTTAAAACACCTGATATAGAGCTAGCCTAACGTATCCTAACCTCAATTCTAACTCGTTTTATGAATAGATCAGTAAAATATCCATTCATCTTCAATAAGAAACATTTAATCACAGAATTCTCTTATGAAACACTGCTATGGAAATATGTTAGGAATCCATATTGTTGGAAAGCATATTCAAAATTTACACACAGGGTTAAAGAAAGTCAGTATATTCCTTCTAATATGTGTTTCATAGAAGCGTTACAAACAAAAAACTAATAGCATTTTGTCCTTTGATCAACCGATTTCGAAAAAATAAATAGTGTTTTATCAAAATCGGATGCATAATTCCAGAAGAATGTACGAAGATAAGTTATTTTCAAGATGTATAGGGTAACTTATTTCTGACATAGCTTCGGTAGTATTTATGTGGCACCACACGGTTTCGAAATAATTAATCACTTAAAAGACGTGAAGGAGTTCTCCGAGCAGCTCTTTCAGACGTGAAATAACTCAACAACGTTGCGTTGAGGTTGTTCAGGGAATTGACTTGGATTCTGAATGTAAAGAGGTCGGGCACTTTTGCTTTCGTTTAATATTTTGGGAGCTAACGCTTCTGATTGACCTACACTCGCACAGTAAACATGGAAGCGCAAGGCAGGGTATGTGTTTATGTTTTTAAGACGCACCATTACGGTGTCTTTTATGCACTGAGCTAGGGAAAGTGACACCTACACAATCTTCGATGTCGAGATTTCACCGGAAATATATGTTTTGAGGCGCCTGAATCCAAAAAAGCAGTTTCAGAAAAATGTCCATGTGTGTATGTGTGTGTGGGTGTGTCAGTCTGTGGACAGCATAACTGAAAAACGAAAAGTCGGTTAAAAACCAACATTGGTATTTAAGTTTAATTCCTTTTAAGGATGCGACACGAAAATTTGATGAAAATTTCTTCACCCTAAACCAGTCTTTACATAGAAAATTTTGATTTTCTCGAAAATGGCTCTAACGATTTTGATTAAAATGTCATATGTTTGAGGTATTTTTATGACATGAAATGTATATCTTGAATTTTCTGGCTATAGCCCATGTAGTCGTATTTACTCTGGACGACTTTTGCATAAGTGGTAAACCATAAGAGATAGACCAAATCCTACTACATAAAAATGTAGATCTTGATAAAACACAATTTAAATCGATTTTTTTGTAGAGTGAATCATTTTGGAGATATTCCTTGTTATTTGTATCAGTTTCGGAAAACCTAATCTTTCGTCAAATGGAACATCGTTGTTCATTTTTTTATATGTTAAGTGTGCAAAGAGAACGGAATCTCAAAGCTTTAAAACATTTGACTATCGCACAAAGTCTACTGTATTCTAATATTCCCCTTGTACCTACAAGGAAATAAGCAATAAGACAATTTTTGCAAATGTTTATCTCGACTAACACAATGAAGATAGAACTATAGGAATTTGCAAGAATGGTTAATACAGGAGTAGAGAAAGTCATGTGAGTGCAACATATCAGATTTTTTATAACTACTTTTGTGCAGAATTTTCATGATTAGATAGGTCTGAACACATGATAAATCGTGAAGAAGGGAAGGGCTCTTCAACTCATCCAATGACAACTCGCCCAGAGGAAGAGCACAAGCGCGGTTTATTTACATCTAGTCCCATTCTGAAAGCGAGCAGGGTATACTAATGTTATGATTTTTTAATGTGACCAGTTAAGCCTAAAGCACCTGAGGGGGGAGATAAGGCAGCATCAAGGATAGCCAGATCTAATGGGCTAGCGGAGTACCTAATGCCTCCAGAGCTGTGCATGCGGCCTAAGCCTCTCTCTCGCCGATACCACCTCTGTCCACAATGACAGGTACAGGTCGGTCGTATCGATTAGTGCCGTGCATAGCGGCCTCTACGTTCGTTTGATGCTTCTCGAATGTGAGTGCAATTCAAGTTTGCTTCGCCAAATGTGAGCTGAAGAATGTACAGCAGAGTGCAACGAAACATGCATGCTCCTGGCTTCTTACATTGTTTTCTTTAGTTAATGTTGGCAGAATCTCCTTATCTGTGCTACACCAGCTCTGGGCAAACCAATCTGTTATTAGTTTGAAGTCAAGTAGTCTGACACAAATGTAGTAGCTTATGAACAAAGGCCAGGCCTAGGTGAACGGCGAAAGGGGGCAAGTAGACATTTCACCTGAGTGGCTAGAAGGAATGCTCTGCCAAGACCGCCCACATCAACAACTGGATGTGTGCCTTAAAGGGGGGAAATAAGGCAAACATTAAGTAGAGTGGTAGAACTGCGTAAGAGGAGTGGGGTGCGCGCGGCAGAGGCCTTACCAACATAAACACTGCGTATTCTATTGGCACGATTCTATGGACTCGAATCTACGTTCCACATTTGCATCTGTTTATAAAGGTCTTTTTCACCTCTCTGCCATCCTCTTTACAGTGCCTTAGCGCTACACTTTACAGTAAAAAAATCTGATGTGTTGCACTCACATGACTTTCTCTACTCTTGTACTAACTATTCTTACAAACTCTTATTCCTATATCTTCTTCGTGTTAGTTGAAATAAACATTTGTACAAATTATCTTATTGCTTATTTCCTTGTAGGTACAAGGGAAATATTAGAATACAGTAGGCTTTGCGCGATAGTTAAATGAACAACGTTGTTCATTTCGCTAAAGTTCTAAGTTTTCCGAAACTCACACACATAACAAGGAATATCTCCGAAATGGTTCTCCCTACGAACAAACTTTATTCTGACATAAATTGTGTATTTTAGCAAGATCTACATTTTTTGTATAGTGTGATTTGGTCTATCTCTAACGGTTTACCAGTTGTACAAAAGTCGTCCAGAGTAAATACGACTACAGGGGCTATAGCCAGAAAATTCAAGACATACATTTCATTTGTCATAAAAATATCTCAAACATATGACATTTTAATCAAAAACGTTAGAGCCATTTTCAAGAAAATAAAAATTTTCGAAAAATTTCCCATGCAAAGGGTAGTTTAGGGTGGGGCTATTTTCTTCAAAATCTTCGTGTTGCATCCTTGAAAGACGTTAAACTTAAATACCAATTTTGGTTTTTAAACTACTTTTCGTTTTTGAGTTATGCTGTCCATAGACACACAGATACACACACGGACCTTTTTCTAAAAATGATTTTTTTTTTAATCAGGGGGTGTCAAAACATATTTCCGGTGAAATCTTGATATCGAATTTTTGGGTGGAATACAATATTTCCTCTACTTACCAGTAGAGAAAGTAAACAGGTACGTCAGGAAGGTCGGCTCCGGGAATTAAACCCACACACACGTTACCGCAACGCCACCTCGGTCGGTGTAGCCAAGCTTAACCTGGCAAGTGGCCCGCTAACCACAAGTTACATATCCATGCTGCAGGGCTCTGTTACAAAGCGGAATAATAGATTCATTCCGACACTACATACATATCTGGATACAATTGCCCTTGTTCCACTCAGCCCAGAGCAGTATGGTCTGTTCAGAAGATTATAAAGTGTTAAACTGTTTCCAATTGCGAATTACCTGCCGCTGGGGGAACTGTAGCTGCAGTTATTAACAATTCAATGCCTCGAACCCCGCCCTGTGCAAATGTTTAGCCCCGCTGCTGTAATGCGTATGATTAATTGCACGCACCTAAATCTGCCCTCTGCCTTTTACAGGAAAAGAGGGGTCTGGATTCATAACTAAACAAAGTCAATAAATGAAAATTAATTGTTCTTGAACACCAGCGGTATGTAGGTTAAGGCTCTAAACGCAGAATCAGACGAAACATTTTAGTGCCATGGTTGAACCACCGCTTTTTTTTTTTTTTTTTTTTTTTTGTAATTAACGTCTTCCAACATTGCGTCATATCGGACGGTGAGTAAATGAAACGGGTGAAATGATGCTCAAATGAGCCCGAGGTCCATGGAGCTTTAAGTTTCCCGACATTTGCCTTCTCAGGATAAGGGAAAACCTCGGGAAAAAACCTTACCCGGATAACTTACCCTAAGCGAGATTCGAACTCGCGACCTCTTGAACGTGAGGCAAACACGCTAACCATCACGCTATCGAGGCGGACACCACCGCTCTTCCATTATCCGTGCAATTGTTCTAACCAACCACAACGTGCCACAAATACATAAAATTCTCCAACTGGGTAGCATTCTCGTTAAAATATCATTTATGTCAAATACTTTCTTATGGGATTTAACTATTTCCGTTCTGGTCACTTGTTGGAATTTTCAAATACTTTTACATCTTTCGCACGAAATACAAGAAAATAGGAATGCTTTTGAGTAAAGATAAAAGAAATGGAATTCGTAATTGAAAAATCTGATGTGTTGCATCTACTTAACATCTTATTTCATTTGCAGAAATTATCTTATTACTAAATTTCTTGTAGGTACAAGGGGACTGTGAGAATACAGTAGGCTCTGAGCGACAGTCAAATGTTTTAAAGCTTTCAAATTCCGTTCTCTTTGTACGGCTAAGATGTAAAAATTAATAACGATATTCCATTTGTGGAAAATTTAAGTTTCCCAAAACTCACACAAATAACAATGAATATCTCCAAAATGCCTCATGCTAAAAAAAATTATTATGTGGAATACAGTACTATTACTATTTACTATACGTAGTAGAGTAAGTAAAAAAGAGAAGTGAGTTATAAATTAGTAGATACTAATCTGTATAGTAGAATTTCTATAATGTATATAGTGAGAGGGCACCCCGAAGTGAAAACAAAAATGTCATTTTCTAAAGTATTGAAGTTAGAGACTTATTTTTTTGTATAGGAATAACTAGGAACTAAAGAATTGTGTCTACCAAATTTCATTTTAATATCTAATTACGTCCCTGATATATTAATTAATGTATATCAATTTTATTGGGTATAATCAAAATCAGATGTTAAACAACAGAGTTGATTTTTTAAAATTGTATCTCTTATTACATTTGTAACAAATTAAAGAAAGTACATTTTTGAATATAGTGAACAGTTCTTCTAAAAAGGGTTTTTAATACCACAAAGTGTAAAAATCTGATATGTTGCACTCACATGACTTTCCCTACTCTTGTACTAACCATTCTTACAAACTCTTATTCCTATATCTTCTTCGTGTTAGTTGAGATAAACATTTGTACACATTAATTTATTGCTTATTTCCTTGTAGGTACAAGGGGAATATTAGAATACAGTAGGCTTTGTGCGATAGTCAAATGTTTGAGATTCTGTTGTCTTTGCACACTTAACATATAAAAAATAAACAACGATGTTCCATTTCACGAAAGTTTTGTTTTCCGAATCTGGCGCAAATAACAAGGAATATCTCCGAAATGGTTTAACCCATAAGAAAGTTTATTTGGACATATATTGTGTATTTTAGCAAGATCTACATTTTTTGTACTGCAAGATTTTGTCTATCTCTAACGGTTTACCAGTTATGCAAAAATCGTCCAGAGTAAATACGACTACAGGGGCTATAGCCAGAAAATTCAAGATAAGATTTGTCATAAAAATATCTCAAACATATGACATTTTAATCAAAATCGTTAGAGCCATTTTCAAGGAAATCAAACTTTTCGAAAAATTTTCAATGTAGAGGGTAGTTTAGGGTGGAGCAATTTTCTTCAAAATCTTCGTGTCACATCCTTGAAAGACATTAAACTTAAATACCAACTTTGGTTTTTAAACTACTTTTCGTTTTTGAGTTATGCTGTCCATAGACTGACAGACACACACACACACGCGCGCGCTCGCGCGGACTTATTCATAAAAATACTTTTTTGGATTCAGGGGGTTTCAAAACATATATTTCCGGGGAAATTTCGACATGGAATTTTTGGGTGTAATACAATACTTCCAGTTATCAGTAGAGAAAGTAAAAATGAGTAGAAAAGTGAGGAATGAAAGAGAGTTAGTGCAAATAGCAGGTCCTTTCTATTCAGTTTGATTAGTGTTGAGATGAATTGTGTACAATTGCAGAGCTAAGAGGCAAGTATAAACAAGAAGAAGAAGTAAGGTTCTCGTATTTCGCGTGCTTATTGACAATTTGCTGTGTGATCAGGCTCAGGGCTAACAGCGTGTCCCCAATAAATGAGATCGTAACTGGCGTGCGTAGTTCTAGCAGTAATTGCGTCCTTTCCAATTTAACGGCATCGTTGCTCATTTCACGTCACGAACAGACAGCTACATCCTCTTCTTCATCCCCTCCTTTACTTTTTCTCTTCTTTCGTTTCTTTAGTGCTTCGCTTTTTTTTTTTCTGTCCTGCAGTCGAGAAAACAACGTGCAGAAAGAAGTAGGGCATGATATATAGAGGTTGGGCGTTTTCACGTAAAAAGGGTTATCCAAATTACAGTAAAGCACCATAAATTAAACTTTATTTATTTATTTATTTTATTTTATTATTATTATTGTTATTATTTTTTTTTTTTTTTTTTTTTTTTTTTGCATACGTAAGTTAATCATTGTTAACACATGATAATGTAAGCTAAATGTACAATTAACTTATCAATCCCCATGGCAATAAGGCTAAAACTGAGCAACTATTAAGAAATGACGTAACACATAAGAATATACTAACCTAAAAATAGTTATTAATGAATCCTTAGAAAAATATACAAGCGTATGAATTATTTTGTGATTGAAAGATTAAAAATCTGATGTGTTGCACTCACATGACTTTCTCTACTCTTGTACTAACCATTCTTACAAACTCTTATTCCTATATCTTCTTCGTGTTAGTTCAAATAAACATTTGTACAAATTATCTTATTGCTTATTTCCTTGTAGGTGGAAGGGGAATATTGGAATACAGTAGGCTTTGTGCGATAGTCAAATCTTTTAAAGCTTTGAGACTCCGTTCTCTTTGTACACGTAACATATAAAAAAATGAACAACGATGACCCATTTCATGAAAGTTCCAAGTTTTCCGAAACTCACACACATAACAAGGTATATCTCCGAAATGGTTCACCCTACAAGAAAATTTATTGAGACATAAATTGTGTATTTAGCAAGATCTACATTTTTGGTACAGTATAATTTGGTCTATCTCTAACGGTTTACCAGTTATGCAAAAATCATCCAGAGTAAATACGACTACAGGGGCTATAGCCAGAAAATTCAAGATATACATTTCATTTGTCATAAAAATATCTCAAACATATGACATTTTAATCAAAATCGTTAGAGCCATTTTCAAGAAAATAAAAATTTTCGAAAAATTTTCCATGTAAAGGGTAGCTTAGGGTGGGGCTATTTTCTTCAAAATCTTCATGCAACATCCTTGAACGACATTAAACTTAAATACCAACTTTGGTTTTTATCCGACTTTTCGTTTTTGAGCTATGCTGTCCACAGACTGACAGACTGATAGACACAGACACACACACGGACCTTTTTCTAAAAATGCTTTTTTTGGATTCAGGGGGCCTCAAAACATGTATTTCCGGTGAAATCTCGACATTGAATTTTTGGGTGGAATACAATACTTCCCCTACTTACCAGTAGAGAAAGTAAAAATGCAGTTGTAGTGATGCTAACATTAACAAGCGATTCATGCTGCCTCTAGTAATGAATCTATTGCAAAATTCACTAACAATGAAGAGGATAAGAAGGCTGTGCTCGTATAATTTTGTAACGAGGTTGGGAAGCCACTTGTAACAGAGTACGTTGGGTGCCACTTTGGTGACGGTTTCTTTTCTGTCACATGAAATGCCTCGCTAGCTCATTCGGTGCCGTAGCTGCCTCTCCGCTGTGCGCCGCTGCGTTGATCTTGATTGGGATTAGGTAGGCAGGAGTAGGATATTTCTCAGGCGCGAGGTTAGATGACAAATACAGCACAGACGTTTTCTGATTTTATTCTCCACCACGTCATTGCCTCGAAGTGCCGACCTGAGCGAGTTTCTGGTATTTCGTTGTACGATTGCTATTTACTTCACCTTACGCTAATCACTGTCGCCTTTCACACATCGACGTTTTTGGCGCGAAACTATACATATTCGCGATACAGGCTCACCCTCGTAGCGACATCGCAACAAACAGACAGTCAGCTCCGTTCTCTTCCAACTTTTCCTATTTATGTATCTCACCCCCGCACTTTCTCTCTAGTCCCGTTATGGGGGAGGGGTGTATTTTCCCCAGCTGTGTCCTTGGACTTTAGGCAAAACGTCCCTCGGCGCGAGATGACAAAAGATGTTTGTCCTCTGGCCTTCAGAAATGTGCTCAGGTCAACCTAATTTCAAGAGGCAGCTTCTTTACACAATTTATAACACAAAATTGTACTTATACCTAAAAGTCTTATATTTACAGTCTGATTCTAAAATTACAAATATACATACATAGAAGTTCCCGTCTCAATTTAGATGCAGCTTTTCATTTGTTCACGTTGAGAATTCATTTTTTCTTAATGTCCAGTAAAATATGGAGCAGCGATTTTTATTTATACTTGACACGTAAGTTAATCATTGCTAACACATATTTTGGCAGTTTAAGCTAGATTTACAATGCATTTATCAATTCTCATGGCAACAAGGCTAAAACTGGTCATTAATACTTATGGTACCAGTAGGAAATGACGTCACACCCAACAACATACAAACCTAAAAATAACTTATTGATGATTCCTTAGCCAAATATGCCACTCTCACTGGTGTAACCTTAACGTTTCTATCAAAGCACCACTTTCGGAAAGCATTGTAAGCTTCAACATATCTTTGTTTCGACTGCGCTGGTAAAAGTGAGGCACGTGCTAGATCCGCAGCTTCTTCAATAGCAATGTCGCTTATTTTTATAAAATTTTACTGTTTATAACTATCAAAAGTCGAAAGATTCAATTCGGCTACATAAACACATAACTTAGAAACCAAGACATGTGCTACTTCAAGTAAAGAATCTATTGTGAAATTCATTAACAAAAGAGTGAATAAGAAGGCTTTGCTTCGTTATAGACTGTTGTAAAGAGGTAGAGTGAGACTGAAAAATTCAATACCATACCCGGAGTTTGAATTTTGTAGTTATAGCTCATGTAGCGCTTTCACTCTTGGCGATTTAGCATAACTGCTAAACCGTAAGAGATAGACCAAGTCTTACTATACAAAAATGTAAATCTCGTTAAAACACACAAGTTATGTCCATATGTATTTTTTGTAGTGAGTCATTTCGCAGATATTGCTTGTTATTTGTGCGAGATTTGAATACTTAAACTTTCGTCAAATGGAAAATCGTTCTTCATTTTTGTTTAAATCTTAGCCATGCAAAGAAAACGGAATCTCAAAGTTTTAAAAGATTTAACTATGGCTCAAAGCCTACTGTATTCCCATACTTCCCTTGTACCTATAAGGAAATAAGCAGTAAGATAATTTGTTCAAATGTTTATCTTAACCATCACGAAGAAGATATGGGAATAAGAGTTCGTAAGAATGGTTAGTACAAGAGTAGAGAAAGTCATATGAGTGCAGCACATCTGATTTTTCCTTGCACTTATCGCATCATCAATATATATGCCAAAATGAGTCGATGCTAAACTTCACCCCTGTTTTGCACCTCTATTTACTAAAATAGGTTTACTAATAAAATGTGTTGTTGATTTAAGGTTGTAATTTTCGTTCGTTGGCAGCTGAACTTGCAGATGCCACAACTGTGCGCGTTTTGGTTAGCCATCCCTGTAAACTTGAATGCAGCAGGACTCCTTAAATGGTATATCTGGGCAAATACAGTGTCTGGAGCAGGCCAGAGATGCTTCTCCTGAGGGAGCAGAGTGACAGCAGGGATGGGGGAGAAGTTTTCGCCCGCAATTATTAAATTCCAGGTGGGTATGGATTAGAAAATCGATCTGGGTCACATCGATTTGCGATCGCTCGATATCGCCTGGGGAAATGCGAGGAATAGATTAAAGGAGGCATATTATCATCTTGTAGGGATGGGTAACATCCATTCCCTTCTAGTGCAATGCCTGTAGATTCCTATCTCCTTGCTGAGGTGTTCACCGACTGGAAAAATGATATCCTGGCACTCCCTGTTTGTAATACGTATATAGGTATCTACTGGATGCACTTGCCTAAACCAGGGCATATATTCCACATCTTCTGTTCATACAGTAACACTTATTACATTTTTACTTTCTCTACTGGTAACCCAAAAATTCGATGTCAAGATTTCACCGGAAATATGTTTTGAGGATCCCTCAATCAAAATTTTTTTTTTAGAAAAAGCTCCGTGAGTGTGTGTGTGTGTGTGCGCGCGCGCGCGCCTGTGTGTGTGTGTCTGTCTGTGTGTGTGTCTATCAGTCAGTCTGTGAACAGCATAACTCAAAAATGAAAAGTAGGTTAGAAACCAAAGCTAGTATTTAAGTTTAATGTCTTTCAAGGATGTGACACGAAGACTTCGAAGAAAATAGCCCTACGCTAAGCTACCCTTTACATGGAAAATTTTTCGAAAATTTTGATTTTCTTGAAAATGGCTCTAACGGTTTTGATTAAAATGTCATATGTTTGAGATATTTTTGTGACAAATGAAATGTATGTATATTTTGAATTCTCTGGCTATAGTCAGTCCTGTTTAGTCTAGATGACGTTTGGATAAGTCGTAAACCGTAAGAGATAGACCAAATCTTACTATACAAAAAATATAGATCTTGCTAAAACACAGAATTTATGTTTGAATATTTTTTTTTATGTAGAATGAACCATTTCGGAGTTATGCCTTGTTATTTATATGAGTTTTGGAGAACCTATACTTATGTCAAATGGAACATTGTCGTTAATTTTTTTATGTTAAAACTGCAAACAGAAAGGAATCTCAAAACTTTAAAAGATGTTACTATCCCTCAAAGTCTACTGTATTCTAATATTCCCCTTGTACCAACAAGGAAATAAGCAATAAGATAATTTGTACAAATGTTTATCTCAACTAACACGAAGAAGATATAGAAATAAGAGTTTGTAAGAATGGTTAGTACAAGAGTAGAGAAAGTCATGTGAGTGCAACACATCAGATTTTTTAGTTATGCTAGTCAAAGTCAGATGGACAGACATAGACCCACACACGGCCAACATCGAATTTTGGATAGAATACAATACTTCCCCTACTTACTATACGTAGTAGAGAAAGTAAAAATGCATATTTAAATGGGAGAATATTGCAGCAGAGAACTAGAGGTATACAAACTATTGAAAACGTAACAAATGGTATCTGTACCATATGTTAATGTAATTGTCATTCTTGTATGGACGGAAAAGGAGAAGTTGCAGAATCTCTGTGCACTTTGCTGGAATTAGCTTCTTCATGAATTCAATGTCTTCAGGAACTATAGGGTTGTATAGTTCGTCATTTGTCCAGGATTCAACCAAAAGAACAGCTTTAGATTTTTCTTGTATATCTGACCATATTACTTGCAGCTCAATACGTATAGGGAAAATCGGCAGTTCTCAAGAATTCAATATCGTCGACATTACAGCAAACCAAAAAGAGCAGTACTGCCAACCTACATAATAAAGGCATGATTTCTAACCTCAAACATCACAGGGTTACAGCAATACGCTTTCAAACTTAATAACACTTGAACATCGTTACCGCACAACACATAATGAACCTATTCACCTTCGGCAAATCTTGTTCTACAATGGCATTTCTGGATAACAACAGTAACTGCGTATAACGCTCTAAAACAATTCAACATAAAACCACACAAACACGAGTGGTACAATGGTGACCACAGGTTGATTAATTAATATGGTGTCTAAACATAACTTGTTTTAAAATGTATCGCTTGGCTTCCCTGCAACCGTTGTTTCCTGTGTGGCAACGTAACAGACGCAATAACACCAACTATGGCCGTAGCTTTACCTTAGTTATATTTTACAAACAGTTGGCGATACTAATTCAGCCTAACAGATGGAATATCACCAAATATAACCAAAGAGGTTTTCTTTCTGGTTTGTTACCTTTCAGTTATCGCTAACTGATGGTTAGGCTCGGTGCCTCGTATTACAAACTCAATTTGACTGTAGGTTTGTTACCCTGAACATTATGATGCCCTGGGAGTAGTTGGTAACATTTTTCACTAGGCTTTTGCTGTGTTTGCAACGCTATCTTGTTGGTAAAGCAATCATTTAGGTTAACCACATCACAGATGTGTGTGATGGTTTGAAGATTTGTACACATTGCATAACCTAAAAATAGCTTCTGTTTTATTCAGTATTCATTCAGAGCCTTGAAGTGCTTTGAAGAAGCGGAAAATCGTTGTGTCCACAATGAATAAAATGCAACGTTTACTATTTAAAAGGTAATCGTTCTGCCCACAATGAATAAGATGCAACGTTAGTTAAAGATAATGATCTTGTTCCACGTGTTTTTGAACTTGTGTACCTACATATTGTATACTTTTCCGTGTATTTTCTGTTCGCAAAATGTGTAATTTGCCAAGCTCCGTTTATTACATTTGCGTTCGTTAAAACGTGGTGCCGATGTAATGAAAATCGCACAAAACATCGTATTGTTTGTGTCAATCCACTACACTTACTGGGCTCTAGAATTATATCTCCATAAATATATACCTACAATTTATGTTCGTTTAATTTATTTAATTTTAAGAATGTCGGGAATATACAACTGTGCTGGTATAATGTTATATACGTGCTGAAAACTGCCATTCTGTCGTAAATTCTATTCGATGCCTTATTTCCGCTAAAATTCCGGATGTCGTAGCTTTTGATAACCTGCAGGTATATTTGTTGGAACTCTTCCACGTTCACTCCTCGAAATTATTTTTGCGCATTCTGAATCTCTTCGCTCTTGTATTAAATAAATACTGAGCCAGCATTTCATCTTCAGAGTCGCTGTGGACATACAATTGTGACAGGAGGTACGCCATGTTTGTGTGTGAAACACGAGTAAACTCCAAGTTAACGCACTAACCCCTACTTGAGGTTACGGTTAGTGTACCTCGGCTAGTCCTTAACCGAAGGTCGTAATACTGACATCTGGGTGTAACTTCAAGTTAACTGTTAACCGAAACCTTAACCGGAGATCGTAATACAGGCCCCTAGTCAGTAACAAAGCTAGTTTTGTTCTGTTTTCCGCGGTGACCTTAGCCTTGTGAGACTCTGGAAGGACGAAAGCATACCTGGTTGTGATTTCAATCTGCTCCCTTTTAGAGGGAGAATACTTAGTGTTTGTGAAGTGCAGGGTGCGCTCATTAGAACGCTCCATTTGTGCTCTTTACAGAATACATTCGGCTGAAAGCATCCACTGCTGCCACACACTTAGCAGATGACGCAGAATATGGCAAATATATCGCTTGTCTCTCTCGGGATGGTTATTGTCTTTTACTTTTGACAGCTTCCCCACAAGAACCGAGGAATCTAAACGAAAGATTTTTCATAAAAGCAGAAAAAAATCACCACAGCGTCTGTGTCGTGAGTTTCCACGAAATAACACCAGAATGCTTGAGGCAATATCAGGTTTTGCATTGGATACACTGACTCGTTCGCTTCTGCGGCAGTTTTATTGCTAAGTTGGCATTCCTGGCCGAAGGAAACGCTAGCAAATACTTTCCATTGCTCAAAGAAACGTTCAGATTGGTGCGAAGAAATTCCTCTGCTTTCATTTCGCTTTTTAGGTGCGTTCGCTACTACAGAGCAGTTTTGAGCTGTTTAATGCCAACTTGATACAGGATTTAACTGGCAAGATTAATGAATTTTATTAAAATCTTATGTGTTACACTCACAGAGCTTTCTCTACTCTACGAAAACTATTCTTACAAACCCTTTTCTTCTGTTTACATGTTAATACAGACAAACATTTGTAGAAATCGCTGAACGATTTTTATTAAAATGCCACATGTTTAAGATATTTTTATGACAAATGAAATGTATATCTTGAATTTTCTGGCTATAGCCCATGTAGTCCTATTTACTCTTGATAACTTTTGCATAACTGGTAAACCTTAAGAGGTAGACCAAATCTTACTATACAAAAATGTAGATCTTGCTAAAGCACACAATTTATGTCCAAATGAACTTTATGTGGAGTGAACCAATTCGGAGATTTTCCTTGTTACTTGTCTGAGTTTTGGAATACTTAAAACTTTCGTCAAATAGAACATCGTTATTCATTTCTTCTTACATCTTAGTCGTGCAAAGAGAACGGAATCTCAAAGCTTTAAAATATTTGACTATCACTAAATGCAATATTCCCCTTGCACCTACAAGGAAATAAGCAATAAGATAATTTGTACAAATGTTTATCTCAAGTAACACGAAGAAGATATAGGAATAAGAGTTTGTAAGAATGGTTAGCACAAGAGTAGAGAAAGTCATGTGAGTGCAATGCATCAGATTTTTTTAATGAATTTTCGGTACTTCTAAAATAATTTATGGTTCTAGAAGAACTAATATGTCCTTCATTTTAAAAAATGTCCGTTTGCCCTGCGTATTTCGTAACATTCCTTTTCATTGTTTATTTTGCTGACCGCTTTTTTCATATATTTGTATTTAGCTACAACAAAAGTACTTTGGCGATGTTCATTACCACCCGCTTTAAATTAAAGTGAAATTACGACTCCAAACTTAAGAAATATAAAAGTGAAACGTGTGTTCTCTCTTATAATATACATTTTTTCTTTTTATTCTTTTCGCAGCTTTATTTGTTACCCACCTTTATGTTGCTAGGAGGATTTTTCTTACTTCTTTTACCTGTGTTAAAAAGTAATCCACTTTTCATTCCAGGTAAAGTTGGAAAGCTACAAAGACCTTCATTCTTTCGCCACGCTCCTAAACACAACTTATTGTTAGAGGTGAGACATTACGTAAATAATTCAGCACAAAGGAAACAAAAGCGTGATGAAGGAAAAGAGAACCGAAAAACAAAGGAAGAAAATTAAAGTAAAAAAGCAAAGTGCCGAAAAGAAGAAAGCAAAGCCATGACAGCTTTATAGATATGGGTTTTAAATGAAACAGAGTGTATTGTGGTACAGGTGGAGAAGGTATCTGGTTCGATCGCTAAAGTTTTGGGAGTTTGTACGACTGTAAACGACTTACAAATGTTTCCACAGCGGAAAACAAAGGCCGAACTAAATAAACATCTGAAATACTCCACCCGTTACCTAGCTTTCTAAACCGTAGCATCCATTCCACATTCTTAATTCAAAATCTAAGATGGCGGCGAGCAACGTAAAAGTTATGCATTGCTGTACAAATAACGGACAAATTAATGAATTTAAGGATTGTGAAGGAGATAATATAGTGATAAGTGGTGAAGGCATACCTAAAAATAATGGCACAAGTGAAGGTAATGTAATACTGAACAATATGGGAAAGCTGTATTCAAGAAAATTAGGTGGAAGTCGAACATGTGTTGCTTGTGAAAGTGCCGCGTCCCTACAAATAATAATTCGAAACTTAAAAAGGGAACTGGATATAGCCAATGAAGAGAAGCATAGATTAAGAGAAGAAATTTGTAGCTTAAAACAGGAAATAAATATATTGGCAAATACACGGGATAATGCAGACCAGAAATATGAAAACGTGACTACTGATTGTAGCAATGAAAACGGATCAAATCACGGGACGGTTGTACAGGGAAGGAGAAAGGGGTATATTGCAAAGAAAAGAACCCAAGTCAGACAAACGCAAATGATCAATGAAATGCAGCAAAGAAATAAATATTTATCGCTGCATCAAATTACGCCAGAACCTAACCTCCAACATAATGAAAATGACGAAATTGTGCTAGGACCTAACCTCCAACATAATGAAAATGAAAAAAGTGTTTCAGAAGAATCTCAACACTCTCTTGAATATGAGGATGCCCCTCATGCTGAATTGCATGAAAGAAAAACAGCGATAATTATGGGAGACTCCATGGTGCGGCATGTTGGGTAATACATAGATGCTGACGCAATAGTATACTGCTATCCTGGATTCAGAATTCAACATCTTGAAAAGAAGTTACAAGAAAACAGAGATGACCCGGATATTGTAATATTGCACTCGGGTACAAACAACCTAATTTCATCCAGCTCACCAGAAGGTATCATGGACAAAATGAACCACATTGTGGAAGTGACAAAGGTTTTATATCCTATGGCAAAAGTGTTAGTGGAGCGTTGCGCAGAAGAGACCAGGACTTACGATATGTGGACGCTGTGATACACTCGACTGGGTATGCCAACAAAATAACTGTATATTTGTAGATGGTAATGTGTGGATCGGGGAGCATGATATTGGGTGGGATGGCTTGCATCTAAACAGAAAGGGAACTGAGAAATTTGGTAAACTACTGAATAGGATGATACACCATATTAAACCAAAAGACTAGATTTTACTTACAGCAATAGATCAAAAGCAGGTGAGACAATAACAATAAATCAATCACTTTCAACCAATAGATGTAGTGAAACTTCTAATAAACTCAGGATCTTTCATTTAAACATTCAATATATACATTCAAAGCTACTGGCTTTAACTCAAATACTAAACGACTTAAATGTGGACATTTGTGTTATAACTGAACACGGTACTAGGAATAATGATATATGTAAAATTGATAATTACCTAGTTGGTTCAAAATATTCTAGATCCACTTATCGGGGAGGGGGAGTCATTATATATGCGAGGAATGGAATAAGAGTGACTTAAGTAGATGTAAATAGTCATTGCACAGAAAAGGTCTTAGAGGCAGCTGCAATTAAAGTTGCTACAAATATAGATAATATACTTGTGTTTGGAATTTATCGGTCACCCTCATCATGTGTCAGTGAATTTCTTTTACATCTAGATACAATGCTACATGATCATGTAGATATTGATAAAAAATTTATTATTGCTGGTGATTTTAACATTAATGTAGATCCTTGTAACCGAACATACAAAAATCTAAAGGAAATTTTCAATTGTTATAGTATTAAAGATATAATTCAGGAACCAACTAGAGTCACAAATAGTAGCTCCTCTATCATAGATCATGTTGCATCTAATTTAAAAAAAATTAATTCATCTGTGTTTGAAACATACATTTCTGATCATTATGCTCTATTAGTTGACCTTTTTGTTACTCTGTATAAGGACAACAAAGAAATTAGAATAAGGAATTTAAACAAGGAAAATATAAATAATTTGACAAATAACTTAGCTGTTGAAGAATGGGGTGTCATTTTTTGTAATAGTAATAATGTTGATGATAAGTGGAATGAATTTTACAAAATATTTACAACAAACCTTAATCTCTCATGTCCACAGAAAAGTATAGTTATAAATAATGTTAAAAAAGCAAAGTTACCTCTAGAGACAAGGAAACTAAAAAAGCAAATGAAAGTCATGTATGATTTATATAAAAGTACATCAATGGAATATTATAAAAACAAATATAAGAATGTAAAAAAGGAATACTTGAATAGCTTACAAAGTATTAAAATTAATGCATACAGAGAAAAAATGGGTAGTTCTAAGAATATTAGCAAAACAGCATGGGGTCTGATAAATGAAACTAGAAAACACTCACTTTCACACGCAGACATTAAACTAAAAACAAATGGAGTAATTATTGATGATCCTGTTGTTATAAGTCAAAACTTCAATGGCTTCTTTCTAAGTGTTCCCACACAGACACCAAACTTGTCAAATTATGTAAATAACAATCCCTCAGTGAGCTCCTCCCTTTTTCTTAAACCAACAACAGAAGAAGAAATAGGTAAAATAATTGATAAATTATCAAATAAACTTGGCTGTGGATGTGATGAAATTAGTCCTAGACTGTTAAAATGCTGTAAAAATGTTCTAGTAAAACCACTAACATAACTAATTAATTATTCTCTGCAGCAGGGCAAATTTCCTGAAATACTCAAATTAGGAGTAATAAGACCAATATTAAAAAAGGGATGAGCATCAAATTGATAACTACAGACCTATTACTCTAACTGCGGAAATAGCAAAATTATTTGAAAGAATTACACTGTTAAGATTAAATCATTATCTAAATAAATTCAATGTGACAGAAAATTTTCAACGTGGTTTTAGAAAAGGATGATCCAGTCTCTGCCATTAATCAATATATCCATGAAGTAATTGAAAAACTAGAAAATAACGAGCTCATCACTCTTTTCTTTGATTTATCTAAAGCGTTTGACTGTGTTGACCAAAATATTTTAATAAGTAAACCAGCAAACTATGGCATAAGGGGAATACCACATGAATTAATTATGAGTTATCTAATTGGAAGAAGACAGTATACAGAAATAACATACTAAAAAGGGAAACGATTTCATACAGTAAAATCAATAGTTGAAATTGTTAAATATGGCGTGCCGCAGGGTTCGGTATTAGGTGCACTATTATTTATAATCTATATTAATGATATTAAATGTCTGGAAAATAGCTCAGTTGTAACCTATGCAGATGACACTACAGTTGTGTGCTGGAATAAAACCGTAGAAGACTTAAACATGACCCTGAATAAAAGTGCCTATACTCTGATAAATTATTTTCATTCCACAAATTTACAATGCAAGATGGGAAAAACTAAGATAATGCACAATAGTATTCTGAAGAACAGTTGCAATATAACACTGAAAATAAACAACAATAGTATGGAAGAAGTGAGAACACACAAAGTTTTAGGTGTTATTGTAGATAATCGGTTGACATGGGCACAACATATTGAGCACATTTGCAATAAAATCAGCAAGTCTGTATATCTGCTGAGATACTTCAGCAAACATAAAAACCAGAATATTTTAAAACTTATCTATTATGGATGTGTCTACCCACATTTAATTTATGCTATTGAAATATGGGGGGCTGCTGCAAAAACACTTATGAATAGGCTACTTCTCTATCAAAAGAAAAGTGTTCGAATTATGTTTAATTTAAAAGCTAGGGTATCTTGCAGGGAAACATTTATTAACAAAAGAATAATAATGTTAGTAATAATGTTAGTAATAGATAAGTATCAACCAATAAAAAATAATCAGATACATTAATATAATACAAGAAGCAACATGAACTATCATAGAGATAATATAAATAAAAGTGTGTCCATGAAAGATTCACTATATCAGGGTATAAAGCTATTTAATAAACTGCCGTGTGATGTTAAACCGATTTCAGAAGTATCAAAACGACAATTTGCTAAAAAATTGAAGGAATTTTTAATAAATAGATGCTTATATAGTTTGGATGAGTTGTAAATGCTTGTATTATAAATGTATTTATTATGTATATGTATGTATTAACCGATATATCCAACAACATTTATATGTTCTATATGGATGAAACAAATAAAATAAAAATATTAATACTTTGAATGATAGAATAAGAGGTTATGTGTGAAAGTTGATGGAAAGTTTGAGTGTATTGTGTAAATTAGAGTTAAAAACACCTTATCTGTTACAAATTTGTGAAAATAAAGTAGTTGAAAAATTTAAAAAGGTACAATATAATCAAGCAGCACATACAATAATAATTTTCGGATATAATAAGAAAACGAAATAAACAAAACAAAGTGGAAATACAATTTAAAAATCAAACCTTGGCTCCTACATTTACATGCGAAAATAAAATGATACAAAAATAAATTTGCATGTACTGATGTCGAGTAGAATTATCTAGTTTATTTAAGATTCACTTATGAAGTGATTTATTAAAATTAGATTTATACATATTGATATTCGTCTGTTAAAGATAAATAAAACACTCTGTTTATATTTTATTTTAGTATATTTAATCAGCTTCATTATTTTATAAATCAATTTACCAATTCTGTTTGAATTAATATTATCAGTTATTTACACTTTTTATTTCCTAAAAAAAATTATAATAACCTTCCCTCTATTTCTGAAAAAAAAGGAAAGAAACATGTATATGTACGTGCATTTAAAATAAATTGCACTAAATAACATAACACCTAATAAATTAATTAATCAATTATATATAACTAACAATCCCGAGCTACTGTTATTGGCTACTGGTAAGTGAACCAGATAGAATCGCTCATTAAACCATTTAATGCCATTCTGGCAGTTTGTCACAATAGCTCAATGGTAGAGCAGCCGCCCGGTAAGCGGAAAGTCTGTGGTTCAAATCCTAGTTGTGGCATTGAATTTTTAAGTTCCAGTTCTACCTCTCAATTCTTTAGAATATGAAATTCCATATATTGCTTGTCTCTAGTAATGATATAGTGCGAGTAAGTTCTGTCTGATGGAGGGACTTTAAACGGAAAGATGCTTTGGTTTGACTAGCTCCGGTAAGGCAGGTAATTATCCTCTGGAGAATTTCTTGGAACTGAGGGTCCTATGTACTTCTCAAGGGGTGTGTATACCCGGGGTAAATAAACACTGCTAATTACTGCGTAACTGTCCCTTTCTGTACAACGATTCTTTCCTTACTCTCGAATACAAGGCCTCATCCACGTACACGTGAGCCCCAGTTTGAGAAGTTGGGCAGATAACATTAATCGCTTTGAGGGATAGAAAATCTTTTAGCACCTGGTCGCTATATCATGGCTTACAAATTCCGTTCTCTTTGCATATCCAAAAAGATAAAAAATAAAGAGCGTATACATATTTCAGAAAAGTATAAATATGGGAAAATACAAATGACAAGGAATATCTCGGAAATGGCTCCCTCCACAAAAAATATGTATTGATACAAATTGCGTGTCATAATACAAATATCCTGAGCGAACGGTATTCCATTCTTTGTGTTACATCCCTTTAAGATGCTGAACCTAAATACTTATTTTGGTATTTATCTAACCGACTTGTTTTTGAGATATATTGTTCAGAAAACACACACACCTCTAGGAGGAAGGGATGAAGTGAGGGAACCACGGGGTGCCACAGGGTCACAGAGACGCGCGGAAGTTCCTAACAAGTGCTGAGATCGCTTCTTCTAGGCGCCAGGCCCTGCCGAGCAGCCATCATCACTTCGTCTGTGGTGTCGTACAGAAAACGAATTTAGTACAATGGAGGGTATCATGATTATTTACCGAGGCCTTCGTGGTTTACCCTTCTTTCCCTTTCTTTACTCCTCTCAAACGACAGCGGTATTCATCCTAGTGTCTGGACTTAGTTATAATCAATGACGTAAAAGAGACATATTAATTATCTCTGACATAGCTTTTGGTAGTAATTATGGGACATCACACAGGGTTTCGAAATAATTAATCACTTAAAAGAATTAAAGCTATATTCTGAGCAGTTCTTTCACAAGTGAAGTAACTCGACAACGTTGGTTGAGGTTGACCAGGGATCTGAACCGGCTTCTGGATGTAAACACGTCGATCGCTTACAAACACGACGGAGTGATGCATTTGTTTACGCTCAGGAACACGCCGTTGTGGTGTTTGTTTATGTACTGACTTAGTGAAACTGACACCCACACAATCTGCAGTGTTGCCAGCTTGTTTTCGACAAAACTAAAATATCTCTGTAGGAAATAGTCAGAGACAAAAACGTAAGATAGAAAATGTGTTCCAAATACAGAAATCTATCACTGGTTTAAATTAACGTAACAACTTCCCTTCAACTCTGTATATATTACGGAAACTAAAAACAGAATAATAAAGCTTTCTTTCATCAACTACTAATTCTAATTATCTAAATCAGTCTAAAGTGAATAAAGATATTAGTGCCGAGGTAGAGTAATCCGGGGGAAATAAAAACAGAACACTGCTGATAATGCAGGCCTCGGCTACGTGATGCTTATGTAAATAGGCGAGGGTAAAATTGGCTAAAGATTTTCCAGCGCTGCCCATCCGCCCGCACTCGAGACTTAATTCAATTTCATAATCTCCTCACTCGCCATGCGCTCTTTATTTTTCTTCTCTCATTTCCCTTCTCACTTCCTTCTTTGTTTATTCCCACTTTTTTCTATTTTCTCTGCTTTTTTCCCTATACTTTTTTCCGGATTCCTGCATTTACTACCACTTTTGCTTTACTTGTTTTTCCGTGTTGGCCATCGCTTTGAAGTCTTTGGTTGTCCTTCCTGACTTTTATGTTTATCAACCCTGAATACCAAGTTTTGCTTATTTCTTTTGTTATGTTTTAAATTATTTCTTTTTTCCTTTTGCTTTCTCTACTGCGCACAGTAAGTAGGCGAAGTATTGTGTTCCATCTAAAATCCGATACCCAAACTTCATGAGAAATATATGTTTTGACTCTCCCTGAATAAAAAAAAAAGCATTATTACCAGAGTTAGGTGCAAATTTCAGATGAAAAATCTGATGTGTTGCACCCACATGACTTTCTCTACTCTTGTACTAACCATTCTTACAAACTCTTATTCCTATATCTTCTTCGTGTTAGTTGAGCTAAACATTTGTACAAATTATCTTATTGCTTATTTCCTTGTAGGTGCAAGGGGAATATTAGAATACAGTAGACTTTGTGCGATAGTCAAATGTTTGAGATTCCGTTGTCTTTGAACAACGATGATCCATTTCACGAAAGTTCTAAGTTTTCCGAAACTCACACACATAAAAGGAATATCTCCGAAATGGTTCAACCTACAAGAAAATATATAGAGACATAAATTGTGTATTTTAGCAAGATCTACATTTTTTGTTGAGTATAATTTGGTCTATCTCTAACGGTTTACCACTTATGCAAAAGTCGTCCAGAGTAAATACGACTACAGGAGCTATAGCCAGAAAATTCAAGATATACATTTCATTTGTCATCAAAATATCTCAAACATATGACATTTTAATCAAAATCGTTAGAGCCATTTTCAAGAAAATCAAAATTTTCGAAAAATTTTCCATGTAAAGGGTAGTTTAGCGTGGAGCTATTTTCTTCAAAATCTTCGTGTCGCATTCTTGAAAGACTTTGAACTTAAATACCAACCTTGGTTTTTAACAGACTTTTCGTTTTTGAGTTATGCTGTCCACAGACACACTGACACACAGATATTTTTCTAAAAATGCTTTTTTTGGATTCAAGGGGTCTCAAAACATGTATTTCCGGTGAAATCTCGACATCGAATTTTTGGGTGGAATACAATACTTCCCCTACTTACCAGTAGAGAAAGTAAAAAATAAGGGGAAAGCCGCTCAAATATGGTGCTGGTTGATTCAACTAATTCAATAGTTTCTGTTTCCTCTATTATAATTTATTGAATTAGAAACGATAGTTGTACTTCAAGACATTAAGCATCTCTACATTTTTAAAACTAAGCTGGTTCCTATCAGGAGATAGAATGTCTTTGTGGATGCTAAAGTTTCTTTCGACGTCCACAGAATCCAGTTGGGCAAATCTTGTATTCACTTGGAATGGCAATTCTACAGATGTGGCAATGTCCGGATTCTTCTGAAGACTCAAGTTTGACTTTGGTAAAGCCATTGCTCCCTCACAGAAGTAAATATACCGCACTGTTTCTGCTTTTTCAAACCTTGTTCTTCTAATACTACAGCAAATTGGCCATATTAGCTGCATTGGCCTTATTCGCCAATACCACCCTAAAGCAGATAAAATGAAATTATGGTGTCAGGAAGTGATGGAAATTCATGGTAGAAAAAGAATCACCACAGCATTCGATCACCAACCAGGGGCTGCACAAAAAAAAAATCCATGATCAGAGTGGCTGGCCCGACAGGAATCGAACCTGGGACCTTACGAATGTGAGATCACAAGTTACTGAAGTTATGTGTTGCTTTTGTTTGTCAAAAGTGC
Source organism: Tenodera sinensis (assembly GCA_030765045.1). Classification (NCBI taxonomy): domain Eukaryota; kingdom Metazoa; phylum Arthropoda; class Insecta; order Mantodea; family Mantidae; genus Tenodera; species Tenodera sinensis. The sequence goes on along the minus strand of CM060974.1, from coordinate 18,336,909 downwards.
ATTTCTTCCTCTCTGACATTTATATGACGTTTTCATACATTGCTTTTCTGTCCTTTTCTCTGTCATACATCTCTTTGTTGTTTACTTGTCCTAAATTATTCCTTGCATTTCTTTTATATTTTTCTTATACTTTTCTTTTTATCTAGTTTTGTCATTCTTTGTCTAGCGTCTTTATTAAGCTCAAATTTCCACACATCTTCAATTTAGTTTTGCAACTATTTTTTGCTTTCTGTTTCCTGTTCTGTGTTTCGCTTCTTTCTTGTCATTTATTATTCCGTGGCTCCTTTCCTCTGAGTTTAGAGAACTGCAGTTCTATTTGCAGGTATGTATACTTACTCCCAGGTATTCCTGCGACATAGCATAATGGGTAGTTGGAATGACAAAAGAGGAACGTTTATCAGACGTTGTACGTATGTGCGATGTCTGTAATATTAAAAAGGAAGATAATGGCTTTTGCAGGATCACAAAGCGACGTATGCAATATTGTTTCAAAGGGGACGTCTTTAACGCATGTTATTGCTTGTGTACTGACGGTGCCTATTAGCGAACAACATCTTTTATTGATATCCTCGACGATGTGCCTTTCAGCTTCACTGACTGTAATCTCGGAAATACAAAGCCGACAAGATGTTTCTGCTTATCAACTTGTGGATCGCGAACCCCTGCTCCTGGCTCTGTTAAACTCTTGTCGAGTAAGAAAGGTTTGGATACAACACGTGCAGTGGTGGGTGCGTTCCACTCGCGTAGTAGTAATCTCAACACTGGTATAAACTACTTTGTTGATAATAAACATATTTTTCAAACAATAATCATAACAGGCACCTACTGTAAATAAGATAAAGTTTATTTTTACTTTCTCTACTGCCTATAGTAAAATAGAGGAAGTATTCTATTCCACCCAAAAATTCGATGTAGTAGAGAAAGTAAAAACGAAAAGTCGCTTAAAAACCAAAGTTGGTATTTAAGTTTAATGCCTTTCAAGAATACCACACAAAGATTTTGAAGAAAGTAGCCCCACCCTAAACTACCCTTTACATGGAAAATTTTTCGAAAATTTTGATTTTCTTGCAAATGGCTCTAACGATTTTTATTAAAATGTCATATGTTTGAGATATTTTGATGACAAATGAAATGCATATCTTGAATTTTCTAGCTATAGCCCCTGTAGTCGCATTTACTCTGGACGACTTTTGCATAACTGGTAAACCGTTACAGATAGACCAAATCTTACTATCAAAAATGTAGATCTTACTAAAACACACAATTTATGTCCGAATAAATATTTTTGTAGAGTGAACCTTTTCAGATATATTACTGGTTATTTGTGTGAGTTTTGGAAAAAACTTTCGTCAAATAGAAAATCATTATTCATTTTTACTTTCTCTACTGGTAAGTAGGGGAAGTATTGTATTCCACCCAAAAATTCGATGTCGAGATTTCACCGGAAATACATGTTTTGAGGCCCCCTGAATAAAAAAAAGCAGTTTTAGTAAAAGGACCGTGTGTGTGTCTGTGTCAGTCTGTCAGTCTGTGGACAGCATAACTCAAAAACGAAAAGTCGGATAAAAACCAAAGTTGGTATTTAAGTTTAATGTCTTTCAAGGATGTGACAGGAAGATTTTGAAGAAAATAGACTCATCCTAAACTACCCTTTACATGGAAAGTTTTTCGAAAATGTTGATTTTCTTGAAAATGGCTCTAACGATTTTGATTAAAATGTCATATGTTTGAGATATGTTTATGACAAATGAAATGTATATCTTGAATTTTCTGGCTATAGCCCCTGTAGTCGTATTTACTCTGGACGACTTTTGCATAACTGGTAAACCGTTAGAGATAGACTAAATCATACTCTACAAACAATGTATATCTTGCTAAAATACACCATTTATATCTCAATAAATTTTCTTGTAGGGTGAGCCATTTCGGAGATATTCCTTGTTATGTGTGTGAGTTTCGGAAAAGATAACTTTTGTGAAATGGATCATCGTTGTTCATTTTTTTATATGTTAAGTGTGCAATGACAACGGAATTTGAAAGCTTTAAAAGATCTGACTATCGCTCAAAGCCTACTGTATTCTAATATTCCCCTTGTACCTACAAGGAAATAAGCAATAAGATAATTTGTACAAATGTTTATCTCAACTAACACGAAGAAGATATAGGAATAAGAGTTTGTAAGAATGGTTAGTACAAGAGTAGAGAAACTCATGTGAGTGCAACACAGTTATGTGAATAATATAATTTAAATATGATTTGTTATTCGCCTAATGAACATTGAAATACTAGGTTGCTGCGCTGAGTCGCTGGTTAGGATGCCTTTGACCATTGGAATTTGTTGCTACTTCTGAAAACACTTCTAAAGTTTCACTTGCGGTCAGGAAACACTAAAGAGAGACGGTTCTTGTACTTCTTAACTAAAGACTTTGTAAAGTCTAGAAGAAAGCTCTCCACTATCCACAGAGAGAGAGAGAGAAAAAAAAACTGAATAGCGAGCGCTCTCTAATCTAAAAAGTAAGACGTAAGAAAGAGGAAAGAGAAGAAAAGAGCTAAGCTTCCTTAATAAAATTCGGTTATCGGTTTTAAAGCGAATTCAAGCCTTTAGAAGAAGTTTCTCATGTATTTCATTTTCTTTGAGAGAGATCTACCTCGTGGCCCAATGAATAATGTATGCTCTACACGGAGCAGAGCTACCACCACCACAAGGAAAAAGAGAATTTCTTGTTCCACCTGCGGCGAGTGTCCATTAAAATGTATGAATGTGACCACACTCCCTCACACAACTTTATTAATGTATTTGTTAACATATACTCAACATCTAACCACATCACACGTCATTTTTATTACTTTCTCTACTGCTAAATTCGATGTCGAGATTTCACCAGAGATATATGTTTTGAAGACACCCTGAATTTAAAAAAAAAAAAAAAAAAAAAAAAAAAGAGCATTTTTTTTGTTTAGAAGAAGGTCCACGTGTGTGTCTGTGTGAGTAGGTTAAAAACTAAAGTTAGTAATTAAGTTTAATATCTTTCAAGGATGCGACACGAAGATTTTGAAGAAAATAGCCCCACCCTAAACTACCCCTTAAATGGAAAGTTTTCGAAAATTTTGATTTTCTTGAAAATGGCCCTAAAGATTTTGATTAAAATGTCATATGTTTGAGATATTTTATGACAAATGAAATTTACATATTCAATTTTCTGGCTATAGCCCCTGTAGTAGTATTTACTCTGGACGACTTTTGCATAATTGGTAAACCGTTAGAGATAGACCAAATCGTACTATACAAAAATGTAGATCTTGCTAAAATACACAATTTATGTGCAAATAAATTTTCTTGTAGGGTGAACCATTTCGGACTTATTCCTTGCTATATGTGTCAATTTCGGAAAAAAACTTTCGTGCAATGGAACATCGTTGTTAATTTTTTATATGTTAAGTGTGCAAAGAGAACGGAATCTCAAAGCTTTAAAAGATTTGACTATCGCACAAAGCCTATTGTATTCTAATATTCCCCTTGTACCTACAAGGAAATAAGGAATAAGATAATTTCTGCAAATGTTTATCTTAACTAACACGAAGAAGATATAGGAATAAGAGTTTTTAAGAATGGTTAGTACAAGAGTAGAGAAACTCATGTGAGTGCAACACATTAGATTTTTTAGAAGAAGGTCCTTGTGTGTGTCTGTGTGTCTGTGCACAGCATAACTCAAAAATGAAAAGTCGGTTAAAAACTAAAGTTAGTATTTAAGGTTAACGTCTTTCAAGGATACGACACGAAGATTTTGAAGAAAATAGCCCCACCCTAAACTACCCTTTACATGGAACTTTTTTCGAAAATTTTGATATTCTTAAAAATGACTCTAACGATTTTGATTAAAATGTCATATGTTTGAGATATTTTTATGACAAATGAAATGTATATGTTGAATTTTCTGGCTATAGCCCCTGTAGTCGTGTCGTATTTACTCTGGGCGACTTTTGTATAAATGGTAAACCGTTAGAGATAGACCAAATCATACTATACAAAAAATGTACATCTTGCTAAAATACACAATTTATGTCTGAATAAATTTTATTGTAGGGTAAACCATTTCGGAGATATTCCTTATGTGTGTGTTAGTTTCGGAAAACCTAACTTTCGTGAAATGGAACATCGTTGTTCATTTTTTGATATGTTAAGTGTGCAAAGAGAACGAAATCTCAAAGCTTTAAAAGATTTGACTATCGCACAAAGCCTACTGTATTCTAATATTCCCCTTGCACTTACAAGGAAATAAGCAATAAGATAATTTGTATAAATGTTTATCTCAACTAACACGAAGAAGATATAGGAATAAGAGTTTGTAAGAATGGTTAGTACAAGAGTAGAGAAAGTCATGTGAGTGCAACACTTATTTTTATTTTTATAATGCATTTCATTAGTCGATGTTCAATAGCTTAGCGTATGTTCAATATATGCTTTCTATTGATCTAGTTTCCGATAAGTTTCTTTCATGCTGAAGCATCATCAGTGGATTTTAGTAGTTAGTTGAAAGTGTTGGGTGAAACTATTTGAAACAGCCTGGAGACGCCGTAGGCAAGGAGGAAGTAGGACACGGAACAGTGAAAAAGTTGAACTTTGTTCTTACAAACTTGTCACCTTTAGTGGCGATGTTATGTGGCTTGCATAAGAAGAAGGGGCGCAAGTTTGTAACAAGCGGGAGCAGGGAGAATAATGCACCTTTCATCGATCCAAATTTATGAGATATTTAAGGCGTGGTCCGCTCTTTAATCTTAGGAGGAGGAAGTCTTAAACATTCAGCTCTGACGAGGGGCGTTAAATTATTTATCTAGGTTAACAGAATCGCTTTTCATGTATCAAGAACGCGAAAACAACGATTTAGGGGATGAAATACTAGAGGAGCCTGCTGAAGGTTTAGTGTATGTAGTGCATATAATAGTAGTGCAATTAATATAAGCACTTTATAAATAAAAACTGATGTGTTGCACTCACATGACTTTCTCTACTCTTGTACTAACCATTCTTACAAACTCTTATTCCTATATCTTCTTCGTATTAGTTGAAATAAACGTTTTCAGAAGTTATCTTATTGCTTATTTCCTTGTGGGTACAAGGATCATATGCGAATATGCAAAAGTCATCAAGAGTAAGCAGGACTACATGGGCTATAGCCAGAAAATTCAAAGTATACATTTAATTTTGTCATAAAAACATCTTAAACATAAAAAAAAAATGTTAATCAAAACCTAACGAGAAAGTCAAAATTTTCAAAAGAATTTCCATGTAAAGGTTAGGTTAGGGTGACGGAATTTTCACGGACAGCCACACAAACCAAAATAGAATTTATGTCTAACACATTTTTGTAGAGCAAACCATTTCCGAAATATAACGTATTATTGGTTTGAACTTTCCAAGCTCGTATACGTTTTACAAATGGGAAAGGTATATTGTTTTGCAATCCTCCTGATGAAATGGAACAGAATTTTTAGGCCATGACATAGCGACCAGCTCTTAAAAGATTTGACTAGCGCTTGAGCCTATGGTGTTTCCCTATTCTCATTGTGCCTACAGGAAAATCTGTAAGAAAATCACTTCTTCATCTTGATTAACAAGTAGTAGGTACAAATACAGGCGTTTGTAGGAAAAGCTTGCACAAAAATGAGAAGCCAAAACATACAACTTCAACACACCAGTTTTTTTAGATTAATTTATTTAATATTTATATTTTTGGTATTGCGGAAAGTGTCGACTAATGGCATTAGATTCACTAGAATAAACAAGGGCGAGCATTTTTGAAGTAATTATTATTGTTACTTTATCTGACGAAAAGATAATCAATTTGATATATAACACCAGAAAAAAATGTCTTACACTCACATGACTTTCTCTACTCTTGTGTTAACTACTCCTAGAGATACTTATTCCTATATCTTGTTCGTGTTACTCGAGATAATCATTTGAAGAAATTATTGCTAGTATTCCTGTAGGTGCAATGGGAATATGAGAGAAAATCCAGCACTTTAATGGCTGACCTATTTTAGGTTTGTCATAAAGATACGGCTGCTGATAGATCTGTACAAAAAGAATTTTAAATATGAATGATAAAAGATAAAAAATCATATAATGTAAAAATATTTTATAGATAAAGTATAATAATATACAAAATGATTATAAAATTTGTAAATAGGGCAGCTAACCGTTTTAGAATTATTTATTTACTTAATTTAGTGTAATATACAAATGATTGTGTAAAATGCACAAATAATCACGGATAATTTGCCAACCAATATGTTCTAAAACACTTAATTGTAATTCAAAACCTCGAAACAAATTAACAGTAAATTTAGCAATCACTCCACGAGCACCAAAAGTAGACTAAACACTTCCCAGTTTGAAATTTTGTATTTCTCTCTTAAACAAGGAATGCAAGAGTTATATAGCTTTTTCCTTTATCAACCTGCTTAATTTGGTCTACATTTTTTTTCAAATCGGATTGTAGGGCCAAGAATTAGCCCCTATTTTATTATCTGTTAATGACAATTAGGTATATTCTTGCATAAAATAAGGTTAGAAAGTGTGTTGTCAACGAAAATATCGCCATTTCGAAACCATTGCATTGTATACGTTTCAATAAATCGTAATTATTTCTTCTAATATTTCGACAAACTGGTATGTATCTTCTAAACTTAAGGGAACAAGGGAATAGTATATATATATATATATATATATATATATATATATATATATATATATATATATATCACCAAGTATCCTATAATATAATTAGCAATTTCTTATACCAGTAACAGCTGGCTACATTAACTAGCAGGAGGACATTATTTTTTTTTTATTTCATAGCGTTCAAGTTTGTGTGTGTTCTTTTTGAGTCCCCATTTGTGACGACTATTTAGAAGGGGTTCCAAAAATGGAGAAGGATCGCCCGCAACCTACGAAGGACCCACCAGGGCCCACGCTGAGTACAGATAGGTATCTGGACACCGATTTGGGTCCATATGAAGTTCATCTTGTTCCCTTACAGGAAGAACGTAAGTCATTAAATTTCGTTGCAATAGGCAAACTATTACATACAAATGACTTTCGGGGAATACACTCTATCCGGCCAAGTGGTAACCGAAAGGTTATAGTTACTTTTAATACTGCCGATCAGGCAAACAATTTGTTACAATCCCCTTTATTAGTGATACACCACTTGAAGGGCTTTATTCCCTTCAATCTACTTTATAAGCAGGGCATTGTCCGCCAGGTAGATAAGGATTGCCCGGAATCTGAAATTTTGACTGAATTACAGGCCAATGGGCGTTTTCCGGTTAGCCGAGTCCGACGGTTAAACAGGAAAGTTGTGATTGACGGCATAGTACAATACCTACCGACCGCATCAATTGTAATTACTTGGCGTGCTTCCTCCCTTCCAGACAAAATATATTTATACTATTGTTCTCTTCCTGTGGAACCTTATCTACCGGCATTGCGGTTCTGTACAAATTGTGTGCGATATGGACATACTTCAACGGTTTGCCGCAGCAAAGCCCGATGTGTGCGTTGTGGTGAAGCCCATTTGCTCTCCGCATGCTCATCTGAAATGGCTCGTTGTATTCATTGTGGGGGTCCGCATGAGGCCAATGAGTCAAACTGTTCGGAACGAATACGCCAACTACAAATACAACGCCTGATGCTCTCTGAAAATTGTACCTTTTTACAGGCGGCTAAACAGATACCACGGATTACACAGAACAAACCCATTTTCCACAAAGAGTTTTTGAGTACACCGGAAAGAGTGGCCGTCTCTGCTTTGAGTAGTTTGTGCTCAGTGACGCCCCCGACTGGTCACATTTACTCTTCTAATGCTCCATCTCACCTCTCTTCAACCACATCAAAAAAGCGCAAAGTTAAAGAATTACAGAAAGATAACATACAGCATGGCTCTCCAAAACTCTTAAAATCTTACACTGATGCTTTATACGCTCCGTCGGGTAGATGCCCCTCGGTTTCTCATTCAGCTATATATTCCCCTACTGGAGGTGACGGCAACCCTATGTTACCGAGAGACCGTTCCTCCACTTCTCCTAGGGATATTCAGCCACTACCAGTGGCCCCTGCCATGCAACTCTCAGAATGTTTCAGTCGAGACTTTGGGCTCCATTTGTCGGTAACCCAAATGCATCAAATTCTAGATTACGCTCGGAAGCTTATTACCGATTATTCTTGTGACATTCCTCATATCTCCGATTCCTTAGAAACTCTAGTTTCCGACAATGCTTAATTTATTGCAGTGGAATGCCCGAAGTTTACATTCTAAGCTTCCAGAACTCACATTTCACCTATGTAACTATAATATACATGTGGCAGCCTTTTGCGAAACGTGGCTGAAACCGGGTGTACCCTTTTCTCTACCTTCCTTTCGTATTGTCCGTTCAGACCGCGCGGATGGTTACGGTGGTGTAGCACTCATGGTGCATCAATCACTTTCTTTTACGGAGTACATGTGCCCGTATACTCCACCCAACGTACAATCAGTAGGAATACTACTCGGCTCCCTCACAATTATTGCAATATATAATCCCCCTACTTCTCGCCCTACTGAGGCTCAATGGGATCGATTCTTCCAACATTTGCGGACACCATTTATTATCTTAGGCGATTTTAATCTCCGACACTCTTTTTGGGGCAATTCTCTAGATACGAGGGAAGGTGCTTCCCTAGCACACTGTCTACTTCATCGCCAGATTAGCTGCTTAAATCATCCTTTACCTACACGCACTCCTGCACCAGGTACTGTTCCAACAGTACTTGATTTGGCCTTATGCAGCCCTGGTCACTCTACTCTTTGGAATTGGTCCATTTTACCCGATTCGTGGGGAAGTGACCATTTCCCTATATTGCTGCAATATCGCTCCCCTTCACAATATGCAACACCTCCTCCTATGCCCCGTCGTAGACTGTCCCATATCAATTGGGATAACTTCCGAAATTTCCTTAACGAACACTTAGGATTACTGTCAAATTCTCGTGGGATACATAAGTATACCGAATTCATGGAGATTCTACATGCCTACTTGGATACATTTCATCCCTACTACGTACCTCGTGCAAGGAGACGACGATTTCCAATTTGGTGGACCCCAGAATGTACCAATTATATAACTCGACGCAGACAAGCAATGGCTACTTATCGGCGCTCGCTATCCCTCGCGGACTATCTACACTATAAAAAACTGGTAGCGGTGACAAGAAGGTATCTCCGCTCAGTAAAGAGACTTGCTTGGCTAAGGAATGTCAGTTCCTTTTCCTTCGAAACTCCTATGCAGGAACTGTGGACATTATATCGTTCCTTTAGAGGTGAATTACCTTCACGTAGCTTACAAAATCCCTTAGAACCAGAGGTCCTCACTAGTTTTTTGTATATGTGTACGCCTGATTCAATATCACCTCCTCCACCTTGTATGCTTTCGCTTGTTTCCATACCTGATGATCCCTTACTGGATCCTTTCACCCAGTCGGAGTTTGTAGTTGCTCTGTCGGGTACTAAATCCACCTCCCCTGGTCCTGATGAGATCTCCTATGCGATGCTCCGGCAGCTGCCACATTCCTGGAAGGAGCAACTTTTACTTTGCTTTAATTATTTTCTGAGTTATGGTATTCTGCCTGTTACCTGGAAGCACTTCACAGTGCTCCCCTTCTTGAAACCAGGAAGAACTCCCACTTCTCCATCTAACTTTCGACCCATAGCTTTATCCTCTTGCCCCCGCAAAATATTTGAACGCCTCCTCGCCAACCGGCTGTATCACTGGCTGGAACATCGACATTTTTTCCCTAAATGGTACAACGGCTTCCGCAGAGGCCGCTCTACTCTCGATAGCTTATCCCTTCTGGTAACAGATATCTACTTATCCTTTAAAGATAATACTACTCTAGATGCACTTTTTCTAGATATTGCACGAGGTTTTGATTGTGTTTCTCTGATCATACTTTTTAAACGGCTGACACAACTCGGTGTACCAACGCGATTTTGTAACTTATTATATCAGCTATTTGTTGATCGCCGCATTACAGTGCGTTCTGGGGGTACTTTGGTGGGACCCCGGACTACAAGTGAGGGTTTGCCACAGGGTTCATGCCTTAGTCCACTCCTATTTCTGGTTTATATCACAGGAATGGCGGAGGTGGTTCTACCTCATGCTCGACTACTGGTATACGCGGATGACATCGTACTATACGTGCCTGGTGGCAATGTAGCACAACCTCGTGTTTCCTTAAATAACGCCGTGAAAGCCTTGAGAGAGTGGACTGACTCTAACGGACTAACAGTGAATAAAGAGAAAGCTGCTCTGGTACATTTTACCCGCAACCGTCGACACATTTGCCTTCCCCCAATTTACTGGGAATCCCAACCTGTACGTGAGGTTAACACATACACCTTCTTAGGTATCACACTTGATCATCGACTAAACTGGCGGGCACATATTTCTTGCTTACGTAATAGGTTGGACAGTAAGCTCCACTTCTTTCGTGCGTTATTATGGAAAAACTGGGGTTCCCACCCCAAGGTACTTTTGCACCTGTACAAGGCTGTAGTGCAGGGTATGATCACCTATGGAATCTTTCTCTGGGGTATAGCTGCTGCAGGTGCATTAATGCCCTTACAAGTCAGCCTCAATCGATTTCTTCGACTTATAGTGGGCTATGCCCACTCGACACCAATAATGGTAATGCACAGAGAACTAGGCCTCGCCCCTTTGAAACATCTTGCCCCAGTGGTGGCTTTACGTTATCTTCTCGCCCGCTGGGGCAGTATAACTTTTCCACTATTCCCTAAGTTACAATTGTTACTGGAACGCTGTCCAGAAGGGCGGCTTCAAACGGAAGTCATGACCTTACCACTCATGCTAGCCTACCGATTTCTGACAAATCACGCCCGGTTTTTACAACGTGCAGAAACTTACCCATGCTATTCTTTTGACTTTGTCACAGGCTTACATACCATTACGTATGTTACGGCCTGTGTGCGCATTTTAGATTATCCTGTAGACTTCCGAGCACGACTATTATTCCAGGCTCCTATTCCTGTGGCAGGAGATGGCCGCCTAACTTTTTTTACCGATGGATCACGTCAGGGGGACCCTCCGAGGGTAGGATCAGCTTTTTTCTCACCAGAGTTGGAAATACGACGTACCTTTCGGCTACCGGATTTTTGCTCTAATTATTTTGCAGAGCTTTTAGCCATCTACAAGGTACTAGACTTTCTTAAAGATACGGAATTCATAACAGCAAATATTTACACTGATTCCTTGAGTGTGTTGCAGACACTACATAGCCCTTCGTTATCACCCAGTACTTGTTGGTATGTACAGGCACTCAAATCACTCCATCTTACGCTAGGGATCTCAAGGGTGCTCTTTGCTTGGATACCTAGTCATTCTGGTATCTATGGTAACGAGATCGCCGATAAATTAGCCAAATCTGCTTGCTTTTCCGATGAAATTTTTCCAATCACTGTACCCCCACGGGAATTATTTAGATCTGGCAGACATTCTCTTCTTTCTCAATGGATTCAGGAGTGGGAAGCCTTTACTAATACAGAACATGTTTTTTGTCCCTGTCTTCCACTCTTGCAGCCCCTCAATCGTCCATGGTTTGCTTCTTTACGTTATCCGCGTCACTTCATCTCACTGTTCTCGCGGATGCGTGTGGGTCACTGTTACACTCCGGCGTATTCGTTCCGCTATGGTTCTGGGAGCACACCTTATTGCAACTGTGGTCAAGAGGCCACCTTAGACCATCTTTTATTAGGATGTCCGAACCTTGCACACAAGGTAGAACGATTTTATTCAGACCTATACTCCCAAATTATAGTTTTTCCGGTATCAATCAATTATTTATTGACTATAAAAAATGAGCGCGTTTTACAGGCGATTTTTCGTCATATACAACGTTGTGGTTTTCGATTTTGATATTTTCTTACTCTTTATTTTACTCCGATCTTCTCCTCTGAATTTTTATATCATATACTAAATCACGTTTTGCTTACTTTTAGCATCTAGTAGTAAACCTGCATTTATGAATGTGCCCGCAATATCATTCGGTTAATGATATTTTCAATTTCGTACTGTTGGTACGACAAATTACTACCTCTATAGTTAGTGTGGCCGTATAGCTTCCGATAGAGCTCTTGGCCAAGGAAAGAAAAGAAAAAAAAAAAAAAAAAAAACAACTAAGTCAAGAGCCTTGTCATGGCCTACAGTAGGCTTTGAACTATAGACAAATCTTTTAAAGCTATTCGCTATATGAAAGCTGAGGCGATATTTCTATATAAGCTCTCTAAAATACTTTAATACAAAATTATAGAGGCAGCACAAAGACCCCTAAACTTAAGAATGGTAATTATAGTAGGTAAAGTGGAGATTCAACTGTCTTCTTTCTATGGCTTGGGTAGGCGTCACAACGAAGACAAAGTCAGCATAAATTTAATAATTTATCTGTGTAAAGTGTTACTTTCGACGAACATTTTTGGTGGTGAAAGAACACAAAATAACGACGCATAGAACAAGTGTATAATCTGTGAAGTGGCATGAAAAAGAAAGAAGAATATGAATTTATAAAAATATATAGTCCGTGTTTGTAGAAGTGTGAACCCCGGAGTGTGATGCAAAAGGACGCCAAGCCTTGAGATTGTGTAATTTGTGTGCTTATAGATTGAAATAAAAACGAGCATTTTAACGTGGATCTATAGATTAATCAATTTAATTAATTGCTGACTCGTACGGCGTACTAATAGTGGACGAAAAGTTATTAAGGCTTACCACTAATCCAGGTCGGCTAAAACAAATCACGCCATCCCTTACCACATCGTACATGGTGCCCCCTGCTCGTTTTATAAAACGTTACAAAGCTATGAAATTCCTGTCTCTTTGCACAACTAACATGAACTACGATCTTCCATTTGAGTAACGCACAAGTACTGCAAAACTCACACACATAACAAAGAATATTTCCGAAATAATTCAGTCCACAAAAAAATTTATTTGGACATAAATTATGTGTTTTAACTAGATCTACATTTTTGTATGGTAAGATTTGGTCTATCTCTTACCATTTAACAGTTATGCAACAGTCTAAACAGAGCTATGTGGATTGTAGCCATTATATTCAAAATACACATTTCATTTGACTTAAAATATCTTAAAAATCTGGCTTTTAATTAAAATCATTGTTGCATTTTTGAGAAGGTAAATATCTATGAAAAGTTATTTATGTTTAGAGCGTAGGAATGTTCTTCAAAATCTTTGTGTGGCATCCTTGAACGATAAACCTAAATACCAGCTTTGGTTTTTAGCCAGCTTCGTTTTTTACTTTCTCTACTGGTAAGTAGGGGAAGTATTGTATTCCATCCAAAAATTCAATGTCGAGATTTCACCGGAAATATATGTTTTAGGCCCCCTGAATCCAAAAAAAGCATTTTTAGAAAAAGGTCCGTGTGTGTGTCTATGTGTCAGTCTGTCTGTGGACAGCATAACTCAAAAACGTAAAGTCGGTTAAAAACCAAAGTTGGTATTTAAGTTGAATGTCTTTCAAGGATGTGATACGAAGATTTTGAAGAAAATAGCCCCACCCTAAACTACCCTTTACATGGAAAATGTTTCGAACATTTTGATTTTCTTGAAAATGGCTCTAACGATTTTGATTAAAATGTCATATGTTTGAGACATTTTTATGACAAATGAAATGTATATCTTGAATTTTCTGACTATAGCCGCTGTAGTCGTATTTATCCTGGACGACTTTTGCATAACTGGTAAACCGTTAGAGATAGACCAAATCATACTCTGCAAAAAAAAATGTAGATCCTGCTAAAATACACAATTTATGTCTGAATAAATTTTCTTGTAGGGTGAACCATTTCGGAGATATTCCTAGTTATGTGTGTGAGTTTCGGAAAACTTAGAACTTTCGTGAAATGGATCATCGTTGTTCATTTTTTTTATGTGTTAAGTGTGCAAAGATAACAGAATCTCAAACATTTGACTATCGCACAAAGCCTACTGTATTCTAACATTCCCCTTGCACCAACAAGGAAATAAGCAATGAGATAATTTGTACAAATGTTTATCTTAACTAACACGAAGAAGATATAGGAATAAGAGTTTGTAAGAATTGTTAGTACAAGAGTAGAGAAAGTCATGTGAGTGCAACACAGATTTTTGAGTTATGCTGCCGACACACTTTTGGATTCAGGGGGTCTCAAAACATTTATTTCCGTTGAAATGTCAACGTTGAATTTTTGAGTCGAATACAATACTTCCTCTACTTACTATACGTAGTAAAGAAAGTAGAAAGAAAAGGAAAACAAAAACAATATTAAACATTTTCACCATGAAATTTCCCTTGACCTCAGGAGTCTGTGATTACGTGGCAACTTGTGTTGGTTTTCGCAGCAGGTTGAGTTTTTGTTCCACTGCGAATTTGCTTCGACAGTGGCAGTCAACAAGCTGTCAAAGTGTAATCCTCTTAGAGAATTCAACGTGTTTCCTAGGTAACAGAAAAACAGCAAGCTCTAGTGGATTAGAGGCCCTTTTTTCTGACACGTAGAGTGGAAGTCTCTAAATCACTAGCTTGTTTCGCTAGGTGTGACGTCAGTTTGTTGAAGTATTAACATCAAAAATAATCCTACAGCTGCATTTGCTGAAGCATAGCCATGATTTTATCTATTTTTGTTTCACACAGAGATGCTAGAGGGTGGCCTATATCAACTAGCCAAGTCAACTTAATCACTTTAAATTATAGTAACTACTCCTTACCGACGAACACACACAACTGCGCGCGCGCACGAACGTTTTTCTAAAATTTTATTTCTTACGCCAAAGTTCTTATGGGAGGGCTTTGAAATTCTGATCCGCCCGCAACCTTTTTGTGTGACTTGTGAAAACTGGTGGGGGTAAACAATGTGTCAGGTAGAGTGGGAGCAGTTTCTCTCTTGCCTTCGGGTATCGGAGAAGAGTCACACATACGCTCTTCTCACTTTCTTTCATTCTCGTTGTCCGAGTACTGCGTTCAGGCGGCGTGGCGATCACTGAGTACAACTGTTGCTTATCAACAGAGCAATACGTGTATATATCCAACGCATTTCGAGTATTGTTTAGCGTTCTCGTTATTTTAATCTATTTTCTTCATTAAAATATACAATTTTGTTGTGAATACTCAAGAGAGTGACGTGAGAGAAAACGTGCTGGTAAAGTGACCGTTCAGAATGTGAAAAAAAAAAAAAAAATCTGATGTGTTGCACTCATATGACTTTCTCTACTCTTGCACTAACCATTCTTACAAACACTTATTCCTATATCTTCTTTCTTGATAGTTGAGATAAACATTTGTACAAATTATCTTATTGCTTATTTCCTTGCAGGTGCAAGGGCAATGTTAGAATACAGTAGACTTTGTGTGATAGTCAAATGTTTGAGATTGTGTTGTCTTTGCACATTTAACATATAAAAAAAAAACAACGATGATCCATTTCACAAAAGTTCTAAGTTTACCGAAACTCACACACATAACAAGGAATATCTCCGAAATGGTTCACCCTACAAGAAAATTTATGGAGACATAAATTGTGTATTTTAGCAAGATCTACATTTTTTGTATAGTATGATTTGGTCTATCTCTAATGGTTTACCAGTTATGCAAAAGTGGTCCAGAGTAAATCCGACTACAGGGGCTATAGACAGAAAATTCAAGATATACATTTCATTTGTCATCAAAATAGTTCAAACATATGACATTTTAATCAAAATCGTTAGAGCCATTTTCAAGAAAACCAAAATTTTCCATGTAAAGGGTAGTTTAGGGTGGGGATATTTCTTCAAAATCTTCGTGTCGCATCCTTGAACGACATTGAACGTAAATACCAACTTTGGTTTTTAACCGACTTTTGGTTTTTGAGTTATGCTGTCCACAGACTGACAGACTGACACACAGACACACACACGAACCTTTTTCTAAAAATGCTTTTTTTGGGTTCAGGAGGCCTCAAACATGTATTTGCGGTGAACTCTCGACATCGAATTTTCGGGTAGAATACAATACTTCCCCTACTTACCAGTAGTGAAAGTAAAAGGTAGATGTGAAATTGAAGGAGATAGTAGAGAAAGGAGTAGAATACGTGCTAGTTAGGACTTGTAGTGTAAATAATGAAGATAATAACCAGCAACTAGCACCTTGGCTCTTGCATCTATCAGTGATAATTTACAGTATTCTGATTTTAACAAATTCAAGACTGCATATAACACTTTCAATCCAGATTTTGTGAATAATACATTCGGTTTGAAGGATTGTTTGTGTGTGACAGATTGTGGTTTAAGATTAATTAAAACGTTTCTCTGTAATACAAAAGATTCACTTCTATCGTGTGTCTTGCAGCTTTTTTGGGTTGAGGGAGTCTCAAAAGATATATTTCCGGTGAAATATCGACATCGAATTTTTGGGTAGAATACAATACTTCCTTAAGGGTTAATAATATGTGCTGTCACATTAACCATATTACAGTAATTGTTCTATGGAACTTCAGACATTGATGTGCATTCAGGTCAATGAATATGTAATTCCTGAACGCGGAGGGTGAAACGCTGATTCTCATTTGTTAGAGACGGACCGGTTAACCGCCAACTGCAGAGACTGCAAGCAGGTAACGAATGGATGGGATCATCAGTGATGACAGCTGGATAAAAACTGACGAGTTGGTAAAGCACATTCAACCAGTTCGTCCATAAACATCTCTGGCCTGGTCAACCACGCAGTCAGTTCTGACCAGGGTTGCCAACATTTAAAAGTAAAATTATCGTACCAGCCACTCAAAATCATAGATTTGGATTCAAAATTATCGTACATCATAAAGCAAACGCTACAACAATAAAAATATCAGTATAATACTTATGAAAATATAAGAGTAGGTAATGATGTTTATTATATCCACTTACAATATTGATGACCTCAACAAATATTGCAACTTTAGCACTTATGTTTCTCGCACTATTCATCTGAAAGTTCAGCTTCCTCAACCGTTGCAGCATTGCACCAATTTGTTGTTGAGATAAACCTTAACATCTTCTCGGTGACTTGCAGATTTTAAGATCTACCACATTCTTTCATAAGTTGAGACGACAAAATGAGTTCATTTACCGTATCTAGTGCCAATCTGTTTCTAACTTTGGTTTATATTAAACCCAGGTTAGAAAAAAAAAACTCTTTCACAAGAAGTGCTTCTGTGGGGCAAGGAAACCACTAATAATGCAAATGCCGCTAGTTCTTTGAAATCAGTATTTCCACCAAGGTGACATGTTTAACAGCACTCCAGTAACTGTCAGGTTCAGGCATGTTCTTTATTTCACACGGAATAGCACGTATTCCGAGTTTTCTACATTGATAATCAGTTTTCTGAACAGTGCCTTCTTCATTGAGATTATCAGACCTGGGCACACTGGCAATAAGAGGATAAAGTGTAGCAGGCTTAGTAGCTATGGGGTGGAGACAGACAATGAGGACAAAAGTGGTGTTATTTGTAGTTAGTTTCACTTCGCTGGAGTGATAAACCAGTGAAAATTATATTTTGCGGATATCGAACTATCCTCGATTCAAATTATCGTACACCCCCATAATTATCGTACGAGTTGACAACCCTGGTTCTGACATAATACTCTGAGTCTACCTTCTGACTGAAAGGACCTCATCGTGAGCTCCACTCTGGACACGAAAACCGAGGGGACTGACTCGTGAGGATCGCATTCTGGAAGTCCGGATTCAATTCCCGGTGTCCTTCCATTTTTATCATGGAAGTGAAGTCTGAAAAGTTTAACCTGTTCAATTTGGTTCTGTCCTTGTCTTTAGGGTACTCTGACTACTGTATAAAAATCCTTGGAAAGCACACGTTATCTATTAAGGGACACTGGGAGTGAAATTTGAAAGTTCCACATTTTTTGATAGATTTTTCTGAAAAGTTTACTGTGTTTGTATTTATATGAGAATAGGATGTACACCAAATTTCATTAAAATTGGATAATTCGTTTAGGATATATAAATTATTTTATGTATTTAATAGGCACATTTTCAAAATAGAGCTCACGTCTATTGAGTTTTCAAAATTCATTTATATTGGCAGAGCTGATGCTCTAAAACATGGGTAACAATTGTATGAAGATATATTTCAAATACGTTTGCTCATTATGCTGTACATATTTTTTTAATGACAAAGAAAATTTAATCTCAAAATTATTGATTTTTTTCATACAAAAAATTGTTTTTGGAATTCATGTTAATAATAACATCAATATTGAAGCATAGTTTTGTTTAGCTGCTATTTATGAATACTTTTGGAAATTTTAATTGAATTTGAAGCAAAACTCAGGCGCGACGTTCTTTTGGAATGTGCAGAAATGTAGTTTTGAGAAAAACAGGCTTTTATATAGGAACATCCTGTGTACGTTAAGGGAAGAGCGCTATTTGAAAGGGACGTAATGACCACATGGAGTGGGGGATATGAAAAATGTTACCTGATCCAAATGCACCGATGCTCCAGGAACATTTTGCAATTTTGACCAAAATTTCACTCCCAGTGTCCCTCAAATGACTACATCCAGTTGGTAAATACTCATCACCATAAAGAGAGAGACAACAAGAGAGTGTTTCTGTCTCTTTTTTGTTTGGACCTGATAAGTTAAATCTCACAGCTGGCGAAACATTCAACTAGAAAATCGTGCGCACATGCGACCAAGGCGGAGCCACTAAACAATCACTTGATTTCTATTGTCTTTATTCCTTTTTTGCTTTGTTTGTCATTTTTTTAATTTGCTGTAGAGCAAATAGGTGAAAATTCACCCAATTATGGCAAAGTAGATTACCTTCTTTTATTGCGAAATTAGCTGGGATTTTCCTTGTATTAAATGGACCTTAGACCTTTGTAGCAGTCCATTCCGAAAGCATGTGTTGCTAAGGTCTATTTTCCCATGAAGAGTAGGCTAGATTTACATGCCTACCAAATAGTCAATAGGCACGCTAATTTCGACCTTGTTGTTTTCAGAGTGTGAAGTGTTGCCTAATT
This sequence comes from Tenodera sinensis, assembly GCA_030765045.1. NCBI lineage: Eukaryota > Metazoa > Arthropoda > Insecta > Mantodea > Mantidae > Tenodera > Tenodera sinensis. The sequence goes on along the minus strand of CM060974.1, from coordinate 18,317,803 downwards.
CCAAGAATAATAAGGAACAGGTGAACCACTATACTGTACATTTACTGGTGAACTTTGTGAAAACAATCCAGAGAGTAAAGTGATAAAGAAAAGGAGATAGCTATAATCATTGTGGTATTTTTTCAGTCACGATATCTGCGAAGTCTCACTAATTGCATTGATATTAAAGTTATATTGTATAGTACCGCCAAACCTGTTCCTTTTTTCTTGTATGGTAGGATGTCTTTTTTTCGGTGACGGTGCGATCGATGCTTTCGCATGAGTTTGCTAAATATTTTGCCTTCCTCCATAGGCTTTGATCTTCTGCTTCCAGTCTGCTGAACTGAAAACTGGCAGCCTCGCTGTTTAAACGCACTTCGTTATAAGCCGTTGTAAACGTAGCATATTTATACTCAAGCTAAAGAAAGGCTCCTTATGAAAGCAAACGCACGTGGCTTCATCTCAGCAAAGCTTTCAAGTAAATAAAACTGTTTCATTATTGCAAGAAATCAGCCGTGTCATTGTCTCCTTGGAGATTTCTCCCGTACTCAGCTCTGTTCCTCCGTCCATACAACTAAGCTACACGGTGCAGTTCAAGCTAGTAAACAGTATTGGACGGACGTTCAGAATGACTTCGCGCGCGTTTCATCAAGAATGTGAAGATTTGATATTAAATGTCATTTTAAAAACAAACATATCAATGAATATAACAGATCGTTATACCAAGTATCTTTATATGTTTTCTTTAAGCATGTAAAGGTAATTATTAGTACATATTACTTACTTTAATTGTGACAGCTCCATCAAAGGTTTTCTGAGTGGAATAAAATGGATAAACATATGCGTCTTTTTACAAAGCCCATGACGATAATGTGGCTGAGGCACCAGAATCTCTTAAATTGGAATTCATTTATTTACAATATAATATAAGAGTTTTAAGTGTTCTGTATAAAACCAGGACCAAATCCGGAGGAAGACCCAATTACTTTTAAAGTACCTATTTAATTTCTATGCTTTGATGACATTGTAAATATTTTATATTATTTTTTGTTTTTTTGTGAATTTTTTTTAATTTAAACAAATTTTCCGATTTTAAAAGCAACGACTGAAATTGAACTCGCAGAAATGGAGCTCATGCTGACAAAATTGTAGGAGAATAGCCTAAAATTTAATGCGTATGGATCAGATAGTGTATTAAAGAAGTAAAGTTTTCTACTCAGCAAACGTGTTTGTCGTTTGTTTCCGCGGCCGAAAGCCGTCCGCTCAGCTTGCGTCTTTGTCAACAGAGGTAAGGAAAATTAACTTCGTATTTCTTTTAAGATAGCATATGCCGAATGCTCATAAAAGTCCGTTTATTTCACTGATATTTATTACGTGTAACAACGAATTACGTATAAATACGAATTACTTAGAACTGAGCTACAAGCAGGTTTAATTGTATAACCAGAGCGCGTCAAAATGGGGGGTTGGGCGAAATGTCACAGTTGGTTTTGGGGCTATTTCTTTAAGCTGTTAGCTCTATAACAGGTTTTTGCCAACTATTAAACGCCCATCTGGCGTTATCCACTTGAAAATCAATGCTATAGTAAAATATTATTAGATTTTCTGTACCTCTATATGTTATATTTTAGCTGAACAATAATCCAATATGTAGTACAGCGAACGAGGTCTTCTTGCAAGGCTGTAGATATCGACCGACCAACTCCTTCAACAGGGCATCTCCGATTATACGAGTCTGTGAAAAACCTCCTCCCACCTCCCTCCCTCCCTCATAATAGGGTTTGGAGCAAGCTAATGCATTATCTCAGATGTAACCAATAATGAGCTTCTGCTTTAAAAAATGTGCGTTCGTTTTAGTGCCTTCGTTTCTGCGAAACATCCCTGCCTATATACATGAAATAATCTTGAATCTCTACTTAAAAAATCCACTCCCATCTCTTCCATTCACTCTTGTTCAGCTTTCGACACGTCTACTTCAGTGGTGAGTATGGCTGTTTCGTAAAGAGTGGTAGATATGCAGATTTCAACCTGCAGATATAAAGCGTTAGAATGTCAAACGTAAGCATAAATCAAACTTAGTTGATCTTACATTACAATTTCAAAGGGTACTTTTTGAATACTCGTATTTGTAAAGATATAAAAGAGACGATGATTCCACTTTTTAATGGTCTGAATACAATATTAAGTGTAAAACCAAATAATTTATTATCTTGATCAAACAGTTTTAAAATATTTTAAGGCTAAATGGAAATGGAACATTATTAGTTTATTTATTCTGAAAGAGAAACAATTTGGTGTGTAAATCATTAGGCAGTGTAAGCATATTAATTTATATTAATATAAACAAAATAATTAATAACAGTGTAGGGATTATTACTACCGCGCAGGTGGAACGAACCCACCATTGCACGCGTTGTATCCAAACTACCTTTGTCACTCGACAGGAGAATGTGGGCTGGATAAGACAAGTTCAATCGCTAGCTCTCCTCTCGTGCCCATGCCTGTTGTAATGCATTTCTACCTTAATTCGAATGAATTTGGTCAGAATTTAATGCCAAAATGTGATGCAATGTTTAATTTCTAAGAGATTTGGCGTCAGTTTAACATTAAATTGTGACTAAATTCTTTCGAATTGAAATAAAACATTTTCACACAATGTTTCTGTTACAGTAAATCCCTGATTATCATGTATAGTAGATATAGCCATGGAAATTTTCTCTCAAATCGGCAGAAGGTTGCGTGACCTTACGCTGAAACATATTACAAGGTACTAGAGTTCACCAACATGCAATGGTGCATAGATAACCAGATCTCTGCATTTACCTATTTGCATATTTTGTTCCTTCCTTTACAATCGTAGCCCTCATATACATACAGGGCGTTAAGCGTGTCAGTGCGCAGGTTTAACGTAATAACACATTCAAATATGGCGAATAAAAATTCCAGTAACAAATTCAGCTATCGTGAAAGGTAAAAGAGATAATTGGCTATTGTTAAATACATTATTCACATAGTCTGGCAACACAGAAGGAACTAAAAAAGCGAATGTTTTGTTTACTAATACGACTAGTGCTGTCAAGCACGCGTTCATACCCACGACTAGTGAAAGTCCACATAGCCCAGCCCTAGAAAACGGATTCCTTCACGTACCTGTGTGTCTGTTAGGAGCTACTGCAAGTAACGAAGGGAGAGTTGAGCAGTGTCAACATTCCTGACCTTCCGCTTTACACGCTTGTCAAGTGTTAAAAAATGTATACCAACAGACATGCTGTTATTTTGGCATTTTAGCGACAACAAAAGCTCATCTTTTAAAGCTCTACCAATCTATGCTAATTGTATAAGAAAATGATAAAATAAAGGTGACATTCTGACAATAAAACATTCAAAAATTTTTATTTTTACTTTCCGTACTACGTATATTAAGTCCACAATTTAAAAACGACTCAAATCTTAGTCAGTGAGACTTTTCCTGCTCTCAAATGAAACTTATAAGCGTAGTGTGTTACAAGAGAAACATTAATCATAATTGCGAACAGATTTTAAACAGCAATAACATTAAAAAGTTGGCGATCTATTTTCTTTCCTTGCTGACAGTGCTTCGGTCAGGCTACGAGCGTTTGTGTATTTGAAGTAGCTTGCCTATTTCGGCAGCAATATAGACTGTGCAAAATATATTAAAATTCCTGTTGACATTTTCAATAACAATGCCGTCTGAGAACGTAAGATAAAGTGTGTGAGTAGGACATAGGTATGTGTAGATTGTATAACGTTTAGGCTTATTGTAGACTGTGACAAGATACATGAGTTTCGCAGCAGTTTGCCGACAGGCTCCTGTAAACTTTCTCCTGCGCTCCATCATATTCATCATCCCTTATCCTCGCCCCATGTCCATCATCCTGACAGTGAAAAATATGAGCTATGTTACCACAACTTATTGCTTGTGACACCCTCCCGTGACAAATTTTGTGTTTCATTCCTAATCATCCTGCTGATGTGTCGGGATTCGAAGCAAGAACAACACCTTGTGCCGATCAAGTGAAAACAAAATGTTTGTGTTACTATACACATACATTTTAGGCCAACTTGTGCAGCTAACCATTCTTACTAACTCTATCTCCTTCATCTTAATCTAGATAAATGTTTGCAGAAATTATCTTCCCTTGTAGGTACAAGGAGAATATGCGAATACAGTAGGCTTTGTGCGATAGTCAGATCTTTTAAAGTTTTGATATTCCGTTCTCTTTGCACACTTAACATATAAAAAAATGAACAATGACGTTCCATTTCACGAAAGTTTTAAGTTTTCCGAAACTCACACAAATAACAAGGAATATCTCCGAAATGGTTCACCCTACAAAAAAATTTATTTGGACATAAATTGTGTATTTTAGCAAGATCTACATTTTTTGTAGATTACAATTTTGTCTATCTCTAACGGTTTACCAGTTACGCAAAAGTGGTCCAGAGTAAATACGACTACAGGGGCTATAGCCATAAAATTCAAGATATACATTTCATTTGTCATAAAAATATCTCAAACATATGACATTTTAATCAAAATCGTTAGAGCCATTTTCAAGAAAATAAAGATTTTCCATGTAAAGGATAGTTTAGGGTGGGGCTATTTTCTTCAAAATCTTCGTGTCACATCCTTGAAAGACATTAAACTTAAATACCAACTTTGGTTTTTAACCGACTTTTCGTTTTTGAGTTATGCTGTCCACAGACACACACACACACACACGGACCTTTTTTTAATAATACTTTTTTTTTTTGATTCAGGGGGGCTTCAAAACATATTTCCGGTGAAATCTTGACATCGAATTTTTGGGTGAAATACAATACTTCCTTCTACTTATCAGTAGAGAAAGTAACAATAGAGGAAGATGTAAAAAATTAGATAAAACAACCGTTTTGCAATTATTATGATTTGGTGTGTATAAAGCATAGGACCTTACTTTATAAATTACTGTCCTACTATTCAGGAGTCTGAAAGCTATACTTCCAGTTAAATCTATGTGTGAAATTTCCGAAAAAAAATTTTTGTTGTGTGGCCCGGATTTGAACCCGCGATCTTGAGATCAGCAAGCCAACGTCTAACCAACTGAACCACATTATTTTGAGAGGAATGCAATGAATGACCTCTGTGCCTACTACGTAATAATGAGGTACAAACATTGTTAATTTCTATAGCTGTAGTCTTGTATTTTGAAAAGCATCTTTAATGAATACCCATACGAGTTGAGAGTAATACACTTAGTACCTAATCCTTCTAGGCATTACCGGTCCCAATTAAGTCTCTTCATCTGCAAAGCAACATCATTAGTACCTTTAGTATCATTTTTTATCATTCATTTTATGTATCCTTGTTAACGCTTCTGATTACTTAATTTGATTTCTCTTCTTTCGCCTCCCGTTTCGTTTGACGCTGTGTAAATTGCGAGATTCTGCACTGTGTTTACAATTTCATATTTTTCGTTTGAAATAAAATACGAGGCAGTCCCGGTCAGCTTTAGATAGGCTTTCCTTTTTCATTCAACAGCCAGCTCAAAACAATTTATGTTAATCCTTTGATATTTTACGCCGTACTTTCAGATATAAACGTAGATTATTTCACAACGTATACTTCGGTAATGCAATTTTAACACAATATCTGATTTTATAATCCTCGTATACTAAACTACTGGGTGTTCGTTTCAAAGTGTCATAAACAGGGTCACTGATGACCTTCTGGTGATGCCAGCAAACTCATAACATTTTGAGTTAAATTAGTAGTATATTGCTGTATACTTATCAGTAGGGCCCGGATTTTTAGGTTCTTAAAATTAAATTTTTAGTTATTTTTGTATCTTAAAAAAGTTTTTTTTTTTTAGTTCTTTATCCTCCTGAAATAGTTTTTATATAATTATTGTTTATTAATTTCATTATTAATTGTCCTCTTTTTATAGTAATGTTGCTGATATGTCCTGTAGATCCTTTGTGCTGCTCAAAATGGGATTTTTGGCCAGAGGGCACCTGGAAAATACGGAAATAAAATTATAGTTTATACGCTATGTGCATTATAACAGGTGTTTAATCCTTACCTGCATTCCAGCATTCGAGAACAGGTCATACAGGTTCTCCTGTACGGTATGTTTATCTGCACAGCACCTAGCCACTTAATGCGACTTTATCTGTGCAGTATAGAAGGTGTTCATGTATGTTCAAGCTTTTGTGTCTGTGGGCATGGTTTCTTTCGCTTTTGGCAGATTTGGCAAAATATTACTGTGCCATCAGTGGTGAAGTTCGGATCGTTACCTATCCACTGACGAATCAACCACCTTCGAGATCAGCTGACTTTAGGCATGACACTAGCTCCTTAAATTACCTGCCTAATCTAAGGAAAATCGACTTCTAACGATGTAGTAATTATATGCATTAACAATACACGATGGTCGACTGAACACAACGGATACTGTTTTTAACCTGATTGACTTTAGTTTATGACGGGTTCTCCTAATGACTCCTTTCTCCTCCACAACAATCCCCGCATTCCATACTTGCAACAATACAGAGCTTGCTCCCACACAGCTAAATACAAGTCATTTGCCTCTTGCATTGTTTTCATTACTCTTCTAAGCAAACATAAGCGAAAAGACGTAGCAAAGATGTAACAGTCAAAGTCCATTCATAATTTCATAAACATTTCATTTTCCCATTTTAAAATAGTTTTTTTTTTTTTCATTTTAAAATAAATAGGAGATTTAGCCTCTTTTAGGTTTTAAAGTCTCATTTTGCCATTTTTAAGTTTTATAAGATTCAAGTATTTGCCTTCGATGATCATGAAACAGATGATTAAATTAAACCACTGCAGTTAACTATCAAGGAATAAAATAGTTAAAAAACTAAGAATCCGGGCCCTAATTATCAGGTTCACAATGCATTTAGGGAATACGAGGCTCACAAGGTCAAGTTAGAAGCAATCAAGATCTGATAAGTAACTTACAGTTCATAGATAGCCAATTACTTCTTATAATACTTGAAAACACCGTAAAAAGTAATAATAAATGAAATTGCTTCTCCATATTTTATTTAGCATTAAGAAAAATGAACTCTCTATGTAAACAAACAAAAGCTACATCTAAATTTTATGGTCAAAGCCTTCTTATTCACTCTTTTGTTAATGAATATCGCAATAAATTCTCTACTCGAAATAGCACATGTCTTAGTTTCTAGGTTATGTATTTACGTAGCCGAATTGAATCTTTTGAATTTTGATATTTATTCTCAAGCAGTAAATTTTTATAAAAGTGAGATCTAGCACGTGTATCACTCTTACCAGCGAAGTTGACACAAAGATACGTTGAAGTATTATCTTTTAAATCCGGGGTCTCCAAACTACGGCCCGCGGGCCAAATCCGGCCCGCCAGTGTCATCAATCCGGCCCGCGACTACTAATGGTTTGTTATTGTTGTTAGTTTTTTAAAGCTAACTGTGTCATGAATCACAAATTTATTTAATTTTAATTTATCAATTAATTACAAAATAAATTCTTACAATATTATCTGAGTCAGTTACATATTGTTACAAGTCAACGTAAATATTAACACACATATAATACAATAATAGAATTTACAATAATATTTATTTATAATATTTGGTTACAATAATTCTGTTGCTGTCATAAGTTAGATTGGATAAAAAACCTTAATATTAGTTTGTTTTATTTAGTCTGTTTTATTTACTTGCTAGATAAAGCTTAATGACAAGTATAATAATCAGAAAATTAAACTTAAATTTTTAACTAACAAATAATTGAAATGATTCTCGTTAACATTAGTGAAGATCCCGCGATTTCACTCTTGGTAGTTACGTTGGGGTAAAGGATATCGTATATGTATGTAAACCGAAGTTTGGAATGTGTGTGTATATATCTCCTAAATATCACACATTATTTGTATCCTGAAGATTCCTCAAGTATGTTCGACTCAGGGCGTGTACTTGGTGACTAGTCTAGAAATTACAGATAATGGCAGGAAAAATTGAAACGGTCCTGGCCCTCGGAACTTTCTGGAGTAATCAATACGGCCCTAAGGCTGGAAAGTTTGGAGACCCCTGTTTTAAATGGTGGGTATTAAAACACACACTAAAGTAAAACCTAGATCTCAACAAAAATTAAAATTATCTACAGTGTAATTGTGATAAGTATACCTCGGAATTTTATTTCCTAAAAATCTTAAATGAGGTACCTAAAATAGGTTCTGTCACAAAACAAAATAGATTCTAAAATTACAAAAATAGGTGAACAAAGAATTATAGTATTTTATTTCCCATTACAAATTAGCTGAAACGTTTGGAAATGTTTTTATTGTGCATGTCCATAATTAGTTGTAGTAAACAACTAACATCTATTAGATTTCCTCTGAGAAACTGCATCGCTTGTCAGATATCACCATCTTATAAACCGAAAATGAGCGTTCCCAATCAACTGATGCCACTGGAGTATAATTAAATGTTGATATTAGACACAAGGAAACAGCATATTCATCTGTTTACGTGTTTAGACAGACAAAATGTTAGCAACTCTGCGGAGAACTGTTAGTAAGGGGTTTTTTATTGAGTTATATTGTATTTTTTGGTTGTATAAGACCACCATTTTCGACCATATATTTCCACAATTAGTATATACACAACTTTTATTTCCTATACTTCATGAGGAACAAAATGGGTTTTTACTAAAATCCCAGGTCTGATGAATAGGCAGTATGTGAAGGAAATGTAAACATTTTCAAAAGATTTCGATATTTCACCTGCAGATACCCTTAACTCCAGCACTTTCCAAGGATACGACGGGAGGATCTTGACGAATGTCCTTCCTCAAGTTATTTTATGCATGGGAAAAGTTCGTAACTATAACTTTGCTCCGTTATATACTTAGAAATTCATCTAGTTTCTGCCTGGTAAAGAAAGAGGCGAGTTTCCAGTTACTTATATGAAATAATGCGTTATCGTTTTTTCTTCGATTGGAGAACTTTTTTGAGCACTTTGAAAATCCTATCATTCCTCGAATCTATTTGTTTCAAAGGCATTGCTTTGTATTTATTACGGAAACTAACTGATATCCCATCTCGTTGAAGCTAGCCTCACCAAGACAACATACCATTTCCAGTAGCGTTTTTCTGTCCCTAACATGCAACTCCATAGAGAACTTTCACCAGCAATACATGTTGTGAGCACCCTGAATTAAAAAATAGAATTATGTCCTTAGGTGAATATGCATACCTGGCCCCAGAACGAAAAGACCAATAAATATCAAATATCTTTCAATGATAGGATAATCTGATTTTCAACAAAAACCCCACTTTATATTTAACATTTCCCCCCCCCCCTCAAAATTGACTCTAAGGATTTAGATTAAAATATCCTATATTTAATATATTTACATGACCAACAAACTATACTTATATATTTATTTTTCTGGGAAGTTTATGTCCACTCATGAGGTATTTTGTATACTTTTGTTTAACCGGTAAACCAAAAGAGATTAGTAGACACTTTAGAAAACTTCCACTTGTTTGAAAAAGTTTTTACATACCGTATTAAAGATATGAGTTTTCATTGATTGAAATTATTCATTACGTTCTCATTTTTCCAAAACAGTATCATTCTCTACACGAGATGCACCCCTTCTCTGTGTAAGCTATAATACAACAGATCTTTTTAAATTTAGGACATAAATGACCGCATACATTTTTGTAATTACTAGATTTATTTGGCATTGCTCGAAGCGGTAAAATGTTAGGACTGGTCCATTTATAACCGCGGGCTGCAGCAATAAATGTGACAGATGTGTCATTCAGGGCGTAGTCACATGGATGTAATCGATTACCATACAAGCGGAATATACGTTAACACTGTTGTCTCATCTTTTTGCCCCACACATCGATTATGCAAACATGAGGGAGTCCGGTCCAACCACTTGACACCTCATTTAATTCTCATTTTTTGTCGCAAATATTCCGATTGCATAGCTTAACCAATTATTTTGAAATTCAATCGTGCTGGTTCGGTTTCATTCCTTAATTGTCCATTTTTCACATCAGTGAGTGCTTTTCAAGTCAGTGTAGTGTCAGGTTGCTATCAGTTTGGGTACTATCAATCAATCAGTTCATGTCGAAAGCTTCTCGTGTGAACGCTAGTGCAATAGATTCTAAACACTATCTGAAATATGCATAAACTGCTTCAGTAACAACGAAATTTCTACAACGTACTGAATCGTCAGCAAGGTGCAGCATTGGTACGTGGAGAATCACAAAGATGAACAACAGAATTCATAATTCATACACGATTGAGAATTGCTCATTCGAAATTAACACATGAGCACCCCATAACCAAAATTCAAGCTACTATGTGCAACATTTACAACAAAATATATTATTTATTTATGCCAACAAACTTACTGTTGGTGTTTTTAAACGCACAAACCGTGTGTGCTCAGTGGTAGAGCAGCCACCCAGTAAGCGGAAGGTCTGTGGTTCAAATTCCAGTTGTGGCATTGAATTTTTAAGTTCCAGTTCTACCTCTCAAACAAAATATATATTTGAATGCAAACATTTAGATCCTAACAGGCAAAAATACAAGGTTCCTTCACATTAAACAGCTGTTTTTAACACTATCAAATTTATACATGCCACTAAATTACCACTGTCATTGTGAGTCTTGTATTGTTATCATACCTTTCAGGTTTTCAAGGTGAAGACGTTCTTCTCTACTGCCTTTATGTAATATAATGTCTAGTAAAACCAATGCTTCCTTTTTTAAATTGTAAACTTTCTACCGAATCTTCATTATGAATTACGTTCATTATTTTTTTCCCTGTTTTAACCTCTATTCCTAATGATATTGTAATGCAATTGTATTAATATTAGTGTTCATTTGTGTTATTAGCAATATTCCTGTTTTTTTTTAATAAACTGTACTATCTTTTATTAAACTTGTCGCTCATGATATAAATGTTCATGCGACTTAATTAAATAATTAAAAAAGATTCATTACCATAAAATAGTATCGTATGTAAGCCCCCTGCAGTCGTTCCAACTATGAAAATAGAGGCAACGTAGGCTGACTTCATTTGTTTGAATAATCAACAACTACAAAGAAAAATGGCCACTTATTGATAGTTTAACGATGGATTATATATATTGTAATGTGAAGGAGCTTGAGATTTAAATGTGATGTTTATACATCAAACTGTTTTTAAGTGGAGTTGATTTGAATCAACTATTTGTTGTGAGTTTAAACAGTGATATAGATTTTATAAGATGGTTAGTTGCGTTTTGCTGTTGTTTATTAACAACTACTTTCACCATTGTTTAGTGAACATTTCTGTGAAATGAATCATATAAAGACTGGCAATGTCTGTGTGTAAATAAAGTGTTTAAGATATTTATGTAACAGTTAAGGCACGTTGAAAGGCTGGAAAGGTTCCTAAACATTTACTGCATAATGAATATAATAGGGGTGGCTGCAGGATGTGGAACAGGACATGGAAAAAATGGGAATAAGAGGCTGAAAGGGGAAAGCACAGGATCGAGATGAACGGAGGAGAATTGTGAAGGAGTCCAAAAGCCACAACGGGTTGCAGTGCCAACTAGATGTATGTAAGTAATCGTAATTAATTCATTGGAGTCTAATTGTTGATGTACAACGTGTTCAATTTGACTCGTAGCCACGTCCAGTGTTACCGAATAAATCGCAATCCTAACAGCAATCTTCAGCAATGTTCTTTACTTAAATTTAACTAACTAAACCCGAGCGTAACAGCCCATGAAGGGTCAAGGCTTGCCGCCCCGACGCTGCGTCCCTCACCTCTGCCCACTACAGGCGTCATTGGTGGAAAAGAAATATTGTTGTTTGCTAATGCTGGATTTCTGACAATGAAGTCATTAATCCTCTTGCTCTCCAGTATTTTTCAGTGATGATATTGAAGAGAGCAATAGCAGTAAATGTAACCGCTTTTTAGAGAGCACCATATTTTTATGTTTTGGCGGTCACATCGCTCTCTCACAACCCCCAGAATGTCTGGAGGACCACACCTGTCGTTGGTTTACGGGTCTCACCGACCTGACCGGGAGAGTTATCAAAATAAATTCACCGACCATATCCTCTGATTACCAATCAGAGGACGTATTACATGCCATGGCAGGTCAGCATGTTAGGGGTTAAGGTTTTATAGAGAAATTAGAGAAATGGAGAGGTTGGAAAAATAAAGACTCCCTAGCCCTCAGGAACCCTAATAGCATCGGGGTCGGAAGAGAACAAGAGATGACCAAGGTAAGGTCAGATAGAAAAGTTACAGTGAGGAGCAAAACACCAGTAAGTGGAAGTAATGTTCTGCTCAGCTTGGGTACCTTGTGGTTGCCATTCACATATCCCCTAGACGGAGACCCCTGAGTCGTATTTAAGAAATGTAGGAAGGCATAAAAGCGGTAGAGTGAAGTGTTGAAGTGTCATCTTGGAAACTTATGGTCCAGAATAGCGAAAGATAGACAAAAGTCGAAGTCTTACGCAGTTGGCTAACCTGGGGATGTAGTCGTAAGCCATACTTCCGTCGTAGGAAGGCCCTGGCCGAACTGGGATGCTCACGAGCTAATTCTTAACAATACTTTTCCTAGAGGTAGTGTCTCACTACCTATCTGGTGACCCTCGTATGAACATTACTTCTCTGAAAGTCATTGAATTGTGACAAGCCCTGTATATTTGGGTATGTTGGCATATGACAGCGATACAATCGCAGGGAATGCGTCGCGCTGATTCAATAGACGGGATGAGCTGTTGCCAAGCAACAAAAAATGTAACTTGGGAGTGACTACTGGACTTTGCTTTTGTCCCCGCTAATTAATGAAGTGTCACAGGCAGATGTGCTACTCAGAGTTTTAATCTATTTACGGCATAAGGGCATCGTTTAATTAAGGTACTGTTTCGACAAAATTAATTATCTTTACAAGCTCTGCTCATTGGAACTTCCTACATGTCCGTTGCGAACATTTCATGTGCTCAAATTGTGCTGTCCAACTTTGCTAGAGAAGGTCTTTTGAGAATCAACTGTGGGCTTCAAACTTTCACTCAATACTCAAGCTAAATCACAGATTTAGACAATAGGATTATTGAAAAACTGATAGCATTTCAGAGTGGTAAAGTTAATTATTACTATTATCATTATTATTGTTATTATTATTTATATTATAGACACTACAATTCGAATTACAAGAACATCGCAATTTATTATCTTTGAAATGTGTAATAAAATAATGCTTATGAAAACCACGTATATTTCAGCTTAAATACAATATAAAAATAAAATCTGAAGTGTTGCACTCACATGACTTTCTCTACTCTTGTACTAACCATTCTTGCAAACTCTTATTCCTATATCTTCTTCGTGTTAGTTGAGATAAACATTTGTACAAATTATCTTATTGCTTATTTCCTTGTAGCTACAAGGGGAATATTAGAATACAGTAGACTTTGTGCGATAGTCAAATGTTTTAAAGCTTTGAGATTCCGTTCTCTTTGCGCATTTAACATATTAAAAAATGAACAACGATGTTCCATTTCACGAAAGTTTTGTTTTCCGAAACTCACACACATAACAAGGAACATCTCTGAAATGTTTCCATCTACAAGAAAATTTACTGAGACATAAATAGTGTATTTTAGCAAGATCTAGAGTTTTTACAGTAAGATTTTGTCTATCTCTTACAGTTTACGAGTTATTCAAAAGTCAGAGTAAACTGGACTACATAGGCTATAGCCAGAAAATTCAAAATATACATTTCATTTGTCATAAAAATATCTCAAACATATGATATTTTAATCAAAATCGTTAGAGCCATTTTCAAAGAAAAAATCAAAATTTTCTAAAAATTTTCCATGTAAAGTGTAGTTTAGGATGGGGCTGTTTTATTCAAAATCTTCGTGTGGCATCCTTGAAAGACATTAAACTTAAATACGAACTTTGGTTTTTAAACTACTTTTCGTATTTGTGTTATGCTATCTACAGACTGATACACACACAGACCTTTTTCTAAAAATGGCCCTGTAGTTGTATTTACCCTGGACGACTTATACATAAGTGGTAAACCGTTAGATATAGACCACATCATATTATACACAAAATGTAGATCTTGCTAAAATACACAATTTATGTCTCAATAAATTTTCTTGCAGATTGAACCATTTCGGAGATGTTCCTTGTCATGTGTGTGAGTTTCGGAAAACTTAAAACTTTCGTGAAATGGAACATCGTTGTTTATTTTTTATATGTTAGCCGTACAAAGAGAACGGAATCTCAATCTTTAAGAGATTTGACTATCGCACAAAGCCTAAAGTATTCTAATATTCCCCTTGTACCTACAAGGAAATAAAATTAAAGATAACTTGTACAAATGTTTATCTTAACTAACACGAAGAGGATATCGGAATAAGAGTGTGTAGAAATGGTTAGTACAAGAGTAGAGAAAGTCATGTGAGTGCAACACATCAGATTTTTTGTTTTAATTGCACTCCATCTGTCTCTAATTAATTCACAGAAAATTGACCACACGATTTTCACATTCATTATTGTTTCCAAAACTGAGAAGTGTATATGATACCTTCAATTCTTAACAGTCTCTGTGATCACTGCATTAAAATTGTTTATAACTACTGTCATACAAAACTATCTTTGTTTCGCCTTTTTAACAACATAAATGCTGGTTTTAATCACAAAGATTCCTACATTACTTTTATTTTATTCAATAAAATTTCATTTACTAGTTCTAAAGCAATAAGCACTAATGGATTTTATAGGGAGCTTTTAATTCACTCCACTGTATTCAGGAATAAATTATCTGTTTCTTTTCTATACACATTTCAATGTGTTCTTATATTAAGCTATCAAATGTTTCAGTTTATTTATTATCTCCAAAGCAACCAGCATTAGTGCTGCCATGTTTCCATCCAGCAACATAAATCTATATCTTTAATTAAAATAATTACTCTGAATTACATTTAGGTAATAGCATAAAAGAATATATGCCACACAAGATTAAAACATATTTAGAATGTGTCGTGTAAAGTATTGCCCTCGGCAAGTTTAAAGGTTAAGTTCTTTTTGCTCAATATTAAAATAATATTTTAATCTCTTAACCTATAAATTACAATTATGCAGCAAAGAAATAGAGTTGAAATCAGTGTTGTTATGCGCTACACGTGAACGAGGGGTTTCCCACTAAGGGCTGTAAATAACAGCAAGCTGCGATTAAAGACACGAAAAGGTAGAGTGAACTATGTCATTAGCAATAAATATGCTATATTCACACTACGCTGCTGATAAAATGCTTGAAACCCTAATATGTTACACTCACACGACTTTGTCTACTCTAGTAAACATTTTTCCACAAAAGTTGATCTTTATATCTACTTCATGTTAATCGAAAAAAGAAAAACATTTACTAAAAGTGCCTTAGCGTATATTCCATTACAGATACAATGGGAATAGTGAATACAATACATCTGATTTTGGTTGCTCTGCTACATAATTAAAACAAGTAGAGGAAATATTGTATTCCATCGAAAAATTCGTTTTAGCAAGATCTATATTTTTTGTACAGTAAGATTTGGTCTATCTCTTACGGTTTACGAGTTATTCAAAAGTCATTCAGAGTAAATACGACTACATGGGCTATAGCTAGAAAATTCAAGATATACATTTCATTTGTCATAAAAATATCTCAAACATATGGCATTTTAATCAAAATTGTTAGAGCTATTTTCAACAAAATCAAATTTTTCGAAAACTTTTCCATGTAAAGGGTAGCTTGGGATGAAGTAATTTTCTTCAAAATCCTCGTGTCGCATCCTTAAAAGACATTACACTTTAATACCAACTTTGGTTTTTAACCGACTTTTCGTTTTTGAGTTATGTTGTCCACACAATGACCGACATGGACACATAGACACACACGCGTGCGCGCGCGCGAACGTGTATTTTTTTTTCTTTTAAATTCAGGGGCCTAAAACATTTATTTCCAGTGAAATCTCAACATGTAATTTTTGAATGGAATACAACACTTCCTCCACTATACAAAGTAGAGAAATTAAAAAAGCACTTTTAGAAAAAGTGTGTATTTCAAACTTGGTATTTAACTTCAGCATATTCCAAAAATGCGATACGATGATTTTCAGGAAAATTCCTGACCCGAAATTAGTCTTTATATGGAAAAGTTTTCAAAATTGGTTCTCTCAAAAGCAGCTCCAGTGATTTTAATTAAAATACGATATGTGTAAGATATTTTATAACAAATGAAAGCTATATCTCAATTTTCTGGAGATAAAATCCTGCTTTCCTCCAGTCTCAAAACTGAACTAAAACTGAAAAGTTAATTTCATTTTAGTTCAGTTATACTTTCCTAGAAAACTGACCTGAAAGCTATTGTGCATTACAGAGTTTTTGCACGCCTTTTTTAGAGCAGAAACAAACTAATAATAATTTATGCAGATAGGGTTAATCTTGCTTACTTATGTACTTGATTTTCCTAATTCCTCTACTCGTTCCAAAGTCCCTGTTTTTTCTATATTTTTATACTCTGCATGGTGCAGATTATATATTAATTCGTCCTGACGAACAAAATTAATAATTACTTCCTCTTCACTGTGTGAAAACCTTCGTTTTCCACTAATCATTTCCAATTTGCAAAGAAAACAAACCAGTGCCGCAACTATAACCTCACTTCAGATCACCCAAACGATTGTTACCGCAATTTTCGACCCCTAGATTTCTGGTGGAAAAGTTAAACATCTAGTGACAAATGAATAAGAAGAGATTCAATCGTCAATTTAGTTCAGTTTCTCGGCTGGAGGAAAGCACTTCCATAATAAACAAGGCCCCAATTCATGATCACGTGACTATCGACTGAAGAATAAGAAGAATATGCTTTTAGGAATAGTTTATGAAAGAATGAGTAGAGAAAACACTGACTGCAATAAACCCTATTTTTATTTAAAATGTATCTATTAATTTAGACCATGACAGAATCTTTGTCTATGTTAATTGTTTTGAAACATTTAAAATTAGGATTTATTGGAAACATTGCTTATGTTCTCTCAAAGGTAATATATAATAGAATCTTGCTTTCTCTACCACTTACCTCAGGTGGAAGATGTATTGTACTTCATCCAGAAGTTCCACATCGAGATTTTAACGGAGGTACAGGTTTGGGATCCCTAAAACAAACAAAATTAACTTTTAAAAATGTAGGTGTGTGTGTATACGCGCGCTGAACATCACAGCTCAAATTAAAAAAGTCAGAGAAATATTAAATATCATTCACACAACCATTGAGGTTGCTAGGGGAAGATATTAAACAATGTCCTTTACCCCAAAGTGCCGTTCGAAAAGACAAAGTAGGTCGTACAGTAATATACGGAGGAGAGGGGTGCTGGGTGGCCTGGAGCGGTTGTGTGTGTACGTGGCCGTGGCAGCGCGATAACAATAAAAGGGGCCGAGAAGCTTCTCGTTGGTTCTTGCTGAGTCATTGTGCATGTGTGCATGGAAAGACCTAGAAAGGTCATGTGAATCGGCCCCAGTATAAATAGACCCACAGTCAGCGCAGGGAGGGCAGTATTTTTTTCGAGTTTAGTTGTGTTTCTGAGTTGCTTAAGTCGTCATGTGCAGATAGGTTTTAGTTACGTGAGTGAGTCGTCCAGCCTGTCAGTGAGTATATATGTGTCGTCGAGTGATTGCATCGTAACAGTCAAGATATAAGGGACAGAGAAACTAGAGAAAGGACTATAAACTGTGTTAACGTGAAGAAAATTGTGCATTTGTTTAGACGACAATAAAGCAATAGAAAAGTAACCGGACTCTGGATTGCGCTGTTTTGTTACATACTAGTGTCAAAGGCTCCCACTCGGGAGGTTGTGATTTCCATTCCTGTGGTCGACCCTCCTTATCTATGGGTTTTTCGGGGTTTACCCGGGCCACTAGGTGAATTTTGGAAACGATAATTAAATGGTCGGTTGTTTAAGGGTTGTTTCGAGTTCGAGCCGGTTGTACGAGCCTCCATCGGGTACTTTGAGTCTGTAGGCGTTAGGAACATGCCCTCTACTGTCTTCTCTCCTCACATCCGACCCCTTAGTATCCTTCTACCTCATCCCTACCTCGGAGAGGCTATAGATCTAGGTGCTAAGTCCCTGTTGAACCGCGTCATAGAGTCATAGATCCATAAGTGACGTGTTTATGGTTACCTGGTTTGGTAACACATTCCTGTTTAATGCTTTTATATTTCCCTCCGTCACAAATCCCTTTTTAAAAATAGCAGCTGCACGTTATTGGCATTTTAAAGACCAAAAAATGCTCAAGGGTGGGGAGTTATGAGGCAGCGGAAATTAACTGCTCCTGATGATGATATCGCCACAAGTTTTTATGAGCTAGTGCCGCTGTAAATCATCGGTCTGCGCATGCGCAGAGTCTACATCCATTCATCGTTTTTGTGAGCAAAAGCATTCATCACTAGTGCAAATGTGTAACAGCTTTCTACCTGGTTCCCATGGCAACACCAATTTGGTTTCATGCAAATGGGAGTATTTGCATTCGTTCTCTGGGCGTGCTGTTGCTGCATGCGGGTTCATTATACGAGCCAACTATTACAACCATTAATAAAAAATACCATAAATTACACTCACATGCTTTTGCTCTAGCATGTATTTTCTCTAAATGTATGTTTCGCTTAAAGTCGGCTAAATACGATACGAAGCTTTTCTACAAAATCGGATGTGTTGCACTCACACGACTTTCTCTACTCACTCTAGAACTTCCTCTACTACGTATTATTCTGTGATACCCAAAATTTCGATGTCGGGATCTCCCCTGAATCCAAAAAAGCCGTTTTTAGAAAAATATCCGTGTATGTGTGTGGATGTATGTGGACAACACAACAAAAACGAAAACTCGGTTAAAAACCAAAGTTGGTATTTAAGTTTAATATATTTTAAGCATGCCACACGAATATTTGGAACAAAATTCCTCCATCCTAAACTACCCTTTACATGGAAAATTTTTCGAAAAGTTTGATTTTCTTGAAAATGGCTCTAACGATTTTGATTAAAATGTCATATGCTTGAGATATTTTTATGACAAATGAAATGTATATTTTGAATTTTCTGACTATAGCCCCTGTATTCGTATTTACTCTGGATGACTTTTGCATAACTGATAAACCGTTAGAGATAGACCAAATCTTACTACACAAAAAATATAGACCTCGCTAAAACACACAACTTATGTCTCAATTTTTTTTTTTTTTTTTTAGAGTGAACCATTTCGGAGATATTCCTTGTTACTTAAAAATTTCGTGAAATGGAAAAATGGAACGTCGTTGTTTATTTTTATACGTTAAGTGTGCAAACAGAACGGAATCTGAAAGCTTTAAAAGATTTGACTGTCGCTCAAAGCCTACTGTATTGTAATATTCCCCTTGCACCTACAAGGAAATAAGCAATGAGATAATTTGTACAAATGTTTATCTCAACTAACACGAAGAAGATATAGGATTTAGAGTTTGTAAAAATGGTTAGTTCAAGAGTAGAGAAAGTCATGTGAGTGCAACACATCAGAATTTTTTTTCTCAAAAACTGCCAATAACGATTTAAATTGTTTGGGGGAATGTGTTCAAAGTTCTCTTTACTCGTAATGGCATTTAGATAACTTCAAAGCATAAGAGATAGACTTAATATTACTATATAAAAATATAGATTTCGTTAAAACACACAATTCATAAGAAATGCTTTATTTTGTGCAGTGAGCCATTTCCGAGTTATTCCTTGTTATCTTTTTGAATTTTCCAATACTTATACTTTTCACAAATGGGAAGAATTCGTTCTTTTATGATAGATTGATACTGTACCTATTAACATTTTGGCTGTAGATATTATTCAAGGGATAAAACGCTGCTGGTGCGCTCATTAATCGCACACTAGAAAACATACCTTTGGTCACTTAAAAACAATTGAATTCCCTATGCACACTATCGACTTTCACATTGTATTGATAAGCTGATTGATAGTGTATCTTGCCATTCGCATTGTCGGGCAGTGGTGAACCAAAATATTCAGTGCTACTTTGAGAGAAAGTAGCCATCAGATTTTTTGGTGTCTTTTGAGCAGGAATTCATCATGTGACATTGGGTCGTTCAACAATATACGGGCAGTAGGAGGCCGGGTAACCATGGATACGGTGAGAGGCTATGTGTGTGCGTGGCTAAAGAGGTCCGGGGCTACAGGACAGCTAGCGACGGTGTGTATGTGATAACGCCGTAATGTCCGACAAGCTCTAGAAGCTTCTTTGCTGAGTCAAGCACACGTGCGCAAGAAAAGGATACGTCACGGCGGCTCCAGAATAAATAGGAGAGACAGTGAGCAGTTCAGTCAGTTTTAGAGTTAGTGGCTGTCAGTTTTTAGAGTTGAGTGAATAATTGTAAAAGTGAAGATATGAGACAGTCAATCTGGAGAAATACATTGAAAGAGTGAGAAAGACCATCAAAAGAACAATTGTGAATTGTGCATTTGTAGTAAGATTTAGAGGAAATAAAGTGTTAGAAAAGTAAACTGAGTTTGAATGTTGCCGATTTTGTTACAATATAAAGAGCTATGCTTGACGACAATCACCATACTATTAAAGCGTTATGAGGTAGATTCCACGCCGTGTATAGAAAGAAGCTTTTAGCAAAATATGAAGGGAAGTGTTGTGTGAGTTAGACAGACCGTGTAGTTTACATTCTTCATGGTTGTTCCCCTTGGCCATATGTTTTCATCATTGCCGGCTCTAGGGGATTTCCTCTTTCTTATGAATAAAATATAACTCTTTCTATGTCCGCTTGGCGACCCAGCGCTGGCTTCTGAAGAATTAATTTATTTCCTTCAACCTGCATAATGCTCCTACGAAAAGCAGGGCATGTCAATTCTCCTCAGGCGTCCCAGCTTCACCACAATTCAAACTTCAACCTGCAGCCAGTCAAAATATCAAGACCTCCATAAGATACATCTTCACGTTGGAAGCTGCCATTTTTACTTTCTCTATCACGTATAGAACACAAGTATGGGGACTATTGTATTCAACCAAAAATTTCGATGTCGAATTTCAGCGGAAATAAATATATTATCACCCTTGAATAAAAAAACATACTTTTAGAAAAATTTCCGTGTGTGTGCCTGTGAGCAGCATAACACAAAAAGATTATGTGTTGCACTCACACGATTTTCTCTACTCTTGTCTAATCATTCTTACAAACTCGTATTCCTATATCTTCTTCGTGTTAATTGAGATAAACATTTGTAGGAATTATCTTATTGTTTATTTCCTTGTAAGTGCAGGGGGAATGTTTAAAGCTTTGAGATCCCGTTCTCTTTGCACGCTTAACATATAAAAAAATGAACAATGATGTTCCATTTCACGAAAGTTTTAAGTTTTCCGAAACTCACACACATAACAAGGAATACCTCCAAAATGGTTCACTTTACAAGAACATTTATTGTGTATTTTAGCAAGATCTACATTTTGTATAGTATGATTTGGTCTATCTCTAACGGTTTACCATTTATGCAAAAGTCGTCCAGAGTAAATACGACTACAGGAGCTATAGCCAGAAAATTGAAGATATACATTTCATTTGTCATACAAATATCTCGAACCTATGGCATTTTAATCAAATCGAAAGAGCCATTTTGAAGAAAATAAAAATTTTCGAAAAATTTTCCATGTAAAGGGTAGTTTAGGGTGGGGCTATTTTCTTCAAAATCTTCGTGTCGCATCCTTGAAAGACATTAAACTTAAATATGAAACCGAAATTATGTCAATATATATATAAAGTGATATGTTGGTTAATTCTTCGTTTGGTTCCATTCCTACCATAACTCACGCATACCCTGTAGATTAGGACCTCTTGCAAGAGCTAGTCCGGACACCAAATACGAGATCTTATAGGTCTTAAAGGCAACGTCTTCGACGGAGAGAAACGTTTGCGTCAAATACCAAGTTTGGTTTTTAACCGACATTTCGTTTATGAGTTATGCTGCCCCCCCCCCCCCCCCACCACACACACACACACACGCGCGGATCTTCTAGAAAGGCTTTTTTTTTTTTTTTTTTTTTGGATTCGGGGGGCCTCAAAACATATATTTCTGGTGAAATCTCAACAACGAATCTTTGGGTGGAATACAATACTTTCTCTAACTACTATAGATACAAAGAGAAAGTAAAAGAAATGTCCTTAGCCTGCCGTTTGCCCCCCTTTACCCTACGCCTAGTCTTGTAATTACGTGACAGGGATATAGTTTGTCCAAAAGCCTCATTAACGTCTGAAAACAAAGGTGTGGCGCCTCAGCCCCGTTACAGAGGTCGTTACTGTTGTGCGAAAGTGAGAGGTGATATCAGTGACTTGACTGTTTGTGTAATGGAGTTCTTGTTGTAAGCAGCAATGGCAGCGTACAGAGAGAGGCAGGTGCGCTTCAGTTGCACCTGAAGTAAACCATACTGACTACTGGCAGTGTGCGTTCGCCTAGCCCTGAAATAATATAGAGGAGGCCTCAGGAAACACGAAACCAAACTCAGCTTCCCATCACTCAAGAGAGCCAAGAGCAAACCAACAGCAGCAATGCAGCCAAGAGGAAAATTACTCTAAGCCAGTGTTTCTCAACTGGTGAGTCGCGACCCATGCGGGGGTCACGTGGTCGTCTGGGTTCTTTTAATATTAGGTTTATTTACTGCAAAGTAAGCAAATTTAATAACTTAATAAACCATTAATAAATAATAATTACCATGTGAAGGTTATTTAATCCTGGGATATAAAGTACTTACAATAGTAAGTCACCATTGGGGTAATTGTCTCTGATGTGAGACTGCCTTTGTGGTTTACCAGGAGAAATACGAACTGGTTTGAGAATTTAATGCCATTCTGGCAGTTTGTCACAATAGCTCAGTGGTTAGAGCAGCCGCCCGGTAAGCGGAAGATCTGTGGTTCAAATCCCAGTTGTGGCATTGAATTTTTAAGTTCCAGTTCTACCTATTAATCAATAGTTTAAAAGACTAAAATGATTGGATTATACTGGATTGCGTTCAGCAGATCACAAGTTGACCGCCTCCGTAGCGCAGTTGGTAGCGCGCTTGCCTCTGGCGCGGAGGACCCGGGTTCGATCCCCGGTAACAGCATGGGGATTTTATCCCCTCTGGGAGGTCTGGCACGGGGTGTACTCAGCCTTGTTAGGTCCCGGGGGGACCAATTGAGGAGCGGCCCCAAGTCTAGAAGACCGCATAACTGCCCGGGGGGGCTCGGGGCACTGACCACGTCCCACCCTCCAGTACTGCACCTCACCAATGATGCCTGTAGTGGGCAGAGGTGGGGGACTCAGCGGCTGGGCGGTAGGCCTTGGCCCCTCGTGGGCTGTCGCGCCGGTGTTTAGTTTAGTAAATCACAAGTAGCCATAAAGACCTGTGAACATGTCAATTGAAATGTATAGCCGCTTCCAAATGTTTTCCGACGCATGCAGGGCTCGCCAAGGGTTACCTAGATTGGCTTCTAGATCACTGAAGATAGGAATGTGACATAAACGTGTCCACAAAAATATTTTCCGGAGCTGGGACACAATAAACACTACATATATTGGATTTAATATGAAATTATAGCTGACACTTTCAGTTCATTGAAATCTTTGTCACCATACATCAGCAAAACTAATTCCACGTGTGCGGCGGGAGAGCTTGATTCCCAAAGAACCATACTGCAACGCAGCTTCAGGGCTAAACTAACAAAGTCGCATGTCTATACGTCAATAAATTATGTCCCAAATATCTCAGCTCTATAAATTTATGCTTATAAAAACAAGCAAAAATGTAATCATCACAATATCAGCGAGCACTTAATAATGGCTACTTATATTATCTCCTTTTATCACTCATCGTTGATTTATGAACAACAGTATCATCATTTAAGTGTGATACTCTGTGGTTCATTTTAACCAAAGCCTTGCTAATATTATTCGGAGTCTAGAAACAAAAGAAGTAATTAACGATATTCATTTGTGTATGATGACAATAGAATGGCAAGCAATTGCATGTTGCCTAGTGACATTTATCTCCATTGCTCATTCCGCTGGCCCTAGCACAAAGCCGCAGTACACAAATTGCTCAAAGCGACAAGCCATTCACGCCTGCAGTTACATGCAAACAAACCTCCAGGTCAGTTACAGACAGTGCGCCTCTTTCACACTTTATTCTTCTTTGGATGAACAGTAAACCATTTTTGTCAGTTCAGAAGAGGTTCCTGATCACTTAAAACCAGAGATTATAGTCTAAAGACATTTTTTGCAGAGTGAACCATTTCGGAGACATTCCTCGTTATTTGTGTAAGCTTTGGAGAACTTATACTTCTGTTAAACGGAACATCGCTATTAATTTTTATATGCCAACCGTGCAAAGAGAATGGAATTTCAAAGGTTTAAAACATTTGACTATCACTCAAAGCCTACTGTATTCCCATATTCCCCTTGCACGTGCAAGAACACGAGAAATAAGATAATTTTTGCAAATGTTTATTTCGAGTTTATAAGAATGGTTGGTACAAGAGTAGAGAATATCATGTGAGTGCAACAAATCAGATTTTTTACTTTAATAGCGCATTCCTCAATAAAGCATGTATTTTTGCATTATAAATTTAATAGGTACATTTATATCCACATTAAATACAGCTCAAATTATGTATGCAACTGTGAGTTAAGAAGCATGTAATTTCTGCATGTGTTTTAATTATGTAAACACAACCCCATGACATAACAGCCCAGCCAAGCCTGGGCCTACCGACCGACTGCTGCGTCGGTCACCTCTGTCCATTACAGGCGTCATGAGTGGGGTGCAGTGTTGGAGTTGCGACGTGGTCAGCGTCCCGATCCCTCCCAGGCGACCAGGTTTTTCAATATGTATGCAGTCTAATCATCACATAGAACAACATACATAAATTGCACCTTTGCGTTTGTTGATTATTCACTGTTATGAACTATATTGTGGATTATATATTTTATTCAATGTTTATAAAAATGGTAGGCCACTTGGAAACCCAACAGTTTAATTACCTTCATAGATGCTCCTGGGAAAGATAAAGTGAATTAAACGAAAAATTATTCTTCTTCTTTATCTGATTACCCTCCCCTAATGTAGGACTTAAACCTCCTAGGACTTAAAGCCAGTGCCTAGATTCAGACGCCTGTCGGGGAGCACAGGAACCTATGGGCCGGACAGAGTGAAGACCTGGAAGCGGGTGGTCAGCCTAGCACCAGATATGATAGTCGAAATGGATGATTAGAAAGGTGATGGTGGAGCAGTTACATTGATGAATGGCGTGGGAAACCGGAGAACCCTGAGAAAACTCGCCGAATACCACATGCGTGTTCCTGGGATCGAGCCCAGGCCACCTTGATGAGAGACGAACAATGTAACATTTATAACACGGTGCCGCCATCTAAAATAAGGCTTAAAACACCCGTGTGGTAAGCGGAGGGTCTGTGGTTCAAATCCCAGCTGTGCCATTGAGTTTTTCAGTTCCGATTCTACCTCTCAAATATTGCCCACTCGCAGCTTGTCTGTTTAAAAACACCACCAGTACGTTTGTTGGCATAAATAAAAATAATTACCTTAAAACAATATTTGAAGGCACCCAACAAAGCTGTTAATATTTCACGTCTTTGGGCAGCCATGGTCAACAGTCGTTTATAAATAATATTCCAAGTCTCCAAAGGCCATGCAGTTGTCACGACAATTAGAACTGCTGTTGTGGATGCACTTTAGAGAATATACTCAAGCAAACCCGCCATGCCTCTGCCCTAATGAATTCGGCAGCTCCATAAATCAAATGCAGTACCAGTTCATGGCTTGAATAATTCATTTGCGTCAACGATGTGCAGCACATTTCAGGTGCTTTAATTACAGCGCAATCTGACGTAAAGCTTAGCACGTCCCTCGATTATTCCCGATCGAATTATATCATGATTTCAAACTTTGTTGTCTCTACTGGACTTGATTGGGAAACAAAAGAGAGAGAGAGAGAGCCAGGCCCGGATACCTACTTATAAAATCTGATGTGTTGCACTCACATGACTTTCTCTACTCCTGTACTAACCATTCTTACAAACTCTTATTCCTATATCTTCTTCGTGTTAGTTGAGATAAACATTTGTACAAATTATGTTATTGCTTATTTCCTTGTAGGTACAAGGGAAACATTACAATACAGTAGGCTTTGAGCGATAGTCAAATGTTTTAAACCTTTGAGATTCCGCTCTCTTTGCACACGTAACATAAAAAATAAACAACGATGTTCCATTTCACGAAAGTTTTAAGTTTTCCGAAACTCACACACATAACAAGGAATATCTCCGAAATTGTTCACCCTAAAAGAAAATTTATTCAGACATAAATTGTCCATTTTAGCAAGATCTACATTTTTGTATAGTATGATTTGGTCTATCTCTAACGGTTTACCAGTTATGCAAAAGTCGTCCAGAGTAAATACGACTACAGGGGCTATAGCTAGAAAATTCAAGATATACATTTCATTTGTCATACAAATATCTCAAACATATGACATTTTCAAGAAAATAAAAATTTTCGAAAAATTTTTCATATAAAGGGCAGTTTAGGGTGGGGCTAGTTTCTTCAAAATATTCGTGTCACATCCTTGAAAGACATTAAACTTAAATACCAACTTTGGTTTTTAACCGACTTTTCGTTTTTTAGTTATGCTGTCCACAGACACACAGACTGACACAGACACACACACGGACCTTTTTCTTAAAATGCTTTTATTGGATTCAGGGGGCTTCAAAGCATATATTTCCGGTGAAATCTCGACATAGAATTTTTGGGTGGAATACAATACTTCCCCTACTTACCATTAGACAAAGTAAAAATCTGATGTGCTGCACTCACATGAGTTTCTCTACTCTTGTACTAACCATTCTTACAAACTCTTATTCCTATATCTTCTTCGTGTTAGTTGAGATAAACATTTGTACAAATTATCTTATTGCTTATTTCCTTGCAGGTGCAAGGGGAATGTTAGAATACAGTAGGCTTTGTGCGATAGTAAAATCTTTTAAAGCTTTGAGATTCCGCTCTCTTTGCACGCTTAACATATAAAAAAATGAACAACGATGTTCCATTTCACGAAAGCTTCAACTTTTCCGAAACTCACACACATAACAAGGAATATCTCCGAAATGGTTCACCCTACAAGAAAATGTATTCAGACATAAATTGTGTATTTTACCAAGATCTACATTTTTTGTATTGTGCAATTTGGTCTATCTCTAACGGTTTACCAGTTATGCAAAAGTCGTCCAGAGTAAATACGACTACAGGAGTTATAGCCATAAAATTCAAGATATACACTTCGTTTGTCAAAAATATCTCAAACATATGACATTTAATCAAAATCCGTAACAGAGAAAGTAAAAAAGCTTATTTTTCCCTTCCTCAAAAATGTATGAGTTCTTCGCCCTCCGTCGGATTTGAACCCACGACCTCAGGAACTAGAGTTAAGTCAATAACATGGAGGACAAAATTATAAGGCAAGCTATCACCACTTTATTATTGAAATTAAGAGACAGTTTGGTGATTATACTCTGGGAAACTGACGTTTAAGGTAATTGGAGTAAATTGTATGAGCATGTTCCGGGCAATCGATTATTCAATCTTTTCACACGACCGCTCATGAACTTGAAGATGCTCAGCAAGAGATCACGTGATACACTAATTAACTTAGTGATGCTAATTAGGCGAGACCCGAGCAGCAACTTGAGACCTGGGTAAACATACTTGAAGGTCTGAGCAATGTGTCACTTTATCCCCTGCACCAATTTGTGCAAGTGGCCAGCTAAGCAGCTTATGATAGTTCCGGCAGCATTCTGCTTATCAGCAGTTCCCTTTAATGAAGTGGGTTAGCGGCGACATGCATGGGCAGATACAAAAGTAAGTTCCCTACACCAGTGATTTTCAACCGGGGCTACGCGGACCACCACAGGTACGCGAAGACTTCTAAGGGGATGCGTAACATTTAATGTAATGTAACTTAAACCTTGCTTATGTAGTACTAAATAACCTATAAATATTACAATCTATTCAAAGAAAATTGAAGCCATTAACAGTGAAGTAAAAAAATCTCAAATAACAACAAATTAGAAACTAGAAGTTTCACTTATTACTTTCCCTAATACGTATGGTAAAGTAGAGGAAGTTTTGTATTCCACCCAAAAATTCTACATCGAGATTGCATAGGAAATATATGTTTTGAGGTCCCCTGAATCCAAAAAAAAGTCTTTTTCGAAAAAGATACACATGTGTCTCACTGTACGTCAGTCTCTGGACAGTATAACTCAAAAACGAAGTCATTTAAAAACCAAAGTTGGTATTTAAATTTAATGTCTTTCAAGGCTGCAACACAAAGATTTTGAAGGAAATTGCTCCACCCTAAACTACCCTTTACATGGAACATTTTTCGAAAATGTTTATTTTCTCGAAAATGGCTCTAACGATTTTGATTAAAATGTCATATGTTTGAGATATTTTTATGACAAATGAAATGTATACCTTGAATTTTCTGGCTATAGCTCCTGTAGTCGTACTTACTCTGGACGACTTTTGCATAACTGGTAAACCGTTAGAGATGACCAAATTTTCCTGTACAAAAAATGTAGATCTTGCTCAAATACACAATTTATGTCTGAATAAATTTTCTTATAGGGTGAACTATTTTAGAGATATTCCTTGTTCTTTCTGTGAGTTTTGGAAAACTTATACTTCTGTCGCATGGAACCTAGTTATTCAGTTTTTATATGTTAAACGTGCAAAGAGAACGGAAAGCTTTAAAATATTTGACTATCGCTCAAAGTCTACTGTATTCTAATGTTCCCCTTGTACCTTCAAGGAAATAAGCAATAAGATAATTTGTACAAATGTTTATCTCAACTTACACAAAGAAGATATAGGAATAAGAGTTTTTGGGTGCAGCATATCAGATTTTCTTATTAATGCTGCAAGTTTTTTAAGGGGACAAGGTAGTGATTCGTACACGATTTCAGTATTTCAAAACATAACTTTAGTTGAGGATATCTAAACTTTTACTGCTCAGATAAAAATTTAATTTGGGACGAATATTTAATGATTCATTGTGATTACATTGATATAGAGAACATCAAAACAGTTATTTAAAATGGGCATGTAATAAGGCAAAAGCTGATAACATGTTTTTGAAAAAAATATAGTATATATAGTACTAATGGTACAAATTCCTCCTTCAACATTCAAGCATATGTGTTGTAACTTTTGTAGTGCACTAGGCAATGTGTGTCATCTCTGAAGCCCTCTTTACCCAGCGTGGCCCAGCACTCCGCCATATTTAAATGGGGTAATTTAAAGCCTTAAATGTGCCGGTACTCTTACAATCTATAGATGTATATCATTTTGAAGAGGAAGGTTTATACTTTTTTTAAAGATGAAAAACAAAGAAATTGACTTTTTGAGCCCAAGTCACTACCCGGTCCCCACCTGCTGACTAGTTTCAAGGTGCTTTCACCACATTTTCAAAGCTTATTTCAACCAGTTATCATAGCCACAGAAACTCAACTGAAAGGATCTATGTATAGCCAACCTTTGGAAACAAAAGCATATAAACACAAAAATTTTAAACCTAACTTTCAAAAATAAACAAATTAAACGTAGGATATATTTTCTAGGGACATATTCTCCCCTGCGTTAAATCCTAATCCGCGGTATTTCGGACCGCACTACTTTATTTTGGTCTCAAAAGCCTTAATGCTGTATTACCCAAGTAAATGTGTATTGCGGTCAGTTTGGTTCATTCTGTATTAACAGCAATCGTTTCAGCAGTGTTATTATAACTAGGAGTTTTTTCCGGGCTGCTATGCCGTGGTCTGCTGGAGTTGAAGAACCCAGATGTTTCGTCCACATCTGCGGCGGACATCTTCAGTGGCGCGGTCGTAATCTCCTCGGAGAAGTTAGCGTAGCGTCTCCTTCTCCGAGGAGATTACGACCGCGCCACTGAAGATGTCCGCCGCAGATGTGGACGAAACGTCTGGGTTCTTCAACTCCAGCAGACCACGGCATAACAGCCCGGAAAAAACTCCTAGTTATACTGACTCCGGCCGTGAAAGCCTTCGCTCTCTCAGCAGTGTTATTGTTCTATTTTCGCAGAAACTAATGTAATTCCATTATTCAGTGTGTGAATTTGGAGCACACAAATGTTGAATTTCGGAGGCAGAATGTCATCCTACATTAATAAGAGCATTGAAACTGCGTCATACGAAGGGAAACGTTCATTAACGGGTAGCAGAGTCCTCTGGTTTTAATCGTAACAACTTGTTTACAGAACAGTAATTGTGGGGTTTCTATTTATGTATGTAGCGTCGTTCAAATAAGGCAATGACGAAACAGTAGATGCAATCAGTAGTCATCCATGAACTAACTGCACAGGTGCTGCTGTTTCCAAATTTCTTACTGGAGCGTAAACCAACTACAATGTAATTACTCTGTTTGGTTTGTATATTTGGTGGATTTAAATACAAAATGAACATACGTCTCCATGATCATTATTAGTAAAGAGATTCCTTTAAATCTGCTATATAAATCCATCTGAACTTGCGTAGGTACTTCTAACCTAACAAAAAACTGTTTTAAAACCCAATACTTGGCTGAAAAATCGCATAAAAATGAATGTTCGGAACGTGATCTCTTGCACTCACATGACTTTCTCTACTCTTGTACTAATCATTCCTACAAACCCTTATTCCTATATCTTCTTTGTGTTAGTTGAGATAAACATTTGTAAGATAAACATTATCTTACGGTTTATTTCCTTGTAGGTGCAAGGGGAATGTTAGAATACAGTAGGCTTTGTGCGATAGTCAAATGTTTGAGATTCTGTTGTCTTTGCACACTTAACATATAAAAAAATGAACAACGATGATCCATTTCACAAAAGTTATCTTTTCCGAAACTCACACACATAATAAGGAATATCTCCGAAATGATTCACCCTACAAGAAAATTTATTGAGACATAAATTGTGTATTTTAGCAAGATCTACATTGTTTGTATAGTAAGATTTGGTCTATCTCTAACGGTTTACCAGTTATGCAAAAGTCATCCAGAGTAAATACGACTACAGGGGCTATAGCCAGAAAATTCAAGATATACATTTCATTTGTCATAAAAATATCTCAAACATATGACATTTTAATCAAAATCGTTAGAGCCATTTTCAAGAAAATCAAAATTTTCGAAAGCTTTTCCATGTAAAGTGTAGTTTAGGGTGTGGCTATTTTCTTCAAAATCTTCGTGTCACATCCTTGAAGGACACTAAACTTAAATGCCAACTTTGGTTTTTAACCGGCTTGTCGTTCTTGATATGCTTTTTTTTCAATTCAGGGGGCCTCAAAAAATGTATTTCCCTTGAGACCTCGACATCCAATTTTTGGCTGGAAAACAATACTTCCTCTACTTTACTAAACGTAGTACAGAAAGTAAAAATCTGATGTGTTGCACTCACATGACTTTTCTCTACTCTTGTACTAACCATTCTTACAAACTCTTATTCCTATATCTTCTTTGTATTAGTTGAGATAAACATTTGTACAAATTATCTTATTGCTTATTTCCTTGTAGGTACAAGGGGAATATTAGAATACAGTAGGCTTTGTGCGATAGTCAAATGTTTGAGATTCTGTTGTCTTTGCACACTTAACATATAAAAAAATGAACAACGATGATCCATTTCACGAAAGTTATCTTTTCCGAAACTCACACACATAACAAGGAATATCTCCGAAATGGTTCACCCTACAAGAAACTTTATTTGGACATAAATTGTGTATTTTAGCAAGATCTACATTTTTTGTATAGTATGATTTGGTCTATTTCTAATGGTTTACCAGTTATGCAAAACTCGTCCAGAGTAAATACGACTACAGGGGCTATAGCCAGAAAATTCAAGATATACATTTCATTTGTCATAAAAATATCTCAAACATATGACATTTTAATCAAAATCGTTAGAGCCATTTTCAAGAAAATCAAAATTTTCGAAAGCTTTTCCATGTAAAGGGTAGTTTAGGGTGGGGCTATTTTCTTCAAAATTTTCGTGTCGCATCCTTGAAAGACATTAAACTTAAAAAAACAAAATTCCGGTAGGAAGAAGAGATCTGGGAGGACCAAAAAACAATTGATTCATGTACAACACAGGCGATTGCGCCTAGCACGTAGACAAAATTGTGGCACCAAAAAACACTGCAGGTCATTTGTTCTAACTTTAAAAGAACTTAGCGGTCTGAATTAGGATAAGATAAGATAGTTGTTTGATGGAAGATGACTGTTTTGTTTTAAAGCAGTAGCAGTGAGGGAGTAGCGCTGCTGGTGTCTTCATCTTGAGACCTCTTGCAGGGCTGACGTCACGCTTAGGGTCAAGTACCGGCCCGCTCATATCCAATTAAAATTCTAATTACACAGCGCAAGCACTTGTCGATACTCCATGCCTGCACTAATGTACCATACACTTAGTGCAGGAACATCACTACTTACTTGCTACAACTCAAACCTATCTATCACGATACAACAGTAACAATTATCCAATATTCTCTCCCATGCATCTAGGGCCTTGTTGGTTCGAAACTGGATCACTTCTGGTTTCCACTCTCCCTGCATCATACAGTAAGTAGAGCAAGTATTGTATCGTACTCAAAAATCCGATATCGAGAATTCACCAGAAATATGTTTTGAGGCCCCCTGAAACCAAAAAAAGCACTTTTAGAAAAAGGTCCGTGTGGACAACATAACTGAGAAAAGAAAATTCGGTTAAAAACCAAAGTTGGTATTTAAGTTTAGTGTTGTTCAAGGATGCGACGCGAAGATTTTGAACTAAATAGTCCCACCCTAAACTACCCTTTACATGGGAACTTTTTCGAAAATTTTTATTTTCTTGAAAATGGCTCTAACAATTTTGATTAAAATGTCATAGACTTGAGATATTTGTATGACAAATAAAATGTATATCTTGAATTTTCTGGCTATAGCCCCTGTAGTCGTATTTACTCTGGACGACTTTTGCATAACTGGTAAACCGTTAGAAATAGACCAAAGCATACTATACAAAAAATTATAGATCTTGCTAAAATACACAATTTATGTCTCAATAAATTTTCTTGTAGGGTGAACCACTTCGGAGGTATTCCTTGTTATGTGTGTGAGTTTCGGAAAACTTAGAACTTTCGTGAAATGGATCATCGTTGTTCATTTTTAATACTAAGTGTGCAAATACAACAAAATCTCAAACATTTGTCTATCGCACAAAGCCTACTGTATTCTAACATTCCTTTTGCACCTACAAGGAAATAAGCAATAAGATATTTTGTACAAATGTTTATGTCAACTAACACGAAGAATATAGAGGAATAAGTGTCTGTAAGGATGGTTAGTACAAGAGTGGTATTTTCAAGGAATGTCGACTTCGAATTTGTTAATTTCTCTACCTACGAAAGGCAAATAATAAATGAGAAGTGAGTTGCGCCTTTGAGATAAAATGACGCCAGCATATTGCCATGTGGTACGTAAATGAATACTTAATCTTTACTTACACAGAGTAACAGTTACTGCACTTAAATTGATTTGGTTTCGGTTCTAGGATATTTGAGAACTTCGATGTTCTGCACCTAGCCCCTGATGTGTATGCAACTTCTTTGGCTGCTCTGTCAACAGCAGGTATAAATCTAAGGGGATGGGTGTATTCTCTACTGAAGATCCGTTTTAAAGTATATCTCTATCAGGAGAATTCGGTTTGAAATTAAACAGATTATTAATTTAACGTTCGAGTGTTAAGTATATTCGCGTGGAAAACCACAGAACTGGAAAACTATAACCTTTAAATAAAATGAAAGATAAATCTTAGCTTCGCACGAAATGTGATGACTTCGTAAGATACAATATGCATCATAAAGGGCATAAATTTTATTTCGAAAATTAATTTTATTTTCTCCACTACGTATAGTAAGTAGAGGGAAATTTGCAATCGATCCAAAAATTCTATATAAAAAATTCACCACAAATACATGTTTTGGTACCGCTGAATCAAAACAAAATCCTTTTAGAAAAATCTGATGTGTTGCACTCACATGACTTTCTCTACTCTTGTACTAACCATTGTAACAAACTCTTATTCCTATATCTTCTTCGTGTTAGTTGAGATAAACATTTGTACAAATTATCTTATTGCTTATTTCCTTGTATGTGCAAGGGGAATATTAGAATACAGTAGGTTTTGTGCGACAGTCAAATCTTTTAAAGCTTTGAGATTCCGTTCTCTTTGCACGATTAACATATAAAAAAATGAGCAACGTTGTTGCATTTCGTTGACGTTCTAAGTTTTCCGAAACTCACACACATAACAAGGAATATCTCAGAAATGGTTCACCCTACAAGAAAATTTATTCATACATAAATTGTGTATTTTAGCAAGATCTACATTTTTTTGTAGTAAGATTTTCTCTATCTCTAACAGTTTAACACTTATGCAAAAGCCGTCCAGAGTAAATACGACTACATGGGCTATAGCCAGAAAATTCAAGATATATATTTCATTTGTCATAAAAATATCTCGAACATATGGCATTTTAATCAAAATCGTTAGAGCCATTTTCAAGAAAATAAAAATTTTCGAAAAATTTCCCATGTAAAGGGTAGTTTAGGGTGGGGCTATTTTCTTCAAAATCTTCGTGTCGCATCCTTGAACGACATTAAACTTAAATACCAACTTTGGTTTTTAACCTGCTTTTCATTTTTGAGTTATGCTGTCCACAGACTGACAGACTGACAGACACACACACACACACACACACACACACACACACACACACACACACACACACACCCACACACACACACACACACACACGGACCTTTTTCTAAAAATGCTTTTTTTGGATTCAGGGTGCCTCAAAACATATATTTCCGGTGAAATCTCGACATCGAATTATTGGGTGGAATACAATACTTCCCCTACTTACCAGTAGAGAAAGTAAAAATATCCCTGTGTGTGAATGTGTCTTTGTCTGTCTTTGAACAGTATAACCCCAAAACGAAAAGTCCCTTAAATACCAAACTTGGTATGTAAGTTCAGTATCATCCAAGGATACAACACGAAAATTTTGAAGAAAGTCCGCTTACCCTAGATTACCCTTTACATGCAACATTTTTCGAAATATTCGATTTTATCATTTTTTGTGAAGTGAACCATTTCAGAGATATTCTTCGTTCTTTGCCTGAATTTTGCAATACTTGTAGTTTTCTCCAGTGGGAGGTGGTTATTCAGTTTTTATCTCTGGGCCATGCAAAGATAACGGTCATCATAACTTCTAAAACATGAGACTAGCACAAGAAAATTACCAATGTCATAATTTCTACAAACGTTTATCTCAATTAATATGAAGTAACTAATGAATAAATGTGTGAATGAATAGTTTGTGCAATTGTAA
The DNA here is from genome assembly GCA_030765045.1 of Tenodera sinensis. NCBI lineage: Eukaryota > Metazoa > Arthropoda > Insecta > Mantodea > Mantidae > Tenodera > Tenodera sinensis. The sequence continues at coordinate 18,282,223 of CM060974.1, read as the reverse complement.
ACAAAGTTGTGTGAGTGCAAGTCCTGAGATGTTTTGTCTCAAGTGTTTTGATTGCGTAACGGAGAACCATCTGGGCCAAGTTGTAACATCTTGGCTTCAAAATATTTTTGCTTCAGTAGAAGCACTGCAAAGATTCATAACAAAACCTTACTCGCTGTTCCGCAATACCACTTGCTTGTGTGTGCTCACACAAAAGGAAAATTCACTTGTGGTAACAAAGGCCTATTGTATGTAACACGCCTTTTCTTCTCCTGAGGACTTTCATCGCTGAACGCAAGGTGAAGAAATGTTTGTCGGAAAACATCGTCCTTCCGGGACCAGATTGTACGTGTCCTTAAGGACCAAGTGCCGAGACTGTTTGTTTCCTTCTTGCCATAGCAAGTGAACGAAATATGTTGAGATTTTCTTCGTAGAGGAGGGAACTCTATACCTGCATGAGATTGAAATGGGAACTCTACTGACACTTTATATTACGTTATCTCCTGTTTCAGTTGGAGAGTGAATCGGCTAGTGCCTGTGGCGTGTAAAATCACAACCACACAGTAACGGACACAGTCTTGAACCGTAAGAGACAGACAAAATCTTACTAAGTATAAATATGGATCTCGTTAAAACAGACAATTTATGTCATATTTGTTTTTCTTTTGAGTGAACCATTTCCGAGATATTCTTTATTATTTGTTTGAATTTGTCAAAATATATTCTTTAGTATTGTATTCCTCCCAAAAATTATTTTTAGAAAAAGGACCGCAGGAGTGTCAGTCTGTCAGACAGTGAACAGCATAACTCAAAAACGAAAACTGGGTTAAAAACCAAAATTGGTATTTAAGTCTAATGTATTTTAAGGACGCCACACAAAAATTCCTCCACCTTAACTTACCCTTTACATGCAAAATTTTTCGAAAATTTTGATTTTCTAAAAATGGCTTTGACGAATTTTGATTAAAATGGGATATGTTTAAGATATTTTTATGACACATGAAATTTATGTTTTGAATTTTCTGGCTATAGAATATGTAGTCCTGTTTACTCTTAATAACTTTTGAATAACTCGTAATCCATAAGAGAGAAACTAATTCTCAGTACACAGAAATGTAATTCGATAAAACAATTTATGTCCAAATAAATTTTTGTGCAGATATGATAGCCGTGTAAAGAGAACGGAATTTGAAATATTTAGAACATTTGACTACCGCACATATTCCCCCCTCCCCCCCACTTACAAGGAAATAAGCAATAAGATAACTTTTACAAATGTTTATCTTGACTAACACGAAGAAGATATAGGAATAAGAGTTTGCAACAATGGTTAGCAGAAGAGTAGAGAATGTCATGTGAGTGCAACACATCAGATTTTCTCAAATAGGAATGTGTTGTTCATCTTTATCTCTTGGCTTTGCAAAGAGAACGGAATTTAAAGGTTATTACATAGCAATGAGCTCTTAAAACATTTCGCTATCACTTAAAGCGATTAAAATGACGTATATAGAGAAATAAACATTTGCAAGAATAGTGTGCATAAGAGTGAGTATAGCTCTACATATATTTGTGAACAGAGTTTCTCCAAATTAAACTATATTAAAAGTCAGTATCGCCATGTTACGCGACGATCACTTGGTGTATCTTCTAAGGCTATGTCAAATATTGATAGGCTTCTTAAACGTAAGTCAGTAATGAACAGATGTTTATCATATAAGATTTGAAAGTGCTTTCGTAAATCAAGCGCAACGCACATAGGTATAGCCAACCGCCACTGCAGCACAATGTACGTCTGCGTGTTTAACATGGCAAAGCTCGCATAAAGTGGAAGAAACTTGCTTGTGATTGTGGTGAATCGTACATAGGTCAAATAGGCAGATCTATCAATACAAGAAAAAAGGTATATATAGGATACATGAAACTCTCTCAGCCAGAAAAATCTGCCATCGCAAAAACTCTGGCCACTGCATTGACTTTCACAATTTAAAATCTGTGACAATTTCTCTCATAGAATAGTGAGGGATAGCAAAGAAATATTTAAAGAAAAGAGCAGTCTGAACCCTGATACGGGCAAACAACTCAACACAATATGGAAGACCTTATTAGCAGGACGAGTTCCTATTGGAGGAGAAGGAACCAATAGGATTTTGAGTGGGAGAGGACAGCGAGGCCAGTTAGAGTAGGCAGTGACGAATTCGATGGATTTTTTTCAGGTGTCGAAAATTTAAATGTATGGGCGATCTTCAGCTGCCATGGTCGTCTAATATTCTATATTGGATGTGAAAGACAGGTTAATTTTACTCACAGGCGTCTTTATCAGACTTGAGGTTATTTTGCGTGCCCTAAATATACGACACAGCACCACCGGCTTTATTTCCCTTCATGGGGAAGACATATTTAGGGTTTTTATGCTCGAAAAAAATCCATCGGTGTTTGAATCCGCGATCTGGGGAACCAGCTGCTAAAGTTACCCCTAGACCAGTGAATGTTTAGCTAAATAAAACATTCCACATTTGTGATATTTATGATTTCCAAATTAAATTAACAATATGCTTCGTCATATACGAGTTATGCTGTGTGCTGGTGCATGTTCGGTCCACTAGGTTGTTAATTCTGTTATTTTATTCATAGTAGTTTTTGTTTTGAATAATGTACCCAATGTTAAATGCCATGAAATTAATTATTGTCAGTTCGGTGGACCTGTTATTGTGACGTATCTGTATTCTCACATGAGCTGGCAACGGTATAAAAAATCAACCACTACTCGTTAATACAGTACAATAACAGTTGTGGCCTTACGGAAGCCCCAAGCTATTAAACGGCAAATAGCAAAACTGGGAAGAGACACTTTGAGGTATAGATAACAACAGATTTTTGTAGTACTAATTAAAGACACTGTAATGAGCAATGTGCGGACGTGTTAAAAGTAGTATAGGGTCCGGCAAAATAAATAGTCTGATTTGAGTCACGTAGTACTGCGTCGTTGCTTGCGCATGCGCAAAATTAGTTTGCAGGCTATATTGAGGAAGAGCTGCCTTTGTAATAATGGTCTTGAGCAGTTCAGAACATGGCGCATTAACCGTAGAAATGTATTTTAAAAAATATTTTTGCAAATGCTTATCTTAACTAACATGAAGAAGATATAGGAATAAGAGTTTATAAGTATGGTTAGTACAAGAGTAGAGAAAGTCATGTGAGTGCAACACATCAATTTTTTTAAAATTCAGATATGAAACCAGCATCTAAAATAAAAGATTATAACAATGTTTGTTAATTTATCGTGTCTTTTTTTCCCTAAGTTGTTCCTCTAAAGATATTGCTTCGTAAATACTCGTAATTTCATTAAATTTAGTAAAATATATAACATATACTAAAATACTCTTAACGTAAATAAAATATTATATACAACAGGTTACAAAATTAGGATTAATAACTCGCCACCCTTCCTAAAGTCATGTTGTAACTTGAGCCTCTCATTACTAAACCTCTACTTTTATAACAAGTACTCAAAATATCTATATGCTAACAGTTTTGCACCTTAAATATACCTATGTTTTAATAGGAAATTTGTAGGTTATGTTTACTTCAATGTTCACTTGTTTAATGCATTTCAGAATTAATCCAGTTAAACCCAACACTTGGTCACATAAATAAACACCAGTGGTGCCCTATTGGTCCAAAACTGTTGCGATAGATATTTTTCAACTAGACCTTACACGTGCAGCTTAATTAAAGAGGAGAGAGGACTGTTTCAGTGATATCTATGTGAGAGCGAGTTCATGAATCTCCGATCTGGAAATGTTCCAAAAGCACATTGGCAATGTGGTCACGTATCGACACACATTCGTGTGCCTACTACCAGGCAAGTCTGAAAAACAAATGTATTGGAAAGCAACATGTAAATACATTTTATGCTCGACCATACCCAAATTTATTAATTATAAGTCTAACGATCCTTTAATGAACCTCCTTAAGTCCAAAACTTTCACTAAAAGACTGATCTTCAATCACAAAATTTCCATGCAGCAATGACAAAGCGCAATATCGATTATTCTCGAAACGCAACTAGCGCTAAAATGTCGCGCACTACTGACAGTGAGATGCAACTTACTCTACCTAAGTAAGATGAAACTTACACAAAACACACAAATTCACCTCAACACAGCATCAACTTCCAAGAATATTGCACTAAGTACAGTCCCACAAATTAATTCACTAACTGTGCAATAAATAACTTATAGTTTCTTCTGAAAACCAATATATTCAATTTGCCTTCTATTTTTCAATGTTACGTAGAATTCCAAGGTTATCATTTTCATCATGTAGCTATAACGTGCTGGAAACAAATCGATCGTTTAGCGCCTGCGCAGAACTCCAAATGTTGCATAATATACTATTTTCGACGACAGTATGTTTTGATCCCCGTCTCATTCATGCTACCATGGCGGAAAGTTAAACTGCCTGGATTCAGAGTTGATAATCTAAGCTACCTGAGCATTTGTTTACTATGCTGCGCGTATGTGCATGAAGTATATTAAATCGCCTAGGAATACGATTAGCCAAATGGGCCCCCAGCACTGTACGTAGGCCACAGTAAGCTGTTTGTGCTTTCAACGTGATTCGTGCAAGGAAGAGACACCTGAAGGATGACCATATACGAACGACCGTGCGCTGGATCCCTAACGATTCCAGAAGAACGCCAATTCTGATACCGCCATGATCCAAAGTTGTGAAAGTATCTTAAGGATATGATATTTTCATCAAAATCGTTAAGACCTTTTTTGCTTTCTCTGCTACGTATAGTAATGTAGAGGAAGTATTGTATTCCACCTAAAAATTCGATGTCAAGGTTTCACCGGAAGCATATATTTTGAGGTCCCCTGAATGAAAAAAGGCATTTTTAGGAAACGGTCCGTGTGTGCGAGTCTCTGTATGTGTGTCTGTCTGTCTGTGAACAGCACAAAACAGAAACGAAAAGTCGGTTAAAACCAAAGTTGCTATTTAAGTTTAATGTCTTCCTAAGATAGGACACGAAGATTTTTAATGAATTGCTCCACCCTAAACTACCCTTTACATAAAACATTTTTCGAAAGTTTTCATTTTGTTGAAAATGTTTCTAACGAGTTTGCTTAAAATGTCATATGTTTGAGATATTTGTATGACAAATGAAATGTATATCTTGAATTTTCTAGCTATAGCCCATGTAGTCATTTTACTCTGGATAACTTGAATAGCTCGTAAACCATAAGAGATAGACCAAATCTTACTATACAAGAAAATCTCGCTAAAACACTATCAGAATTTTGCAGTTCTTCTAGACGTTCTCAAATGGGAGGGCGTTATTCATTTTTTGTCTCTAGATCATGCAAAGAGAATGGATTTTCAATGTCGTCACCCTTAAAACATTTGACCATCGCCTATAGCTTGCTGTACTGCCCATGTACCTACAAGTAAATTATTAAGATAATTTATATCTATGTTTAACTCTATTAACATGAAGTAGATAGAGAAATATGTGTTTCTAAGAATAGTTTGTACAACAGTAGAGAATGTTATAGCACAGATTCTTTGTGAGTGGAACGTCGGAGCCAGTTGTTTGTGAGACAGCGAGAGTAGTAAGACAGTGAGTAGTATTTGTGTTATGTTAGAATAGAACAGAGCAGTTCTTAAGGGAAGAGATAACTGAGTTTGTGATTTGTCGCAGTATGTAGTGTTGCAATTTTGTATTATACAGGAGATATTGTGCTGTAGGAATATACAGGCAGCACGGGTCCAGACACAACAAAGCATCTATTGCAGCGCGACGCTGACGCTTTTGTGCTGATCACAACCATCTCATTTCATCAGATAACGAGGTTTTCTGTACCACCTGCCGTTTTGATGAAGCCGCAATTTGATTGCCTTACTTTCGTTCGCGGTTTCCATGAAACCCGTAGGCTGGTCATTCCACCTAATGCTGTGATACCCCAAAATAAGCGCGGATATACTCCTACCCCACAAAATAATTAATTTCACAACGAGTTTTACGGTTTTTATTTTTATTCCACATGTCACATCATGTCGTATGACTAGTTTTAGAAATACTATAAAATAAGGATTTATTTTTGACTATCTCTACGGTGGTGCGCTCTAGCTTCTCAACGCGAAGGTCCAGCTTTCGATTCCTCCCATATTCTGGAAGTCAGCACGTGGGAGTACACTTTTGTAAAGGACTTATGATTATTAATGACCTTATGAATCCGGTTACACTCAATTTAAAGCAGATATTGGCATATTAACGGTTCAAATAAATCATAAAATATTTGCAAGATAGTAAAAGAAGTAACATAATACAATATAAGTAAATTATACTCGTACATTTGTATATTAAATTTCAAATATTAGTCAACTGTGACATTTTACCCCCATTATCATAACTCTGGACTATGTAAGCTAGCCGAAACGAGCAGTTCTGAGAAATCACTCGGTCAGTTTTCAGTTGTTGAAGCGAGCTAAGTATAGGGTTTGTATCAAGGTTACGATAAAACAGAAGAGCTGTGAGTTTCAAGGTCACGAATTGTGAATTAAGATTCAGTTTTAAGGGAAAGAAGGTGACATAAAAAAGTACTGGACTTCTCATTTGTCACATTATATTTGGAAGAGTTTTACAACCTAAGATAAGAATCGAAATTTGTTTTAAGGGTTTACAGTAATATAGACATTATTTCTAACTCCTTTGTAGTTTCCCAGTCTGGAAAATTTGCTGTGTTGCACTCACATGACTTTCTCTACTCTTATACTAACCATTCTTACAGACTCTTATTCCTATATCTTCTTCGTGTTAGTTGAGATAAACATTTGTACAAATTATCTTATTGCTTATATCCTTGTAGGTGCAAGGAGAATATTAGAATACAGTAGGCTTTGTGCGATAACGAAATATTTTAAAGCTTTGAATTTCTGTTCTCTTTGCACGCTTAACATATAAAAAAATGAACAAATGTTCCATTTCGAGAAAGTTTTAAGTTTTCCGAAACTCACACACATAACAAGGAATATCTCCGAAATGGTTCACCCTACAAGAAAATTTATTTGGACATAAATTGTGCATTTTAGCAAGATCTACATTTTTTGTATACTATGATTTGGTCTATCTCTAACGGCTTACCAGTTATGGAAAAGTCATCCAGAGTAAATACGACTACAGGGGCTATAGCCAGAAAATTCAAGATATGCATTTCATTTGTCATAAAAATATCTCAAACATATGACATTTTAATCAAAATCGTTAGAGCCATTTTCAAGAAAATGCAAATTTTCGAAATATTTTCCATGTAAAGGGTAGTTTAGGGTGGGGTTATTTTCTTCAAAATCGTCGTGTCGCATCCTTGAAAGACATTAAACTTAAATACCAACTTTGGTTTTTAGCTGACTTTTCGTTTTTGACTTATGCTATCCACAGACACACACAAACACACACGGACCTTTTTCTAAAAATGCTTTTTTTTTTTTTTTTTTTTAATATTCAGTAAAAATGTGATATGCATAACTTATTTCATATCTTGTTTGCATATTCAAAATTGCCATTCTCAGCTTTGCTTTATTATATACTTTCAAAAGTAAAGATTCGCTCCACCTTGGAGCTTCTGTGAACAATTATTCTAAAATGAGGGGGAAGAAAAAGTTAAAAACACGTCGCTTGCCAACTTTAAAACATTCAAATTTAAGTTGGAAGTTTTCAAGAAAGTATATGCAAAGGGAGAAAAGCGGCTCCAGAAGGTAATTTAATCTCTAATGAAATCTTGTGAGAGAGGAATAATTACCTAATCTTATAAAAAACAGAAGCAGTAGCTAAAAAGCGTTCGCAATGAGCTTCATTAATGCATCTTGCTGGCAGGCATCGAAATTGAACAAACATTCTCTTTAATTCCACACGTTTGTCCTCGAAATGCTAAAACTGCTACAGTTTATATAAGGTTGTATTAGTCTTTCCACTTGCGTTAATTAAGAGTCCGGACTGAAAACAGAAGCGCTTCATCTCCAGGGCAATCGCCACAGTAATGGTCATATCTGTTGTTAGGGTAGAAAATGTGAAATATTCATAAAATGAATGTTTGCATGCACTCCTAAAGCACTTGACCGATCACCCAGAAATTCAGCACATATATCTATTACTTTCTCTACTACATATAGTAGTTAGAGGAAGTATTGTATTCCACCCAAAAATTGATGTCGAGATTTCACCAAAAATATAAGTTTTTAGGTTCCCTGAATAAAAAGAACCTTGCATGACTTTCTCTACTCTTGTACTAACCATTCTTACAAACTCTTATTCCTATATATTCTTCGTGTTAGTTGAGATAAACATTTACAGAAATTATCTTATTGCTTATTTCCTAGAAGGTGCAAATGGAATATTAGGACACACTAGGCTTTGTGCGATAGTCAAATTTTTTTAAGCTTTGAGATTCTGTTCTCTTTACACGCTTAACATATAAAAAATGAACAACGATGTTGCACTTCACGAGAGTTTTAAGTTTTGCTAAATTGACACACATAACAAGGAATATCACTTTACAAAAGCATTTCTTATACCTAAATTGTGTGTTTAGATCCACATTTTTGTACAGTAAGATTTTGTCTATCTCTTACGGTTTATGAGTTATTCAAAAGTCATCTAGAGTAAATAGGACTACATAGGCTATAGCCAGAAAATTCAAAATATACATTTCATTTGTCATAAAAATATCTCAAACATATGACATTTTAATCAAAATCGTTAGAGCCATTTTCAAGGAAATCCAAATTTTCGAAAAATGTTCCATGTAAAGGGTAGTTTAGGGTGGGGCTATTTTCTTCAAAATCTTCATGTTGCATTCCTGAAAGACATTAAACTTAAATACCAACTTTGGCTTTTAACCGACGTTTCGTTTTTGAGTTATGCTGACCACAGACACACACAGAACTTTTTTCTAAAAACGCTTTTTTTATTAAGGGGCCGTCAAAACATACATTGCCGGTAAAATCTCGACATCGAAGTTTTGGGTGGAATACAATACTTCCTCTACTTACAAGTAGACAAAGTAAAAAATGACATAACCTCTAAAAAACTGCACTATACGATAAAAATGTTCAATAATGCTGAAATCAGTCTTAAATTGGTTTAGTTTCATTTAAAATGTTATCAACCTTGCATATTTTCCATATAGCATACTCTAGCAACATCGAAAAAGGCACAGTCATCTAAATTCCGACCTCCATTAAATATATCAGCAAGCTTATTGGCGACGTCATCAAAGTGACGTTAGCATGGTTCTGCCGGCATATGAGAGGCATCTTTTATGATTAGGTTCGCTCAGTTGATAAATTATGTACCGCTCTGCATTGGTGCAATTATTCAATTCATTGTGAATTAACGGTTGCAATTGCATTGCTAAGGCTACCACCAGTTGGTAGTTATAATCAGCAGTGAAGCGGTTTATTTATATGAAAATAGCATTATGTTGCTTACAGTACAGTGGTATTTCCTATTGCTGTTGATAAGTTTGAGTGTTCATGTTTTATTGAGTTCTGTTTATTGCACAAAGGCACTTAACAGAGAAAGCATTTGCTATTCATGGAAAAGGCAAGAACTTGCAACAGTCAAACGCTAATGCAACTGAAAAAGTCTGTGAAACGCATTTATGCACCACTTTTTACTTTCTCTACTGGTAAGTAGGGGAAGTATTGTATTCCACCCAAAAATTCGATGTCGAAATTTCACCGGAAATATATGTTTGGAGGCCCCTTGAATCAAAAAAAGCATTTTTAGAAAAAGGTCCGTGTGTGTGTCTGTGTGTCAGTCTGTGGACAGCATAACTCAAAAACGAAAAGTCTGTTAAAAACCAAAGTTAGTATTTAAGTTTAATGTCTTTCAAGGATGCGACACGAAGATTTTGAAGAAAATAGCCCCACGCTAAACTACCCTTTACATGGAACATTTTTGGAAAATTTTGATTTTCTTGAAAATGGCTCAAACGATTTTGATTAAAATGGCATATGTTTGAGATATTTTTATGATAAATGAAATGTATATCTTGAATTTCCTGGCTATCGCTCCTGTAGTCGTATTTACTGTGGACGACTATTGCATAACTGGTAAACCCTTAGAGATAGACCAAATCATGCTGTACAAAAAATGTAGATCTTGCTAAAATACACAATTTATGTCTCAATAAATTTTCTTGTAGGTTGAACCATTTCGGAGATATTCCATGTTATGTGTGTGAGTTTCGGAAAACTTAGAACTTTCGTGAAATGGATCATCGCTGATGATCCTGACAACAGAATCTCAAACATTTGACTATCGCACAAAGCCTACTATATTCTAACATTCCCTTTGCACCTACAAGGAAATAAGCAATATTTGTATAATTTGTACAAATGTTTGTCTCAAATAACAAGAAAGAAGATATAGGAATAAGAGTTTGTAAGAATGGTTAGTACAAGAGTAGAGAAAGTCATGTGAGTGCAACACATCAGATTTTTAATGTATATCGCCGGCTTTGTTTTAATTATAGGTAGTAATTGTTTTCAACTATAATATCCTGTTAAAGAAAATCTGTAAAATTAATTTTCCTACAGACTAAAAGCATCTGGATCGATTTATTCTCCTCCAGAACTTTTGCAGTAAATTTGATTAAAATCCAACAGAGTTTAACAAGCGATATGGGGTAAAATAATTTTATCCGTCAAAGTTCCTTAATCCCGACCATGAACACCAGCTGGAAACGAGGAGTCCAAATACTTGCAGGCAGAAGCTTTCATAACTAAATTAATGTATATCATCCGAATGCCAGAACCACTAAGAGAGAAATCCAAACGCAATTTTATTACATCTGGGCCTTAGTGTGATATATCACAGTTATATCTGTAGCAGTTAGTATAAGCTGCACTGGAATGAAATCAGGCAACCTACTTGCACATATCGACATTGCTAACTGATCTGTTAAATAACACCGGTCAAGGAAGAATTTCCACCAGAAAATCTGATTGGTGTAAGATGTGAAGTTCATTGCGCTGATTTCAGAACTGGTTTCATCTCCTTCCTATCACGTATAGTTTTCTGTTTATCAGTAATTTTCGATTCGCGTTTTACTCTGCTTAAAGACCGCAGAATCTATTTGCTGTAGGACGCCACAAGGGAAAGAGGAAGCGATCTTATGTCTCTAACGTGTCCTATTACAATGCAGTTGATTCACCAAGGAATGTAAGCATCAAATTACTTTGTAATACATCCCAGAAAATAATTCAGTTTCAGTAAGAACAATCACAATGACAGGTGTCTGTCTCTATCAGTGGTGTAATAGCGTACGTGAAAATTTGAAATACAGCTGGTGGGAATACAACTAGACTTCAATTTAAAAACAAAAGGTGAGTGCACATTGATGCTTGTTTGTCGTGTTTGTTGCCAGGACATTTGGCACACAAATACGTATTTTAACCTGCAATTTGCAGAAATATATCTTAGAAAATAGAGAGAAATAAATATGTTTTTTATTTTTCGTTTTTGCAGAGTGCCTTCCATTAGTATGCCCCGAAAATGTGTCAATTTTTGCTAAGATTAGTAAGAATTTTTAGCTCCCAATTGCGAACAACTGACTTTAGTTTTCCGTGTTTATAAACAATTGAAATAAGAAATAATTTCCCAGTTTTTATATTTGTTTTGGATCAAATTAATGTTGAAAACAGTCATTTTCTTTATCTTTCTGCCAATGGAATGTAATATGTATATTTTCACATATTTTTCAGAAAGTATCATATGTTTTTGGACATTACTCAATAATTTGAAATGGTGCGGAAATATTAACAACAGATCTGGATTTAATAGGAAACATGGTGGTTTTAAGTTTTGTATTACGTATGTTGCTCATAAAATAATACATTTGAGATTATGTATTTAATTTAAAATGTGTGATTTGTTGATTACATAAGTTAGCTAGAATTGAAAAACTATACGTGATAGAAGAGAATAGAAAACAGTTCCAAATTCAGCTAAGAAAGTTGGTCTATAAAAATCTTGTTTCATCTCTGGTGGTTAAAACAACTTCATTTTTGTTTACCAGTGTAATCCAATTCATTGGAGTGAGGATCACACACATACATACAAAATCCACCCAATTCCATCTAAGTTCAAGAACATTCTACAGCTTTTTGAATAACAATTCAATTGAATGAAACAAACTTAAGGGACACTGGGAGTGAAATTTGAAAGTTCCACATTTCTTGATACATGTTTCTGAAAGTTTTATTGTGTTTGTATTTATATGAGAATAGGAGGTACACCAAATTTTATTAAAATTGGATAATTCGTTTATGATATATAAATTATTTTATGAGTTTAATAGGCACATTTTCAAAATGTAGCTCGCGTCTATTGACTTTTCAAAATGCATTTATATTGGCAGAACTGATACTCTAAAACATGGGTAACAATTGTATGAAGAGATATTTCAAATACGTTTGCTGATTATGCTGTACTTATTTTTTTAATAACAAAGAAAATTTAATCTTAAAAATTGTTGATTTTTTTAAACAAAAAATGTTTCTGGAATTCATGTTAACTATAACATCAATATTGAATCATAGTTTTATTTAGCTGATATTTATGAATACTTTTGGAAATTTTCATTGAGTATGAAGCAAAACTCAGGCGCGACCTTCTTTTGGAATGTGCAGAAATGTAGTTTTGAGAAAAACAGGCTTTTATGTAGGAGCATCCTGTGTACGTTAAGGGAAGAGCGCTATTTGAAAGGGCCGTAATGACCACATGGAGTGGGGGATATGAAAAATGTTAGCTGATCCAAACGCACAGGTGTTCCAGGAACATTTTAAGGTAAAAAAACAATTTTCGACTTTTTTACTATTCTGACCAAAATTTCACTCCCAGTGTCCCATAAGAGCTAAGAGCTTCTAACAAGTTGTTTTGTGGACATTAACTAACAAAAATGTTGACCATAAATGTATTGTATATATTCGGTACACTTATCACTCACCCTGGTTAACGTATGGTCGAAGCACTACCTTGCACCCTGTATATATAAAATTATATACGCCGGAAATTTAAACCACTGCCAATATTGTAATTTACCTGGCTTTGAGCTATTGGCAACTCTAACATTTGAGTTCGTCTTGAAGGGTTATTTGGATGCTTGATGTGATGAGTGGATTTAATGCGCTTACCTGGCATTTTCATGGTAGCTCCATCGGCATGGAAAGCCGGAGATACGAGCTTCGAGTACCACGCGTGCCATTGATTTTACCAAGCCTGATTCAGCTATACAAAGCATAAATGCGTTGCGAACAATCCGTCTAGCATTACCAACATGTTTAACCTCTCATTGTGGAAATTCTGAACAGTAGGATTTTATCAGTTCCTGAAACACTACGACTCTAAATTCACAAGCCATGTTTTGATGATGGATAGCAAAACCTCTTATGTCAATATTTCACAAAAATCAAGAGAATAAGAACAAAAATGTATTTGAAAGAACAATTTGCTAAAATTCATTTTTAGACAGTTGATAGTAAAAGCTCACGACAGCGTTAAAAGTATAAAATTCTACAAATCAGTGCCCAAAAGCCTTTAACACTCCAATAATGCCAACTTTGTTTTCTTGTGGAATATGACCATGTCTCATTCCAGTAGGCCGTGAATCTGAGTTACACAATACTTGTTTAAAATAATTGTACAATCAACATTATAGTTTTCTCAAAAGATGAGTAAGTTTAGAAAAAATTGTAATATTAATTAATTAAATTTCGTTACGTTATTTTCGTCGTTTTATTTTCACTTCCTTCCTTATATAGAATATTATGGTTTTGTAAAAGTCATGTTGCCAACACTGATACTAGCAAGGCAAATGAACATCGCACCCTATCACGGCCATGAGAAAGGTACAGCTGACTAGTTCATTCCCAGCATTCCATGATAATGAAATTGTTTATTGCGTTTATAAGTTAGCCTGTTATTCCACCATTCACGACAGGATTCTCACTACTGGGAGCGTGCCTCAATAACACTGTATGTTGAGATAAAACTTTGGAATTAGATTATAACCTATTAAGTAATCTTTTCTCTCCTCGATGAGTTTTTGAAGCAACACCATAACCTTATAAAACACATATTTTATAGCTGTACCAAGAATAATGCTGAAAAATGTATTGAGAACGTTGTAATAAACACTAATAATAGACAGTAAAGAAGAAGAATTTAAACTTAAACGACAAAAATGCAGTTCTATTTGTGGAAGGACCCAACAAACTGATAGGCAGGATAGCATAGATCACACAATAATGGAAGGAACACCTAGCACATTGATCACAAGGGATCCTTTGTGCATACACAGATGGCATGAATGGATGAGATGAAGGAGATGTATGGGGTACAGGACCAGCCAATGCAGACGACAGAGACGTGCAGAGTTCACTAACAAATTACACACTTGACAATTGGGCCGGGAGGCGCTCGACAGCGACCCGAGGTTATGACAGTTGCGCGGAGTGACACTTATACGGAGATGAAACTTGTTGACAGATGGCCTAGCATGACAAATTTAGAAAGTTACAATTGTACGGAGAGTTATCAAGTGTTGGCCATTTGACTTTATGAATTTGTTACAATTTTGACGGCAGAACTGTAAGATGACACAAGAGTTGGATTGCGTGGCTGGTATAGTGGACACAGTTTATCGACAGTTCCCAAGAGTTCAACATGGCCAACATTACACTAAACAGCAGACGAAAGTACCCCAACAAGCAGTTCTGCCAACGTACATAACGAAGCCATTTCTAACCTCAAATATCATAGGGTTAGAGTAACATACTATCAAACGATAATAACGGTTGAACATCGTTACCACACAACAAAGAACGTACTCACCTTCGGCAAATCTTATTCTGCATTAACACTTTTGGATAAAATCACTTACGAGTTGTGAGTTGTAATATCACATGAGACTATAGACGGTGTTAACGTCAGTAAAAGATAACTGTGTTCTTGTGTATTCAGTTAGATGAAAATAAAGCGACAGGAAAGGTAAATGGACTGGACTTTTGTCGTCTCTGTCACACTGGTGTCAGGAGTGGGATTAGTCCAATTGTTACAACACATAACCTCCCCACCTCTATTTTAATTGTTGTTCTGCGGCTGTTATGACTCTATAGGAGTCCTTTTGCATCTTTCTTCTTTCTTTACCCTGTCTCTGAATTTAATGTTCAGAATGTGTCTCTCCATCATCCTTTGGCATGTTTTTAACACTGCTCGTCTTGTGTCAGACACCATTTGTGTCTTCCATAAGTATGAGGGAGAATACGCAGCTCTTTAAAAGTTTGAATTTCAATTTTCAGCTGATTTCTTGCTCCTGGAATATGTCTATTGCTTATTCCCTGTTTGGTCCAAAAGATTAAATTTGTATCCCCAAGCTCCCACTATATTCACTGCAGGAGCCTTAGTAAACCGACTGTAGCGTCACATTCTCTTTTAAACATGTTTGTAGCTCGTTAATAATAAAGTTAGCCATGCACATTGTTATTTCGATATTCCGTTAGTCGAGATGTATCGACCCCTCAAAGGCCTGAGGGTAAACAAGCGAGAACTTGCATCGTGTTTTTTGCTAACCTCAGCTCAAAAGAAAGGCTTTGAAGTTGTTTTATTTTTAAACCGAGGCGAGCACAAAAAGGAAAGTTAACGAAGAGAGAGTTACTTTCTGAAACTTTGATGACGTCATCACGTCGTAACTACTTTAAAACTTGTTAATATGTATGTGCACATTCTATAGTTGGGTGTTAGTAGCTTCCTTCCAAAAGTGTTTCGGATTCTGCCGGCTTTGTTTAATAAGGAAGTAACGCTTAGACTGCAATACAGAACGTATTTGTTGATCTAAGGTGTTTTTTCAGCTTGGTTTTGCATACTTGTAGCTTGCTTCTTGCTTCGCTTGTTTTCTCCACTGCAGAATCCGCTGTTGGGGATGTGCACGTGATACAAGCTCATACATTTCGTTATGCAGAGGAAGTCTACCCCAGTAATCAATATACTGAGGTAACAGATAAACAGTAAACCACGGATAGGTAAACAAATCATAGAGAAACAATAACGATATTGGATATCGAGCGGGATGGCTCACGTTAGGTCGTGGGTTCGATTCCTGCGACCGACATCGATTCTTTTCAGGGTTTTCCCACATTACTAAGGAGAATTCTGTGAAATATATTTACCTCGCATCCCCAGTTTCAATTCCTTTAATTTCATTCTCTCTGTCCGATCTTTCCAGGTTATAAGAGTCAAAGGGATATCAGGTAGGATGGGCTATGGTGGTGCTTGCGCTCTGGAAATACGGTTATCGGTTGATGGGAGGCGTTGTGGTCGGCCAGGGGGACTGATTGATCAGCCGGACATGGATGGTGGAGGGATTTCTATGGCAACCTGGAACTCCATCGGGCTGAAGAACTACCTCTACCTTTTAGGAACCCACCATAGCTGTAGTTCTGCCTGTGCTGCGTTCTGGCCGCCTGTACGGTGCTTTCATCTCATCCATCCTTCCTCCCGGGGTCTGACGCAATAAACCATCGGCTGATGTGCCGGAAGCCCCACCGTGGCAGAGAGACGACATTGCATAACTTTTCTTTACCTAATTACCCTCCCCTTATGTAGGACTTACACCCCCTAGGACTTACAAGCCAGTGCCTAGGGTCAGCAGACGAACCCATTGACCGGACAGAGTGAAGACCTCGAAGCGAATGGACAGCCAAAGACCAGGTATGATAGTGAGGGAGAGGATCATATGAACTGCAGGCGAAATGGATGAATGGAAAGGTGATGATGGAGCACTTGGTGGAATAAGTGACGCGGAAATCACAGTACCAGGAGAAAACTCGCCCAGACGCCGCTTCGTCCACCAGGAATACCACGGTCTAACACCTCGGCCACGGCACCGTCCATTGGATAACATACAAAAATATTATGTGTGCGCTCACATGACCTTCTCCTCTTGTACAAACTATTTTTGCAATCGCTTATTCATCTATCTACTTCATGTTAATTGAGCTAAACACTTGCAGAAATTATCCTATTGCTTATTTCCTTGTAGGTGAAAGGGGAATATGGGAGTACAGTGGGCTTTGAGTGATAGCCAAATGTTTAAAGCTGATGGCTATGTGATGGCTTTGAAATTCCATTTTGTTTCCATGGCCAAGAGATAAACCAAATCTTACTATACAAAAATGTATATCTCGCTAAAACACACAATTTATGTCCCATTAATTTTTTTGTAGAGTGAACCACTTCAGAGATATTTTCTTTTTTATCTGTGTGAGTTTTGGAAAAATTAATATTTCGTCAAATAGAAGATCATTATTCATTTATTTATATTTTAGCCGTGCAAAGAAATAAGTAATAAGATAATTTTTGCAAATGTTTATCTCAACTAACACGAGGAATAAGGGTTTGTAAGAATAGTGAGTACAACAGTACAGAAAGTCATGTGAGTGCAACACATCAGATATTTTAAGTGCATTCGGAACACAATTATTTTCTTTATTCACTACTTAAAATATTGCCATCGTTTATTTGTAACACCTCTGTTCCATTTGACAAATGGGTCCAGTAGCTTGTCGTGAAGGAAGACTAAAGGTTTAGGGCGTCGGGCCCCGGGGGGGGGGGGGGCATAAACATTATTTTTCATGAACCAATATACAAAATCCTTTACTGATTCTGTGATATTTTAATTTAAATGCCAAAATCTCTAGAAAGTCTACTGTTTGTTGAGGTAGATCTAATGGCAAGAGTTAATTTATTCATTTTGCTGAGATAAAAAATGAGTTTGTATAAGCGCTACAGATGAAAACAGCATCCGAGGCGAGAAATTCGCAACGTTAGGAAAAGAGAAAGAGGCGCTAACTTGGGAAAGGAATCTAGTTATGTGGAAGCAATCAGAAGCTCGGTGCAGGGCGAGAAAACGAAAAATAGAGCATCCTCTTCCTGATTGGTTCGCCGACTGTCCGGTTGAAAGTGAGAAGCGAAGCAAACAGAGAAGAAACGTGGGCGGTGAAGAGGAATTAAATGAAATTACTGGTCCAAAATGAAGGAAATGAAAAGAATTTGAGAGAGTGGACTGACTGAGTAAGTGAACCGAAAAATTAAAGGGATTAGATGTTCGAGAGAAAGGGCTGCTGTTTTAGGTGGCCCTGAATGTACCACCCGCATCACAGTTGTTCGTATTCTTGCAAATAGCAATTTTATTTTATTACAGTTTTATTTTATACAGACCATCCATGAAGCCCGCCTGACTCTGGTATCGCACGCTCAGGTTCAATCCCCGATACAGCCTCGTAACACCAATTTAGTGGCTGTCCTAAAGGAAAGGTAGTGCCTAAAATATAAAATAGCCACCTTACGACAGATGGAGTTGGCGCGCTAACACCCATCATCTGCGATCCTCCGTGGCCTTGGCTGCGGCTGGAGCACGCAGTGTTCCGGTGATAAGGGTACCCTCTGTATAGGGAAGACATCCTGGGGATTATTATAATGTGACAAAATGACAATTCGACGAATCCCACTTCTGACACCACAGTCACAAAAATGGCAAAATCCATTCAGTTACTTTTCTATCACTTTATTGTCTTCTAAACGTTTGTACAAATATGGCGATTTCTTCTCATCGTTGCCACATCTACAGTCCTTTGTGATATCACAACTCACAACTGTTTACTTCTCCTAACCTTGATTCAGTCCTTTCAGTGTCTTTCTTCACTTTCTGTGTCTCTCACACACTAACACTCGACGCTCGTTAAATCTTCTTCACGATGCTCCTCACACACAGCTGTCTCCCAATCATTGACACACTGACCAACTCATGTCTGCAACTCTAACTCTGCTGATTCCTCGCCTCCTTATATACCGGCATGACGTCACACGGCCTTTTGCTGACGCCAGTGATGACTTAGCCAAATCTTTATTGAAGGCTCCAATAATCACGTACACAAATAGTCGCGCGAGGCAGCCTGACCTAGAGCGCCTTTGTTTGCTCGCCGACCCGGTATATGGTGGGACGTAGCTTAGCCCCGGCCGTCCTTTGTTTTGCGCCACGCCCGGCATCACAATAGATCGCACAACGCAGGAGACACTGTAGCCTATACAATGTGAAAGTGAAATAATCCTAGAAACTGTAAGGGGATGGGAGAGCGGATGTAAATGAGCAATAAGTTCTAATACTCTCTTTTTTTTTAATTAAATGCACCGTTAACTAGATTATCCCATTTAACTGTAGCAATCTGTGGCAACATGGCGCAATTTGTTGATTGAGTAGCCTGCTTCTGCTGGTGACACAATGAACTATTCTAACCCTCTATAAAACGTTGGTCATGCATCGAAATCCATATTTTGTCGCAGAGGTGCAAGACGCGTGAAAAAACTATTTATAACTATATTATTGTATATTATATTATAATACTGTATTTGGTTTGTTTAAAGGTCTGAATATCTTCTCTGTTCTATGTGAGAGACTTATGGCATCGTAAGGTAATGAACTCATGTGGAATTGACTCTTCTTTACTTTATGTCCCGAAAACAGTTTTTTTAAGTTCCGATATCTATTGTAACTACCACACTCCAGCAGGAAGCGATGGAGTTAAGGGAACACAGGAGGCTACAAGTCGCAGAGAGACAGTCACAGGGAAGCGTGGAAGTCTCGAAAACCCGTCCTACTGCTGGTGTCGCCTACAGAGGGCTATGAAAGACCCGTCGACCAAGCAGCCCGCTAGTGTCTACGGGGAGTAAGTATTTCCTCTGAGCAAACATCCACATCAACTGTTCGGCACCGGCATAGGCAAAAAAAAAAAAAAATAGTAACACGCCTGAAGCATCAGAAGGGAATAGAATGAAAGGGAAATTGCTACTGGAATTATGTGTTTAGAAGATACGCTATTTAAACTGGAATTAAAAAAGTAATTATGATAATAATCAATTATCGATAAAGAATTGGTGGAAAGAGCAAGCAAACATAATCACTTGAAGTATGCACATCAGAGGAATCTGCTATATAACGTTAAAATGGATAAAGTTCGTCAGACAGGAAAATTACTTTGCGGTTACCAGATGGCTAAGTGGGTCATCACCGAAGGGTTGAGTTTTGTGAGGCAGTTCCTAGAATTCGCTGAGCGATTACATGCTCGTAATGAACGGAGGGGAAGAAGTTTGCCAGATGCATTAGCTAGCGACGACAGCCTCGCAAATTTCCTATAATTTTATAGATGGAGTCGGGGGAAACCTTGAACAGTGTAGAAACCTTGTTGCAACGTGGCAGTAGCATCTATGCAACGAGTTAAGGAGAAAGGGGAAAATATTACAAGGAGCGTTTGTATTGGAGCTATTGCTTTTACATGGTTCTTCGGAACATCCAGGCGCGTTTGTCGCTTGGAGCTTAGAGAAGTGAAAGAATTCTGTGCACCTCTTAAGAGGTTCATGAAAACACGTGTTAATTCCTCATGGGAGATGCTGCGGATGTAATTCCAGATGTTATCCTCGAGATCATCAATGTTATGGGAATTCATCTCGTGCACTTATCCATTCAAGTACCCCATAAATAAAAATCACATCGACAAATCTGGTGATCGTGGTGGCCATAAGGTTTTGGTCACAGTCCTTTCTTCAGTGAACATCTGATGAATAAGTGACCTTTCAGGCGTGTGACATGTTGCCCCATCTTGTTGAAAGTAGGTATGCCCCTCTTCTGTCAGTTGGGAATAAAATTCATCCAAGAGGAATGACTGTGGTGTCGAAGATCGGATCTATAATGCGTTTCGCAGTCATAGCGCACCACACACCGATGTTTTGGTCGTGCAGGGCTTGCTCGAACAATAGGTACATATCCCGATAGATGAAACCAAGCCTCATCACTCATGATGAGCATCAGTGGGTCCATATGACCATCTGCAATCATGTCCAACAACCAGCGGCATCCTTTAGTTGTTGTACAGCTGTCACTCGGTATGGTTTGAATTTCAAAGACTTCAACACACGTCCACAAGTTCTACTCGTCGCATGAACCTGTTGAGTTAATCTCCAGGTAGACTTTCAGGGGCTCCTAGACTTCACTTCATTAATTTCCTCCGTAAGCTGAGGTGTCCGGATAGAAGGCATTCTGTTCCTTGTTGCATTTTTCTCTACTACGTAAAAGTAAAGGAAGTATTGTACTCCACCCAAAAATTCAATGTCGAGATTTCACCGGAAATATGTTTTGAGGCCCCTTGAACCCAATGAAACATTTTTAAGAAAAAGTTCTGCGCGTGCGCGTGTGTCTGTCAGTCTGTGGACAGCATAACTCAAAAAGGAAAAGTTGGTTAAAAACCAAAGTTGGTATTTAAATTTAATGTCTTTCAAGGATGCGACACGAAGATTTTGAAAAAATTGCTTTTCTCTAAACTACTCTTTAGATGGAAAATGGCTCTAACGGTTTTGATTAAAACGCCATATGTTTGAGATATTTTTATGGTAAATGAAATATATATATTTAATTTTCTAGCTATAGCCCCTGTAATCTTATTTACTCTCGATGACTTTTGCACAACTGGCAAACCGTAAGAGATAGACCAAATCTTACTGTACAAAAAATGTAGATCTTGCTAAAACTTAAAATGTATGTCCAAATACATTTTTTGTAGAGTGAACCATTTCGAACATGTCTTGTTATTTATGTGAGTTTTGCAGAACTTATACGTCTGTTAAACATAACATTATTATTCATTTTTTATGTTAACCGTGCAAAGAAAACATTCCTCTCAAAGCTTTAAAAGATTTGACTATCACTCAAAGCTTACTGTATTCTAATATTCCCGTTGTACCTACAAGGAAATAAGCAGTAAGATAATTTGTACAAATGTTTATCTCAACTAACACGAAGAAGATATAGGAGTAAGAGTTTGTTAGAATGATTAGTACAAGAGTAGAGAAAGTCATGTGAGTGCAACACATCAGATTTTTAATGGATATAGTCGTACGCCATTTTCGCACTGAATCTTGAATGCTGATTTTCGCTGGTACTGAGCGAAGCAGATATTTGTATCTGAATAATTCTTGTGTTATCTTGGAACAGCTGGTGTTCGAACGCCTGTACAATGAATACTCGCTCTGGTATTAAATAAATCTTGCTTATCTTTAAAAAAAAAACAGTTGTTTACATGTGTTTAGAACATTTGTGAACTGTTTATAAGCAACAATGGAACAAAACACGCGGATTATAGTATAGCCAACATAATTACAATGAAACAAAACACGCGAAATTTAGCACAGCCAACATGCCATTTCAAGAAAAAAGAAAGAAAAGAGAGCAATGCCTTTTCCGTATCATTTGAGATGAGATGAGCCGGATCGATTTTATTTGCCCAATCTTGTAGTTATTGGACACACACGTTAAGACTTTATAGTAAACCACATGCAGGCATACTCTGGGATAGGAATCTCAGTGCTCGAGCTACAGCCAGTAAAAGCAACCACATGTGAAATTGTGAAAGTACACACTTCACTGACACCCTAAACACATCATTATTGCTTCAAACTAGTCGCAGCAACGTGTGGCTACCACGCATAACTTCATCACCGGACTTGCCTCGCCAACCTGGAACATTTCCATTGCTTCAAAATTATGGAAAGGACACCGGTGTAGATGGTAAACCTCAACAGCGTTCGCTACCGACCAAGGAAACCATGAAAAGACCAAAGTTTAAAGTGGACCTCCCAAATGTCAGCCTCAGACATTACCGTTGAACAGACTCCCCCGGTTGAAGTAATGAATAAGGAATATTATGATAATGGAAGAGAGAACTTTGATACAATGGCTCCTGATGAGCTTGCTTGTAAGGTTCACTTTGATCCAACAACAAATGGAGGAATTTAATAAGCCAGAATTCTGAATTGATAGTTCCTGAGACATCACACTCCTGCTCCTGAACTTTGGGAAGACAATGACATGCAACCAAGCGTGAGTCTGATAACCGCATTAGCTCTGCGTGCAGAAGTCCTGATAGCAAATCTTTCATAATTATTACTTTCTCTGCTTCGCAGCAGATAGACTTATTACTTTCTCTACTGGTAAGTAGGGGAAGTATTGTATTCCACCCAAAAATTCGATGTCGAGACCCCCTGTTTTGAGGCCCCCTGAACGCACAAAAAAGAATTTTTAGAAAAATGTCCGTGTGTTTGTCTCTGTGTGTCTGTCAGTCTGTGGACAGCATAACTCAAAAACGAAAAGTTGGTATTTAAGTTTAATATCTTTCAAGGATGCGACACGAAGATTTTGAAGAAAATTGCTCTACCCTAAACTACCCCTTGCATGGAATTTTTTTCGAAAATTTTAATTTTCTCAAAAATATCCCTAATGATTTTGATTAAAATGTATGTTTAAGATATTTTTATGGGGAATGAAATGCACATTTTGAATTTTCTGGCTATAGTCTATGTAATCCTGTTTACTCTGGATGTCTTTTGCATAACTGGTGTACCGTAAGAGATAGACAAAATCTTACCATACACAAAATTTAGACTTCGTTAAAACACGTCTCTTTGGAACAGAATTCAAGACTCTTTCTTTTAGTTCGTGGATATTATTGATTTCTCTGACACTGAAAAGGGGCCATTTCAATTATATATTACATGCAGTCCATTTATTACATTCATGGAGAATACGCCACTGACAGCAAGAGTTACATAAATTAAAACGTGTCATTATATCCTAATGACATTAACTGAAATGTATACATAATGTATTTTACAATTCAATCTGTAACACTGGCCAGCAAGAACCTATTATTAAAGCACTCAAATCACGAACAGCTAAAAGCCAGCAAGCGAAATTACCACAGTTAAAGGAAGATTAAACTTAACTGCGGCATCAGAATTGACCGTAAAACTGGCTAAGGGATAAATCGGTATACTAGCAAATACGGACAGAAGTAGACCATGAGTTAGACAAGAAAATAAAAAATAATGAAACATTTTTCATTTAATGGGAAGTTTGTAACTACCCAAAAATGATCATTTTGAATCTTTGGAAGACGTTGAACTAGAACCAAAGTTTAATCGACGCATAGACCATCTTCTAAAAATACCTCTTGTGTTGCTTTTTTATGTTCAAGCAGCTGTGCTCCTCAAAGACGCTCAAGATTACTACCTCAGATCACTGGACGGCGAGTAAACAACAACAATGAAGTGGTCAGAAGAAAATTTTCCCAGACTGTTCAAAATATTTGGACAGCCGGCTTGTTTACGAGAAGTTCGAGAAGAGGTGAATTTCGAGAAAAATCCGTGTTACTTCTCAGTTTGAGAGACAGAGAAAGACAGTGAAGAGTGTTAAAGGTTACGATAAGACAGAACAGTTGTAAGGTGCAAAGTCACGACGAATTGTAGATTGTGTTAATGACGAATAAAAAAGAACCCTGTCCAAACCGTGCATTTCTGTACATGGGTTCCTATTTGAAAACCGATTAGTTTGCACTCTAAGCGTTGTCGGTATTTTTGTGGGACACCCAGTACATGGAATAACTTGAGTGCAACGCTGTTGTTAGCGATTGCTATGCAGATTGCTGAGGTTTTGCACCCAAATGACCTTTCGTGCAACTGTTGTTTTATGGACAGAGATAAGAATGTATATTTTCTCATATGCTGTGGTTAGAGTCCGTCTCTTTACAACAGCCACGATACAAAGGATGTGATTTATTTTGCCTACAAGAGCAGAGAAATTTTGCTGCAATGAAGAGCGAAGTAAAACTTTTGCAATTATTCTGTAATTATGTGTACCCCATTAAAACTGTGCATTTCAGTCACTTTTATATCGATTCCATTCTCTGACGAGATTCTTTTGTAGCCTTTTAGCCATTAATTAGCTTTCTTGAGACAATGGAGGCAGTAATTTGCCAGAACTAGACAATGCAGATGTATGTAGGTTACCGAAGCGCTACTCATCTGTTGTGGATAAGCTTCAAATAGTTGCCATCGCTACAATCCATACAGGCCTGGCATTTCCAAACACATACAAATGAAGACACAAGAAAACTGATCTCGCATTTTTACTTTCTCTACTGGTAAGTAGGGGAAGTATTGTATTCCACCCAAAACTTCGATGTCGAGATTTCACCGGAAATACATGTTTTGAGGCCCCCTGAATAAAAAGAGCATTTTTAGAAAAAGGTCCGTGTGTATGTGTCTGTGTGTCTGTCAGTCTGTGTGTCAGTCTGTCTGTCAGTCTGGGGACAGTATAACTCAAAAACTAAAAGTCGGTTAAAAACCAAAGTTGGTATTTAAGTTTAATGTCTTTCAAGGATGCGACACGAAGATTTTGAAGAAAATAGCCCCACCCTAAACTACCCTTTACATGGAAAATTTTTTCGAAAATTTTTATTTTCTTGAAAATGACTAACGATTTTGATTAAAATGTCATATGTTTGAGATATTTTTATGACAAATGAAATGTATATCTTGAAATTTCTAGCTATAGCCTATGTTGTCCTGTTTACTCTGGATGACTTTTGAATAACTCGTAAACCGTAACATATAGACAAAATCTTGCTCTAGAAAAAACGTAGACCTCCCTAAAACACACAATTTGTGTCTGAATACATTTTCTTGTAGGGTGAACCATTTCGGAGATATTCCTTGTTATGTGTGTGAGTTTCGGAAAACTTAGCACTTTCGTGAAATGGGCCATCGTTGTTCATTTTTTTATGTTACGTGTGCAAAGAGAACGGAATCTCAAAGCTTTAAAAGATTTGACTATCGCACAAAGCCTACTGTATTCTAATATTCCCCTTGTACCTACAAGGAAATGAGCAATAAGATAATTTGTACAAATGTTTATTTTAACTAACACGAAGAAGATATAAGAGTTTGTAAGAATGGTTAGTACAAGAGTAGAGAAAGTCATGTGAGTGCAACACATCAGATTTTTTAATGTACTTGATTGCTTCTTACGTACCAAGAGGGTATTCCATTAGGTCATAAAACTTTATTTTGGTACACCTGTTGCAGATGAATCTTGGATGTAGTAGCTGCCAACCCAAATTGGACAGAGAGATGGACGAAGTAAACACTTCATCAAACGGGAACTAATTGCACTGTACCCTCAGTTGGCAGTTTGTGTAATCTTGAGTAAGCTGGGTTAAATTTGGAATTGATATCAGAGTGCCAGGTCAAGCGAAGGGGCGCCCAGATGTTTAATGCTGTCGTCTAAACGCTTCCACATTTGCATTTTAGCTTTGTGTTAAACCCATCATATCCACACAACAGAGTTGCTTCTATACACACTTTACAATTCTCTATGACCATTATGGGACATTAATGACCAATAAAAAAATGTTGACTCAACTTCCCTTAATACAGGCCATTCCATTTTTCTTAACCTTACTGAAAAACTGACCTAAACTTCTACCATCATTTCTCAAAAATTCCCCTTAGCAGATAGGATTATTCCATTTGTTTGAGAGGTATAAAAAACTGATGTGTTGCACTCACATAACTTTCTCTCTTATTTTCCAAAATTCATTATGATTAACCTCCCCTCTCCACCAGTATTCCCCTATTCCACTCGCTTCCAGGTTCATTCCAATGCTACTCCTCCACCCAGATTCCCTAAGACGCTAAACCTGATACTCTATAGACTGCGTTAACAAATTATTTTTACCTAAATTCAAGATACTAAACCAATATTTCAGGGCTGTTTCTGTAATCATATCCTGCCCAAACACACTTCCCATTTACATCTGTGCTACGGCCACCACACTTGGGGCCAAATACTTCCCTGAAAAGTATCCTATGGAGAATTTTATAAACATTGGGGCAAACACGTAGGGGGATTCCGACGAGCAGTTCCAACAGACTCCGCAGAATGATTGATTTATGGGTTTAAGGGCGCTCAACTTCTAGGTCATTAGCGCCCTTCTAAGAATCATGGCAATAGCCAGATATAAACTTGAATCAAAAATAAATTGCTAGTATCAAAGAAAAAATACACATAAGCGTAAAAACAACGGCAACAGCCTGATGTAAAACAATGTAATAAATAGGCCAAAAGGCAAAAAAAAAATATATATATATATATATAATTTTAAATCCTCAAATTAATATTGCACTCCGCTAAAAAATTAAAAACTCTATCAACCGCTGTTTTGTCGTCCGCTAGGACCTCTGCAAGTCTGGCAGGCAGCTGCAGAGAATCCTGAAGGTGCTCTAGAGAGCAACACTCTAGCAGCACGTGGCGAACTGACAAAAGGTTGTCACACAGCGCACATAGAGGCGCAGAGTCCCTTTTAAATAGGTAACCATGCGAAAAATTGCAGTGCCCTATTCTTAATCGAGCCAAACTAACCTCCTCGCGACGAGATGTGCGACAGGAAGTTACCCAGTTTATCGGAAGTTTTTCACTTCTCTAAGCTTATTACCGCGGAGAGCTGACCACTCGTCGTGCCAGGACGACAGCACTTCAAGCCTGAAGTCTTCCGAAGTAACACGTGAGATGGTAATGCTGGGTTCTGTAGTTGCTGCCTTTGCTGCTAAATCTGCCATTTCATTCCCCGGCAAACCTACGTGACCAGGAATCCATGCACACACCACGTCAACACCAGAAGCGTGTAAAACATGGAGGGCATCCTGGATACGTTGTACAATAGGGTGGGGGTTGTACAACCGACAAAGGCTCTGCAGTGCACTAAGGGAATCGCTCAAAATCAGGCAGTCACCTAATTTACGACGGCGAACATACAAAACGGCTCGATAAATTGCATAAAGCTCTGCAGTAAAAATGGAGGTGCTATTTGGAAAACCGAATGACTCCGCAGAAGTAACATTTACAGAGCACACATGCACCATCCAGCCCAAACCCGTCGAACGCCGTTGCCTTTTTCTAGAACCCTGAAGCAGATGACAATGAAAGAAACCACACGTTTCATGTTAGAGGAGGAACCACCCCAGAATTTGCCCACTGACCTAGGAAAACACGAAGTACCCATGGGCGATCACCGGAAACCGACCAAATGCGAGTTGCATGTCACCCTGTCATGGAAGTACGTAGTCGGGTACTTTTACTGTTCTATAGGAGGAAAGATTTCCGAAGCTAGAAGTGAGAGTCTAGTTCCGACAGTGTGCATCAAGGGGGAACATCGCGCAATAATTTGATTTCCGTCACAGTGGGGTTCTGGCACAAAGTGGCGGTGCATGTTCCGCCTGCAGCGACTCTGGCAATCATCCAGCAAATTCAAATACTCACGTCAACCTGGGAACTCAGGTTGTACTCCAGGGTTTTAAAGTCTACCGTACTACACCAAAAACTTCCAAATACTGGATTTTTCCTGGATGGTGGCACAGTATGCAGCCTTTTTACTTTCTCTGCTAGTAACTAGAGGAAGTATTGTATTACACCCAAAAATTCAATGTCGAGATTGAAGCGGAAATATATGTTCTGAGGCCCCCTGAATCCAAAAAAAAGCATTTTTAGAAAAAGGTCCATGTGTGTGCGTCTGTGTGTCTGTATGTCTGTCAGTCTGTGGACAGCATAACTCAAAAATGAAAAGTCGGTTAAAAACCAAAGTTGGTATTTAAGTCAAATGTCTTTCAAGGATGCGACACGAAGATTTTGAAGAAAATAGCCCCACGGTAAACTACCTTTTACATTTTTCGAAAATTTTGATTTTCTTGAAAATGGCTCTAACGATTTTGATTAAAATGTCATATGTTTGAGATATTTTTATGACAAATGAAATGTATATCTTGAATTTTCTGGCTATAGCCCCTGTACTCGTATTTATTCTGGACGACTTTTGCATAACTTGTAAACCGTTAGAGATACACCAAATCATACTCTACAAAAAATGTAGAACTTGCTAAAATACACAATTTATGTTCAAATAAATTTTCTTGTAAGGTGAACCATTTCGGAGATATTCCTTATTATGTGTGTGAGTTTCAGAAAGCTTAAAACTTTTGAAATGGAACATCGTTGTTCCTTTTTTATGTTAAGTGTGCAAAGAGAACGGAATCCCAAAGCTTTAAAAGATTTGACTATCGCTCGTATTCTAATATTCCCCTTGTACCTACAAGGAAATAAGCAATAAGATAATTTGTACAAATGTTTATCTCAACTAACACGAAGAAGATATAGGAATAAGAGTTTGTAAGAATGGTTAGTACAAGAGTAGAGAAAGTGATGTGAGTGCAACACATCAGATTTTTTCATCTGTAGCTATTAAAAGCAAAAGCACCTTTCTGCTTTTTGTTTTAATATTTGCGTCATATTTTCAGGATTTTAGGTTATACTTTAGTAATTTTATAGCATAAGTTCATGCATATTTGAAGAATTTTTAGGTCATAAAATTCCAGACCCTAAATTATGGTCAATTATTTTACTTTATAGTAACTAATACAATAGGCATTGAACCAGTTATTATATAATATCGTTTTTGTGAAAGTTTGTTATCGCAGTAGAGGCCCCGTGTTCCAATTAACAGTATAGGTGGTTAAAAACCAGCACGGAATCTATTATGGTTTGATGTTTTGAAATCTCCTGTTTCGGTATTTTAACAGAACGAGTTTTATTTAAAGCAAATTTACTTTAAACGAACGGGACTGGTTTGTTTTGAAATGAAGAGCCTAAATAAATACACAAAGGCTGGTTAGAAGCGGACTGGAAAAACTATTAACATTATGAACGGTTGGAATGCACCGTTTCTCTGCGGGGCAGATCAGTAAACCGACAATTGCGGTCCTTCTGTCCAAATTCGCACACAGGACAGTGCCTCGCTCGTTAGGCAGAATGGGTGTAGCGGAGCGTAACGAAATTCCACCCGGCTGAACGGTACCTACACGGTCCTATGGTCAACATAAAGGCTACTTCTTGATTACCAATACCACACACGACCTACCTACGTCACAAAGTACCGTCCCACGAAATAATGAAAAATCAGGTGTCTGCCCTCACACGACTATTCACTCTACTACAAAATATTCTTAGGTGGAACGGAAGTCATTTCATTAATTTAAACTAGTAATAGATATTGGTGTTTAGAACACATTTTGTATCTTACATCTTTGTCTCCGACCATTTCCTATGAAGAATGTGTCACTTTCACTAGGTCAGTACATTAACAAGCATGCGTCATTACCACTAACACGTGAACGTCTACTTCCAACTTTACTGTACGAGTCTGGGACACACACAATCGTTATTTCCCAAAACAATACTCCACCCTGCAAGCGACCGACGTGTTTATGTCCAGAAACCAGTTCAATTTGCTGACCAACCTCAACGCAACGTGGTCGACTTACTTCACGTCTGAAAAAGTTGCACGGGGTATTTCTTCAATTACTACCGAAGCTATGTTAGAAATAAGTTACTCTACGCATCTTACAAATAAAAAATCTGATGTGTTGCACTCACATGACTTTCTCTACTCTTTTACTAACCATTCTTACAAACTCTTATTCCTATATCTTCTTCGTGTTAGTTAAAATAAACATTTGTACAAATTATCTTATTGCTTATTTCCTTGTAGGTGCAAGGGGAATATTGGAATACAGTAGGCTTTGTCCGATAGTCAAACCTTTTAAAGCTTTGAGATTCCGTTCTCTTTGTACACGTAACATATAAAAAAATGAACAACGATGACCCATTTCACGAAAGTTCCGAAACTCACACACATATCAAGGTATATCTCCGAAATGGTTCACCCTGCAAGAAAACTTAATGGGACATAAATTCTGTATTTTAGCGAGATCTGCATTTTTTGTATAGTATGATTTGGTCTATCTCTAACGGTTTACCAGTTATGCAAAAGTCGTCCACAGTAAATACGACTACAGGGGCTATAGCCAGAAAATTCAAGATATACATTTCATTTGTCATAAAAATATTTCAAACGTATGAAATTTTAATCAAAATCGTTAGAGCCATTTTCAAGAAAATAAAATTTTTTTTCTAAATTTTCCATGTAAAGGGTAGTTTAGGGTGGGGTTTCGTATTGCATTCTTGAAAAACGTTAAACTTAAATACCAACTTTGGTTTTAAACCGACTTTTCGTTGAGTTATTCTGTACACACACAGACACACAGAGTGACAGACACACATAAACGCGGAACGTTTTCTAAAAATGCTTTTCTTAGATTCCGCGGTCCTCAAAACATATATTTTCGATGAAATCTCGGCATTGAATTTTTGGGTGGAATAGAATACTTCCTCTACTTAGTAGTAGAGAAAATAAAAGTGCTGTTTTTGGATTCCGGAGCCTCAAAACATATATTTCCGGTATTTCACTTTTGAAAGCCTCATTAATATAAAACTAACAAAATGTTCTACAAACGGAATTTAACGCACACTTATCATAGGTATTTTGAGCAAATGCCAATTTTGAACCTGCATTCTTTTATAATTTAAACCGTGATCCAAAGGTGCAATAGGGCAGTTAAAAATAGCGTCCGGATGCAAATTATGCATTTTTTGCATTCATGAATGTCTATGTACGGACAAATGATACAGAAAAAGAAAGCCACTGATAGAGACCTTCGTTTATTATTAAGGGCGTCCGATGACAACTTGGATGGATAATGTACAGATAGGCACAGAGTTTGGCTGGCGGAAGACGGCGCTATCTGTTATAAACCGAAGACATGATGGTGAGGAATGTCTATAAATAAGCTTTAAAAAAGAACTTTTTGTGTATTTTTATGAAATTTCAGTCATGCATATTCTAATACAGTTAAACTGTCACCACACATTTACACGCACCACAACACTGCGCCAGGATTTACTCCACGTTATGCCATCTGCAACTCTAAATAGCCTTTAATGCTTGTATCAAAACATTGTTGTGCTATAAGCCAATTGAAGGCCTTTGTACGCAGATCTTCAGCGTACTTAGAAGGAGATTAATGGCAAAATAGCTTTCATATCATTAGCTAGGCTTATGAAACGATAATGGATTGAGACAGGCAGTAGTCTTTGAGCACCAGAATGTTAATATAGGTGGCGTTTCCACGTTCTGCCACAACCCGAGTATGGAAACCACAATCAGCAGCCCTAGAGAAGTTTTAATTGAGAATAGTGTCTATGCTGGCTAACCAAGAACCTTTCACTTTCTCTATGCGTTGGTATAAGTAGGGGAAGTATTGTATTCTACCCAAAAAGTCACCAGAAATACATGTTTTGAGACTCCCTGAATCCAAAGAAAATGTATTTTAGAAAAACGTCCATGTATACAGGATGGAAGTGAAGTAATCCGCCAGAAAAAAAGTTGAGAGAGTGGATGTAAACTAACAAGAAATTCCAGTAACTTTTTTTAATTAAATGCACTGTTAACCAGATAACAAAAATAAAGGTGGCAACGTGACACAACCTGTTGATTGGGTACGCAGCGTCTACCGGCAGATCAACGAACTATTCTAATGCTCTATAAATACTGTTTAAGTACCTCACCGTATGGGTTTTTCTTGCAAAAAGAGCAAACCAGAGTGCCCATTCAAAACTGTAAATTGTAAATAATGTAAATTTGAGCCTGTAAGCCGGGCCCCTTTGTACCGGCACCAGGCAAATGTCTTAGTTAATAAAATAAGTTGAAGTTGAAGCCATGTATTCAATTCAGAGGATTTGTTGCGCTGCGCAGACACCAGAAATTTACGCGAAAAAGTAAGGTTATGTCTGATTACCCGGTATGAAAACATGACCTCAAATCTTACATTTCCGCGGAATTGGTTTGAGAGGCTTATGCCTTAATTAGAATCGGATTCTTGTTTTAAACGTCGGGCAAAATTGTTTACTAACCTCCGACACCGGTTGCAGCATTACATCCATTTGAAAGCCACAAGTATGACAAAAACATTAAAAAAGAAACTATAAATACCTATGTATATATCTGTGAGTGTGTGTGTGTAAGAGCCGATCGCTATATGTTGGCTTTCAAGTCCTTTTCTATTTGCATGACCAGGAGAAAGAAAACCAAATGTCAGAAATGGTTAAACCCACAAAGAAAATCGTTCAATAGAAATTATGTGTTTCAAAGATATCTCCAGTTTACACTCATATGTATTTTAATTAATATCGTTTGAGCCATTTTTGAGAAAATCAAAATCGTCGAAAATTTTTCCATGTAAGGAGAGTTTAAGATTGGAGAATATTTTGAAAATCGTGTCACAACGTTGTAAGAGGCTAAGCTTCAACACCAAGATTGGTATTTAACCTAATTTTCGTTTTTGAGTTATGCTCTTCACAGATTCACTTACACACGCGCAAGCGCACACACAGAAACACACAGAGTTTAATAAGAATGCTTTCTTACTTTCTCTACTACATATCGTAAAGGAAGTATTGTACTCCACCCAAAAATTCAATATCGAGATTTCACCGAAAATATATGTTTTGAGGCCACCTGAATCTTTAAAATAAAATAATAATAATAATAATAATAATAATAATAATAATAATAATAATAATAATAATAATAATAATAATAATAATAATAATAATAATAATAATAATAATAATAATAATAATAATAATAATAATAATAATAATAATAATAATAATAATAATAATAATAATAATAATAATAATAATAATAATAATAATAATAATAATAATAATAATAATAATAATAATAATAATAATAATAATAATAATAATAATAATAATAATAATAATAATAATAATAATAATAATAATAATAATAATAATAATAATAATAATAATAATAATAATAATAATAATAATAATAATAATAATAATAATAATAAAATAAAAAAATTTAGAAAAAAGGTCCGTATTTGTACTCTGAACTGCATAACTCAAAAACGTGCGGTTGGCTAAATCCTAAACTTTGTATTTAAGTTTAATAGCTTAAGAGGATGCCACACGAAAATGTTCAAGAAAATTCTCCCACCACACTCTACCCTTTATATGGAACATTTCTGGGAAATGTTGACTTTCTCAAACAAGACGAGCGATTTTGTTTAAAATACCATTTGTTTAAGATACTTCCATGACAAATGAAGTATATATACTACATTTTCGGGGAATGCCCTCAGAAGTCATCTTTATTCTGGAAGACTCTTGTATAACTGGTGAGATGTAAGAAAAAGACAAAACGTCACTATAGCAAAACATGTGGATATCGTTAAAACACTGAATTTGTAAAATACATTTTTTTTATGGAGTGATCCATTTCGGAAATATTCTTTCTTATATGTCTGAGATTTTCACTACTTTTCCCAAATGAGAGTTCACTGTTAATTTTTTATCCCTTGGTCATGCAAAGAGAGTGTAATTTTAAAGCCACAGCTAGCGACCAGCTCCTAAAACATTTGAGTATCACTTAAATCCTACTGTATTTCCATATTCCCCTTGCTCCTGCAAGAAAATTAGCAATAAGATAATTTCTGAAAATATTTATCTCGATTAACATAAAGAAGAGTCTGTAAGAATAGTTTATGCTCAGCCATACCCAAATTTATTACTATTACTGCACAGTCCCACAAATTAGTTTCAGTAATTGTACAATAAATAACTTATACATTAAATAAAATTTCGTCTGAAAACCAAGACATTCAATTTGCCTTCTATTTTTCAATGTTACATAACATTCCAAGGTTATAATATTCATCAAGCAGCTTTGACGTGCTGGAAACGAATCGATCGTTTAGCGCATGCGCAGAACTCCAAATATGAGCTGATGCAATACGTAGGTCATTGTCCCTGATGAGTGTAGAACATTTTAAAATATTTTAACTATAAAATTAGGTTATGCTTGCATAATACACTGTAGTATAACAGTAGAGAAAGTCATGTGAGTCCAACATAGGGAGTCTAAAAACACAATTGAAATAGTTATAGAGAGTTATATCAAAATAAACGAGAGTTGGCAGAGAAAGGAACGTGAATCTAACATAGTTTCTCTAGAATTCCTCTTTTGTCTCATTAGCTGCCTGCTATTCCCTGTAAGTAAACATTAAAGGCTTTAAAAGCACATCAAAGTTTTATACTAAAATTTTGCAAACTTGATTAAACTTCTTAAAAGTTCCATCTTCATAAAGCAAGTTTGGTGAGGTGAAGTTTTCCAGCTGGAGATCGGGGTTTTGGATTTACGCAAACAGAGAGAAACCTACCATTATTTGCTCTGCTCCATGGAAAAACAAACAAAAGGAGCAGATCCTCAAAGAACATCACCTGGCAAAGTTTGACCGCAGCTCTTTGAGTTCAAGGTGCGGCCGTATTAATCCTGAATGAGAGAGAACCAAACGCTCTATTTTTGAACAGAAAGAAATACTCCAGGAAGTTACTGAGGTGTTCTGTGGAGTTTCATGCAAAGGTCAGGGTACGAACGCCGATGTTCATTTCAACCGTGCTATGACATTTAGGAGTACTGATCATGGATAGGTCAATGAATCCGGGGCACAGCACCGCACGTAGGCCGTTGTAACGCTGTGTGCTTCTAATGTAGTGTCTGGGAAGAAGGGATTAAGAGACGCAGTGCAAACGACGCCAGGTAGATATCCCTCCAAAGCTCAGTTCGACCGCCCAGCCGCAACGTACCGAACGCCGTAGCTTAGTCCATTGTCTGGTCACAGATAATAGGGACAATATATGATGGACAGGAAAAACCGTGTACCGACATGGGGAAACCTCGACAGGAATGGAATCCGGTAGTTTCCGAATGCAGCTCTCCCTTGTTACCGCGAACCCATCTCGCTTGAGGTTAAAGAGTCCACCAACGACTGTGTTCTGTAGTTCGGGCAGGAAGGTGGGATAAGGTACCTGTAGCTAGCCTTGTCTCAACATATGAACATCCAGCCACAGTGGCGCATAGAATAAATAATAAATATTCTCATTTTGCAGCGCACGTGCAGAACGCAAAATAATTACCTTATATAATGTTTGAAGGAAATGATCATGTATGAGCTTTGGAAATACGGTGTTCGGCTGAAGGGAAGCGCTGTGATAGCTGGCCGCCCGCCAGGAGGACTGGTTGATCAGCTGTATTTGGCTGGTAGCGGGCTCTCTGTGGGGACCTAGAGTGTTGTCGGTCTGAAGAACTTGCCTGCACATGTTAGGGACCCTCCGTGGTAGTTTGCCTGTGATGCGCTCTGGCTGTCTGTACGGTCTCATATCATACTTCCTCCCGTAGTCTGACGCACAGTAAAATATCGGCCCACGTGCCAGAATCCTTTCCGCCACACACACACACACACACACACACACACACACACACACACACACACACACACACACACACACACACACACACACAGAAACACACACACACACACACACAAACACACCTTTTTTGGATTCGGGGAGTTTCAAAATATGTTTTCGGATTCTAATTTTTTGGTGGAATATCTTCCTCTATTTAATGCAATATTACGTAGTAGAGATAGTAAACAATTAACTTCATCATTTGTTTCGTTATGTGTTACTTATCATGAAAGGAGTTAGTGATGGACTTCCTCTAAATAATCGCCAGTGTTGGGAACTGGTTTAGCATCTCATTGGGGTCCGGACTTTTCCTCCCTTTTCCGCACATAATTTACTCAATTCCCAAGGGCTGCTTTATATTTATCTCCACTTCTAGCCCATTGAACGGTAAAAGGGCCGCACTCATTACAGTACAATAGACATCGAGGCCATCCGTCCCTAGCGCTGCAATCCGCAAGGGCCGATAAAGCACACAGATTTATTTCCCAGCATTACCCAAGATTTAGGACATGTTGAATCAGTCTTTGTTTTCTAAATTTAAACTTTCTGTTTGCCATTGCAGCATTCGTGAGCCGTAGATAACACTTCCGAGCATTTACTCTCAAAGTTTGCACACGAGATTCTGCCTGCCGAGTATTGCACGAATTTTTGTTTACTCGTCATACTTCTGTCAGTGAGAAATTAGTTCGTTTTAATGCTGACAGTGATTGGTCAGACAGAACAAACAAACAAACAAAAACAAAAAACAAAAAAAACAAAAAATTCTGATGTGTTACACTCGCATGACTTTCTCTACTCTTGTACCAACCATTTTATAAACTCTTATGCCTATATCTTCTTCGTGTTAACTTTGTACAAATTATCTTATTGCTATTTCCTTTTAGGTACAAGGGGAATATTAGAATACAATAGGCTTTGAGCGATAGTCAAATCTTTTAAAGCTTTGAGATTCCGTTCTCTTTGCACGGTTAACATATAAAAAAATGAACAATGATGTTCCATTTCACGAAAGTTTTAAGTTTTCCGAAACTCACACACATAACAAGGAATATCTCCGAAATGGTTCACTCTACAAACAAATTTATTCAGACCCAAATTGTTTGATTTAGTGAGACCTACATTTGTATACAGTAAGATTTTGTCTATCTCTTACGGTTTACCAGTTATGCAAAAGTCTTCCAGAGTAAATACGACTACATAGGTCATAGCCAGAAAATTCAAGATATACATTTCATTTGTCATACAAATATCTCAAACATATGACATTTTAATCAAAATCGTTAGAGCCATTTTCAAGAAAATCAAAATTTTCGAAAAATTTTCCATGTAAAGGGCAGTTTAGGGTGGGGCTATTTTCAATATCTTCGTGTCGCATCCTTGAAAGACATAAAACTTAAATCTTAACTTTGGTTTTTAAGCGACTTTTCGTTTTTGAGTTATGCTGTTCACAAGCAGACACACGTATACGGACCTTTTTTTGGATTCGGGGGGTCTCAAAACATATTACGACTGAAATTTCGACATCGAATTTTTGGGTGGAATACAATACTTCCCCTACTTACCAGTAGAGAAAGTAAAAAGATGAAGGGGAGATGCAGGCAAACTATGTCAAAACACTGATGTATTTCATAGATTAGAAATTATTCCAAGGGTATTTTCCTTATTTTTCACCTGTAAGTTAATTTTAAAATATAAATACTTTTTGGGGAGATATTACGTTGACATTGCAGGTAAATGAACTATCTCGTATTCACATCTTACCAGCCACCCTAGTATATTGCGTATTTTTAAGGCCCAGCCCACTAACATTTTCACGCCCTTAAATTTAACAATATTTTTAAACATTATCAAACCTACTTAAAATAACAAAGTACTG
Source organism: Tenodera sinensis (assembly GCA_030765045.1). NCBI lineage: Eukaryota > Metazoa > Arthropoda > Insecta > Mantodea > Mantidae > Tenodera > Tenodera sinensis. The sequence goes on along the minus strand of CM060974.1, from coordinate 18,244,135 downwards.
GAATCAGTCGAACTTAGGATGTAATGAAGATCGAAGATATTATGCAGTCACTGAATCTTAATCCATGTCCGGCGAGATAAACAGAGTAGGCCGTGCTCAAATCAATGACCCACAGCGGTTAACTTGATAGAAGAAAATTGGAAAATTGGCTGTACTTCTCTCATATCTAAAAAAAATGCAACATGAGTATAGCAATATACATAAAAAATGTACAAGTCCCATACTGGATGCTTCCGACTGTCCCATCTTCTTTTAGATATGCAGTATCACCGATTATTTTACCTGGACCTACCCCATCCACAGCACTGAACTAACCGAGAAAAACAGGTGATGCGAGGGTATTCAGTGTCACATTGTCTCTGATGCGAGACTGTCTTTGTGGTTTACCGGGAGAAATATGAATCGGTTGGAGAATTTAACGTCATTCTGGCAAGCTGTCACAGTAGCTTAATGGTTAGAGCACCCGCCTCGTAAGCGGTTCAAATCCCAGCTGTGGCACTGAATTTTCAGCTCCAGTTCTCTCAAACATTGCCCACACGTGGTTTGTGTATACCAACAGTAAGTTTGCTGGCATAAATAAATAAATAAATAAATAAATAAATAAATAAATAAATAAATAAATAAATAAATAAATAAATAAATAAATAAATAAATAAATAAATAAATAAATAAATAAATAAATAAATAAATAAATAAATAAATAAATAAATAAATAAATAAATAAATAAATAAATAAATAAATAAATAAATAAATAAATAAATAAATAAATAAATAAATAAATAAATAAATAAATAAATAAATAAATAAATAAATAAATAAATAAATAAATAAATAAATAAATAAATAAATAAATAAATAAATAAATAAATAAATAAATAAATAAATAAATAAATAAATAAATAAATAAATAAATAAATAAATAAATAAATAAATAAATAAATAAATAAATAAATAAATAAATAAATAAATAAATAAATAAATAAATAAATAAATAAATAAATAAATAAATAAATAAATAAATAAATAAATAAATAAATAAATAAATAAATAAATAAATAAATAAATAAATAAATAAATAAATAAATAAATAAATAAATAAATAAATAAATAAATAAATAAATAAATAAATAAATAAATAAATAAATAAATAAATAAATAAATAAATAAATAAATAAATAAATAAATAAATAAATAAATAAATAAATAAATAAATAAATAAATAAATAAATAAATAAATAAATAAATAAATAAATAAATAAATAAATAAATAAATAAATAAATAAATAAATAAATAAATAAATAAATAAATAAATAAATAAATAAATAAATAAATAAATAAATAAATAAATAAATAAATAAATAAATAAATAAATAAATAAATAAATAAATAAATAAATAAATAAATAAATAAATAAATAAATAAATAAATAAATAAATAAATAAATAAATAAATAAATAAATAAATAAATAAATAAATAAATAAATAAATAAATAAATAAATAAATAAATAAATAAATAAATAAATAAATAAATAAATAAATAAATAAATAAATAAGTAAGTAAATAAATAAATAAATAAGTAAGTAAATAAATAAATAATAATTACTATATAGAGAAACAAATTGGCATACTCTTTAAGCAAGAATTAAACACGTTTTGTTATGACGTAGGCTAGCCCCGTAGCACAGTTGGTAAGGCACCTGCCTGCTGTGCAAGGGGTCCCGGGTTCGATTCCCGGCAGCGGGAGAAGAAATTTTTTTCCAGCCAGGATTATTCCTCATCCCTCCAGGTAAGGAAGACAAAAGAAGTAAAGGATGCCCTTATACTCGTACATTTACCATAGCTATACTTAAATATACCATCCTTTCATGTTGTGTTTCTTTGCTCTGACTTGCATAGCAGTACATAACAGGCAGAAATGACAGAACTAACTTGGTCTGCTTGAATTTGCATGAGGGCTTCTGAACTCCAGAAAGTATTTGCCTTGGGGCTGCTCGGAATAAGAAGTAGGAAGATTCTCATCCTTCCAAAACTTCTTTGATTTCCCTCGAGAGGGTGGCATCGTCGTAACCTATATTCAGGTCAATTATAATGTCTGTTCTTCTCTTTTCTATCTCTTAAAATGAGCGCCGTACAAAAACGGATTTATTAAAGTGTCGCCAACTTTCAAACACTAAACTTTATTATCAACACCACCAGCTTGCGAAATTACTTTATATTACTTTTGATAACAAAGAACTTAGCTGTTCATATTTTCAGCATGGCTAGCAAAATTTGAAATTCAAATACAAATTTATTTCAAAGCTTTTTAATATATTGAGCAAAAGGCAACGACGATAAATGAAAGTAATAGACCCATTATGTATATATAACTATTATTATTGTTTATTATTATTATTATTATTATTATTATTATTATTATTATTATTATTATTATTATTATAATTATTATTATCATTATCATTATTGTTTTATGATAAGGCACCATGAATAAATACATAGCCGCCTCTCTACAAAGACCTTTTGAGAATAGACTTATTAAACTGCAAATTTAATAAAATTTAATTTAACATCTACTGGAGCAGAAACTTTGTGTGGGGTAAAAAAAAACATGGGAGCTTGTAACCGAGCGACACTGATATGGTTATTCGAAAAAAAAACGCTTAAAAAGGATAAAACTGAAAATGAGGTCACTCAGGCAGAATGAACGTATAATGTTCAGTAATTAATTCTGTGCAGTAGAAAAATGCTTCGGCAACATGAGTACAAAATGTGGCTGAAGTGATGAAGGAGATACGTCATCTGGAATAAATAGAACAGAAAGATCCGGTTGCTCTTGTAGTTGCATCATAATTAGGGAGAAAATAAATATATGAAGCGTTTAGGGAAGGAATGACAGAATAAATCTGCCACGCCGTTCCCAATAATGCCACGGTCCCAAATTTAAATTTGTTTTTCGTCTCAAATATCTCGGTCTTTGATGAATCTACTGTCGGCTGCTACATGCTGAACTATATGATACTTATCTCAGGGTACGCGTGGGTGTTGTGAGAATGGACAACAAAAGTTGACTGATAAATTCAATGGAGTCTAATAAATGAGATATTTGAAGTTAGTTGTCGATTATTTGAGTATCTATCTCTGTACCTTTCCACTAAAAATTGTAACCCTTGTACGAGTATACTACCTTCTAATTTCTGCTAATCGCTCGCTTAACTTTCTCTACTCTTGTACTAACCATTCTTATAAACTCATACCCCTATGCCTTCTTCGTGTTGGTTAAAATAAACATTTGTACAAATTATCTTATTGTTTATCCTCTTGTAGGTACAAGCAGAATATGGGAATACAGTAGGCTTAGCCAAACCTTTGAAACTCTGTTCTCTTTGTACGGTTAACATACACATAAAAAATGAATAGCGATGTTCCATTTGACACAAGTATAAGTTCTCCAAAACTCATACAAATAAGGCATATCTCCGAAATGGTTCACTCTACAAAAAAATTTACTTCGACATAAATTGTCTGTTTTTTAGTAAAATCTACATTTTTGTACAGTAAGATTTGGTCTATCTCTGACGGTTTATTAGTTATGCAAAAGTCATCCATAGTAAATACGACTACAGGAGCTATAGGCAGAAAACTCAAAATATGCATATTATTTGTCATAAAAATATCTCAAACATACACCATTTTAATCAAAATCGTTAGAGTCATTTTCGAGAAAATAAAAATTTTGGAAAAATTTTTCATGTAAAAGGAAATTAATTTTATTAATTGTACAATAAATAACACATAGTTTCGCCTCAAAAGCAATATATTGAATTTTCCTTGTATTTTTCAATGTTACATACCATTCCAAGTTTATTATTTTTATCATGCAGCTGTGACGTGCTGGAAAGGAATCGATCGTTTAGCGCCTGCGTAGAACTCCAAATATAAGCTGGTGCAATATGTAGGTCATTGTCCCTGGTGAGTGTACAACAGTTTACAATATTTCAATTATAAAATTAGGTGTATGGTCGACTATAATTGTGGTATGAAACTTCGCTCGTTTCCTAATATATACCCGTGTCTTAATTGCCACCATTAAAGTCTCGTTGCATAATATACTATTATAACTCTGTACATTTACTTTAATAAATTAATAACCCTCAGTTGTATGTCACTATCTACACGCTTTTTAAAGTTTTTTTGTCGTGTTTCATATATCTTGTGTTTAAAGTCGGAGCTCTGTTGATAAGCAACATTAGGCGTGTACTCAACCTAATTAAGTAGGGGGTTGTTTGTAGTAAATAGTTGGACGAAGGCAAGCAGGGAGTGCAACAAAAGTCCAGCATGTCTGTCTATTGTGCCAACCTCGCCCTCTCTCTCTCTCTCTTTCTCTCTCTCGTCGACAATACACAGTGCTTTCAATTGTCTGCTCTCAAATACACTAAAGTGTGCTTCGGGTTCCAGGGATGAGATTGCTACGAGCTGCCTTCTTTACGTGCAGTTACATGTCTCGCAATCTTTTTAGCACTCAGCATCAACAATACACTTACATGTTTTCAAAGAGACACAGCTAAAATAAGGAATAAATGAGAAAACGTAGAAGTGAATTTTGTTATGGAACAAAAGCACGTATTTGATTGCCACTTCATTGGTTGATCGAACCGCACAACTTCCATGTCAGCAGACGCGAATAAAAATATAGTCCGTCGACTAACATGCAAAATAGCATTAAGTTTGAAATAACTACAAGAATTATTTGCAAAAACAGTTTGAAAAGGTTACAGAAACAATAAATGGAACACATTAATATGCAAATTCAGTATTATTAACTGCAATACGAAATGCATGCGCACGCAGCCACAGAAGGAATCAAAGCGATTTAACAGTTTTTTTGTTGCTATGATTTCCAAAATCATAATGGCCAACTGCGTTTTATTTGAGGAGAACTGGGTACCAGTAAACTTTAGTTTATTTATAACTTGTAATAAATATGTAAATTTAAATTTTAAAAAGTTAAACATATAAAACGTATTAGTTATAGGTACCTATAATTACAATAATAGCTATAATAAATAAATTATGATAATAATGATAATCTGAAGGATATTTATTTTTTAAAAATAGTATTAATAATTTTAATATTAACAATTTAAATAATAAGAAATATTTAATAATATAATTAATAATTGCATGTAATATTTATAATTATAACTTAATTTTATATATTTGTTCCTTTTTGTTTAGTAATATTTGTAGTTTTGTGAGACTGATGTTGGTATACATGAATGTTATATCCTCCTTTTTTTTTTTTTTTTTTTTTTTTTTTTTTTGTACTCGGGAGATAAGTTTGTTTCAATTTTTTCTTGATTTCCTTTCTTTTTATCCCATAAATCTTGGAAAACTTTTGAAATTTTTCCTGATGAAAGTCAGCTTCTTCACTCATTTTTCCTTTCTCTACTGGTAAGTGGAGGAAGTATTGTATTCCACCCAAAAATTCGATGCTGAGATTTCACCGGAAATATATGTTTTGAGGCCCCCTTAAATAAAAAAAGCATTTTTAGAAAAAGGTCTGTGTGTGTGTCAGTGTGTCTGTAGACAGCATAATTAAAAAACGAAAAGTCGGTTAAAAACCAAAGTTGGTATTTAAGTTTAACGTCTTTCAAGGATGCGACACGAAGATTTTGAAGAAAATAGCCCCACCCTAAACTACCCTTTACATGGAAAATTTATCGAAAATTTTGATTTTCTTGAAAATGGCTCTAACGATTTTGATTAAAATGTCATATATATGAGATATTTGTATGACAAATGAAATGTATATCTTGAATTTTCTGGCTATAGCCCCTGTAGTAGTGTTTAGTGTGGATGACTTTTGCATAACTGGTAAACCGTTAGAGATAGACCAAATCTTCTGTCATATCAAAGCCATGACATAGCAAGCAGCTCTTAAAAGATTTGATTATCGTCTAAAGCCAACTGTATTCCTTATTTCCATATATATAAGCAAATATGTAATAAAACTATTTCTACAAATATCTATCTCAATTAAAATGAAGCAGGAATGAGCGCTTTTAAGAATATTTTGTAAAAGAGTGAGTAGAGAATGGCATGTAAGTCCACAAATCAGATTATTAGAAGGAGCTCTGTGTGCATCCGTCTGTAAGTGTATGTAAACAGCGTGGTATGTTCAGTGTAAACAGTAGAAAATGACCCATCCCTATAAAAAATTAGCAAACGTCTTCCCCGAGGCATTAAACGAGAAACTTGTTGCTTGACCTTCGCCATTAAATAAATTATTCTACTTTATGACCTGTGGTAATATTTAACAACTGCAATACAACGGAAGTTTCCCTCTAAACATGCAATGATCACAACGTTGGGTTGAACTTTAATATTGGGTTAACTATGCTAGACTAATCCCAAATATGATCATATCTTGCCTTACTAAGCTACTCAGATCAACAGATTACAATAAAATACACAGATATTTGGTAACATTTAAAGTAAAAATCTAAAGTGTTGCACTCACATGACTTTCTCTACTCTTGTACTAACCATTCTTACAAACTCTTAGTCCTATAACTTCTTCGTGTTAGTTGAGATAAACATTTGTACAAATTATCTTATTGCTTATTTCCTTGTAGGTGCAAGGGGAATGTTAGAATAAAGTAGGCTTTGTGCGATAGTCAAATGTTTTAAAGCTTCGAGATCCCGTTCTCTTTGCACACTTAACATATAAAAAAATGAACAACGATGTTCCATTTCACGAGAGTTTTAAGTTTTCCGAAACTCACACAAATAACAAGGAATATCTCCGAAATGGTTCACCCTACAAGAAAATTTATTGAGACATAAATTGTGTATTTTAGCGCGATATACTTTTTTGTACAGTACGATTTGATCTATCTCTAACGGTTTACCAGTTATGCAAAAGTCGTCCAGAGTAAATACGACTACAGGGGCTATAGCCAGAAAATTCAAGACATATATTTCATTTGTCATATAAATATCTCAAACATATGGCATTTTAATCAAAATCGTTAGAGCCATTTTCAAGAAAATCAAATTTTTTCAAAAAATTGTTAGTTTAGGATGGAGGAATTTTCTTCAAAATCTTCGTGTCGCATCCTTGAAATACATTAAACCTGAATACCACCTTTGGTTGTTAATCGCCTTTTAGTTTTTGAGTTATGCTGTCCACTGACTTACAGACATACAGACACACACACGGACCTTTTCTAAAAATGTTTTCTCTGGATATAGGGGACCTGAAAACATATATTTCCGGTGAAATTTGGACATCAAATTTTGGATGGTATACAATACTTCCTGTACCTTACTAAATGTAATAGAGAAAAGTGAAAAAATGTGTAAATATTGATTCATTTGCTTCACCGTGGAAAAAATCTAGAAATATTACTGATAGCTGACTTACCTTAATTCATTGGTGTGAGGCAGAATATCTTCAAGTGTAGCACAGATCTTCACTCTGTTCTTTAACAGGTTTCTGAAAAAAAGGAACCTAAAGTTATGAACTTTACCAAAAAAAATGATTTTTTAGTTAGTAATTTTTAAAGCAAACTACGATACATACAACCTTGAAAATTTAAAGAGATATAACCATATATACTGACAAAACAGTAATTTCTTTTACATTGACCTGGCAGTAGCTTTTTTGGGTTAACTACATCTCTATTTCGCAATTCCCTTACCTTAAAGCACAGTTTCCCAACCACTTTCGTCTTGTGGAACACTAGAGACGTTTAACCAAACCTTGGGGAACCCCAGAAGCTTGACGCACAAGTTCTTACCCACTTTAAGAAACAAACGATTTCCGATAAGGATTTTAAATAGTTAGAGATTACTGCTATAACATCCTCATACCTGAATGTGCTTGTCCTGCATGACAGAAAAAAATTGTTTGTGCTCTTCCATTTGGTATATTTAAATTGCCGTAAATATGTGCATGTATTATGATCCAGGATTCGTCTTAAAGAACGCTATTTTATTATTTTCCTTAAAGAAAATCGGAAACTCCCTTCGAAGTTAAAATACTCTGTCTAGTAATTTACCTCTTACAAGCCAGTTGTGGAGGAGGAGTTTCAAGAAGAGTGGGTATAGAAAATCGTGTGAATGTGAATAAAAACCGTTGGATGTATAAGTGCAGACCCTTTAGTTCATTATTGAGGACACTACAATGAACAATATTACATCAACATTTGATTCATTTACGAACTTATAATTTTAATATTAAAGTAGTATATTTTCAGTTTGGTCAGTACCTTAGGCGTGACGCAGTCGTGATAACGAATGGTGTACCGGAACCGAGTTCCAATCGTTTCTGCATGCCCAATGACCTCACAACACTTAGCCCTGTAGGTCACGCATTAGGCTATGAAGTAAAACGGGTAGTCTATACGACAGGTGTTGTTCATTCCACTGCCTACTTACGACCACGCACATCAGGTAGTAAACTCTGTGATTGGTTGGTGGGGAAAACTGTTGGACGATGACAAAGAAGACCGAACACACCGAAGTGGATACATCTTAAGGTACCAACTGTCAAAATATTTGTACTTATATCTCTAAATGCCTGTGTATATTCGAGATCGAAAAATTAGATTTCGGTTAAATAATAAAGCTCGGTACACAAATAATTGTTATTTATAAGTGGCTTAGAGTCATCATTACGAGGAGTTGAATTAAACTGCACTAAATAAATCAATAAATCAATAAAAATGGATATTCCCGAAGAACTCTCAGATTTGCTAAAAAAGTTGTGTTTAGTTTGTTACCGGCAGGTCGAAGGGCTTGTATGACAAAAATTTCATTATTTAAATAATAAAGAGCTGCCAAAGGAGTTAAAATAATTTCCGAATATATGTTGTTCAGCGTCAATGGATGTGGGTGATTTGTTGCATACCCTGTTAGTTTTCCTTAGTTAACTTGTCCTGTCATCTGCATACTTATCCAACTGGGGTAATGCTTACTGAAGGATATGTTCCCAACAAGAATCAGGTAAGACCGCGCTGTCAAAACGACCTTAAATAAATATTTACAAAAAAAAAAAAAAAAAAAAAAAAAGAATCAGGTATAAATTAGTCTTGTTAGCGCAGCACCCAAGCATTGAAACAGCGCTTGCCTCATGCCAGTTATGTCAAACGATGTGCGCAAGCAGTGGGTGTAACACACAAAAATGCATCTCGCTTGTTAATGTTAATGAGGTTTAAAGCTAAGCTTTTCAGTATTTTGTTTGACAGTGAAAGTTAATTTCATAATTTTAACTTCCGTACGTCTCAGAGTACAAGACGCAGTATTTTGAACAGTAATGTGTGAACGTGTAAGAGAAAAATACGCCAGGAAACCGAAGGCAGGGTATGCAATCTGCTCATGTGCTTCCACGTGGTTCACTGCGAGAAAAACACATGTAGAGAGAATGCTGTATCAGAGAGCTTGTATTCAACTCAGAATGCAGAAAAAAATACTACGAGTGATATAATATTTATCAGTTGGTGAATTATAAAGTTCTATAAAAGCCTTACGAATAGAAAAATTATTTTTTCAAACTTAATTTTTATTGCTTTCTCTACTACATTTAGTAAAGTAGAGGAAGTATTGTATTCCACCCAAAAATTTGATGTCGAGATTTCAACGCAAGTATATGCTTTGAGGCCCCCTGAATCCAGAAAAAAAACATTTTTAGAAAATTTCCGTGTGTGTATGCTTCGACCCCAAGATTTTGAAGCAAATTCCTCCACTCTAAACTACCTTTACATGAAAAAGTTTTCGAACATTTTTATTTTCTTGAAAATGGCTCTAACGATTTGGACTAAAATGTCATATGTTTGAGATATTTTTATGACAAATTAAATGTATATCTTAAATTTTCTGGCTTCAGCCATGAAATCCTATTTACTCTGGACGACTTTTGCATAGCTGGTAAGCCGTAAGAGATAGACCAAATCATACTGTTCAAAAACCGTAGACCTTGCTAAAACACGCAATTTGTTAGAATAAATTTTTTGTAGAGTGAACCATTTAGGAGATAGTTCTTGTTATTTGTGTAAGTTTTGGAGAACTTATACTTCTGTTAAATGAAACATCGCCATTCATTTTTTATATGTTAACCGTGCAAAGAAAACGGAATTTGAAAGCTTTAAAATATTTGACTATCGCTCAAAACCTGTATTCCCATTTTCTTCTGTATCTACAAGAAGATAATTTCTGCAAAATAATGTTTATCTCAACTAATACGAAGAAGATATAGGAATAAGAGTTTGTCAGAATGGTTAGTACACGAGCAGAGAATGTCATGTGAGTGCAGCACGTCAGTTTTTTTTTTTTTTTTTTTTTTTTTTTTTTTTTTTTTTTTTTTTTTTTTTTAAAATAAACCAAAGCATTAAAACTCTTCTGTACCCAACATTTATCTATAACAGAATAATGTTTCAAATTATCAAAATTTTTAAATCTTCATCGTGTGGAGCAGTTTGGCTACGCTGCCAAAACAATAGCTAGAAAAGATAATCAATTTAAAGGTCTTAAACATATTACAACGAAAATTTTAATGTACATTATTCCTTACTGTATTGTTTGATATGAGTTTGAACAAAATCCGCTACGCCACTGGTCATGGTAGTATATTAATGTTTACAATAAGGTAGAGCAGTTTATTTAACAAAACTATAGTTTGTTTGATTTTGTCTGTGTTTAATAAATAAACTTGCACTGAAATAAAGTACTTACTCATTTTTGTTGTCTCCCAGGATAAGATAAAACATATAGTTTAGGTTAAGTTCTGGTGTGACGCGGTTATGAGCGGCTTTTGTTTTGATCTGTTTGTAATCATGTATCACGGCAATTATAGGTTATGTATGTATGTGCAGTTGACATTCTAGGGCAGTAACGTTATTAATGGCGCGTCACATTGTACTGCTGATCTCTTCCATCAATTTCCTTTTCATTTAATGATGAGCATAACGGAGTGCTTGGCATCATCATCATCACGTGGTAACTGTTCCTGATCACAAACAGAACCAGCTGCACATGAGCGTGCTTATTGAGCCGTGATAAACAGCCACCTAAACTTTGTCATTATAAACTACCTATAGTCTAACCTTCATAACCATTATCCATTGATTAGTGAGCTGCATACTGAGAATTCACCACAAGTGTGTCTATAAACAGAGTGGAATTAAAACGAACAGATTTATTACTACTAAATTTGGCATGTACTTATTTAAGTTAGGTTACTTTCAGAGCAATTCCGCGTGTGACTAACTGACATTTACACTACATTTTCTTCTTAAAATGTCTGTCTAATGGTCAATATAGGTGTAAAAATGTTATTTTAACGACATATGATGACAGAGAATGCATTGGCGGTTGTGATAGGGAATATAAAAACCTTAAAAAATGATACAATTATTTAATAATGAGCGCTAAACTTTTCGTGACTAACTGACCTACAGTTGACAAAAATGTCAGTAAGTCACGAAAAGTTTAGCGCTCATTATTAAATAATTGTTTACTTTTTAAGGTTTTTATATTCCCTATCACAACCGCCAATGCATTCTCTGTCATCATATGTCGTTAAAATAATATTTTTACACCTATATTGACCGTTAGACAGACATTTTAAGAAGAAAATGTAGTGTAAATGTCCGTTAGTCACACGCGGAATTGCTCTTCCAGGATATCAGACTAGTAATGTAATTTCACCTGAACTAAAAGTCACCTGTAAAAAAAAATCTGTTTTGCGTTCTCATACAAGGTACTCCTGAACTGGACGGATTACAAGCGGAGGGGATTCCACATTATGCGCATAACAGTAATTGTATGACAGACTCCTGGGAGGAAGCGATGAGATGAGCGCACCTTACGGCTGGGTTGGAACCCAAGTGAGAGGTGCGAGGGGCGAATAGTGTGAGCCAGCGTGAGGGCCCCTAACGAGTGCTGGAGATTCTCCATCCCGACACAAGGTTCACCAAGCAGCCACCGGTCAGATGACTACAATGCCACCCATCCGCCGAGAACAGCAGTTACAGTTCACAAATCCCCACACAGCAGCGCCAAACTCGCCCCTCGACAACCTGATTGAAATGAAAGTGAAATGAAATGGAGGGACAGGGAATTCATGGGATGTAATTATCCTTCCCAGCATTTTCCTGGTACCCCGAGAAAACCCCGAAAGAAGCCATGGACCAGGAAGGTGAGCCGCGGGAATCGATCCCACAGCCTACTGAATGCAAGCCCGATAAACGTGTTTCACTTTTTCGATAAACAGGTTGAAAGTTGTGTCCGTTTGCTGCACGGCGGGAGACGTAATGCGTAAAGAGATTGTGATCAAACATTGTAGCCATACTCCAAGAAGATTGGCTATTTCTGCTGCTATGTTGTGCAGTTCCTGGAATTACAGGCCGTGGGCATTAGACTGACTCATAAAAAGGAATCACAGGGCGTTAAGTCTGGAAATCGAGGCGGCCACAACCGTGCGGTGATTACCCTCTCATCAAACACGTCAGCCATTGCAAGTCGCACGGGGCGTGTCCCTCTCTCGCTCAAACACACAACGCATTTGTTCTTCATCGGCTAAACGAGGTACAAGATAACACTTTGGTATCGGTCGACATTAATGGTCGATCAATCCATTCCATATACAGGGTCTTTCATTAGTAAAGAGAAAAAAACACATAAAACAGAAATTTATTTAGTTTCTGATGCAACGCATGAGATTTTTACTTTCTCCACTACGTATACCAAGAGAAAGTAATCTACCTAAAAATTCGATATCGAAACTTCACCGGAAATATATAGTTTGAGGCCCCCTCAATAAAAAAAGCATTTTTAGCAAAGGTATGTGTGTGCGTGCGCGCGTGTGTGTGTGTGTCCTCCACCTTAAACTACCCTTTTCATGGAAAATTTTTCGAAACGATTTTGATCAAAATCCATGTTTTTAAGATATTTTTATGGCAAACGAAATGGATATTTTGAACTTTCCGGTTATAGCCTATGTAGTCCTGTTTACTCTGATAGTCTTTGCATAACTGGTAAACCTTACCAGTACAAAAAATACTATACAAAAAATGAAAATATCGTTAAAACACAATTTATGTCCAAATAAATTTTTTTCTACAGTGAACCATTTCGGAGATATTCCTTGTTATATATGTTAGTTTCACGACACTTATACCTTCCACAAATGGAAGATCGTTATTCATTTTTTATATGTTAACCATGCAAAGAGAAAGGAATTTGAAAGCTTTAGAAGATTTGACTACCGCACAAAGTCTACTACATTCTAATATTTCCCTTGTACCTACAAGGAAATAAGCAATAAGATAATTTCTGCAAATGTTTATCTCAACCAACATGAAGATATTGGAATAAGAATTTGTAAGAATAGTTGGTACAAGAGTAGAGAAAGTCATGTGAGTGCAACACCTCAGATTTTTTAACATATTTCCTACAGAGATATTTTAGTTTTGTGGAAAACAAGCTGGCAACATGGCAGATTGTGTGGGTGTCACTTTCACTAGTTATGAACATAAACAAAAGCCCTGACTTGTCCTTCCGTGTTTACTGTGCGAGTGTAGATCAAACAGAAGCGTTATCTACCAAAACATACGACCCTGCAAGCAACCGACCTGTTTACATCCAGAAACCGGTTCAATTCCCTGACCAACCTCAACGCAACGTTCTCGACTTACTTCACGTCTGAAAGAGCAGCTCGAGGTAATCCTTCACGTCTTTTAAGTGATTAATTATTCCGAAACCCTGTGTGATTTCCCATAATTACTACCGAAGCTATGTCAGAAATAAGTTACTCTACGCATCTTACAAGTAACAAACTGTTATCTTCGTACATTCTTGTAAAATTACGGATGTAATTTGGGACAAAAACCATTTATGCTTTCAAAATCGGCTGATCAAAGGAATTTCACCTTAAAGCATGCTTCTTACATTAAGCATTGATTTTAACATTAGGAAATTATTTATTGCAATTATTATCTATCCTCCTATCATTTCTCTGTAAAATTATTAATGTTTCCCATCTACGGTAATTCAGTAACAATGCGAGAGTGTCTAAAATTCTCACGCAAACACGTACCTAGGTATATTAAATTTTCACAGCAAAGGACGTTTACTGCACGCTAAATAGCATGAAAGTCCTGACAGGATATGCACGCATTCCTTCGTAGTTAGCGTGTTCTTGCTCTGATATCACGCAATCGGACTCAGCGCTTTGTCTAGACATTCTGAACAACTTCCAGCAAGATTGCTCCAACACATTATATATTGAGCAATACAGAAATATACTTCCATGAAACAGAATGCACTACATTATTTATTTGCCGCTGAAACAGTCCTGTATAAATGAGTGATGCATGCATAGGATTTGAATTAGCTGACCTATGGCTAGCTTCAATGATGAATCACTTTTTGTTCTTTATGAAATGATTGTGCAATGATTTAGAGAATTCTTAAGGTTAATCCTTTCCACTGCCGCTTATAGTTCTACTTTCGTACAGCCGACTCCAAATGTCTTCCGATGGACGACAGGGTGTAGGGGTAGGAGACGAAGAATTTTCTTATGAATTAGTTGCGCCTAGTGTGGCTGTCGCGGTGTGGCGAACGGGGACCTAACAAGAAACTAAATACTCAGTTTTATTCTATCGAAACATTCAGTTCCCACTATTATATTTAATTATATTTTGAAATGTATATACAAGAATATACGTATCGTTTTTAAGCCTCTCTGTAATTAAAAAAATCTGATGTGTTGCACTCACATGACTTCTCTACTCCTGTACTAACCATTCTTACAAACTCTTATTCCTATATCTTCTTCGTGTTAGTTGTATGTATGTATGTATGTCTTTATTCACCGTGACATAAACATTTGTACAAATTATCTTATTGCTTATTTCCTTGTAGGTTCAAGGGGAATATTGGAATACAGTAGGCTTTGTGCGATAGTCAAATGTTTGAGATTCCGTTCTCTTTGCACGCTTAACATATAAAACATCAGCAACGATGTTCCATTTCACAAAAGTTTCAAGTTTTCCGAAACTCACACACATAACAAGGAATATCTCCGAAATGGTTCACCCTACAAGAAAATTTATTGAGACATAAATTGTGTATTTTAGCAAGATCTACATTTTTTGTACAATATGATTTGGTGTATCTCTAACCAGTTATGCAAAAGTCATCCAGAGTAAATACGACTACAGGGGCTATAGCCAGAAAATTCAAGATCTACATTTCATTTGTCATCAAAATATCTCAAACATATGACATTTTAATCAAAATCGTTACAGCTACTTTCAAGAAAATCAAAATTTTTCAAAAAAATGTTCCATGTAAAGGGTAGTTTAGGTTGGGGCTATTTTCTTCAAAATCTTCATGTCGCATCCTTGAAAGACAATGTTTTTTTTTTAATTCAGGGGTCCTCAAAACATGTATTTCCGGTAAAATCTCGACATCGAATTTTGCGGTGGAATACAATACTTACCCTACTTGCCAGTAGAGAAAGTAAAAATCTGATGTGTTGCACTCACATGACTTTCTCTACTCTTGTACTAACCATTCTGGTCTGTCGTAGCTCCATGGGTCGCCCGCCCTCTTTCTCCTCTCCCCTCATTCTTCCTCCCGCAAAGGGCACAAGTGCAAAAGATCTCCCCGATTCGGAGGATGACGATTTACAGAGAGCAAATTCCGGTTATCCACGCCTAAACTTAAGAACCCTGAAACCAGGATGGAAGAAGTGAGGTAAAATGGGGCGCCAGGAAATTGTGGTGATGTCATTATTCTTCCCAGGACCCCGGGGATACCCATGTTGCAAGAAGGTCGGTCACGGTAATCGAACCATGACCATAGACCCCCCACTATCTCGGGGTAAGGTGAAACTTGCACGGTTTTATAGCTGCTCCGACACACAGCTTGTGTTGCAGTGGAACGACACTAACTAGGGCTAAACCCCCGTAAGTCGAGACATGGGATAGAACTTCAGTCTCAGAGGGTTGGTTGCTTGTGTCCACATCCCCGGCGGCGGCACTTGACAGCCCCCATCTCGTTACACGCAAATCAGCCCCAGAGTGGCAGTATCGGTTTACAATTATGTTTTAACCAAATTAACGACGCTTAGGCGCCGCAACGCTACGGAGTGACGTTATAGACGCCCAGACAGCAACAGGTCCTAAGTTTGTAGCCTCGGACTATTTTAATCAGAAGCTGTCACTCGTTTAAGACAGCCCATGCAATCGATAGTGTCGCTTTATTTTTGTTCCGAGTACGGATATGACCTCGATATTCGGTGGTATCGAACAGTAAAACCTCGATTATCCGGTCCTCGTTTGTCGGGATCTCCGAATTATCCGGATCAGATTTGTATATTTTTTACTTTCTCCAAAAAAGCATTTTTTGAGAAAGTTCCGTGTGTGTGTGTGTGTGTGTGTGTGTGTGTGTGCGTGTGTGTGTGTGTGTGTGTGTGTGTGTGTGTGTGTGTGTGTGTGTGTGTGTGTGTGTTTCAGTCTGTCAGTCTGTGGACAGCATAACTAAAAACGAAAAATCGGTTAAAAACCAAATTTTATATTTAAGTTTAATGTCTTTCAAGGATGCGACACGAAAATTTTCAAGAAAATAGCCCCACCCAAAACTACCCTTCACATGGAAAATTTTTCGAAAAATTTTGATTTTCTTAAAAATGGCTAACGATTTTGATTAAAATGTCGTATGTTTGAGATACTTTTATGGCAAATTAAATGTATATCTTGAATTTTCTGGCTATAGCCCCTGTAGTCGTATTTACTCTGGACGACTTTTGCATAACTGGTAAACCATTAGAGATAGATCAAGTCATATTATACAAAAAATGTAGGTACATCTCGCTAAAACACACACTTTATGTCCAAATACATTTTTGTAGAGTGTACTGTTTCGGAGATATTCCTTTTTATTTGTGTCACTTTCGGAAAACTTAAAACTTTCGTGAAATGGAACATCGTTGTTCATTTTTTATATGTTAAGGATGCAAAGAGAACGGAATCTAAAAGCTTTAAAAGATTTGACTATCGCACAAAACCTACTGTAATCTCATATTCCCATTGCACGTGCAAAAAAAAAAAAAAAATAAATAAAAATAAAAAATAAACGAGCAATAAGATAATTGGTACAAATGTTTATCTGAACTAACACGAAGAAGTCGTACAATACAGCAAATTTAAAGAAGCATGTTACATTCATATACCGAGTGACGTAAGTATTGAAAAAGCAATATACGAATTTTCCGTCGCTGTCAGAACATTATGTCACGATATCTGAAAATAATTACATGCTTTATACACATAAAACTACTAGTGATATGATTCAGTGAATTAGGTATCGCTTTTTGTAAAGTGAGTATCGAGTATTGATGTTAAAAAATGAGCATCAGTGTCGAGTATGGAGAAATAGTGTTATCGTGGCATCACTGCTCACAGCTTGGTCAGTGTTGACCTTCCTACTGCTGGTGCAATGGGCTTAATCAGTGTCAATTTGCTAAACCCTCCTGGTGTTTATTGTGCTTGACCTCTGAACTTATCAGAAGTTGACCGAGCGAGTTAGCTCCCTGAAATGCGTGAGCATCGCATTCAGACCCAGGGTTCGATTCCCCTTGACCGCTCTCTGTCTATGAGTTTGGTTTTTTTGTGGTTTTCCTTGGTCGGTGAGCTAATGCTGAACTGGTTTATCATCTACCGTGGTTTCCTTTCCCTTTTATTCCGTTTCCCTTGTATGTTTCAGTGCGTGTCATGGTGTGTGTAGGTGCCGAAAAGATGGCACTACGCTTTCTTCAAGAAAATAATCCCCCGTGGACATTGTAGGGTGCCTGGTTGGACGGGTAGTTACATCGCGTTCTCTGGACACCTCCAGTAGTGATCTTCGAGCCAGGATCTGTTAGGAACCTCCATGTGTCTCTTTGATTTGTCAGTCTGCAGCCTGTAGCCTCCTCTGGTTCCTGCATTATAACCCTTCCTTCTGGGGGAGCGGTAAACGCACTGGATCTCACGTAGGTCACAGCGCACCAGGTGACCACCACACACTAGACTGCTTCAGCTTGGGTATACGTCAGGAAGCACAATCGCAAATGTCTGCTTGCATCGTTCAATACAGCTCGACACTGGGGCAAGCTGTCGTCACGGTTGAATGAAATGATGTTTAAAGACGGTCTTGGTATCATTTCCTCATCGAATTCAGCGCATTTTTATATACAAGACACTGTTCTTCCCATGAAATGTTCTTCTGCTTCACTAGCTCACACTGAAGGCCGGACAATTCAGTGACGTGGCAGCCGGATACACCGAAATCTATCAGATCAGCTGATACTTCAAAAAGGACAACTAAGATAGTGCTCCATTGTGAAGGCCAGCTACGTACAAAGGCCCCATGCCCTCGGTTACGTCAACATTCCTGGACATTTGGACATGGTGGTGCGCTTCAGTGTGTGCACAGTTTCCACTACACCTCACTGTTTCCCTTTTCTGGGTTGGGTAGTAATCTTGGGCGCGCAAAGACCAGCTGGACTCACTCTTGTTCTTTGCCTTCCAGTGTACAGGTCCCAAATGGTGGTCGACTGAGTCGAACTGTTGTGGTGAAGCCTTATGATGTGTCCCGTCCATTTCTTGTATCCTATCGTGCCACTTTCTTGGAGGATGTGAAGAAGGAAACACGCCTTAATGCGGGAAGGAATCAAATAAGCTATTTGTGAGGTAATTGGATGACTCCACCTAGTGTATAAGAGTGATCCCGCCACCAGCATATCGTCGACGCCCATATCGTGTTTTGAATTCAGGCCACATTACGTATGCTAATTTGGTAATGGAAGCAAGCAGATCGATGTAGCATGTGTCTATCAGGAGCGGAGCGGAGCGGCTGCACTTTCCTTGCCTTCAATTACCTGTCATATTACCTCGGCTGCTCTCACAAATATTTCATGTGGCGAGAGAGCGAGAGAGCGAGCTCATGCATACTGCATTCTAACAGCGACGAGAGTTATGCCCCGCTCTCATATATCGCAGTTTGCTTTCTGCAGTATATTATACCCACTTTTGATGATAATTTGGTTTAAAAATTAAATTCTCTCTTGTCTAAAGCGATGGCATAGCACAAGTGGCTTAAATTTCCACCAGCCAAAATGGCCGACTTTAAATGCATTCCAATATTTTAATGGTAACAGAGATAGACCAATCTTACTATACAAAAATGTAATTCTTGCTAAAATACACAATTTATGTCTCACTAAATTTGTATGTGGAATGAACCATTTCAGAGATATTCCTTGTTATTTGTGTAAGCCTTGGAGAACTTATACTTCTGTCAAATAGAACATCGCTATTCATTTTTTATATGTTAACCGTGCAAAGAGAACGGAATCTCAAAGCTTTAAAAGATTTGACTATCGCACAAAGTCTACTGTATTCTAATATTCCCCTTGTACCTACAAGGAAATAAGCAATAAGATAATTTGTACAAATGTTTATCTCAAGTAATACGAAGAAGATATAGGAATAAGAGTTTGTAAGAATGGTTAGTACAAGAGTAGAGAAAGTCATGTGAGTGCAACACATCAGATTTTTTCACATACAATATCAACACGTATATTTTATTGCTCTTATTTACTTATTTATTATTTACTAATATCCAGAATTTCAGATGATGCCCAGCATGACTCTCAATTTTAAATGGAGGTTTTCAAAGCTAGGAACAAATAAATAAATAAATAAATAAAAAATCTAAATTTTGTGCTTCGTTTCCCGAAAGTTTCGTTTTTTAAAATGCATGTAGGTACCATTCACAAACCTTAAGAAAGACTTTGATGAAACTTTGCATAATTATAAACCTTAATTCCATGTAAGCAATTCTTGATAGTTCTTATATTTGATGTTTGATATCAGTGCACCCATTAAAAAGCACACATTTTCAAATATTCTTTTTAAAAAATCATATACAATAAACCAAGCATCACAAACCAAAATTTTTATAAAGGATTGTTTTACTATAATTAAATATTATTTAATTTAATATTAAATATATTAATTATTAATATTAAATATAAGTAAATAATTAAATAATCATCTTTCTATAATGTCTTGATGAGGGAAGTGCAGCCTATTTCCCAATTTTCTTTGATTTCATTATTAACACACTCGCTCAAGTTAGCCACCATGATTAATATAGGTAGGTATTGATTTGAGCACGGCCTACTCTGTTTAGCTCGCGGAACGTCTATTATCTTATAGGGTGGTGACATACCGAGCGGTTAGAGCGTTCGTCTACTACCTAGGTGGCCCGGGTTCAATCCCAGGGACCCGTATGTGGTATTCGTGGTGGACGAAGCGGCGTCAGGGCGGGTTTTTCCCGGGTTGTCCGGTTTCCCCCGTCACATTCCACCAATTGTTCCATCATCAGCGTTCCACTCATCCATTTCGTCTGCATTTCCTATCATCCTCTTCCTCACTATCATACCTGGTTCTTGGCGGCTCCGTGGCCGAGCGGTTAGCGCGCTCGCCTACCACCTAGGCGGCCCGGGTTCGATCCCAGGGACCCGCATGTGGTATTCGTGGTGGACGAAGCGGCGTCAGGGCGGGTTTTCTCCGGGTGCTCCGATTTCCCCCGCCATCTTATTCCACCGGTGCTCCATCTTCATTCCATGTGTCATCAGTGTCACCGCCTGCGGTGCCGTAGTAGTCAAAGCAGGCGTTAAACACTACAACAACACCTGGTGCTTGAGTGAAGACCGATAGGTCTGACCCTAGGCACTGCCTTGTAAGTCCTACATAAGGGGAGGAATATCTGCATAATAACTTCGACCGTCATTACAACGAAATTTGGACTGATCCCAGTATTTTATTCGTTTAAATTATAACGTATGTAATATAAATGAGGGAACAATTACTGAGATGGTAAAAATCAACAAGTAGGTTTGATTATGTTTTTAAGTGTATTAATCAAAATATTGTTAAGGTTAAGAGTGTGGAAATGCTAGCGGCCTAGGCCTTAAAAGTACGTAATATAGGAGAGTAGGTTAAGTTGGTAGACGTGAATACGGGACAGTTCATTTACCTGCAATGTCAACATAACAAAAAGAACAATTTATGTTTCTTTATGTGAACAGTGGGGGAAAAAATCAGGTAGGGTTACTGAAAGTCCTTCATACTGATGGTAAAGCATTAGGACGAGTTTCCTGAAGTCCACGAGTATACAAGTGGTTCCTATCGTAGACGTAGAGGAAGGGATGTCGAACTCCATTAGCGGAATAGTGTCTTAGTACGGTATAGTCACCATCATCCATCATCTGGTCCGTCAAAAGAAGATATGAGCAACAGTCTCACCCTCTTTCATGTGGAAAATATAATATAGGTCAGCAGGATGGTGAGAAGATTGCACACTAAAGCAATTTACAGAAACTGGGGTACATAACGTTGAAATGTCACGTCCAGCCTAAGATAGGGTCCTGCTAATAAAGAAATGCAGTTCCCATCACTACACTACACCTCTCGAATGATTGAAAATAATTCCGTATTGTCATATATTTTCTTCTTTATTTGCATTACAAATAATGAAGACGATGAATAATAATAGTGCTTTAATAATACATTCTTTTAAACATAACCTAACTAATTAGCTTCTATTTACTATTATGGCCATTCAGCTGTTTTACTGGAGCGAAGCTACGGTCGTGCTAAACAGTTTAAATCATGGGAATTCTCATTTTAATGATACAGATCAAACAGGGATGCTTGTAGCATAAGTAGATCTGAAATAAAAATCATGACTTTCTCTACTCTTGTACTAACCATTCTTACAAACTCTTGTTCCTATATCTTCTTCGTGTTAGTATAAGTTCTCCAAAACTAACACCAATAACAAGGCATACTTCCGAAATGGTTCACTCTACAAAAAAATTTATTTGGACTTAAATTTTATATTTTAGCAAGATCTACATTTTTTCTAACAGCACTTCAAAAACACCTAGTCTTCCAATGGATACCAGCTCACTGTGGTCTGAGTGGTAATGAGAAAGCTGATTTCCTTGCAAAAAAGGGTACCGGTAATGTGCAGAAATCAATAGTTAATTTACCATTTTATGCAGCTAAAAGATTAGTCAACTCTGAATTCAAAAACATTATTGCAAAGTATTACTATGAAAAATCAAAGAATAAAAGATGGGAACTACCAAACATTTAAACAGTATTTCCTGAGTATCCTCGAAAAACAGCAGTTGCAACCTTCAGGTTGATTACAGGACATGATTGTCTGGCAAAACATTTAAACAGAATTGGGATATATTCTTCACCACTCTGTCCTCTATGTGACCTGCAAGAGGAAATGGATCGAGACCACCTTCAAATATGCCCGGCCACTTCTAGTGCCCTTCCCATCCATCAGTGAAAAATATTGGAGAGCAAGAGGATTAATGACTTCATGTCAGAAATCCAGCATTAGCTAACAACATTTTTTCTATAGTAAGATTTTGTCTATCTCTTACGGTTTACGAGTTATTCAAAAGTCATCCAGACTAAATAGGACTACATAGGCTATAGCCAGAAAATTCAAAATATACATTTCATTTGTCATACAAATATTTTTAATCAAAATCGTTAGAGCCATTTTCAAGAAAATCAAAATTTTCGAAAAATTTTCCTTGTAAAGGGTAGTTTAGGGTGGGGCTATTTTCTTCAAAATGTTCGTGTTGCATGCTTGAAAGACATTAAACTTAAACACCAATTTTGATTTTTAATATCTATTTCTTCTATGGATATTAAATTTCCTAAATAATTAAAGTTTGATGCTTGTTCAACTGTGTGATTTTCTATTACAATCTTGACTCTTTGTATATTTTTAACACAAAAAGGTATTGCTTTAGTTTTAGATGGGGCAATTTTTATTTCAAAGTTTTTAGCAATTATAAAAAAAAATCTGATGTGGTACACTCACATGACTTTCTCTACTCTTGTACTAACTATTGTTACAAACTCTTATTCCTATATTTTCTTCATGTTAGTTAAGATAAACATTTGTTCAAATTATCTTATTGCTTATTTCCTTGTAGGTGCAAGGGGAATATTAGAATACAGTAGGCTTTGTGCGATAGTCAAATCTTTTAAAGCTTTGAGATTCCGTTCTCTTTGCACACGTAACATAAAAAAATGAACAACGATGACCCATTTCACGAAAGTTCTAAGTTTTCCGAAACTCACATAACAAGGAATATCTCCGAAATGGTTCACCCTACAAGAAAATTTATTGAGACATAAATTGTGTATTTTAGCAAGATCGACATTTTTTGTACAGTATGATTTGGTCTATCTCTAACGGTTTACCAGTTATGCAAAAGTCGTCCAGAGTAAATACGACTGCAGGGGCTATAGCCAGAAAATTCAAGATATACATTTCATTTGCCATAAAAATATCTCAAACATATGACATTTTAATCAAAATCGTTAGAGCCATTTTCAAGAAAATCAAAATTATCGAAAAATTTTCCATGTAAAGGGTAGTTTAGGGTGGGGCTATTTTCGTTTTTGAGTTATTCTGTCCACAGATTGACAGACAGACAGACACACACACGGACCTTTTTCTAAAAATGATTTTTTTGGATTCAGGGGGTCTCAAAACATGTATTTCCGGTGAAATCTCGACATCGAACTTTTGGGTGGAACACAAAACTTCCCCTACTTACCAGTAGAGAAAGTAATAATGTTGAACAATATATATTCTATGTGATAAAAATGTTAATTGAGATTCTATAAATGCAAATATTTGCCTTTGAATAATTATATCTTATATGATATGTTAAAGTATTAGGCATTTGTATAGTTTTGACAACAAATCTGTCTCTCAGTGAATAAGTGTTTTTAAATGATTCCACTTATCTCAACATGGCATAATTCTGCCTACGTTCTTGTATTTAAGTATTCTGTTTTAGGGGACAATAAAGTGATATAAAACTAACAGAACTGGATTTTGTCACTTTGTTACAGTATTAAGGTGTATTATAAACTGTTGCTTGGTTTTGTCGACGTGTAAATGTAAATAAACCATTAGTGCGGCAAACTCAAGCACAAAGGCCATTCTTCTTTGTTTGATGAAGGTTATGAGCTTCCTCTCTGGCCATAATTTGAAGTTCAATTTAAATAACACGCTGGTCGGCCGGCACGGACTAAAGCCACTTAATTTTGAATAAAGCTCATTACTTACACATGTGGGCCATTGTCTAAACTAGCGCGTACAATTACGTTATCGAGGTCAAACACTGCGCCTAATTTCCTACCGGCCGTTGCCAACCACTACAGCGGCCAGTTAATGACATCTTTCATGTGACATCGTACTACGAGATGAATATTTATGCCCTGCTGTAATAGGCCTGCCCAGGAATCGATACACTCTCCCTGTAAACAGCTAAATGCTTTTATATACCTACCCATTTCAAAACATGCAACGCTTAATATTACTAACATGATTAAAGAAGGATCAGGGGATAAACAGAACCGAATAATCAGGTTTAATTATAAGCTGACAAAATGATAATGTGACAAATCCCACTCCTGACACCAGCGTGACAAAATTTACAATGTTACAAATCCCACTCCTGACACCATTGTGACACAATTTACAATGTTGTAAATCCCACTCCTGACACCAGCGTGACAAAATTTACAATGTGACAAATCCCACTCCTGACACCAGCGTGACAAAATTTACAATGTTACAAATCCCACTCCTGACACCATTGTGACACAATTTACAATGTTGTAAATCCCACTCCTGACACCAGCGTGACAAAATTTACAATGTGACAAATCCCACTCCTGACACCAGCGTGACAAAATTTACAATGTGACAAATCCCACTCCTGACACCATTGTGACACAATTTACAATGTAACAAATCCCACTCCTGACACCACTGTGACAAAATTTACAATGTAACAAATCCCACTCCTGACACCAGCGTGACAAAATTTACAATGTAACAAATCCCACTCCTGACACCACTGTGACAAAATTTACAATGTAACAAATCCCACTCCTGACACCACTGTGACAAAATTTACAATGTAACAAATCCCACTCCTGACACCACTGTGACAAAATTTACAATGTTGCAAATCCCACTCCTGACACCACTGTGACAAAATTTACAATGTTGCAAATCCCACTCCTGACACCACTGTGACAAAATTTACAATGTTGCAAATACCACTCCTGACACCACTGTGACAAAATTTACAATGTTGCAAATCCCACTCCTGACACCACTGTGACAAAATTTACAATGTTGCAAATACCACTCCTGACACCAGCGTGACAAAATTTACAATGTTGCAAATCCCACTCCTGACACCACTGTGACAAAATTTACAATGTAACAAATCCCACTCCTGACACCACTGTGACAAAATTTACAATGTTGCAAATTTCACTCCTGACACCAGCGTGACAAAATTTACAATGTTGCAAATCCCACTGCTGACACCAGCGTGACAAAATTTACAATGTTGCAACTCCCACTCCTGACACCAGCGTGACAAAATTTACAATGTTGCAAATTTCACTCCTGACACCACTGTGACAAAATTTACAATGTTGCAAATTTCACTCCTGACACCAGCGTGACAAAATTTACAATGTTGCAAATCCCACCGTTGACACCACTGTGACAAAATTTACAATGTAACAAATCCCACTCCTGACACCACTGTGACAAAATTTACAATGTAACAAATCCCATTCCTGACACCACTGTGACAAAATTTACAATGTAACAAATCCCACCGTTGACACCACTGTGACAAAATTTACAATGTAACAAATCCCACTCTGACACCACTGTGACAAAATTTACAATGTAACAAATCCCATTCCTGACACCAGCGTGACAAAATTTACAATGTAACAAATCCCACTCCTGACACCACTGTGACAAAGTGACAATGTAACAAATCCCATTCCTGACACCAGCGTGACAAAATTTACAATGTAACAAATCCCATTCCTGACACCAGCGTGACAAAATGACAATGTGAAAAATCCCACTCCTGGCACCACTGTGACAAAATTTACAATGTAACAAATCCCATTCCTGACACCACTGTGACAAAATTTACAATGTAACAAATCCCACCGTTGACACCACTGTGACAAAATTTACAATGTAACAAATCCCACTCCTGACACCACTGTGACAAAATTTACAATGTAACAAATCCCATTCCTGACACCAGCGTGACAAAATTTACAATGTAACAAATCCCACTCCTGACACCACTGTGACAAAGTGACAATGTAACAAATCCCATTCCTGACACCAGCGTGACAAAGTGACAATGTAACAAATCCCATTCCTGACACCAGCGTGACAAAATTTACAATGTAACAAATCCCATTCCTGACACCACTGTGACAAAATGACAATGTAACAAATCCCACTCCTGACACCACTGTGACAAAATGACTTCTTTCTTCTTTCTCTGATCACCCTCCCCTTATGTAGGAGTTATAAGCCAGTGCCTAGGGTCAGACGCCTGTCGGGGAGCACAGGAACCTCTGGACCAGACGGAGTGAACACCTGGAAGCGGGTGATCAGCCAAGCACCAAGTATGATAGTGAGGAATAGGATTATATATGAAATGCAGGCGAAATGGATGATTGGAAGGGTGATAATGGAGCAACTGGTGTGATGAAATGTGGGGGAAACCGGAGAAATCTGAGAAAATCCGCCCAGATGCCGCTTTGTCCACCACAAATACCACATGCTGTTCCCAACTAGGTGGTAGGCGAGCAGTCTAACCACTCAAACACGGCGCCTCCATTATGAGAGAATGACAATGTGACAAATTCCACTCCTGAAACCAGTGTGACAAAATAACAATTGTCGTGCATTAGCCTGCCAAAAGCTCGAAAGTGGCTCAACCGATTTGAATATTTCTTTTTTCGTCTCAATACTGGGATGTTTTAGAAAAAATGACACAACTATTCTTTAGATTGTAAATTAACTATTTTGGTAAATATAAAACATTGAAATTTTTATATTTTACGCACACCGATCTATGTAAATTTAAATATCTCTGGTATTATTTTTCAGATAAATATGATCTGTGGCGCTTTTTGAATATTGAAATATATACTTCATTTATACATTAAACAAAAAATAATTAGTTTAATATTTTCTATTTTTATAAAGTCATGAAAGTTACAAACACTATTAATAATATTAACGTTTTACTTTGAATTTCCGGAAAAAAATAAAACGTAGCTTGATGATGCCATATAATCCTAGAAAAAATTCAGATTGGAATTCCAAATAAATACAGAGAAATTAAATAACTTACCAAGCCGTGCAGACGAGCAGTAACGCTAACTTCACGATCAATGTGTAACTGATTGCCTATCGTGTGTTGCAGTTCCGTCAAGGTCAAATTGTCAAGCACAAACGCTGAAATACCTGTAGCGGTTACTTGGTCTATCACTCTCTTTATATGGTACAAAGTTAACATTCCATGATTTAAAATTCCAATAGTAGATCTAAAGTTCTCAAGATAAGTTCAAAAAAATTGAGAGTCTGTGAAAACAATTCCGGTCGTTTTATCGCGTTCATTACAATGCCAAGGAGAGGACATGAAAAGGAAGTGAAAACAAAAAATCTGATGTGTTGCACTCACATGACTTTCTCTACTCTTGTACTAACCATTCTTACAAACTCTTATTCCTGTATCTTCTTCGTGTTAGTTAAGATAAACATTTGTACAACTTATTGCTCATTTCCTTGTAGGTGCAAGGGGAATGTTAGAATACAGTAGGCTTTGTGCGATAGTCAAATGTTTCACATTCTGTTGTCTTTGCACACTTAACATATAAAAAAATGAACAACGATGCTCCATTTCACGAAAGTTGTAAGTTTTCCGAAGCTCGCACACATAACAAGGAATATCTCCGAAATGGTTCACCCTACAAGAAAATTTATTGAGACATAAATTGTGTATTTTAGCAAGATCTACATTTTTTGTAGAGTATAATTTGGTCTAGCTCTAACGGTTTACCAGTTATGCAAAAGTCGTCCAGAGCAAATACGACTACAGGGGCTATAGCCAGAAAATTCAGGATATACATTTCATTTGTCATCAAAATATCTCAAACATATGACATTTTAATCAAAATCGTTAGAGCCATTTTCAAGAAAATCAAAATTTTCGAAAAATTTTCCATGTAAAGGGTAGTTTAGGGTGGGGCTATTTTCTTCAAAATCTTCGTGTCGCATCCTTGAAAAACATTAAACTTAAATACCAACTTTGATTTTTAACCGACTTTTCGTTTTTGAGCTATGCTGTCCACAGACTGACAGACTGACACAC
Source organism: Tenodera sinensis (assembly GCA_030765045.1). NCBI lineage: Eukaryota > Metazoa > Arthropoda > Insecta > Mantodea > Mantidae > Tenodera > Tenodera sinensis. The sequence goes on along the minus strand of CM060974.1, from coordinate 18,215,750 downwards.
AGACACACACACGGACCTTTTTCTAAAAATACTTTTTTGGATTCAGGGGGCTCAAAACATATATTTCCGGTGAAATCTCGACATAGAATTTTCGGATGGAATACAATACTTCCCCTAATTACCAGTAGAGAAAGTAAAAACGTGGGCTGTCACTTATGAAGATTTACAATTACTTTATACATATAATGCATATAATTGAACGTTCAATTTAGGAAGTTAAATTTTAATGCAGTTTATTGGTGACTTAATTTAATAGAAAGCCCGTGTAGATGATAATACTCCATTCTTCCATTAACAAATCCCGACAGTTGAATACCAGCTCTGAGAATTGTGTTACTATTTAAATAATCGGATTACGTCATTTAGTCGAATTTCCTCGTCAAGGGACATTTTAAAAATGTGATGCAATGCGGTTAGTTCAAGTTCAGAAGCATTTAATTTATATGACAATTATTGTCACTCGTCATGTTGCGGTTTGACATGTAAATAAAACAAGAAGGTTGTGGTCACATTTCCGGACACGCGTCTCTCGATTAATTATACCTCACCAAAAATTAGTCCAACAACATAAATATCCCATATGATTTAGCAAACTGACAATATGTCTCTGTCAATCGCCTTCCAAACACCAAATGAATATGATTTCTGCTCCAAGCTTTTACGATAAAATCGATAAATATACCAACATGGGTTAACATCACATTAAAAAGCTACCGAAATGCATTTAGATTTCAAAGCATAATACACCTTACCCAGCGGAGTGGCTCAGGCGGTAGCCCGTATTCGGGAGGTCTTGGGTTCGACTCCTATAACTTACCTTCCTGGCGCATGAGTTTTTCTCAGGATCCTAGGCAACTCCCCCAAATATCCCTTCCATTTCATTTCAGGGTTGGCGAGTTTGACAGTGCTGTACGGGAGTTTAGTGCTCTGTAACTGCTGTACTCGACGTAGGGGTGGCATTGTTGTCGCCTGACCTGCTGGGGGACTGTTGTCGAAACTACTCAGTGGCTGGCGGCTGCTTGGTGAACCCTGGTGATGAGATGAAAATCTTGGAAATGTTCAGCACGTCAGATATTGAAGGTGTAAACGCGTGGAAGCAAACCGATAAAAAAAACTGAGGTGTTGCATTCACATGACCCTCTACTCTTGTACTAACCATTCTTACAAACTCTTATTCCTATATCTTCTTTCTTGATAGTTTAGATACACATTTGTACAAATTATCTTATTGCTTATTTCCTTGTAAGTGCAAGGGGAATGTTAGAATACAGTAGGCTTTGTGCTATAGTCAAATGTTTGAGATTCTGTTGTCTTTGCACACTTAACATATAAAAAAATGAACAACGATGATCCATTTCACGAAAGTTCTAAGCTTTCCGAAACTCACACACATAACAAGGAATATCTCCGAAATGGTTCACCCTATTAGAAAATTTATTCAGACATAAACTGTGCATTTTAGAAAGATCTACATTTTTTGTATAGTATGATTTGGTCTATCTCTAACGGTTTACCAGTTATGCAAAAGTCGTCCAGATTAAATACGACTACAGAGGCTATAGCCAGAAAATTCAAGATATACATTTCATTTGTCACAAAAATATCTCAAACATATGACATTTTAATCAAAATCGTTAGAGTCATTTTCAAGAAAATCAAAATTTTCAAAAAATTTTCCGTGTAAAGGGTAGTTTAGGGTGGGGCTATTTTCTTCAAAATCTTCGTGTCCCATCCTTGAAAGACATTAAACTTAAATACCAACTTTGGTTTTAACCGACTTTTCGTTTTTGAGTTATGCTGTCCACAGACTGACACACAGATACACAAACGGACCTTTATCTAAAAATGCTTTTTTTGGCTTCAGGGGGTCTCAAAACATGTATTTCCGGTGAAATCTCGACATCGAATTTTTGGGTGGAATACAATACTTCCCCTACTTACTAGTAGAGAAAGTAAAATTGAAACACTGAAGTGCATATACCGGGTGGAAGGAAAGTCATTACATTAATTTAGACCTATAGGGATATTTTAGTTTTGTCGAAAACAACCTGGCGACACCTCAGATTGTGTGAGTGGTGATTTTCCCTAGCTCCGTACATAAACAAACAACGCAACGGTGCGGCTTGAAAACAAACACATACCCTGCCTTGTGCTTCCTTGTTTACTGTGCGAGTGTAGGCCAATCACACGCGGAACGAATGTAATGACTTCCCTTCTATTCTTTATATTAGGGTACCAATTATTAAATTATGTCTACTTTACCCTTAACACCCTATGTGGATAGAGGAAGTATTACATTCGATTAACTGGCACACGGTTTTTTTAACTATTGAGTAATCAAGGAAACTCTCCTTCACCAATGTTGTATTTATTACCTGAGTTACATAACTACTCTAAGGCGTTCTCAGACAAAGGAGAAAGAACTATTTTCTATTTCAAGGCATTCTCACCAGTAAGTCAAAGCTTTCCTCATAAGTATGTTCTCTTATAATTTCAACATGTTTGCAAAGTCTTTGAAGTCTTTTAATTACTTAGGATTGAAATTAGAAGCTGTGTTATGGCAGAAAAATCACGAAGTGGCTTGAATAATTAGCAAAAAGGTTTTGAAATAGTCCTATTTTAGGTTCACTTTTCTTAAGCACCTATTAGACCACAAAACACCCACAGCTTTGCCTGGGTATTTCAATTATGATACGGACATAAGTTATATGGATTTCCAATGTTTCAACCGAAACACATGCTTTGAGGTGCCCTTAAACCAAAACAAAGGTTTTCGAAAATGATCAGTGTGTTGCATATGTGAACAGTATGGCTCAAAAAGTTAAGTTCAAAATCTTCCAAAGATGCGACTCGAAAATTTAAAAAAGAAAACTCCCCTAGTTTAACTACCCTTTACGTGGAAGAGTTTTTGCAACTTTTCGTGTTATCAAAAATGACTCCAACGATTTTTATTCGAATGTCCTGTATTAAAGACATTTTCATGAAAAATGAAATGTATATCTTGAATTTCCAAGAAGTAGCGTCATATCTTCTTCATGCGGAAGGAATCTTGTATGTCGTGTATACGTTAAGCAATAAACGAATTTGAACCACACAAAAAGTGTATGTTAAAAGACACAATTTATTTCAAATAAAGTTTTTGTGGCATAAGGTAATTCCAAGATATCATGCTATACTTTGACACTTTTTTAATGTCCTGTATATTTTCAGTTGTTTCTCGTGAATCCCCTCGAGGCAGGAATTGCGACCATTCCAGTTATCGCTGCGGACCCCTATACATTAGTAGTAATTCTGACGTTACTAGCAGCATTTCGGACCGAACATTCAAGCCCCTCGAGGGAGTTGTTTGAATTGGGTTGGACTCGGCGGGTCATTGGCTCCCGATGCCCAGGTATGTCAGACCGTTGGTACTCACACGGGGTTGTGTGATACCTCAATGTCTGGTACTTGCACCTGGTAAGCTAGACGTCCGGTGGCCCTACCGAGATTTCTCGTAGTCTTCCCTATGGGTTGACGCGCGTAAGTGGCGTATCTACTTCCGTCCCCGTATATAAGGAGGGGGGTGTTTTACACTCAAGGTTGTCCTAATGGAAAGCCCCACGGAGGGAAGTGGTACTCGGCTACCCCTTTTCCCTCGCTGAAGAGAGGGCGTTTCGACTCCTAGTGCATCCTGGCCCTCAACTGTTTCTCGTGACTATATGGAGAGAGTAAGAACTGTTAGCCCAGAGTATAGCAGCCACTTCTTAAGTATTAGACGTATGTTTCTATAAAAACGTGCCTTTGAGTGAAAACTGTCTTTAGTTAAAACTATGCCCAGCCAGTATTATGAATACTGCTGCCAATGGAGGTTTGTAAAGAGAGGAAAAGTAAGGGAGCTATGAAGGTCTCGTTAAATAATCATGATACCCTAGCATTTTATTAAATTCATAATCTTCACTTGGACGAATTTCAGATATGTGACTGAAAGAAGCAGTCCTCAAGAATTATTCTCGTGTTTTACGTGTAACTTTTGTGCATTCCTACTCTAAATATTTTATACATTCTAAATTTCATTTTATCGAAAAATTATTACTTTTTCTGGACGAGGGAAAAATTTACGAGGTTCAGTTTCAGGAAGTTGGTAAGTATGTATGTCTACTGATCTACTGATATTAAGAGATCTGGTGACTGTGGCGCTGAACGTTGTTCATTTGTCGTTGCACGGTTGGTTTCCTTGTAATTTGCAATCTGTACGTAGAGATAATCACAGGCTTAGAGGCCGTGCCATCTCGCTATCAAGTTCCTGGCATAGCGATTAGAGGGTAGAGTACCATCATGAATTGTCCAAACATGATATGGGAAACCAGAGCACACAGGTGACGTAAGCTTTAGGCCACTTCGTATTGATCTTCCTCTGCTACAGCAGGCTTTGCAAATAACAAACCAATCAAAGGAAACATGTCTTACAGATAAAGGAATGCTAAGAACAATGGAACATATTTAACGAAGAAAGACGAGCTTGTGAATTTTTACAAACATATGAGGGCAATTCGTGAAGGTTCGTTCCTTTATACGCATCAAACATCCTAGATATTTACAAAACGGTTGCTTTATTTAACTCATATCTTTCTCGATTGCTCTACATAGTTTCAATAGTTTCACTTTCTCTATTGGTAAGTAGGGGAAATATTGTATTCCGCCCCAAAATTCGATGATGAGATTTCACCGGAAATATATGTTTTGAGACCGCCTGAATCCAAAAACAAGCATTTTTAGAAAAAAAGGTCCGTGTGTGTGTCTGTGAGTCAGTCAGTCTGTGGACAGCATAACTCAAAAACGAAAAGTAGGTTAAAAACCAAAGTTGGTATTTAAGTTTAATGTCTTTCAAGGATGCGACACGAACATTTTTAAAAACATTTCCCCACCCTAAACTACCCTTTACATGAAAAATTTTTCGAAACTTTTGATTTTCTTGAAAATGGCTCTAACGATTTTGATTAAAATGTCATATGTTTGAGATATTTCTATGACAAATGAAATGTATATCTTGAATTTTCTGGCTATAGCCCCTGTAGTCGTATTTACTCTGGACGACTTTTGCATAACTGGTAAACCGTTAGAGATAGACCAAATCTTATTATACAAAAGATGTAGATTTTGCTAAAATTCACAATTTATATCTAAATACATTTTTTGTAGAGTGAACCATTTCGGAGATATCTCTCGTTATTTGTGTAAGTTTTGGAGAACTTCTGTCAAATGGAACATCGTTGTTCATTTTTTGTACCGTGCAAAGAGAACGGGGTTTGAAAGCTTTAAAAGATTTGACTATCGCTCAAAGCCTACTGTATTCCCATATTGCCGTCGCACGTGCAAGAAAATGAACAATAACATAATTTCTGCATTTCTCTTAAATAACATGAAGAAGATATAGGAATAGGAGCTTGTAAGAATGGTTAGTACAAGAGGAGAGAAAGTCATGTGAGTACAACACAACAGATTTTTATAATATAATTTTGTACATATATTTGTTTTAGTTGTAATATTTTTATCCCATAAAACACAGTTTAATTTTTATATTGCTTTGATATTACAATATTATTTTGTGTTTAATTATTGTTGGTTCTTAATTTGTGTTTATTATTTATCTGCAAAAAGAAACTCTATTCGCATATTGTTGTACTTATTAGTCAATAATTAGAAAATAAGAATGAAATCAGTGGAGACTACGTTCTGGTACAGATTTTAGATGCCAGAATTATAGTAATGTTATTTTATTATTTTTATTATTCTTGCGTTTATTTTATATCGGGATTCCCACCTGTTTCTATTAATAAATTAAACTGTGTATGATCAGAGAAATGCATATTTCTGAGTTAATAATGATGACGATGATGATAAAAGTAGGTTTTTCGTATAACTAAACCCTAGCGCGAAAGCCCATGAAAGGTCAAGGCCTGCCGCCCAGCCGCTGCGTCCCCCACCTCTACCTTCTATAGGTGTCATTGGTGAGGTGCAGTACTGGAGGCTGGGACGCGGTCAGCACCTCCAAGACCTCCCGGCGAGTTATACGACCTTCTCGACCTGGGGCAGCTACTTCTCCATCAAGTAGGTCCTCAATTGGCTGAGTGCAGACCCCACAGGGCATAAAACCCCCATGCTGGTACCGAGGATCGAACCCGTGTCCTACGCGCCACAGGCAAGCGCGCTACCAACTGCACTACGGAGGCGGTCATTATAACATTAACTCAATATTTCCTAATTTTCTCCTATTGAAGATATGACAATTAAGGAAGCACTGCAGCACATCATTCAAATGATAGTCAAATTATTGTGCAACTTACGCTGATTCACCAAGCTCAACTCTTGTTGCTTAGAATCTAGGTCTTGAGAAGCCTTTACTATGTGATATACTAACTTTGCCTTGTGTTGTATCATGCAGCGTTCTGGAAAACAGGTAATCTTCACTTGGTTGCCCTCACATGCAGGTAATGAAGGGAAGAAAAAGGCCTATAAAGCTCAAAGGAAGTCATCCGACACACTCTCAGTGACCACAAAGCAACTTCAACACACCGATGTCAAGCTACACCAAATTGCTACGTGTAGGATATGGAAGAAGATATTGTCAACAAACTGCTAGTTGCCCGTCCTGGATTCACCAATTTATTTTAACCTCTCCGAACATTAAACGTTATGTCGATGTCTCACGGTCCAACTTTTTTTCAACACTATCTATACAGAATTGCAAAATTAACCTCGCCGAAATGTCCATGGTTAGATGACAACCAAGCAGCCATACATCTCTTACTTCACTGTTAGCTGCAAGGTAGAAACCACCAGCGCATTTGAGGAATCCCAGCATAGTGTAACGAAAGTGCTTTCATCAGCATGTACAATGCACTTTATAAATGAATTATGCAAGACATTAGAGTAAACTACTGTAATAAGCATGCGTAGGAGATTAAATACCGTGCAATATACCCACAGCCGAAACACTAAAGAACTATACCAAAAAATCTTATGCGTTACACTCACATGACTTTCTCTACTCTTGTACTAACCATTCTTACAAGCTCTTATTCCTATATCTTCTTCGTGTTAGTTGAGACAAACATTTGCGGAAATAGTCTTATTGTAAGTACAAAAAGAATAAGGTAATACAGTAGGCTTTGAGCGATAGTTAAATCTTTTAAAGCTTTCAATTCCCTTCTCTTTGCACGGCTAAAATATAAAAAATGAATAACGATGTTCCATTTGACAGGAGTATAAGTTCTCCAAAACTCTCACAAATAACAAGGAATATCTTCGAAATGGTTCACCCTACAAGAAAATTTATTGAGACATAAATTGTGTGTTTTAGCAAGATCTACATTTTTGTATAGTAAGATTTGGTCTATCTCTTACGGTTTACCAGTTATGCAAAAGTCGTCCAGAGTAAATACGACTACAGGGGCTATAGCCAGAAAATTCAAGATATACATTTCATTTGTCATAAAAATACCTAAAAAAACATGGCATTTTAATCAAAATCCTTAGTACTTTTCAAGAAAATCAGAATTTTCGAAAAATTTTCCATGTAAAGGGTAGTTTAGGGTGAAGCAAGTTTCTTCAAAATCTTCTTGTCGCATCCTTGAAAGATATTAAACTACCAACTTTGATTTTTAACCAACTTTTCGTTTTTGAGCTATACTGTCCACAGACTGACACACACACACACACAACCTTTTTCTAAAAATTCGTTTGGATTCAGGGGGCCTCAAAACATACATTTCCGGTGAGATCTCGACATCGAGTTGGTAGAGTTGGCAACACTCACATACACACATTTCGTAGTAAACAACGACTACGTTAACAGATTAACAGTTCAAGTCCCCTCTCATACCTCAGACCCCGCTAGGCTTCTTCTGGTCGACAAACACTGCAAATGTACTGGGAAAGTCATGTGAATGTAACACATTAGATTTTTATTATAATTAATGTGACACCAGGCCATCCCAGCGTCAACACAACAAAGGACGGTCGGGTCAAGCTTCCTTATACCACTCACGCAAGCAAACACGTGACTAACAACAATCAATCAGCACCCAAAAGGGATTTTCTCCAGATGATTCGAGAAGTGTCCCGCGACCGGCTTGCTTGAAGAAGGTCGAGAAAGATCTGGCTCCGTATAAAAGCCCGCGGGTGTGTGAGAACAACCAATTTTTTAAGTGAAACTACTTATGAGAGAGCTTTGAAATTCTGACCCACCCGCAACCTTTTTGTGTGACTTGTCAGTTAATGAAATGATGCTAAAAAAGAAAGACAATGTGATATTTGATCGGGAAGCTATGGTGGTGTGGAGATACTCCAAAATTACATTTCATAACTTTTCTTAACCAATTTCTTTAATTAGTTAATGTAGTTTATTTAATAAATGTGAGCCGAGTGCAATTCCAACCTCACACTGCTACAGTGAAAGAATTGACGGTCAAATGTAAACAGCTGCGCGTAGAGAAAAACACGTGCTTGTTTGTGGAGTGATACAACTGCAATGTTTATGTGTGTACCCACTTTAACCTCGGAGGGACTATAGACTGTTACGCCAGTAGGAGAGAACTGTATTTTTGTACAAAAGTTTATAAGAAATATAAAATAACTGGACTGAATTTTGTCAGTTTGTCACATTATGTTTGTTTTTCTTTCGGAATCTAGCGGAATTCTATTCGATGTATAGCGAGATTGAATGTTTTTGCTTGGCAATACTGACTAGCCATAAAATACGAATGTAATTTATTTAGTGTTGTCGTTTCTGTCTCTCTCATACGAGTTAGGCAAGTTCAACTGTTTGAGTCAACTTCTTGCATCGCTTACGAGAGCTAAATGCTCTTTCCGTGCAGTTTGATACAGAAACGGTAAAGTTGTGTTAATATAAAGCAAAAAAACGTAGAGGATTTACCTTCAAAAGTCTCTCTAGCGTCACGAAAGCTTTCATGTGAATACCGCCCGAGGCAATGCAGAGACCACGTGTGTTTATCGTTGCGTTCAACTCACAGAGGCGACATTAATGTAGAAAATGTCATGTGTGACACATTCTCCGCTTGTCACATTGGCTACAAAAATGTTCAAACTGCAATTTCCCTGACACATTATAACCTCCGGTCTGCCTTTTTAAAGTTATAGCGATTAACTTTTTGTCTAACGAAAATGTGACTTCACTAGCGTTAAAGAACGCTACTGAGGTTTTAACAAAAAAATCTGATGTGTTGCACTCACATGACTTTCTCTACTCTTGTACTAACCATTCTTACAAACTCTTATTCCTATATCTTCTTCGTGTTTGTTGAGATAAACATTTGTACAAATTATCTTATTGCTTATTTCCTTGTAGGTGCAAGGGGAATATTAGAATACAGTAGGCTTTGTGCGATAGTCAAATATTTTAAAGCTTTGAGATTCTGTTCTCTTTGCACAGCTAACGTATAAAAAAATAAATAACGATGTTCCATTTGACGAAACTTTTAAGTTTTCTAAAACTCACACAAGTTACAATGAGTAACTCCAAAATGGTTCACTGTAGCCAGAAAATTCAAGATATACATTTCATTTGCCATAAAAATATCTTAAATATATGGTATTTTAATCAAAATCGTTAGAGCCATTTTCGAGGAAATCACTATTTTCGAAAAATTTTACATGTGTAGTGGCTTAAGTGGAGGAATTTTTATTCAAAATCTTCGTGTCGCATCCTTAAAAGACATTAAACTTAAATACTTTGGTTTTTAACGGACTTTTCGTTTTTGAATTATGCTGTCAGACTGACAAACGGACCTTTTTCTAGGAATGCTTTTTACTTTCTCTACTGGTAAGTAGGGGAAGTATTGTATTCCACCCAAAAATTCGATGTCGAGATTTCACCGGAAATATGTTTTGAGACCCCTGAATCCAAAATAAAGCATTTTTAGAATAAGGTCCGTGTGTGTGTGTGTGTGTGTGTGTGTGTGTGTGTGTGTGTGTGAATCTGTGTGTGAATCTGTGTGTGTGTCTGTCATACTGTGGACAGTATAACTCAAAAACGAAAGGCAGGATAAAAACCAAAGTTGGTATTTAAGTTTAATGCCTTTCAAGGATGCGATACGAAGATTTTGAACAAAATAGCCCTACCCTAAACTACCCTTTACATGGAAAATTTTTCGAAAATTTTGATTTTCTTGAAAATGGCTCTAACGATTTTGATTAAAATGTCATATGTTTGAGATATTGTTATGACAAATGAAATGTATATCTTGAATGTTCTGGCTATAGTTCCTGTAGTCGTATTTACTCTGGACTTTTGCATAACTGGTAAACTGTTAGAGATAGACCAAATCATACTATACAGAAGTGTAGATCTTACTAAAACACACAATGTATGTCCAAATGAATTTTCTTGTAGGGTGAACCATTTCGGAGATATTCCTTGTTATGTGTGTGAGTTTCGGAAAACAAAACTTTCGTGAAATGGAACATCGTTGTTCATTGTTTATATTGTATTCTAATATTCCCCTTGCACCTACAAGGGAATGAGCAATAAGATAATTTGTATAAATGTTTATCTCAAGTAACACGAAGAAGATCTAGGGAAAAGGGTTTGTAAGAATGGTTAGTACAAGAGTAGAGAAAGTCATGTGAGTGCAATATATCAGATTTTAAAATGGTATTGTATACACTGCTAGCCTTAAAATTATGACAGAATATTGCCCATAGAAGCATTGGTTTATATAGCACTTTAGACTGCAACGAAACCGAGACAGGGACAGAAGATACGCCAATACTATTTCACTAACCCTAACACACAAATAAAATCCAACTCTCAAACGTTTGAACATTAACAACCACCACAAATGGCACTCCAACGTTAAGGCACCAAAGGAAAATTGACAAGTAGCTACGAAAACGAAGCAAGAAAGAGAATTTAAATAGCAATTTAAAACTGCCACACGATACTGGTAAGAATTCAGTATTGGAGCAACTGTTAGATTCGACGTGCTGTGAGATGGTCATATTCTTCTGCAGAACGTAATTACCACCATATGTGGAGTGTCTTATGCTGGTAGGTAAAACGCCTTGAAGTCTCGCTCCCAAAGGTAATTACTGTGATGCAGCTGGCGGGTGAGCCGCTTCAACTTTATACATTAATATACAAAGGCCGCCCGAGTTACCAAAGGGTCATCAAATTATGGAGAGTTTGTGCCAACTGGGAGAGCGAGGACATTGTCTGATTCACACAGCATCCCGCAGCACTCGATTGCATTACGGTTTAGGACGTAATGCCTTAATAATCATCATTATCAACAGGTTTGCCTCGCTCCCACTCAATCTCCTCTTTCCCTTCAGTTCCCTCTTACGCCTTTTTGTGTTCCTGTACCCATTCATAAAAGTCCAGCAGCAAACCTAACAAAAGAAGCATGTGGTTAGCGGATGTCGAACCGAAATCCATTTGGATAATAAGCTCTGACACCATTCCTACCTTAGGCAAGATTTCTCCTTTCTTTTGTTGAACAATGTACGGGGTCCGTAAGTCCCAAAGGCTCTGACCCATATTATGTGCTACTGAGACCACAACATCAGCCGATGGTCAAGTGCGCCCTTCCGTCCAAATTACCACGATTTGTTCACTACCAATCAAGCGGGGGAGGTGCTTCTTTTAAAATGTAATTCCGTATTGCTTAACGCTCCTTTAAACAATTCAGGGCTGCAAAGATTGAAGCAACTTCTTCCTAAGACTTCGAAAATAATAACAGAGGCATCAAGGAACTGACTCCACTTGTTTAATCAACAACCAAACCTGCAGAGTGCTGTGATTAAGGCTGTCCCAGAATTAGACCGACAAACTTTGGGAGCTGACAGGTAATATCATTTTAAACACGTTTTGTCAAGGAAAGTTTTTTATTGCTTCGTTTTAGCGCTAGATGAGTTAATGTCATAGATTACTGCCTCCCACCAAGTTTAAGTATTTACCGCAAAATCAACAATGCAAATTAGTATTTCATTTATCTTAGTAAGACACACAATCTTAATCTAAGAAACAAGCACAGCACACATAAACAAAACACAAACATCTCATTATTTACAGTAAATCACAGCTTTACTGTTCAAAATTAGACTGAGAAGCTTTTAAACCAGAGAAATGGCTGGTGTTTTTGCAAGAGTACGGCAGAATAGCGCACACCGATGCACTCTTTGTGTTAATCGCAATGGGCGTGCGTTCCAACATTTACTTTGAATAGTAAATTATTAATATTAATAATTCATATTATAATTTACCACAGAGATACAAATCGCTTTCAGTTGTTCTTGTCGAAATATTGGTTGTACAGCTGTGATAAAGCGAAAGCTAAATAGCACAAAAACGCGCATAAAATCCCACCCAGTTTCCTGGACTGAGCATTTTCTGTGGCCTGAAGTGTATTGGTTGATGAGCTGGCTAAGTTAACACAGAATCATAAATGATACATATGAATATAGATAATACGAATCGTAAATAAATACACCCTGCTACGCTTATACTGAGGTATAAGTTCATTGGTTCTCTCTGCATATTATGCATGTAATGCCATAGAACTGTAATGCAAAATATTGCCAGGATAATACAAAAGGAATCACGTTAACCAAGCACCAGGAATTTGTTTCCTTTCTCTGTTCAAGATGAGTCAACTTAGTCTGGTAACCAGAATATCAGTCAAACAATGGCGCATTGCCCGAAAGATAACTTTTGGGCTGTAAAAGTTGCTACAATGTGGAAGAGAGACATCAACTCGATTTAAAATATGCAAACAACTTACTGCTAAAGCGTGTGGTGTAGGTAAAAGAAGTGTTGCCGTAATATTGGAGACGGTGTCAAAGGTGTCGCATAAGGGAGCCGATATCTGGCTGCGTGCGGAAGCATTTCTGCGGTAACAGCCCTATGAGTGAGTGAGTGTTGGGTTTAAGGGCCCGTCTACAACTTGGTCATTAGGGCCCTATGAGGCATTCTGTTTATTGCAAGCAAAATCTCATTTTCACTTTTTCTACTACGTATAGTAAGTACAGCAAGTATTGTATTCGACTCAAAAACTCGACATCGAGATTTCACCGGAAATATGTTTTGAGGCCCCCAGAATCAAAACCGAAAAGTTGCTTAAAAACCAAAGTTGGTATTTAAGTTTAATGTCTTTCAAGGATGTGACACAAAGATTTTGAAGAAAATAGCCCCACCCTAAACTACCCTTTACATGGAAAAGTTTTCGAAAATTTTGATTTTCTTGAAAATGGCTCTAACGATTTTGATTAAAATGTCATATGTTTGAGATATTTTGATGACAAATGAAATGTATATCTTGAATTTCCTGGCTATAGCCCCTGTAGTCGTATTTACTCTGTGCGACTTTTGCATAACTGGTAAACCGTTAGAGATAGACCAAATCGTACTCTACAAAAAATGTAGATCTTGTTAAAATACACAATTTATGTCTGAATAAATTTGTTTGTAGAGTGAACCATTTCGGAGATATTCCTTGTTATGCGTGTGAGTTTCGGAAAGCTTACAACTTTCGTGAAATGGAACATCGTTGTTCATGTTTTTATATGTTAAGTGTGCAAAGTGAACAGAATCTCAAACATTTGACTATCGCACAAAGTCTACTGTATTCTAATATTCCCCTTGCACCTACAAGGAAATAAGCAATAAGATAATTTGTACAAATGTTTATCTCAACTAACACGAAGAAGATAGAACAAAAGATGGAATTTTATATTAGAAGGAATGTAATGACTTCCCTTCCACCCTGTATAAGCAGAATAACAAATCTGTCGTGATATAACAAAGAAGATAAAACGACGTAAAATAAATGTAGAGAAAAAGAATTTGTGAGCTATGTAGTTCAATTACTAATATTATTCTACGTTGCCTGTGTAGTGACGTCATGTCTAAGAAAGGAGGTCGTAATGTTATGAGGAAATGAAACCCGCATGCAAGTACAAGATGAATATCATATATGACGTTGAAAGGCACTTGAGCTGGACATGTTGACACTGTTCTTGATGTCGACAGTATAAAGCAGAAACCCAGATTTAATATTCCAACGAGATGATGAGGCACCCACGCACTTCAGCTTGCTCGATGAATGTCTAACGATCTGACCGTGATCAATATTACACACTTATGCTGAATTATTATTTCCATTTCTTCCCATAAAACTCTTGCACCGTAGGCAATATCCATTTGCACACATACATATTATATCAGCAAACTCGTATCTTTTCCATTCGCAGATTATAGCTCCACGAGAAAACATCTTTTTCATTTTCTCTACTGTGCACCGAGCGACACCACGCCACGGCAAGTCTGCGACTTGCACTCGAGACGTCCAGGGTTCGATCCCCTGCGACCGCACACTCTGACTTGGTTTCTTCCGTGGTTTCCTCTTGTCATTTAGGCGAATACTGGAGTGCTTAATTTTATCCCATTTTTCAGATTCAGATTTGTTTATTCATAAAGGTTTTTGCCTGATACCAGTACATGGGTCTCCGCTTTCAGACTACAATGTATATAGGTTTACAATATATGGGCTTTTTTTTTTTTTTTTTTTTTTTTTTTTTTTTTTTTTTTTTTTTGTATACTCTTTTTCGTTTATATAAAACGTAAAGGTAGGTCACCGAGAACAGGTTTATTAGACAATCCTTCTATGAATTAAGAAACTTTGTTTGTTCTTTTATTATTGCACACACACACACTGCACTATTTACATTTTATACACTTTCCGCGGTTTTGCTGTGCAACTTTTGATGTCCCAGGTTGCCATTGGCGATGGCCCAGGGTGGATGGGCGCGCAGAGTTGGTGAGCCGTGGCATGTTTGCAATGTTTCGGCTCGCCTTTGCCAATATTGGATATTGCGGGATTCTGATGTCTCTCAATGCGCACCCATACGCAGGAGGCTCTTGTCAACACTGCCTCTTGGATAGTTGGTAGGTTAGCTTATTGGTGTAGAATACGGGAAGGGAACGGAGAGGATTTTACAGAGAGAAAGCTTTTAGATGGTTTCGATTTGTTTATGCCGGTGCCGGACAGATGTTGCGAATGCCTGGGCATTATAAATGCTGTTCTCTGTGCTAGGCGGTGTTGTGCGGTCTGTCCTCTCGTGGGACGACACCGCACCCGAAGAGATGGTGGGCACTGGCGCAGGGATGAAAAGATCTCAGCACTTGCTAGGGAATCCAGTGGTTCGCTCACTTCATCCCTTCCTCCTAGAGGGTGTTAGCACAATAGATCTGTGTGGAGGTCACAGTGCGCGAGGTGACCCCTTTCGTGTCTACCGTTTACCCTTTCCTGCTACGCACAATAAGCAGGGATTGTATCTAAAAATTCGGTACATATATTTCACTGTAAATACATATTTGAAGGTTCCCTGAATAAAAAAAGAAACAAATTTAGAAAAACGTCCGTGTATATATGTGTCCGTGTATCCGTAAATAGCATAACTCAAAAATAAAAAGTCGGTCAAATACCAAACTTGGTATTTAAGTTCAGCATCTTGCAAAAATACGACACGAATATTTTCAAGAAAATCCTACCATTACAACCTAGCCTTTACATGGAAAAAGTTTCAATGTTCACAAAAGTAGCTCTAACGATTTTTATTAAAATGACGCACGTTTAAGATATTTGCATAACAAATGAAATGTATATTTTGAATTTTACGGAAATAGCCTCTGAAGTCCTTTTCTTTTTGGTAACAAAGATATTTCCCTGACAATATCATAAACGTATCAATTTATTTCAATATTATTGTAGTACTGGCATCATCCACACGTACGATATCACTGGTTATTTTACGTGTGCCCTCCCCATCCTTTACAACAGGCACATTTAACTGTAGTCGCTGGTATTAAACTCACGACATTCGGCTTTGAATGGACGACCAGTTTATTTCGTCTGGTCTTTAACAATCATGCCTATTCGAATTATTCCTTTAAGGTGCCTGAAAAAGGGATATATAAACCAGTTCAGGAATTAGAAAAGTGGCATACTTACGTACCAAAAACATCTGATGTGTTGCATTCACATGACTTTCTCTACTCTTGTACTAACCATTGTTACAAACTCTTATTCCTATATCTTCTTCATGTTAGTTGAGATAAACATTTGTAAAAATTATCTTTTGCTGATTTCCTTGTAAGTACAAGGGGAATATTAGAATACAGTAGGCTTTGTGCGATAGTCAAATCCTTTAAAGGTTTTCGATCCGTTCTCTTTGCACACTTAACATATAAAAAATGAACGACGATCCATTTCACGAAAGTTGTAAGTTTTCCGAAACTCATACACATAACAAGGAATATCTCCGAAATGGTCCAAGCTACAAGAAAATTTATTCGGACATAAATTGTGTATATTAGCAAGATCTACGTTTTTTTGTATAGTATGATTTCGTCTATCTCTAACGGTTTACCAGTTATGCAAAAGTCGTCCAGAGTAAATACGACTACAGGGGCTATAGCCAGAAAATTCAAAATATACATTTCATTTGTCATAAAAATATCTCAAACGTATGACATTTTAATCAAAATCGCTAGAGCCATTTTCAATGAAATCAAAATTTTCGAAAAATATTCCGTGTAAAGCGTAGTTTAGGGTAGGGCTATTTTCTTCAAAATCTTCGTGTCGCATCCCTGAAAGACATTAAACTTAAATACCAACTTTAGTTTTTAAACTACTTCTCGTTTTTTAGTTATGCTGTCCACACACACACACACACACACACACACACACACACACACATACACGCGCGCGCGTTTTTTTTTAATTCAGGTGGTCTCAAAATATATATTTCCGGTGAAATCTCGACATCGAATTTTTGGGTGGAATATAGTACTTTGTCTACTTACCAGTAGAGAAAGTAATTCGTGCAATAGAGGTTAACAAGATATAAGTACATGACTATAAGAGCAGCTTGTAGAAGAGTGAGTAAAGAAACTCGTGTGAACGCTACACATATAGGTAGCATTTGGAACAAGGTCTACACCAGCCAATGTTATCGACCTACAGTATTTGCCCGGGAACTCATCGATGCCAGGTGCTTTTAGCAAATAAATTGTAATTCTCTCAGGGGATTAATGCTTTATATAGTGGCGCTTTCTCTGTTTCGAGTGCAGCTGCTCATTGGAATCCAAACAAATAACACAAAGGCTCCAAAACAATCATTTTAATTGCAAAAGGCAGACTTTTTTTTCGTAAATGAGAGAATTACACGAAATAGAAGGTGTTGGCAATTAAGCAAGGCAAAATGGAAATTGACTGTTCTTTTGGGCCGTACAAAGCGGACTGGGATCCCATCGTGGAGGTTTATTAATGGAATCACATTTGCATAAAGCTGAGTTCACGTTCCTATTAATATTCTGCTCACAAAAAGTCGGTATCAAGCTGTTTATTCAATTCTTCTACCGTGTTATTAAAATGCGTATATTATTCTCCTTCCTTAATTATGCAGGCGCAGTCTGGGTGAGAGATATTTACAGAATTTTTAAAGTAAACACAAGGGGATGTTAACGAGGAAATAAAAATGCCATGTACCTCGTGCACATTACTTTATTTACGCATTTCTAAACCGAGCGGGGTAGCCCACGTGGTGGTGTCTGTGACTCCCATTCCTCAGGTCGTTAGTTCGATCTTCCTGACCCACGGTTGGTTTCCTCGTCCATGGGTGCGCAAGTGTGGCTCATTGTATCACGACTCGGTGACGTAATCTCTCCCACCAAGTGTCCACTACGTCACTGTGACGTCTGATTGACGTCTTCTGAGCACAGAGCAATACACAACAGGGAACAGTATGTCAATAATGCGAAGACTTTTTCATGCTAACGGGCAGTTATTAAATAAAGTAAACATTGTTTCATTAACCGCATCAACAAATACATTTATAAAAAAATTAACAAAATGGGCTAACCGACTATCTGTGCATACAAATCCGTTAGTTGGCTACAGAAAAACCCTGCACGAAATATCTGCTTCATTCCAATCCAAATTGTTGCATCTAAAAATATGGGAAATGAAATCTGTCTATTTACAAACCCTTTAAATTGTCCTCCATTATTATCATCAACTAGAGCAGTTAGTAACCATAGTTACTGTTCGAAATACGAAAAAAGTAAACTGTGTTTTCTACAGGCAATTCTCAATTGAAAGTTTCCCCAAATTCCTCTACTTTGCAGTCCATCTAATGCCAATTTTCGACACAACATACATGGTGAACAAACTTTATTCAAAATGAGTTTAATAAAAAGTGATGTAGGTCTTGACCGCGTCGTTAAACAACAAAATAATATAAAAAGGTCTACATTAACTGACAAGCATTTAGGTTATGTACCTACGTGTTTATCCCCGGACATTGAAGCGTCAGATCAAAACGCTTACAATCATCATTACAGAGAAGTAAATAAAATGCACCTCATACGAAATAAACAACAAAAAAAGAACGGTTTGGTCAGGGTTTAGTACACAAACAAGCGTTTACAGTAAAAAATGTGATTTACATAGCTCGCCACTGAACAAGAAGGGCCTTAGCGAGTGCCGAGGCCTGTATATTTAGCAGGCCATGCGAGATTAACATGAAGTAGATAAAGGCACAAGTGTTTGTAAGAATAGTACAAGAGTAGGAAGTCATGTGAGTATAACAAAACAGATTTTTATTAGTGGATTTTTGCGACATGGTTTTATTTTCTAGCTTAAACCCTGGTCCTAAATATCGGCGGCTGTTCGACATGCATGGCAAAAATTTTCTCTCTGTAAATGCTCGTCATCCGGATCGGGGGTGGTCCACCGTTCCTGGGACTCAGAAGATGTGTAGTCAGAAGGGGGTGAGGAGCCGGTTGTACGAGCCGCCACTGGGGAGTTTCAATCTGTGGATGTTAGCGACGCTGCCCTCTACTATTGTCTCTCTCAGATCTGGCCACTCCTAGTATCCTCTCACCTCATCTCTCCCTTCCGGGGGCATAGGCACAAAAGATCTTACATAGGTTGAGATGCTTTGTCAAACAGCATGGGTCGGCACGGGGCAAATGATGCGGGCGCCCTCTGATATCCCGGTGGGTAACTGGGGGGAGAGTCAGTTGTAGTGCAGCAGTGGCGCGACAGGCTGAGCAGAGCACAGTGAATCGAGCAAGCGAAAGGAAGTTAAAACCCGACCTGATAGCCAGAGGCTGTATACATATTTAGCGTCTATGCTAATGAACGTGCAACATATCTGTTGTGTTAATATTGCAAAAACATACAACATTGAAAGGCATTACAAAGCAAGACAAAATGCTATAATTGAGTTGTATTCTGTAGTTTAAAACAAAAAGTTTTACTTCCCATATTGTCAGAGCTTAAACTTATATAGTAATCTTATTTGTTCATTCATAAAATATTAAATAAGGCTATATATCTGACTTGTTAAAATATTATCTCATACACCTGACGAGAATATTTATTTATTTACTTATTTGTTTATTTATTTGCCTATTTATTTATGTATTTATTTGTTTATTATATCTATTTATTTATTCGTTCATTTATTTATTTATTTATTTATCTATCTATTTATTTATCTATTTATTTATTTATTTGTTTATTTATTTATTTATTTATTTATTTATTTATTTATTTATTTATTTATTTATTTATTTATTTATTTATTTATTTATTTATTTATTTATTTATTTATTTATTTATTTATTTATTTATTTATTTATTTATTTATTTATTTATTTATTTATTTATTTATTTATTTATTTATTTATTTATTTATTTATTTATTTGTATGTTTGTTTATTTATTTATTTGTTTATTTATTTATTTATTTATTTATTTATTTATTTATTTATTTATTTATTTATTTATTTATTCATTTGTTTATTTATTTATTTATTTATTTATTTATTTATTTATTTATTTATTTATTTATTTATTTATTTATTTATTTATTTATTTATTTATTTATTTATTTATTTATTTATTTATTTATTTATTTGATGGCTGTTTGCGTGTAGGCCTACTGTCATTTGTTTTACAATTCCTGCGTTTTTACACTGCACATCGCCGTATAAACCTACGTCGGGCTATGTTGAGTAAACAGCACTTGCTGCAGGTTACTCATTCTGCTGTTTTCTTCACTGTGCGGCCGCCACTCCCCACTTCAACACGCTAACCAAGCCCGCCTGCCGATCCCCGTCATAGAGTCAGACATATTCCTCTACAAACTGTTCTTACGAAGGCTTGTTCCCCTATCTACTTCTTTCTTATCAAGGTAAAATCTCATTACACATTTAAATATTTCATTGTATATATAAAACAATCATGAAAAATGAAATGTTTATCCAGAATTTTCTTGCAATAGCCTCTGAAGTCTTCGTCATTGCATAACTGGCAAAGTCTAAAGATATACAAAATTTTATCACACAAAAAATAGAAAACACACCTTATGCCAAATACATATTTACAGAGTGAACCTTTCCGAGATATTTCTTGTTGTTTTATTTGTGTTTATTTTTCAGTACTCACATAGAAATACGTTATTCGACTTTTTATGTCTTGGCCATGCAAAGACAACATGATTTCAAAGCCTCACAAAGCAACCAACTTTAAAGCATTTGACTATCGCTTAAAGCCTACTGTACTCCCCTGGCACCTATAAGAAAATTAGCTATAAGATAATTTCTGCAAATTTTTACCTCAATTAACATGAAGCAGATAGAGGAATAGGTATTTGTGAGAATACTTTGCACAAGAGTAGAGAAAGTCATGTGAATACACACATCACACCTTTTTTCAGAAGTACCAATAACTCAGATTTGACGCAAGGTCCGATTTCCTATAACATGACGCTTTGGCTGGTGCATTTCAAATGTTTATCTTAATAAAAAAGTGACAGATGTTGAGCGCAGCTATGGCTCATTTCCCATCTCTTGCAAAGTGTTTTTAAATGAAAGTGCATGGGTATACTTGGCAGCTGATATCCCTTTTTAATTCCCAAGGGAGCTTTTACAAATGGAAGAAAAATTTTGGTAAAGTTGCAGCACGCTTCTAATGGAGATTAACAAATCGAGATGATGGCGAGAATATCGATTGTGTAATGGACTGGGTCCCTAGGGATAGACAGCCAGCACATGGACCTCTGTCGCGCTCCAACAGGAATATGCGCTTCAGCCAAGACGAAACTTCGCTTCCAGTTTACCCAGCACCTTCAAACTACATCTGTACTAACAAGAGAGAAATTGTGTGTACGTTCCTGCGTGTGTGTTTGTTTGTGTCTGTTTGTGAGTTTCTGTCTGTGTGTGTTTGTGTGTATCTGGTGAATTTATGTATGTGGTGAGTTTGTGTGTATGTGTGTCAGTTTCTGTGTGTGTGTGTATGAGTTTGTGTGCGTATGTGTGGGTTTGTGTGAGTGTTTGTGAGGTTATGCGTGTATGTATGTGTTGTGTCTGTGAGTTCGTGTGTGCATGTATTTGAGTTTGTGTGTGTTTCTGTGTGCGTTTGCCTATGTATGTGTCTGTTTGTGTGCATGTGTGTGAGTGTTTGTGAGGTTATGTGTGTGTGCATGTATGTGTTGTGTCTGTGAGTTCGTGTGTGCATGTGTGTGAGTTTGTGTGTATGTACGTGTGTTATGTGTGTATGTATTTGTGTTTATGTGTACGTCTGTGTTTGTATGTGTTTGTGTGTGTTTTTTATGTGTGTTTGTGTATGTGTGTATGCGTATGTCTATGTATGTGTATATGTAGCTGTATTGTGTGAATGTATGTGTGTTTAAGTGCATGTTTGTATTTGTGGTGTTTGTGTATATGTATGTGTGTGTGTATTTGTGTGTAGTCAGAAAACAGCACTTCTGAAAAAAAATTAGTGAATTAGTTTTTCCAAATTCTAATTTTCTAGTGAAAATTGCTGTTTATGCATAATTTTAAAAAGCAATTAGCTCAATGTTTAAATACTTAATATAGTTCTTATATTGTATGTAGAATATGGCAAAACTGCTTCGCTCATTGTAAAGTTGATATAATGTTTTATCAGCTCAGAAAATTTGAGCTTCCTAGATACAATAGTTTTGTCTAAAATGGTACTTACATATAGAAAATTATAAGTTGCGGGAAAATACAGAAAACTAAAAAACCAGAAAGGGGTGTGGTAGGTGCGGTATGTTATTTAAATGCGGTTTTGACAAATATAAAATGTACAATAACAGATATATTAAATATTAATCGATGCAGAAAAGAATTGCGATTTGAATAGTGAACAGAAAAAAAAATGTTTTTGACTTTAGAAACTGTGTCCCTAAGAGTATGTTTTCAGGTTGGTTAGTACCTCTAAGTAGACATGGCACAGAAGGCATGGCGGTCTTGTAATAACGAATGATGTACCGGAGGTGTGAAACACGATGGACAGTATATACGGCAGGCGTTGATCATTTTTGCGGGGCAGATACGACCATGCAAAACACAACAGGTAGTAAATTATGTGATTAATTTGCGGGAAAACTGTTAGACGAAGAGAAAAAAACAACCAACACAGGGAAGTGGATACATACTATGGTACCAGTTATTAAAATGTCTGCACTTACACCTCAAACACCCTATATAATGTAGTTAACCCCTCAGTTCGTGTTTTTTTCATCGGATTCCAAAATCGTAATGTGATTTCAAGGGCTATAATGCGAGACAATGCTATGTAATTATCTAGATAACAACCTTTCATCACTAATTGTTATTCAGTGGCGCTCATAGTAAATTATTTTGCACGTGATAAAATATCAATGTGTTCCAAAAGGGTTCAGTTAGGCAAAAACACAGCACGTAATTTATGACATTATCAGGTCTTGTTGAAACTTGTCAAATATTTTTCAACATTTGACACTTTTTCTTATGAACTCTTGAATTGAAAGTCGAGTTTGATATGAAGGGGCTTAACCCTACTCCGATACAAATGCTACATGGTAGAGTCTAGCTTCAAAGAGGAATGGTGAAACACTTTCATAAGTCGTCCTACGCCAACAGAGGCCATTAAATATTTGCTGCCTATATCCCAGCTAGGGCTCGGAAGTTCATGCCCTAAAAAACACTGAAATATGCATGCAAATATGCTCTTAAAAACTTGAAAACATGCCAAGAAATATGCACTATTTAATTAAAACAATTAATGCCCCTTTACAGTAGACAAGACGAGTCAGTATAAATAATAAATAAAGTTACTTTATTCCTTTGAGGTTGAAGAGAAGTGGTCCCGCTGCTAGTATTAACTGCTAAATTGCAGTTCACAACCAACAATTTGCACAAATTTTCAACTGTAAAGCATCGTCTGTTGTCTCGCAAAACACTTTTGTAACGTGAAAAACTTCTCTCCACGTCACAAGCTGTTATAGGGGGATATTTAAATGATGTTAACTGTTTCACAGAGAGAGTCAAGTCTCTTGGTGTGACAGATGGTTTTCTTTTAAGGATGTCTCGAATATCGCACATCTGTTTATAACCAGAGTTTTTTTAAATTACATAATTCACTTTCTGTTTCACTTTTTGTCCTATGCTACAAGGAACCGAACTTAGATCACATATTGTTTTTTCAAAGGCAGTAGGTGATTCATACCCAGGAGATCCTACAGCTTCCAATGCCGTTATGGCTGTTGGTAAGAAAGAAAAATGGGCAGATATGAAACCAAGATCCTCTTTTAACCCAGCGCCTGACAGAATATTTGCAGTTTCCATTGATGAAGCATCGTTCGAGTCCAATGAATTAACAACCTCTTCGATTATTTCTATGTGCTCAGCATAATATAAAACTGCATCGATCCATGTTCCCCATCGAGTTAACACTGGTGCAGGAGGAAGTCGGATATTAGGTGCTGTTTATCTAAACAACTTAACTCTTTTAGGAGATTTAACAAAACTTATCTTCGTACTGGACACAAATCTATCTACCAATGGGAAAGAATCATTGTCTCAGAAATGTTACCAACATAAAAAATATTATACAAATGGAAAAATAGAAAACCATAAAAATCATTAAAATATGCAATATAGGGGCTATAATATTGAAATATTATGCATTTATCAAAAATCAAGAAAATATGCAGTTATATGCACCATAAAATCATGTTCAAATAACTGAAAATTCCATAATTCGTGCACATAATGTAAAAGCATACATTTTTAACCCCTATGAAAAAACATGCACATGCATGAACTTCCTAGCCCTAATCCCAGCACTTGGGAATCATTGTCGGAGGAGAAGAGATAGAAGTGAGTGTCCTCATCGGCATACTAGACACATCTAAATTGGTTAATTTACCATAATATTAAAATATTAAGGCCGACCATTATTAGTTTACTTATTTCCACAATAGAAGCAGCTACCTACACAGATCACAGCATGGAGTATAAAACAAGTGCATACTCCCTGTTACAAACCAAAGACAACAATCTGATGTGTTGCACTCACATGACTTTCTCTACTCTTGTACTAACCATTCTTACAAACTCTTATTCCTATATCTTCTTCGTGTTAGTTGAGATAAACATTTTCACAAATTATCTTATCGTTTATTTCCTTATAGGTGCAAGGGGAATATTAGAATACAGTAGACTTTGTGCGATAGTCAAATCTTTTAAAGCTTTGAGATTCCGTTCTCTTTGCACGCTTAACATATAAAAACATGAACAATTATGTTCCAATTCACGAAAGTTTTGTTTTCCGAAACTCACGCACATAACAAGGAATATCTCCGAAATGGTTCACCCTGCAAGAAAATTTATTGAGACATAAATTGTGTATTTTAGCAAGATCTACATTTTTTGTGCAGTATGATTTGGTCTACCTCTAACGGTTTACCAGTTATGCAAAAGTCGTCCAGAGTAAATACGACTACAGGGGCTATAGCCAGGAAAGCTAAGATATACATTTCATTTGCCATAAAATATCTCAAACATTTTAATAAAAATCGTTAGAGCCATTTTCAAGAAAATCAATTTTTTTAAATTTTCCACATAAAGGCTAGTTTAGGGTGGAGGAATTTTCTTCAAAATATTCTTGTCGCGTCCTTAAAAGTCATTAAACTTAAGTACCAAGTGTGCTTTTTAACTGACTTTTCGTTTTTGAGTTGTGCTGTCCACAACCTGACAGACACAGATCTTTTTCTGAGAATGTTTTTTTTTTTATTCAGAGGACCTCAAAACATATATTTCTGGTGAAATTTCGAAGTTAAATTTTTGGGTGGAATACAATACTTCCTCTACTTTACTATACGTGGCAGACAAAATAATAAACATGGTAACTATGAATAAAATAGAGAAGGACGTAAGGAATTAAACAAAGCAACCGTTTTGCAATTATCTATGATGGTTTGATGTGCATAAAACCGTGGACCTTACTTTATGAATTGCTCTGGTATCAGTAACATCTACAATCTGTCAAGTTATTTCAGTGTAATTCATTAACGCCCTTTATATCCTGAATTTTATTCTAATAGTTTGTAAAGTACTCTTCATTCAAAGTGAATTTATTATTTTGTGTAACTGGTAAAATATAAGATATAGATAAGAACTTACTGCACCAAAATGTGATCACTGGATACCCATCTGTGAAATTTTGAAAATCTACAGTTTTCATTGGATTGATTTGAAATTTTAACACTACAATCACTGTATAGTGAGGAGTAACTATGCTAAATTTCATACATTTATGCAGATTAGTTGCAAACATATTAATATTTTATTATATATATTTTTTTAATATTTGTATAAATGGTTCCCCATGATGCAATTTTGATTTGAAAAACTTGATAATTTTCACTTATGTCCTGTAATAGAATGTTAGCAAATTGATGAGATAATTTCTTAATCTTGTTATTAGTTTGGATAAAAATAAATTTTAAAGTTCAAATTCATTATTTTTTTCATTTAAATTTTGAAATGTAAACTTTAATATTTAATTACTCAGCAGTTATGAAAAAATTATCTCATCATTTCTTTTTAATGTTATTTCTAAGCAGGTACACCAAATTTCATGAATAAATACTAAAAATTGCATCGTGTGGAGCATTTTAAAGAGCAAACAGTGCTAAAAATAAAAACGTGGAAAAGTTAAGTTTGAAGTCATAGCAAGAATAATGGAACTGTATAGATTTAAATGGACACGACCACTTACAGGCAATCAGTTAGACGGCCATGTGACATAGATAAAAAGGCCGTAAGGCTATAAAAAGCATATCAAAATAAAGCAGACGATTTATACGATTTGATAAAACAAAAATCCATGTTTGGCAATTTTGGAAATTTTTAGCCTTTTTTCACAGATGGGTATCCTAACACGTAAGTTATATAAATTATAATTTCTGTGACAGTAACCTATTTGGAGATATTTACTGCTACTGGTTGAAATGTTCCGTTATGGTATTCCTGAATGGTTAAGTACCAAGACGATATTGTTTTGCTTCTCGTGGTGTTATGCAATGAGTGTGTGACTTCAAAGCCTGCATTGGTATTGACGGTTTGGAAAATTGCTTTATTTCTCTGTAGCTGTTGGTTGTGTAATGTGACGGTGTCGTACAATAGGTAATTAAATTTGAGGTGAGTAGGTAATCAAAGCAGGAAGGTGCGAATAGTAAACACCTCGGGGCAACATTGCACCAGAGGGCGCTGTTCTCCTTGCCTCGCCCATGGTGTGACGTAGGTGGCATTAATATGGGCTGGGGGCAATCGATTCTATTATGTAAATACCTGTGTGGGTGTTACAGATCACCCACATCAACTTTTGGGAACAGTTTCCTAAACACCCGCTGATCCTTATTTATGGTTAATTAGCTGGCTGCCTAACGTGACATTGGTGAGTTCCTAAACTCCAGCAACCAATAAAGTAATAATTCATTTCATTTACTTCCCCCGTTCCTTATGAAATCATTCTACACTACTCTACACTCTACCCCTTATAATTGTAATTTCGTATCGTCCTGGTTACTAACGGATAAAACAATCCCCTGATGTTCATACAAAAGAATGTAAAACATCAGCGAAATGTCTGATTTCCATCAACAGCCTTCCAAGTTCTAGAGCGTTGCATATTGTGGTGGAACAATGATCAGTCAATAATTGTTACTTTCTATACAATGGTTTATTCCACCCAAAATTGACAAAGATTTCATCAGAAGCACACCTTTTGAATCTCCCTGAATAATAAAAACCTGATGTGTTGCACTCACATGACTTTCTCTACTCTTGTACTAACCATTCTTACAAACTCTTATTCCTATATCTTCTTCATGTTAGTTGAGATAAACATTTGTGCAAATTATCTTATTACTTATTTCCTTGTAGGTACAAGGGGAATATTAGAATACAGTAGGCTTTGTGCGACAGTCAAATCTTTTACAGCTTTGAGATTCCGTTCTCTTTGCACGGCTAAGATATAAAAAATGAATAACGATGTTCCATTTGACAGAAGTATGTTCTCCAAAACTTACAGTATTAAAAAGGAGTATATCCGAAATGGTTCACTCTAAAAAAAACTTCGTTGACATAAACTGTGTATTTTAGCAAGATATACATTTTTGTATAGCAAGATTTCGTCTATCTCTAACGGTTTACCAGTTATGCAAAAGTCGTCCAAAGTAAATACAACTACAGAGGCTATAGCCAGAAAATTCAAGATATACATTTCATTTGTCATAAAAATATCTCAAACATATGACATTTTAATCAAAATCGTTAGTCATTTTCAAGAAAATCAAATTTTTCGAAAAATTCTCCACGTCAAGGGTAATTTAGGATGAAGCAATTTTCTCAAAAACCTTCTTGTCTCATCCTTGAAAGATGTTAAACTTAACTACCAACTTTGGTTTTTAACCAACTTTTCGTTTTTGAGTTAAACTGTCCACAGACTGGCACACATATGTAGACAGACCTTTTTTCTAAAAATGCTTCATTTATTCAGGGGGCCTCAAAACATATTTCTAGTGAAATCTCAACATCGATTTTTTGGGTGCAACAAAATACTCTACTTTACTAAACATAGTAGAGAAAGTAAAAATATGTATTTAATCTTTATTTTATTAATTTAAGAGCTTTATAGAAAATATGTTCATACTAATTGCAACTAATTGCTGCGCATTCTCCGGAGAAGTTGCAGAATTCTATGGCTCTGCTACAGAGGTGGGCAAAAGCGGATTGGTAAATCCCATGTGATTGATGAATATTTCGCCGTGTGATTATGCAACACAACGGCACACAACCCTTTCCTTAGTTGATTTCAGGAGTCCAAAGGTCGTTTCGCGACTGGCATCAGTGGAGGAATTATCTCTGTGTTAACACCGTCTATCTCATTTGTAACAACATACTACATGGTTTTCCTCGAGCCAACATTGGACGGCTTTATTGCAGATATCATGCTGCATACAGCGAAAAAAGCTAGTGTTTTCTGATCTACATTTTTATTTCTCTACTGGCAAGTAGAGGAAGTATTGTATCCCACTGAAAAATTCGATGTCAAAGTTTCAAAGGAAATATATATTTTGAGACCCCCGCGCGCTCGTGTGTGTGTGTGTGTGTGTGTGTGTGTGTGTGTGTGTGTGTGTGTGTGTGTGTGTGTGTGTGTGTGTGTGTGTGTGTGTGTGTGTGTGTGTCAGTCTGTATGTCTCTGGACAGCATAATTCAAAAACGAAAAGTCGGTTATAAACCAAAGCTGGTATTTAAGTTTAATGTCTTTCAAGGATGCGACACGAAGATTTTGAAGAAAATAGTCCCACCTTAAACTACCCTTTACATGGACATTTTTTCGAAAATGTTGATTTTCTTGAAAAAGACTCTAACGATTTTGAATAAAATGTCCTATGTTTGAGATATTTTTATGACAAATTAAATGTATATCTTGAATTTTCTGGCTATAGCTCCTGTAGTCTGGACGACTTTTGCATAATTGGTAAACCGTAAGAGATAGTCCAAATCTTAAAATACAAAAAAAAATGTACAAGATCTTGCTAAAATACACAATTTATGTCTAAATAATATTTTTGTAAAGTGAACCATTTCGGAGATATTCCTTGTTATGTGCGTGAGTTTTGGAGAACTTAAACTTCTTTGAAATGGAACATCGTTGTTCATTTTTTATATGTTAACAGTGCATAGAGACCAGAATCTCAAAGCTTTAAAACATTTGACTATCGCACAAAGCCTACTGTATTGTAATATTCCCCTTGCACCTACAAGGAAATAAGCAATAAGATAATTTGTACAAATGTTTATCTCAACTAACCCGAAGAAGATAAGGAAATAAGAGTTTGTAAGAATGGCTAGTACAAGAGTAGAGAAAGTCATGTGAGTGCAACACATCAGATTTTTAGAAAAAGGTCCGCGCCACTTCTCGCGCAACTACATACGAGTATTATGTTACAGATATTACACCAGAGTCTGAACGTCTTGTCATATGTTTGGATGATAATGTATGTAATTTCGATTTCACATAGTAAAAGTGTAATCACCTCCTTTCTGTTTGAAACAAACGCGCTGTTTGTTCGTTAACTGCATCAATCCGCCACTGTCAACAGTTCAAGAAGCGAAGAGTTCCACTCTTACAACCAGCAAGAATGTTACGCGGGTTGCGTGCACAGTGGATTCGGAGCAGACACTATTCTGCCCTCCCTTGCTCTACTATTTAGATTTGATTCAGAGAATATTTTGTAGATATATTTTGGGCCTGCCGAGTGCATATTTTAAACGGGTAGCATTGTTAGAGATGAACAGAACCCGAAGTAAAGGATCGTGTATAAAGTATAGTGAAGAGAAATTTATTTATTTATCCATCCATCCATCCATCCATCCATCCACCCATCCATCCATCCACCCATCCACTCATCCACCCATCCACCCATCCACCCATCCACCCACCCATCCATCCATCCATCCATCCATCCGTCCGTCCGTCCGTCCGTCCGTCCGTCCATCCATCCATCTATCTATTTATATATTTATTGATCGAGAAATAAATAATTCATCCGTTAATGTGGCTCTGCTGGCACAAACTCGAGTGGATCCGCCTTTTGCATGAGCCGCTACAACAGAGAAGGCGATGTTTCCGTTTTGTATGAAATTTAAACGGTCAGCAACATGAATTACATTAATCTCTCAAGAGCCATGAATTAACACACGAGGTTAGAATTGGTTGCCTTCCGAAAGAATAAAGGGAACGTGTAATTTCTGCTTTGGAACAAGAATTATACAGTAAATGTAAGTACATAGCTTAGGTTTTCAAACGTGCTTCGCACTTTCCGGGCATTAGAGAGGTTATGTTAGCATACATTTTATTACTCGTAAATTGCAGTTTTATTTTCAGTAAGTATCCGGCGAGTGGCCCGAGAATAGACCCTAACATACTGCACGTGGTATCAGCCCGAACTTGGCGTCTCCTGAAAGCATGGTACAGCTTTCCAACACATGTATGCTGAACTGTTTACTTTCGGGAGCTCAAGAAATTGCAGTCTTTACTCCACAATATTACTGTAACCACGTGCTATCTTGCACTGTACCATCACTGAGCATTAGATAGATACATCTCCTACATTTAATTGTACTAATTCAAGAACTGGTAAAAAAAGTAATGAAATATTTGTAATCGAAGTCCTTGGGTAGTAGCACAACAGTTGGTCTTAGGAAACCCAGCGGGATGGCTCTGAGGCTCGCATTCAGGAGATCATTGGTTTGATTCCCATGGCCGATCTTCCTGGTCCATGGGTTTTTCGGGGGTTTCCTCGGGTCTCTAGGGGAATGCTGTTAAGTATAATTACATCCCCTGAATTTCCTAACCCTCCATTTCACCTCACTTCACCTTTCATCTTCTTGCTTGTTTCAGGGTTCAAAGTGCCGACAGGAGTTTCAGCGTACACGGCTCTCTGTAAATCCTGGTCCATCGGATTGGGGGACGTCGAGCCGTCACCAAGAAGTTCAAATCTGTAGTTGTTAAGGAGCCGGCCCTTTGCTGTCGTCTCTCCTCAGTTCCGACCACCCTTCGTATCCTCTCACCTCATCCCTCCCTCCCGGGAGTGCCCCGTCTAGGGTAGTATAAGCACACAAGATCTACAAGGTGCTAAGCCCCCCCCCTCCTCCGAGCCTCATCTATCTGTCTAGCTATCTATCTAAGTCGTAGGATAAGACTCAGGAACAGTGTACCACTTCAGTTTATGGTGTTCAAGCGAAACATGATAGTGTCCTCACTTTTTATTGGGTAGAGTTCCTTCAGAAGCTAAAGCAGGTTATGAAGTTATAAATGTTTTTTTTTATAGGTATACATTACATAGCATAAGCTTTGTTTTCATAAAAACACTGTGGATCCATTTAGGTACCCTGAAAAATTACCAATGCTGTATGTGTCAAGCAATAAGGGGAAACAGGGCTCGACTTGGGGGTTGGGGCTGCAAGACTTTCTGTGCTCCTAACTTACAAATTCATGGGCATCATCCCTTAGCAATTTTACTGGAGGGGTCTGCCCCCACCCCAAATCCCAAGATAGATCTCTCATTAAAAAAAGACAAAAAATAGTTTAAATAAGCTGAGCGAACACACAATTGCCTTTATTTCATAGGCATAGTCAACTGTTGAACAAAACCAGTGACGAACCAACCTAGATTTCAGTTAACATCGAATCAGAGCACACAAATATTGAACTGTTGTTTTGTTGACACATCCGTAGTTTCATCCGCTATTATAAAAAATATTTTATAATTTTAATATCTGCAATCAGTTTGCAAAATAAGGTGTGATGCAAAATGCAATTCATTTCTTATGTTGCAAGAAACCTACTTATGTGTGCATAAGAATTGCATTAAATCTATTTTTTCGAGTTCGAACTATCCTCAACCTAAATAGGAGCAAGCTTTTAAAATTACTTGTCATTTGTGTGAGCATGAATTCAAATAAACAGTGGCACAGCTGGAATTGGTTCTGAGAGGGATTTTGGATGTTTTAAGTGCATTTCCTTGTCACAGAATGTCTCATACTTTCTCTACTGTAAGGGAAGTATTGTATTCCACCCAAAAATTTGATGTCGAGAATTCACCAGAAATATGTGTTTTGAGGCCTCCTGAATCCAAAAAAGCATTTTTAGAAAAAGGTCTGTGTGTGTCTCTGTGTGTATGTCAGGCTGTGGACAATATAACTCAAAAACAAAAAGTCAGTTAAGAACCAAAGTTGGTAGTTAAGTTTAATGTCTTTTAATTATACGACACAAAGATTTTGAAGAAAATAGCCCCACCCTAAACTATCCTTTACATGGAAAAGTTTTCAAAAATTTTGATTTTCTTGAAAATGTCTCTAACAATTTTGATTATATTATGTTTAAGATATTTGTATGACAAATGAAATGTATATTTTGAATTTTCTGACTATAGCCTATGTAGTCCTGTTTACTCTGGATGACTTTTGAATAACTCGTAAACCGTAACAGATAGACCAAATCTTACTACACAAAAAATGTTGTTGTTAGCTAATGCTGGATTTCTGACAATGAAGTCATTAATCCTCTTGCTCTACAACACTTTTCACTCATAGAGCAATAGCAGTAAATGTAACCGCTTTTTAGAGAGCACCATATTTTTATGTTTTGGCGGTCACATCGCTCTCTCACAACCCCCAGAATGTCTGGAGGACCACACCTGTCGTTGGTTTATGAGTCTCACCGACCTGACCAGGAGAATTATCAAAATAAATTCACCGACCATATCCTCTGATCACCAATCAGAGGACGTATTACACGCCATGACAGGTCAGCATGTTAGGTGTTAAGATTTTATAGAGAAATTGGAGAAATGGAGAGGTTGGAAAAATAAAGACTCCCTAGCCCTCGGGAACCCTAATAGCATCAGGGTTGGAAGAGAACAAGAGATGACCAAGGTAAGGTCAGATAGAAAAGTTACAGTGAGGAGCAAAACACCAGTAAGTGGAAGTAATGTTCTCCTCAGCTTGGGTACCTTGTGGTCGCTATTCACATATCCCCTAGACGGAGACCCCTGAGCAAACAAAAAATGTAGATTTTACTAAAACACACAATTTATGTCTGAATAAATATTTTTGTAGAGTGGACCATTTCGGAGATATTCCTTGTTGTTTATGTCAGTTTCTAAAAACTTAAAACTTTTGTGAAATGGAACATCATTTTTTACTTTTTATATGTTAACCGTGCAAAGAGAACGGAATCTCAAAGCTTTAAAAGATTAGACTATCGCACAAAGCCTACTGTATTCTAACATTCTCCTTGCATCTACAAGGAAATAAGCAATAAGATAATTTGTACAAAGTTTATCACAACTAACACGAAGAAGATATAGGAATAAGAGTTTGTAAGAATGGTTAGTACAAGAGTAGAGAAAGTCATGTGAGTGCAACAAGTCAGAGTTTTTGAAAATCAAGTATTCTATTCAAATTGGTGATACCAGCACCTTCCCAAATGTCAATTCCATAATTAATATTGCTGTGTATCAATCCATAATAAGCATGCTTACAAGCTTTGTAAACGTATATTCCATCAGTAGCCTTTAGTGGTGGAACAATCATCAGTCAGAATGGTTGGGTCAGTTTTTAGATAATTACAGCAGGTAAAATTCTAAATGTCTATACCTTCTTTTTGGTCCTATGATTATTTAATAACATAAAAACTATATAGTTTTCATGTAATGCAGAAACCCTTAACAAAAGAGAGGTGAGGCTGGTGAATATGAAAATTTTGCACTCCCAGGCCACCAAGTTAGCCCCTTTGTAAAAGACACAAAGTCCATGATCATCAAAAGAATAATGTTTTCAGAAGTTCTAATGTAAGGAGTTGCCTCTCTTTATACAATTATGTATTTAGCTTACCCTTCTAAAGAAACATAACAACATAAGAACAAAAGGAATGAAGCAAAATTTTCTTACATTAGAGTTATCAGGTGGTCTTGGCATCTGGAAAGTTCTGTGCATTCATCTAGAGAATTAGAATGAAGGTTATTCAGAGGTTTTGACACTGTTTCATTACTAGAGGACGGATTTCTGCATATTTGCATGTTTTGTTCCTTCAAGTATAAAAATATACATGAAAGAGGAAAGTGTGTTTCATGTCATTTGGAGTTAATTGGCAAAGTTTTATAGTGCATAGAAATGCATATTCACGGGATTAGAGCATATTCATTAATATGTGCATATTTTTTCACCTTTAATGTTAAAATATTAGTTTTTAACTCCATAAAACCATATTTTTCTGCTTTATTGTTCTGTTTTGCAAATGAAGATAATCTTGTTTTCGTAGAAAGCCAGCATTCCTATGTATATAAAATATTTGCCTTTTTGCACAACATTGACAATGCCGTGCAGGGGTCTGCAGTTTGAAATCTCAACAGGTCAATAAAGCAATCTCGCCTAAACAGTTTCCTAAAAGGAAGATTTCAGAAGAAAGGAACATGCTTGTCATCAATGGACAGTTGGTGATTATTTCCTTGTTTTCGTTTTCAACCGGCAATATTCTTTGAAGTTTAAATATCAGCTTTATGGTATATTATTGTTGACCACGGTGACAAAACAAAGTGGGAAATCGAAACCAGGAGTCCAGAACTAAAGTTTATTTGGGATGTGTACAGTGTATTACAAGGTGAATCTGAAAAATAATTTAATTCTTATTCTGTGAGTATATCTCTTTGTGATACTCCCCTGTGCCCTCATGTGAAGTGCAGAGATAATTCTCTTCATTCAAACACATTTTAAGTGACAGAAGGAAGGACTTTCTACCAGAAAACTTAGAAAAATATTTTTTTATGTGTTGTAACAAAAATTGATATGTGATCGATCATTAAATGATTGTTGACTTATATTTCATATTAATTAGTTAATTTCACATAAGATTGATGAAAATGACAATATAAGATATAATTAACTTCAGTTAGGAACAAAAGAGTAAAAATATTACGGTTTTTGCTTCATAAAAAATAAAATGTGAGGAATTAGTGTATTTTACTATTAGAAGAAAATACATTTTTGGTTGGTGAATTTATTTTGATAACTCTCCCGGCCAGGTCGGTGAGACCCGTAAACCAACGACAGGTGTGGTCCTCCAGACATTCTGGGGGTTGTGAGAGAGTGATGTAACCGCCAAAACATAAAAATATGGTGCTCTCTAAAAAGCGGTTACTATTACTGCTATTGTTCTCTTCAATATCTTAATATTGGAGAGCAAAAGGATTAGTGACTTCATTGTCAGAAATCCGGTATTAGCTAACAACAACATTTTTGTGCATATTTTTTTTAATTTTAAGAGCATATTTTCAACTTTTTTGCTGCATAGTTGCATGCATATATTTATGGTTTTTAGTGCATATAAATCTGCCCTCTATTCATTACACACACATGCACACATGTACACACATACATCTAAAGTATTTGATAAATGACCATTTTTTTCTTTAATTTTCACAATTACAATTGAGGTTATTAGCTCACCCAGTAATATTCATTTCATATTTATATTCACTTTTATTGAGTAAGTCCTCTAATGATTACCTCCAAATTTTACACACTATGTCTTGTGGTCGCGTGCTGAGACAAATTTTTTATTCTTTTTCAATTGTCTAACTTGGCATTTCTACCATTTCAATATTCAGGTGTTGTTGAACCCTTTCTTGCTGTTTGTTTGCTGCCTTCCTTACTTCTGCTCTGACCATATTAATCCTAAGCTGTATGTAAACTATCATTATGTACGTTCCATGTGCATTTACTGTTGCTCATAAAACTTTATTTTGAAACTTGTGCTTTTGAGTATTTTTCTATTATGCTCATCACATCTGCAGTCACCAAACAAAGTAGGGCTCATCCCCCATATTCTGTTTGTTTACACAATATCTTTGCAGATTTCATTATTATTGTTTATCTGGATCATACTTTGTTGTTCTCACTAGAGGATCTCTGTTTATTGAGTCAAACACCTTTCTGAAGTGGACAAAAGCTCCATAATACTTCTCTCTTGAGTCTCACGGCACCGGCTATCTCAATTAATATGAAGTAGATAGAAAAGAATAAGTCTTTGTATGAATGTACAAGAGTGAGTAGAGAAAGTCATTGAAGACAGCACATCAGATTATCTTAATTAAAGGCTATCTATAAGTAGTGTGAGTTTGTATTAATAATATATATATATGGAGGAACAATTCAAACCATTTTACGTTAATTTACTATTGTATTAAGAAGTGTACAAATAGGATTTTAAAAAAGAAACAGGGCAAGAAATACAGTCAAATGAGATAAAGAAAAGAGAGAAACAAACAGAACAGAAGCAGGTTAGCATAGAAACAAAGCTAAACAACATGCATAACAAAACACAGGAACAACTTTTAGTGATAGAGGAGAAAATAAAATTCTTGATAGAACAAGAAGAATACAGAACATGAAGAGGCAGGAAAAATAATAATATTATACTAAAAGATAAAGAGTTGGGAGAAATAGTAGACCAAGTGACAAGAGTAGAGAATGCAAGGGAGTTAAAGAGGATTCTAGCAGGAGCAGAAATCATAAACATTAATTACAGAAGACAGAATAAAAATAAAAGAGGCATAATGAGAATAATCTGCAAAAGCTTCGAAGACAAAATGGAAACTCTAAAGAAGAAATCTGCCTTACAGGGAAAGGACACATATAGACAGTGACTTAACCATGAAAGAGAGAGAAATTCAAGCAAGGCTAAGACAAATAGCAAGAATAAAAAGGGAGTAAAAAGAATAAGGAGGTAAAAGTGGGATATCAAAATGGACAATGGAAAGATTGAAAAGAGGTATTAACAAAAAACTAGAAAGAGCACACCCCAGCCCAGCGTAAAGCAGCGAACAGCCTACAAATGTACGACCCAATCTAATTCTGACAACATTGAATGTAAAGTCTCTAAGAAGCGATAAAAAGGAAATAGAGCTACTAAAATGTAATCAGGAATATAACAATAGACATTCTACGGTTGAATGAAGTGAGAGGCTCAGGGGAAGTAATAATAGAAAAAGAAAATGGGGATATTTTTAGTTACATTGGGGGAAACAAAGAGACATAAAGGCATGGGGTTCTTAATCAATACGCATTTAAAAAAGGACATAATAAAGACAGAAGGGATATCAGAAAGAATCATCCAAGCATCCATAAAGATTGACAATAAAGGAATGATAATATGCCCCAACAGAAACTAGTACAGAATTGACAACTTGTGCAACTTATTAGATGATACAATAAGCTACCACAAATCAAACCGACTAGTCACTATGGGGAACCTAAACAGTAAAACAAGATATACACAATCTGAGGAACAGGTAGCAATGGAACCATATGGCTACAAATGCAGAAACACAAGAGGAGAAAAACTAATACAATTCGCTTATGGACACAGACTGAAAATAGCAAATATGTTCTTTAAGAAAAGCCAACTAGCAGATGACATGGATGGCCCCCAATGGAACGACAAAAAATGAGATAGACTTCATTCTAGTGGACCAAATGGAAGTAATAGTGGATGTACAAATAATTAACATTCTACAGTATGACACAGATCACAGGATGGTAAGATTAAAGATGAACTTCCAGAAGAAAATATGTCACTACATCAAACAAATAGGGCCCACTCCAGTGCTACTAGATAGAAATACACCAACTGAGAAATACACCAACGATGCGCTCAGAAAACTGATGGAGGGTGATACTCAGGGTCTGTATAAATACACAGTGTCAGACATCAACCATGCAGTCAGGAAATCACAAGTAGCAAGACCACAGGGAAATAGAAGGAATAGGCTGCAAATAATAACAATCAACATGACAGAACAAAGGGAAAAATTGAAGACAGTTAAAGATACAAACCCGCAACTAAAGATGGAATATGAAGAAATAAACAGGAACACTAAGGAGAGACGTGAATATAACTATAACCAAATCAAAGAAGTAATGGAAAACTCAAAATCCATGAAAAAAGTAAGAAAACAGACAAGGAAAGGCACACACTGGATGCTGGGAGTCAAGGATGGTGCAAGCCACAAATGAACCTCAAGAGAAGAGATCTCAAAGGAAGCTACCAAATTCTATAGCCAGTTGTATGTCAGTACAACACAGAACACATTACTCAACAAGATCCACAGAATACATTCCAAGTGAAGTAAGAGTTGTTATACAAGGATTAAAGAAGGATAAATGTCCAGGCAAAGATAATGTCTACAATGAGTACCTAAGCTTAGGAGAAAAAGAATTAACACCAACAATTACAGCATTGTAATTGTCATTGCAGAGGAGGAAATACCAGTAGACTGGGGGAAAAGTCTGATTATAAATTGTTACACAAAAAAGGGACTAGAGACAACATAAATAATTACTGACCAATTAGCCTATCTTCAAACCTCTACAGACTATTTATGAAAATAATAAATAAAAGTCTATAGAAAATCTAGATGACAACCAACCAACAGAACAATCAGGATTCAGGCCCAGTTACAGCACCATCAACCACCTCCAAACTATATGTCACTAATAGAAAAGATACAGCAGTACAACTAGCAAATATACATCGCCTTCATACACTATAATAAAGCCTTTGATTCTGTGGAACATGAAAGTGTGTTACAGGACTTAAAATAACTAAGGATTCCCACCAAATACATAAGGTTGTTAGCCAAAATATACCAAAACAGCTCAGCAAAAGTAAGAACAGAAGAGACAGAGAATGGTTCCAAATAAAAAGAGTTGTGAAACAAGGAGACCCTCTGTCACCAAAGTTATTTACAAGTGTGCTGGAACATCAATTCAGAAAAATGAAATGGAAA
This sequence comes from Tenodera sinensis, assembly GCA_030765045.1. Lineage (NCBI taxonomy): Eukaryota > Metazoa > Arthropoda > Insecta > Mantodea > Mantidae > Tenodera > Tenodera sinensis. Next base: position 18,176,972 of record CM060974.1, on the reverse strand, counting down.
CACAATATGGAATAAATATAGATGGTCAGAAACTGACACATCTCAGATTTGTGGATGACATAACTCTATTAGCAAGGTCAGCAAAAATGCTAGAGGGAATGATCAGGGAGCTGGAAAGAAAGAACAGTGAAGTAGGACTCACAATGAACCTCACAAAAACCAACATCATGACCAATGGATCAGAAAACCCTGTCCAAATACATCAATCACCACTTGAGTATGTGCGACAGTATGTGTACCTTGGACAAAGCATCTCCCTAAACAAAGACACAGAGAGTGAAATCAAACACAGAATAGGTTTAGTATGGAACAAATTTTGGTCGTCCAGGGTTCTCTCTCATTAAACAATTTCTCTGGCTTGTCCAAGAAGAACTCCTTGCCAGCAAGGGGAGTATTTGTTCTTTTTATTGTATTTACTATTACTGCTCTTTGAAAATACAAGAACACACAGAACACACCCGATGCAGACTGTACATACATGGTACAAGTGTGAGACAGGAGCATTGGCAGACTTTTTTTCAGGGGGGCCCACATGTTGGAAGTTTGCAATTAAACAATATTAATTCATTATTCTGTTGCCAAAACTGTAAAAGATGAGTTATAGTATTTGTTGCAGATAAGCATACTAATAATTAATGCTAAAAAAAACTGCTCTTTACATCAACATTAAAGCAATAGTCTAATAGTAATTGATTGCACACTACATATATTATTTTCCAAGGGGGCCCCCCTCCCCCTTTACGATGCCCATTGTGTGAGGTGTGAGTAAGCATAAGTATCATATTGCAAGTAAACTGTAATGTTTTATAAAGAACTGAAGGTACCATCTATGATGTGCTAAGGGATGTCGTGATTCATTTTAGCTGAGCTAGATCAGTGGTAAGCCTGAATAACTCTTTTCGTCCACTATTAGTATCTTGGGCACAGTACGGGTCAACAAATAATTAAATTAATTACTTCTATAGATCCATATTAAAGAGTTTGTTTTTATTTGGAGCTATAAACACATAAATTCAATGTATAAACACAAAATTACACGATCTCATGGCTTGGCATCCTTTTGAATCACGCTACAGGGTCCACAGTTCCACAAACACGGACTATAAATTTTCATATGTTCATATTCTTCTCTCTATTTTGTGCCACTTCGCACAAAATACACTTATTCTGTATGTCGTTATTTTGCACTCTTCCACCACCATAAATGTTCATCTGAGAACAGACAAATTACTAAATTTCTGCGGACATTGTCTTTTTCAATGTGACACCTACCCAAGTCATGGAAAGAAGACAATTGAATCTTCACTCTTCCAAATGTATTTTCAATTCTTAAGTTTAGGAGGCCTTTCTGCCACCTCTACAATTTTGTAGACCCGTAAACCAACGACAGGTGTGGTCCTCCACACATTCTGGGGGTTGTGAGAGAGCGATGTGACCGCCAAAACTTAAAAATATGGTGCTCTCTAAAAAGCGGTTACTATTACTGCTATTGCTCTTTCCAATATCATCAGTGAAAAATATTGGAGAGCAAGAGGATTAATGACTTCATTGTCAGAAATCCAGCATTAGCTAACAACAACATAATTTTTTGTATTAGACTATTTTAGAGGGCTTACATAGAAATATTGCCTTAAAACTAAACAATAAATAGTTCTCAGGTGTATTAGTTGGTGTTCAGGGTCACAATTCCAGCAATTCCATGCCAGCAATGATAATTGCTGCTTGCAATATTCTGTTCAGTTTCTTGTAACTCACTGTTCTATTGTTCACCACCACTGCTGCTGCCACACCAATGCTACTATTATTGCTGCATACATACAGTTCACTTTAGTGCATGTGCCCATAACGATAAACCTAGCAAAAATGGTCTTGGTCTTCGTACTGCTGTTTTGGTCTTCCTTGGCCCCTGTGACCAGTTGAAGCATACTGGAATGCCAATTTTGGGCATCTTTCCATTGTCATCAAATGATTTTTCCATTCTCATTGGTATTTTTCCATCTCCTCATTCAAACTTGGTACTCCAAGGTTTTCTCTGATGTCTGTATTCCTTTGGTGGTCTAATCTAATAACTCCTAACAGTGATTGTAGGAAAGACATTTGGGCTACTTCAAGTTCATATGAATTTCTGTTATTTAAAATCCAAATTTGTTTCTGAGAGCAGCTTTTAATGTGATATTATGTAGTCTTAGTTTTGTATCAGTTGTCATCTGTTTACCAAAATGTCTCCATATTATCCCACTCAATTTATTATATTTTTGTAATTTTGTATCAATGTCATACTTGTGATCTGAAAATACAGCCTAGACGAGGTGTTGAGGTATTCGCACCACATATCCTGCAATCATAATGTAATAACGACAACCTGTGAGACATGGAGAAATGCATGCACAATGTGTCAGTACATTCAAGGTGCAAACAGTATTGGTTGAGTGTGTTTCACTGAACTTTGCTACTGAATATTCAAAGTATGGGTGATTCTGAAAGTGATGTTATAGTAAGCATATTAATAGACCTTTTCAGTAATGCTCATTCTGTTATAAGTTAGAGTTAGCTAAAAGAAGGAACCCTACTCCCGATTTGAAATACTAAAAAATGGAGAACAAAGTGAAAACTTTATAGAAAGATAGTTTGGTTATGCTGCTCTGAAACTTTGTGTAAGCTCTTCTACTGGCTGTGTTTGTTGCTTGGGAAGCATAAACCTCCCTGAAACAGTGAAGATCAACTTTCTTGTACAGTGCATGTATTTCTATGGTTTATGCTGCACACTTGTGCAAAATTTTCAGGATATGCCACTGAGTTTCTGGAACATAGTCCAGTTGTTAAAACGTCTTTGTGTTTTCATTAGTATCCATAAGACAGTACCTCAGCAAATTCAGCAAACTAAAGTGTCACTGGTTGAGTTCATATAATAGGTATAATTTATAAGATATGTTTGCTCATAAAGGTTAGTAATTGTAAACATCATCATTATAATAAGAACAATATAGTAGCAATAAAGGAACACTAATAAGAACAATGAAAATTTGATAAGTATCCAAAATGTTGTTGGAATCAAACATAGTGAAGCAATTAATAAAATACATATAATGAAAGATGTAGTAAACTTTGACAGGTACTTTTGTAGTGTGAGAGATTTGATATTTTCAGAAAAACGAAGCATGGAAACTTGGAAACATTCCTTCACTGTTGGGTCACTAAAATATGTTGCAATACATTCACAGGCTCTCTCCACTGTGCCAGAGAATTCAGAGTCACCAGAGGAATAGTTGGGCACAGGTGCACTAAAATCCTTACCTCACAAATAAGCAGCATATCTCTAATTGTTTCATTAAACAAAATGGGTCATATTCAGTGAGCGAAAACCTGGGGGGATGGGTAGGATTTCCCCTCCCCCCACCAATGATTTTATACCCAGAATTTCTTCCCACTAAAATATTCCAGGGGGTGGTTTATATAACGAGACAAGCAGTGAAACACACTACTAAAATACTTTCCTTCCACCAACTTTTAACAATTTCGCACTATGGTGCTATTATTTTTCTAGCACTTATCACACACCACATTTCAATTTTCAGGTCAAAGTGAGATATTTCATGCAATAGCACCGGTTTTTCTGAATCCCAATATTTGTTATGTTCATGTTAATTTGCTGAGATAGTTTGTTTAGTGATTTTCAAAGCAATCACTCTAAACTGGCATCGATTTCATCCAGTTTATTTTCTGTTAAAACTGATCTAGAACACTGTCTAACACCGCACCCAGGGTTGCCAACATTTAAAAGTAAAATTATCGTACCAGCCACTCAAAATTATAGTTTTGGATTCAAAATTATCATACATCTTAAACCAAATGCTACAACAATAAAAATATCACCATAACACTTATGAAAATGTAATAGTAATGATATTTATGATATTCACTTACAAGATTGATGACCTCAACCAGTATTGCAACTTTAGAACTTATGTCGCATTATTTATCTGAAAGTTCATCTTCCTCAACCGTTGCAGCATTATACAAATGTGTTGTTGAGTCAAACCTTAGCATCTTCTCGGTGACTTGCAGATTTTCGGATCTACCACATCATTTCAAAACTAAGGCGATAGAATAAGTTCATTTACTGTAGATAGTGCCAATCTGCTTCTAACTTTAGTTTTTATTAAGCCCAATTTAGGAAAAACCCTTTCACAAGAAGCTTTTCTGCGGGGAAACGAAATCACTGATAATGCAAAGGCTTTGAAATCAGTATTTCCACCAAGGTGACATGTGTTTTAACAGCACTTCAAAACCTGTCAGGTTCAGGCATGTTCTTTATTTCACACGGGATATCACTTATTCTGAGTTTTCTCCATTGATCATCAATTTTCGGAGCAGCACCTTCTTCATTGAGATTACCAGATCTGGGCACACTGGCAATAAGAGGATAAAGGGTAGAAGGATAAGTACAATATGAAATGGTTTCCATAGAGGGGTGGAGACAGGGCATTTGTAATTAGCTTCATTTCACTGGTGGGACAAACCAGTGAAAATTATATTTCTCTGGTATCGAACTATCCTACATTCAAATTATCGTACACCCCCATAATTATCACATGAGTTGGCAACCCTGACCGCACCTGAAGCTTCAAATTTATTAATAATCATGTATATAATTTTAATTTCAAGTGGTACATGATTAGAAACCTTTCAACAAACTCCCTGTGCAAACAGTGAGCAAATTTGTGTTTAAAGTAAATTTTGCAAATAAACATATCTTCTTCCACAGATAACTGATGCACCATGTTTACTGTAGTGACAGATGTACCTGACTGACTGCACCTGACACAACAATAACAGTGAGATATGGCACCAATACAACTTTGAGCAGAAATTGTGGTGTGTGGTCTCGCTACATGATGAGGGACGAGTGGAGGAGAGAAAACGTTACCATATAATATAATGGCTCTATGTAAGTTTAAATTAATCAAATTGCATAAGCTTTCACAGTCAGTGTCATAAAATACAGAATGATTATCAGGTATCAGGTTTGTGGACTGTGGTCTAGTGGAAATTCTACTTCCAGACGTTTCATTTGAAGCTGCATCGAACATCCTCAGTGGTGTGACCGTAGTACTCTGCTTGAGCCTTGTTTAATGTGTGGTTACTGCTGCAATATCTACAATATAGTTTTCAGTTGATAAATTTTCATTTTCCGCCATCAAACCCACTTTAGAAATATATTAGACCATCACATGATGCTACCATTTCCAACAATCACAAGCTGAACAACACCACCACCATGAACCAGTCAGATACTTGCTGAAGACAAGAACAACTGGATTTTAGAACCATATTCAAGTAAGTGAGAGTTAAGTGATATTATTTTACTGATTCTGATTTCTAAAATAAGCATCACATTATATAGGATTATTGAGAAGCCACTCTGCAGTCTCGTGTATCCAAAATGCCCTAGAGAAGGGAATTCCGATGGCTGCCATGAGCATATGGTTATTTATAACGTTCCAGGAAATGATGTATATGATAGATTCACATAGGTAATTCATGAAAGGCAATGTATATAAACAGGATACCAAGTTATCTTGAACAGTAGATACTGGCATGGTCCAGAGGAACTTGTTGATAACCCTTTATTACATATGCATGGCTATGGGTAACCTTGACAGCTCCAGTTCTCTGTATGATTGATCTTGGCTGAGGCTCAATCAATGCAGTTAACACCCTGTTTTGATAATGTATGTAACTGCGTGTAGTGTTTAATGCCTGCTTTTACCACATATTGCACCACAGGCAGTGACACTGATGATACATGGGATGAAGGTGGAGCACTGGTGGAATGAGATGGCAAGGGAAACCGGAGAACCTGGAGGAAACCTACCCCAGTGCCGCTTTGTCCACCACAAATCCCACATGCAGTCGCCTGGGATCAAACCTGAGCCACTTTGGTGAGAAGCGAATGATCTAACCACTTGGCTATGGCCCGGCCCTCAAACCCATTGTAGATAAAAATCTACATAATGATCATAGATGAATCCAGGATTCCTTTAATGATGGGCTAACATATTTTGAAAAATATCTTATCTCTCAGTAATGGTTAATAATATAGCATTTTACCTTTTTAGATTTTCAAACATCATTAAAGTGATCCATGGATTTCCTTTGGATGCAAACATTAGTTTAAATTTTGAGAAAACGTATCAAAGAATCTGATGGTCACATTCAAATTACTTTCTCTTCCCTTGTATAAACACTTATTCCTCTTCTTCTTTATGTGATTACCCTCCCCTTATGTAGGACCTACAACCCCTAGGACCTAAAAGCCAGTGCCTAGGGTCAGTCGCCTGTCGAGGAGCACAGGAATCTATGGACTGGACAGAGTGAAGACCTGGAAGCGGGTGGTCAGCCAAGTACCAGATATGAGAGTAAGGAAGAGGGTGATATGAAATACAGGCGAAATCAATGAATGGAAAGGTGAAAATGGAGCAGTTGGTGGAATGAGTGGCACTTGGGTACTTGGGTAGATCCTCAGTTCTTAAGGATGGAATTGAGCATTTCCTCCCAAAACCAAAAGGTTTGGGTTTTCCTGCCAATACTCATGTGGCTGTTTGATGTGGTTTCCCACTGGGCAATTGGGTAGCCACTTCCCTATACTGAGAAGTTAAATACTAAGTTTGGTATTTAGGCAACTTTTTATTTTTGAGTTAAGCTGTTCACAGACACAGACATACACACAGACCTCTTCTGAAAATGCTTCTTTTAGATACAGGGAATGTTAAAACATATATGTGTATATAAATATATATCAGAGAGCAAAAATACCATATTTAAATTGCTTCTCAGGTTAAAACCCCTTATATCACCATAGAAATTAGAGGGGGCTAATTGTTGCTAACAAGATAGGCCAAGTCACGAACTGAAATCAGCTGTTTCTCCTGCTCTAGCCATGGCCCAATGAAGTAAAATTGCTAGCACCTAATACATCCATATTCTAAACAACCCAAAACATTGTTCATTGAATTCATACAAAAGATACAGGTTTATCATTAGGGTTCACAATGTTAGCCACGTATCAGACTATCATTATGACACCAATTCACGCCATAGCCTGTGTATCTTGTTAGTCACGTGACTACACAAATGAAACAATTAAAAAAGAAAAAGTGTTACATTCACATAACTTTCTCTACCCATTCTTCAACAAACTATTTTTACAAAATTTATTCAGTTTCAGTTTTTATTCAGCCAATTGCAATGTTTTTTTACAAAGCATCGTCAATTTCGTAAAAGCTATAATACATATTTAACATTATCAGTTTTCTATTTTATATTCATCAATTGAGCAGAAACCATATTTTGTAAGGTAAGTCTTTATTGCATTTATTTTCTTCTCAACTTCACGTAATTCTTTGATTGGTTGAGGTAAATGATTGTACAGGTCTTTAGCAGTATTTTCAATACATTTGGAAGTTAATGATCCCCTTAATCTATTCCTAAAGTAATTTTGTTTTGTTCTGATGTTGTATTCATGCATATTCCTATTTTTATCTTCAGTGTAATTTCTTATAGCATACTTAAGACATTCAAAAATATATAGGTAAGGTAGAGTAAGAATTTTTAGTTTTCTAAAGCTACTTTTACATGATTGTTTCCTTTGTATTTTTTCCATTACTCTTATTGCTTTTTTTTTTTTTTTTTTGTAATCGAAACATTCTTAATATACTTGTTTTACCCGCTGCTCCCCATAGAATAATCCCATAATTTAGATGAGCATGTACAAATGCATAATAAACTTTTAGTGTACTGTCTTTATCCATAATTTGTATTATCTGTTTCAATACATATATACTCTTGTTAATTTTGTTACTAACCTTTTCTATATGTTTGTGCTATTTTAAGTTTTTGTCTATGATTATTCCTAAAAAATTTGTCTGTGTAACCTGTGAGATTTGCTTATTTTGTATTGCTAATGTGATGTTACTTTTAGTTTTATGACTAAGTGTAATTTGCATCCATTCAGTTTTATTTCCATTCAGTGCCATTCCAAGTGCTTCTAGATAAACTCTAATTTGTTCTAATAGGGAGTTTGCTTTTTCTTGCACTTCTTCTTCTGTGTTACCTGTTACCACAATCGTTGTATCATCAGCGTGCCAATGGCAAAACCACCAGCATCTTGTATATTCACTTACTTCATGCCAATAAAGATAAATGATTGCAGAAATGGTTTTATCATGTATTTCCTTGTAGGGACAAGGGAATAAGTGAATTCAGTAAGCTCAACATGACAAAATATAAGTACAGTAGAGCATTGATTATATGAAAGCCGGTCATCTGAAACATCAGTTGACTGAAAGTCCTTGACTATGACCAAATTCAAATCTGCATGCTGAGCCAAAACTATGCTCTGGCACCATGTGTCATAGACCAGTCCAGTTGTTCTATCTACCATATTTTAGCCATATTTTAAATTTCTGTGCAGTATTTTAATACATGTAAAATAAATTACAGTAAAACTTTGTTTTGTAGCACAGGCTATAGTGTCTTATTTCTCCTCTGACCCTTCAAAACACTATCTCAATTTTTTTCCTTTAATGTTTGGTTATCAAAAAAATCAGATATCCGAACACCCCTAATTCCTGATTATTTTATATAATAGATGCTCTGTATCTGAAAATTCAAACCAGTAAAAAGATCTCAACTCCAGAAAAACAAAGATTTGACAAATTGTGTGTTTTAACCAGAGCTGCATTTTTTTCTATATTAAACTTTGTCCATATATTAGGGTAGGGCAGTTCTGTAAAAGTGATTCAGAGTGAAGAGGACTACAGATGTTTTTCATGGAAAATATACATTTTGCTTGCCATGAAAATATCTTAAACATATATTTAAGAGGTAGAACTGGAACTTAAAAATTCAATGCCACAACTGGGATTTGAACCACAGACCTTCCGCTTGCCGGGCGGACGCTCTAACCACTGAGCTATTGTGACAAACTGCCAGAATGGCATTAAATTCTCAAGCCAGTTCGTATTTCTCCTGGTAAACCACAAAGGCAGTCTCACATCAGAGACAAATTACCCCAATGGTGACTTACTATTGTAAGTACTTTGTATCCCAGGATTAAATAACCTTCACATGGTTCACCATGCAGTGATAAATGGCATGGCCCATTAATGTTCCAGTGCTGGACTAAAGTTGTCTGTCGTCCTTGAGGTGACCCAGACATAATGAAGTTTTAATGAACAATGCTGAACATTATGAGCAGTCAGAAACATTCACGGCCAGAGTTAGAATTAAAGCTAGAGATTTCTTCCAGGCTTAAAAGCTGTGGTCTGCTGGAGTTTAGAGGTCCAGATATTTTTTCCACACCTGCGGTGGACATCATTGGTGGCATGGTCTGAGTCTTCTTGGCAAAGGTTCAGTTACAACGGAATCAATGGCTGGAGGTGCCTTATTTATATCTGGGCCACTCAAAGGGGATTGGCTGGGCTTGAGCAGGAGGTGTGTATTAGGTGGGCGGGGCTTCTCCGCTCTGATTGCTGAATGGTTTATGTCATTTCTCTGCATTACTGCTTTTTTATGCTCAAAATATTGGATGCCAGGTTTTGTTCAGTTTTAGAACTTCTTCCTTTCTGTTAAAATTATTGGGGTGTTTGTAAATGTCTATGACTTCGCATTGTAGCCTGGTGTGGTAGTATGGCATAGATGAATGAACAGTAGTCTCCTTATACTGAATTATGTGTTCTCCATCAGCCCATATTACATGTTCTGCGACCGCTGACTTGTCTGTCTGTCCTGCTGAACATTTTTGGATATTTATATTAGCCCGAGGCCCCCACCTGTGATGGGACGCCAGAGCTGTGATTTTGCCACCTTATACACATGGCCATCGCATATATAATATGACACCCTCGTGCGTCTTGTTTCACATCCTCCTGTGTCTGCCCTCAGATCCCAAAGTCTTCTGTCATCTGTTATTTTTTTAACTTCTCTATTTTGTGTGCCTGCAGAGGTCCCTTATGGGCCTTAACACACCTTCCAATGTTATCCAGTTCTTTCAACACACTGGTAACCCATTCCTCTAAGCCAATGATCTTTCTTTGTTCATCTTCATCATCTTGCTTTTTGTCTCTTGCTTCAACTCTTCATTTCATCGAGTGTATGTTTATCTCAGTAATCTTGATGAGCTGTTGATGTATCTTCTTTGCCATCATCTCCATTTCCATCTCCTGATTCATCTTATTTATCATTGCAAGAAGTTAACTAAGATACCCTCCATCTCATCTCAGCCTGAAATCATTGTAGCAAATAAATACACAAACAAGTAAAGAAGTGAAAAAGGAAAGAAAAACGAAATAAAAGAAAGAAAGGAAGGAAGAAAGAATGAATGAATAAATAAATTAATAAGTAAATAAGTAAATAAATAAATAAATTAATTAATTAAATAAATGGGTACTAAATATAAACATCTTTTTGTATAAACATTCCCCCTTGCTTTGACATGCTTCTGTGTTCTGTACAATCTCACTTCTATTGTTTCCAGAACTAAACTGTCATCTGTTGCATGCAATTCTACATTTCAGAGATCTGGGAGAGCTGCTATGTCTCCAAACTCAACCCTTTGGACATTTCTCTATTACAGAGTATAATCATCTAATGGAGCTGTGAATCCAAAGCCATCTACAACATCAATGTGTAATGGGAGCTAAGAAGTAAAAAGGTGTTAATTACATGAAAGTATCAACATAAACAATCTATTAATTATAGACCTCACCTGAGCGAGATTTGACCCACATTCGGTAGGCCATAGATTCAATTCCCATGGTTAACCTTTCTGACTCACATTTCTTTTTTGGGGGTGGAGGGGGGATTTCCCCAGATTGCTAAGCCAATGCTGGGAAGTATAATTACAGCCCCCGAATTGCTTGTCCCTCCATTTCACTTCACCTTTCGTCCTGGTTGGCTGTTTCAGGGTCCTAAGTATCGGCAGGAGTTTTGGTATGCATGGCATGGTTTAAGCTAGAAAATAAAACAATGTTACAAAAATGCACAATGTTCGTGCAAAATATGATATGTTTGAGCAAAATTCTGCTAGTAGAACATTTTATAAATTATACTATTAATGAGGGTTTCAAAACTGAAATATGCGTTGCTGAATTGAAGCCAACAGTATCTACTAAATCAGAGGTGCCAAAAAGTGCCACTGCAGGTCATTCTCCTCTTTTTCCCCCTCCACTTGCTTTCACTAAGTGGTGTGCCGGAGCAAGGAAAAGGTGCCTGGCATTGGCTTCTGCAGTACGTCTGCATCCCTTTGGGTTTCACAAAATAAGGAAGTCAGCTGTCAGGCGTCAACATGTCCCATTACAAATTCCAACCAGAATGCTTCCAACATTCTTCCCTCCCTTCATATATATTTTGTCTTCAGTGAAGAGCAACTAGGAAGGGGAAAGATTAACTATCCTGTTTCCTCTCAATGATAGCACTGTGCTAAATGAAATATTATTAGTTTTTTTAATTAACTTTTACAAATATAGATTCACACATTCTACATCATGTTTACACTATAGCATTTCCACTACTTCCTTAAAACAATTTATCCATCACACTTTAAAAAGTACACACATACATGGAGTAGAGGGTGGTCCAAAAGTTTCTCACCCCTATTGCATCTTTTGCAGTCAGAATAATTTAGCAGTATTTTGATATATGCACACTTCCATGCTTGTCTGTCATTATTACCATTGGTAATATTTGTCATGGCAGCACTGTGGCCGAGCAGTTACAGTATTTGCCTGCCACCTAAATAGCCCAGGTTTGATCCCAGGGACCTGCTTGTGGTATTTGTGGTAGACAAAGCAGCATCAGGGCGAGTTTTCTCCAGATTCTCCAGTTTTCCCCACCACTCATTCCACCAATTGCTCCATTATAAGTTATAACCTTTCCAGTCATCCATTTCACCTACATTTCATATCATCCTCTTCCTCACTATCATACCTGGTGCTTGGCTGACTACCCACTTCCAGGTCTTCACTTTGTCCGGTCCATAGGTTCCTGTGCTCCTCGACAGGTGTCTTATCCTAGGCACTGGCTTGTAAGTCCTACATAAGGGGAGGGTAATCAGGTAAAGAAAAAAAAAATGAAGAAAGTAACACTTGTCGAGGCAGCAGGCGGAACAGTCTTCATTCGTGGCATTGCTGTATTGTGTTAGGAGAATTCACGTGAGGAAGCAGTATTGGAAATTGGATTGTTCTTCCTCTCTTAACGCCATTGCTCCTTTCCATTGTTAAAAGGTAAGTCAGTCTTTAAAATATGTTTATTTCTTGATTTCCAGAGTTTAGTATTTCATTTCCAGTATATGCAAAAATAATTTTATTAATTTAAAAAACTTTGACACACTGTTAGTTTACACCAAAAGTTTCTCACCGGGGTGAGGAACTTATGGTCCATACACCAGATCACAATAGTGAATTGTTTAATCATTTCATAGAGCAATGTTTAGTATCACTAAGGCTTATTTATCAATTGTTGCAGAAATCACCCACACAATGAGAGCATGTAAGGTCTAAAATTCAATGTCTTTATCAGTCTGGCATGGCAATAAAAAGAATCAGTCAAGCTTTGAAAGTTGACAGAGTCAGAAAATGAGCAAGAAAAGATGATGGTGACATTACAGATGTTAAAAGACTTGGTCGACCAACAAGAATAAGGATAGAGTTAAGCATTTGGCTATAATCAAGTGACAGGAATAAGTAGTGTAGTGAAGAAATTGAATTTTTGTGAAGACTTTCAAACCCGAAATACAAAAGTTGGCATCACAATAGTTAGGTGATGTGTTAAATCTATAGACTGGGGAAAGGTTCCTTATAATGAACCAGTAAAGCCTATTCTTACTCCTAAGTATGATGAAGATTGTGTAAGGTTCTGCAAAAGATTGATTGATGCTGGATTTGCAGAAGACACCCCAGAGGAACGCATAAAACATTCACACATTTTATTCATAGACGAGAGTCCTGTGGAACTGCAGCCTAAGCCAAACCTCCAGAACAAACAAATCAGGACCAATAACCATCAACAGATTCCTCCAAGTGTTACTCATAAATTCTTGCTGAAAATTGGTTGCTGGAGGCATATCTTGTTACACCAAGACAGAATTGCACATAGTTTCTCAAAATCAAACTGTAGATGGAAAATACTACCAATACGAAATTCTGCCTTTATACAGAGAAATCCAAATACATGTGAACCGCTGCGTGGTGTTTTTCCACTGCGATAACAGCAGCTGATATACACAAGGTCACGAGCATCACTTGTTTTTCTCTGCTCTGCCCACAATCAGTATTGACTTGACGCAATATCGTGCGACTACATTATTATCAGTGTGCTTTATTATTTAGTCACAAAGTGTATTATGGCTCAGCATTTGTTTTCTACTGCACAGCATGTATTTATTATGATTTTTTTCAAGTCAACAGTTATCACCTGTACATACGTGAATACAATTTTGCATCCTTTTTTTAAAAGAATTAACCGACAGGGAGCGTGATTTTGCCTTTTTTCAAGAAAACTCTACAGCAGCTCATACAGTCAATCTTTCGATTAGAACGATTGAAAGTGTAAGAGGTAGAACTGGAACTTAAAAATTCAATGCCACAACTGGGATTTAAACCACAGACCTTCCGCTTGCCGGGCGGAAATTGAAAGTGTGTTTCAGGACAGAATTATTAGTAGAACTTTGTGGCACCCTCAGTCCTGCAACCTAACCCCCTGCAATTTCTATCTCTGTGGTAACTTAAAGCATAAAGTGTTCAAGACAAACCCACATATCCTGGAAGAATTAAAACAAAATATCCATCAGGAAATTTCTCAACGTGAACTATAGTGAGTGATGGATAGTTTCCCAAAGAGGTGCCAGAAATGTATGGACGACGACGGTGGTCAGTTTCATCATCTGCTATAATTATATTGGTAAGTAAAGCCTTTAAAAATGCTGTATGTTTTTATCCACGCTGTTCTATGGCAGCGGCATTTGGCGACGAGCGCAGAGGACCCATACAGGCAAATTACAGCGCAGCCGGTTCACCGGTCTTTTGGATCACCCGTCACAAGAAAATCATGAAAGGTTTCTCACCGGGGTGAGGAACATATGGTCCTTGCATCAGATCACAATAGTGGATTGTTTAATCATTTCATAGAACAATTGTAAGTCGCCCTTGGGGTATTTATCTCTGATGTGAGATTCCCTTGTGCTTAACCAGAAAAAAGTATGAATCAGCTGGGGAATTTAATGTCGTACTGGCAAGTTGGCCATGGTAGTTTAGTGATTAAAGCAGCCGCTCGATAAGTGAAAGATCCGTGGTTCAAATCCCGGCTATGGCATTGAATCTTTTGTATTTTTCAGTTTCTGATTCAACCTCTTAAATAAAATGTATATTTCTAATGCTTTACTAGTTATTTCAAAATATTGGGGGGGTGAGAAACTTTTGAACCACTCTGTACATTTGACAAGAATGAGTGAACCATGCAGACTAGGTCAGAATTGAGCTCCGCTAACTGGGAGGAAAGCAGCATATTGTTTCTAACAGATTTTTATGTCTTGTTGAAATGTTGTGTTTATATCTAGACTCTATGGTTTGTTTCTGTGGCAGATTGTCGCATTTTAAAGTATGCAGTATTCTTTAATCTTGAGAAGCAAAATGCGACAAAAGCCACTGTAAGTTAAACTCTGCTGTAAATCCTCGTCCTCCAGATCAGGGGGAGGTCTCTGGGTCCCGGGTGCCTCAGGGGATGTGTAAGCCCGCAAGGGTAAAGAAGCCGATTGTACGAGTCGCCACCGTGGAGTTTAAATAGGTATTTGTTTCGGGGTCCCTGCCCTCTGCTGTCGCCTCTCCTCAGGTCCGACCAACCTATATTGTAAGTATCCTCTCACTTCTACCCTCCCTCGCGGGAACCGCCCCGTCAAGAGCATAGGCGCAAAGATCTTCCATAAGTCTAAGTGCTAAGACCCCCCACCCCCTCCGAACCTTTTCGTAACTCATAACCTGTGGGCTTTTCGTTTTAACTTGAGACCCAGGCTAAATTCCCTATGACTCAAATTATATAATAAATATTTTTCCCCAAACTTTTCCCTCGCATGAAAAGCAAGATACCAAATACTTTCGGCATCAAGAACGTCAGGCTCATCATTAATCTTTAATTCCATCTTAGCAATATCTTAGCAATAACTGTGGGTGTCAAACACTACAATAAATAAAATGCAAATGAGTGCCCGAGCTATTTAATAAAAGGTGAATTACTGTTTCTCTTTTGTTTTTCTTCTTGGAGGAGGCGTAACCCTTTGTCAGGGAAATGTAAAGATTGTGTAAAATCTCCTCTAGTAATTTGACAGTCGGAAAATAGGTGCCTATAACTGAATGTTTTGTTGCGTTACCGCCACACGGAACAGTGCGTTTTGGACCGAGAGAATTAATGTGGTGTGTGATCGGCAGACGTTCAGTGACGGGCTGATGCCCGTTAGATGTACCGTACGTATGTCTGGTAAGCATAACTGTGGTGTTCCTGCTCCGTATTCGGGCCTACCATTATTTTCGCTGTGGGTAGATCTTTTCGAGCTAAAGTAAGGAGTGGGTTCACTTGGACTCCCTACGAACCATCGTGCCAGCTCAGGTTTAACATGACGGAGCGTGGCTACGGGTTTCAGCGCAGTGTGGAATAGTAGATTAATTCCCTTAGCTATTTTAAAATGTGTTATTAGCTCATTATTATTATACGCATACTTATAAAAAGACTGCTTAGCTTATAATTATAATTATATGTTTTGATTTTTACTTTCTATACTGGTAAGTAGAAGAAGTATTGTATTCCACCCAAAAATTCGATGTAGAGATTTCACCTGAAAATTCTTTTTGAGGTCCTCCCTGAATAAAAAAAAAAGTACATTTAGAAAAAGGTCCGTGTGAGTGTGTGTCGGTGTGTCTGTCATTCTGTGGACAGCATAACTCAAAAACGAAAAGTCGATTAAAAACCAAAGTTAGTATTTAAGTTTAATGTATTTCAAGTATGCAACAGGAAGATTTTGAAGAAAATAGCCCTACCCTAAACTACCCTTTACATGGAACATTTTTCGAAAATGTTGATTTTCTTGAAAATAGCTCCAACGATTTTGATTAAAATGCCATATGTATAAGACATTTATATGACAAATGAAATGCATATTTTGAATTTTCTGGCTATAGCCTACGTAGTTCTGTTTACTCTGGATGACTTTTGAATAACTCGTAAACCGTAAGAGATAGACATATTTTTAATATACAAAAAATGTAGATCTCACTAAAATACCTAATTTATGTCTGAATAAAGTTTTTTGTAGAGTGAACCACTTCGGAGATATTCCTTGTTATTTGTGTCAGTCCTTCGTTGTTCATTTTTTTATATATTAAGCGTGCAAAGAGAACGGGATCTCAAAGCTTTAAAAGATTTGACTATTGCTCAAAGCCTACTGTATTCTAATATTCCCCTTGCACCTACAAGGAAATAAGCAATAAGGTAATTTGTACGAATGCTTATCTCAACTAACACGAAGAAGATATAGGTATAAAAGTTTGTAAAAATGGTTGGTACAAGAGTAGAGAAAGTCGTGTGAA